>CM054060.1:314283681-315732413 GCA_028641055.1 Alopecurus myosuroides | reverse complement strand
ATAAAGTTATGTTCTTATATTTGTCCAAATGTACCCACTGTTTAAAAGTTTTTTCCTTTCTAATCATCGCTTTAAAATGTGCACATTGTAAACAAAATTTATATATAAGAGATGTGCTGCATTATGTTTTCTAAGATAACATAAAAATTTGAGTTGAGCACAGTATATATTTTATATTATTAATACGAATAATTTGATGATTTAATAAATGGATAATGCGTAGTCTGCATGTAGTGATTAATAAACATAAATGGATAATGTCTACATGTTGACATTGGGCCTCATGTGACATTCGGCCGCAAGGAACGGTCAACAGGTGGGGCCCACATGCAGCGCCAACCGTCAACAGGTGGGGCCCACATGCAGCGCCAACGCTCAACAGCTGGGGCCCATAGGCCGCGCCAACGGTGGAGTGAGTTGCTTGGAGTGGGTTGTAAGGATGCCCCAGGTGTCGAGGCTGGCATGCAAGAGCGAGAAGCGGCGAGAATCGTCCGGGTTAACGTCCGGTGCTTCGACGCCACCCAGCGCAACGGCGGCACCATACAAGTCCTGCAATGGGGTTCAAGCATTTTTTGTGGGCCCACATTGCCAAGTGTGGCTTACATTATCATCTCTGCTGTATTCCAGGCATCGTAGGTGGAAGGGAACAATGTTCTGGACCGAAAGTGCCCGGAAACGGCTACGACATAAGATTGGTAGGCAACTTGAGAATGGAAGCGGCTTTTTGAGATCCCGCACGTGCAATGTTGCTGAAATGAAGCGAGGTTCTTGGAATGCATCATGATTTCGACTTTGGGCATGGGAAACAACAAGTTGGCCAAGGAAATCCCCGTTTTCGGCCGTTCCTTCCGCTTTCGAAGGGAATATAAAACCAGATCACGCATCGCCCACTCATGGACAGGGGTAACAAGGTGCAGTGTTGCATGTGGAGTGAGTTGCTTGGAGTGGGTTGTAAGGATGCCCCAGGTGTCGAGGCTGGCATGCAAGGGCGAGAAGCGGCGAGAATCGTCCGGGTTAACGTCCGGTGCTTCGACGCCACCCAGCGCAACGGCGGCACCATACAAGTCCTGCAATGGGGTTCAAGCATTTTGTGTGGGCCCACATTGCCAAGTGTGGCTTACATTCTCATCTCTGCTGTATTCCAGGCATCGTAGTCGGAAGGAACACTGTTCTGGACCGAAAGTGCCCGGAAACGGCTACGACATAAGATTGGTAGGCAACTTGAGAATGGAAGCGGCTTTTTGAGATCCCGCACGTGCAATGTTGCTGAAATGAAGCGAGGTTCTTGGAATGCATCATGATTTCGACTTTGGGCATGGGAAACAACAAGTTGGCCAAGGAAATCCCCGTTTTCGGCCGTTCCTTCCGCTTTCGAAGGCAATATAAAACCAGATCACGCATCGCCCACTCATGGGCAGGGGTAACAAGGTGCAGTGTTGCATGTGGAGTGAGTTGCTTGGAGTGGGTTGTAAGGATGCCCCAGGTGTCGAGGCTGGCATGCAAGAGCGAGAAGCGGCGAGAATCGTCCGGGTTAACGTCCGGTGCTTCGACGCCACCCAGCGCAACGGCGGCACCATACAAGTCCTGCAATGGGGTTCAAGCATTTTGTGTGGGCCCACATTGCCAAGTGTGGCTTACATTCTCATCTCTGCTGTATTCCAGGCATCGTAGGTGGAAGGGAACAATGTTCTGGACCGAAAGTCCCCGGAAACGGCTTCGACATAAGATTGGTAGGCAACTTGAGAATGGAAGCGGCTTTTTGAGATCCCACACGTGCAATGTTGCTGAAATGAAGCGAGGTTCTTGGAATGCATCATGATTTCGACTTTGGGCATGGGAAACAACAAGTTGGCCAAGGAAATCCCCGTTTTCGGCCGTTCCTTCCGCTTTCGAAGGCAATATAAAACCAGATCACGCATCGCCCACTCATGGGCAGGGGTAACAAGGTGCAGTGTTGCATGTGGAGTGAGGTTCTTGGAGTGGGTTGTAAGGATGCCCCAGGTGTCGAGGCTGGCATGCAAGAGCGAGAAGCGGCGAGAATCGTCCGGGTTAACGTCCGGTGCTTCGACGCCACCCAGCGCAACGGCGGCACCATACAAGTCCTGCAATGGGGTTCAAGCATTTTGTGTGGGCCCACATTGCCAAGTGTGGCTTACATTCTCATCTCTGCTGTATTCCAGGCATCGTAGGTGGAAGGGAACAATGTTCTGGACCGAAAGTCCCCGGAAACGGCTACGACATAAGATTGGTAGGCAACTTGAGAATGGAAGCGGCTTTTTGAGATCCCACACGTGCAATGTTGCTGAAATGAAGCGAGGGGAGGGGAGACGCTCGGTGGCACTTCAGATAGGAACCATAAAAATGGCAACTGCCCCGCGGAAATGTACCCACCATTTGTGGTAACAGACTTACAGGTGGGCCCAAGTATCATCTTCCTCTCGTATTGTCACGTCAAGTTCGCACTCCTCCTCTTTGTGTACCTACAGTTATTTGCTCCGAGAAAACCCTTATTCCGCAGTTCACCGACACCGTCGCCGCCGCCGCCGCCGCCATCCATCTCTCGACCTCGCCGCCCCTCGATCAGCATCCCTCTCTGGGCCGCCGCATTCTCGCGACCGCCGTCGTCGCCAGTCTCTTCATCGCGCTGTAGATTGACCCACGGCGCGTCGATTCACCACTGATCCATCGCGGGCGACACTCAGGTTAGAAGTTCACCTCCTGTGGATGCATTGCAGAACGATTTAAGTTCAAACACTCATTTTCTATAAGGTAACTAGTGTCCTACTTGTCTAGACAGGAAAGAAATGTGAAATCTTGTGCTACATATAGATGGTAGCACGTATTTATGTTCGATGTCATTCATGATTGATTTGTCTTTTACACGTTTATGACTAAAGTAAATGGTACTTACATGCATCTGATTGAGATGTTGCACTATACCTTCATGTTAATTTTGATAGTTCCAGGTGCCCAATTGATGTTGGTAGCTGTTGTTGTGTGTGTGCCTTTTTCTAGGTAGGTAATTAGTGATGTTGAAAGTAAGACCTCTGGTACTCACACTGGCATATCTAGGACCAGTACCTACTTTTAGTAATTTCCCTTTTTACTATTCACAAGTACAGTTGACTTTACCCCTTTTTAGGTTCACTAGCTATTTTTAGTAATTTCCATTTTTAATCTTCAGCAGGACAATAGATGTGAGCCATTTTTTAGGACCAGTAGCTATTTCAATTAATTTGCTAAAGCAGTACAATTGATTGTCGGCACACCATTTCCTTGACATACTAGTAGATTTTCTTTTCTGAAGTTCCGTACTTCCATGAAATTCTTGAATGCATGTCAAATTTAAATTGCACCTGTGTATGAATGTCTCTGAACCATGATGCTGCTAGACTGCATTTAGTCCTAAATTTGTAGTGAACCTTCATGTTTCTTAACCTCTGCTGTTTTGGCACGTATGCTAAATGTAACTGAAGTCATACTTTTTAGTACGATCTACAGGCGGGTTTGCATACAATGGACTACGAGTTCCTCGCTTACGTAGATGATGCTTCATCGGACAAACAGGTATTGTACTCATTTTACTTGTCATTTTAGTCAGATAGGTGGAATGATGTTCATGGTTTGCTCTATCCTCTGCTGCAGTCACTGCCTAAGAAGTTCGCAGAGTTGCTAGGGGACCGTAAACCCCGTGCACTGAAGCTGCTTGAGGTCGGCCATCGGCGTAGCACCACGTGGGACGTTGATGTGTGGTTCGACAGCACTGGCCGCATGTTCCTCAAGCGCGGCTAGGAGTGTTTCGCCCGGACCTACAAACTGCAGAGAGGCTTTATTCTGATCTGCAATTACGACGGCCGCAATGTCATCACAGTAAAGATGTTCGACCTAAGCAGTTGCCGCTTGCAATACAACGCGGCATTCAGTACGTGGACTGTATCACCAAAATGTTAATTCCCGATTATATATGTAGCCGGAAATTGATTTGCATTTCTATTATATGATGAACAGAGGGATCTGTTAAGATGGAGTTGGCACACTTTGAGTTCTACTCCCTCGTAGTAGACGCTACATCGGACAAACTGGTACGCTTCATCGACCCACACCACCACTTCAGTTATTTAGTCTGACATAGTGTCTGAGCTATGATCCTGTAGCTAGTTAAATTTGTGAATCAAATTAAGGTCTAGTAGATGGGTTGTAGTAGCTCAATTGCTCTACGTGAATATGTTCACTCGATATGGTACATTTCAGCTCCCACTGAAAGTTCATCTTTTTGAATTAATGTGGCAAACACCCTCATTGCTCAACTAAGATTTAGTATAACTGATTACTAGGTACTACTTGTTTACATTTTTATAGTACTCATCCATCATCAAACAGTAAACTTATTTCTAGTAAGCACTCTTTTCTATCCATTTAACTTTCATATTGCTGCAGGTGCTGCCTAAGAAGTTTGTGGAGTTGCTGAAGGGCCGTGAACCACGTGAACTTAAGCTGCGTGAGGCGGACGATCCGAGTAGCAAGAACTGGGACATGGATGTGCTTTTCGAAGAAGCTGGCCGCATTTTCCTCGGGCACGGCTGGGACAAGTTCGCCCAATATTACTTCCTGCAGCGCGGCATGTTCCTCATCTTCAGTTACGACGGCGACGCCTTGCTCACCGTCAAGGTGTTCAATTTCGACATGTGCCGCAGGCACTACTTGTACGACCACGACGCTACTACAAGCAATGAAACTGACCCAGATCCCAGGACTGTTGAGGAGTCCATGGATGAGGAGTCCACGGATCAGCAGTCCATGGATGAGGATGACCCATTCGACGCTTCCATCATCTTCTCCCAGAGAGCTGATCTTGATGACGATGAGAAGGACCACGTTCGTGAGCTTCTACCCATAATAGATGAATACATTGGAGTGCCATACGTGACTCGTTTGACGTGGACAAATGTGGCCAGATATGAGATGGTACGTAAGGTGCCAATGCTATTTATGTTTTTCAACACAATTTATGCTTACAACGTGTGCCTTACTATGACCTACTTCTTTTTGTATGTCATCCACACGCTCGAAATCCAGAAACTACCTCAGTCCATAGCGGACAGTGCTGGCATTCCGTCTTCAGGCCATGCTGGGCTATGCCTCGGATCATCAGAGGCGTTCACCACCGTTCCATACAACACGGACAGGGACGGCCGCATTATGTTTGGCAGGAATGCATGGCGGGAATTCCTTGAAGGCAAGCATTTATATGAAAAGCAAGCTATTCTCATTACACTTAGGAGCACCCGTAACCGCCACTTGGACGTGAAGATCGTGATGCGGGCGGTGTCGCCCTGGTTGTAGTACGTAGTCTGCCAACTTGGACATTCTCATCGGATCATGAACGTATGGATGTATGTAATTATCGTACTGCCATCAGCGATGTGCTTCAGTGGTTTGATTACCCAAACCTTCATCTGCAGTGAAGATTACTTGTCCTGTTTATATTTTCAGTGGCAATTTCAAGTTTGCAGAAATAAACAAGGCGGCGGCAGCTAATAAGTTGCATGAAATAATTGTTCAGTGACATTACATGACTCATGCGAGACTTCCACATGTTTTCAATCCTACGTTGTAAGCGCTAGGGAATAAATCCGATTAGTTTTCCCTCGATAGTTAAGAGCCTGACGCCTTGAAACTCAATGCAAAATATGCCTTCTAGGCAGCCTGCGATTGCATGCATTGTTTAACTGCTCTATTAGCGCCTATATTGTCGACAAGGCGTTGTGGTTGCTCGAATACGATGTCCCACCAAAAAAAATTAAATCCTCCCGCTAAAACGCCAAGTGTAGCGAAATTTTGTGTTCCCACCAAAAAATAAAAGCAGTCACTTTAAATTTCCCGCTAAAGTGTATGTAGAAGTGCACGATGCCCCCTCCTGTTTCGCCATAGCATAATCTGCGGGCCACCTCTTTCGCCATTGCAGATTAGATCTCATCTCGCCCTCATCACGTTCAGAGCTCTACACATGTCGATGTCGCGACCGGACTCCATGGAACGCGAATCCTCTCAGGTTTTCCTGTCTAATCTGCTTCTATCGTCCATCTCCGTGATCTCGCCGTCTCTTATATGGTCTCGATATTGGTTGTTATTCTCTGTTCTTCCTCTGGTTGAAGCGTTAATCCGTGTATGAACACCTAGTCGATCATATGTGTATCTGGTTTTCTATGTGAATAATGCCATGTAACTATTTTTTTATTTCAGATTCGCTAACTCACTGATTATTTGGGTTCTCATTTTTTCCTTCTATCTAATTGTAGACGACCGAACCCATTTGGAAAGTTAGACTTTTCTATGAGGAAGGTGATAAAAACAAAAAAGTTGTGGAAGCAGCCATGGAACCGGAGGAAATCTGCTATATGGAGTTCATCAATTTGATTGAAAACGTTGGCTTCAGTGGCGCGCGTGATTACCTGTACTGCAGGCTTAATAATGGCCTTGGCAAAGGAAAACTTGTTCCAATAGACCATGGTAGTGATTTGGAGCAATTGAAACGCATACACTCTAATGATAAGAAGATCTCCCTGTGTGTGTTTAGGGAGAAGGCCAGGGCGGTTGATATTGCAACAATAGAGTCTCTGCTTGATGATGCAACTGGATCCACCAGAAAAAAGCGACAGATCACTATGACAGGTTATACTTTCATGCCAAATCTCCAACTCGCAACTCCTTCAATACAGACTTTAATAAATATTTTCCCCGGTAACTATTTTATGCATTCCTTACCTAATCCACAATTTTGATAAACATGCAGTTAGGGATGCAACCGAAGAGGAACAAGCTTCAAACGAAGAAGAAGATACAGATTACTCCTTTGGGAATGGTACAGAAGTTCATTAATTCTTAATCAGCTTTCTGAATTATGCACAATGCTAATGCTTTGTCCATTTATTGTTAACATTTTCAGTAATAAAGAAAGGATCTGTCTGCATGACAAGGGTTGAAAGTATACTACAATATATAAAAAGTCAGGGAAAACGTAGACGTGGTAATTTATTTTTGACATTTAAGCTCTGTCTAATATTTGTTTTAATGGATAAAATCTACGATTGCTGATTCAGTACAAATGTTAACCCTGAAACAGGAACTGAACCTAACACTGATGTGTCTGAAACTGACATGTGTTCCGTTGATGATTGGCCTTCCCATGCACGCTGCTATCGCCCGAAGCTACAACTACAAGAAGGTACTAGCTATTTTTTTTACCGCTGTGTCCTAATTTCTTTCAATCAACTACAAAATAAATTGTTTCTTTGTGTGTGTTTTGGGATGTAGGTGATGACATACCGAAGAAGAAAGGGCGAGGTGTTGTGAAAGGTTTGAAAGCCAATAAGAAGCGTCATGCCAATGGAGCTGGAAAGCTAGGTGTTGATTTCTCTGAAACATTGGGTGGTCCAGTAGGAATGAACAACCGTTCATTCAAGGATGACTTGGTAATCACAATGAAAAGAAGGTTACCAATTATTGGAGTGAGGAGGTGGACAGACATTCACCCTAACATCCATCGCATGATTGTCACAGATATGTTGGTGCGTACAACCTTTCTCACATGTGTTGTCTGCTTTTTTCGTCCATAATTAATGTACTACTACTAAACTAAGTCTATCTGTTTGTTCTACGCATTACAGGACAGATATGATATGCCAGATACAGACGAAACACACGAAAAAATTCTTAAAATTGCAAAAGAACGCTACAGAGGCTGGCGAGGAAACCTTAGCAGCACTTACAAGGCATACAGAACAGATGATGCCAGAAGGGCAGTTGTCCCAGAAGATTTACAAAAAGAAGAGTGGGAATGGTTGATCGAGTACTTTGGCACTGATCCGAAATTCCTGGTTATTTCTATACTACCTGTTTGTGAATTTTGTACTATCATCAAATGGCTTGTCTGACAAGTTTTTTTTTTGTAATTGAATGAGCAGGAACTCAGCCAAAAGAACAAGGATAACCGTTCGCAGATGAAGACAAAACACAGAGTAGGATCAAAATCCTACTCTCAACTCAGTTTTGAGAATGTATGGGCCTACTCACTATGCATGCGTCGGTGTTCACTTTGCTTTAATGTTTATAGTATCTAATTGTTGCACTACTTGCAGAGGGATTCGGAAACTGGAGAAGAGCCAGACTGTGTTGCTCTCTGGAGACTGACCCACACAAAGAATGGAACATGGACTAGAGAAGAGTCCAAGGATGTTTACGTGAGTTAACTGACTTAGAAGCTACTGTAAACATATTTACTGTTCTCCATCTTGGATGTTTCTTCATCTGATTTGAGATTTTTTTTCGTAATCAGGAAACAGCATGTAAAGAGATTGAAAACAGATTAGAGGAAACTGGTGTTCCATTGTCAGCTGAACAAAGAATCAATATTTTCCAGAAAGCATATAAATCTAAAGTTCAATGCAAGTCATCGTAGCCTCGTGGGTTCGGATACATGGCCCAGGTGCAAACTAGTTCTCAGCGGTCTAAGTTGCTGTTAGAGGAGCAAGCTCGGGCTACGGCAGAGACCCAAAAAGTTAACTCCCAGCTCACCACGAAGGTCACTACTTTAGAACAGAAGTTACTAGATGAACGTGCAAGCATGGAAGAGAAGATTAATGTAGAGCGGGCTGAGAGAGAAAATCTTGAGAAGAGATTAATGGAAGAGCTTGCTCAAAGGGAACAACTGATGGAGGCGGAGAGAAACTCAAGAAAAGAATTTGAAAATAACTTGGTTGCACAGTTTAACTCACGGTTCCAGGCAAAGTTTGACGAGCTCTCCGAACAGATGGAAAAGCAGAAGACGACTACACCTCAGGTGATGATAGTCATACAATTGCAAACTAGTAAGATTTAGTTGTTTACTTGCGTTGCTAACAGTGCACTTTGTTTTTGCAGACGTCTAAGAAGTCGAACCAGCAACCATCACTTACCAACAGTCCTGCTAAGAAAATAGTTCCTCTGCACAGCACGATACAGAAAAGTCGAATGTTTAAGTCATATGTAAGTCACAATCTTGTACAATTCGGTAGTAGTACATTCTGTTTTTGCTTCACCCACACTATAGCGTTGCTTCACCCACCCTATACTTGCTGCAGTTTATGTTTCACTATGGGTTGTGGCTTCGTTGAGTTACAACAACTGTTTTTGCTTCATCCATACACTATAGTCTGCTGGTTCTTATGTTTCAGCATGTGCTATTGCTGACTAGACTCACACCTTTTTTTTTACATTTGATTGCAGGACGTCAATCAAACTTCTGATGGAAACTGTCGCACCCTGATTTCTAGGGGATACTCACCGTACGAACTGGATAGCAGATGCTTGGATTATGGGGCATAACTGCTCCCACGTCCCAGCTTCCTGGTAGGCCTGCGCTTATGCGCGACAACACAAGCCCTGCTATTCCACCGTCGATGTAAACTATCCACTAGAGATCAAAGGCACTTCCGTCGACGTACTTCAAACCATACACACATGGTACGTCAACGGCGTTGAACAACTGATATCACAACAGATCTCTACGACACAAAAGATTGAAATAAGGTGCAAATAGCTCTCATTAGAGCAGAGATAGCAAATACAATCATTCAGAGGGCACATGCCCCAACAATACATCATTACAATACAGCGGAAGCAATCAACATGTCTGAGTACAGACAAGATCCAAATAGGCCTAAGAGGCCGGAAACAAACAGACGGAGCCCATCCACGAAGTCTCGGATCCTGCCCGGGTCCGCTATCTACTCGTCAGCAGTCTCGTCATACTCCACGTAGTAGCCACCATGTAGATCTTCGGAAACGTAGGTCTGCGGAAACCACAGCCCCAAAGGGGTCAGTACATAAACGTACTGGCAAGCAAGACTCACAGTTCACCAAAGTGTAACCCGTCAACACCAAGCACAGATGCCTTGGGTTCAACGGAAGAGAGGGGATATAAAAGATGCTGCAACTGGCTGCGCTAACCAACTACAAAGATTCTACCACTTCCGGCTAACAGAAAGGAGATAAGATCGAGGATTGTAACCAACTGAAAGATAACTTCAAACAAACCCATCCTGGATCTCACCCCTTATCCGAAGAAGCAATCCGAGGATAACTCACACAGTTGTCTTAAAGGTGAATCAAGTTATTGTGTCAATAAGCCTATTACTAGTCAAGTTGTTATTCATTGGGTGTAACATGGTTAATCATTATGTTGAAGTTGTCCTGAGTACTTGTTAGCCAGTACTTTCACCAAGTAATCCATGACCGCGGAAAACTCGGCTTCTCGAGAAGATTATCCCTGCAGGGTTGCACCAATTTGGCCGTACACGCAAGAATAACCCGCCAGATGGGAAGCTAACCCACCAAGCGGGGTACTCTACACAACCAACCATTCTTCGCATCAAGCCCAAAGCACCTTGGGCGCACGACTAATCGAGCCCAGAAGAAAATGGACCCTCATAGCACTCTAAGAACGTGTCCCCCTATATGCCGACTACGAAAGTTCCACCCTGGCCTGGGCTCGCAAAAACATGCATGCGGCAAATGGAAAACACGAACTAAATGAGGCGATTTGGACGAGATGCGAATCAGGTCAAGTTGAGGGGGGCGCCCATACTCGCTTCCCACATGCGGTTAGTGCGCTCATCATGGATCAGTAGACAAGACCCTTTTCCTATTAGGGTCGACACTAGCAGGCCTCAAAACCACACAGGGCCTCCTGCCGGTGCCTTATCATCAAATTATTATTAATAGTAACATTAGCATGATTGATTGATTAAACATCGAGCCCCCCAGAACATAATGGAGTAATAACAGAAAGTAACGGGTAACAGACTCGAGCAAAACAACCTAAGCATGCTAGTAAGACACTGGCTCAATCAAAGGGGTGATAGGAGTGGAGGTGAGGCAATATCAAGGTTAAGGGATTCATGTGATGGGTTCGTAACAGAACAACTACTACTAAGGCTAGCAGAAAAGAACAACGGAAAGTATCGGTAACCAATGTTGAAAGGAACACAGTGGTTCATGTGAGTGATAACTTGCCTGCAAAACCCAGTAGCCTGGTACTGAGCTAAATCCTTAGAAGGGGTGTCGTAAGTATCGTCGGTCTCAACGTCGTCGTTTATCCGAGAAGAAGCAAACAAACAATGCAGAAAGATAAACAATCAATAACATGGCGTAGTGCACAAACATGGGATGATGCATGACCAAGTTAATAGATGCATCAAAATAAACTACTTGACAAGATAACACAATTTAATTGGACCCATATGCAATTGGATTGCATATGGAAAAGATCCATTGAAATAAGTGGAAACAAATGATTTACAATTAATTAGTTTGTGAGAGTTGTTAGCATGATGCATGCATGATGATAACAACAAAATAACAGCAAATAACAATAATAGATGCAAGTGGAAAAGGAATTTAACAAGGTTTGGAAATCATTTATTAAGTTTGGAAAGTTTGGTTAATTAAACATGTCACACAAGTATTTGTTGTTTTCATCAAGTTAAATTGTTCAAAATAGATAACAAAGTTCATATTTGATAAGAACACACAATTTTAGGTGGATTGCATGTTTCACTTGTTGAAAAAGGATTTCAAATGATTTATTTATGAATTAAACAAGTTTAAGCAAGAGTTAAATGAATTTAATTCAAACATGAACTTATTTGAATTTTTATTTGTTCAAAACATGGAGTGAAGGTCATATTTGAAAAGGTTATGCTTTTATGGTTTGAAAACATATTTTATATGTCCCAAAAGAATTTAATTTGATCAAGTTATAAATTTAGCAATATTAAATGATTTAAACAAGGTTTAAATCACTTAAGCAATTTTAATTATTCAAAACATGAAACAAATTTTATATTTGAAAAGGTGGTTTAATTTTGCATGGAAAACATATTTTATTTGTGGAAATTGGATTTAAAATGAGCAAGTTATTATTTTGGCAATTTTAAATGCATTAAACAAGAAACAGTTGTTTTCAGCAATTTAAATTATTCAAAACAGCAAACAAAATTTATATTTGGAAAGTACATGAAAAGTTGATTGGAAAACATATTTAGTTTGTGCAATTTGGAATTTTTATGAACAAGTTATGAATTTTGCAAGTTTAAGTGAATTTGACAAGTTTTCAAATTTTTCACCAATTTAAAATGTTCAAAACAGTAAACAAATTTTATATTTGGATAGATCATTTAATTTGGTATTGAAAACATATAAAAAATGTTGGATTTGGAGTTAAAATGATTTTATTATGCAATTTACAAAATTGAGGTGCAATCTGCCATTTTTTAGTGAAACAGGGACTTGGAAAATAATTTGCAGGGGCTAGAATTAATTGCCAGGGGCCTAGGTGTGATTCTGTGAAAGTTCTGTGGCTAGACAAAAGAAACAAAAATGTTTGGTTTATTGGGGAGAGGGGGAACTCGAACCTCTGCCCTAGGGCGTGTGCACAAGGGAACAACACCACTGGGGTGCTGTGCTGCTGGTGAAAGGAAGGGGATCTGTGGGGGGTTGAGGTACAGGAACCCGCACGGAATAAATCGGAAAAAAGGAGACAAAAGGTGGGGTGCGGGGATTTGATCCCGGGACCTCCCGCTGCGCGCGTTCGGCTCGCTACCACTGCGGTGGTGTGTGCTGTTGTTGGTAGAGAAGCAGCGGGGGGAGGTTAACGTGTTGCCCGCGCGCTGTACTTAACTGACGAACTGAATCGTGGTACAGGCATCGGGCGCAGATCGATCGCTGCTGTGGTTTGATCGTGGTGACCTGCGGTCGCTGCTCGTGCGTGCGCTTGTGGTGCGGCCGGTGTGCCCGTGCGTTGTGCGTGCTAAAGCAGAGAAGAGGGAGAGGGCAGGGAGCAGTGGCGATCACCTGCTGCTCGCTGTCGCTGTTCGTCGTCGAGGCAGAAACGGCGGAGGTTGCCGGCGATGGCGCGGCGTCCACGGCCGCTCCCAGCGAGCGGAGAGGGGACGAGGAGATGCGGGCAGGCGCCACGGTTCCATTCCCATCGCCAGTGGCTCCTCGAGGTGATCAGATCGTGGCCGCGATGAGAGGGGCAGTGGCTCACGGTGGTTGTTCAGTTGGGTGTTGAAGTTCAGAAGAATGGAAAGAACAGAGGGGGCTCGGGGGAAGAGGAAGAAGGGATCGGCGGCGCTAGGGTTAGGTATAGGCTAGGGCAGAGGGGGGGTAGGTTAGATATAGGGCTTGGAGCTTGTACGGCGGGCATCGAGCGGAGGGAGAGGCGATCGGGTGGCTCCGATGGGGTTCGTACAGATGCTGACGTCGACTGGAGGAAGAAGAAAGCGACAGCAGGGGGTTATCGGGCCAGAAAGAAAAGAAGTGGGCTTGGGCCTAGGTAGGTTTAGCTGCTGCCTCTTTTTTCTTTTTTTATTCTTTTCTTCTGTTTTATTTTTTTTTTTGCAGAAAACAATTGGAAGAAAAAGAAGGAATTTTGAGGGAGAAAAATTATGGAAAATTTTGGGTGGCTTAATTATTATATTAGCAACCATTTGACCACTTTTATTTTTCCATGAATTCAAAATTTAAGTGTTGTTTGGAATTGTTTCAAATGTGGATGATTTGAGTATTAAAATTATTATTGAAACCAAAATTTTAAATAGGGTGACCCAAATAACTTTAATTGGAAACAAGGAGAGAAAGAATATTTTGGTTATTGTTTTTATGGTTTCAAATTGATTCTGTTTGGAAATATTTAATTTGAATTGGAATATTTTGTTAATTAATATAGAAACAACAACTTAATAGGGAGGAACCCTATTGTTAGTTGGATTAGAATTATTGGAATGGTTTGATATTTTACAATTTCCAAAGGAGGTGTTGTTGATGGTTTGCTTTGAATTTGAAAACCAATTTGGGATGACTTAGTGGAATTTATAACACCATTTTATTAGTTGAACATTATGGGATAATTGGAAACAATTAAGGTTTTTATTTGGAAACAACTATTTGGATGTTGGTTTGGAATTTCAAATGGAAAACAAATTGAATTTGAAAAGGGTTTGATATTCAATGAATTTTTGATAGAAACAACACAACAGTTTTGAAATCACACTTTAATGGAAACAAACAATTGTTTTATTTTGAAATATCTTTTTATAAATTGTAACATCACAAGGATGAAACAAAAAGGCTTGAAATTTGAGTTGAAATTCAAATAGAAAACAAAGGAAAACAAATGAAAACAGATGAAAACAAATGGAAAACAAATAAAAAAAATGCAATCAACATGATGCCATGATGCAAAACATAAAATAACAGAGAGCAAACATTCTAATGGCTATTTTTCAGACTTGGGATGTTACAAAACGCCCCCCCTTGAAGGAATCGCGCCCCGAGATTCCTACTGAGAAAAGAAAAGATCCAGAAACTTCTTGGGTAGACGTCAGGGAATTTGGAAACCACCGGAACATTTTCAAGTAAAGGGGAGAGATTTTGCACCAAGGGTGTATGGCTGGATAGAACTGATTCATTTGGAGAATAGACTATCTGTAATAAGGGTGGAACAGAGTTATTGACATCAATCCAACACCAAGAATGAGATCAATGTCAGAATCAGCAACATGAGAGTAACGAGGAATATGTGGCCTCTCATTAGAATTGGATTGTTCTTACTTATCTTGGAAGTCAACATTTGAGATCCCGAGGGGTGAACAGAGATTTGATTGCTTAGTGGAACCAGAATTAGGTTGCATGTTGTGGAAAAGATTGTTGACACCAAGGAATGTGATGCTCCGGTATCAAATAACACTTTAACTGGATAAGAGTTTACGAGGAAGTTTTGATTAGACGCCGGTAGAAGAATTGAATTGGAAAACAACAACAAGATTTCAACGGACGAAAAGGATGTTGAGAAGAACAGGATATCAACATCGGGGAAAAACGAGAACAAAACTCCTGAGGTACTACGGAAAAACCCATCCGGGTTTCTAAAGGATCATTATCTACTGCTTAAGGAATAGAGGATTTGCTTCCGGGGCTTACACGCCTCCGTTCTCAATCATGAGTAGGCAACATGATAAATCATGTCACAACCACCTCCATTCCTATGGTCTAGTAGATATAACCATCCTAGAGAAACCAGAATTCGTGAAATCCTAACTTGAAAGTTTAGATGAGAATGGAAAACAACGTTGCACTTCCTTACCAGAAAAGGGTGGGTGGGTGGGAAAAGAAGAAAAAGAACAGAATTCCTACTCTCACGTTTCATTTTTTTCCTATATAGCTACAAAATAGTTTCTAGACTCAACTGCGACCAGTAAAAAGGGATCCTACAGGCAGACAGGCTCTGATACCATTTGTCGCACCCTGATTTCTAGGGGATACTCACCGTACGAACTGGATAGCAGATGCTTGGATTATGGGGCACAACTGCTCCCACGTCCCAGCTTCCTGGTAGGCCTGCGCTTATGCGCGACAACACAAGCCCTGCTATTCCACCGTCGATGTAAACTATCCACTAGAGATCAAAGGCACTTCTGTCGACGTACTTCAAACCATACACACATGGTACGTCAACGGCGTTGAACAACTGATATCACAACAGATCTCTACGACACAAAAGATTGAAATAAGGTGCAAATAGCTCTCATTAGAGCAGAGATCGCAAATACAATCATTCAGAGGGCACATGCCCCAACAATACATCATTACAATACAGCGGAAGCAATCAACATGTCTGAGTACAGACAAGATCCAAATAGGCCTAAGAGGCCGGAAACAAACAGACGGAGCCCATCCACGAAGTCTCGGATCCTGCCCGGGTCCGCTATCTACTCGTCAGCAGTCTCGTCATACTCCACGTAGTAGCCACCATGTAGATCTTCGGAAACGTAGGTCTGCGGAAACCACAGCCCCAAAGGGGTCAGTACATAAACGTACTGGCAAGCAAGACTCACAGTTCACCAAAGTGTAACCCGTCAACACCAAGCACAGATGCCTTGGGTTCAACGGAAGAGAGGGGATATAAAAGATGCTGCAACTGGCTGCGCTAACCAACTACAAAGATTCTACCACTTCCGGCTAACAGAAAGGAGATAAGATCGAGGATTGTAACCAACTGAAAGATAACTTCAAACAAACCCATCCTGGATCTCACCCCTTATCCGAAGAAGCAATCCGAGGATAACTCACACAGTTGTCTTAAAGGTGAATCAAGTTATTGTGTCAATAAGCCTATTACTAGTCAAGTTGTTATTCATTGGGTGTAACATGGTTAATCATTATGTTGAAGTTGTCCTGAGTACTTGTTAGCCAGTACTTTCACCAAGTAATCCATGACCGCGGAAAACTCGGCTTCTCGAGAAGATTATCCCTGCAGGGTTGCACCAATTTGGCCGTACACGCAAGAATAACCCGCCAGATGGGAAGCTAACCCACCAAGCGGGGTACTCTACACAACCAACCATTCTTCGCATCAAGCCCAAAGCACCTTGGGCGCACGACTAATCGAGCCCAGAAGAAAATGGACCCTCATAGCACTCTAAGAACGTGTCCCCCTATATGCCGACTACGAAAGTTCC
This sequence comes from Alopecurus myosuroides, assembly GCA_028641055.1. Taxonomy (NCBI): domain Eukaryota; kingdom Viridiplantae; phylum Streptophyta; class Magnoliopsida; order Poales; family Poaceae; genus Alopecurus; species Alopecurus myosuroides. The sequence goes on along the minus strand of CM054060.1, from coordinate 315,715,854 downwards.
ACCCTGGCCTGGGCTCGCAAAAACATGCATGCGGCAAATGGAAAACACGAACTAAATGAGGCGATTTGGACGAGATGCGAATCAGGTCAAGTTGAGGGGGGCGCCCATACTCGCTTCCCACATGCGGTTAGTGCGCTCATCATGGATCAGTAGACAAGACCCTTTTCCTATTAGGGTCGACACTAGCAGGCCTCAAAACCACACAGGGCCTCCTGCCGGTGCCTTATCATCAAATTATTATTAATAGTAACATTAGCATGATTGATTGATTAAACATCGAGCCCCCCAGAACATAATGGAGTAATAACAGAAAGTAACGGGTAACAGACTCGAGCAAAACAACCTAAGCATGCTATTAAGACACTGGCTCAATCAAAGGGGTGATAGGAGTGGAGGTGAGGCAATATCAAGGTTAAGGGATTCATGTGATGGGTTCGTAACAGAACAACTACTACTAAGGCTAGCAGAAAAGAACAACGGAAAGTATCGGTAACCAATGTTGAAAGGAACACAGTGGTTCATGTGAGTGATAACTTGCCTGCAAAACCCAGTAGCCTGGTACTGAGCTAAATCCTTAGAAGGGGTGTCGTAAGTATCGTCGGTCTCAACGTCGTCGTTTATCCGAGAAGAAGCAAACAAACAATGCAGAAAGATAAACAATCAATAACATGGCGTAGTGCACAAACATGGGATGATGCATGACCAAGTTAATAGATGCATCAAAATAAACTACTTGACAAGATAACACAATTTAATTGGACCCATATGCAATTGGATTGCATATGGAAAAGATCCATTGAAATAAGTGGAAACAAATGATTTACAATTAATTAGTTTGTGAGAGTTGTTAGCATGATGCATGCATGATGATAACAACAAAATAACAGCAAATAACAATAATAGATGCAAGTGGAAAAGGAATTTAACAAGGTTTGGAAATCATTTATTAAGTTTGGAAAGTTTGGTTAATTAAACATGTCACACAAGTATTTGTTGTTTTCATCAAGTTAAATTGTTCAAAATAGATAACAAAGTTCATATTTGATAAGAACACACAATTTTAGGTGGATTGCATGTTTCACTTGTTGAAAAAGGATTTCAAATGATTTATTTATGAATTAAACAAGTTTAAGCAAGAGTTAAATGAATTTAATTCAAACATGAACTTATTTGAATTTTTATTTGTTCAAAACATGGAGTGAAGGTCATATTTGAAAAGGTTATGCTTTTATGGTTTGAAAACATATTTTATATGTCCCAAAAGAATTTAATTTGCTCAAGTTATAAATTTAGCAATATTAAATGATTTAAACAAGGTTTAAATCACTTAAGCAATTTTAATTATTCAAAACATGAAACAAATTTTATATTTGAAAAGGTGGTTTAATTTTGCATGGAAAACATATTTTATTTGTGGAAATTGGATTTAAAATGAGCAAGTTATTATTTTGGCAATTTTAAATGCATTAAACAAGAAACAGTTGTTTTCAGCAATTTAAATTATTCAAAACAGCAAACAAAATTTATATTTGGAAAGTACATGAAAAGTTGATTGGAAAACATATTTAGTTTGTGCAATTTGGAATTTTTATGAACAAGTTATGAATTTTGCAAGTTTAAGTGAATTTGACAAGTTTTCAAATTTTGCACCAATTTAAAATGTTCAAAACAGTAAACAAATTTTATATTTGGATAGATCATTTAATTTAGTATTGAAAACATATAAAAAATGTTGGATTTGGAGTTAAAATGATTTTATTATGCAATTTACAAAATTGAGGTGCAATCTGCCATTTTTTAGTGAAACAGGGACTTGGAAAATAATTTGCAGGGGCTAGAATTAATTGCCAGGGGCCTAGGTGTGATTCTGTGAAAGTTCTGTGGCTAGACAAAAGAAACAAAAATGTTTGGTTTATTGGGGAGAGGGGGAACTCGAACCTCTGCCCTAGGGCGTGTGCACAAGGGAACAACACCACTGGGGTGCTGTGCTGCTGGTGAAAGGAAGGGGATCTGTGGGGGGTTGAGGTACAGGAACCCGCACGGAATAAATCGGAAAAAAGGAGACAAAAGGTGGGGTGCGGGGATTTGATCCCGGGACCTCCCGCTGCGCGCGTTCGGCTCGCTACCACTGCGGTGGTGTGTGCTGTTGTTGGTAGAGAAGCAGCGGGGGGAGGTTAACGTGTTGCCCGCGCGCTGTACTTAACTGACGAACTGAATCGTGGTACAGGCATCGGGCGCAGATCGATCGCTGCTGTGGTTTGATTGTGGTGACCTGCGGTCGCTGCTCGTGCTTGCGCTTGTGGTGCGGCCGGTGTGCCCGTGCGTTGTGCGTGCTAAAGCAGAGAAGAGGGAGAGGGCAGGGAGCAGTGGCGATCACCTGCTGCTCGCTGTCGCTGTTCGTCGTCGAGGCAGAAACGGCGGAGGTTGCCGGCGATGGCGCGGCGTCCACGGCCGCTCCCAGCGAGCGGAGAGGGGACGAGGAGATGCGGGCAGGCGCCACGGTTCCATTCCCATCGCCAGTGGCTCCTCGAGGTGATCAGATCGTGGCCGCGATGAGAGGGGCAGTGGCTCACGGTGGTTGTTCAGTTGGGTGTTGAAGTTCAGAAGAATAGAAAGAAAGAGGGAGCTCGGGGGAAGAGGAAGAAGGGATCGGCGGCGCTAGGGTTAGGTATAGGCTAGGGCAGAGGGGGGGTAGGTTAGATATAGGGCTTGGAGCTTGTACGGCGGGCATCGAGCGGAGGGAGAGGCGATCGGGTGGCTCCGATGGGGTTCGTACAGATGCTGACGTCGACTGGAGGAAGAAGAAAGCGACAGCAGGGGGTTATCGGGCCAGAAAGAAAAGAAGTGGGCTTGGGCCTAGGTAGGTTTAGCTGCTGCCTCTTTTTTCTTTTTTTATTCTTTTCTTCTGTTTTATTTTTTTTTGCAGAAAACAATTGGAAGAAAAAGAAGGAATTTTGAGGGAGAAAAATTATGGAAAATTTTGGGTGGCTTAATTATTATATTAGCAACCATTTGACCACTTTTATTTTTCCATGAATTCAAAATTTAAGTGTTGTTTGGAATTGTTTCAAATGTGGATGATTTGAGTATTAAAATTATTATTGAAACCAAAATTTTAAATAGGGTGACCCAAATAACTTTAATTGGAAACAAGGAGAGAAAGAATATTTTGGTTATTGTTTTTATGGTTTCAAATTGATTCTGTTTGGAAATATTTAATTTGAATTGGAATATTTTGTTAATTAATATAGAAACAACAACTTAATAGGGAGGAACCCTATTGTTAGTTGGATTAGAATTATTGGAATGGTTTGATATTTTACAATTTCCAAAGGAGGTGTTGTTGATGGTTTGCTTTGAATTTGAAAACCAATTTGGGATGACTTAGTGGAATTTATAACACCATTTTATTAGTTGAACATTATGGGATAATTGGAAACAATTAAGGTTTTTATTTGGAAACAACTATTTGGATGTTGGTTTGGAATTTCAAATGGAAAACAAATTGAATTTGAAAAGGGTTTGATATTCAATGAATTTTTGATAGAAACAACACAACAGTTTTGAAATCACACTTTAATGGAAACAAACAATTGTTTTATTTTGAAATATCTTTTTAGAAATTGTAACATCACAAGGATGAAACAAAAAGGCTTGAAATTTGAGTTGAAATTCAAATAGAAAACAAAGGAAAACAAATGAAAACAGATGAAAACAAATGGAAAACAAATAAAACAAATGCAATCAACATGATGCCATGATGCAAAACATAAAATAACAGAGAGCAAACATTCTAATGGCTATTTTTCAGACTTGGGATGTTACAGAAACAAATAGCTGCACTGGATATTTCAGTTTGATTTTATCTTGATTTGATCCATGTTGTACGAGAATTTCATTTGTATATATTAAAAATAGCTATGAGAACTATTATTTTGTGTAAATAAACATATTTGACGTACCCTTTTGAACATTTTAATTCAATGCCCGTATTTTTTGTTTCCTTATTTTTTTTTCTATAACGTGGCAATAGGTAGTTTACCACGATAATTGTAGTGTTGCGTGAAGCCTCAGTCGCCACAACAAAGTGTTTTGTTGAAATAGACTCTCACCACCATGAGGGAGACATCGTCGCAATATTTTTTCTCCACCAAACTAACTTTGTTGCGATAGTTCATTCACGCCACCAAACTATGTTCATTGCAATACAGAATTCCCATACTTCTCGCCACGAACTAAATTTTGTAGAAATAGAAAGGCGCAACGAATAGTTGAAGTTGTCGCAGTTGTTTCTAGCTACTACAATTTGTACGTTGCGAATAGTACATGTCGCCACGAAAATACAATTTGTCGAAATACAATGGCGCCACGACAAGTTGTTATTGTCGCTGTTGTTTCTAGCAACATAAAATGTGGATGTTGCGAATACTACATCTCGCCATGAAACTAAAATTTGTAGAAATAGAAAGGCGCAACGAATAGTTGAAGTTGTCGCAGTTGTTTCTAGCTACTAAAATTTGTACGTTGCGAATTGTATATGTCTCCACGAAAATAAAATTTGTCGAAATACAATGGCGCCACGAAAAGTTGTTATTGTCGCAGTTGCTTCTAGCAACATAAAATGTGGATGTTGCGAATACTACATCTCGCCACGAAACTAAAATTTGTCGAAATACAATGGCGCCACGAACAGTTGTTATTGTCGCAGTTGCTTCTAGCAACATAAAATGTGGATGTTGCGAATACTACATCTCGCCACGAAACTAAAATTTGTAGAAATTGAATGGCGCCACGAATAGTTGAAATTGTCGCGATTGCTTATGGCTACTAATATGAAGGCCGTTGCGATTACTATTTCAAAATCATCTTACCACGACTGATTGTGTGTGGCAAAACGTTGTTCCCACGCGTATAATGTTTGTTGCCATAGTTTTTTGCCACACAATTGGACGTGGCAAATAAACTCGACTTTTGCAACGAAAGAACAAGCGCAACGGAACACTCGCCGTTGCCACATTGGTCACTCGCCACGTTTGGGTATTTGTTGCACTAGAGGTGTACCAACGAAATACGTACGTTGCGTTATGTGCGAGACGCGACGGAAACGTGCGTGGCAATTGGCCTAGGAAATGGTTGCAACTGGATTATTTTTTAGCGACAAATCTAAGTGCGCGGAGACAGGCTTCTACCACGGAGGTTTTCGCGACGCCTCCCAACGAAACCGATTTTGGTGCAACAAAACCCTATTGCGACGATAAGTCACTTTTTACAACGACTATTTTCATTGCAATAGTCCGATTCCGTTGTAGTGGGTCCCTGGGCGCTCCCGGCGACCCGCGATGAAATGGAGAGGTAGAAGGATCCATCACGATCCCATTCCCGGCATCGGATGGACCTCGAGGGGATCGTGGCGGTGGGGCGTCGAGAGGCAGTGGGGTGTTCACGGTGGTTGCAGGGATTCAGAAGCAGCAGGAGCTCGGGCAGCTAGACGAAGGGGGAGAGGGGGTTGGCGGCGCAGGAGGATGGGACTAGGGTGGCTAGGGTAGGGCAGAGGGTAGGGTGGTGGATTTTATGGAGAGGTGGAGCAAGTACGGCAAGCATCGGGTGGAGGAGGAGGTTGATCAGAGGGAGGAGATGGAGTCGTACAGTGGGGGAGGAAGACAACAACAGAAGGGTATGGGCCAGAAGAAAAAAATAAATGGGCTTGGGGGGAAAGAGGATGGGGTGGGCTACTTCCCTCTCCTTTTTGGATTTCTTTTCCCTTTTTTTGTAAAAGTTAAAAGAGGAATAGAGGGATAGAAAAGGAATAGGGTTTTTCTTTTTATGGATTATTTGTGTTAATTTTCAAAACAGAAACTTAAAACAATGTTAACATTATTTCACAAGTTTGTAATTTTAATTTGAATTAAAGTTTTTAGTTGAATTTTCCCAATAGAGTTTGGGGTTTTGATTTTGATAATTAAATTTTATTAAGTTGCAAAACAATGAGTGAAAGCAAGGTTGTTTTTTATTTCCAAAATTGGGAATATTAGTTTGATTTTAAATGGTTAGTTGAATTTCAAATAAGGTTTGATTTTGGGAATTGTGGAAATAAACAAATTTTATTTAATAAGCTCAAGAAATTTTGCAAGCATTATTTAATTTAATTTGTTTGTAAAATTTTAATTTTTAAACCCATATTGAAATATGATAAGTAGGATTGATTTGCTTTTGAATTTTTGAATTTGCCATTAGGGTTTTAATAACAGGGAAAATTTTATTAACAGGCAATTTGATTAAAACAACTTCAACTATTGAAAAACAAATGAGTGGTTTAGTTTGCAATTTGAAATTGGAAATTTTGAGCAAGGTGTGAAATTTTAAATTGTTTTGAATTTTGATTTGTTTTTGAAAACAGAATGCAATGCTCATGTGATGCCTGTGATGCAAGCAAAAGAAAACAAACAACTTCCTATTAGGGTAACACCCCAGGTGTTACAGATGAGAAATCTACTCAACTATTGATATCATCATCTTTTAATCCACCAAAATATCTCAGCACCTCGTGCTTCAAAGATCACCTCCTCCAGTTGTTCCACACTATCTCATGCTACAAGGTAACCCCTCTCGGCATCTCCGAGGAGGCATTCTTCACTCGTTGTCAGCAAGTTTTAGTCATTTTGTTCAAGTTATCTATGATCACAGAATCCGTCACCAAGTCGTCTTTAACCGCAGACACGGCTTTTCGAAAAGATTTAACCCTGCAGGGGTGTACAACTTTACCCACACGTACCAACCGACTCTTAATGCCAAGCTATTGGCACAATTCCGACGATGTGCCGGCAGAGGGTGGTCGATTCCCAGCCTTTACCTTGTCGAACCATATCCATGAGTCAACCCAAACAGGGCCACCCCGTCAACAGGGAGGTGGCCACCTCCTGACAGCACCTGTTCTGTGAGTCGGGATCAAGATCCGTGTACGTCCATCACTTGTCCCGGTCACGACCTAATTTTCTCCAAAACATTTTCTGACTCACACGCAGATGGAAAGCTCAAACTACGTGGCTCATGGATAAGGTTAAACAAGTTAGTTAGCCGGGCGGGGTTCATCGGCCCACATGTGGCTGTACGCTCAGTCTTGGCTCGAAGGCGAGAACTCGCTCCTAGGGGCATGAACAGGACAAAACGCCACAACCCATTGTGGCCTCACATCCATGCCATTATTAGTCAAGTTATCAAAGGTAAGGCAATTCACAACAACCTGACATAATAGATTCACGCATCGACCCGATTCATCAACCGGATGGATCAGATCACAACTAGGCATGGCTAAGCAAGACTCACAGGGTTTAGCGGAGCGCTCACAAACAAACCTATAGCTGCTAGGAGCAGTGGATCAGGAGGTTTTAGGCGATGCAATAAGTATAGGAGAACTCTATCTAAGACCATACAATACTTTGAACCGCATGCAATCTACGAGATTCAAAACACTTCGAAAACCATATATGAGCAGATAAGAGGTTATGCTTGCCTTGGTTATAAGAAAACCAGTAGAAATGTCTTCTCGGATAAGTGCTTGACTTGTCGGTTAGGATCAAGTATTCGTCATGGAATTGTTGGCCTTCTCTTCGGAGTTGCGTTCTACCGAGGGGAACAAACACCGAAACAAGAAGAACACAATCAACATGGCATCAATGCAATGCGCAATATGTATGCATGATCAAGTTAATGCACTGAAATAAATCCCTAAACATGTTCGATGGGTTGCTAGGGTTCATATGTCAGTTAAGCATTTTTACTGAATTTAGCCCGAAATAGACCCCGGAGGGGCAATTCGGACAATTCTGAAAGTGAGTCAAGTTTTAATTGCTCAAATGGGTCTGAAAATATCATAAACAGGTTGCATTTGTCATTTTGAGCAATTTGGTATATCACTTTTAATTTTCTAATTTTATTGATTAAAAACTTATTTTCTGCATTTTAAAAGATTAAACAACATTAAATAAATACTCATTTTTGAACTTTGTCAAAAATGTATAAAAGTGACATATTTGGATAGATTACATTTTTATGAACATTTTGGTACGTTCCTTTTATTTTTCTGAGGTATAAAACAAAAGTTATTAATTACACAATATTATTCATTTTTCTGAAATTCCTGGAATTAATAAGAAGGAGATTGTGACATCAGCATGATGTCACTGTGACATCTCCCTCCTCTGAACCTCACAGATTAGTTCAAATTCGTCGAATTGGGTTCAAATTGGATGAAAAGAATTATACCATGACAGAGAGGAGATCAAGGGGGTTTGAGGGGTACCAACCGGTGACCATTTGGTCGCCGGACAGCTCGCCGGCGACGAGGAATCACGGCGGCGGCCACGGATGCTCGACGAGCGGGAGGTACAGAGGGTTAGGGACCGAGCGGAGGGCGCCAGGGAGCTCACCATGACGTGGTGGAGCTAGTGCAGAGGTCGGGGACGCCGAGGAGGGCGGAAATCGCCGTCGACGAGGCGGAGACGGCGGCGGCCGTGGAGCCCGTCCGGCGAGAAATTAGGGTGCTCCCGGGGCTCCCAACTGATGTACACGCTCGAGGAGGAAGAGGCAGGGTGGCGGAGCTCAAGGGAACCTCGGCAGGGCGCGGGGGCGGGCGTAGCGCCGGCGGCAAGCGGCGGTTGGCCGGCTCGGTAGGGTTAGGTTTGGGTTCGGTTCACAGGGAGAGAGGCAGAGAGAGGAGGCGTTAGGGTGGGGGGTTCTGCGAGGAGGTCTCGATCCGGACGGCTCCTCGTCGACCTAATCCCCTCGAAGCGCTAGAAACAGGAGGTGGCAGCAAGCCCACGTCGACATCCATCCTTCTGTCAAGAGGTTGAAGAAAGAGATAAAAAGAATTTCTCCATAACCCCCTGGAACTTTCAGAAATTATAGAGAGACCCTTTTCCATTATAAAAACAGAACAAAAACCATTGATTTGAGGGCCTTTTTGTAAAGAGAAAATTTGACAAAAATACATTTTGGAAACCTTGTGAAATTTCCAACACAACCATGTTTTGCTTTGATGAATTTGAAATAATTTTCAGAACAAAACTTTGGAAACCAAAATAAGTACTATCTGTGGTATTTTCTCAAAACATTTAATTTCACAGTTTAAATTGTTTCAAACATGGTTTAAATTTTTGATTCATGCATGTATGAGATGAACACAACACCACACACTCTAATGTTAACAAATTTGGGATGTTACACTTACCAAAGAAGAGAAGGTCATTTTTTTTGAATGCCTGAGCAGTATGAAGGTCCCGTCTGGCTTCTCGTCGAATATAAAGAGAATAATAAACATGGCGTACAAAAAGTTCCAAAACCTGAAGGCTCACGACTGCCACGTGATTATGACGCAATTGCTTCCGATTGCTTTGAGGGGGCTTCTACCGGAAAATGTTCGAGTTGCCATTGTGAAGCTATGTGCATTCTTCAATGCAATCTCTCAGAAGGTAATCAGTCCAGAAGATCTACCACGGTTACAGAACGATGTGGTCCAATGTCTTGTCAGTTTCGAGTTGGTGTTCCCACCATCCTTCTTCAATATTATGACGCACCTCCTGGTCCACCTAGTCGAAGAGATTTCCATTCTCGGTCTTGTATTTCTACACAATATGTTCCCCTTTGAGAGGTTCATGGGAGTATTAAAGAAATATGTTCGTAACCGTTCTAGGCCAGAAGGAAGCATCGTCAAGGGCTATGGAAATGAGGAGGTAATTGAGTTCTGTATTGACTATGTTCCTGACCTTAAGCCGATTGGTATTCCTCAATCGCGGCACGAGGGGAGACTAAGTGGAAAAGGCACGATCTGAAGGAAATCAACGATATGTATGGACGGTCATTCTATGACTGAAGCACACCACACAGTTCTGCAAAATTCGAGCTTGGTGGCTCCGTACTTCGAGCAACACAAGAATATTTTACGCTCGGACAACCCGGGGATGCCTGAATCCTGGATTAGAAAGGCCCACATGGGGACTTCCGGCAGTTGGTTGCGAAAACATTTAATGAATGACAATGATGTTGGAGATCAGCTGTACATGTTGGCCAAGACACCATCTTCGACTATAACGACTTTCCAAGGGTACGAGATTAATTGGAATGCATTTTACACGATCTCCCAAGATAAAAAGAGCACCAACCAAAACAGTGGTGTCCGCTTTGATGCAGCAACCGAGATTGGGAAAAAGGTCACATATTATGGTTACATAGAGGAGATATGGGAACTGGACTATGGACCCTCCTTTAAGGTCCCTTTGTTCCGGTGCAAATGGTTCAAGCTAACAGGAGGTGAGGTAAAGGTGGACGAGCAATACCGAATGATAATGGTGGATTTCAACAATCTTGGTTACCTTGACGAACCATTCATCCTAGCCAAAGATGTCGCTCAGGTTTTCTATTTGAAGGACATGAGTAGCAAACCGAGGAAACAAAAAGATAAGAAAACGATCAGTACATCATGCGATGATCCAAAGCGCCACATTGTTCTTTCAGGGAAAAGAAACATCGTGGGAGTCGAGGACAAGACAGACATGTCAGAAGATTATAATATGTTTGGTGAAATTCCGCCCTTCAAAGTGAACACTGACCCAAGCATTAAGTTAAATGATGAGGATGCTACATGGATACGGCCAAATCGTAAGAAAGCGGGGACACAAGGGAAGAATTGACGTGTAATAATTTATTGTACCAAACTTTGTTGAATGGATCATGTGAATTATATTATCTATGATGTGTTTTGGGGCAAACCTTAAAGGGGGGGTGTAGAACAAAACAATCGGTATCGCCATCATACAGCCCTACCGTGGCTACTTGCTGCATATATGCATACCAAATGCACGGCAGGACGTATGATGGCGAATCCGGATGTTTTGTATTTGCTCGATGAACTGAATATATGATGTGTCAAACCTTAAAGGGGGGGTGTAGAACAAAACAATCGGTATCGCCATCATACAGCCCCACCGTGTCTACTGGGTGCATATATGCATACCAAATGCACGGCAGGACGTATGATGGCGAATCCGGATGTTTTGTATATATTTGCTCGATGAACTGACCGGTGTATGAAGGTGGGCTATATATAGGGTCATGTGGCTCACAAAGTGTTGTGCTAGGGTTTTGATCCAACGTTTAAGAAACACCCTCATCCAACGGCTCACAACAGCTCGAAAGAAACACACCGTAGCCCTGATCGAACGGCTCACAACAGCTCGAAAGAAACACACCCCGGATCCAACGACTCACAAACGCTTGAAAGAAACACACGATCCGCGTGATTCTATCTGATTGGTCCAAACAAAACCCTAACCCATTTAGTCCCGGTTGGTTTCCCAAACCGGGACTAAAGGGATGATCCGTTTTCCAACGAAACCCGTACCATTTAGTCCCGGTTGGTAAAACGGGCCGGGACTAAAGGGATATATGTTTTATTCTCGCTATATATATGTATGTATTGCCACACCATTGGCATAAACACATACAAACTCACCACTCTCTCATGGCTTCTCCCGTACCCATTCTAACATTCATCCAGGCGGAGGCACTTTCCGCCTCAAACTACCCCTGCCCGCCCGGCTACAGCGTTCCCGCCGGTTGGAAGCTGGCCGCCGGAGGAGTGACGGTACCTCCTCTTCCTCAAGGTGTGGCGCGTCGGGCGGCCATCACAAACCACTACTACCACGAGCTCACGCCGGAGCAGCGGAGGAATCCCAGTTGGAATCCTGACTACCGCCCTACTTGGGACGCCTTCTTCATTAATCGGCGTGAGGGTGCGCTCGCCAGGTACGAGGAGAACGGCCCGCCTCCTTCGAATTTCAACGAGGACGGTCGTCGGCTGTGGTGGGGCGGCAGACGGACTCTTCAGAGCGTCATGAACTACATCTGGGCTGGGGATAACCCCCGCCTGCGCTACCCTCACGCCCGGTCCTGGAGTCGTGACCATCCGAGGGAGTGCAGAGCACCGTCCGACGATAGTGACGACGATGGCGGCGACTACGACGACTACGAGTCGGAGTACTATAGGCCTAGGCAGGAGTATGACTAGCAGATATCAGATCCACAGTCTTGCCATTATGTATATCATCTATGCTCTCCGTTTAGGTTTAGATCCACTCTTGCCATTATGTACTGTCTTTTTTGTCTAGTTTAAAATGAAGTAGTTTTATTTTTCTGAATTTTCTGATATATTATTTGTATTTTTAAGATTTTAAACTGAAGTAGTTTTATTTTTCTGAATTTTCTTATATATTATTTGTATTTTTAAGATTTTAAAATGAAGTAGTTTTATTTTTCTGAATTTTCTGATATATTATTTGTATTTTAAGATTTTAAAATGAAGTAGTTTTATTTTTCTGAATTTTCCGATATGTTATTTGTATTTTTAAGATTTTAAAATGAACTATTTTTATTTTTCTGAATTTTCTGATATATTATTTGTATTTTTAAGATTTAAAAAAGAATAATATTTGAAAAAGCACCTTTTGTCGTGGTTCGTGTCACGAACCGCGACTAAAGGCTCTTTCCGCGCGGGAACGAAAACGCCACGAAAAACGCCCCTTTAGTCCCGGTTGGAAACAGCAACCGCGACTAAAGGCCCGCGGATGGTACCCGGAGGAGACCTTTAGTCGCGGTTGGGGACACCAACCGGGGCTAAAGGCTGTCCCTATATATTCCCGATCGCGCTGCACCGAAAATTTTCTAAGGACCAACGCCTCTGTATCTCCCCGCGCCGCCCTGCTGCTCGTCTTCTCCGTGCTCGTCTTCTCTCCACCGCGCCCGCCCTGCTCCGCCCCTGCCCCGCGCCGCCGTCCCCAGTAGGGTCCCCCGCGGGCCTCGCGACGCCCTCGTATACGCTTGACGACGAACGCACGGCGACCACTCCGGTGAGGACGACGAACGCGCGGCGACCACTCCGGTGAGGAGGGCGACCACAGCAACGCGCCCGCGCCCGTGCCCGTGACCGATGGAAAACGAAAACGAAAACGAAACGACGGTGACGTCAGCATTGCGTCACGCTGGTAGTTGGGCTCCTGGACGCGGCCCGTGTGGCTCCTGGCCGGACGCGCGCGCGGCCCGTGTGGTGGCTGGCCCGTGTGCGCAGTACTGCGAGTGTGGCTGGCTGCACTCGTTTTTTTTTGCTAAGTCAAAAAAAAAAGGTCAAAAAAAACCCCTAAGTCAAAAAAAAAGCTAAAAAAAATCCCTAAGTCTACATACCCTAAATATATATTCCTAAGTCAAAAAAAAAAGTACGGTCATTTCACTAACCCGGAGGTGGTCATCGTTCTTCCACCCAAAACAAGTTTTAATCTGTTTGAATTAAATTCATTAAAATAATGAAAATAAGTTTTAATTCAATAAATTCAGAATATTAAGTGTAATATACCAATATGACCAGGAAAGCAAATGCAACCTAGCTATGGGGTTCTCCAAGTCATTTGAGAAACTAATCTTGGACACACCTCTAAAGTATGGTTTTCTTCCTCCGGTGGTCATTCTTCTTCCACCCAAAACCCTAGCAATCTGTTTTCCCTCCTTCTACGACAATATTTGCTAAGTCTCCTATATACTTAATTAATTTTTACTACATGCATGTCTACAGGAGTGACATATGGCGGAGAATAGACCCTTGCCGCTTACGGATCAGGAGACTGAAGGTTTTATATACGGCATCATAGCCAACGAGATCCCTTATGTGCCGGGTCCAGAAGATGAGCAAAAAGAGGATGTAGTCTCTTTTTATCTGAACCTTGATGATCAAGAAGGTGAAGGAACGGACATTGTCGATGATCAAGAAGGTGAAGGAATGGACATTATTGACGGAGGTCAACCATCGACAAACGACGATCTCGAATTGCAAAGACCAACCACCTCCGGCGAGGTATATATATATATATATATATATATATATATATATATATATATATATATATATATATACATTGAGCCTCTCATGATACAAACTTATTGAAATGTGAATACATATGCATTAACGTGCGCGGCTCTCTTTCTTATTTTAGCCCTCGGCCGGATCGAGTACGACAAAGCGTGGCAAATCTAGGGCGATGAAAGAAGGGTGAAACCGGCAAGCCCCTACAGCACACCACAAAGTTTATCAACCAATGCGGAGTCATTGTTAGAGACAACGTCCCGATCACCGTCCAGGAATGGAAGGAGCCAAAGAAAGCACGTCTTTGTTTCAGTTATGTCGACAAGAGAACGAAAAAGGATCTGTGGAGAAAGCTTATGGTACATTTCATTCTACCTCCGGAATACAACAAATTCGATGAATTCGGTAACGATGTTACGGGTGGACGTGAGAAGAGGAGGCTAGTCAAAGAGTTCGCTCTTCAGAAGATGGCCGAAGCATTCCGGAACTTCAAGAAAAAATTAACCCGTGAATATGTCAACAAGGGCAAGACTCCGATTTTCACTTGACAACATGAGAAACTGAGAGTTGATTGGCCAGATTTTGTGAAGCAAAAGAAATCGGAGCATTTCAAGGAAATATCGAAAAAAAATAAGGCTAATGAGGATAAGAAACAGTACCATCATGTTATGGGGCCCGGAGGATACCGCGTTTCGGCGCCTAAGTGGCAGAAGATGGAGGACGGCCTGACGGCGCGAGGAATCCCTCTAGGTACAGAGGGATGGGACGAAAGAGCCAAAATGTGGCGGTACGGGCATGGGGGATCGCTAGAACCGGAGACAGGGGCGTGTGTTCATTGGCAGAAAACGTTTGCTCCCACAAAAGCCCTTATTGAGGCAATGGCCCAATCTCAACAGGGTTTGATCACGTTCAACAGAGAGAAAGACGCACTGACCCATGCCCTCGGGAATCCTGAACACGGAGGACATGTACGAGGAAAAGGTAGAATGCCGTGGAAAGTAGGGTTTTCCCAGGAGAATGACCCGTACTGTTACAGAAGCCGTAAGAGAAAGACAGACCAGGCTGCAGATCTTCTGGCGAAGCTTGCATCGGAAGTTAGTGAGTTGAAGCAGATAGTGTAGGGAATACTTGTGGAAGAAACATCGGCGCCTGCAGGGCCGCATGAAGATCATGAAGCGGATCTCGGAAGCCAGCATCTGCGGAGAAGCAGCGTGGCTTCCACGGAGGCCCCGCCTGCAGGTTCTAATGCACCAATGATCGAGATTCGTGCACCGAAGCCTCACTACCCCGTGGATGATGTAAAGGAGATGAAAGAATGTGATCTGCATTATCCCGTGGGGAACATTTCCATGAAGGTAGCTACCGGCAGTGCTTTGCCCTGTACACCTGGAGCACTCCACCACAACAACCCCATTCCATATGGCTATGTTCGTGTCACGGTGGAAGACATAATCCAGGTGTTTGAGGACCTGGAGATTGACATAGCTACACCCGAAGGGGAGAGAAGACTTGGAGATGTCAAGCGCCAGTTCATTCTATGGAAAAAGAAGTACATAGTGTTTCCAGGCGAGACACCAAGGCTAACAAGTCCACCCCCCTCCGATGGTGCAGGTGGTGGTGGTGGTGCTGCTGCTGCTGGTTCACCTACGCCTCCTTCACGCCATTCGACGCCGTCCCCCGGTCCACAATCTCCGGCGGGTAAGCAGGTGTCGCCCACCAATCCTCCTCCGGCGGATAAGCAGCCGCCGCCCCCCAATCCTCCTCCGGCGGATAAGCAGCCGTCGCCCCCCATTCCTCCTCCGGCGGATAAGCAGCCGTCGCCCCCAATTCCTCCTCCGGCGGATAAGCAGTCGTCGCCCCCCATTGCTCCTCCGGCGAAGAAACAGAAGCATGCGGACAGCAAGGAAACCCGCTCTTGGACTATTAACCCGGAGGCTTATGTACCTAAGACCACACGGGTACCGGAGCCATCACTGAAGCCTATCCCCATAAGGGCTTGGGAACTTAATGATGTTGAAACCAAATTGGCCGCGAAGGCTGAGTATGAGAAATGGGAGGCCGATAAGAAGGCGCTAAGGGAGCCTAAGCCCAAGTAAGTATACCCTCCGACGGTAAAGAAGTGGGCTACGGGTTTTTTGTCGACACCGTCCCAAGCCGAGAAGAATTTGCCTAAAGATTATGAAAGTGAACTTCGTAGGCAAGCAGAAATATTGATGGAGGAGAAAGAAGAAAGGAAAAAAAAGCGGGAAACAAGTTGACCAGCTCGGGATGCAGAGTAAACAATCGACCCCCCCCCCCCCACTCATAGTGAAAGCCGGTCCGGAACAGGACCCCGAGGTCAGAGCAGCTGCGGCAGCAATGGGATTGACTGTAGCTAGTGCCATGAAGAATGCGTCCGAGATGGGTTTGACTCTTCGTGCCTCGTTAGGCCTGGACGATGCGCCAATGGGTGAGGTAACATTACAATATGTGAAGAATGGGCCTCTCGTCGAGCCTACGCAGGAAAAGAGTCTACCACCACAAATGCGAAATCTGCTACGTTGGTACAAAAATTTCATATCATGGGCCGACAAAGAATATGTTTATGTGGATGTTACAGAGGAGCATCACACCAAAAAGTACTATGTAACAGTTGAGATAAGTGAATTGTTCCAGCTGTTCAATCTGCGCGAGCTCGACAAATCTATCCTGAGTTGCTACGTTCTATAAGTGATTTATTTCTACCTCATCTCGTTCTTCATTGCCTGCACTATATATATATATATATATACATATATATATATATATATATATATATATATATATATATATTGTCCTAACTATATTGTTGCGTACGCTATTATGCAGATTGAAGATTTGGGAATGCAAAATAAGAAACATCCATGATGTTGGGTTCATTGACCCACAAATCATTAATGGACATGTGTTACAATATCACCCCCTAGACGTGGAGAAAGACTTGTACAATTTTCTTACAAAGCATCAACTCAAAAGTCATATTCTATTTCCTTACCATTTTGGGTGAGTGTTTCTCTCTTGTGCCCATTCTCTTTTGTTTACTCGATGCATGGTATGTCTAATCGATAAGTTATGCATGACTGTGCATGTAACGTGTTTGCAGGTTCCACTGGATGCTGCTAAAAATTGAACTTCACACCTCCACAGTTTTTATCATGGACTTTATGGATTCAGATCAAAGCTTTGGATCGACATGAGAAAAATGCTGCAAAAGTAATTATTTTCAATCATTTGCGCTCTATATCGATCGGTCTCTTTTGTTCATTTCCTAATATGCAGTAGCTAATAACTCCCTTGTTCATTTAATTTTCTTTGCACTGTAGAGTTTGGAGACGGTTCTCAAAAGAAATTGTCGGTGAATTCAAACATCAGCTAGATTTAAAAAATTACTTCGTGTGGATAAGCAGCCACCGGGGACCAATCTATGTGGATACTATGTTTGTGAGAACATACGGAAAGTAACCTTTGAGAAGAAGAAGTCGGATAGCACGCGGAAGAGTCTCAATAACTTGCGGAGGACGCTTAGTCCAGAAGCTCGCTTCCGACCAATTCAAGAGGAAATAGCAGGATTTTTCCTTATGCATGTCATCGATCCTAAAGGAGAACACTATGCGTCCGACGAAGACCAATTCAAGAGGACTTAGCAGGATTTTTCCTTATGCATATCCTAGATTGAAAATTGTTCGAAGTTGTGTATATCCATCGTAATTGTGTATGGAAACTTGTTCGAAGTTGTATATGGTCACCCGAGATTGAATATATATTATATATTCCTATTGAATTCTTCTTGTTTGAAATTTCATATATGCATGTATATAGTAGCGTACAATATATATGTGTACTGAAACTTCATCAAAATTAAAATAAAACACAAAATAAAATATAAAAGAAATAAAACAAAACAAATTAAAAAGAAACCAGGTTTAGGGGGGCTAAAACCCTAAACCTGCGGAGGAGGCCTTCAGTCCCGGTTAGCCACGAGAACCAGGACTAAAGGTCCTCCGCCCCGACAGACTCCTGGCGCCCACGTGGACGGGCCTTTAGTCCCGGTCCGTAAGTGGCGCGACTAAAGGGGGGGTCTTTAGTCGCGCATATTTAGTCCCCATTGCGCGGCTGGGACTAATGGCCTTTGCGAACCGGGACTAAAGGCCTATTTTCTACCAGTGTAATTTTTCTTAGTTACATATTAATTCTGGTTTTTCAAATTCCTTGGTTTCTGTATAAATTATTTATTGTAGCATTCACTTTGTTATCTGTATTGTATATTAATTTTTTATTGTTAAAATAAAATAACGTGAAATTGAATAGTTTATATATTGCTTGTGGGTTCCATAGGAGGACATTTCTTTTTTCATGGAACACGCTTCACCAGAAACGAGGAAAAACGATAAAATGCCAAATCTCCGACGAATGAATTATTCAGGAATCTCGATTACAATTTTCAGATGTGTACATATGAAAATTCAACACATAGTCTCATAATAGTCTATGCTTTTAAGACACCCCAGTGACAATGCACATGTATCTGACTATTATTTAGATACGCGGAGAGGAGTGTTGGACGATTGTATGGAGATAAATTTATCATTGTCTGATGTCAACAGTTTATAATCATATAACTACACGTCCATTCAATGTATATTTGGCTACAGTAATATAAGCATTTGAAATACTACAATAGTTGATATATGCTATGGTTGTAAAATATATATTTTCTATAAGTATGTTTTATGTTTATATTTGAGACATGTACGACAATGGAAAAACGGCCGTAGCAACGCATGGATATTCAACTAGCAGTAGTAATAATGTGTGTGAGAAATTTTGGTTCAGAAGTTTTTCTTTCACAAAATTAGTTGAAAAAAGTCCGTACTTATATGCAAAATTAAAACTTCTCAATAGATCAATTTGCACCATTAGTATTTCTCTTGCGTGTGTTTATAGATGCGGACCTAACAAAGCTCTAAAGACAGGTAACTGAAATCGTTGGATGCAGGTTGTCTACGTTACGTCGTGGTGGGGTTAGGCGATTCCGAGGCGATTTCGAGGCGATCGGGGCGCCGCCATCCTGCCACCGACGGGAACGGATCTGGTATGAGAGTCTATGGATTCTACGATTCAGAACGGGAGTTGGCATCGATCACGCATACGAATCCAGGAGTCCAGGTGGAGGACAAGTCCGTTACTGCCCCATATCGGATTGCACAAGGGACATATAAAAGGGCGGCCAGGGGGGCATCGTCCAAACCCTAATCAAGCACTTTGACGACCAATCGGAGACATACGATCCCGGCGCCGGAACTGCGATGCAAGGGAGAGCGCGTTCAAACACCGGTGGTGGGGGTGATCAAGGGGAAACCGGTGAGGTTTCTGCCCACCCGAAGCCACCGATGGACAATGCGATCATCCTTGGGCACAGATGCCGCCAGGTGATCATAGCCGACGTCACGGATGAACTCAATGGCTACTGGGAAGGAGCGGAGGAGGATGGACCAAACGCAGGGCCGGAGGCACGACTCTCGGGGGAAGTTGACTTGGATGATGATATCTGCGCGGAAGAACCGGAGGATACAGAAGAACCTAAGAGGCCAAAAGTTTGGAGGCTCCTAGCGCGATACTACTCGTTGCGATCAGCCAACTTCACAAGCCTGCACAAACACTTACTGGAGTTATGGAGAATCCGCGGTCATATGACTTTCACATCTCTGAAAGATAATTTCTTTATTATCACCTTCACGGAGGACGGAGATCACCGATTTGTCGCAAGAGGAGGTCCATGGATCAAATTGGGAGTGGCTGTGCTTATTGCGCCTCTCATTGAAGGAGCGCAACCATCTGAAACCGTACTGGACACAATCCAAATTTGGGTTCGTTTCTATGACGTGCCATGGAATAAGCAGACGGAATCATATGGGCGCTTTGTTGGAGGCCACTTGGGACACGTTGAAGAAATTGATGTTGACAAGGCAGGACTGGAGTTTAGCGATTATCTGTGTGTCTGTATCTCTCTACCACTGAATAAAAGGCTGCAGACCAGATTTCGCACGACGATAAAAGGAGAAGGCGCGAGAATCTATCCCCTACGTTATGAACGAGTGCCTCACTTTTTCTTCCACTGCGGATTCATTGGCCATGATAAGGAAGAGGGTGAGAAAAAGCTCAAGGGGATTCCATCACTGCAGTATGATGCATCGCTTAGGTGCTCACCAAAAAGGAGGTTTGAACTCCGACCAATAACTAACCTAGCCAAACCTGCTGTAAAGAAGGGCATTGTGTTCAACTCGGGTGATGAAGGAGCAAGCACGACACCCCTAGGCAATCCCACGAACAGCTATGCCTCGGTGACACCAAAGGAGCAAAGGTATACGGTAGAAATCCCGGAAGCGGTGGACGCAAGGGATGGGTTTGAGGAGGAAGACTGAAAGCTACAGAGGAGGAAGAGGACTCGCTGGCTGATACAGTGGAGCGCATGCAGCTACAGAAGAGAGCTCGTACGAGGAGGAGCATCAGCGTGGAACAGGACAGGCCAACAGAGGAAATACAAAACCAGCCGTTGCATGACACTACCAGGATGGATGGGAAAGGGAAGACTGACATCGATCCGGAGATGCCGCCACTGGAGGATGACCACATAGAAGGAGACTACATGCGAACGGATGTTAGCACCAAACCGGGAAGCAGGGAGATGATCTCACCAATTCGGTACCTCTCAAGGCAGTCAACTTCCCTAAGCAGTGCTACTGACACCAATATGTGGCCGGTGGAATCAGTACTGGGCAAGCGTATGCCTGAAAGGGAGGGCCAGGATACGCAGCTGGACCTCTCTCTAGCACTAACCTATGAGAGGAAGGAAGGGATGTTGCCAAAAAGGGGAAGATGATCAACACAAGCACACAAGGACAGAGACAATCATAGAACAGAACAAACGGAAAGGCGAGGAGGCTGATAAAGGAAGCAACCGGGCCTGGGGCTCCCGGTACCCTGACGAGACCTAATGTTTGGTCTCGTCAGGAGCAATGAATTGTGTAGCGTTCAACTGTCGAGAGGCTGGGAATAACTCGAAACGAACTTGCTACAATTTCCCGTATTTGGTGTCCTCGGTTACTTTTTCTCTGTGAAACTAGGCAACAAAAGAATAAAATGTGCAAGATGCGTCGTAGGTTAGGTCTCAAAGGTTTCGCTGGTATCAGTAGTGATGGTCGTAGTGGGGGCTTAGCCCTGTTTTGGCATGAGAGGATTTCTGTAGAAGTTCAAATGATAAATGAAAGATATATTGATGCGTATGTGCAGGAGTCCCCCAATGAACCACAATGGCGTCTCACTTGTGTATACTGTGAACCACGTGTGGAGAACCGTCATCACATGTGGAACTCATTGCGTGAGCTTTCAATCGCCTCAAATCTCCCGTGGGTAGTGATTGGTGATTTTAATGAGACTCTTTGGCAGGAAGAGCATATTTCGCAAACACCCCGACCTGTAAACCAAATGGAAGCGTTCAGACAAGTGCTCTCTGATTGTAACCTTTCCGATCTTGGTTTTTCAGGTACTCCATATACTTATGACAACAAGAGGCTGGGAAACGCTAATGTGCGCGTTCGTTTGGACAGGGCGGTGGCAAACCATGATTGGAGGGAGATGTCTGCAGACTCGGAAGTTCAGCACCTGATCTCACCAGTATCTGATCATTTCCCTATTCTCCTTACCATTACAAAGGAAATTAGGGACGGACAGAGGAAACAGCACCGGCAATACGAGATACTATGGGAGAGGGATGGGGAGCTTTCGGAAAAAGTTGCAAATGCATGGAAGGTGGTTGGACGAAAGAATGATCTGAGGGATATCATGCAAGGGATAGACAATGTCATGGACACGCTCCAAGATTGGAGTAAAAAGAAGGTCGGTAATGTGATGCATGAACTTCGGAAGGCTCGGAAAAACCTGGAACAACTCTTGTTGAATAATGCTGATCAACGTGAGATCCGTATAGCAAATGACAATCTTAATGAACTCCTATACAGGGAGGAGATGCTATGGCTACAAAGATCAAGAGTTACTTGGTTAAAAGAAGGTGATAGGAATACAAGATTTTTCCACCCAACAGCAAAGTGGTGTGCCAGAAGAAACAAAATAAAAAAACTCAAAGACGCAGATGGTGTGTGGAAAGAGGTCCCATCGGATATGGAGCGAATGGCCTCCTCATATTTCAAGGAATTATTCACAAAAGACCCATGTTTAAACCCGGACCGTCTACTGTCTGGTGTGCGAGAGAAAGTCACCAATGACATGAATACTGAGCTATGCAAAGATTTCACGAATGAGGAGATCAGTGATGCACTCTTTCAAATTGGTCCCCTAAAAGCACCTGGTGTCGATGGTTTCCCGGCTAGATTTTATCAACGCAATTGGGGCACCATCAAGGAGGAGGTGATTAATGGGGTTAAGCTTTTCTTTGTTACAGGTCGGATGCCGGAGGGGGTTAACGACACTGCCATTGTCATGATCCCAAAGAAGGAACCGACTGAAACTTTGAAAGATTTCAGACCAATTAGCTTATGTACAGTCATATACAATGTGATCTCAAAGTGCTTGGTTAATAGGCTGAGACCAATCCTAAATGACATTGTCTCAATTAACCAAAGTGCCTTTGTACCCGGAAGGCTCATCACAGATAATGCCCTAGTGGATTTTGAATGCCTCTACTTCATTGAACAGAATACAAAACAGGACATGAATTATTGTGCATACAAGCTTGACCTCTCCAAAGCTTATGATCGGGTGGATTGGGATTTTCTTCGGAAAATGATGCAAAGGTTAGGGTTCACACACCGATGGGTGGACTGGATAATGGCATGTGTCACATCGGTGCAGTACAAGGTTAAATTCAACGGGAACCTCCTGGATTCATTTTCGCCTTCTCGGGGCCTCCGACAAGGTGATCCCCTCTCACCCTTTCTTTTCCTTTTTGTCGCTGATGGTTTATCCACCTTATTCCAGCAAGAAGTAAACAACCATCACATTAATGAGGTTAAAATTTGCCGGAGGGCCCCTGGCATATCACACTTATTATTTGCGGATGATAGCCTTTTGTTTTTTAAGGCTGACAAGAACCAGGCTATGACTGTTAAAAGAGTTCTCGAGGATTATGCAGCCAGCACTGGACATCTCATTAACCCAGAGAAATGCTCCATTATGTTTGGGAAAGCATGCCCCTTACAATCTCGATTGGAAATTAAGGAGGTATTGCATGTGATACAAGATAGCTTTGAGTCTAAATATCTTGATCTACCTACACCTGATGGCAGAATGTCCAAAGACAAATTTGTAAGCCTCCAAGCAAGCCTTGCTAAATGCTTAGTGGATTGGGATGATAACCACAAGTCTCAAGCTGCAAAAGAGGTGCTAATAAAATCAGTAGGCCAGGCCATACCTGTGTATGTGATGAGCGTATTCAAGCTCCCCTTGGGCCTATGTGATGAACTAACAAACATGATGAGAACATATTGGTGGGGGACAGAGAATGGTAAAAGGAAAACTTGTTGGATTGCCTGGGACATACTCCTTAGACCGAAAAGCCACGGTGGCATTGGCTTTCGAAATATGAGACTATTTAATCAAGCACTCTTAGCTAGACAGGCATGGAGACTAATCCAGTACCCGGATACCCTATACGCTCGTCTCCTCAAAGCTAGATACTACCCCAATGGTTCTCTTGTTGATACGGTCTTCTCAGCGAATGGATCACCGACCTGGAATTCTATCACTTATGGGCTCGAACTACTACAACAAGGTATCATCTGGAGGATTGGTAACGGAGCAAATATCAGGGCTTGGAGAGACCCATGCATCCCTGCGGAAAATAATTACAGAACCACTTCTACAAAAGGACGCTGTCGTTTTAAATGGGTTTCAGACTTCCTCCTACCCGATGGAAGCTGGAACACAACGAGGATTCATCAGTATTTTAACCAAACTGCAGGTCGATCATGAAAATTAAAACATCCACGAGGAATGCGGAGGACTTTCTTGCCTGGCAACCAGACAAGAGGGGCACTTTTTCAGTAAAAAGTGCATATCAATTAGCCTTAAGCAAATTTATGCAAAGACAAGATGTGTGGACATCGAGTAACCGACCTACTGGTGACAGAACTGCCTGGAAATTAATTTGGAAGTGTGAGGTTCCACCCAAGGTCAAGTTGCTTGCCTAGAAAGTGAGCCGGAATGCGATTGCTACAAAAGTGAATTTGAGACACAGAGGAATAACTAGAGAGGCTAGATGTGACATCTGCGGAAAGGAAAATGAGGACACCTACCACGTTTTTATTCAGTGCCCTCACGCAAGGAATCTCTGGTTGGCAATGCGTGAGGTATGGCATCTCCCACCTGATCACTATCTCACACATACATGACCGGAATGGTTGCTATCCCTGCTCTATGATGTCCAGGAATTCATGCATGCTCCAATACTGATGACTATATGGCCCATTTGGCATGCACACAATGAGCTGACGCACGATAAACCCTGCCCTTCGATTGAGGGATCCCGACGCTTCCTCGTGAGCAACATGGAATCTCTGCAGATGATTAAACAAAACCCAAATGCAGATTTTGTTAAAGGGAAGATAGTGATACAACAATCCATGTCAAGCTGTAAAACCACCGTTTGGGCCATGGCTCCTAAAAAGACACCGAAAAATGGATCCCTCCTGAACCTGGTGAGTTAAAAGTGAATGTTGATGGTGCCTTCACCAATGATGGGGCTGCTGGAGCAGGGGTCGTGTTGAGGAATGATTCAGGGGAAATCCTTGTTGCGGCGTGCAGAAGCCTGATGGATTGCCATGACGCCCTGGAAGCTGAATTGAGATCAATCGAAGAAGGTATCCGAATGGCTCTTTTAAGGACTAACAGAGGGTTCGTGGTGGAGACTGATTGTGGCGAGGCTACAAGCTTAATTAAGCTGTCAACTCCAAACACTTCGATGCACGCTTTCAGAATAAGCTCAATCCGGGACTTGCTGACAGAGAGGAACGTCCTGATCGTCACTATTAGGAGAGACATGAATCGGGTCAGCCACGAGCTCGCCAGAATCGCAAGAGTCCAGCAAAGGTCGGAAGTTTGGTACTCAAATTTTCCGAACGATATCCGCAACGCAGCAGCGGATGACTGTAATCCCCTCTCTGTTTAAATAGCTTCTTTTACGCAAAAAAAAACAAAGCTCTAAAGACTATGTACAAAAGTAAGGAAATAGACATAGCAGTAAAGAAAGATTTTAACGTGTCATTACTTCCTCTAGGTTGTCTGGTTGTGTGCATAAAGGCAAGTCCTCCATGGACCAATTCTCCTTTGGCACAAACGTCAACACCGGGTCAGTTCTTACATCTAGAAAAAGAATACCAATTGCAAGGGGCCCGAAGCAAATGACGATCATGAGACGGAAACTTGGCTGTATTCGGACTCTTATCCTTCTTATTTTTTTTGCATGTAATCTTATCCCAATACGGTAATGTCACGACCCACCTACCGGCCCAACTGCTGGCCCAAGCCTAGGCAGACCCAGCAACAGGATCCGCACGCTTCCAGCCTGCTACCGCGACTTAACCATATCTGTGTACTGAGGAGTACTAGACCATAAAAGCGTGCGTTGCCACGTCCGTCCATTTTGAGAGATAAAAACAGTAAGCATGCTTGAGAGAAATCTGAAAATAAAAATAGTTGAAAAAAACTAAACAGTACAAAATCTATAGAAAAGAGACAACTAAAGTGTACACCGCAAGAGAATTATACATGTTGTTCTAACATGACACTATAGGAATCGCCCGATATGCCGACCGCCAGAAGCCGTCGGCACAGGCTAAAACTCCGTCGGCATATGCCCGCGTCGGCACAGGTCAAATGATCGTCGGAACACTAAAAGCCGTCGGCGTAGTCTATGCCGACGGCAAAGCCGTCGGCACTATATTTCAAGAAAAAATTCGAATTTTTTTGTTGAACTTTTTTGAAATTCTATTCCAGAATTTTTCATTTAGCCACATATTTAATCTCTAATGTCTAATTACACAATTAATCTAGTCAACATACTTAACTTAGTCAAACTTTCCGTTCGGTCACCCATCCTGAAATTCCTCCAGCCCAAGCACGCTTAACCTTTGAGTTCCTTCCAAACTAGATTCCATATGAGATGTTAGAATTTACTGATATTACTATCATATCAATCATATTAACCTGTGAGGAATGATGTTAAATTTTTCTATTGTTTAAATTTAAAACAATATTTGAACAAATAACAATGATTATATAATTATCTTTATTGACTAAATAACAATATAACGTTAGAAATTACTTTATTTTGTGAATAAATTATTTAATATACAATAATTTATATCTTTAAATCCGTAAATCGAAATTTGACAAATAAAATGTCTAAATCGATTAGAAAAATTAGAGAAATTCAAATATGACATCCATATCATAAAAACATCGATAGTTTTAAAAAAATTAAACTCTTTTGATGAATAGCCATGGTGGCCATTTTGACAGTTTCTGCCGATTCAGCTGGAAACAGGTGAAAGATCGAGAGGTTAACTAGAGGGGGGGTGAATAGGTTAACTACAAATTTTAACTTCTTTTTCAAGTTAACAAGGCAAAGCTCAAATATAGATTATCTAGAGTATGCAACTAGATGGACAATCCTATATGTTGAGCAATTACGACTAGCACAAGGTGAACAATATGACTAAGCTAGTAGTAACAAGTAAAGGTAAGTTGAGGAATAACCGAACACAATGACGCGGAGATTTATCCCGAAGTTCACTTCCCAATGGAAGCTAATCTCCGTTGGAGCGGTGAGGTGCCACCAAAGTGGAACACCGAGTAGGCCTCAAATGCCACACCGTATCTCCTTCGAGATCTTCCACCGATGTGGATATATAGACTCGAATCACTATGTTGCCGTTGAGGTTGACAACTAGAACCTTTACAAGGATGAGGCACACTCCACAAGATTGGAGGGTCCTCACCAAATCCCAAGAGCCGCCAAGACTCCGAGAAGCAAGATCCACGGGCACAAAAGCACCGGGGATATCAACAAGGCTCCGAGCTCCGATGAACTAAGAGCAACAAGATTCCTAGCTCCAATGAACTAAGAATGACAAGATCCCTATGGGATGAGTGGGTGGATTTCTAATCGGCTCGGTGGAGTTGTAGATCGGGGGTGTCTCCTTCAAATCCCAAAGTATCACGAGCTTTGGTTGGGGATTTGTGGAGATCTTGTTCTTGAGCTTAAGCTTGGTCAGTCAATGGTGGTGAGAGAGAGAGTGAGTGGGATTGACAAAGAGCAAAGGTAGGTGAAGACCCCGAATATATACTCGTGTCGAAATATGGCCGTTTTAGGGGGTCTTCCCCTTTCCTGCGTCCCACCCCGGCCTGGGGGCCGGCCTGGCCGGCCTGGGAGCAGCCAGGGCCGGGCCAGAACCCACCCCGGCCTGGGGGCCGGCCTGGGGCCGGCGTGGGCTCAGGGGGAGGCCGGCGTGGGCGCTCCCGACCCGGCCTGGGGCCGGCGTGGGACAGGGAGGAGGCCGGACCCCCACCCGGGCGCCCCGGCCTGGAGGCCGTCCTGGGGCCGGCGGGGCGAGGGGGTGAGGCCGGACCCCCACCCGAACGCACCAGCCTGGGGGCCGGCGTGGGGCCGGCCAGGAGCTGCGCCAGCCCGGCCTGGAGCCCGGCCAGGCCGGCCTGGAGGCCGGCCACCCTGCTTCTTTCTTCCTTTTCTCCTTTCTTTTCGCCGTTTCTTTTCACTTCTTCCTTGTATTTTCCCGTAGCATTTTCTCACTTATTGCTGAACTTTGTAAGACATTTACGGGACTATGTTTTCTGAGTACACTTAGCAAACCACATTAGTCCATCTATATGTTGTAATCAAACACTCAAAACAGGATTTAGAACCTATGTTCTTTCAATCTCCCCCTTTTTGATGCTTGATGACAACATACGGATTTGCATAATAGATAATATTGCATGGCTATTTGTGAGAGAAATAACATGTATTCGTACTCCCCCTATTTGTGTGCTCATAACAATTGACATGTATATTTGATAATCATGATGATGATGAGACTATAACATATTTATGTGAAGTGCAAGAGATTAGTTCAACCATGATTTCTACCATTGAAGATACACATGTATGAATAATAATGTTTACTAATTGCAAGATCTTACCATAGCATTCTTCTTATAAATAATAACTTCCCTCAATATGGCTTCAACACATTCAATATAGTGAGTGGAGAAATAACTTGATAATCTTGCTATGATCTTCAATAACCATTGTCACACACATAATAGAGAGTACGATAGATAATTAAGGACATAGTCTTACAATAACACCAAGGTTCACAAACCACACAAATAGTTTCAACTAAAAAGCAAATCACGAAGATAAGACGCAAATGAATGCATGAGATGCAATGCTATGCGTGAGTGTTTCTCCCCCTTGGCATCACACACCAAAAAGGGAGAAAAATGCAACCGATCACTCGTCGCCCATCTCATCCTCATCCTCGTCCTCATGGAGGTCCTCTGGTGGAGCCTGACTGGAGCTAGCATCAGCGGTGGTGTATGGCCCCGCAAAAGAGCCGAGAGAGGAAGCATCATCTCCACACCAATATGTATGCTTAGACATCCACTTTGCCTCGGAAATCTCTTCGGAGCTGGAAGGGCTAAGAGGAATCTTGAGTGCAGTTTGGATGGCGCGCTGACGGCGACTAGATGCTTTCCCTTTGCGATACGCCTCATAATCTTGATGTTGCTTATCAATGAAGAAACAATTCATCTTCTGAAGAATCTTCTTAAGATTAAATGTCTCAGGAGCAGGAGAAGGTGAAGGAGAGCGGCGAGTAACTGACTCGGTGCGGGTGCGCTTGGGCCTTGGCTCATTAGCAGTCTCAACTGGAGCATCATACATGAGAATGTTCTTCTTTGGAGTCACTTTGGCATAATTGTTGAGGAGACCTTCGGGAATGCGGGTCTCAATAAGACGCTGAATGTATGAGCCATAGATGGGGACCCTCTTCTCCTTAACCACACTCTGCATCTCATTCCACATATAGTCTAGTACATCCAACTGCTTCCTTGCTTGCATCCGAGACTCAATGTGGAAGAGGAGGTTGATCATCCACTTGCGTACCTCGCCCTTCTCACCATATTTGGCGGCGATGGTGTTGCGAAGAAAGGCATGTATCATGTACCAATGCTCAGAGAAGAACTTGATCCTAGGAATATGCATGGAACCGGTACCTTCGGGATAGCAATGACGAATCCCATCCTTGGCCTTCATAATCTTGGAGGGCTCCCCATGAACACGGAAGTAGAATGTATAGTCAAACCGGTATTCGGGGATACCCAATATAGCACCAAACTCATCCATGGTAGCCTCACACTTGGTGCCACCGCTCATCCATATCAAAGTAGGTGGGAGACGCGTGGGACCACCAAAGGCGAAGTGAACGGTGGAGTAGAACTCCCTGAGCAACTCTGGAGAGAACGGATGAGCCAGTGTGTCACCCATGAGAGGAGTGAGGTTGTGGTAGTCCATGATGGTCATCACTTCAGGCCACTTGTTGCGAGCATACTCAATGTCAAAGAAGTGTTGATCCACATGAGTGTGATGTAGCTTGCCAAGAATGAATTCATGCATTACTTGATGCATGTTGCAATAAAACCGATTATCCGAGCATGTCCTTTCACCAAAGTCATATGGGTTAAACTTCAGCCTAGCTTCCTCAAAATCAGCAGTACTAAGGCCACCCCAGTTCCTGATCACGGGTTCCTTTGGATTGATAGGAAGGGCGGATCTCCGTGAGGGAGTAGAGCCAGCAACATCTTGAGCACTCTTCTTGCGAGGGATGCGAGGACGGAGAGAGCGAGAGGCATCCTCATGAGGAGGAGAGTCACCTGAAATATATGATGCATATAGATGGAATATGATAATGAGTGCACATGGTCGTTTGTTTTATGTGTGAGAAACAAAAATTTAAAAAAAAACATGAATCTATGGGACAATGACATGGTAAACGAAGTACTAGCCCAATAGTGTTTGCATATTATCATATCATGTGGATAGTAGTGTTTGATGTGAACCAAAATATGTGGTATTTAAGCCTACAAACAACCATGAGAATGTAAAAAAAATATTTAAGTGATATCATACACATTAGGTCTTAATGATAGAACAATTGGATCAAGTAATGGAAATTGTTTTTTTTTGAATATGTATTCATGGTCATAGTCATGATATCGAGGGCTAAGTGAGCATCAACATGGCATAAACATAAGAATATGTGGCACATATGTCATGAGAAAAAAAATATAATAGAGCATAGTGGAGGAACCCGAGCATTAATCGATGATGAGGATCATGGCATATCATACGAATAGATGGAACACATGTGATGAACAAAACATGATAGAACATAGTGGTATGAACCCTAGTATGAAACCTAGCATATGAATCCTAGTACAAGCATATCCATGGATAGGATTGAAACGAGTGACATAGGTGTGGCATGAACCCTAATCTTGAATAGATGGAAGCAAAAAAATGAGCACAAAAACACTAGTATAAGCACACACATGGATGGCACTAACATACATATAACACATAGAAAAGCCCATAGAAAAATTACCCGAGTTCGAAGCCATGGCAACCAAAAAGTACTAGAAAATCAAGTGTCCCGATCTCCTCCAATAAGAGTGTAGTGAGAAATCCGTGTGGAGGAGAGGGAGGAGAAGGCCGAGGGCTTCCGGATCCGTGATTTTGGGCGGAGGGGATGGGCTAGGGAGGTGGGGGGGAGGGGGGTTGGCAAGAACACCAAGGTGCTCTAATGGTGGGAGGGGAGGAGAAAGAAGGGTGGTTGGTGGAGGGGGTGGAGGGGGGGCTGCGTGCGTGTGTTTTGTGTGCGTGTGTGGGTGGGGCGCCCACCCCGGCCTAGGGGCTGGGCGGGTGGCCGGCCTGGCCGGCCGGGTGCGCGCGAGGGCAGGGGCCCCGGCCTGGGGCCGGGGCGGGGGGGGCGGGGCCGGGCGGGAGGCCGGTAGGGCGGCCGAGGGAGCCGGCCTGGCCCCCGGCCTAGGGCCGGCTCGGTGGTGGAGGCGAGGCCGGCAGGGAGCCCGAAGCCCCCGGCCTGACCCCCGGCCTGGGGCCGGCTCGGCGGCGGCAGGGGCCGGGGTGGGGACTTGGGGGCTCGTTTTTTTTTGTTTTTTTTTTGTTTTGTTGCAAATTTTGATTGGTCTATCTATAATTTTTTTTCACAAAAAAAACGATTAACCTACCCAACCTATCAACTCACAACACACAAACAAATGAACAATATTGCAATTCAAGAATTTTTCATGAAATATAATCTAACAACATTTTCTTGAAATTGTTTCGTAGAGCATTTTTATTTGACCATGTGCACGGATGATATGAGAATGATGACATGCATAAGATGTTTTCATTTGTATCCAATGGAAAGAAAAAAAAATAAGAAAACGAAATGAGCAACATTGGATACAAATGAAATATGAACTCAAAGAGAGAAGCAATTGATTGAACACTCGAACACAAATGTTGGATGGAGAAATGGGCGGTGGCCGTAGCCACCATGTATGAGTATGTTCGATATGACACCGCGAAGATATATCTTGGGTGCATTGTCGAGACTCATCATTTAAGCACATGATGTCATTAAAAATGATCATTTAGGCATGATTTGTTTATTTATGCATAATAGAGGTAGTGTTGGCTCATTGATTGAGCTACACTCCCCCTATGTCTATGCGTGCATCTAAATCCAAATAAGAGTCTAGTAGGGGTGTGTATGCGAGATTTCCAATCAACTAAAATTGCTTGCACATATGATGTTGAGCTCACTCCTTAATTCCTTGAATCTCTTCACATCTAGAGGCTTGGTAAGGATGTCGGCAAGTTGATCTTTAGTGTTGACATAAGAGAGTGAGATATCACCATTGGCCACATGATCCCGAATAAAATGATACCGAATCTCAATATGCTTGGTCTTGCCATGAAGTACCGGATTGTGACCAATTTTAATGGCACTCTCATTATCACATAAAAGAGGCATTGTCTTAATCTTAATTCCAAAATCCTTAAGACATTGCCTCATCCATAAGAGTTGAGAACAACAACTTGCGGCGGAAATATACTCCGCTTCCGTGGAGGAGGTGGCAATACAATTTTGTTTCTTGGAAGACCAACACACGAGAGACCTACCAAGAAATTGGCAAGCACCCGAGGTTGATTTTCTATCCACTTTGTCACCTCCCCAATCCGCATCCGAGTATCCCACAAGATCAAAAGTTGTGTTTGATGGATACCAAAGACCATGAGTTGGAGTGTCAACCAAGTACCTAAGAATTCTCTTGACCGCAATCATATGGCTTTCCTTGGGGTTAGATTGAAATCTTGCACACAAACCCACACTAAACATAATATCCGGTCTAGATGCACAAAGGTAAAGCAAAGATCCAATGATGGATCTATAAAGTTTGGGGTCTACCGGTATACCTTCATGATCCAAAGAGAGATTTGTGGTAGTTGGCATTGGATAGGGTAATGGTTTGGCATTAATCATATCGAATTTCTTGAGCATGTCTTGAATATATTTGGCTTGACAAATAAAAGTCCCTTCATGATATTGCTTGATCTCAAAACCTAGAAAGAACTTTAATTCTCCCATCATAGACATCTCAAATTCACTTGTCATTAGTTTGGCAAATTGATCTACAAAACTCACGTTAGATGATCCAAATATAATATCATCAACATATACTTGGCATACAAAGAAATGTCCATCTACACTTTTGGTAAAGAGTGTGGGATCAATTACCCCAAGCACGAAACCACGATCCACTAAGAACTCCTTTAAGTGATCATACCAAGCACGTGGGGCTTGTTTGAGGCCATACAAAGCCTTATGGAGGTAGTAGACATGGTTAGGATACTTGGGATCTTCGAATCCCGGAGGTTGTTTAACATATACCATTTCATTTAAAGGTCCATTTAGAAAGGCACGTTTAACATCCATTTGATGCAAGATGAAGTTATGACTAGTGGCAAATGCAAGTAATATACGAATGGATTCAAGCCTAGCTACGGGAGCGAAAGTTTCACCGTAGTCAAGTCCTTCGACTTGAGAGTAGCCTTGAGCAACCAATCGTGCTTTGTTGCGAATCACTTGCCCATGAGAATCTTGCTTGTTCTTGAACACCCATTTAGTTCCAATGATATTGTGATCCTTGGGTCTTTCCACTAGAGACCATACTTTGTTCCTTTCAAAATTATGGAGCTCTTCATGCATAGCTTGAACCCAATCTTCATCTTCAAGAGCATCATATACTTTGATGGGTTCAACATGAGAGACATATGAATGAATGCCACAAAACTTGAGCACTTGTCCACGAGTGGAGACACTTCTTCCCAAGCCACCAATTATATTCTTTTGATATAGTGACTTTTGTTGCAATCTTGATGCTTGACGAGACTTGATACGAACTAGAGCATCATCGGGATGTTCATTTGGTGGGACATCCTCATCATTTCCTTCATCAAGACCATTGTCCATCCTTATTGGAGTTCTTGGAGAAGTATCACCAAGACCACTTCCACCATTATCATTGGGTGGATCTTGATCACTTTCTTGATGGGAGATATCCACATTAAGATCTTCTTCTTGTTCTTGGTTTACCATTTGATTGGTGGTTGATGTAGAGGGCTCCACTTGCGTAGAGCTAGTTCCATCTTCATTTGCCACAAGGTGTCCCTCAATGGGTATAAGTGGACCTACACCCATTCTTCCTATGGCTATGGAGGATGGTTCATCACCTACATCATCACAATCAATTTGCTCACTTGGGAGCCATTATCCTCATGAAATTCCACATTCATAGATTCTTCAACACACCCGGTGGATATGTTGTAGACTCTATAAGTGTGGGAGTTCGTGGCATAACCAACAAAAATACCTTCAAATGTTCTAGCATCAAATTTAGACAATCTAGTTCCTTTTATGTATACTTGGCATTTGCACCCAAAAACTCGAAGATATGAGAGGTTGGGTTTGTTACCGGTTAGAAGCTCATATGGAGTCATACCAATCATCGGACGAAGGAAGAGTCGGTTAGATAGATGACAAGCGGTGTTGATAGCTTCGGCCCAAAAGTTATATGGGGATTTGAACTCGGCCATCATAGTTCTTGCCATATCAATAAGTGTGCGATTCTTCCTCTCCGCAACACCATTTTGTTGAGGGGTGTACGCGGCGGAATATTGATGTCTTATCCCCTCATTACCCAAGAATTCATCCATGGTGTAGTTCTTGAACTCGGAACCATTGTCACTCCTAATGGATAAGATCTTGGTGTCATATTGGCGTTGCACTTCGGTAGCCCAAGTAATGAATCTTTCTTGAGTTTCACTCTTCTTCTTGATATAGAAAACCCAAGTGTATCTTGTATAATCATCAACAATAACCAAACAATACTTCTTGTCACCAAGACTATCATATGTGGGAGGACCAAATAGGTCCATGTGAATGCGCTCAAAAGGTCTTGTTGTGGCGATGATAGATGTTTTAGGATGATTCTTCTCATGCATCTTTCCGGCAATACAAGAGCTACAAGGACGATCTTTGGAAAAATTCACACTTGTTAGTCCTACCACGTGCTCACCCTTCACAAGAGTTTGTAGATTTCTCATACCGACATGGCCTAGGCGACGATGCCAAAGCCACCCCACGTCGGATTTAGCCATTAGACATGTGGCAATATGTGTAGTTTCTTTCGAGAAATCCACTACATACATACCGTTTTCCACAAATCCAACAAAGGCTACTTTAAGAGAAATAGTGTGAAGGACAAGCACATGGTGACGCCCAAATACACATGTAAAATTGCATTCACAAAGTTGCAAGACGGAAAGAAGATTATAGCCAAGGGACTCAACAAGGAGGACTTTCTCAATGGATGAATCCGGAGAAATGACCACCTTGCCATGTCCCAATACCTTAAGTTGTGAGCGATCACCAATAGTTACATGAGCAAACTTGAGAAGTTGGAGTTTCAAGTCTTCTAATACTTCTTTGCTTCCGGTCATGTGTGCGGAACAACCGCTATCAATCATCCATGATGTTCCACCGGAAATGCAACCCTTTGCGGGTATACCCTTGGCCATGAAGCACTTGTGAATCGAGGGGCCCTTGTTGTCATTTGGGTTGGAGAAGAGAGAGCTTAAGTTAGGAGGTATGACGCCCCTATCCATGGCCGCCATACCTACTTGTTCGCCTTCACCATCATCCTCTTCACCACCGGATGTGTACTCGACTTCGTTAGTAATCATTGCCCTAGGAGGGCCTCTCTTGATGAAGTTCTTGGACTTGGGAATGAAGGTGGATTTCTTGATAAGTCTTCCTCCATTCTCAATTCTACTCTTGAAGGGACACTCGGCAACGAAGTGCTCGGAATCTCCACAATTGAAGCAAGTTCTCGCTTTCTTCGTGCTAGAGGATTCCTTTCCTTTGTTCTTGGTGGCATTGGATCTAAAGTCTCCTTTCTTCCACCACTTGTGTTGAGCAAGAGCTAAGCATTCTTCATGTGATGTCCTCATTTCTCTCTCGGAGACCTCATGCATAGAGCCACCATCATCACTCGAGTCATTATCTTCATGGGGAATGACCTTGGCCTTCAAGGCAAGAGATGCTTTCTTTGCTCCGTTCACACGGGCCATGACATCATCGGAGGTTTGTTTCATGACCTTGAGAGTGATAAAAAGACCTAGGAAATCATTGGGGGATAGGTCCAAATAGTCGGCCCTTGCTTGTACATTCATCACCATGTTTTCATTATATGGCATCAAGGTGAGAAGGAATTTCTCCTTGACCCAATTCTCCGTGCAATCCGTGAATCCACCATCTCTCATATCATTAACAAGAGCCTTGAGTCTTCTAAACATGTCTTCTATGTTCTCTCCGTCGCCCAAATGAAAGTGTTCAACTTTTCTTTGAATGATTGACCTCTTGGACCTTTGGAGGTTGACATTGCCGTCAAACATATCAACAAGACCATCATAAGCTTTCTTTGCACTTGTGAAGGACCGGATGTGCTCAACTCCTTCCTTCTCCATTGCCCTTTCCAACATGTGCAAGGCATGAGCGTTGAGTTGCTCATCAATGATGTCACTTGAGCTTAGATTAGCGGGATCCTTTGGCTCATATCCCTTTTCAACAATTCTCCATATTTGCATTGAAGAGCTGCACATGTAAGACTTCATGGAAGCTTTCCAATTAGTAAAACGATGCCGATCCACCAAAGGAGGTGGACCAAGATGAGAGACATGCGGATGTTGAACATTAGGAGCATTGTTGTATGCATAGCCAAAAGAATTGCCACCACTACCATTTGATGGTGCACCATTATTTAAAGGTGAAGTTGTATCACTTCCTTCTTTAGTTGGCAAGGGCTTTCCATGTTCATCTAAGATAATCTTTTCACTAGGTTGCTTAGATGGAGATGTCAATTCTTTTATTAGTCCCTCCATCTTCTTCTCGGAAGAATCAATCATAGCTTGGATTAGCTTTTGAATCCCATCCATGGTGACGGGATCATCGGCCATCCTCACCTCCTCTTTAGGCGGTAAAGCCTTTTATAAAGAGACGAGGCTCTGATACCAATTGAAAGATCGAGAGGTTAACTAGAGGGGGGGTGAATAGGTTAACTACAAATTTTAACTTCTTTTTCAAGTTAACAAGGCAAAGCTCAAATATAGATTATCTAGAGTATGCAACTAGATGGACAATCCTATATGTTGAGCAATTACGACTAGCACAAGGTGAACAATATGACTAAGCTAGTAGTAACAAGTAAAGGTAAGTTGAGGAATAACCGAACACAATGACGCGGAGATTTATCCCGAAGTTCACTTCCCAATGGAAGCTAATCTCCGTTGGAGCGGTGAGGTGCCACCAAAGTGGAACACCGAGTAGGCCTCAAATGCCACACCGTATCTCCTTCGAGATCTTCCACCGATGTGGATAGACTCGAATCACTATGTTGCCGTTGAGGTTGACAACTAGAACCTTTACAAGGATGAGGCACACTCCACAAGATTGGAGGGTCCTCACCAAATCCCAAGAGCCGCCAAGACTCCGAGAAGCAAGATCCACGGGCACAAAAGCACCGGGGATATCAACAAGGCTCCGAGCTCCGATGAACTAAGAGCAACAAGATTCCTAGCTCCAATGAACTAAGAATGACAAGATCCCTATGGGATGAGTGGGTGGATTTCTAATCGGCTCGGTGGAGTTGTAGATCGGGGGTGTCTCCTTCAAATCCCAAAGTATCACGAGCTTTGGTTGGGGATTTGTGGAGATCTTGTTCTTGAGCTTAAGCTTGGTCAATCAATGGTGGTGAGAGAGAGAGTGAGTGGGATTGACAAAGAGCAAAGGTAGGTGAAGACCCCGAATATATACTCGTGTCGAAATATGGCCGTTTTAGGGGGTCTTCCCCTTTCCTGCGTCCCACCCCGGCCTGGGGGCCGGCCTGGCCGGCCTGGGAGCAGCCAGGGCCGGGCCAGAACCCACCCCGGCCTGGGGGCCGGCCTGGGGCCGGCGTGGGCTCAGGGGGAGGCCGGCGTGGGCGCTCCCGACCCGGCCTGGGGCCGGCGTGGGACAGGGGGGAGGCCGGACCCCCACCCGGGCGCCCCGGCCTGGAGGCCGGCCTGGGGCCGGCGGGGCGAGGGGGTGAGGCCGGACCCCCACCCGAACGCACCAGCCTGGGGGCCGGCCTGGGGCCGGCGTGGGGCCGGCCAGGAGCTGCGCCAGCCCGGCCTGGAGCCCGGCCACCCTGCTTCTTTCTTCCTTTTCTCCTTTCTTTTCGCCGTTTCTTTTCACTTCTTCCTTGTATTTTCCCGTAGCATTTTCTCACTTATTGCTGAACTTTGTAAGACATTTACGGGACTATGTTTTCTGAGTACACTTAGCAAACCACATTAGTCCATCTATATGTTGTAATCAAACACTCAAAACAGGATTTAGAACCTATGTTCTTTCAACAGGCCAAATGACGGGTGTAATAGCCAAATCCATGGCATAGTTTGTTTAAATATGCCCATATTCCACACAAACATGCATATTGGAAGCACGGACAATGTTCCCGAAGAAATTTTTCCTTTTCATTGAATAATAAAAACATTTTCCACCTTCCGAGTGTGAAAAATAGCTTTTTTTGTGAAGCATCAACCACAAATATGTTGCAAAACCTGGGAGCTGCATTTTTTTAAAATACTAGACCATCTTATAGG
The DNA here is from genome assembly GCA_028641055.1 of Alopecurus myosuroides. Taxonomy (NCBI): domain Eukaryota; kingdom Viridiplantae; phylum Streptophyta; class Magnoliopsida; order Poales; family Poaceae; genus Alopecurus; species Alopecurus myosuroides. The sequence continues at coordinate 315,677,587 of CM054060.1, read as the reverse complement.
CACAAATAACCAATTATTTTCCTCTGAAAAGATTTTCATCCACCTCTTTTGAAGAACACAAGTTTCTGCCGATTCAGGTGGAAACGGGTCAAATTTGAACTACAGGTGCCTCGTAGTTTGCTCATGATTTTTGGAAAAAATCATTTTTAGGTACTCAACTACCTATTTCATCAGAGATACACCAAGACTTTTTCAATATTCAAGCCCTAGATACGAACGGTCATGCCGGCCGTCTTGACTTTTTCATGAAACCGGATTAGAAAATTCCAGAAAATTTTAAAAACTCCAAAATGATGCAAGACCTTCGCGTGGTGTCATTATATATTTCCTAGTATCCACAAAAAATAATAAACTTGGAATATGACAGTTGTGTTGAAAATATGTTCACATAAATGAGCTATCTCCTACGAACATTCTAACGTTTCGGGCCAAATGACGGGTGTAATGGCCAAATCCATGGCATAGTTTGTTTAAATATGCCCATATTCCACAAAAACATGCATATTGGAAGCACGGACAATGTTCCCAAAGAAATTTTTCCTTTTCATTGAATAATAAAACCATTTCCCATCTTCCGAGTGTGAAAAATGGCCTTTTTTGTGAAGCATCAACCACAAATATGTTGCAAAACCTGGGAGCTGCATTTTTTGAAAATAATAGACCATGTTAAATGCACAAATAACCAATTATCTTCCTCTGAAAAGGTTTTCATCCACCTCTTTTGAAGAACACAAGTTTCTGACGATTCAGTCGGAAACGGGTCAAATTTGAACTACAAGTGCCTCGTAGTTTGCTCATGATTTTTGGAAAAAATCATTTTTAGGTACACAACTACCTATTTCATCAGAGATACACCAATAATTTCTCAATATTCAAGCCCTAGCTACGAACGGTCATGCTCGCCGTCTTGACTTTTTTCATGAAACCGACTTAGAAAATTCCAGAAAATTTTAAAAACCCCAAAATGATGCAAGACCTTCGCGTGGTGTCATTATATATGTCCTAGTATCCACCAAAAATAATAAACTTAGAATACGACAGTTGTGTTGAAAATATGTTCACATAAATGAACTATCTCCTACGAACATTCTAGGGTTTCGGGCCAAATGACGGGTGTAATGGCCAAATCCATGGCATAGTTTGTTTAAATATGCCCATATTCCACACAAACATGCATATTGGAAGCACGGACAATGTTCCCAAAGAAAGTTTTCCTTTTCATTAAATAATAAAACCATTTTCCATGTTCCGAGTGTGAAAAATCGTTTTTTTGTGAAGCATCAACCACAAATATGTTGCAAAACCTGGGAGCTGCATTTTTTGAAAATACTAGACCATGTTATGCACAAATAATCAAATATTTTCCTGTGAAAAGGTTTTCATCCACCTCTTTTGAAGAACACAAGTTTCTGCCGATCAACTGGAAACGAGTCAAATTTGAACTACAGGTGCCTCGTAGTTTGCTCATGATTTTTGGAAAAAATAATTTTTAGGTACAAAACTACCTATTTCATCAGAGATACACCAAGAGTTTCTCAATATTCAAGCCCTAGCTACGAACGGTCATGCCCGCCGTCTTGACTTTTTCATGAAACCGACTTAGAAAATTTCAGAAAAGTTAAAAAACCCCAAAATGATGCAAGACCTTTGCGTGGTGTCATTATATATGTCATAGTATCCACCAAAAATAATTAACTTGGAATACGACAGTTGTGTTGAAAATATGTTCACATAAATGAGCTATCTCCTACGAACATTCTAGCGTTTGGGCCAAATGACGGGTGTAATGGCCAAATCCATGGCATAGTCTTTTTTTAAATATTCCCATATTCCACAAAAACATGCATATTGGAAGCACGGACAATGTTCTCGAAGAAAGTTTTCTTTTTCATTGTTTAATAAAACCATTTTCCATCTTCCGAGTGTGAAAAATCGCTTTTTTGAGAAGCATCAACCACAAATATGTTGCAAAACCTGGGAGCTGCATTTTTTGAAAATACTAGACCATGTTATAATCACAAATAAACAATTATTTTCCTCTGAAAAGGTTTTCATCCACCTCTTTTGAAAAACACAAGTTTCTGCCGATTCAGCTGGAAACGTGTCAAATTTGAACTACAGGTGCCTCCTAGTTTGCTCATGATTTTTGGAAAAAAATCATTTTTAGGTACACAACTACCTATTTCATCAGAGATACACCAAGAGTTTCTAAATATTCAAGCCCTAGCTACAAACGGGCATGCCCGCCGTCTTGACTTTTTCATGAAACCGACTTAGAAAATTTCAGAAAATTTAAAAAACCCCAAAATGATGCAAGACCTTCGCGTGGTGTCATTATATATGTTCTAGTATCCACCGAAAATAATAAACTTGGAATACGACAGTTGTGTTGAAAATATGTTCACATAAATAAGCTATCTCCTACGAACATTCTAGGGTTTCGGGCCAAATGACGGGTGTAATGGCCAAATCCATGGCATAGTTTGTTTAAATATGCCCATATTCCACACAAACATGCATAATGGAAGCACGGACAATGTTCCCGAAGAAAGTTTTCCTTTTCATTAAATAATAAAACCATTTTCCATCTTCCGAGTGTGAAAAATCGCTTTTTTTGTGAAGCATCAACCACAAATATGTTGCAAAACCTGGGAGCTGCATTTTTTGAAAATAATAGACCATGTTATATGCACAAATAACCAATTATTTTCCTATGAAAAGGTTTTCATCCACCTCTTTTGAAAAACACAAGTTTCTGCCGATTCAGTTGGAAACAGATCAAATTTGAACTATAGGTGCCTCCTAGTTTGCTCATGATTTTTGGAAAAAAAACATTTTTTAGGTACACAACTACCTATTTCATCAGAGATACACTAAGAGTTTCTCAATATTCAAGCCCTAGCTACGAACGGTTATGCCCGCCGTCTTGACTTTTTCTTGAAACCGACTTAGAAAATTCCAGAAAATTTAAAAAACCCCAAAATGATGCAAGACCTTCGCGTGGTGTCATTATATATGTCCTAGTATCCACCGAAAATAATAAACTTGAATATGAAAGTTGTGTTGAAAATATGTTCACATAAATGAGCTAGCTCCTACGAACATTCTAGGGTTTCGGGCCAAATGACGGGTGTAATGGCTAAATCCATGGCATGGTTTGTTTAAATATGCCCATATTCCACACAAACATGCATATTGGAAGCACGGACAATGTTCCCGAAGAAAGTTTTCGTTTTCATTGAATAAAAAAACCATTTTCCATTCTCCGAGTGTGAAAAATCGATTTTTTTGTGAAGCATCAACCACAAATATGTTGCAAAACCTGGGAGCTGCATTTTTTGAAAATACTAGACCATGTTATATGCACAAATAACCAATTATTTTCCTCTGAAAAGGTTTTCATCCACCTCTTTTAAAAAACACAAGTTTCTGCCGATTCAATTAGAAACGGGTCAAATTTGAACTACAGGTGCCTCCTAGTTTGCTCATGATTTTTGGAAAAAATCATTTTTAGGTACACAACTACCTATTTATCATGATTTTTAGGTCCACCTAGATTTTGGTTGGATTCAGACGCCCCACAACCCTCTCAGACGAAACTGTTAACCCATTATTGTTAGTTGCGTTATTTCTCATGAGTTTGTTTCTAATTATTTAGCTTTAACAATATGCATGATAATTTAGATATGTTTCTCCTCATCGAAACGAGCTAAACAACGTCAAAATCCGAGTTGGAATGCAAAAGTTATGACCAAAACGGTGATTAAGTAAAAAAAAAACTTGGCTTTTGCCGTCGGCATAGCTCAATTTTTTTTTCGCAATTCGGAATTCCCTCTTAGGGTCGATGCCGACGGCAGCCGTCGGTGTAGCTCAAAAAAAAAAGGCCGACGGCATTGCCATCGGCATAGCTAATTTTAGCTAATTTTTTTTTCGCAATTTGAGATTTCCTCACTGGGTCTATGCCGACGGCCCCGACTAATTGCCGTCGGCATAGAATTTGGCCGTCGGCATATCGGGCGATTCATGTGCCGTCAGTTATGAAAGTGATCTGGACCAATGCACACAGCTGCTTGCACACGCTTTTCAAATTCCAGTGCCGTTCGAGTCATCTTGAATTCCCTGAGGCTTGAGGTCCTTTTGTTGTTTATGACTTTGTATGCATAGCCTAGCTAGGTTGTTCCATGCTGTTACATGGTGGCCTGATTGGAGCAAGCACGAAATTTTCAAACTTATTGATATCCTTCTCGAGTTTGTTGTCTCACTTGCAGCTCTCTTCAAGGTCATTCTACACCTGAACTGCCCAATAAAACTGTTTAACAAAAGTGAAGGTACCATGGTTGTTCAATTTTGAGTACATAATAAAAACCAAATATCACAGATATAGAATTAATAGCAGGAATATAAAACGAGTTAACACAAATTTACAAAGAAAATGGAGCTGCTTTCTATATATTGGTGTGCAATTGCTCCAGTTGTATCCCAACATTGTCAAGAACCATGGCAAGGTGCATTTAGGTAAAACAATACAAACATAGGAGGAAAAGGTTTCAAAATGAATTACGTTTATTTGCATCATATATGATTACAATTTGTTCAATGTGACAAAAAAATAAGGGGGGAATAAGACATCGTCTTAAATGTTTTGCATCAATCCATCATGTGATGGAACAAGATATTCCATATACTGCTTCATCAGTTTTTGTATGTGGTGGCAAGTGGGTATAGAGCAGTAACATGATGGATGAAGCAGTATATGGAATATCTTGTTCCATCACATGATGGATTGATGCAAAACATTTAAGACGATGTCTTATTCCCCCTTATTTTTTTTGTCACATTGAACAAATTGTAATCATATATGATGCAAATAAACGTAATTGATTTTGAAACCTTTTCCTTCTATATTTGTATTATTTTACCTAAACGCACCTTGCCATGGTTCTGGACAATGTTGGGATACAACTGGAGCAATTGCACACCAATATATATAGAGAGCAGCTCCATTTTCTTTGTAAATTTGTGTTAACTCGTTTTATATTCCTGCTATTAATTCTATATCTGTGATATTTGGTTTTTATTATGTACTCAAAATTGAACAGCCATGGTACCTTCACTTTTGTTAAACAGTTTTATTGGGCAGTTCAGGTGTAGAATGACCTTGAAGAGAGCTGCAAGTGAGACAACAAACTCGAGAAGGATATCAATAAGTTTGAAAATTCGTGCTTGCTCCAATCAGGCCACCATGTAACAGCATGGAACAACCTAGCTAGGCTATGCATACAAAGTCATAAACAACAAAAGGACCTCAAGCCTCAGGGAATTCAAGATGACTCGAACGGCACTGAAATTTGAAAAGCGTGTGCAAGCAGCTGTGTGCATTGGTCCAGATCACTTTCAGAACTGATAGCCGTCGGCATATCGGCATATGGGATCAGTTATCTTTATTTGCAGTATGAATGGACAGGGCCAAATATAAGAAGTTGTGAGAGGCTAAGATACGTCTATTCTGTTATTTACCTGTTGGAGCATAAACAAGCTCGAGGAAGGTCCACGGTTCATGATGTATTCCTTGCAATTCATAAATAATTTTCAGGCACAGATGATATCTCCAAATATTAAAATAATATTTAGAGATCAGTCTAGATGGGAGGAATGAGTTAAACTATAGACTATTACAAGATTGAATGGCCATCGAAATTTCTGGTACTTCCCTAAGCCAGCAACTTCCTTGCATCTGTATAAGTAGTAATCGCAACTTCCTTGCATCTGTATAAGTAGTAATCGATAAAAGATACAGCCTGTCATTAAACAATTTACCCACCTCCTTCCACCATCCAGTGGTGGAATATTCATGGATCATGGCATCATATGCCATTTTATCCGGTCAAAGAACTCTATCGTATCCATTAGCATGGCTTTTCACAGGCAACATAAATCGAGTTATACGCCACCACATTAGGCACACCATTTCCTTGCATCATTCCATGCATGGAATAGACTACATTCCTTACCTACTTTACATCGATTAAGAATCCATCGAGGACCGTGTCATACGCCACCAAATTCAGGAAGCAGTCTCCTCCTTTCGCCAACACTGGAGCGGTGGCTGCTGCTATCTTCACATAAGCTCATGTGAACAATGGAATATGAGATGCTCAAGCTCAGATATCGTATGAAGCTTACAAAATAGGTAGAAAAGGAAACTAACCTTTGGGACATGAAATTCAACTATTTGTGCCAAATATCATTTTATGATTAATTAATTTTTATACCCCTCGAAAAAAATGATTAATATTTTTGCAAACCACCCCTCGCGTGTGGAAGGAGACTTAAATAAGAAATATGAGTTTGTATCATGACCGAGACAAAAAAAATGAAACAAACCTTGACTTTCTGAGGTCAGCTGCACATCTTATTATTAGGTTTAATCTTGTTCGCCACAAGGTCACCATGGAATCACATAGTGAAAATTGGATTCTGAATTTGTATCCTGGTAAGTCGCTTATGAATTTGAGAGAAAATATAGTACCTAGTATATAACTTTCATGATGCAGTACTACTTCCACTTATACTTGAAAATGGAAAAACTTATTTAGAGAACATACTCTATAAAAATCTGATACATACAAAAAGTTAATTTATGGATTCTTAAATTTAAGATGCTAAAAAAGTCACTAGTATATATCAAATGTTTTTCTTTCAGTCGCTTAATATGCAGCAGAGAGAAAGGAAATACACGAAAAGGGCAAACAATAAGTACTATAAGGATATAATAAACATTTCTCGATCATAGGTAAAATTAAAAACTAATCATATACCAATGCTGGAACTTGCTACCTTAGTATCCCTCTGAAAATTTATAATGTGGAAGAAGTTGAGAATTATTTGAAGTAACCAATTGTGTTGAGATTTCGAATAATGCTATAGAAAACTGATTGCCCTCAAATCGACTAATTACATTAAAATATTTCACTTGTCACTGACTAACATATGTCGAGCCGATGTCTCAAAATATGTTTCCATGCTTGTTTAGGCTTTCCTATTCAAAAAATGGTAAGTGTGAATAGTAATCTAGTGATAAACTATTATTCCATCCATATGCAAACCAAGAGAAGCCAGTAGCAATATGCATAAACTACAGTGTGATCTTCTCTGTCTCTAATACGCGACCAAAGGGGAATGATCCCTCAGTTGATACTATGTTGTTAGGTAGATGAAAATCCCATTTTATTAATTCGAGCGGACGCATCCGTAGCTGGGACTGGAAACCGGGTGGCTTGGCGTGCAATCGCTACCTCTAGCCGGTGAGCTAGCACTCAGTTCTTGATCTTCTCCGACTCTGATACATGGCATGACATTAATGTAAATATATGAAAATTATAAACACTTCTTGGTGTAAATTTAATTATAATAAAAAAGTAAACCTATGACTTGCATGAAGAGACTGAAATGAATCACATACACGCTCTCTCGTGCATCTGAGTTTGTGGATGGCCATGACTTTTGAACAACAGAAGGACGTACGCATCACCAAAGAGGATTGCTAAGATCTTTACCCTTCCTAGAATTTTTAAGTTGGTTCCTTTTAACACATATAAACTGAAAAGAACATAATTAATGGCAAGTGCAGAAAACATCTGTGAGGACGATGGCGTGATGTACCCAAAACTGAACTGAGCAATGAGCATACACCAATCATTGCTTTAGCAACCCGGACACCCAGTTATCTAATTAACACGCCGCCATTGAAAAACTGTGAGAAAGCTCTGTCATACCTGAACATTACTTCCTCCATAATTCGCCCTTTGCATCCTCCAAACTCATGTATTCCTGAAAATACAAACTCGTGGATTCTATAAAAATCCTGTAGTAGTTGATTGTGAAAGAAAGGGAGAACAGAAATAGAGTCGTATGAAGATGAAATCTGGTGCCTGAAGGATAGATCGACATGGATCGGGCAAGGCGTGGTGAGCTGACTTCATGCGGAATGGATCTGACATCAACGTCAGCACCAGCTGACATGGCTCTCCATTGACCATTGGGGAAGGAAGACCCTACTCCGCCCACCTATCGACACCAAAGTCGTCGACCTCACGAACTGACTCTCCAGGTACTCGTATCACCTCGCCTGATTCTTCACCGGCGGCGCGCGCGCCGAGCAAGGCACCAAGACGTGACATGGGGGCAGGCGTTCGTACGGATCGTACCACAACGACGGACCCACGGTGCCATCTTGTGGTTCATTCTGATCAACGTCCACCGTCGCCGCCTCCTCCCGTAGGGTTTGCAGGGTGCGGTGAGAAAGTGTGAGGGGTTGGAACCCTTATATGTGATGGAAGCAGCAGCAAGGTCACGTAGGTTTTGACCGGGTGCGGGGAGGTCTCCGTCGCGAAGGAATATGGGGCTGGTTGCTCACGGTGGTGGACTCGTGAGGAGGAAGATGATGCATCGCCGATTGGCGGGGCTGCAGAGAAGAGACATAACCGGCCGCCCAAAGCCCGTATCACCGAATGAGGCCCGGTGAATGATAGGCTAGCTAGATTAGTTTGCAGAGCAGCAGCCCGCTTACGGCGGGTGACCCTAACGATGCTCCGTGGAACGACGGGCAGATCTGGACTGTTTAATAGGATGATCGGATGGCTGAGACAACCAAATCGCTGTGGTGGCTTGTAGCCTGTTGAGTTTTACTGTTACTTAATAAGGGTATGTACAATAGGTGATGTCAGCCTTCCCTTAGCGCTGCCACGTCAGATTTTTGCTTAGTTGGAGGAGAACGAAATAAGAGAAAAAATGTTGTCTTCTCTTAGCTAAGGGATGATCTCTTAGAAAATAAGAGAAGACTACTTTCTCCATTGTACAATATGTCTTCTCTTAGACACACAATTTCCTACCAAAAATAATTACTTCTCGTTAATTACTAGGGATAAAAATGAGAGATAATGCATTATATAAATTATATGTTTTGTCTTCTCTAGATGACATGGATAGATAAGAGAAGATGTGTCTTCTCTACCCATTGTACATGCCCTAAGTACTGGGATAATGTCCCCCGTTAGACTCGGCGTGGATGTAATGACTTCGGCAAAAACACTCAAACACGCATGGGTCTCCGTAGTCGAATAGCTCCATCACTCCAGATCTTTGATTAAATCTAGAAATTTCTCTCTTCTCGCTCGCTCTAAATTAGGTCTTAACATTCTGGTATTAGAGCCCACCCTCGATCCGATCCCCATGCTCGAAACCCCCCAGAATCGACTCCAAAAAATTTCACCGCAACAGGTGCCGATTTGCTTCGACGAATTTGGCTCGAAATCCTGCGCGGGGTTGGAGTCGATAAAGGAGAGAGCGATCTTGATCATCTGTTTTACCCACCCACCCACCACCGTACGCGCCAATTCGCTCACAGTCGAGCCATGGAGGTGGAGAATTTCTCCAAGCAGGATATGTTCTATGCTATGCACAAGTTTATAGAAGAGCAGAGGCTGGCCACCGTGAAGTCGATCGAGGAACAACGTAAGGAGACGAAGAAGGAGCTCGAGAAACAGCGCATCACGTTGGAGGCGCAGCGCAAGTCCACCAACGAAGCTCTTGACGCACAACATCGCCTCACCATCGAGACCCTCAACGAGCCGCACACGGATTTCGGTGATCTTCAAATCCACATCGACCACACTACCGCATCTGTTGTTTCCGGATCCAAGGTGGCGTCCACTCCTTCTACACCGCTGGACGGCGAGCTGCCCAGTTGGGCACAGCGACGAAAAAATTTTGCCGGGGGAAATCGATGGATCCGGATGACAATACTGAACAAGCATATACATCATCTAGTTCTGCTGAGGTGAATGTAATGGCTGGAGTTACTTCTATCCAAAATCCTGGTACGCTTACTTTCCATCTCTCAGTTATGGTCCAAGGTCGTCAGGTCCAGTTCCTTGTTGATTCGGGTAGCACGCACTCGTTTATTAACAAGAAGTTCCAGTCTGAATTTGTTCGTGTAGAACCTCTGAAATCAGCTCTTAGTGTGAAAATCGTTGATGGTGCATTGTTTTTTTTTTTTTGCATAAAAGAAACTATTTAAACAAAGAGAGGATTACAGTCATCCGCTGCTGCATTGCGGATATCATTCGGAAAGTTGGAGTACCAAACTTCCGACCTTTGCTGGACTCTTGCGATTCTCTGCTAATAGTGACGGTCAGGAAGTTCCTCTCCGTCAGCAAGTCCCGGATTGAGCTTATTCTGAAAGCGTGCATCAAAGTGTTTGGATTTGACAGCTTAATTAAGCTTGCAGCCTCGCCACAATCTGTCTGCACCACAAACCTTCTGTTAGTCCATAAAAGAGCCATCCGGATACCTTCTTCGATTGATCTCAATTCAGCTTCCAGGGCATCATGGCACTCCATCAGACTTCTGCACGCCGCAGCAAGGATCTCCCCTGAATCATTCCTCAACACGACCCCTGCTCCAGCAGCCCCATCATTGGTGAAGGTACCATCGACATTCACTTTTAACTCACCAGGTTCCGGAGGGATCCATTTTTTCGGTGTCTTTTTAGGAGCCATGGCCCAAACGGTAGTTTTACAGCTTGACATGGGTTGTTGTATCACCATCTTCCCTTTAACAAAACCTGCATTTGGGTTTTGTTTGATCATCTGCAGAGATTCCATGTAACTCATGAGGAAGCGCCGAGATCCCTCAATCGAAGGGCAGGGTTTAACGTGCGTCAGCTCATTGTGTGCATGCCAAATGCGCCAGATAGTCATCAGAATTGGAGCATGCATGAATTCTTGGACATCATAGAGCAGGGATAGCAACCATTCCGGTCATGTGTGTGTGAGATAGTGATCTGGTGGGAGATGCCATACCTCACGTATTGCCAACCAGAGATTCCTTGCATGAGGGCACTGAATAAAAACGTGGTAGGTGTCCTCATTTTCCTTTCCGCAGATGTCACATCTGGCCTCTCTAGTTATTCCTTTGTGCCTCAAATTCACCTTTGTAGCAATCGCATTCCGGCTAACTTTCCAGGCAAGCAACTTGACCTTGGGTGGAACCTCGCACTTCCAAATTAATTTCCAGGCGGTTCTGTCACCAGTAGATCGGTTACTCGATGTCCCCACATCTTGTCTTTGCATAAATTTGCTTAAGGCTAATTGATATGCACTTTTTATAGAAAAAGTGCCTCTCTTGTCTGGTTGCCAGGCAAGAAAGTCCTCCTCATTCCTCGTGGATGTTTTAATTTTCATGATCGACCTGCAGTCTGTTTGGTTAAAATACTGATGAATCCTCGTTGTGTTCCAGCTTCCATCAGGTAGGTGGAAATCTGAAACCCATTTAAAGCGACAACGTCCTTTTGTAGAAGTGGTTCTGTAATTATTTTCCGCAGGCATCCATGGGTCTCTCTAAGCCCTGACATTTGCTCCGTTACCAATCCTCCAGATGATACCTTGTTGTAGTAATTCGATCCCATAAGTGATAGAATTCCATGTCGGTGATCCATTCGTAGAGAAGACCGTATCAACAAGAGAACCATTGTGGTAGTATCTAGCTTTGAGGAGACGAGCGCATAGGGTATCCGGGTACTGGATTAGTCTCCATGCCTGTCTAGCTAAGAGTGCTTGATTAAATAGTCTCATATTTCGAAAGCCAATGCCACCGTGGCTTTTCGGTCTAAGGAGTATGTCCCAGGCAATCCAACAAGTTTTCCTTTTACCATTCTCTGCCCCCCACCAATATCTTCTCATCATGTTTGTTAGTTCATCACATAGGCCCAAGGGGAGCTTGAACACACTCATCACATACACAGGTATGGTCTGGCCTACTGATTTTATTAGCACCTCTTTTGTAGCTTGAGACTTGTGGTTATCATCCCAATCCACTAAGCATTTCGCAAGGCTTGCTTAGAGGATTACAAATTTGTCTTTGGACATTCTGCCATCAGGTGTAGGTAGACCAAGATATTTAGACTCAAAGCTATCATGTATCACATGCAATAACTCCTTAATTTCCAGTCGAGATTGTAAGGGGCATGCTTTCCCAAGCATAATGGAGCATTTCTCCGGGTTAATGAGCTGTCCAATGCTGGCTGCATAATCCTCAATAACTCTTTTAACCGTCATAGCTTGGTCCTTGTCAGCCTTAAAAAACAAAAGGCTATCATCCGCAAATAATATGTGTGATATGCCAGGGGCCCTCCGGCAGATTTTAACCTCATTAATGTGCTGGCTATTTACTTCTTGCTGCAATAAGGTGGATAAACCATCAGCGACCAAAAGGAAAAGAAAGGGTGAGAGGGGATCACCTTGTCGGAGGCCCCGAGAAGGCGAAAATGAATCCAGGAGGTTCCCGTTGAATTTAACCTTGTACTGCACCGATGTGACACAAGCCATTATCCAGTCCAACCATCAGTGTGAGAACCCTAACATTTGCATCATTTTCCGAAGAAAATCCCAATCCACCAGATCATAAGCTTTGGAGAGGTCAAGCTTGTACGCACAATAATTCATGTCCTGTTTTGTATTCTGTTCAATGAAGTGGAGGCATTCAAAAGCCACTAGGGCATTATCAGTGATGAGTCTTCCGGGTACGAAGGCACTTTGGTTAATTGAGACAATGTCATTTAGGATCGGTCTCAGCCTATTAACCAAGCACTTTGAGATCACCTTATATATGATTGTACATAAGCTGATCGGTCTGAAATCTTTCAAGGTTTCAGCCGGTTCCTTCTTTGGGATCATGACTATGGCGGTGTCGTTGACCCCCTCCGGCATCCGACCTGTAACAAAGAAAAGCTTAACCCCATTAATCACCTCCTCCTTGATGGTGCCCCAATTGCGTTGATAAAATCTAGCCGGGAAACCATCGACACCCGGTGCTTTTAGGGGACCAATTTGAAAGAGTGCATCACTGATCTCCTCATCCGTGAAGTCTTTGCATAGCTCAGTATTCATGTCATTGGTGACTTTCTCTCGCACACCAGACAGTAGACGGTCCAGGTTTAAACATGGATCTATTGTGAATAATTCCTTGAAATATGAGGAGGCCATTTGCTCCATATCCGATGGGACTTCTTTCCACACACAATCTGCGTCTTTGAGTTTTTTTTTATTTTGTTTCTTCTGGCACGCCACTTTGCTGTTTGGTGTAAAAATCTTGTATTCCTATCGCCTTCTTTTAACCAAGTAATCCTTGATCTTTGGATCCATAGCATCTCCTCCCTGTATAGGAGTTCATTAAGCTTGTCATTTGCTATACGGATCTCACGTTGATCATCATTATTCAACAAGAGTTGTTCCAGGATTTTTCGAGCCTTCCGAAGTTCATGCATCACATTACCAACCTTCTTTTTACTCCAATCTTGGAGCGTGTCCATGACATTGTCTAGCCCTTGCATGATATCGCTCAGATCATTCTTGCGTCACGCCTCCTTACATGCATTTGCAACTTTTTCCGAAAGTTCCCCTTCCCTCTCCCATAGGATCTCGTATTGCCGGCGCTGTTTCCTCTGCCCGCCCCTAATTTCCTTTGTAATGGTGAGAAGAATGGGACAGTGATCAGATACTGGCGAGATCAGATGCTGAACTTCCGTGTCTGCAAACATCTCCCTCCAATCATGGTTTGCCACCGCCCTGTCCAAACGAACGCGCACATTAGCGTTTCCCAGCCTCTTATTGTCATAAGTATATGGAGTACCTGAAAAACCAAGATCAGAAAGGTTACAATCAGAGAGAACTTGTCTGAACGCTTCCATTTGGTTTACAGGTCGGGGTGTTTGCGAAATATGCTCTTCCAGGGGAGATTTGAGGCGATTGAAAGCTCACGCAATGATTTCCACATGTGATGGCGGTTCTCCACACGTGGTTCACCGTATACACAAGTGAGACGCCATTGTGGTTCATTGGGTGACTCCCGCACATACGCATCGATATATCTTTCATTTATCATTTGAACTTCTACATAAATACTCTCATGCCAAAACAGGGCTAAGCCCCCACTACGACCATCACTACTGATACCAGCGAAACCTTTGAGACCTAACCTACGGCGCAGCTTGCGCATTTTATTCTTTTGTTGCCTAGTTTCACAAAGAAAAAGTAACCGGGGACACCAAATACGGGAAATTGTAGCAAGTTCGTTAACTGTCGAGTTATTCCCAGCCCCTCGACAGTTGAACGCTACACAATTCATTGCTCCTGACGAGACCAAACATTAGGTCTCGTTAGGGTACCGGGAGCCCCAGGCCCGGTTGCTTCCTTTATCAGCCTCCTCGCCTCTCCGTTTGTTCTGTCCTGTGATTGTCTCTGTCCTTGTGTGCTCGTGTTGATCATCTTCCCCTTTTTTGGCAGCATCCCTTCCTTCCTATCATAGGTTAGTGCAAGAGAGAGGTCCAGCTGCGTATCCTGTCCCTCCCTTTCTGGCATTCGCTTGCCCAGTACTGATTCCACCGGCCACATATTGGTGTCAGTAGCACTGCTTAGGGAAGTTGACTGCCTTGAGAGGTACCAAATTGGTGAGATCATCTCCCTGCTTCCCGGTTTGGTGCTTACATCCGTTTGCATGTAGTCTCCTTCTATGTGATCATCCTCCAATGGAGGCATCCCCGGATCGACGTCAGTCTTCCCCTTCCCATCCATCCTGGTAGTGTCCTGCATCGGCTGGTTTTGTATTTCCTCTGTTGGCATGTCCTGTTCCACGCTGACGCTCCTCCTCGTACGAGCTCTCTTCTGTAGCTGCATGCGCTCCACTGTATCAGCCAGCGATTCCTCTTGCTCCTCTGTAGCTTTCATTTCTTCCTCCTCAAAACCATCCCTAGCGTCCAACGCTTCCAGGATTTCTACCGTATACCTTTGCTCCTTTGGTGTCACCGAGGCATAGCTGTTTGTGGGATTGCCTAGGGGTGTCGTACTTGCTCCTTCATCACCCGAGTTGAACACAATGCCCTTCTTCACAGCAGGTTTGGCTAGGTTAGTTATTGGTCGGCGTTCAAACCTCCTTTTTGGCGAGCACCGAAGCGATGCATCGTACTGCAATGATGGAAAGCCCTTGAGCTTTTTCTCACATTCTTCCTTATCATGGCCAATGAATCCGCAGTGGAAGCAAAAGTGAGGCACTCGTTCATAACGTAGGGGATAGATTCTCGCGCCTTCTCCTTTGATCGTCGTGCGAAATCTGGTCTGTAGCCTTTTATTCAGTGGTAGAGAGATACGAACACGCAGATAATCGCTAAACTCTAGTCCTGCCTTGTCAACATCAATTTCTTCAACGTGTCCCAAGTGGCCTCCAACAAAGCGCTCATATGATTCCGTCTGCTTATTCCATGGCACGTCATAGAAACGAACCCAAATTTGAATTGTGTCTAGTACGGTTTCAGATGGTTGCGCTCCTTCAATGAGAGGCGCAATTAGCACAGCCACTCCCAATTTGATCCATGGACCTCCTCTTGCGACAAATCGGTGATCTCCTTCCTCCGTGAAGGTGATGATAAAGAAATTATCTTTCAGAGGTGTGAAGGTCATATGACCGCGGATTCTCCATACCTCCAGGAAGTGTTTGTGCAGGCTTGTGAAGTTGGCTGCTCGCAGCGAGTAGTATCGCGCTAGGAGCCTCCAAACTTTTGGCCTCTCAGGTTCTTCTGTATCCTCCGGTTCTTCCGTGCAGACATCATCATCCAAGTCAACTTCCCCCGAGAGTCGTGCCTCCGGCCCTGCATTCGGTCCATCCTCCTCCGCTCCTTCCCAGTTGCCATTGAGTTCATCCGTGACGTCGGCTATGATCACCTGGCGGCATCTGCGCCCAAGGATGATCGCATTGTCCATCGGTGGCTTTGGGTGGGCAGAAACCTCACCGGTTTCCCCTTGATCACCCCCACCACCGATGTTTGAATGCGCTCTCCCTTGCATCACAGTTACGGCGCCGGGATCGTATGTCTCTGATTGGTCGTCGAAGGGCTTCATTAGGGTTTGGACGATACCCCCTGGCCGCCCTTTTATTTGTCCCTTGTGCGATCCGATCTGGGGAAGAAACGGATTCGTCCTCCACCTGGACTCCTGGATTCGTATGCGTGATCGATGCTAACTCCCGTTCTGAATCGTAGACTCCATAGACTCTCATACCAGATCCGTTCCCGTCGGTGGCAGGATGGCGACGCCCCGATCGCCTCGAAATCGCCTCGGGATCGCCTAACCCCACCATGACGTAACGTAGACTTCCCATAAAAGGTCTGAAAAGGTTGATGGTGCATTGTTGATCTTTGATAAAGGCATCACTGGTTGTCCTTGGCTCTATGAAGAGTATGAGTTTCACACAAGCTTTAAATTTCTCGCTTTGGGAAAATATGATGGAATCCTAGGTCTTGATTGGCTAGCAAGCAACAGTCCTATGCATGTGAATTAGCAAGAGCAATGGATGTCTTTTCATCACCAAGGCCATATGGTTACTTTGCATAGTCAGTTACCTGGGCAATGGGCATGTACAGTAGTGTAACTGTCACCGATACATGAAGATGACAAGCCAACTGTACCACATCCTCCAGAGGTACAACAGTTGTTGGTGGATTTTGAAACTATATTTGTTGCACTTGAAGGTTTTCCACCTAGGATTTTGAAACTGGACGGGTGTGACTGAACAAGATTTTCAAGCTCTCAAGACGGCACTGGTGTCTGCTCCTGTTATATCCTTACCTTATTTTGCGAAGCCTTTTGTCATCGAAACGAATGCTTCCGAATATGGAATTGGCGCAGTTTTGCTTCAAGATGGCCATCCACTAGCATTTGTCAGCAAGGCTTTGGGACCACACACACAAGGGCTTTCCACATATGAGAAAGATCAGTTGGCGGATTTTCTAGCTATTGACCAATGGAGACCCTCCAGCATGGCGAATTTCGCATTATCACGGATCATTGCAGTATGTACACCTAACAGACCAGAAATTGCATACCCCGTGGCACCATCTTTACTATTAAATGGAAGTTGGTCGTAGGTTGGTGGCCCGTCACAAAATGGTCTGCCTCTGCTTGTGAATCGTCCGGCCCGCGCGCGCGAACGCCGCATGGGCCAAGCCCAACAAAACACTACACGCCTCCTGAGTCCTGACCTAGAAAATCGCCCCTGATCTCAGGATTCTCCAATTCACACACGGGCCACCGCCGCCTCTTCTCTTCTCTCGTCGCCGCCGCCATCAGGATCCCTGCCCATCTTCGAGCTCCACATCCAAACCTAGCCAGTGATGCACCATCGTCGCCCTTAGCGTCTCGCCCCTCGCCGCCGTCCTCCGTCGGACCTATCATAGGGTGCCGCCCGGCGACCCAGGCCGCCCCTGCTCCCTTAATCAATCTGTCACCGTCATGCGCCGCTAGCTGCTGTCCCGTCTCGAGCTCCCCTGGATTATACGCTTGGATGGATGTGAGTTCCTGATCCTTACCCTTAAGCGATCTGGGAGATACGGAGGCCACTCAGGCCAGGGTTCCTGAGATGAGGAGCTGCGAGGAGGTGTGGGATGTTGGTACTGATAGACTACTTCATGTATTGGTAGGAGAGGTGGCAGGAAGTGGGCGGACGCTGCCGGACGGCCGGCCAGGTTGCCACCAGGGAATTCCCCATGGCGCGCGGTGGTATAGGACAATAACCTATTGGAGGACCAGAGCCTCCGGCCGTTCTAACCTCCGCTCAAAAATCGCCTTCAAATCGACTGTCTATCTAACTGCCACGTGCTTACCCAGATCCGGTTGCGACTGTGTGCCTCCATGGTCTATCTAACCTCCGCTCACATTCCTATTGGTTTTCTTTGTTTGGAACTATGTATCGTATTCTGTTTTCATGTTTCAATCATGCATTGAACCTGCACTATAGTCTATAATATACAAATTTCTTTTGCAAGTAATCTAAATCTATATGGTGATTGATATTTGCTATATCAATTATAGTGTTGACCGGTGACCATCGCAGATGCTCTGGGCGAGGCCACGAACAGAGGAGCACACGAACTCGACCCCCCCTGTTCCAAGCTCTTCAATCGTCTTCCCTCAGCTTCAAGAATGACAAATCATTTTGATCTACAAGGGTCGAATTAACTGAGAGGGTTTACTCAAAGTTACGTACGAAATAGTTTTATCTTAATAGTTTTATCTTTTCTGCTCGGAAACTTTTGTGTGATATTGACTTAAACTATCAAGATTATATAAACCTGAATGCAATATTTTCTTGCATTGCTGTTTTGCAAGCATTTTCATGAGCTGTATGCCTACTGGCACAGGACACTAATATTTTTTTACCGTAAGATAGATATTTTTACTTCTAACATGTTTCTGGGGATAGAACAAACCTACCTTACATGATATCTAGGCTTTATGTAGGAGTAATTTTTTACTAGCATGTAGGAGCAATGGCGGCGACGCATCATCATTCGCCTCACCTGAATTTTCACGGTACAATCTATCTCTAGATCCTTCTTCTCTACGTTCCTTCACTCTCGGTCACCCCGACCCTGACCCTGAAGTTTCTAAGATCGAGGCTACTTATTTATTCCCATGTCCTTTTTGTGTTATGTAGTTGGAGTTCTACTACAACGAAAGCAACCTACCCCGTGACGGGTTCCTGTGGAAGAATGTCGAGGCGAGCGAGGACGGATGTATGAATTCACCTTGTCTTCGATGTTTTTTTCCATAATTATGCTGCTTTGCTTTCTGGTGTTCCGTGTCAATTGTGTTTTTTGTGTACTTTTTTTGTGTTGGGTTGGGGCTGGGCAGTGAGTCAGCCTGGCTCTCATCTGCTCCTTCACAAAGATGAGGTTGCACCTTGGCCTAGATGCCACCATGAAGGAGGACAATGCAACGATGGTGCTCGTGGTAGCCAAGATGTTGTAGTGTTCGGCCGCCCTTGGCGTCTCAGAGGATGGTAAGCAAGTGGTTTTCCCGTTGGCCTGCCAGTTTCATCACGTTGTATTCATGTTTGGTGCCTAATAATCTTAGGTTCCGGGGGAAGGACAATATTCCATTGTTCAGTTTTATGCGGTCAGACAGGGTGAATATTTAGTTTATAGTAAAGTATATGATTTAAATTATCTAAACTAGCTAAATCATCCAAGGTCGTCAAGCATGACGAAGTGAATCGATCCAGAAAAAAAGCGGCTGCACGACGAGGTGTCGCCAAGGTCGTCAAGCATGACGGCGGCGTGGCTGCCGGGACGGCAGCACTGAGAACAAGCCTGTACAGCATGTACGTGTTGTCTTCGGGTGTGTTTTTTAGTTCGTCGGTTTCGTATCTCCTCCCAAGCCCACCCTAATTAAAGCCCATGGCGAGCGCGGGCTACGACACCCCGACCAGCGGCCACCACGCCATCGATCTTCGATCTCCCGCTACCGGAATCTCCAGATCCTCTGATCAGTCGAGTGGGACTCGAAGGCACATACTCATGGGCGTGCCTGCAACGATCTGGTCATCCACACCCAGTAAGTAATTAATTTTTGTCGTGGCTATATTTTCATTTACTGCAGATGTATTTCTTCAGTGTCGTGCTTTGTACGGGTACAATTGAACTTTCAACGATCTATTCTGCACCACCTTGGATCAAGATGTTTGAGGCTCCCTCACCCATGTTCCATCGATGCGAGTCAGGTCATTGGTAGCTCCAGATCTTGCTATAACATTTGCAAGGAAGGATTCAATCATCGTCATAGCACATGCTCTCAGTCTCAGAAAAATCCTTACCATTTCTGTTAAGGATCCAATATCTGATGAGGTGGTGCCTCTACTGAATCTGAACGGTCTTAGCTTTATTTATTTTTCTAAGAAAGACATTGGTCTTACATATCTTTTGTTAGTGCTTGCTTTCAGATCCCACTAATATTCTCGCTATATGGAATAGTAGATATGATAATTGCGCCACGAAGAAGGATGCTATCACGAGTATTTCTACGTCCTTACTAAGGCTCACCATTTCCGCCCACCGCTCTAGCTCTCCCCCTCTTCTCGTTTGAGAGTCGTCAGAGAGCCCCCGGCGGCCACCTGCTCGTTCTTCGGCGGCGTTGCCTGCCGGAGTCGAGAGGGTAGCTGCGCGCGGGATGTACAGCTTAGGTGTAGTTTTTTGTTTTTCGTAGTTGTTCTAGTCTTGTCGTCGGCCGCCGTGCCCTCGAGGTGGTGCTCGCCCCTGTGCCCGAGCCGCACGGGTGGGTTCGTCATTCTTCTCCCCCAGCAAGAGCTCCAGTGGATGGAGCAGCTTGAGGAGATCCATGGCGCCTCCTCTTCCCCCCATAAGCTCGAAGGCCAGCTTCTGGATCTGGAAGCTTGTTCTGGCTACTCTGCATCGAGTTGGTGTTGGTTGCTTCTTCTTCTTCTGCCGGCCGGCCATGGAGGAGAGGGGTGGAGGAAGACCTGCAGCCGATTTCTTCTTTTTGCAGGGTGGTTCGTTCCTCAGCTGCGTCTGCGAGCGTATCAAGCTACGGCCAAGGTGGCCTCAGCGATCTTTGGCCGAAAGGGTGGCCCGAATTTCTCCTCCGCGGTGGCGGAGGTCTACCGAGGAGGACACCGGAGCTCGCTGCTGCGAAGACGACAAGTGGTTCGTCCCCGTCATCTTCCTGGCAGCCGGTGGCGCCTTCTCCTCGCTGGTTCTGGAGAGCATTCGAGCAAGCCGCTCTCGTACCTCGACATCCGCGTCTGGAGGTCGCCGGCGATTGGTGGTGAGGAAGACCAAGGACTGGATTGCTTTTTAGATTTTTGTCCTAGGGTCTTGTTTGTAAGGAAACTGGCCTTATCTTCGAATTCCCGGGTCCTTAGTGCGAGTGTTGTAAAACGGCCAGTGTGTTATTTGTACTCACCACCCCGAACTTAATGGAAGCAGCTCTAAGGTCCTTCGGGGCCTTCTCTTGTACAAAAAAAAAAATCACGAGTATTTCTTTCGACATGGGAAAAACTTCAGTCTAATGTTATTTCGGATGACCTATGTCCTTTAACCGAACTACACCTAAGCTGTACATCCCGCGCGCAGCTACCCTCTCGACTCCGGCAGGCAACGCCGCCGAAGAACGAGCAGGTGGCCGCCGGGGGCTCTCTGACGACTCTCAAACGAGAAGAGGGGGGAGAGCTAGAGCGGTGGGCGGAAATGGTGGGCCTTAGTGAGGACGTAGAAATACTCGTGATAGCATCCTTCTTCGTGGCGCAATTATCATATCTACTATTCCATATAGCGAGAATATTAGTGGGATCTGAAAGCAAGCACTAACAAAAGATATGTAAGACCAATGTCTTTCTTAGAAAAATAAATAAAGCTAAGACCGTTCAGATTCAGTAGAGGCGCCACCTCATCAGATATTGGATCCTTAACAGAATCTGGAACATGGTAAGGATTTTTCTGAGACTGAGAGCATGTGCTATGACGATGATTGAATCCTTCCTTGCAAATGTTATAGCAAGATCTGGAGCTACCAATGACCTGACTCGCATTGATGGAACATGGGTGAGGGAGCCTCAAACATCTTGATCCAAGGTGGTGCAGAATAGATCGTTGAAAGTTCAATTGTACCCGTACAAAGCACGACACTGAAGAAATACATCTGCAGTAAATGAAAATATAGCCACGACAAAATGAATTACTTACTGGGTGTGGATGACCAGATCGTTGCAGGCACGCCCATGAGTATGTGCCTTCGAGTCCCATTCGACTGATCAGAGGATCTGGAGATTCCGGTAGCGGGAGATCGATCGATGGCGTGGTGGCCGCTGGTCGGGGTGTCGTAGCCCGCGCTCGCCATTGGCTTTAATTAGGGTGGGCTGGGGAGGAGATACGAAATCGACGAACTAAAAAACACACCCGAAGACAACACGTACATGCTGTACAGGCTTGTTCTCAGTGCTGCCGTCCCGGCAGCCACGCCGCCGTCATGCTTGACGACCTTGGCGACACCTCGTCGTGCAGCCGCTTTTTTTCTGGATCGATTCACTTCGTGGTAATCGAGTTTGGGCAGTAATATAATACGTTTACATAGAGAAGCCGTATGGGAAGGTCGACATGGACACCGGACCTGATAGGCTTTGGGCTGATCTAGGTACGTTAACTTGAGGCACAAGGTATGAAAGAATTGGCCACACGGTGCCGTTTTCTGTAATATACAAAAACGGGCGAAAATTTAGAAACCAAACCGGTACAATTTACCCATGGCAGAGTGGGTAATTTGTATGAACTTTGGAGGCAGTTTCAATGACGTACCGACCGACTGAGCAACCAAGGAAGGCCTAACATCTTAAAGATAGTTCAAATTAGATGAATTGATGTCAAAATTTGAACTAGCTAGAGTTAAGTGGACATAAGTGGGCTAAGTGGACCAGCAACAGGATCCGCACGCGTCCAGCCCGCTACCGTGACTAAACCATCTCTGTGTATAAGTATTGGGATCATGTCTCCCGTCAGACTCGGCTTGGATGTAATGGCTTCGGTCAAAACACTCGAACACACATGGATCTCCGTAATCAAATAGCTGCATGGCTCTCTTCTCGTTCGGTCTAGATTCTTTACTATTAAATGAGAGTTGGACATATGTTGGTAAGTCTAACTCCCATCGCTCGCTCGTCGCGCAGGCCCGTCTAAGTTCACGCTTCACCCGGCCCACAAAACGCATCACACGATTCTGAAAAATTCTGAAAAAGAGTAGCGTCTCTCTTTCCCTTCCTCTATCATGCGGAGCCACGGGCTGCTAGGGTTCCGCCCCAGGCCGGCTCGCGTGGCCGCTCTTGATGTGCCCATGCGCCCGTTGCAGCGAGCTCCTTTTGGCGGCTGAAGATGGGATGGAGATGCCGCCGGGATTGGATGGGGAAGCGCCTAAGGGCACGCCGACTGACGCTGCGTGGGGCTTGCGTCTCCACGCTTGGGTATTGTAGGTGGCTGAGGACGAACAGACTTAAAGGCACATGGGCCTGAACGCGCGGGGCTGCTGTTGCCAGATCGAGGTCGTCGGAGGGCGGTGGCTAAACTGTGACGTCTCTCCCCTATCTTTCAGTTTGTTCTCTGCTATGTGCTCGAGAGTGGTTTTCCCACTATTACAAGGATCTCCACCAGCAATCTAGACCGTCCATCCATCTAGGGATAAGAGCCGGTGGGACCAGGCCACCCCAACAGCAGCGCACTTTGACTTTCATCAGCCAACCTAACCCTCCACAATTTACGAACTGTATAAAACAAAACGTTACGCACATGATTAATAATTGCCCAAAATACCCTTTTGGCAAGATGAGGTCCGGACTCGAACTGTTTTCTCCTTCCACTGTTCATGCTTCTTCAACCTCGAGCACAAAAAATAATTCTATGCAATTAAGTCAGATCCATGTAATAACTAAAAAAAATTGGTCCATGGATTTACAAAAAAAAAATCCTTAACAAACAATTAGGAAATCCATTAATTTTTCAAATCCCTATATGAACTACCAAAAAATTCCTTACTTGCATTAAAAATTTCGAATCCATGGATTTTTCATATCGTTGAATGAACAAAAAATCACTCCAACAAATGCGTGCATTAACAAGAATTTTGAGGTTTATATGTACTAACAAGATAATTTTCAGATTCTGTATTAACTATGAATTTTCTGATAGTGTACTAAAAATATGATTATCAGACTATGAACTAACAAGGACTTCCAGGTTTTATACTACCAAGATGATGAATATAAAAGGTTGTTAATGCATTGTTATTTTCAATTCGTTAACATATTGATTCCCCCATTAACAACCACACTAAGCGTGAAAAATTATGTACAGAAACGGATCCAATGAAAAATAAATAAGCCCAAGGACATGAACCTATGCACACACGTTACAGGAAGGAAATTTTCCTTTCAAATTACTTATCTTGATTAGGGTGGATTTTCCTGATTTTTTGCAACGTTCTAGGAAGAAGGAAAAATGATACGGTTAAACAAACAGATAAGAAAAGGACTATGAACTAACAAGGACTTCCAGGTTTTATACTACCAAGATGATGAATATAAAAGGTTGTTAATGCATTGTTATTTTCAATTCGTTAACATATTGATTCCCCCATTAACAACCACACTAAGCGTGAAAAATTATGTACAGAAACGGATCCAATGAAAAATAAATAAGCCCAAGGACATGAACCTATGCACACACGTTACAGGAAGGAAATTTTCCTTTCAAATTACTTATCTTGATTAGGGTGGATTTTCCTGATTTTTTGCAACGTTCTAGGAAGAAGGAAAAATGATACGGTTAAACAAACAGATAAGAAAAGGAGATTCAGATCTATCATCAGATGCGACCCCAGGAAAAAAAATAGAAGAAAGTATCAAGAAAACATCACGAATCAACACGGTTCTTTCAATTCATGGAATAAATCCTCATCCATTATCAAAATCGAATCTGGTACAATAACAGATCTGATACAAGAACAGAAAATAAGAAAAGATAATATACGGCCGGACGCGGCCGGATGCGTCGATGTAGTCGACTCCATGGCCGGACGCGGCCTCCCTCACCGTGCACGGAACGTCGGACGGGGCCTCCCTCAAGCACGCAGGCCGGTCGCCGGACGCGTGGCGGCGCGGCGTGTCTTCAATCAACGCTCGGGTCGCCGTACCCTGCCTCCCTTGCCGCACGCACGTCGCTGGCTGCGGCCGACCACCAGCCGGACACCGAGTTCGTTCCTGTAACCTCTTTCCGGCCGCCGGACTTTATCCTCTTACAGGCCGATTCATGACAGAAAAAAGGGAAGCAAATATTTTCTTTTTATCCACCAAGCAAATGCAAGAACGAATCCATTGTTTGGATACACGGATCTAATCTGAATAGAAGAAAAGGTAGATAAAAAAATTATGAAAAACACATAAAAAAAGATCCGGAGCAGATCTGGATCTCCCATGGCTGGAGTTGGAGCTTCCGGTGGTGGCTACTCGAGGTGGATTCCAGCGGTGGCTGCTCCAGATCCGTGTCACCATGGATGGAGCTCCAGGTGCTACTCGAGGTGGAGCTCGAGGTGGCTGCCGGCGACCCGTTCGCAGGTGGGAGGGCCTCCTTCCGGCCGGGATGGGGGAGCTCGTCGGAAGCGGCCTCGTTGGGGAGAGAGCGCGGGTGGATGTTGGGGAGAGATATCTAGGGCGGGGTCTGCCATTTGTGTACTAGCTCGGAATAAACAGAGGGGATGAGCAGCGACGAAGATGACACCGGAACACGCTACGGGACCCACAAAGACAGAAAATAATTCCTAACATGCCCTTCTGTTAGTGCGGGGTGTTAAAAGAGATGAACCCTGCTATACGTACGACCAAATTACGTACGAATCCCGTCCGATCTTAGGTGGCACGTTATGATTTGGGCCGGGCTTATGCACAAGACAGGGGATTAATTAGCACCAGGATGGAATAGCAGGCTGTGGAGTTATGTACAGAGATCGGATATGAATTGTCGTATGTGAGGCAATTCCGTAAATATATTCCGTGCGAGAGGCGTGGGGTTTGGGTGGGCCATGGCATACAGTTGCGAGTACACGCATTAATGGAGTCAACCTACGAGCACACATCTCCACTGGTAGAAAAAAGGCCTTCCATACGCCCCCATCAGTCCCCAAACTTCGCGCACCGTGACTAAAGGGCTTTTAGTCCCGGGTCAGGAGGAGACCCACGACAGAAGGTAATGCGTCGCGGGCTGGGAAGCGCGTGGAGGCGCGTGGAGGGCATTAATTCCGATTGGCCTGACAACCGGGACTAATGGTCCAGTCTGCTGGCCTCCCAGTCTTTAGTCCCGGTTGGCCTGGCCACCCGGGACTAAAGATGCAAACTGCTCGCCTCCCGCGCGGCGGTTTTTATTTCGCGAAGAGAGGCAGAAGGGCGCCATTGCTACAGTGCGCACCCGAGTCTCTGTTTCTTCTTCTCTCTTCTCTTCTCTTCCCTCTCTTCGATCTTCCTCCACCAAGCACCATGGATGAAGTTTGGAAGACATTCCGTGCGCCCACACCATGCGGCAAGAGTCTCGACGTGGCCTACACCAACAATTGCGAGAGGCTCCCCGGTTTAATTGAGCATTTCACCGATCTCTATTATGAAGAACCCGATGAACACCGGTTCTTCGGACTTGATCTAGAGTATACGACGGATCAACGGGATGTTGCCGTCATCCAGATTGCGTTCAAGGAGGTCGTTTTAGTCTTCCAATGGTCAAGGTAACGCACACGTACAATCTTGCATTTTCGATTTGTTTGTTGCATCTGAAGAATACATGTGTTGCAACATATCTAACACGTATCAAATTTTTGTTGTTGAAGTAGTTCAAAGCATTCTCCGGCACTTGTTGATTTTCTTGTCAACATGGGGTTTGACTTCTGCAGCGTTGACATCACTCAAGACCGTCAGAAGTTGATGCGCTTGGGTATTGTGATACCTGAAGATCACTACATTGATCTTCAGGACCTTATCCATTTTGATGATTTGTACGGGCACAAGACCGGGATGGCTCCCATGGCAACTGCCTTCATCCATGACGGCTACGAAACCATGAAGTCTGGTTTCCCCTCCAGGAATCACAGGTATTGGGTGAGGACCCCACTGGACTGGACCAACGCCAAGTATGCAGCCATAGATACATACGTTTCCTACGAGTTGTTCCGCATCTACTCGACGGAGCTCGAGTAGATGTAGTTTGTGTACCGCATCTTGCGTTCGATATATGCATGTAATGGATATCTTAGTATGTAATGGATATATTATTATGTAATGGATATTATTTCTATATTAATTCCTAGCTATACTATTTTATTATGTCAAACACACATTTCAAAACAAACAAACAAAAACACATCAAAAAAACAAACAAAAACACATCAAGAAAACAAAACAGAAAAACTACAGTTTCTATATATCTGTTCACCAAAAATTAATCTAAGCCATGAAAACATTTATCTAGTCAATACCAAACTCATCCAGTTGGATTTATTTCAAAATACATTTTTGAACTCATTCTAAAAATAATGGAAGAGCCTACTAGTCTTTTTAAGATTTTAAAATGAATTAG
Source organism: Alopecurus myosuroides (assembly GCA_028641055.1). Lineage (NCBI taxonomy): Eukaryota > Viridiplantae > Streptophyta > Magnoliopsida > Poales > Poaceae > Alopecurus > Alopecurus myosuroides. Next base: position 315,650,583 of record CM054060.1, on the reverse strand, counting down.
TATTATTTTTCTTAATTTTTTGATATATTATTTGTATTTTTAAGGTTTTAAAATGAATTAGTATTATTTTTGTTAATTTTTTGATATATTATTTGTATTTTTAAGATTTTAAAATGAATTAGTATTATTTTTCTTAATTTTTTATATATTATTTGTATTTTTAAGATTTTAAAATGAATTAGTATTATTTTTCTTAATTTTTTATATATTATTTGTATTTTTAAGATTTTAAAATGATTGGTTCTATTTTTCTTAATTTTTTGATATATTATTTGTATTTTTAAGATTTAAAAATGAATTAGTTTTATTTTTCTGAATATTTTGATATATTAATAGTATTTTTAGAAATAATACAAATTAAAAAGTTAATGTTTATTTATTTATTCAAAATTATTAATTACATCATTACTTTTGTTTATTAAAAGATTTATTTGAAATTCAAACAATAAAGAAATGTGGCATCGACCAACATGTTAATAAGATTGATATGATACTACTATCACATACATGCGTGCGAAACAATTGGATGCGGGACGGGATGGAACTCGGAAGTTAAGCGTGCTAGTGCTAGAGTAGTGGGAGGATGGGTGACCGAGCGGGAAGTTTGACCACGAGTAAGTAATTTGACTAGAGATAATTGTAGTTAGACACTAAGCAAATAATACAAATTCTGAAAAAAAAGGGAGAGAAAAAAGGGAGTGAAAAAAAGGAAGAGAAAAATTGGTGTAAAAAATAATTAGAAACTGAAATGAATTAAAGAAATTACGAAATAAAGTTTAGTCCCGGTTCGTGTGGCCAATCGGGACTAAAGGTCCTCCGCCCCCCGGCTCACGCCACCCGCCCACGTGGCCGGCCTTTAGCCGCGGTTCGTAAGAGGCGCGACTAAAGGGGGGCCTTTAGTCGCGCCTACTTAGTCCCGGTTGCCCGGCCGGGATTAATGGGCCTGGCGAACCGGGACTGTAGGCCGATTTTCTACCAGTGCTCCAACACAGATGAACGCTCGTGATAGCTCTTGGAGATCCTAGTAATAGTGGTGATGCATTTTCGTATGTGCTCTTTGTCCTCATATCTTTATTTGTCACAGATTTTATTGGATATATGAAGAAGATGGAAGGAGTAGGGAGTCACTCATAGGCCTGAATGCACAGGGCGGCCGTAGCCGGATCGAGGTCGTCGGCTGCCGGTTATTAAACTGCAGCGCCTCTCCCATTTCCTTCATTTTTATTCTCTGTTATGTGCTCTCTGCACTCATATATCCATCTCTCTCTGATTGCTTTTTTTTTGTATGATGCACATGGAAGGAATAGGAAGAATCACTAGAGTACATGATTTTTTTCCTATCCGATTTTGATACAAATGGTAATCGATGATATGAAATTTCTTCAGTTTTATAATTTTACAAGGTTATTGGTGGAGAAATATTTTTTTTGAGGGCATCTCTGATATGAAATAGCTTCTGATGCAGCATGTGTGAAGACATATGGTACGGAAAACGCCTTGATTGTACGCCGTATAATCATAAGACCGATGCGTGATTGTCCGGCATTTGTCGCTACCCTTGGAAAAGATCTCTTGAATGGCAGTGCAATTGATATGCTGATGGATACATGTAGCTTGAATTTCTTCATCAATATAGTAGTTCTTTAGTATTACTATAGCTCTAGCAGTTCAGCTTTTGTCTATCATGTGATGAATCAAAATTTAACCATACTGCACTCGCCTAGGTTACTACAGCTCTAGCAGGTCTTGATGGATTTCTGCAATCTCCATATTCCAAGGTGGAAGATCTTGCAAGATCAGAGTTGCAAGTTCTGATTGATGGTGGCATAATGAAAACCGAAGTAAATAAAGCAACAGAGAAGAAGTGAGGGCCTTTCGCCATCGCCGCTCTCCAGCAACACAAGTAAGCAGAGTAGCTTCCGCTCTTGCATGATATTTTATTTTGGTGTGTATGGATGTTAATAAAAAATAATGGTTGAATTAGGAAAATTGAAAATTGATAACCGCGCTGTAGAAGGGCTGGAGACGGCAGCCGCTGAAGGGCTTGGCTCAGTATTTAAAACCTTGGTCAATATGGAAATGTTGCAACTTCTTTTGTATGCAAGACAATATATTTTTGTTTTCTCCGACGTTGCTCGGAGTATTTAGGTTTTAGACATTTGACATGCATATCAACCATCTCTGTTCATGTCATAGTGCATAAAAACGTTTAATTCCGGTTCTTTAGTGTTTGCATCGTATGTACCATTTAAGTTTGTGGATAAGTAAAATTTACATTGTGGGCTGTTTCCATATTTGTTTAGACTGATCTTCACAATTTACGGTTCTTTAGTCTTTGAATACTCCAGTACATCCTTGTTTTCCATCCGAGTTTGATCTATTAATTCAGGATTTTACTTCCTGGAAATAATTGCCAATTTCTGTTAGCGCTCTGTTTAATCCCTGATCATGCGCGCCTCTATGGTCCGGTCACGGCTTACATGGACTTTGTTTGCTTTTGATATCTCATTGCTTTTCTGCCTACAATGGACAGCGATCACGGGGAGCCGCATCCACGTCATCTCCTGCCACGCGAAACCTGAAGGCGACCCCGGGGCTGTTCTCGTCTGCAGCCCATCCTGCAGCGCGGGACTGTTAATCGCGGCGTCGGTGGAGTTCGCTCCGCTGCGCTTCCCAAGGGATAGTTGGGTGCACACTGAGCTTCGACTCATGTCCACGATCACCCTTTGTTTGGTGTCATGATGGCTGAAGCCGTGTTGGACTCATGCATGGAGCTGCATCGGGAGTCAGGGTTCGGGCTCTACCGCTCTAGGATGAATATGCCACCATGATCTCAGGTAAAAAGTTGTTGATGGATGACCAGGAGGTACTAGCAAAAGGTTTCATGATGTTGCTGCCGTTCAAAATGTTTTATCATTCCTTCATAATTTCAATTTGCCATCCTTTGGGAATTTCGGACACAAGGAGTGGTATGTCATCAAAGATGATTTTAGCCTTGGACGCAAGTAAAATGGGCCTTCTGAACATCATGTTATCTTTTACTGTAACTAGAGGATTGAATACCTGGTTACTAAAGAATTGCTTGGAGAACATCATATATAGAAGCGTTTTCTCTTATTGAGTCTTGCAGAAATTAGTTCTCTTAATATTATGTTCATTTCTGCCTTATATGCCATCAAAGATGATTTTAGCCTTGGACGCAAGAAAAACGTGCCTTCTGAACATCATGTTATCTTTTACTGTAACTAGAGGATTGAATATCTGATTACTAAACAATTTCTTGGAGAACATCATATATAGAAGCGTTTTCTCCTATTGAGTCTTGCAGAAATTAACTTTCTTATTATTATGTTCATTTCTGCCTTATGTGCAAGTCTAAAACTCCTTGGATCATGCTAACAAATTTATTCTTTAGTATTTTCTGTGGAAATTAATCGATCTGTTTCGGACAAATTTCTTTTGTAGGCTATCGGTTTCGTCACATGATAAAAGACTATCAAGAAAGATGAGGTGGCATGCAAATTCCATTTTATTTGGCACGTTGTTATTTGGATTTTTTACATGCCTCAGATATATTACCTTTTTCTTACAATAGACGAGCAAACTACAATTTTTCAATCTCGCAGAAAAAGTTGGATACAAATGTCGCAGTGGGGGTACAAGAAGTGGCAAATCAAAAACATGGGAGCACGGGGTATGACAAACAGTAGAGGTACAAGAGGAGAGTATACAGAAATTTCTAAACGTTCTATTAGAAAACCACATTTGATGTGCAAACATTAAATTTTAAATGGAATAACTGAAAGTACACAAATGTCAACTAGAGGGGGGAGGGGTGAATAGGTGACCTAGAAATTTTAATTCTTTTTCAATTTTAGTGGGGGCTTTAGAAAGTTAAAAGCTTGGTTATCTAAATGTGCAACTAAGTGAACACCCTATGTGACAAGCAACGAGTAGCAACGGAAGTACATGCAAGACACAAGATAACCACAAGTGAAAACATGGAGACAAGGATATGTTTTCCGTAGTTCCTTCTTGAAAGAAGTACGTCTACGTTGGAGAGGTGGGGAGCCACCTAGGCGCTCCTCAATAGCACGGATGTGCACACCTTATTCTCCTTGAGCTTCTCCGGTGATGGAGATTCTCGTTTCCACTATGAGGTTGACTTGAAGGCGTTGACCAAACCTTTACAAGAGGTTGAGGCTAGTCCACAAGTGAGATGGAGGCTCTCAACAATCGGAAGCTTCTTGCTACAAGGTGGAAGCTACAAGCACTAGGTTTCCCTTGGATAACAAGGAAACCAAGAGATTACAAGATCCCAACAGTTATGGTGTGGGAACACAATTTTGGCTTGGTAGAAAGGTAGATCTAGTCCTCCTCCGTGAGATCCTTGAAGGGCATCGAGTTTGGTTGGAGGAGGACGGAGATCGGGGGGTTTTGAGCTCTTCAACAATGGAGGAGAGAGAGGAATGGGCGAGCTACCTATCTAGAGGAAGAAGACAGCTATTTATAGGCTCCTCCAAATTCTGACCGTTGCAGTGTGCCAGGGCCGGAATATTCCGGTGTTAGCACCGGAAATTTCCGGTCTGACCTGGCCAGAAATTTGAATAGTCCGGGGGCGGATTTTTGAAACTTTCGGGGGCGGAAATTTCCGCCCCAATATTCCGCCCCATCTCTTCGCGTGGGCACAAGCACCATGTTGAAAATCGCTAAGGACCAGGGCCGGATATTTGAATAGTCCGGGGGCGGATATTTGAATACTTCGGGCCCGGAATTTTCCGCACAATAATCCGTCCCCCTCACTGTGCGCGGGCATCTGAGTAAAGTCCAATTTCTGGTAAGTACCAGAGGGACGGATATTTGCACCGGAAATTTCCGGGGCAAATTTCCGCCCCAACATCTGTGCGTGGGCAGAGGGAGAATAACTTGGTCGTTTCGAAGTTGCCAGAAAGGCCGGAATATTCCGGTGCCTGGGCCGGATATTCCGCCCCATAAGCACCAGAATTTCCGGTGTAGTCACTGAAAAATCCGGTGGCAGTAAATCCAGAATACAGAACTTCCCTTTGATCTTTTTATAAGAATATATCAATAATCATCTGAGAGATCAGCTGCACAAACTTAAACACCATTGTTAGAAAGTAGATACTCGTGTTGTTATCATCACCAAAATCATTAGAGGGATCATGAGCTTTCAATCTCCCCCTTTTTGGTGAGTGATGACAACACGGGTATTTGCAAGGGAATAAACTAACAATGCATGCGATGGAAAGTAGAACACCACAGATAGCATATATAGGAGACATGCCTCCTAATAATAATAGTTCACACAAGCAAACCCACGAATAACGAGTACGATGAGACGAAGTTCGAAAAGACGCACGAAACGATAAAAAGGGCAATAAAGAACGAAACCCGCCCTAGCAAATCCCCGCGATCATCTAGATCTTCTCCCCCTTTGGCATCAGGATACCAAAAAGTGAAAAGAGAGTACTACGCCCCATAGAGCAAACTCTAGGCCTGGGTGTCATCGTCTTCTTCTTCCTCCTCGCTGGGAGAGGCAATGTCCTCATCATCATCCACACCAAGATCCTAGTCAATGTCGCGGTTGTTCCAGTTCTTGTATGGAATTCTGGGAGGGAGAGGAACAGGCACATCTGGAATGTTGAGAGCGGTCATGATGGAGCGCTGGTTCTCCTGGATGTTGCGGCGCTCAACATAGGCGTTGTAGTTCTCCTTGTGGATGCAGACATTCATGCACATCACCTTCTCAATGGCACGAGCAAGCCATGAGCGCTTCTTGGTGCCGGGTGGAGGAGGACGCATGCGAGGATCACGGTGACCCTGACCCGTGGCGCCTACATCATGCGCAGCCTGCTGAGTGTGAGCGGCCTTCTTGTACAGAGTGACATCCTTGTGCTCGTCACAGTCTAGCTCCAGTTCCTCACGGAGTTCAGAAGGATAACGAGACTTGATGAGCTTCATGATGTAAGGAGCATAGGGGGGCACTTTGCGGTGGAAGAGAGCAAAGTGGATCTCATTGAAGATGAAGTCCATCACATCAATCTTGTGGCACTCAGTATCAGTCATGTCACCCTCAGTGAAGGTCAGGAGGCGTGGTACATGAGATTGACCAGGCCACCACGAATGGCATCATTATTGCCCACACTCGGGGCAATAGTCTCCCTGAACATACGCAGCAGGATGTCATAGATGGGGAAGAGTCCTTTTTGCAGAGCCAATAACACCATTAGAACCATACAGCTCAGACAGTCTGTTCTTCTCATACTCCTTCCCGTGAACATGCATGCGATGACCCTGATTAGTGTGAAGACCAGCAAAGGGATACCCGAGCTCAGCAGCAAAGTCGGCACAGACCAAGAAGACATCCAAGACATCCAAGACATCCCAATATCCTCAGACTCATCGAAGACCAGTGTGGAGAAGAACTGCTGGATGAAAGTGACGTTGTAGGAGCATTTGGTCTCCATGAGGTGACGCAGACCAAGAAGTTCAGCCAACTGGACAGAGTTGTTGAAGTATGCAGGATTGGCAGCCAGATGAGCAAAGTTGATAAACTTCATGGGACAGACTTGCTTGCTCATCAAAGTATACACTTGCTTGAATAGCATCTCCTGCTCAACGTGCCAGAAGCAAGAGTCGATGGTGGGCTCTTGAGGTCCCTCAGTGTACCAGGCCTTGGCCCTCCATGCCTTGAATTCAGGAACAGACATGGTGGCCAAGTTAAGAGCGGCCTTCCTCTGCTGCCTACCAGCTTTGCGAGCTGCCCTGGTGGCATCACGCTCACGCTCATAAGCCTTCTCAGCATCCCTCTCATGGCGTCAAGTCTCGGCCTCATCGACTAGAGTCCCATCAGCATCTTCCCTCAGGTGACAGAGTCTCTTGCGCGTGCTAACCAACTTGGTAGGCCTAGAGATTGAACTATATGTGAGGAAAGCAGGAAAAAACGCAAATAAATACAAACAAAAGGAAATAAAAAACGGTGGCTCACAACTCGTAGAAGTGGATAAAGAAGATCTCAGTTAGAGATTCAGGGCAGGTCGGAAATTCCAGTCTCTGGTGCGGAAATTCCGGAGGGCGGAAATTCCGGTTCTGGGGCGGAAATTTCCGGCCTTCGGAATTTTCGAAAACAGATCTAAATCTGGGGCCTGCAATGAATCTAAAACGAAGATTGAGTGCAATGAGAGGAACCCTAGAGGATAGATGACACTAGCATGTGGATGTTCCTCTAAAAAACACATGGAATATCAAAGGAAATGAGATCAAATCAACCAATAACCCTAGATTACGGAGAAAACGAAGCACATACCGGTATCCCTGAGTGAGGAAAGGATGTGCGGTCTCTTGATCCGCAAAGGGCAATCAGAGGATGAGGAGGGGAGGCAAAAGGGCCTCCCGGAGGTCTCGGAGGCGGCGGCTGCGTCTGGAGGTGGAGTGGAGGCGAAGGGAGGGAGAGCAGTCTGGAACTGCCCCTCCCGTCGCCTTTATATAGCCCCCAGCCAAGCACGCCGGATTATTCCGGTATTAAGGCCGGAATATTCCGGGGCCGGAGATTTGGGCCGGAATATTCCGCCCCAAATATCCGGTGTGCCTTCTGTGAGCGGGCATGCTGGATATTTTGGGTGAATATTCGGGTCAATCTCGAACCCCGGAAATTTTCGGGGCTTAAGGCATGGAATATTCCGGGCCCTCAGATATTTGCGCCGGAAATTTCCGCCCAAATTTCCGGGGTGCCTTCTGTGAGCAGGCACCTTGGAAATGGGGAAGATTTCTGAGGCAAATGTCTGGAGGCCGGAATTTTCCGGGCCCGAGGCCGGAATTTCCGGGGTTCCCATGCCTTCCGAGAATTTTTTGGAAAATGGAACAAGAAGTAAGACTCCAAAACTAGAACCAATGACAACAAACACAGAAACACGAACGAAAAGACAAACAACTCAAATACAAAGAGAAATGCTGGTGGCCGAAGCCACCGTGTTTGAGTGATACCAAGGAGTCGCGAAGATGTATCTTGGACCCAAAAGTATGACTCACATTTTAAGCACAGTAAGTCACAAAATGACTAGATATGCATGAAGCTTTGGTTGTTTTGCGCATGATAGGTGGACTGTTGGTTCATGAGTTGAACTACGCCCCCCCCTATGTCCATGCCTACATCTAAACTTGATAGCACATATAGTGAAGGTACTTATGCAAGGGTTCAAGAGAAGTTGGACGCATCAATAACATTTAGTTCATTCCTCAAACCCAGAAATCTTGGTTCATCAAGGGCCTTCGTGAAGATATCCGCGAGTTGATCCTTGGTTGGCACATAGGAGAGGTCAATATCACCCTTCTCAACATGATCCCGAATGAAATGACGCCGTATCTCAATGTGCTTCGTCTTGGAGTGAAGAACGGGACTGTAGGCGATCTTGATGGCACTCTCATTGTCTCACAAGAGGGGAACTTTGTCGAAGTCGATGCCATAATCTCTCAATGTTTGCCGCATCCAAAGTAATTGAGGACAAAAACTCGCCGCGGATATGTATTCGGCTTCAGTGGTAGAGAGAGCAATGCAATTTTGCTTCTTGGAAGACCAACACACCAATGAGAGGCCAAGAAATCTACAACCTCCGGATGTAAATTTCCTATCCGTCTTCTCGCCCGCATAGTCCGCATCCGAATACCCAATGAGCTGAAAGCTTGAACCCTTGGGATACCAAAGACCGAAGTTTGGGGTATGAACTAAATATCGAAAGATGCGCTTAACCGCTTCAAAATGACTTTGTCTCGGAGAGGCTTGAAACCTTGCACATTTACCTACGCTATACATAATATCGGGTCTAGATGCACATAGGTAGAGCAAAGAGCCAATCATGGAGCGGTATACCTTTTGATCCACCTCTTTACCATTCGGGTTGGGTTTCAAGTCAATAGTCGTGGACATGGGAGTCTTCATAGGTTTGGCATCATGCATGTTGAATCGCTTGAGCATGTATTGAGTATACTTGGCTTGCTTGATGAATGTTCCTTCGGGATATTGCTTGATCTCAAAGCCAAGGAAAATACTCTAACTCTCCCATCATAGACATATTGAATTTATCCGTCATAAGCTTGCAAAACACATCATTGAATGCGATGTTAGTAGAACCAAAGATGATATCATCCACATAGAGTTGGCATATGAACAAGTCACCTCCAACCTTTTTGGTGAAAAGGGTGGGATCGATTAAACCAACATTGAACCCACGATCCACTAAAAACTCTTTAAGGTGCTCGTACCACGCACGTGGAGCTTGTTTAAGTCCATAGAGTGCCTTATCGAGTTTGTAGACATGATCGAGGTGGTTGGGATCCTCGAAACCCGGAGGTTGCTTGACATAAACCAAATCGTGGATGGGACCATTCAAAAATGCACTTTTAACATCATTTGTTGCAATTTAAAGTTGTGATGAGAAGCATATGAAAGTAAGATGCAAATAGATTCAAGACAAGCTACGGGAGCGAATGTTTCACCGAAATCGACACCTTCGACTTGAGAGAAGCCTTGGGCTACCAATCTAGCCTTGTTGCGAATGACGATGCCGTCCTTGTCTCGTTTATTATTGAAGATCCACTTGGTGCCGATGACGTTCTTGCAATCTTTGGGTCTTGGCACCAACTTCCACACCTTGTTGTGCTCGAAGTTGTTGAGTTCTTCGTGCATGGCTTCAATCCAATCTTGATCTTCAAGAGCTTCATAGACCTTCTTTGGCTCAATGTGAGAAACGAAATCATGAGCTTTGCTAAAATCCGCTAATTGCCTCCTTGTGACGACCCTTCCACGAACTTGACCAAGAATCATGTCCTCCGTGTGACCGGCACGAGCAAGATTATCTAGCCTTCTTTTTGCCCTACGAGCTAGCATCTCCTCCAAAGTTTCCTTCGATAGAACTTGATCATCACCTTCATCATCAGAGCCTTGTCCACCTTGATATTGTTCATCAACAGGAGGTGGATCCCTCATGTGACGAGTTGTATCATCACCATGTGTATCTTGTCCTTCATTGTGAGCTTGGCCTTCATCATGAGCTTGGCCTTGATTGATCGAGTGATCTTGATTGTTAGCTTGGCCTTGAGGTGAAGCATGAGGGCTTTGTGCATCTTGTTGGGTAGCTTGAGTATCAATGGATGTAGTCAATGGCTCCACTTGAGTGGAGCATAGTCCTTCTCCCTCCGTCATCCGGTAACCCTCAATGGGGATTATTTCACCAATCTCCATTCTTCTTATGACGATGGGAGGAATTGCATCTCCTACAATACCATGATCTATACGGCCCCCTTGGGACCCATTATCCTCATCAAACACCACGTCTATAGCTTCTTCAACTTGTCTGGTGGACTTGTTGTAGACTCTATAGGCGTGAGCGTTTGTGGCATAACCAACAAAGATACCCTCATAAGATTTGGTCTCGAACTTTGACAAGCGTTTACCTCTCTTGCGAATGAAGCACTTGCATCCAAAGACTTTGAAGTATGAAACATCCGGCTTCTTGCCCGTGAGAATCTCATAAGGGGTCTTGTTCAAGATCTTGCGGAGATACAATCGGTGTAGACGGCCTCGGCCCAAAAATTATAAGGAGAAGAGAACTCCGCAATCATGGTTCGAGCCGCATCCATAAGAGTCCGATTATTTCTCTCCGCCACGCCATTTTGTTGAGGGGTGTAGGGAGTGGAATATTGATGAGCAATTCATTCCTCGCTAAGAAAACCCTCCACGATGTAGTTTTTGAACTCGGAGCCATTATCACTTCGGATAGCCATGATGCTCGTATTATGTTGGCGCTCCACCAAGGTGATGAACTCAATGACCCTCTTTTGAGTCTCACTATTCCTCTTGAAGAAATACGCCCAACAATCTCGTGAGTAGTCATCCACAATCACCAAGCAATACTTATTGCCTCCAAGACTATCATATGATAGGGGACCAAATAGGTCCAAGTGAATGAGCTCGAGGATCCTTGAGGTGGTGATGTTCATCTTGGTGGGGTGTGCTTCTCCATGTTGCTTTCCAAGAACGCAAGAGCTACACACACGATCTTTGGCAAACTTAGCATTTGTTAGTCCTAGAACGTGATTGCCACTTTGAAGGTCATGCAACGTCCTCATATTGGTGTGAGATAACCGGCGATGCCATAGCCAACCCACATCAACTTTAGCCATTAGGAATGTCGCGGCACACGTGTCTCCTTTAGATAAGTCCACTACATACATGCCGTTCTCAACATGCCCAACAAAGGCTACTTTAAGAGTCGTTTCCCAAGTGACAATCACATTCTCCTTATTAAAGAACGAGGTAAAACCACTTTTAGCAAGTTGAAGAACCGATATGAGATTATAGCCAAGGGACTCAACAAGAAGAACATTTTCAATTGACAAGTCAATTGGGATTGCTACCTTGCCTCGTCCCAATACCTTTAGTTCGGAGTTGTCACCAATAGTAACGCAATGGAGATGAGGTAATGGAGGATGAAGATCACTCATTGCGTCATTGCTTCCGGTCATATGTTGGGATGCACCACTATCCACCGTCCATTTGCTCGAACCGGAAGTACTCCCCTACAATAGATTAGTTTCTTGATTTAGGTACCCATCTTTGAATGGGTCCTCTTATGTTAGCGACAAGGGTCTTTGGAACCCAAATACTCCAATGATAATCATCACCATAAGAAGTACCAACATATTTAGCATATACATGACCATCTCTAGATTTCATAAGAACATAAGATGGGTTGTATTTCCCGGCAAAGTCATTAAGGGGTGCTCCCCCTAGAGGTCTCACCACCCACAATGGTGTTGGTCTCCTTTCCTTTGGTCACCTCTCCCTCTTTCACAAATCTTACTTCTTGTGAGAGGGAGGTAACTTTATTCTTGTTCTTCTTCTTGTACTTCTTCTTTGACTTGGCTACATAGCCAAGTCCCTCCTTTCCATTGTTGACTCGTTGAGAAGCAATCTCATGGGGGTTCTTCTCACTTCCTACAAGATTAGTCACACTACAAGCATTGCTAGGCAAGACATTTAAGCTAGGAGATGAGGTGGACACAACTTGCTTGTTTGATAGTTGAGCTAGAAGATTGTCACGAGATTTGGTTAACTTGTCATGAATTTCCTTAAGAGACATGAACTCCTTTTCTAGTTTCTCATGACGAGTACCAAGTTCCTCGTGAGCAATTCCTAGCTTCAACTCTTCATGTTCAATAGTTTTAATGGTAGCAAGAGATTGTGCATTTTCCTTCCTAATCTTAGAGACACTTATGGCAAAGTTTTCTTCAAGACTAGATAATTTCTCCTAAAGCGAGGCACGAATGGAACGCTCATTCTCAAGAGATTTTTCAAGATCTTGTTCATTGCAAGTGTGACCTTCATGGCTTTCCAATGTCATGATAATTTCCTCCTTTTCATCTACAAGAGAGTTATCTTCATCAAGTTGCCTCAAAAGGGAATTCACCTTTTCCTTAGTCTCACCTTTAAGGCTAGATAGCCAAATGCCTAACTCATTAGCCTCACCATCCTCCTCGCAAACATTCTCAACACAATCCAATAATGAAGGAGGGTTAGTGATAATGGTCTTGGAGTTAAGAGAGCATATCGAAGTGGCTTTTTCCATAAGACATGTAGGTCGGGTAGCCACAATCTCATTGGGGGATTCAAATAGAGAGATCGAAGGAGATGACGCGGTTGCCATGACGATGTGCGCAACTCCTACTACTTCATCTTCTCCTTCATCTCCGGAGATGTAAGTCTCTAGAACCGCCCGTTCTTGAACATAAAGGGCCCTCGGCACCCGCCTAGCAAAGTTCTTGTTTTGAGGAGCTTTGGCCTTGTTTTTGCGAACAAGCTTGCCTTCGTTTTCTTCTCTTGGCTCAAAAGGGCACTCCTTCACGAAATGGTTTGCGCTACCAAAGTTGTAGCATGTCCTTGGTCGCTCCCCCTTCTTCTTGTAGTTCTTGTTTCGTGGAGGTCTTGGAGAGCCGGCCTTGTGAGCTTCCCATCTCTTCGAATATCCATGCATGGCGAGAGCAATGCATTTGTGAGCTCTGGTGTAAGTGTCCTCATAGTATTCCTCATCATCATCATCTTCTTCACTTTCATCGACTCGAGCCATTGCCTTTGACTTCAAAGCGAGGTTGGGAGACCTTCCTATTCCTCTAGAGCGAGCTAGAGCATCATCCGCACTCTTTTGTGATAGAGAGATAGCGATGAACTCACTAAGAACACCAATAGAATTGAGAGTATTGTAGTCCTCTCTTGTACGGATTCTAGTGGAGAGATTCTTCTCAAAGGGTGTAATGGCTTTGACAAATTTCCTCTTGGTCCACTCATCGGAGATTTCTTATTTTCCAAAGTATCTCAATTGGTTGGCAAGAGTGACAACTCTTCTATATAGCTCTTCGGGGGTCTCATCCTCATGCATGACGAAGTTCTCGGAGTTGTCAATGGCCACGTCGTACTTGGAATATTGGATGCTAGCATTTCCTTGAAATAAGGTGTCAAGTTTGTCCCAAGCTCTCTGGCGGTCTTGCAACTACGAATGTGAGTGAAGTACTCCCTTGGGAGAGCCTTTTGGATGATGACAAGTGCAGTCTTGTTGAGTTGAGATTCCACATCCTCCCATGGAGTCAAGTTGCTTGGGTCATGATGATGAAATCCATGAGTCACGCTTCTCCACAATGCGGTACACGATCCTGAAATGTGAGATTCCATCTCAAACTTCCAAGAAGAGAATTCGTTAGTGTTAAGGATGGGGGGAATTCCAACATTAAGGATGTGTGGAATGGAAACAATTGGGTGGATATAATCATAGTTTTGCGGTGGTGGAACTTTTGAATTGGACCCCGAACCATTAGCCGTTTGAGACTTGGAGCCACCGACACTCTCCTTTGCTTTGGCTTTAGCCTTTTGTGCGGTTTTAGCCTTAGCTTTGACAATGTTCTCTTCGAGTTCGGAATCGTCCGGAATCGTTTCCTCATCCGAACTATCCTCATCAGAGATGTGGGGAGAGTGCGAAGACCCCTTAGGTTTACCCATCATGTTCTCCAACATCTTCTTGATGGAGGAAACTTCCGAGCCCACACTAGAGCTAACCTTGGACAATTGGGTTTGAATGGTACAAACCGTTGTCTCTAGGTTAGCTATAGTGTCGGCCATTTTGGAGAGATCCTCCTTAGAAGATTTGGGATCATCTCCGTTGACCATGATACTCTTAGGCGTTTAAGCCCGATAAAAGAGCCGAGGCTCTGATACCAATTGAAAGTACACAAAGGTCAACGAGAGGGGGGGGGGGGTGAATAGGTGACCTACAAGTTTTAATTCTTTTTCAATTTTAGTGGGGGCTTTGGAAAGTTAAAGCTTGGTTATCTAAATGTGCAACTAGTGAACACCCTATGTGACAAGCAATGAGTAGCAACGGAAGTAAATGCAAGGCACAAGATAACCACAAGTGAAAACACGGAGACAAGGATATGTTTTCCCGTAGTTCCTTCTTGAAAGAAGTACGTCTAAGTGGGAGAGGCCGGGAGCCACCTAGGCGCTCCTCAATAGCACGGATGTGCACACCTTATTCTCCTTGAGCTTCTCCGGTGAGGGAGATTCTCGTTTCCACTATGAGGTCGACTTGAAGGCGTTGACCAAACCTTTACAAGAGGTTGAGGCTACTCCACAAGTGAGATGGAGGCTCTCAACAATCGGAAGCTTTTTGCTACAAGGTGGAAGCTACAAGCACTAGGGTTTCCCTTGGATGACAAGGCAACCAAGAGATTACAAGATCCCAAGAGTTATGGTGTGGGAACACAATTTTTGGCTTGGTAGAAAGGTAGATCTAGTCCTCCTCCATGAGATCCTTGAAGGGCATCGAGTTTGGTTGGAGGAGGAGGGAGATCGGGGCGTTTTGAGCTCTTCAACAATGGAGGAGAGAGAGGAATGGACGAGCTACCTATCTAGAGGAAGAAGACAGCTATTTATAGGCTCCTCCAAATTCTGACCGTTGCAGTGTACCAGGGCCGGAATATTCCGATGTTAGCACCGGAAATTTCCAGTCTGACCTGGCCGGAAATTTGAATAGTCCGGGGGGCGTATTTTTGAAACTTCCGGGGGCGGAAATTTCCGCCCCAATATTCCACCCCCATCTCTGCGCGCGGGCACAAGCACCATGTTGAAAATCGCTAAGGACCAGGGCCGGATATTTGAATAATCCGGGGGCGGATATTTGAATACTTGATGGCTAGGTTGAGACTCCAAGTGCAGAGTGTGTAGCTAGTGACAAGCCTTCTTCCCCACGAGGGTGACTCGAGGGTTTATATCGAACTCTTGGGGAGCCAGTATTTCAACAGTTGTCTTCCAAGCTTCCTCCAGGATCCTGCAAACAAGTAGAGAATTTTGTGCCCTCAACCTCACCAAGTGGTTGTCAAGCACAAGGTGTGAGACTTCTAAATTGCAATTCAAAAATGAAAGTAAATGTGCAATAATTAAATCTACTACTAAATGCAAATGAGAAAATAAATATGCAATGGATTGTTTTTGTATTTTTGTGATGCAAGTGGTGATGGAGATAATGTAAATTCGAATTGGAGATGCAAGTAAAGTAAAGTGCAAGTAAAGTAAATTGCAGCAAAGTAACTAGAGTGTTTTCTTATAATTAAAATAGGACCGGGGTTCATGGTTTCACACTTGCATTCTCTCAAATAAAGTGGTAGATGGTGGACATAAAGAATTACATGTGAGATTACAATAACATGTTTAACATTGAGTATTTTCATATGGGCATCACGTCCTAGCATATAGATCTCTACGGTCATATTGATCCCTCTTATACTCCACCAAGATGCGAAATAAATCATAACACCTCGATAATTAAGGAAAAACCAGAGTATAGCTTTCAGCAATGTGACATGAAGTTGAAGTAAGAACTTGCTAGATCTAGTCATGGAGATTGATTAGTGTCACTTAAAATCCCTGGTAACAAGGTACTCCTTTTTATCCCTAGTGAGGTAACTAAGAAAGGTTTAACAATACCTAAGTGGATCGCTGAACTTCTGTCACTTTCACAGCACTAGCCACCCCCCCCCTTACTCCAACTAATGCACCCATCACCCCACACACGCTCTCAAGAACTAGATTGATCAAAGCTAGCAAATAAGAACGGGGTACATAAGATACATCTAGTCAAATAACTCAAGAGAAACAATTGCAATCTCAGATTCAATAACTCATAGAAAAGATCCACCACATAGGAATTACAACAGTGCCCGTAATCATGTGAGGCAGCTCATACGGATCTAATTAGTGAAGCACATAGAGAGAGAGATACAAGTGCTACTTCCACAAACCCATAGCCCTGGGGTGGACTACTCCCTCTTCATGGAGATGTCGATGGAGATGACGTTGGAGGGGTAGGAGATCACACCGGCGGCGCCCCGCCGGAGTTTGCCCCCTTCAATCTGGAACTTCTGGTCTCTGTTTCGGTGTTTCGGTGTTTCGGCGGCGCTCTCCTCCGTAAGGGTACGGGGGACCCTTTTTATAGTCAGTTTTAGGTCAAGACGGAGTTGGTAAGTCGAAGATGGAAGGAATTGGGGCCACAGGGGCCAAAAGGGGGCCTCTCACGCGGCCAAGAAATCTGGCCGCGTGGAGGGTCCTCTTTTGGGCCTCCTTGCCTAATTCTCGTGGATCCTTCGCCCTCAAATCTTCTCCTTCCAAGAAAATGACCCCCGCAGATTTTCAGGTGATTTCGCGGAAGTTTCCCGCCTGAAACGTCAAAAATATAGAAAACGGGGTTTATGACAGGCAGGGTTAATTCCATAAAAGTTGGGGTACTTTGTAATTTAACCCCAAAATGCTATAAAACATTGAATTATACCCTTATATGATGCAATATGTAATAGAAATCCATGTGAAAATATGCAAAATTCATCTATGCATTTTACATGCATCAACATCCCCAAGCTTAACCCATGCTCGTCCTCGAGTATGAAGGTGATAAAACTAAGATGGGTTTTGCATATTGAAACAATCATGGGATATCAAGGAGGATTATTCATGCTACATATAATCAAATGATTAATACTAGAAATGAGTAGCAATATACAATTCATGTTGTAAGAAATATCAAATATGCAAGAAAAGATGCTTCATGAAAGTTCACAAAGTGTGTAATGAAATAAAAGCACTATGGACCAAATGCATACATGAAATGAAAAATAAAATCCTATATTGGTCAAATAATAGCATAATGGAGAATAGAAAATATGGTGGACGCGGAGAAAATTGAGTAGAGGTAAAACATGATCAAGTCTTATTTAGCCTTTAAATTATTCAACTAAAATTACTAATTGAAATGTGGTATCCATTGATCTAGTACTCTCATTGCCCCTTTATCACTAGCATCTTAAAATTGTGAGTATTGAAGTAATGAGAATGACAAGGTGGTTGAAAGCCTCATGCCCCGTGAGTGTGAAAACCTACTCCATGATTACTCAACTTAAGATTCCTAATAAGCTTTGTACAATCATAATAAGTATTACTGACATCATAGAGAACCGCAAAGAGGTACCTCTTGCCCCATGACATGGAAACAAGCCCATGTTACAATGACAAGATGAACAAACTGAGTAGACTCATCATCCTTTTTATTTTCATTCATTATTTTGCATAGCTTCTTATTTTATTATAGGATGTGTTGCAGAGTCCCTCAAGCTGTAAGTAAATTTCCACCATGATAAAGCATGGCTTGGGTTAGCGGCCCAATGCGTTTCTCTAGTCATATAGATACTTACTCATCAAAACTTACTATTCCTCTATTTCATTTCGGCATGGTAGGAGTCCAAAAACAGAAGTACATGATATCAACCAAATGTAAATTTTTTGTGCAATGTTGAAAGCTTTCCGGTGATACACGTTTATAGCTAGCTCCCAACACACACTTGTGAAACGCAAAACTTATGGCTCCCATTATTGGGTCATGTTTATTAGATGCATAAAAAGTAAAGTGTGCCTTCAAAAGTTCGTGAGAGTCCTATCCCAAGTTCAACCCATGACAATTAATAAAGTGAATATCTTAATTTAGAACATAAATAACACAATAACATGGTGAACATACTAGTAATAGCAATGAAGCTAATGGGAAGATATGGTGGACTCACTGGAAATACTTTGCTAAGGAGTGTTGGAAACAAGTTTTTACTTGTTGGAATTTTTAAATTTTTGGGCTAGCAAGAGGGAGATAGTTGACCAGCTACTATGCATGCATATGTCCATAGAACTACTCATTTCATGACAAACTAAATAAACCAGCAATTAACATCAAGGACATGAATAAGAGATATCTCAAGACAACATTATTGCAAATTTCTACACATAAAAAGCCTATAAATCATGCAAACATATGTAGCTCTTAAAATCAACCATGGCATCCCTATTCCAAGTCATAATACTAGAATCCAATACATCCCAACCCCAAACTCCAGTAGCTCAATCTCATATAAAATGATGGTGGTGGTCTTATCAAAACAAAAATAAAAACAAAAACTAGACGCTTCAAGTCTCTACGATAAATGCTTTGCTTAGAAAAACAGAAAGTAGACGTGTGATAACCAAAAGAGTGTAGCTCCAGTGGGGTGTTCATCACATCCCCAAGCTTATGGCTTTCACCATTCTTGGATTTCTTGAGGCGCAGCTCCTCTATTCCCTGTGAAAAAAAACTTCACAAAACATGTTTCTCCCATTCTTTTCCTGTGGGGTGAGATTAGCAAGGACAAACAAATCACATGCTTGCTGTGCAAAATTCCAAATCAAATGCTCCAGTAGATAGACAATAAGGTTCATTATGTTGTATGTTCACTCTCTTGCTTGAAAGAATCATGGAAATTCGATTCCCAAGCCCAAAGAGTGCATAAAACAAAAGAAGGCAGAATCTGTCCACAAAAGCAACAGAAGCAAAACGAACGTTTTTCCCTAAGCTAGACTCGTCAAAAAATTAAGCCAATTTTTGTTCTTACCGAGGACAAAAAGTTGCAGAACATACTAAAATATTAGCTCAATCTGACATACCAATAAAAAACATAAAATCATACTGTGAGCAGACTCGTGCTGAAACAGAAATTTCATGCACTAGGATAGCAACTTATAAGTCCAAATGGGTTTGACTTGACTCTTTATTGAAAACTCCATAATTAAAACAAAAAAACTAATCTCTTGAGACAGCAAGAGGACACTAGGAAAATCCAAACAAAAACAACCGGGTTGCCTCCCGTAAAGCGCTTTCTTTATAGCCATATAGCTAGGCTTTACTTACTTGATAATCAAGAGGGATAAAGCTCATGAGGGAGCTTGTTCTTCAGCGTGCCCCTCTTCCTTGGGAAGTGCTCCATGCTTTTATTGTGAGGGAACTGAAACTTGACATTCCCTTCCTTGGAGTCTATGATTGCACCTGTAGTACGAAGAAAAGGTCTACCCAAAATAATAGGACTAGGGGATTTATCCCCCATATCCATAATAATGAAATCAACGGGTACAAAAGCCATGTGCAGTTCAATCATAACATCTTTTACTTCTCCTATAGCATGTTTAGTAGAGTTATCGAGAAGGACAAATTCACTTGAGCACTTTTCTAAATTTTCTAGTTCTAGCAATTCATATAATTCTTTAGAGAGTACTGATACACTAGAACCTAGATCTAACATAGCATGGTGAATTTCTTTTCCAATTGAAACTAGCACCTTGGGGATCCATGCATCCCCAAGCTTAGGAGGTATCATGGCCTCATTCTTGTACCTAGCAATTTTTTCTTGCAATACATGATTAGCAATGTAAGATCCAAAGCCAGGTTGATTAACATTTATAGTGGGATCACTAGCAAATTTTTGTAGAGTAGCAATAAGTTCTTGCAAGCTACTTTTTTCTAAATAAAGCAATGGATCCTTAATTTCAGTAAGCATCATAATTTCCTCTAATTTACTCTCTAATTTAGCTAGCATGCTTGATTCATGAGGACTAATTTCATCTTTGCTAGCAAGATAAGACATATATGGAAGATTAAGGGTACTTTACTATTTCATTCAAAGTTTCTTCTAAGCTAGTAGGGACATGCTCACTTGTATTCTCAGCAATATGATCAATATTTTCAATAATAGGAGCAGCAATAGTAATAGAATTCATTTCTACACTAGGTTGTGCTTGTGGCTTTCCTGCTGACATGCTTAATAGAGTTGCTTGATTATCAACTAATTTTGACAATGCTTTATCTAAATTCGAAGATTGAAGTTGCAATCCTTTAATATCACTACTAATGGATGCAATATACTTATTTAACTCATGTATCATAGCATTGTGACTAGCAACTTGTTCCATAAAAAATTTATTAGATTCATAAATTTCACTAGAAGGCTTCCACTTATTTTCATTAGCATTAGGATATGGAACAAAAGGGTTTATTTGGCACATTAGGAGGTTTACTATATGAATTGTAAGCATTACCAAAACCCTTGCTACCATAATTCCTAACAAAATTAACATCCACACTTTCAGAATTACTACCAACTAGCTCCTGCAAAGGCACATTCTCCATATTTTGTTTATTAATAAAAGCAAGAATAGTGTCCATTTTAGAAGACAAATCATTGGTTTCTTCAATTGAGTTTATTTACTTAGTGGGATTGGGTGCTCTTTCAGTATTCCATTGACTATAATTTTGCAATATGCTTTCTAATATGCTCTTAGCCTCACCTACAGTTTTACTCATAAAGGCACCTCCAGCAGCAGAATCAAGTATATTTCTAGACATGTAGTTTAGACCATTATAAAAGAGTGTAGTATGGTCCATTAATTTACTCCATGTGATGGGCATGTTCTAAGCATTAATTTAATTCTATCCCATGCCATGGCTACATGTTCATTATCATTTTTCCTAAATGAGAGGATATTATTCCTATTTTGCAAAATTTTAACGGGAGGATAATATTTCTTAATGAAAGCTTCTTTTAAATCATCCCAAGACTTTATACTAGCTGTAGGTAGTGAAAGTAACCATTCTTTAGCCTTTCCTCTAAGTGAAAAAGGAAATAATTTCAGTTTTAAAACACTACTTTCTACATTTTTAAATTTTTGAATATCACATATTTCCATGAAATCATGAAGATGCATAGAGGCATCCTCCATAGCACTACCACCAAATTGCTCTCTAGTAATTAAATTCAATAAACTAGGACTTACTTCATAGCTTTCAGCTTGTATTTCAGGTGTAGTAATTGGCCTAGCAATGAATTGGTCATTGGGTGTATTTGTGTAGTCACTTAATTTAGTTCTATCGCCCATTTTAACAGTTTTTATGTAGTTTTTAATTTTTTATGCAAAACTGAAAAGTAAAGTAACTAGGCAAATTCGAAATACTAAAATAAATTAGATAACTAAATGCAAAACTAAAATGCAAACTAAAATAAAATATGCAAGACAAAACAAAAACAAGAAGAAAAACAAAACAGAAACAAAAACAAGACAAGAAACAAAGCAATCTACTTGAAAGAAGGTGGAGATAGAAAGGACGGTACTCATGTAGGTGCAACCTCCCCAAGCTTAGGTGTTTGCACACCTTGTTGGTGATGAAGACTTCTTGTGAGCTCCCTTGGACAACTCCTTCACCTATGGCTCCCCGGCAACGGCGCCAGAAAAACGCTTGATGGCTAGGTTGAGACTCCAAGTGCATAGTGTGTAGCTAGTGGCAAGCCTTCTTCCCCACGAGGGTGACTCGAGGGTTTATATTGAACTCTTGGGGAGCCAGTATTTCAGCAGTTGTCTTCCAAGCTTCCTCCAGGATCCTGCAAACAAGTAGAGAATTTTGTGCCCTCAACCTCACCAAGTGGTTGTCAAGCACAAGGTGTGAGACTTCTAAATTGCAATGAAAACCTGAAAGTAAATGTGCAATAATTAAATCTACTACTAAATGCAAATGAGAAAATAAATATGCAATGGATTGTTTTTGTATTTTTGTGATTCAAGTGGTGATGGAGATAATGTAAATTCGAATTGGAGATGCAAGTAAAGTAAAGTGCAAGTAAAGTAAATTGCAGCAAAGTAACTAGAGTGTTTTCTTATAATTAAAATAGGACCGGGGTTCATGGTTTCACACTTGCATTCTCTCAAATAAAGTGGTAGACGGTGGACATAAAGAATTACATGTGAGATTACAATAACATGTTTAACATTGAGTACTTTCGTGTGGGCATCACGTCCTAACATAGAGATCTCTACGGTCATATTGATCCCTCTTATACTCCACCAAGATGCGAAATAAATCATAACACCTCGATAATTAAGGAAAAACCAGAGTATAGCTTTAAGCAATGTGACATGAAGTTGAAGTAAGAACTTGCTAGATCTAGTCATGGAGATTGATTAGTGTCACTTCAAATCCCCGGTAACAAGGTACATAAGATACATCTACTCAAATAACTCAAAAGAAACAATTGCAATCTCAGATTCAATAACTCATAGAAAAGATCCACCACATAGGAATTACAACGGTGCCCGTAATCATGTGAGGCAGCTCATACAGATCTAATTAGTGAAGCACATAGAGAGAGAGATACAAGTGCTACTTCCACAAACTCATAGCCCTGGGGTGGACTACTCCTTCTTCATGGAGATGTCGATGGATATGATGTTGGAGGGGTAGGAGATCACACCGGCGGCGCCCCGCCGGAGTTTTCCCCCTCCAATCTGGAACTTCTGGTCTCTATTTCGGTGTTTCGGTGTTTCGGCGGCGCTCTCCTCCGTAAGGGTACGGGGGACCCTTTTTATAGTTGGTTTTAGGTCAAGACGGAGTCGATAAGTCGAAGATGGAAGGAATTGGGGCCACAGGGGCAAAAAGGGGGCCTCTCACGCGGCCAAGGAATTTGGCCGCGTGGAGGGTCCTCTTTTGGGCCTCCTTGCCCAATTCTCGTGGATCCTTCGCCCGCAAGTCTTCTCCTTCCAAGAAAATGACCCCACAGATTTTCAGGTGATTTCGCAGAAGTTTGCCCCCTGAAACGTCAAAAATATAGAAAACGGGGTTTCTGACAGGCATGGTTAATTCCATAAAAGTTGGGGGACTTTGTAATTTAACCTCAAAATACTATAAAACATTGAATTATACCCTTATATGATGCAATATGTAATAGAAAACCATGTGAAAATATGCAAAATTCATCTATGCATTTTACATGCATCAATACTCCGGGCCCGGAATTTTCCGGACAATAATCCGTCCCCCTCTCTGTGCGTGGGCATCTGAGTAAACTCCAATTTCTGCTAAGTACCAGAGGGCCGGATATTTGCACCGGAAATTTCCGGGGTAAATTTCCGCCCCAGGATCTGTTCGCGGGCAGAGGGAGAATAACTTGGTCGTTTCGAAGTTGCCAGAAAGGCCGGAATATTCCGGTGCCTGGGCCGGATATTCCGCCCCATAAGCACCGGAATTTCCGGTGTAGTCACTGAAAAATCCGGTGGCAGTAAATCCAGAATACAGAACTCCTTTTTGATCTTTTTATAAGAATATATATCAATAATCATCTGAGAGATCAGCTGCACAGACTTAAACAACATTGTTAGAGAGTAGATACCCGTGTTGTTATCATCACCAAAATCATTAGAGGAATCATGAGCTTTCAATAACTTCTTTATCAATATTGTAATTTTACATGCTTTCTCTGCTGGGCGTGGGAGTTTACTTGATAATCAAGTATCTGTTTTATTTTCATTTTCTCAGCTGTACATTGTCTATGTTTTCTTTCATCTTTCATGTTGTCATAAAAGTGATACAATTGGCCTCATTGAAAAATATGGAGAGATAAGAATTGCATCTCATATCAACTCAAAGACATGGACTATGATGACATACATGTCAGTTTAATAAAACACTGACCTGCGATGGAGACTGACATGTTCTTTAGGTAAGGGTAGTACGGAGTACAGTCGTGATATTATTGGAGTGGGGTTACTACGAAGCACACAACGGCGAGATGAACATAGCAACGCATGGACATTCAACTAGTAGGTCTTAACATGTAACTTCAACACTCCTTCGTAATCGTGTACAATATGAGATAAGGTACTATGTACAGTTATGATTTCGATCGCTATTCCTATGGCTGGGACGTCAAACTTGGATATTTGTACGAGATTCATGCATGGAACGTGGCACTTGTGACAATTTTTTTTTTAAAATAACCGAAACATGTTGGAACCTGTGGCGAAGGTACGGATGGATGCAAGTAGAGGATGGGCACAGGCACACTTAGAGCATCTTCACTCGCGCCTCCCAAGGCTCCCCCAACCTTCTTCCTGTCCGGACGGCCCTGAAAGCCTCCCACTCGTGTCCCCCATTGGGCCTTCCCGTATGGATGCTCCCTAGTTCCCGTCTGGAAAATCCAGCCCAACCCGTCTCCCAGGGGTTCCCGTGGGAGCTCTGGACGACTCGTTGGGCGCCGCGGGCCCGTCCTGTCAGCGACAAAAAACGTCCACAAAACTCTCCCAGAACCCGACGCTCTCCGCAATTTCCTTCCCGCCGCCGACACCCTCTTCCCGACCCTTTCCGCCTCCCTCGCCCTCGGTGCCATGCCTCTGAAAGATCCACCTAGGCCGCCGTCAAAGACCGCGAAGACCGGCACGCTCGGTGTCAAGCGCCGCGTGCTGAAGTCGCGCCCCGCGAAGAAGCAGCCGGAGGGCGTGACCGATGCCGAGTGGGAGGACGACCAACGCCGCGCGCGGTCTGCACTAAGGAGCACCGGGAGCGGAGGGAGAAGAAGGAAGCCTGGGCGACGGCGAACCCTTATCTGTTGGTCAGCGCCGTTGGAACCAGCCCGGTGGGAGGCTCGAGCTCATCGCGTTCGGGGTCGTCGTTCCCCATGGACGGCACGAGCATGCCACGCTCCCAGACAAGGCTATGTCTGAGCTCCAACCTCTCACCCAACTTCAACGAGCCCGGCGGGTACGCCTACGGCTACGGCGGTGTCTACGGCGGGTTCGACCCAAACACCCTTTTCTCGGCCGCGCCCAGCGGCTTCGGGATAGGCCTCGGCCTCAACGAGGCGTCCCCGGGAATGCGCCGGGACGGCGCCGTGTCCGGCCAGCCCCATTCTGTCTGCAGCCTGTCGTTTGATGGCGGCGCACGCAACGTGTTCCACGTTGGTCATCTTTTCGGTGACCAGGCGCCTTCCGACGGCTACCACTTCGGCGACCGGGCGCCCTTCGGCAGTCAGGTATGACCCCTCGACGACCCCGACACCAATGTTTAATTGTTTTGGCGCCGACCCGCCGTCTTCATTGTTTGTTCGCCATAGATGCTCAAATCGATGAGGTGGTGATGAACTCAGAAAGACCAATAGAAAACAAGAAAGCCAAGGCAGCCATTGCGGCAGTGGCGAGCTTGGAGCGAGTGCATGCCTCCATTGGCAAGGTCACGAAGAATGTCACCAAGAACTCGACCGAGAGACGTGATGCTATTGAGGCCAAGTGAGCGGAATTGTCCAAGATGACGAACAAGAAGATTGAGATCAAGACTGGCAAGGCGGCTACCAAGAAGAGGCAAGGGGACTTCAAGATACTCACCACCGACATGTCCAACCTTGATCCGCGGGTGAGAGCGGCGTGCGAGTTCCTACGTGCGGAAATCTATGACGAGATGGGCCTCGACGCGGATGGATCGGCGTCCACCGCGCCCAATGTCCTGGCATCCTCGGCGCCCACGCAGTGCCATACAGCGACCCCGAGCGGCGGCATCAATGACACGACGGGCAACACCCAGGATGCCGAGTTCACCGGCGGCGACTTCCTCGACTCCACCTCTGACCCGGGATTCATCGGCTCCAACATTAACGTCGATTGATCCTAGAGCATAAACAAATTCAGATCGTTTGTAATAGCCTAAACCCTTAAATTATGGACTAAAATACATATTTATGCATAATACTTTAAATTTTGTATTTGTACAATTTAAAATTTGATGCAAAAATTCTTTGGAGTTTTCCTTTGGGGGCGCCGAGTGGGGAAGAGCGGCCCCGAGAGTGGTGTTTCATCCGGACGAGCTCCAAAGGGATCCTCCGGGCGCCGATCCGGACGCCTACAAGGGGGCGTGAGTGGAGATGCTCTTAGAGCCCATGATTCGAAGCAAATGCATAGGATTTTCATAGAAATGTATCCTATAGAAAATTTTACTATACATGTTGTTTGATTCATAGGATAATATCCTATGGAAATCTTTTAGGAAATAATCCTATAGGATTCTTCTAGTGTAAATTCTATAGGAAGATAACATAAGATCCAACCTCATGGAAAATTTTCTTTTGCACAATCAAAGATAATTGCTTTTCCTATAGGATTCAATAAGACATGATATCCTAATCCTACAAGTTTCATATTCCTTTATTTTTTTAGGAGCCCTTATAATTTAATCGGCCACAAGAGTCAAATGCATCAACGGTCCCGATACTTGTCGACTTGGCTCGGCTTGGTCACCTTAGCGTTCATGGTCACGAAATATAGTTTGGGGGCTTGTCGACAGTCACTCCTCACGGTAGAGCGTCGTATTTGCCTATGTGGTGGATCCTGTCTGTCAGCACCCTTGATCACTAGAGGGACTATTTTTAATATGAAAATGAAAAGGGCTAAACTGAAAATTGCCAAAAGATATAAGGGCTCCTTTGATTTGTAGGAAATATGAAGGAACAACAAGGGAATAGGAAGTTTTCGGGAGATGTCACTGTTCATCCGTTTGATTCACAGGAAATGTGGAGAGGAAAACTATAGGAAATTTTCCTTCACATCCCAGTTTCAAGGCAAAATATGAAGGAAACAAATATTCACCCTGAACTCATTTTTCAATTCATGTGCACAAGGAACGAGCAAAGGATTGCACCTGCTATCCTTTCCTATCCCTGTCTATTTCCTATTCCTTTGATTTCCCTATCCTACAAATTAAAGAGGCCCTAAGGAATCTGCCTGTACGGGCGCGCTTTGTCTTGTCCCGCATGGTGAGGGGACGGTCAATAGGGGGGCCTTTGTCTTGTCCAGCATGGTGAGGGGACGGTCAACACCTGCCTAACGCACCGAATCAACACCATTGAATTCGGTCAAGGGCGGCGCTACGCGTATTCCTAGGTTTTCATGTGAATACCCATGATTTTTGCAAAACATTGTTGATTTTGGTAAAACGGTGATAATTTTTTAAAAACAACTAGGATTTTAGCAAAATAAATACGCATGAATACCCGGTTGCAAATTTCTGGAGCCGCCACTCGCCACCGATACAAAACACCACCGCGCGCACGCACCCTACTAAGTATATTCATTTCATCTTCTTTCAGTTCATAATCGGTTTGTTCTTTATATTCCTTTCAATTTGACTCTTAACTTTGGATGTTCTCTTTATTAAAAAATAAAACTTACGATGTTTTAGGATGTGCGCAATTTATTTTTGGTACATCGAAACTTGATGCACCACACATGTCAGCTTTTGAGGCACGCGACTTGCTCCGGGGCTCTCATTGCTAAAGAGCTAGGCGACTTGCTGGCCGACTTGGAGGCAGTTTGCCCTGGATATGGCAAGGAGATTACTCGCGTCTTGGCAGGAACGGATTCAGATGGTGTAATCATGAAGGTGGAGCAGTCTCTTCGCAGGAGGCTAAGAAAGAAGCTTCCCGGGACAAGGAAATCTTTCGTTTTTGTTTGATAGATGGGCTTTTCGCATTGTCGCGTCGTCTCATGGTTGTTGTAACTTACACGAGTTTGTTGGTGATCGGTTGGATTCTCGCTTGGTGCAGTTAGTTTGTGGTTGTGGTTTGTTGTAGTAGTTTTCGCCTAGTTTTCGTTAATTAACTGGACAATTGTCTTCTTCTTAATTAATAGATGCACCTGCTCATGTTTTTGCTCATATATATGAAGCCCATGCCATGGTGTTCGTATAATTTTGCTCCGGCTGAGGTTTCGTTTTACACACCCGTGACGCACATATGGTTTGGTGCGCCACGACTATGTCTGCCACCCAACACCCCACCTATAGACGTGGTGCACGGAGTGGATGGTGTGCCACAGCTACGCCCTTAGGTGTGACGCACCGTGGCACACTAGTGTGTGGTGCGCCACGGCTAGTTAGGCGTGGCGCACGTGTAGTTGGGCGCGCCACGGCTATGACTCCTCCCATAGACATTTTCCTAGCAGTGAAATATGAAAAATGAAAAGGGCTAAACCGGAAATTGCCAAAAGAGATAAGGAAATCTGCCTACACGGGCGCCCTTTGTCTTGTCTCGCATGATGAGGGGACGGGTCAACAGGGTGCCCTTTGTCTTCCCGCATAGTGAGGGGACGGTCAACACCTGCCTAACGCACCGAATCCGCACCGTTTAATTCGGTCAGGGGCGACGCTAGGGGTATTCCTGGGTTTTCATGTGAATACCCATGATTTTTACAAAACATTGTTGATTTTGGTAAAACACCGATAGTTTTCGTATAACAGTTGTTAGGATTTTGGCAAAATGAATACGCATGAATACCCGGTTGCAAATTCCTGGAGCCACCACTCTCCACCGATACTAAACACCACCAAGCGCGCGTGCACCCTACTAAGTACTCCCTCCGTTCAACAATAGATGACTTCTCTATGTCTAGATATGGATGTATCTAGACACTAAAACATGTCTACATACATCCAATACATCCATATCTAGATAAATTGAAGTCATCTATTGTTGAACGGAGGGAGTATATTCATGTCATCTTCTTTCGGTTCACAATCTGTTTGTTCTTGATTTTCTATTCCTTTCAATTTGACTCTTAACTTTGGATGTTCTCTTTATTAAAAATAAAACTTTGGATGTTCTAGGATTTGCACAATTTATTTTTTATTACATCAAAACTTGATGCACCTGTCCATGTTTTTGCTCATATATATGAAGCCCCTTCCATGGTGTTCGTATAGTTTTGCTCTGGCTAATAAATATTCTCTGTTTCAAACTAGACGAGGTTTAGTTTTGCACACATACGCCACTGCAGCATCCAGCTTTTGAGTAATTTCGTCAAGTTTGTAATAAATAGTCATTCAGAATTTCAGTCTCAGTCACTTCATGGAGTCTGTTATGGTCATTGACTGGAGCTTCAAAGTTCAAACCATAAGAGATCAATGATTGCCCTCTCCAGTGTTCTTCTAGAATGCGTGATACAGCCAAGTTCTCAGCTAGTACCTAAACTAGAAAAAGAAACAAGAATCAACGCCAAAACACTGGGCATGCATCTACGATACACACAGTTTCAGAAATTAAACTTGCTGAGAAAGAATAGACCGTATCTGATACACACAGTTTCAGAAATTAAACTTGCTGAGAAAGAGTAGACCATATCACGAGCAGCGAATAACAAGAGTGAACTCTTTGTGGCTTACCAGTAAACTGAACTTTCTATGACACCTCATTGACTCCGAGGTCGCCTTCAAAGAGGCAGCTCACAAAGGTAACAATTCATGTCTCCGCAATGCACCTTGAAATCCCAAGCTATGAGGACCTGATGCGGAAGAAGCTACATTTTTACTTCCCATTCGGACCTGCCATGGCCAGGGATTCGCTTCAGCGGAGCTCAAGATCCCGAGATCGCTCATCATCTCTAAGTCTCCATGAAGCTTTAATTCGGCCTACCATGAGCAATTCTACAGCACTAAACTTGTAGTGGAGCAAGACTTTGGTGCCTGACCTCACCATAACGAAAGCGCAAGGTAATGCTTGTGGATACTGCAAAGAGGGGCACTGTCATTTAGATACAATAATTGTTACTAGTTCCCACCCTGGGGGATGGAGTGATTTAATGAAATGCAGCTTGAGGAAAATGCACAGATACAGGTGCATATTGTTCAGGTTTGGTCTTTCATATTGTACAGGTTTGATCTTCTTCTTTTTTCGTGCTGGTGTTAAGGTTCAGCTCAAAAAGGCTGAATTAGAGGTAAGGTGCCACATATACCTGGCCATATGTCGGGCCGGGCTTCGGGCCGACCAAAAAAAACCCGACGTCTCTGAGACAGGCCTGGCCCAGCCGACATAATTCTTCCTTTTCCAGGCCCAAGCCTGGCACGAGACGAAGCCCGACGCTTGACCAAAACAGAAAAGCAGCGTCACACTCACACAGCAGCGATTTCAATAGCGAAATAACAGTTTCAGACGCACTCTTTTCCTTACCAGGGTACCTAAGGGGACGGGAAGGCTTTTTAATGAGGCGGCTTGCATGCTTTTATATTTAGTGAGTTATTATTTCAAAAAAAAAAAAAAAAACAGTTTCTACAGCATCATATACACAGCAAAACAGCCGTTTTATAGCAGCAATTTTCAACAGCAAAACAGCAATTTTGACAGCAGCAATTTCAACAGCAACACAAACAGAAGTAACAGCAAAACTGATGCACGTTTTTCTGCAGTTTCGACCAGTCATGTAAAAAACTGCATGCAAGAAGCATAACAGTAGAAGGATCTCTAGGATAAATTCTTTGAAAATACGACTTATTTCGTATGAATATGCAGGCAACCAAACATATTAAAGGAAAATGATCTCATCAGGTAGAAGATGTTCATAATGAGAACAAACAGGCAAACATGCTTCTTGCAGCCAAAACAATAAAGAACCTGGTAAGCAGAAATCGCTTACAAACCAAAATGGCAAAACAAAAACAGGGGAACAATAAAACCATACAAAAGAGGCAAATCCACACCAACAAAACACGGTACAGTATGATATATACACCACTTAGCCAAAACAAAGGGCAACCAAGCGAACAGAAAACACCACAACACCTAGACTACAGCAACTGGACAATACACACGGACTTCAACCACCAAAAAAGCCAGCCAGCCAAAATGGTAACAGACTAACCACCGTCTAAGAACCCAAAAAACCACAACACCTAGACTACAGCAGCTGACCAGCATGCGAGGCCTTCAGGCATCTCAAAAGCAATTGTACACTATATTCCTGGTCTGAAATGAACAAGAACCATCTTCCTCCGTAATGAGAACCTAAAAACCACCAGGAGACGTAACCCGAGAAACCACCACACCGAGCTGAGCATCGGCGAAAATTGGGCTCTGCAGGTAGAGCCCAACCTTTCTCAACATCTGGCCTTGGCTTTTGTGGACAGTCATAGCACAACAGACTCGAACAGGAAACCCCATCGCCTGATCAAGATTCCTTAAAAGGATAACAGGCATACCAACCTTAGCACCAAGCTGTGATCAGGGTAGTTAAGTTGTGTTATAGCATTAAGAATTTTGGTTTCTCGTCTGCAAGAACATCAGCAGTCAGAAGGGTGTTACCTGTTAGCCATAAAACTCTGACATGGCACCACAAAGGCAAAGGGCTCAAAGTAGCATCAATAAGCTGATTTGAATTAGGCTTGGAATGCAATGATTGCCACTCCACTCACTTTTAACAAAAAAATACTAAGTATTCCTATCCCCTTCAAGCAAGTCCTTTTCTTTGGACCTTTGCCCCCATTGAACATCCTCTTCACTTAAAATTCTATTGAACTTATCTACCAGAGAACATCTAAGCTTACAATTATCAGCGGATAAACCAAAATTTTCACTACCCACATTCAGCACATAACACTGGAGCTGAACCTCTTTTTGTCTCTTCCCAAACCTTTGCAATCAAATACAAAAATTCAGAATGTTGAAACCAGCCATTTCAAACCGACCTTCAGAGAGCAAAATGAACACGATTTTTTCAATTGTAACTGACAAAAAAAATCCAATCGGGCTTCCACCCCTTTCCATTAAATTGGGCTGCCACTGGACAAGCAAGCAGTAAAGGCACACACGCGCCCAATGCGAAATTTCTACAGATTTGAAGCCAAATTTGAGTTCAATCAAGCAGTAATGAAGCGACTAGGCTTCCTTGTGTCGTCGCCAAACAGGAACATCAAAAATACTGTTCAGTCGAACCCAGCAACCCACCGGGCCTGGCTTCCAAAGCGATGATCTTCGGGTGAGGCGTCAGCCGCGGCGACCTCCAGGGCATCCGGGTCGGCGACCTCCGGGTCGGCATGAGGCTCGGGGTCCTCCTGCAAGAGAGAAGAAAGAGGATGAATTAGAGAAAGAAAACAAAAATTAAAGCAATCAGGTAAGAAATGAAAATAAAAGCACGAATCGAAATGCCAAACAGGGCCACTGACCTCCGGCTCTGCCCTTGCACGCGGCTGCCCGAGCTCGTGCGCATTCTTCTCGAGTTCTTCTATCCACCACTGGACCGTTTTTGGGCGGCCGAGCCGGCGAGCGGGGGCGTACTCCTGTAAGAGACAGGGATTAGCAAGAAAACAGAAATTTGCAAGAAAACAAGAAAGGTTGGAGACAAGAACAGAAATTCGTACCGTCTCCTGCTCCATTGGAGGGGGAGCAAGAGAGTGTCTCCGCGGTAGAGTCCGACGGGGAGGCCCTGTGAAGAGCATGACCTCCGCCTTCCTCGCCCCGGCGCACGAGGACGGGGCTGGCGTGCAGTGTCTGGAAGTGGCAGGAGGTGGAGGAGGGACGTGCGGGGCTGCCTGAGGTGGCGTATAGAGGAAGCATCGGACAGAAGGGCGGAGTCGCGGAGCTCTTGCCGCAGGAGGCTGTGACGTACCAGAGGCGGAGGAGGTGGCGGAGCTCGAGTCGTGGGGCGGCGGGGAAAGGGAGCTCCAGAGCGGCGGGCACGGCGGGGAAGCGGAGCTCGGGGGCGGCGGAGAAGGGGAGCTCCATGGCGGCGGGCACGGCGGGGAAGCTGAGCTCGGGGGCGGCGGGGAAGGGGATGCGCGAATGGGTGAAGCACTCGGGGTGGAAGGGGGAGTCGAGTCGAGAGGGCGGTAGCCCAGGGGAAGGGACGGCGACGGGGACGGGGAGGGCCCATTGGGAGGGACGTGGACGCGACGGGGGGGCGCCATGTGGAAACGAGGGGAATTGTTTTTGTGGAAATTCCACGGTGTACTGGGGCTTAAATAGATCCCGCTCCATGCGAGACGAGCTCTTTTTTGTTTTTTTTTGAGCTTTTTTTTCTTCTTCTTTTGAGTGAAGCGAGACGAGCTCCTATCCCCCGCTATTTCTCTGGGCTCGGCCCATGTACTTGTCAGTTCCATTCGCGCTTCCACTTAACGCTTGTCCTCTAGGAAAAATCTTTCATTCCGGTGATAGAAGATTCAACTTAACTTGTGAAAATACTACAAAACCACACTTACGTTGAGGTACTCGACTTATCATGCTCGTCAAACCCCGTTGGAGATTCGTGTTGGGCCTTTGCTAGCTCCTCCCATGTGAACGTAATCCGGCGTCAGGGCCCACTCAAGTGACTCGTTTAGCTGGTCTCGAGGGAGATTTACGTGGGGGTAGTTAAGGCCAGGCCACACCCCCTCCCTCCCTAACCGCCCCACACCCCATGCCCCACGCCCCTACCAACCCATTTCCTTTCCTCTCGTTTCACCTTTCTCTGAAATTCGTCAGCAGTCTCCACAACTCCACTCCACCGTTTCAAGCTCGTCTCTCGACCGAAAGGAGGCGGCGGGAAGCAGCATGAGTCCGGCGGGAGGTCTGCCATGTTCGGTTGTCTGGCGAAGGGAGGAGGAGAGGCAGCGAATGCTCATGAACCAGCGGTCGTGGCGAGCCTTTATCCGATCGTTGATTGCTATGATCTAAACTTCGGATCTAGCGGTTTGCAACATATTTTTTTCCATTTTGTTTCCTTTTCTATGTTTATTGTTTTCTGAAACTGATCTGCATGTTTTTGTTTTGTGATCCGAATAAACACATGAATCCAATTAAAAAAAACGTATGCTTCGTGTTTTTGTTAGTAGATGGACATTTTTCCTTAATATATGATATTTTCTTTTCATACATGATTCGAAGATTTCTTGTTAGTCCACGTATAAGATTCTTCGAAAGTTGCACAAAATCAGGAAATATTCCGATTCTAATCATGAACGTGTGGAGATTTCTTGCACCGTAAATGTAACCTTTTTTCTAGGTACACTGTTATTGTAATATAATTTTCATGTTACGATCTCTAATGTATGTGAAAATTCGTACCCTAGACCATTATAATTTTTGTGTGCTTTCCTCCTACATGCATATGCATTTTTCTAATGAAATGGTTGTTAATTCATCAACATCCGAAATAATTGTTCATACATCCAAGATCTGAATATTATTGTTGACTCCACCATTTTCTGGATATATGCGTCCGAATGTTTTCCTGGTATGAATATGGTTGTTAATGCATTATCAATTTTCAGAATATATACATCAACATTTTCTCGATACATACATTCGAAATATGTTTTTTTTTCTGATATAAAACATTTTTAGGATATATGCATCCGAAATATGTAGTTTTTCTAATATCGATATGTTTGATAATGCATTAACATTTTTAGGGTAATATACATAAACACTTTGTGATAACCCGGATTCTCAGGTTATTAATTTATGTATGCTAAACAATATTTATCTCATAATTATTTTATTTTGGCTAATATATGATTTAAGTTAGATATCAATACTTGCATGCAAATAAAATTAGAGAAGTTAGCTTGTGTGTGTATATATGCTGGTGCATGGATGCATGCATGAGATATCTGATTAGATGTCACTAGTAAAGAATGGGGCTTTTGCTCACTGGCGAGCACCCCTTTCGCCCCGTCTCGGCCACCACCCGGTGAAAAAGACAGCAGAGGTGGGGCCGGGGCGAGCAGGACGCGTGTTGCGGGGGTCATTTGCCCCGGTTGGTGGCTCAAACCGGGGCTAAAGGCCCTCGGCGAGCAGGGCGCGTGCAGACGCGTCATGGGGGGGGGGGGTCTTTTACCCCGGTTGGTGGCTCCAACCAGGGCAAATAAGCCCCACACTATATAAACCCTGCTAGCCCTCTCTTCTCCTCATGCCACTCACTTTGGAGGACATATTTCTAGTTGTGTGGTGTGTGCTCACTTCTTTTTCACTCCTATGCACAAGAGGTGTTCGATGAAATGCCCGGGAGAATAACACCATCTCAGCTCGCAGAAAACAAGCAAGATTTAACTTGTCCGAGCCACACTTAATTAAATAAGCTTTCTCATCCTTCTTTCCTCCTCGGTCGAGGTAACAACTTTAACCTTTCATCTGTCGATGTAACATTGGTAATTTCTCTATTCATGGTGTTTTGTAACAGTTCTTAATTAATAATCATAGTGGGTTATTTTCTCGAGGTGGCCTAGGAAAACAAGCAGAATAATTTTATCTGTTGTCCATGTGCTGTATGTCGGAATTAGAAGGAACACTCTTCTCACAGAGTCATCCACTTCCACCTGTTTCAATCCGGTTTCATGCCCGACTATAATTGTTGGACCAAGCACGGAGAAAGAGGGGTTATGATGGAAGACAACGAAGAAGAAGAGAATGATGACAACTATCATGACATGTTCCCTGAATATGGTGCCAGTACTGGAATGGAAGATAACAATTAAGTGGAATCAGAGTTGCAGGCACCAGATGAGCCCATCAATGATCTTGGCCAGGCTATTACGGATGCAAAGACAGAAAGCGATATTGAAAAGGTGAGGGTGAAGTTCGGCCAGATGTTAAAGGATCACAAAACATTGTTGTATCCAACTTGCGAAGACGGGCAAAAAAAGCTGGGCAGCACACTGGAATTGCTTCAATGGAAGGTCGAGAACGGTGTGACTGACATCGGATTTACAAATCTGCTGCAAATAGTGAAGACACAGCTTCCCAGAAATAATGAATTGCCCGACAGTACATACCAAGCAAAGAATCCTGTATGCCCCCTAGGATTAGATGTGGATAAGATACATGCCTGCATCCTCTACCGCGGTGAGAAGTACGAGAATTTGGAATAATGTCCGATATGCACTACATTGCGGTATAAGATCAGACTAGACGACCCTGACGATGTTGAGGGTGAGCGCCCCAGGAAGAGGGTTTCTACAAAGGTGATGTGGTATGCTCCTATAATACCACGGTTGAAACTTTTGTTCAGAAACAAAGAGCATGCCAAACTTTTGCGATGGCACATGGAAGATCGTAAGAAAGATGAGATGTTGAGACACCCCGCTGATGGGTCGCAGTGGAGAAAAATCGAGAGAAAGTTCCCGCGCTTTGCAGGTGAGGCAAGGAACTTATGGTTTGGTCTAAGTACAGATGGATTTAATCCATTTATTGAGCAGAGCTGCAACCATAGCACCTGCCCTGTAACTCTATGTATCTATAACCTTCCTCCTTGGTTGTGCATGAAGAGGAAGTTCATTATGATGCCAGTGCTGATCCAAGGTCCGAGACAACCGGGCAACGACATTGATGTGTACCTAAGACCATTAGTCGATGAACTTTTATAGTTGTGGCGTGAAGAAGGTGTACCTGTGTAGGACGAGCACGTACAAAAAGTATTTAACCTACGAGCGTTGTTGTTCGTAACCATCAACGATTGACCTGCTCTTAGTAACATTTCTAGACATACAAACAAGGGATACAATGCATGCACACACTGTTTAGATGACACTGAAAGTGTATATCTGGATAAATGTAAGAAGGTTGTGGACCTTGGGTATCGTTGTTTTCTTCCACGCAAGCACCCATTAAGAAAAGCTCGCAAACATTTCAATGGTGAGGCAGATACCCGGGAGACGCCTATCCTCCGACCTGGTGATGATGTATTTGATATGGTGAAGGATTTGAAAGTAATATTTGGAAAGGGTCCGGGCAGACAAGTTGTTCCCAATAACGCTGATGGACACGCACCCATGTGTAAGAACAAATCTATATTTTGGGAACTACCCTATTGGAAAATCCTAGATGTCCGCTCTGTGATCGACGTGATGCACCTGACGAAGAATCTCTGCGTGAATCTGCTAGACTTGTTTGGCTTGTATGGGAAGTCAAAAGATACATCTGAAGCACGGCAGGACCAGCAACACACGAAAGGACGAGACGGCAAGAATCCTGAGCGGTTTCAAGGTGGTCCTGCCAGCTACGCTCTTATCAAGGAAGAGAAGGAAATATTTTTTGAAACACTAAATAGTATCAAGGTCCCGTATGACTTCTCGTCGAATATAAAGGAAATAATAAATGTGGCGGAGAAAAAATTCCAACACCTGAAGTCTCATGACTGCCACGCGTTGATGACACAATTGCTTCTGATTGCGTTGAGGGGGATTCTACAAGAAAATGTTAGACTACCCATTGTGAAGTTATGCGCATTCCTCAATGCAATTTCTCAGAAGGTAATCAATCCAGAAAGTCTATCAGCGTTACAGACAGATGTGGTCCAATGTCTTGTCAGCTTAGAGTTGGTGTACCCACCATCCTTCTTCAATATTATGACACACCTCCTAGTTCACCTAGTCAAAGAGATTACCATTCTCGGTCCTATGTTTCTACACAATATGTTCCCATTTGAGAGGTTCATGGGATTCTTAAAGAAACATGTTCACAACCGTGCTAGGCCAGAAGGAAGCATCTCCAAGGGTTATGGAACAGAGGAGGTAATTGAGTTTTGTGTTGATTTTCTTCCAGGCCTTAAATCAATTGGTGTTCCCGAATCGCGGAATGAGAGAAGAATGAGCGGAAAGGGCATGCCAGGAAGGAAAGCAAAGATATTTATGGACGGACATTCTTTCACTAAAGCACACTACACAGTTCTACAAATGTTCACTAAAGCACACTACACAGTTCTACAAATGTCTACGGAATGACAACAGTGGATCTCAACAATCTTGGGTACAGAAACGAACCATTCGTCCTAGCCAAAGATGTGGCTCAAGTTTTCTATGTGAAAGACGTGTCTACCCAACCGAGGAAAAGAAAAAAAATTCTAGTACATCATGCGGTGAGCCGAAGCGGCACATAGTTCTTTCAGGGAAAAGAAACATTGTGGGAGTGGAAGACAGGAGAGACATGTCATAATATTATAATAACTTTGAAGAAATTCCGCCCTTTAGAGTGAAAACTGACCCAAGCATCGCGTTAAATAAGGAAGATGCACCATGGCTACGACAGAAAAGTAAACAATGGCGGAAATAGTTGGTGATAACGTATTAAACCTTCATGGTTCATGTAATATTTCTAGACTATTTTGTAATAATGTATCAAACATTGCAGATTAAACCATTCATAAACTAGTTTTTTTTAATGTTTGAATTTTCAAAAATTGTTACTAGTTTAAATAGTTCAAATAATTATTTTATAAAACAGAAAATGTATTTGAAATATTTACGCAATTTTAAACACTTTTCATATACAAAGTTTCTCCAAATTCTAAACCATTCATAAAATAGGTTTTTAAAAATGTTTGGAAATTCAAAAATTGTTACTAGTTTAAATAGTTAGAATAATTATTTTATAAAATAGAAAGTGTATTTTAAATGTTTACGCAATTTTAAACACTTTTCATATTGAAAGTTTCTCCAAATTCTAAACCATTTGAAATGTATTTGAAAACGTATTTTAAATAGTATTTGAAATGTTCGAAAGGAAAAAAATTGGCGGCAGAAAAAAAACTGAAATTTTGGGCCTTTTGCCCCGGTTCGTGTTACCAACCGGGGCAAAAGGGGGGAGGTGGGCGGGCAAGCGAGGGCCAACCTCCCCCTTTTGCCCCGGTTCGTGTTACCAACCGGGGCTAAGGCTCAGAAATTCCTAAGTCCCCGACGACGAGAATCAGAACGACGCCGTTAGGCTGCCCGATTCTCGCCGCCGGGATCCTCGCCGCCGCCGCTCGTCTACGCCTCTTCCCGCGCCGCCCGTCCTCTTCTCCGCGCCGCCCGTCCTCTCCTCCTCGCCTCTCCGCGCCGCCCGAGATCGCGGCCGACGGCCTCGCCCGCGCCCAAGCCTTCTTCCTCGCCGCTGTGCCCTCCTCCTCAGGTGAGATCGCCTCCTCACCGCGCCCTCATCCTCCTCAACTTATAAAAATTTAGGTATTGAAATTAGTATTAGTGTTAGATTAGTATTAGGTATTAGGTATTGGAGACTTAGAAAAAAATTAGGTATTGGAAACTTAGGAAAAATTTAGGTCTTCGAGACTTAGAAAAAATTTAGGTTTTGTACTTACCTGTTTTTTTTTAGTGAATGTTTAGTTTAGAAATGAATTAGGTTTTTCTTAGTACTATTAGATGAATTTTACAATATAGGAATTTTAGTTTAGAAATTTACTTAGTGAATATTTATAATTAGTAGAATTTTTTACTTAGTGAATTTTTTGCTAATTAGAATTATTTACTTAGTCCATATATCATGCATGTGTTTTTAGTTTATTTTTCTTACCGACGATGTCTCTGTTGGACCCGCCGGGCGATGTCCGGGACTGGGCCCCACCGGGCTGGCACTGGGAGGTCCTTTGTACCGGGACACGCGGCTTGGTGAGAAAGGCGGGTGACGTGGTCGACCTGGATATTCTTTGGTGGCCATCGCGTGGGCCACGGTCGGTGCGGAGTGAGCCGGCCCCTGAGAAGGTGGTACCGTACCAGGGAGGAGAACGAGCACGTCCGTCGCTACATGTACTTGCTCGATAGGGAGTATAGCAGTGGTTGGTCGATTATTCGGAGGGCTCCTTACCACGTGAGCTATGACCCTGTGAGGGTTCCTTACCTATGGATGCGTAGCACCCGCGACTCAGCACCCCGCGGCTTAGGACCCGGTCGGAGTTAATTAGTTTGAGAGATGTTTCATGAATATGTATAAGTGATATTATTACATCGTGGTGTATTAGGGTTAAATAAAATGAACCCGAGCTATGTAACTCTTGGTGTGTATTGATACGTTTAAATATTTCATCAATGTTGTTTTTATAATTGAGACGAGGATCTGGAACATATAATTACTCTTTTTTCTAATTTGTTTAGCTATTAGTACCATTAGCTATTATCTATAATCAATTTTGATGAAATGGATGCTATTAGCTATATTTTTATTAGATTATATGCAATTATTGCGAACTGATGAAATTGATGCTATTATTAGTTAGTGCGACTATCACAATTACTTATGATGTTATACATTTTTTTAGCCATGGAGAGACGTCCCTGACGCGGTTCGCCTGCAACCGGTGGTAGGCGCGGCGTCGTCCCCGTCGAAGAAATCCCTGTACAATGTGGTGGACGTCGACCTGGACGTCCACGTGGATCGCGTGCATCAAATGCACGTGGTGGTGGCGCCATAGTCATCAAGGAGGAGGAAATGACACCTCCTACTCGTGGACATGGACGCGGAGCACAGGGGGGATCAAGCGCTGCACAGGGGGCAAAGTGCGGTGCAAAGGGGTCAACACGCCGTAAACGATGCGGCGCTCTTGCTGCGGCGGAGGAGGAGGAGGCTGCGGCGGCGGAGGAGGAGGAGGAGGAGGACGGTCTCCGGCTACCGGAGTTCTACGTCAACCTGTTCCACCTACAACAGAACATGCTTCGTCTTCCAGAGAAGATATCGGCGATCCTCCTCGAGCGCAAGGGGCCCTATAGTTTCAGCCACCGGTTGGAGGGCTGCGACAACGGGCCCGTGCACATTGTCCCGCAGCAACGTGACGATGCCCTCTACCTGCGCTATGGGTGGGGGAAGTCTGCGCGCATGCACAACCTAAATGCGGTCAACATGCTCACA
The DNA here is from genome assembly GCA_028641055.1 of Alopecurus myosuroides. Classification (NCBI taxonomy): domain Eukaryota; kingdom Viridiplantae; phylum Streptophyta; class Magnoliopsida; order Poales; family Poaceae; genus Alopecurus; species Alopecurus myosuroides. Next base: position 315,609,954 of record CM054060.1, on the reverse strand, counting down.
TTCAGATACTTCAAGGACGAGGAGGTGGACGTGCTGGAGGTGAAGATCTTCGACGGCACCTTAGTCCGCCCCCTTGCTGCCAAGATAGCTCGTCTGACAGCAACTCTGCCTCCGAGTCTAACTCCGGCGAGTCTAGCCCGGACAAGGGTGCCTCCGACGCTGAGGACAAGGGCAATGCTGCCTCCGACGCCGAGGTGTAGTATATATGTTTATGTCGCTCTATGCGTACTTATGTCGCTCTATATTTATATGTCGTACTATGTCTATGTCGAACTATGTTTTATGTCGAACTATGTTTAATTATGTCAATATGTCGAACAATATTTGTATTCGTGGCAGACTATATGTTTATGTTATTGTTCGTTTTCATTTGTGTTTTTGTGCGATAATTTTTCATCTTGTTACTATAAATGTTTAGTGCAGAGAACAGGAAAACAGAAAAGAAAATAGAATTTCCAATCTACCGCAGAGAACACAAAAACAACTATATAAAAAAAGATAATCTTTTGCCCCGGTTGATGTTACCAACCTGGGTAAAAGGGCGTCGACCTGCTCGCTGATCAGAGCCCACGTGGGCACGCATTTTACCCCGGTTGGTAAGCCCACCGGAGCATAAGGGGCCTTTAGCCCGGGTTTGGCAAACCCGGTTGGGAAGCCGGGGCATTAGGCCCTTCCCAACCGGGGCTAATGCCCTGTTCTGCATTAGTGTGTGTACGTACTAGTCCTCCACTAGTGCACTACAAGCTTGCTGGTCAAGTGTAGTACCGATTAATCATTGGAGATGAGTGTGGTACTACACTAGAGGAGGTGGAGAAGTGAAATTATCACAATGCTTATAGGGATGTGAAATTCTCACAATGCTTAAGACCAGCTATGGCTATAAGGTGGAGCCCACATATGAACCATTCAATGGTTAAAATATTTACACCTCCATGTAAGTAGGGTGGGACTCTACACATAGGAGAGAGGAGAGATAACAAACATTTTTCAAAGCCAAGTCTTATCGGCAAGGCCGGTCTTTAGATTTTTCTACCTAAGGTCGACCTCCACAATGTTTAAAGGTGGGTCTTAAGTTTCTTTTTTTCCTTATGGCCTGCTCTTATTTCTATATTGGAGATGCCCTTATATATTTAGTACCGTTCATAGGTCGTTCGACTTCTATAATAGTTGCCGCTACACTGACCACTCCTCAGTCCTCACACAACTCAACGATCAGTCGGAGGGAGTACGAGACTAGGACATCGAGCATGTAATTCAGATTAGTTTGGTGCGAGAGCGAGAAGCAGTGCAAGTGAGAGAGAATAGAGTGCGACAACAACATCACTCATATACTCTCTCCGTTCCGTAATATAAGATGTTTTAGGTGTTTCGCATATTATATAGATTCAAACTGAAATGAGTGGACATGTACACTAAAATATGTCTAGATACATGTATTTATATGTGAATATGGAAAATGTCTAAAACATATTATATGTGGAATGGAGGAAATATTTTGTAAAGTATACTTTATTGTTAAATTGCATGATACCATCCTGATATAAGAGATGTGTGGATATATCGGACCTATTGCGCTGGTGTCGGTATGCGGTGATGGATCCGTAGGAGCCACCGATACGAACTGGGCTTAGCACGTATATTTGACATGGAAATGAGATGAATGTTTTTATAAGGAGAACTTGGTGCTACGAAGGTGATCGTATTGTCCGGTCACAGTTCAGATGGGACTGTCAGAATTCTCTATTGAGGATGGCCCTTATTCAAAAAAGTGTTGGTGATGGATCCGTAGGAACGACCGATATCGAGTAGTTCAAGTGTCCGGGTCTTAGCGGGTCAAAGAGCTATGCTCTTCTGGAGCATGTGTGGTGCTGGTTGAGACTGTCAACGTCAAAGTACCCCACTTATGAGTGTCAAGCGTGAAATTTCACCCATGTGACTCTCGGGTTTGGGAAGCTCACTTTCAGGCCTGGCACCATGGTTTTAATCTGCTTAATTACTTAAGAGAATCCACTATGTTGGCAACGAGGTTGTCCACAAGAAAAAAATTATCCTTATGGATACCTTTGCACAAGCTTGTGGATTGTCCACAAGGAATATAATACTATTACTTTTACAACTACATTGTACAGAGCAATAAAAACAAACTATTTGTTACAAAGCCATTAGGAACATATAGTCGTTGCACATCCCAGCTTCGCAGCAGTCTCCATAGTACATCCATGCACATACCCTCTACATGCATGCTTCCTACATAAACACAAACCAACATCGGTTTCTTTTCTCCAGTACTACAACTCAGCACCAGTTTCAAATCCGATGATCCACATAAGCAATATGCAGTGCATCCCACCAGTGCACATCCCAGCTTCGCAGCAGTCTCGATAGCCCAGCCATGCACATACCCTCTACATGCATGCTGCCTACATAAACACAAACCAACATCGGTTTCTTTTCTCCAGTACTACAACTCAGCATCAGTTTCAAATCCGATGGATCCACATAAGCAATATGCAGTGCATCCCACCAGTGCACATCCTAGCTTCGCAGCAGTCTCCGTAGTCCCGCCATGCACATACCCTCTACGTGCATGCTGCCTACATAAACACAAACCAACATCGGTTTCTTTTCTCCAGTACTAAAACTCAGCACCAGTTTCAAATCCGATGGATCCACATAAGCAATATGCAGTGCATCCCACCAGCGCACATCCCAGCTTCACAGCAGTCTCCATAGTCCAGCCATGCACATACCCTCTACATGCATGCTGCCTACATAAACACAAACCAACATCGGTTTCTTTTCTCCAGTACTAAAACTCAGCACCAGTTTCAAATCCGATGGATCCACATAAGCAATATGCAGTGCATCCCACCAATCCCCAACTAGCAAATGCAAATTTTCAGTATACTTTAGGCTGCCCACCCCCACAGCATCACGCAAATCCCTCCCAGTCCTAGTATGTGGAGCCCAGCACTAGTACGGACAAACGACTCAGTTTTCTTTAATTACGGGAGTGTCGCTGGTTTGGGAAGCTTTTTGTATGAACAAAAAAGGTGATCACGTGGATAGATTGGAAGGGCTTGATTATTAGTACGTGAGATCTCCTTGGTACGAGTGCATGCAGAAATAAAAGATCAACGAGACTTTGGCTTAGTTGTTGCGTGGAAGGAAAGCAATCAGCGATTGAAAAAAATTCCTTTCACGGGATGGGGCAGCCAAGGAACGGAGATAAAGGAAAGATGAGAATTCAGTTCGGATCTATTAGGTGCACACAGGAAAAAAAGGTTGCCTTCTGAGACTCGATCGGATCCGTAGCAGTGGATCTGAAGCGGAACGAATCGATCGATGGTTTGTACTCCCTCCGTCATAAATAGATGACTTCCATTTGACTAAATATTGATGTATCTAGACACTAAAACATGTCTATATACATCTACTTTTGGACAAACAGAAGCCATCTATTTGTAAACGGAGGGAGTACGTGCCAAGAGATATTACGTGATATGGACAACTCAGATCAGGTGTGTTGGCTTATTGTCAAAGTTCAAGTGTTGCAGGCTATTTGCTATGTTGTTCGGCGTTACACGGTTTCGTACATATTTTGTGCAAGGACAGAAAGAAGGAAGAGAAAAAATAAAAAGAGACACTAGTTTATATTTTCATAGACGACGAACTTGGTTCATTGGATTCATGGGGTGCAGGAATTGTGTTGTTCGTCTTGGGTGATGCACTCAGTTGACCTCCACTATTTCAGATTACATATGTGGGCGTATTCAGGTTATTTGGACCCTTGGTGTACAAGAGTCCGTCCTACTGCGTTTGGGGTGGTTTGTATGGTACGTTTTCATTTGTAGTCCGAAAGTTGTGTGTCTAAATCTGATTGGTGGTGCCAAATATGAAGGGCACCAAGAACAAGTCTAGCTAGCCGAGAGGGAGGATGTGGTGTGGCAGGCCAGCAAGACTTAAGGATGTAAAGCGTGGTGATATGATAATTTGACGCCACAAGCGCCGGAGAAGACCTTCTGGCATTGAGGACAACGCATTTCGAAGAAGGGGAGGATGATGCGGATTTCTACTGGTTAGCACGGTGAGACAATAAATTACGATGCATAATGTTTAAGGCATGCGAGCCGCATGTGTTGGCCGAGCCTTCTAATAAGGCCAGTTTGTATCGTGTCGAGTCCAACTAGGTTTAGGTTCGAGTCAGTTTTGGTTTGAGTCTGTCCAACCGACTAGGGGTTGGCCTCTTATATAAAGAGAGTCAAGGCCTAGGGTTTTAGGAGGTTGAAAATCATGTAGAACATTGTGTTCAGGTGACCACTGTCTATAGGGGATCGGAGAATAGACGGCGTCTAGGATGTTCGTCAGTTATCTTTGAAAATAAAGGTATGAGTGTTCTTGGATCTGCCAAGTGGGTTCGTGCGTGGCTAGGGGGCTCTTGGATCTGACTAGAGTTGTCGAGCTTGGCGTGAAATAAAGGTACGAGTGTTCTTAGATCTGCCAAGGGGGTTCGTGTGTGTGGCTAGGGGGCTCTTGGATCTGCCTAGAGTTGTCGAGCTTGGCGTGAGGCGTGGTGTTCGTCACCGTGTTGCTCACCTAAATCTATCCATGTTCTTCCGGTTACGTGTATTTCTCACGTGATTGAGAGAATAGTTATCTCAATGGTTCTTGCGGTGAAAGATCGGGCAAACATCTACATCAGATGATCTTATCAACAATTTCTACCTTGAAGAGCTCATCGAGGAAGAAATACATTATCCGTATGTGGAAAAAAATAGAAGCTCGGGTTGAAGCATAACTAGAAAGCTGATTGTTACCTAAGCCAGAGCAGCAGATGTGCCACTCGAGGACGCACCTCAAGAGAGATCACCAAGGTGATCATGATAGATTGTTTGCTTTCTATTTTGTCAATGAATCAAAGTATACCAATGCACAATTCCGTCGAAGGTTTCGGATGAGAAGGCCTGTATTTTTTCATATTTTTGAAGCCCTTGGTAGATGATCGCCTTTTTCCGTCTAAGGATAGATGCATTTGGCAAGGTGGGTTTATCACCATTATAGAAATGCATACCTGCCATAAGAATAAAGGCATATGGTACACCTGCTGACCTCATGGAAGAATCGATTGGGGTTTCTCAAACTACATCCTATGATTTCTTCTCTATGTTTGTTCAAGGTGTAAGTATATTTTACGAGAAATATAGTAGAAGACCTAATGATGAGGATGTCAAACATTTGCTAGCAAAAGGGGAAGCTTGTGGGTTCCCTGCGATGCTAGGAAGTATCGACTGTATGCACTAGGACTTGTAGTGAGGTCCATTTGGATGGCATGGCCAAATTGCACGAGGTGATCATAGGGTACCCACTATCGTGCTTGAGGCAATAGCTTCTCAAGACATATGGATCTGAGATGACTTTTTTGAAGTTCCCGGTTCTAACAATGACATAAATGTGTTGAACCAATAAATATTGTTCAGACAAGTGCTACAAGGAAGAGATCCAGAGGTTAATTTCGATATTAATGGGTCGGGCTAAAGTCTGGGATACTATCTTGCAGATGGTATTTATCCAGAGCGGCAACATTCGTCAAAACATTCCACTACCTCAAACTGAGAAGGATAAATTATTTGTACAACAACAAGAAGGTTCAAGGAAAGATCTGGAGCGTGCTTTTGGGATTTTGCAGAAACGTTGGGAAATTATAAGTCAACTCTCAAATCAATCGGACAGAGATGAAATACGTGATCTTATGTATGCATGCATTATTCTGCACTATATGATAATTGAAGATGAGAGGGAGGAGACCTAGATTACAATTATGAATAAAGGGATACCACACAACAAATATATGTACTTGCCTAAGGTCCAATTCACGGTTTTGTTGTTGTCCTTGTAAAGAACAAAGAATTCTATAAACTTGCGACACATCGAAAGCTAAAGGATGATTTGGTAGAGCATATCTGGCAGCATTTCAACAAGAATTAAGCATAGAACTTTAGAGTGTGTAAGCTAGTGATTGTAATTCCTAGAGCTTATTGTCATTTTGCGTGTTATGTACTATCTATCTTGCAATAAAAAAGAGCGGCCCTTTCTGTTCTCATTATCAGTGTATCAATCTTATTGTGTTATAAAAAAAGAGCCAAGACGCAGTGCCATTAGTGTCCAGGTATAAACCAAAGCATGCATCGGTATGTTCATGGTAAGATAAACTACTATCTGTATGAAAGGACACCACCGTTGAGCTTTAAAGGGGATTTATACACTTGCAATTAGCTGAACAGATTATCCCGTAAGTATAATTATAAGGAAAAGAGGAATCATCTTTTTGGAGCAAGCAATATAGCACTAGGAAGGAGAAATTTAAGTGGGGGAGGACAATTAGGCGGAAGCCGCCGTCGCTGTGGCATCTTGCTTCTACAATCGTGGTCTAATGACCCACAACTGTAGGGGATCGATCGTAGCTTTTTAGATAAATAAGAGTGTCGAACCCAACGAGGAGTAGAAGGTATTGATAAATAGTTTCGAGCAAGGTTTCACTATAAACACTAGAGAACCATTGTTTTGAATAACAATAACTGTAAATAGTTTCTACAAGTGGCCCAATCCTTTTTACCACAAAGGACAAGTCGATTGTACTTATTATAGTGGCTAAAACGTTCTGAGGACACACAGGAGGTTTCGTCTAATTATTTTCACCACACATAGTTGATTAATATTTATCGTTTTGGTAAGTGTTATGTGGGTAGACCTATGCTAGTGCACCGTCCTATCCAAGACGCACACTTAATATTAGACTACTTGCAAGCGTCTGCAAATACAAGAAAGTAATTAAGAAATAAATCTAATTGTAGTAATAAACGCATGGTATCTACTACTCCCTTGTGTGAAGTATTGCAAACCAGGGTTTAGGTCTCTCTCACTCCAGCAACACACCATAAGCAATCCAACACACAATGCATTCCTCTAGGCCCTTAAGATGTAAAGTTATATGTAGTCTATGTTCACATAACACCATTAGAGAAATAAAAACATAACTTAAATATCAAACCGTACTCAACGAAACATGTTTACTAGTTACTAGACTTCTCCCATGTCCTCAAGAACTGAACGATATACTCACAACACATCATATGGTACATGATGGTGATAAATGGATGAATGAAAATCTGGTCATAAATTGAAAACATCGGTAAATCTTATAAGCATCAATTACAAACAAGTAACTCACAACGGGAGAGAGATCTAGTGGAAAAAAACGGTATAGAACCCTAATTGTTACAACGGGACGGAGGTGGATAGTGAGGATGATGGTGCTGATGGTGAGGATGATGACGATGATGATCTTGATGATGCATGGTGCGATGATAGTGACGGTGGTGACGATTCCGCCTTCGGGAGGGAATTTCCCCGGCGGAATCTTCCCACCAGGAAGGTGTTTCTTCTCTTTGTCGTTTCTGTTGCGAAGAGGTGACGAAAAAATTCTTCGAAGTGACACCTCGATAATTTTAGGTCACAAGGGGTAAGTACCCCGAATGGGAGCCGAAGGGGGTAGGGACCCAGGGGCCCACCAGGCGCGGCCAGGAGCGAGCCCGCTCCTGGGAGGCACTTGGCTGCCCCCTAGCTCCCATCTAGCAGCCCTTCGGGCTCCCTAGTGATTTCTGACAAAACTTTATTTTCTGATTCTTTTTTTCCGATTTTTCTGACGTCCGGAAGATGTCCCCTCTAATAGGTGCTTTTTCCAGCTGATTTCTGACTCTGATAAATAACTCCGTAAAACTGTAAAACACAAAGAAAACGACGAAATAACATAAGCATAGTGCTGTAATAGGGAAAATATCAATGAATAAGAGAAAAATATCATATAAAATAGTGATGCAAAATGGACGTATCAACTCCCTCAAGCTTAGACTCCGCTTGTCCCTAAGAAAAAACTAAACTAAAAAAAATGACCACAATGGTGTGAGGTGTCGATAATAAAGAATACGGACATGAAGCATCATCAATTACTCAATAGACACTAACAATTCTATATAGCAAACTTTTCCCTTAATGCATCTTAAAGAGAAGTAATGATTCAATCATATAAATGTATAGTGACTGAAAATTCATTGAGCTATGGACAACTGTGCTCTTGGTCAGAAAACAACTTTCATATCTTATCTTTCCGGAAGAGTCTATGTCAGAGCTATTAAGAAAATAACACATACTTAAATTATTCATAAATAGAAAACTTTTAGGGATTATGTTCTGATAAAGGAAGCGAAAACATCTAACACAAAGGGAGATGCTAGTTAGAAAAGCTCAACTTTCAACTTGTTTACCATATGGTAATGTAAACTGCAATAAGACATGGTTAAATATCATCGTGGGCATATAAAAGAATGCATCTCAGTTCAAAATCATAAGATTGCTAGTAGAGAATAGAGGGAATAGGTGAAACTGACACAATCATGTTAGTAAAGAAAGGCCCTTCGCGGAGGGAAGCAAGGTTTACTCATGTACTAGAGCTTTTTATTTTAATAAACAAAGGCATTGAAAACGTAATTTTGAGAGATATGTATGTCTAAGTCAACGAATGGTAGTGAAAAACTTATCATAACCCATGTTAATAAAAGTGTTTACACTTTTGAGTGCGATTTACGTTTCTTTATCATGGTTGGGACTTCCCCCCACCATGCCTTTCGCAAACCAGGGCTAGCTGTATCCATGTGCACCCACCAACTTTCATCAAACCATGGGGAAGTGCCTTTTATATTATATTATTTCGCACCAGCTCTCTTGCAATTTTAGATGAGCAGTGATTCCATACTCATCGCGTGAAATAAGAAAGAAGAAACTTGGTTGACATAAGACATGATAAACTTTACAATACTTCCTCATGAGCTAAAGCGGCGCACAAAACATGTTTTCTATTTTGAAGGTTATAAAGGTAGCACACGAGAAATTTACTTGGAGTGGCGGTGAAATAGCATAAATAGGAAGGTATGGTGGATACTAGTGGAAGGTTTTTGGTTCAAGTATTTGGATGCACGAGTAGTGATCATACTCAGTACAGGATTTTTGTCTAGCAAAGGCTTTGTACCAAACATAAGATGTTGAGAGATGCAAACAAATATATAAAACCATGCAATGATATAAAACATGAGGTATTGAAATTGTCTTTCTTGTCTGCATAACACATCGATCATAAGAACATAAGCATGAAGGTTTTGCAAGCAGATCTACGGGGTAATATATCTGCATGTGAAATCTCTCTTCTTTGTTCTAAGTCTCTAAGTGTTGTTTCTATGACCAATGCTATGTTTGCCAATGCTCAATAAATTTCTGCTATTACAAGCATGCGAGAATAATTTCCATAAATAGGAAATATAGTTCAACTAAGTAAGAAGAAGACTTCATATCAATATTTCATCATAGGCAAACTCACACCAACAGATACAAGGCTTCACTTATAAAGGAGTGATAGCCCAACTTGCAAATGACCATACTATAAGATAACCTCCCTAACCATGATAAGACACACAACTCTAATAATAAAAGCAAAGCTAGTGATAGCAGGGCAACTCCATCAAGCTTGGAACAAGCCAAGGAGGTGCGTGTTACCCATGATAATCAAGCTTTATTCTTTGAAGATGCTTGGATGGCCCCAACAGGAGTAAGGAAGTCTTGGATTATGAGGAAAAATTCAAGGGTTTTTGCTTCAAGTATTGCCACCTCGGCCTTAAGAACTTGATATCAAATTGGTCGGCAACCCAGTGTGCATCAGCTATCATGGGTGATATGTATGGATCCTTGCTTTGAGGAACTGTTCCCTGCACATCATGAGAGTAATTACGTTGAAGGTTAATTGATCCCACAAAGGTGGTGTTGCTTGACATTGATCCTTCTGATTGGCATGGTGAAGATCTCCTCACCCCCTCCTCTAAGTGGCAATCCATATCTTCCTTCCTTGCATCCATCTCTTCCTCTGTAGCCCACTTTGTGAAAGATCCTTGATTGATGTCTTGCTGAATTTGGCGGAGGCGTCGATCAGCATATTCCTCCACACTTGAACTAAAGGAGAACATCTTGATGTGAAAAAGTCCCGGCCTCCCGACAGAAATGTCTCAAAAACATAACTCGTCAAAAACACATGTTACGACCCTGGGACGATCCCGGGGGATTATATAGCAAAAAGTTACGGAACATAAGGAAGGTAAAAAGTCAAAGCAGAGTCGGAGTCGAGCTCTGGGACTTCCAGGGGACATTAGGCACGAACAATAAGGTGCCCGCGCCTAGGGACCACATAGTGGCCTCCACTCCGACTCCGAGTCTTTTTTCGTGCCCAAATTTTTCATATTTTCCAAAAATAAAAATAAAAAATTTCTACGGTGTTCCACGAACGTTTTCCTACCAACACTCATACCTACTCCAATTCTGACTTTGGTCTTCTCTAATGGTTGGTTCTAACATTATCTTCTCGAGTGAGTACCTGAACAATATCAGCTTCTTGTATGGATCGCTAGATAAATAATGCTTGAGTATTTGGCCATTCACAACTTGTGGATTGGTGCCTTGGAAATTATTAATCTTGATAGCACAAGACCGATACACTTCTTCCACAACAAAAAGTCCCTCCCATTTAGAGAGTAATTTTCCTGCAAAATAATCTGAGACGAGACATATAAAATAATACTTTATTACCCATGTTAAATTCTCTTTTGAGAATCCTTTTAGCATGCCATCTTTTAAATTTCTCTTTAAAGAACTTGGTATTTTCATAAGCTTCATTTTTTAATTCATCTACAGAACTCATATCTAACAATCTTTTCTTGCCAACAAATTTGAAATCACAATTAAGTTCTCTAACAACCCAATAAGCTTTGTGTTCTAGCTCAAGGGGTAATTGACAAGCTTTTACATAAACCATTTTATAAGGATACATGCCCATGGGGTTTTTATAAGAAGTTCTATAAGCCCAGAAAGAAACACTAAGTTTCTGAGACCAATTCCTTCTACATTTGTTAACAGTCTTTTGAAAAATTAATTTGATCTCCCAATTTGATAATTCTATTTGACCACTAGTTTGAGGATGATAAGGTGAAGCAATAATATGATTAACATCATATTAAGAAATAATTTTTCTAAAGCACCATGAATGAAATGAGAAACTCCATCAGTCATAAGATGTCTAGGCACACCAAACCTAGGGAAAATTATGTCTTTAAGCATTTTTCATAGAGGTTTTATGGTCAGAACTTTTAGTTGTAATAACTTCTACCCATTTAGTAACATAATCAACAACAACAATAATATGAGTATAGCCATGTGAAGAGGGAAAAGGACCCATAAAGTCAAATCCCCAACAATTAAAAGGTTCAATAACTAGATAATAGTTCATAGGAATTTCATTACGTCTACTAATATTTCCAACCCTTTGACATTCATCACAAGTAGAAATAAATTTCTTTGCATCTTTCAAGAGAGTAAGCCTGTAAAAACCTCATTGTAAAACCTTGTGTGTGGTTCTTTCACCAACATGATGCCCTACATAAGGACTATTATGGCATTTTTTCAATATATTTTCTCACTCATGTTCAGGTCTGCATCTCCTTAAACTTCCATCTACACCTTCTTTAGATAAATGTGGGTCATCCCAAAAGTATTGTATCAAGTCATAAAATAATTTATTCTTTTTTTGGTAAGTAAAGCATGGAGGCAAAAACTGAGAAACAATAAAGTTAGCATAATCTGCATGCCAAGGAATTTCAAGTGAGTTAACCTTAATAGCAGCAAGTTGGTCATCAGGAAAACTTCCATTAAGAGGAATAGGATCATCAGGAATGTTTTCCATTCCAGATAAATTATCAGCAACATGATTATCAGCTCCTTTCCCATCAACAATATGCAAATAAAATTATTGCAAAAAGAGTATCCATCTAATAATCCTAGGTTTAGCATCTTTCTTTGCCATAAGATATTTAATATCAACATGGTTAGTATGAATACAAAGATGGTTTGATCTATTCTTCTATTCCAGTCAGAGAATATTTTCCTATTATCCAATATGCTGATGATACTTTAGTGGCCATGCCAGCCTGTAAAAATGACTTGAGTGTGCTGAAAGGAATTTTACAGACATATGCTGCTTTCATAGGATTGAAAGTTAATATCCACAAATCTTCAATGATACCTTTAAATATTGAATATGAGGAAGCCATTGCTCTGGCTGATTTTTTTGAGTGTCAACTTGGGTCTATGCCTTTCACTTATTTAGGTCTGCCCATGGGCACAACTAGACCCACTATCAAGGATTTTTCTCCTCTTATTGATAGAGTTGAAAGAAGATTATCTGCAACAGCTTCTTTCCTTTCTTATGGTGATAGGTTGGTATTGGTGAATTCTGTTCTTTCCTCTCTGCCAACCTATTACATTCTCTCCCTGGTTATTCCTGCTGGTGTTATTGAGGTAATTGACAGAGCAAGGAGGCATTGTTTGTGGAGCAAAAAAGGAAAACATAAAGTTAATTATCTTGTAGCTTGGTCCATGGTGTGTAGGCCTAAGAAGAACGGAGGACTTTGGGTTTTAAATTTGAAACTTCAGAATTCTGCTCTGTTATTGAAATATCTCCATAAATTTTATAACCAGGAGCAAACCCCATGGGTTCAACTCATTACCGATGCATATTATCATCATTCTGTACCTCATGCTGTTGTGGAGTCAGGCTCTTTCTGGTGGAAAAGTATCCTTACTTTATATGATGATTATAGAAAGATAACCACTTGTTTTGTTGGGAATGGAATCACTATCCTTTTTTGGAAAGATAAGTGGCAAACACAACTCCTTAAGCTGACTTTTCCAAGATTATTCTCTTTTGCTAAGGATAAGCTCCAGTCTTTTCATGAGTTTTTCTTGCATACAGATTGTTTGCACAATTTCTTCCTGCCATTGATTACCCAAGCATATGCTAAGCTCATGGTTTTGAGAACAATGATACATAATTTTAATCTAAAATCAAATGTGAAAGATCAATGGAAAAGTTCTATTTCAACTGCTAGGCTCTCTCCAAGCTCTATCTATAAACAAAATTTTGTTCAAATTCCTGATGATGTGGTATCCTATTGGATTTGGAAGAGCAAATGTCAGTCTAAACATAATTTCTTGCTTGGTTATTACTGCATTATAGAATCAACACCAAAGACATGTTGATTAGAAGGCACTGGAATGTTAGTGATTCCTCTGAGTGTGTCATGTGTTCTGCTCATGAATATGAGGACCGAAGACATTTATTTTTTAATTGTACTTACAGTACAAGAATCTGGAATTACCTGCAAATTCCATGGATACCAGGATCTACAAATCATGCAATCAGGTTTGCCAAGAAACATTTCAATGGTCCCTGTTTTCAGGAAGTAGTCATTTTAGCCCGTTGGGGCATTTGGAAACAGAGAAATGGTTGGATTTTCAATAACATCAGACCCAGCTGTAGAGGTTGGAAGGCCTTGTTTGTTCAGGAGGTCACCTTGCTTAAGTATAGGGTGAAGAGTGATATCTCTATTTTTTTGACATCATGGATTGATTCACTCCCTTGACCCCCTTGTAAATATTGTACATATTGTAAATAACTCTATATTTTGTTTCCTTTATTAATAAATCAGGGGCTGTGGGGGATTCCCCCACAGTATTGGTGTAAAAAAAAGATTAGTATGAATAGTGACTCTAGAATCAACAATGTAGTGCCTAAATTTATCACAAGCAAAAAACAACAGCTAAAAACTATTTCTCGATGGTCGTATAGTTTCTTTGAGCACTATCTAAGGTCTTACTAGCATAGTGAATAACATTCAATTTCTTATATACTTTTTGTCCTAAAACAGCTGCTAGAGCATAATCACTAGCATCACACATAATTTCAAAAGGCAAGTTCCAATAAGGCGGTTGAACAATAGGAGCACTTATTAAAGCTTTCTTAAGAACTTCAAAGGCTTCTTTACAATCATCATAAAAAATAAAAGAAACATATTTGAAGAAGATTGGTAAGAGGCCTTGAAGTTTTAGAAAATTCTTTCATAAATCTCCTATAGAAACCAGCTTGACCAAGAAAACTACGTATACCTATGATGTCCCTGGGATAGGGAATCTTTTCAATTGCATCAACTTGTGCATTGTCAACTTCAATGCCTCTTTCAGAAATTTTATGGCCGCGAACAATTCCTTCATTAACCATAAAGTAGCATTCCCCCAATTCAGAACAAGATTAGTGTCCTCACAGCGATGCAAAACATTTTTAAGATTATGGAGGCAACTGTCAAAAGAAGTCCCATAGATAGACAAGTCATCCATGAATACATCCACAATTTCCTTGGAAAAACCATGAAAAATAGCACACGTTAGCATATTGATACGTCCATTTTGAATCACTATTTTATATCGTTATTTTCTGTTATTCATCGATATATTTCATGTTATGATACATTACTTGTGTTATTTTATCTTATTTTGCATGTTTAATAATTATGGGAGAAGAAACATCGGGACCAGAAATCTGATGGAAAAAAGCACCGTCGAGATACCCTATTTCAGAAGATCATAAGAAGAAGGAGGGTATAGGAGAAGTCATAGATGTTCCGAGGATGAAGCTAGCCAGAGAGGGGCCACCAGGGGCCCACACCACCAGGTGGCGCGCCCCCCCCTCTTGGCCGCGTCTAGGGGTGGTCTGCCCCCCCGGCCCATCTCTGGGCGCCCCCTTTGGCGTACTTGACCCCCAGGGAACCCTAAGCCCTAAGACATCATTAAGAAAATATTTCGCCACCGCCTCAGGGTGGAAAACAACAGAGAGAGAAAATCTCTCCGACGGGGAGAAATCTGCGGGGAAAATTCCTCCCCGGAGAGGGAAATCGGCGCCATCGTCACCGTCATCACTCTGGGCTTCATCAAGATCATCATCCTCACCACCAGACCCATCACCATCACCGTCCACCTTCATCCCGTTGTAAGAATTAGGGGTCTTTATCGTTGTTTTCCACTAGATCTCTCTCCCGGTGTGGATTACTTGTTAGTAGTTGATGCTTGTGAGATTTATCGGTGTTTGCACTTTATGACTAGATTGTTATTTACCATTATATCACCTCTGATTATGATCCATATGATGTCTTGTGAGTAGTTCGTTTAGTTCTTGAGGACATGGGAGAAGTCATGATGTTAGTAGTGAGGTTATGTTGAAGGAATATCTATATGGTTTGATATTTAAGTTGTGGTGTTATTCTTCTAGTGGTGTCATGTGAACATCGACTACATGATACTTCACCTTTATGGGCCTAGGAGGATGCATCGTGTATTTGTCTACTAATTGTGGGGTTGCCGGAGAAAAATAAACCTAAAGCATCGTTAGGAAACCGATGCACGAGGGAGTGTAGGATCCTAGAGTTTAAGGTTGTGGTTAGATTTATCTTAATTACTTCTTGTATTTGCGGATGCTTGCAGGGTGTTTAATCACAAGTCTGTATTAGTCGTAGTTGGGCGGTGCATTAGCATAGGTTCACCCACACAACACCTATCAAAACAATAAATATTAATCAACTGTATGAAACGAAAGCACTTGACGAGATTCCCATGTGTCCTCGGGAATATTTAGTCACCATAAGTAAAATAACCGGATTGTCCTTTGCTCCCAAAAGGATTGTCCACTTGATGCAATTATTATTACTATTATTTATTTACTTGCACTTCATTTATCTGCTATATCCAAACCAACCAAAAACCTGTTTGCTAGTGTTTACAGTGAATTCTCCATCCAACCTCCTTGTCAACACCTTCTGCTCGTTGTTGGGTTCGATAATCTTATTTATCAAAAGTACTACGATATACCCCCTATACTTGTGGGTCATCAAGACTATTTTCTGGCACCGTTGCTAGGGAGTGAAGCGCTATTGGTAAGTGGAATTGGTAAGAGAGACAGTTACTGTGAGTGTTGTTTTTATTTATGTCTGCTACTTTATTAAACTATGGATAGTCCATATGGTTCTTTATTTACGTACACTACTATTACTACTAGGGTAGTAGATGACCCGTTATCTGCTGAATTAGATCCTTATAAAATACCTATGAAAATTGTTGGACGTGTTATGGATAACTTCTATTACGAAGATGGAATTGTCCATCCCGGTGATCATTTTCTCTTTATAAATGAATTATGCGAGTTATTCAGGTGTGCGGGTATTAAAATGGATCAAGTTAAAAGGAAATTATTCTCTTTATCACTGAAAGACAAAGCTGCTGAATGGTTTAAATTGCTGAAGAATGGTCCATCTATTGGATGGTAGGAAATTTTACCTCTCTTTTATTCTAAATTCTATGGTACCTAGTGTGGTTAACAAAAGTATTAAGAAACATATTGAACGTGAGGAACAAATAACTATAGAACCTATGGTAGCTATGATTAAAGATCTTGTTTATGAAAATGTAGAAGATGGACACATTGTCTTCTGCGAGGATGCTTCTAATATTATTTCCCATCCTCATAGACCTAAGAAAACTAGTGTTCTTGTGCTATCTATTAATATTGGTGATCATTTCTATTATAGTTTATGTGATATTGGTGCAAGTTCTAGTGCTATTCCTTACGAGATTTATAAAGAAATAATCCATGAAATTGGTTCTTGTGAACTTGTAGATACTGATGTTGCTATTCTACTTGCTAATATAGAAATGTCTTTCTAATTGGTATTGTTAGAGATGTGGAAGTTTTATGTGGTAAAACTAAATATCCTACTGATTTTCTAGTACTGGGTAAAACTGCTAGTAAAAATTGTCCTATTATTTTTGGTAGACCTTTCTTGAACACTTGTGCTGGTGTTATAGATTGTAGGAAGGATAAAATATTGACTAAATTTGATGGAAAATCTTATGAGTTTAATTTCTCTAAATTTTCTAGAGCTCCTTATGAAGCTGAATTGCCTCATGAAAATTTCAAAGTTGAACAACTTTCTTCTATTTCTCTTGCTCCTAACAATGCTTTGCAGCAATTCATGGAGGACCATGAAAGTGAGGTCTTTATGGAAGAAATAAATGAAATTGAGGATATTCTTCTTCGTCAACCAGTGATACTGAAACAAAATTTACCTGTGGAGGATTTGGGTACCACATTACCACCTAAAGAGGATCCTGTTTTTGATTAAAAACCTTTAGCTGATGATCTTAAATATGTTTATATCGATGAGAAGAGAATATATCCTGTTATTATTAGTTCTAAACTTTGAGGTGAAGAAGAGGAAAGATTATTGGGGATATTGAAGAAACCCCTTGGAGCTATTGGATATACTCTTGATGATTTTAAAGGGATTTCCCCTACTATATGTTAGCATGATATTGATATTGAACGTGATGCAAAAAAAGCCAGTTGTTGAACATCAACACCATTTAATTCATAAGATGAAGGATTGATGGATGAAGTTGGTAAACCCCAAGAGAAAGGTTGTGAAGAGTGCAGCGGCAAGTTTTCCTCACGTCGGTCATAAAACCCGATACCCGAACCCCGAACCCCGAACCCGAAAAACCCGAGTACTACATCAGGTAGCAGTTTTTGAAACCTGAATTTTATTTGGGAAATTCGGGATAGAAGTCAAGGTACCCGAATTACTCGTATATACCGAACTAAAAATGCAGCCAAGTAAAAAGTCTCGCGTTCAAGAGACAACACAAAGCCCAGCCCAACAGGTGTGTGTACGTGCCATAGCTTACCGCACCACCGAATCAGTTGTGCTGCCGTGCCCCAGCTCTGCTACACTCTCCCCCACCGCTGATTATCCCGCTCCCACTCTCGCAGCGTCCAACTCCTAGGCCCCAAGACCCAGCGCACCCCTGCCCTACCCTAGCCGCCGCCGCGCCGGTAACCAGTAGCTGCTGCTCGCCACAATCTTCCCGAGTGCAACGGCAACAACGAGGATGGACGACGACACCTCACTGGGTCTGTACGATGCGCCGCCTCAATTGATGGTCGCTCGCCTTCATATTTGTTGGCACGGCGGCGACGACGAGGCTGCAACGGTGACAAGACTAATCCCACTACACCGACTCTTACATCCCAATCCTCTCTACAACATGAGGCTGACGTCCACATCGACCACGGTGGAATTTTGAAGAAATTATGTTGCAATTTTTGTTTACTGTGTTGTATTTCGGGGAATTCGGGATTTCTCGAACCCGAACCCAATTTTTCGGGTACCCGAATTGTCGGGTATCAAAAAATTTGGACAAATTTCGGGAGTTATTTTTGGAACCCGAATTTTCTATATCTTGATTTATCCGACCGAATTTTTGGGTAAAACCCAAACGCCCAGCATGAAGTTTTCCCTCAGAAAAGAAACCAAGGTTGAATCGACCAGTAGGAGGAAGAAGTAACTTCAGAAGGTTGATGCATCTCAGATGGCATGGCGCACTACCGGTTCAGCAGCAACGTGAAACCTACACAAGACAATAAAATCACTTTGCCCCCAACAAAGCAGTGAGGTGGTCAATCTCACCGGTATTAGTGAGAACAAAGAGGTTAAACGTATGGTATGGAAAACAGTATGAGAACAGTATGAAAACAGTAGCAGCAGTGTGAAAACATTAGAAGCAGTGTGTGTATTATCACTATAAGGAAAATGGACCGGGGTCCACAGTTCACTAGTGGTGTCTCTCGGTGAAAGATAAGTAACATGTGTGGTGAACAAATTACAGTTGGGCAATTGACAGAAATGAAGGCTGCACCGTACTGCATATGCATGACATAAAGATTACTATGTGATTCATGCGGGCATTACAACAAGATACATAGACCGTCATCCAACTACATCTATGACTAATAATCCACCCTTCGAATATCATCCAAACAAACGTTGGGTATTAAGTTGCAAGCAAGAGATAATCAGAGTAAGCAAAGTGTGTAATGTAAACAATAACATCATCCTTAGACAAAGCATTGTTGTTTTCAGCACATCCTCCATCCTTCACGTTTATGTCACTCGAGCCCAGATGAAAGGAGGCATGAACCCACTATCGAGCATAAATACTCCCTCTTGGAGTTACTAGCATCTACTTGGGAAGAGAATATACTAATAACAGAGAGCATGCAAGATAATAAGTAACATATGCATGAAGATAACATGATAGATTGATAATCAAAAGACATAGCATTCAACATTAATCGGATCCCAGCAAACACAACATGTAGCATTACATAAGGATGATCTCGATCATGTGAGGCAGCTCACGAGATCTAAACACGAGGCATAAAGTGGAGGAGACAACCATCTAGCTACTTCTACGGACCCGTAGTCCAGGGATGAACTACTCATGCATCACTTCATAGGAGGGCATGGTGGTGTAGACCCCTCCGGTCATGAATTCCCCTCCTGGCAGGGTGCCGGGGAGAGCTCCAGAACCCTCCCTATCTCAGGATGATGATGATGGCGGCCTCGGGTGTTTCTCGGGAAAAGGTGGTATATTTCTAGGGTTGGTATATCGGGGGGGGGGGGTTATATAGGCGAAAGGGAGATGGCAGAGGGCACCTGGGCGGCCCAGACCACCCCCAGGTGCGAACAGGGGGCGTCGCCGTATGGTGTGCCCCCTTTACCCCTCTCCAGGTCTCTCTGGGACTCTGTAGAACCTTCGGGAATTCTAAGACTTCCAAGCTTCAAATTTTCCAATTCCGAGAATATTTCCAGAACAAATTTTCTGAAACTAAAAACAGCAGAAAACAGGGAACTCGCTTTGTGGCATCTTGTTAATAGGTTAGTCCCGTAAATCGATAAAAATCACATAACGTGTAAATAAAACATGTGGGAAATAACATGAAAACAACATGGAACATCAGAAATTAAGGATACGGTTATGATGTATCAACACCCCCATGAACATATAAAAAACATCCCCAAGCTTAGTTCCTACTCGTCCTCGAGTAGGTAAACGATAAAAACACATAATTTCTAAGGTGACTTGCTACCAACATGAACTTGATCATCAATAATGTAAAAGCATATGTAAGCTAAGATCATAGAACTTTAGCATAAGCATGATATATAAAACATTAATAAGAAAGCATAGCAATCACCTTGCATCATGAGAAGCAACAGAAATAAAAGATCATGAATAACAATGCATCAAAAGTTATACGTTTGTTTCAAGTATAGAGAAAGCATGGAAAAGTGATATTTCGCTAGTCCTTAAGAGTGGGGAAAAACATAAATGCCAGGACACCTTCAAAGTTTATGAGGAAAACTAGAACAAATAATTAGAGAGCAAGCAATAACACATCATGAATCAATTGATAATGTTTCTGGGACAAATGCATATTAAACTCAGAATGACAACTATGCTCTCTCAACTGTGCATAAAGTTAGAAGATTGAGACTCAACATAAAAAGTAAAAGAAAGGCCCTTCGCAGAGGGAAGCATGGATCACTCATGTGCTAGAGCTTTTATTTTATTAACAGAGGTATAAAATGTTTGACACTCCCCCATCCATCTTACACAAACCATGGCTAACCAAATCCTCGGGTGCCTACCAACAATCACATACCATGGAGGAGTGTCTATTTTTACGGAGGTATATGCTAGTTTCAACGAATGGTAAACAGAAAATATTGTACGAGTGGCTTCCATATGAAGGAGGCAACTGGTGTATAAGGTCATCCCTCTTTCTCTTTTGTTTATACAATTATACTTTGACTGATAAATCAGGGAAAAAAATAGAGAAGGGAATTTCATTGTATTAGTCTGGGGCTAGGCACCCCGATGCCAGCTCTTCTATCAATTGGATAAGAGGATGAAGGCACTAGTCCAGGGTGTGAAATCCATTCAACAAGTGAGATAAGAAATATCTATTTACGTCCTGATGAGCAAAAACAGGAACACAAAACAAGAGTAGTTTTGAAAGTTTTAATGGTAGCACATGAGCAATTTACTTGGAGTGGCGGTTAATTAACACATGTAGTTAGGTATGGTGGATATATTTGGCATACTTTGGTGTTAGGGAGTTATATTGTACGATTAGAACTCATACTCAGTACAGGTGGAGGCTAGCAAAAGACTAGGAGCGACAGATCAAGAGTGCAATAATGGCCATAATCATGCATAGCGGCATAAATATCATTAATCAAAGCGTAAGTGGTACCACACGTTCAAAAACTAAATGATCATGGAGGCTATTAGTGACTGGTTCGTAGTCATAATCATGGTGTGAGCATTCGCCAAGTCAATCAAATAAAACATTCAAAGGAGAACACCACAAATTTATGCTCCAATATGACAAGAACAACTCATGATTCTTTCAATGGCACATTAAACACTCTCGGCTATTTGAGACAAATCATGATACTCAAAAAAACCTAGGCTTTAGAAGTAAAATAACATCTAGCATGATATGAAAAAGTCTAGCCACAGTCCATACAAGCTTCTATTTGCATCGTTTATAATTCTACCTAATGCACCAGTTTCTTTTCCCAACAAGCACTATACAAAATATGTTTTAACAAAAACTCTCTAAATGATACAGAAAGCAAGCGTGAGAGTACTCACATAACACTACTAAAACAAACAGCTCTGAATGAGATATGCAATGAAAACAAGAGCTAAACAAGAATTTTCGTAGCAGCAAGAAGAAAAAATAAGAATACGAGCATAACGAGTATTCAAACGAAAAAGCGGAGTGTTTATCTCTCCCAAACAAGGATGCTAGGTTCCAATGATATTATTGAAGAAAGGAAAACAAAACAAAACAAAAAATACCATACGCTCCAAGTAAATTTCATATGATGTGACCGAATAAAAATATAGTTTCACTAAAAGTGACCTGATAAATGGTTGATGAAGAAGGGGATGCCTTGGGCATCCCCAAGCTTAGATGCTTGAGTCTTCTTAAAATTTTCTGGGATGACCCACGGGGGAATCCCCGAGCTTTTAGCGTGCACTCTTCTTGATAACATACATCACCCTCTTCTCTTGACCCTTGAAAACTTCCTTCACACCACACTCAAAGAATAATTCGCATTAGAGGGTTAGTGCAACAATAAAAATCCATGGTTCCTGTATGGTAACAAGTTATATTGATACTTTTAGACATTAGCTACAGCCTCTGATGTTTCGTGAAGCAAAGAAATCCACTTGACATCGTAAAAGAGCAAATGCAAGAAAAATGGCAGAATCTGCCAAAACCAGAATAGTCTGTAAAGAATATTTTTCAGGGCACTTACGCTGATCAAATAAAAAAACTTAAAAAACTAACAAGTTGCGGAATTATCTGAGGAATAAGAAAAAAAAATCAGGTCACTCTCATCTTTCTGGATTTTTCACGATTGTTTACGGTGGACAGCAGAAATCTGTTTCCTGCGCAGAAATCCCAAAACCAACTCCAACTTTTGTCAGAAACTTTACTTGGCACAATTAATACATGAAAATAAAGATACAAAGGAGTTGCTACAGAAATATACATCACCTTTACTCAAAGACAATATAGAAAAACAAAGCAAAAATAAAACCATGGGTTATCTCGCAAGTAGTGCTTTTCTTTAACGCCTTTTAGCTAGGCCTAGAAAATAAGATTCACATGTTTTCAAGTGAAGAAAATGCTCACGTAAGAAATATGCATTAAGAAATAAAGAGAATCAAGAAGCAAGTATAAAACAAATTTAATTCTAACCCACTTCCTATGCATAGGAATCTGGTAAAGAAATTATATAAAGAAGCTCAAACTAGAAATCATGGGAAGATGGCACGACATCAATTTCAAAACTTTCAACAAAAAGAGAGGGGTTTTAGTTACATGGAAATTCCTACAATAATATTTTCCTCTCTCATAATAATTTCCCGTATTATCATGAACAAACTCAACAACATAATTATCACATAAAGCATGTTTGTCATGGTTTAGAAGTATGTAATTCATATCAAGCCCCAAACAGTGGGATCAAAATTTAAAATCAGCTCCTCATTCTTTTCACTTTTAGCAATATCAAAACGAGATGATTGATCACTCATAAAAGGTATAGGACACATTATAGCAATCCTATTTTTAAGTACCATTATAATTTATAACATCAAGTAACATAGGACCATCGTCTAGAGTATTATCATATAAATCCTCTAAACAAACTTCCTCATTATCATGCATATCAATATTTGGAATAAATAGAGGATTATCATAGTATTTATCAAAGTAGCATGGATTGCAATAATACAAGGTAGGAGTTAAGGAGATACTATCATTGAGAGGTAGACATGGGCATTCTTACTCCTCTTGATCATCACTCTCCTCCTCCATATCATCCTATGAGATTTCAGATTCAGCAGTTTCCTCTTCCATAGGCTCCTGCAACGCATTAGTTTCCTTTGGTTGAGAGAATCTATTAAGATATTCCATATGTAGTAATTACAATCCTTGTAATTATAAAGAAATATTCAAGTATAGCATAAATCTCATATTTATAAGGTGCATCATCAATACTTTCAAGAAAATAGGCAATTTTGAATGCACCCTTCCAAGCAATAAATTCTTCAATTTTTTCCATATCATAAAATTCATAATTTCCCTTAACATAAGAAGATATGGTAACATTATCATTATACTCACATTGAAAAGGGAGGTGTTTATACCTCCTACAGCAACGAGGTTTATAAAAGCAATAAGTAACATTATAAGTAGAGCACGCGTTTCTAGCATAGTCATGCAATTTATTAATTTGTGCCCATAAGTGCTTCCCTTTTTATGACAAGCGGTGTTCCTTATAATATTTTTGTTGTTCTTCCAAGAACCCAAAGAAATCACCCATTGATAGCAAGCATGATAAAGCAAGTAAAAAAGCAAAACAATAACAAAGTATAAATGATTGGAGGTGAGAGACTCCCCTTGCATAAATTCTCTTCCTCCCCGGAAATGGCGCTAGGAAACTTGTTGATGGCTGACGTTGGTAAACCCCAAGAGAAAGGTTGTGAAGAGTGCAGCGGCAAGTTTTCCCTCGGAAAAGAAACCAAGGTTGAATCGACCAGTAGGAGGAAGAAGTAACTTCAGAAGGTTGACGCAGCTGAGATGGCAGGGCGCACTACCGGTTCAGCAACAACGTGGAACCTACACAACACAATAAAATCACTTTGCCCCAACGAAGGAGTAAGGTTGGTGATCTCACCGGTTTTGCTGAAAACAAAGAGGTTAAATGTATGGTGTGGAAAACAGTATGAAAACAGTAGAAGCAGTGTGTGTATTATCAGTATGAGGAAAATGGACTGGAGTCCATAGTTCACTAGTGGTGTCTCTCCACGAAAGATAAATAACATGTGTGGTGAGCAAATTAAAGCTGGGCAATTGGCAGAAATGAAGGCTGCACCGTAGTGCATATGCATGAGATAAAGATTACTATGTGATTCATGCGGGCATTACAACAAGATACATATACAGTCATCCAACTACATCTATGACTAATAATCCACCCTCCGAATATCATTCGAACAAATGTTGGGTATTAAGTTGCAAGCAACAGATAATTGCAGTAAGAAAAGTGTGTAATGTAAACAATAACATCAACCTTAGACAAAGCATTGTTTTTTTATCCCTAATGGCAACAACACATCCTCCATCCATCACGTTTCTATCACTCGAGCACAGATGCAAAGGAGGCATGAACCCACTATCGAGCATAAATATTCCCTTTTGGAGTTACTAGCATCTACTTGGTCAAAGCATCTACTAATAACAGAGAGCATGCAAGATCATATATAACATATGCATGAAGATAACATGATATATTGATAATCAAAAGACATAACATTCAATATACATCTGATCCCAGCAAACACAGCATGTAGAGTTACATAAATATGATCTCGGTCATGTGAGGCAGCTTACGAGATCTAAACATGAGGCATAAAGTGTAGGAGACAACCATCTAGCTACTGCTATGGACCCGTAGTCCAGGGATGAACTACCCACACATCACTTCGGAGCAGGGCATGGTGGTGTAGATCGCTCCGATGATAAATTCCCCTCCCGGGAGGATGCTGGGGAGAGCTCCAGAACCCTCCTGATCTTGGGATGACGATGACAGCAGCCTAGGATGTTTCTCAGAAAAGTGGTATATTTCTAGGGTTGGTATATTGGGGGGATTATATAGGCAAAAGGGCGATGGCAGAGGGAACCTTGGGGTCCTAGACCACCCCAAGGCGTGGCCAGGGGGGCTGCCCTATGGTGTGCCCCCCTTGGCCCCTCTCCGGGTCTCTTTGGGGCTCCGTGGAACCTTCGGGAATTCTAAGATTTCCGGGCTTCAAATTTTCCAATTCCAAGAATATTTCGGGAACAACTTTTCTAAAACTAAAAACAGCAGAAAACAAGGAATTGGTTCTGTGGCATCTTGTTAATAGGTTAGTCCCGGAAATCGATAAAAATCCCATAAAGTGTAAAGCAAACATGTGGGAAATAACATCAAAACAACATGGAACATCAGAAATTAATGATACGTTTATGACGCATCAAGGATGTGGTAAGAAAATAGGTATTCAAACTCATTGACACTGGTATTATTTATCCTATTGCTGATAGTAGATGGGTAAGCCCTGTGCATTGTGTCCCTAAGAAAGGTGGAATGACTTTTGTGCCTTATGAAAATAATGAGCATATTCCACAAATAGTAGTAGTTAGTTATAGAATGTTCATTGATTTTTAGAAAGGTTAATAAATTTACTACGAAAGATCATTATCCTTTACCCTTATTGATCAAATGCTAGAGCGGTTGTCTAAGAAAACTCATTTTTTTCTTTCTTGATGGTTATTCTGGGTTTTCTCAAATTGCTGTTAGGAAACGAGATCAAGAGAAAACAACCTTTACTTGTCCGTGTGGAACTTATGCTTATAGACGTATGCCTTTTGGTTTGTGTAAAGCTCCTGCTACGTTTCAAATATGCATGTCTGCTATTTTTCATGGCTTTTGTGAAGAAATTGTGGAAGTATTCATGGACGATTTCTCCTTCTATGGAACTTCTTTTGATAACTGTTTGCACAATATTGATAAAGTTTTGCAGAGATGTGAGGAAACTAATCTTGTTCTTAATTGGGACAAATGCCACTTTATGGTTAATGAAGGAATTGTTCTTGGACATAAAATTTATGAAAGAGGTATTGACGTTGATAGAGCTAAAGTGGAAGCAATAGAGAAAATTCCCTGCCCCAGGGATGTTAAAGGTATACTTAGTGTTCTTTATCATGCTATTTTTTATAGGAGGTTTATTAAAGATTTCTCTAAAATATCAAAGCCTCTTACTAATCTTCTTCAAAAAGACGTACCTTTTTGTTTTTGATGATGATTACAAGGAAGCTTTTGAAACTTTAAAAGAAGGCTTTAACTACTGATCCTATTGTTCAACCACGTGATTGGAATTTACCTTTTGAAATTATGTGTGATGCTAGTGATTTTGTTGTAGGTGCTATTCTTGGACAGCGAGTAGATAAGAAATTGGATGTTATTCATTATGCTAGTAAGACTCTTGATGCTGATCAAAGGAAATATGCCACTACTGAAAAAGAGTTCTTAGCTGTAGTTTTTGCATGTGATAAATTTAGACATTATATTGTTGATTCAAAAGTCACTATTCATACTGATCATGCTGGTATTAGATACCTTATGGAAAATAAAGAGGCTAAGCCCAGGCTTATAAGATGGGTGTTGCTTTTACAAGAATTTGATATGCATATTGTGGATAGAAAGGGTGCTAAAAATCTTGTTGCTGATAATTTATCTAGATTGGAAAACATTTCGTTCGATCCTATTCCTGTTAATGATAGTTTTCCAAATGAGCAACTAGCTGCAATAAAATTAAGCTTGTGAGATAGTCCATGGTATGCTGATTATGCAAACTTTATTGTTTCCAAGTATTTTCCTCCAACATTTACAACTCAACAAAGAAGGAAATTCTTTTATGATTTGAGGCATTATTTTTGGCATGACCCACATTTCTATAAAGGAGTAGATGCTATTATGAGAAGATGTGTTCCGGAATATGAACAAAGAGAAATATTGAGAAAATGCTATGGTAGTGCTTATGGAGGACACCGTGCTGGAGATAGAACCGCACAAAAGGTTCTACAATCAGGTTTCTTTATCTTGTGATGAATGTCAAAGAGTTGGTAATATTTCTAGACGTAATGAAATGCCTATGAATTATTCTCTTGTTATTGAACCTTTTGATTGTTGGGGATTTGACTTTATGGGTCTGTTTCCTCCTTCGAATGGTTATACTCATATTCTTATCGTTGTTGATTATATTACTAAATGGGTAGAAGCTATACCTACTAAAAGTGCTGATGGTGAAACCTCGTTAAAAATGCGTAAAGATGTTATTTTCCCTAGGTTTGGTGTGCCTAGATATCTTATGACTGATGGAGGTTCTTATTTTATTCATGGTGGTTTTAGAAAAACCCTTTCTAAATATGATGTTAATCATAGAATTGTCTCAACTTATAATCCTCGAATCAGCGAGCAGGTAGAATTATCAAATAGAGAAACTAAATCTATCTTGTAAAAGACTGTTAATAAATCTAGGAAAAATTGGTCTGATAAGTTGAATGATACTTTATGGGATTATATAACTGCTTATAAAAATCCTATGGGTACTTCTCCTTATAAAATGGTTTATGGAAAAGCTTGTCACTTGCCTTTAGAATTAGAACACAAAGCTTATTGGGCAGTGAAAGAACTAAATAAAGATTTTAAACTTGCCGGAAAGAACAGAATGCTTGATTTGATTTCTCGTGATGATTGGATATGTGAAGCCTATTAAAATGCTAGACTCTTTAAGGAAAAAGTTAAACAATGGCATGATAGGAGAATTCTTAAAATAGAGTTTCATGTTGGTGAGAAACTTCTATTGTATCGGTCTCGTCTCAGATTTTTGAGGGAAAATTACTCTCGAGATGGGAAGGCCCATATGTTATTGAAGAGGTGTATCGTTCGGGTGCAATTAAAATTGCCTCCCTAAAGGATAACACTACACAAGTGGTAAATGGGCAAAGACTCAAACATTATATTTCCGGAGATTCTTATCATGAAGATGTCAATACTATTGAAGTGGTAACACATGAAGAGTTCATAAGGGAGAAAATTCCAGAATCTGCATAGTCCGTTTTCGAATAGGTAACAATTCTGTTAAGAAAAAGTTTGCAAAATACTTTCAAAGTTATCAATTGTTGATATATGGAAAGTATAAAAAATATTGAGCTGAAGAGGAGTAGGAGAAGGTGCCCGAGGGCACCACACCATGTGGCGGCGCGGGCCGACCCCTAGCCACGCCAACCTATGGTGTGGGCTCCTTGGAGCCCCTCTCCGACTCGTTTTCGTACTGCACCTTCCTTTCATTATACATATTTTTTCTATACAATCTCCCGGACCCCTCGAAGTCCATATATCATTTTCTCGTCGTGTTGCTGTTTCGACCTGTTTCTGCCAGGATCTGTTTTCGGTTTTAGAAGCACCATGGTCTCTGCCAACAACAACAAGGGGAAGGAGACAAAGGAAGATGATCTCCAAGACCCAAAGCTGGAGGAGGAGATATATAGTGGATATGAAGGAGATGTAGAAGAAGACTCGCAAGTGCGCCCACGCGCTACCGTCGCAAGCATTGGAGTAGTAGCAAAACCCTTCAAGTTCAAGCAAGGAGCACAAATGAGCACTTTAGGGAAGGTCCCACATCACTTCCTAGCTCCAGGGATACCACTTCCAAGTATCAAAAACCCCTTCCATACCTGGATCCATGAATATCAATCTAAAAAAGTACCCGGGGGCAAAGTCGCCTTCTTCTTGGGATATGGATCTCTCTAACTGTGCAGATAAATAAAGCTCTCAACCTAAGGAAGTGTGTGTGGGGGGGATCTTGATGGATGGGATTCACCGGCTCACAAGCACGCAAACCGTATTGATCGCAATACCGATATGATGCGTATGCTCATGTTTGCAATTTAAGATTTGAAGAAATCAAATTTAAGCTCATTGAGAAGGACTCACCATCACCACCACCAAAGAATTAATTTTTCATCGGTATTGGAATCTCGTTGGCTTGTTCCAAGCTTGGGGGAGCGCCGCGGTATCACACCTTTATCTTTCACCCTTTTAGTAGAGTCATATCATGAGTAGAGGAAATATCATATAATATGGTTTGCAGTATGGAAGTATCACTCTTTAGTTGGTTACCGTTGTATCTCTTGGTTTGAGTTGCCGTTATGGAATATTAATGAGAAGCTTCATCATCTTCGACACTTTATTTTAGCTTGCAATTTCTCTAATATGGTTGTTCTTGTTATTAGTATTGGTATCGATATTGGAGCATCAAGTTAATCTAGTTGGTTTTGGCAAACTTAGCATTGGTCAGTAGAAAAAATATTTGACTCTTAAGTACAAAATAGGGAGTTGCATGTAGATATATTATTCCATGATTTTTCTTTCTGGTTGGCTCATAAGCTTAGTATTCTCAAGTTAATATTGTTTGTACTTCCAAGGAAGATTGCATGATTGGTTTTATCATATATATGGTTGTTTGTTTTCCCCCAACTTTTATGCTTGCTACCCAACCTTGCTAGCCAAAAACCTATACTGAGAGGGAATACTTCTCATGCATCCAAACCTTGAGCCCAAAACCATGCCATTTGTGTCCACCATACCTACCTATATGTGGTATTTAACCGCCACTCCAACTAAATTACTTGTGTGCTACCTTTAAAACCCTCAAAATTACACCTATTTTGTGCCCCTATTTTAGCTCATGAGGACATAAATAGAGAATCTTTACCTCACTTGTTGATTGGACTTTACACACCTGGACTAGTGGCTTCATCCGCTTATATAATGCTAGAAGAGCTAGCAGCGGGATGCCCAGCCCCAAACTTAATTACAACAAATTTTCTTCACTATTTTTTCTGTGATTTATCAATTAAAGCATGATTGTGGTAAACAAAAGAAAAGAGGGTTGATGTGCTGATTTCAATTAGCTTCCTTCAATGGGAGCCGCTCTTGTAAGGTCTAATTGGCTTGTGACGTACTGTATTTTCTGTTTTCCATTCGTTGACATAAACATACACCACTCTCAAAATTGTTTTAAATGACTCTGTTTACCAAATAAAAAGCTCTAGCACATGAGTTAATCCCTGCTTCCCTCTGTGAAGGGCCTATCTTTTACTTTTATGTTAAGTCATTAAACCTATTCGTTTGTATCTTAAGAAAGCATTTGAGTTGTTGTGATCCACCCATCTATATGTTGATTTATTCAATCATGTCATTTATTCTTCCTTTTTTAGTACAAATGTTTTTATCTGAATGAATACCACTTTGAAAGTTATCAATGATTGCAAAGAAATTGTTATGATTGAGCATGTTAAACTTTGGAATATAAGCTCTAATATAAAGACTCTGATCGAAAGATAAGTACACTTTTAATTGTTCTCTAACCAAGAACGAAGTTTGCCTTCACCAATTTTGATTTCCTTTTTGCACCTTTATCGTGACTACATTTACTTGTTTCAAGTTAAATTATATGAGAGGAAGTTACTTTCTAGAATGACTAGTGTACTGACAGTTGTGATGCTTCTTTTCCGTATTTTATTTATCGACACCTCACTCCATAAACATGTGGTCATGTTTACCGAGTTCAGTTTTGCTTGGGGATAAGCGAGGTCTACGCTTGGGGGGAGTTGATACGACCATTTTGCATCACTATTTTATATAGTTATTTTGTGTTATTCATCGATATATTTCATGTTATGATACATTAATTATGTTATTTTATCTTATTTTACATGTTTAATAATTATGGGAGAAGAAACACCGGGACCAGAAATCTGATGGAAAAAAACACCATCGAGACACCCTATTTCAGAACATCAGAAGAAGAAGGAGGGTATACGAGAAGTCTTAGATGTCCCAAGGAGCAAGCCAACCATAAGGGAAGCTAGAGGGGGGCCACCAGGGGCCCACACCACCAGGTGACGCGCCCCCTCTTGGTCGCGCCTGGGGTGGTCGCCCCCCTGGCCCACCTCTGGGCGCCTCTTTTGGCGTACTTGACCCCCAGGTAACCCTAAGCCCTAAGACATCGTCGAGGAAATATTCAGCCGCCGCTCGCGGCGGAAAACAACAGAGAGAGAAAAGCTCTCCGGCAGGTAGAAATCTGCTGGCGAAATTCCTCCCCGGAGAGGGGAAATCGTCGCCATCGTCACCGTCATCACTCCGGGCTTCATCAAGATCATCATCGTCATCATCCTCACCACCAGCACCATCACCGTCACCATCCACCTTCATCCCGCTGTAACAATTAGGGGTCTTTATCGTTGTTTTCCACTAGATCTCTCTCCTAGTGTGGATTACTTGTTAGTAGTTGATGCTTGTGAGATTGATTGGTGTTTGCACTTTATGACCAGATTGTTATTTACCATTATATCACCTCTGATTATGATCCATATGATGTCTCTTGAGTAGTTCGTTTAGTTTTTGAGGATATGGGAGAAGTCATGATGTTAGTAGTGAAGTTATGTTGAAGTAATATTTATATGGTTTGATATTTAAGTTGTGGTGTTATTCTTCTAGTGGTGTCATGTGAACGTCGACTACCTGATACTTCACCTTTATGGGCCTAGGAGGATGCATCGTTTATTTAGCTACTAATTGTGGGGTTGCCAGAGTGACAGAAATCTAAACCCCCGTTAGGAAACCGATGCACGAGGGAGTGTTGGATCCGAGGCCGTGGTTAGATTTATCTTAATTATTGTCGTCGTATGGAGAAGACGGATGCCAGAGGATGACTTAAGGTTGGGGACGATGGACACTGTGGGTATTCGGGGAGGGATCACACGCCTAGCTGGCGCGCTCACTACACTGCGAACACAACGATCTACCCAGGTTCAGAACCCTCGTGTGGAGGTAACACCCCTAGTCCCGCCTCTCTCTGTATAAGTGCATGCCGAGTACAAGAAATCCTCAAGCTCAACAAACTATAGGAAGGTGAACCTCTACTGTAACCTCTCTCTTTCTCTTCTAGTTCTTCACCTCTCAGAATATCTGCTAGCTCGTGATCGTTGTCGTCGTCCCTCGCACAGGAGGGGGGAGGCCACCTTATATACCGGTGGCCACCAACTACAAGTACAGAGTAGGTGACTACACACTATGCACCACCGCACGCCTCCGCTTCTCCTCTGACAGACGCCGAAAGTCTTCGCTGTCTGGTCGCTGACATGTCCTGTCCCCCTTGTCAGAGACAGGACGTGGCCTCGCCCATATAGCACACTGTACCAACGTATGCATACACATCATCACGCCTAGTAAGTTGAACCGCACGCCTGTACTCTCCCTGAATATACGGGATCTCCTCAACGGCTCCATTGACTTTCCCTCTGAGTAAGAATAGAACCCAGGGCTATCCGGACTTACTAAGAGCTACTCTCTCAGTCCGAAGAATACTCACATCTTCACTTAGCTCCTTGCTCTTCCTACCGAGATAGCTCCATCTCGGCAGCCGTCCAACTCTGTACTTTTCTATCCAGCACATACCAACTCGGTACGGCCCAACTCGGCAATGAGTACCTTAATCATCATTTCTCAACAACCTTACCCCTACTCGGGGGTAGCCCCCGACATTAGTCCCTGAAGCTGTTATGGTCCGGTGAACTCGGACGCTGGGCCGTGCCAGCTTAAACCAATGTTTCCCAAAATGCACAACCGGGTTGCACCTCATCTCGGTCGAGTTCCATCCGGACTCGAATTGGATCCATCATTCCTTGATGAAATTTATCTCTTCAACCGAGTAGGCCACGCTGCATTGGATTTTACCGAGATCCCAGCCTGTAGCCAATCTCCCACAAATTTTGCCGCTCAAATGAGATTGCCTAGTTATCTTCGCTCGTAAGATTCACCACGTGGTGCACCTACGCTGCCCGCATCGCCTTGGTTCTTGCGCGGTCGTAGCACACGCGCACTGCCCACATCATTCACTGCACACCGGGCCCATGCGCCGTTGCGTTCCTTCGCATCAGAGCACTCAAGTGCCCACGTCGTGGATCGTGGGATTAACTGCGCCAGTTACGCGCGGTAATAGCGTTGTGTGCATTTCTTTTGGCGCATTAATTCCCACACGCCCACGTTCGTCTCCGCATCGGATCCGGGGCAGTTACTGCGCTTTGGAGGGTATAAATACCCACGCGTCGCCCGTCGTATGGTTTCCTTCGCCATTTGTCCCCCCGACCTTCTCCTTCCTTGCATACACCCACGAAGAGCACTCCGCTCTGCTGTGCATCTTCGAGCTCCGCCGTGCGCAGAGGGAAGTAGTTCATCACCGTGCGCCACCGCTCACCGAAACGCCTCCGAGCACAGGGATCTCCAGTGCGCCGCGTGGCCCTCCTCGAGCTCGCCTCACCACCACCATACTGTTTTCCCCCCGCCGCTCTTCTTCAAGCTCGTCAACGCGGGAAGCACGCCACAGCGTTTGTTCTCCGCGCCGGCACGGCCCTTCTTCGACCCTTGCGGCCCGAGCCAATCCTTGCGCCCACGCGCAACTCGGAGGCGCCTGGATCCGTAGCCGCCCCAATGGAGCTCGAGCCCCTCTTCGATATCGACTTGGAGGGACCCGCGTCCACCCGCGGCAATTGGGAGGCCTCCGATGTGGTTGCCTCCAACACGCAGTAGTTGGTGAACACCCGCCAAGTGTCGTCGGGTGTCATCTGCCGACCTCCCGGTGACGAGTTGGAGCCGCAACCCAGCGAAGGCAAGCACGTGGTCTTCCTTGGCCACTTGAAGCGTGGATTCGGCCTCCCCATCTCCGATTTGATGCAGAGGTTCCTCCGCCATTTCGTTTGCAACCCCATGATCTCCCTGCAAATGAGATTGCCATGCTCTCTACTTTTGCTACTTTTTGCGAAGCCTATCTCGGTATCTACCCCACGAGAGATATCTGGGCAAAATACTTCCACTTTCGCCAACAAGTCCTCCCCAACAAAGCAAATCCAAATTCTCCCAAGGTCATGACCCAATGCGGCGCAACAATGATTGTCTACCGGAACACCACCGAGTACCCCCGGGTTTAGGGGCTTGACACCTGCCGCAAGTGGCAGAGAGGATTTTTCTACATGAAGAATCCCACGCCAGTGGAGGGCGCCGAGACGGTCGACCTCATTAAGCTTCCCCCCTTCCAGAACAATCCTCCTACTGCCATGAGAAACTAGCGGTACAACCCGAGAAAGACCGCGGCCGATGCAAACGCTGGAGACAACTGACTGAAGCAGCTGGTGAAGCTAGGGCTCCGATCCAATGATTTGATCGCTGCCTGGGTGAGCCGCCGGGTTCTGCCTCTGCAGCTCAGGGCGCACAATATGTGCTTCATGGGCGGGGCCCGTGATTGCACGCACACAACCACTTTCGAGCTCAGCAAGGAAGAGGTGGCCATCTGGGCCCGATCCATCACCAAGTCCACCCTCTCGAACACCTGGGACTGGGGTTCTGAGCCTTACAGCCGAGATAGGCTGGCTCCCCGAGTAAGTATCTTCCGAGTTCAATTATATAATTATGCTTTATGTTTCCCATGCTGCACCGATTAGAGTTCATCTCGGTATCCTCTGAGTTCAGCTAGCTATTTGTGCTTTATGTTTCGCATGTTGTACTGTGTAGGTTTCATCTTGGTATCTTCCAAGTTCAGATAGCTATTTATGCTTTATGTTTCACCCGTTCTGCCAAGTAGGTTTCATCTCGGTATCTTCCGAGTCCGCTTAGTTCCTTATGCTTTATGTTTGCATCTACAACACTTTCCTCGTTAGAGAGAGGAAGACAAGCCGGTCCGCACGGAGAATTGGAAACCCGATCGGACAGAAGATGACAAGGAGCAGTTCGATAACCAGGACACGCTCTGCATCCCGCTCGCCAATCCTCCCGGCCAAGATGGTAAGTCCCGAGTCCCAACTTCAATCCGGGACTGGTCCGAGGATGATGTAGGTGACATAAACAACAATTGTATGCTCTTGATATTTTCTGACCTCTTCCCGGTCTCATTAGCGTATTTTCTCTTCTTGCTTCCAGACGACATGGAAGAAGAGGTGGTCGAGCCAGTGCCTGTGTCCATCGCTGCCTTTGCCAGACTGAGAAAACGATCCGGAAGTCGGGCTGTTGAGCCTCCATCCACCAAGAGGCAGAAGAGGTCCGGGAAAAAGGGACGCCGGGGCGTTAAGACCACGGTGAAACGCCGGAAAAACGTGCGGCCCACAGCTGACGGGTATGTTT
The DNA here is from genome assembly GCA_028641055.1 of Alopecurus myosuroides. NCBI lineage: Eukaryota > Viridiplantae > Streptophyta > Magnoliopsida > Poales > Poaceae > Alopecurus > Alopecurus myosuroides. Next base: position 315,574,711 of record CM054060.1, on the reverse strand, counting down.
CCTCCGAGATGCTTTAACTTTGCATTTCCTTCGCCTTTTTTTGCCTCTTTAGCCCGAGATGCTTCTCGGCTGCATTTCTTTTATTCCTCTATTTTTCCTTTCCTTTAGCGACCAACTCGATGCCGATGCCCCTGAGGCACCTGGGGGTCCGAGTGGTGCCCACGGTGTTATCGACCTTGATCCCGAGGACACGGACACCCAGAACGCTGACCGGTCCGAGATGCCGTTCCAGGACCGAGAAGACCATGATCCCGGCGCAGACAACACAGGCGCCCAGATGGATACTGAAGAGACTCCGAAGAAGCCGTAGTCAGCCCCCGAGCTGCAACCCCAACAACAACCACTAGAGCAACAAACAGAGCAGCATCAGCCACAAGAGGAGCAACACCACACCGAGCAGCAGCCCCCAGAGCATCAGCATCAAGAGTAGCAACAAACTGAGCAACACCAGCCCGAGCAGCGGCCCTCCAAGCAGACACAACCTGATCAGCAGCAGGTTCCCCCAGCCTCAGCAGCAGCAACAACACCGACCCCTCCGAGAAGGGCCTCTCCACTTGAAGCGGTAGCAGCAGCTGAAACTGCCAGGACGAGGACAACAGATACCACAGCCACGCCCAACACTTCACCCAAGGCCACACGCCGGACTCCACTAGCAGCAGCACCAAGACCATCGCCACCGAGCAAATCTGTGGCGCCAACAGGGAGCGGGTCCACTCCTCGTACTCGGCAGCTGGCAAGGTACGCACCCTCGCAGGAAGTAGCGGCTGGGGCGGGCCCGAGCCAAGTGAGGGGTACTTGTGAAGTCCCAATCGGCTGGACGAAGGAGCAGGATATGCTAAAGAGGAAGAAGACCGGGTTGAAGGCAAAACCCGGCACTCTAGCGATTAGGCCAAGCACCCAGCTGTCACAACGCAAGCAGCACCAGAAGCTTGCTGCGGAGCTGTGGGAGGACATAGATCTCACGCTAGACCGGATCGACCACATTGACGAGGTCTTCAGTGGGAAGAAGTTGGGCCAGCTGGACCATTACCGAACTTCCTGGACCCAAGCTGATATTCGCCACATCTCCATGGCGGTTGCAGGGTCCAGCAGCACACTGGCGCACAAAATGAATTGCCTGTGCACCGCTGCCGAGGACGCCGATCTCACCTCCAGAGTAAGTAACTTTTTCTATCCGGCTTTTTCTATGTTGACATATTTTCTACACCGTCCAGTCCCCGAGATTTAGTCCGAGTAGGCAACACTCGACCGAGTTGATGTCTACTCGGGTCGAATCTTCCAATTAACTCTATGCTTGCTTTTTCTTCAGACCTGCACCGAGACCCGAGCCATGCTCTACCGTAGGCTCCTTTGGGCCTACCGAGACGCCAAGCAGCAGATCCATAATCTGCAAGAGGAGCTGGGGGCCAAAGGTAATTTTTCATACCGAGAAAGCGCGTATGCTTTATACTGCGCCAGTTTTTTAACTCGGTTTTGCTTCCTCTTCTCGCATCTGTCTTGGAGAAACAACTGACAGATTCTGTCACCAAATTCTCCTCTCTAGAAAGTAAGTGCCACACCTTCCTTTCTGCGTTTTATGTTTATGCTTCTTCTTTGCTTTAGCTAAGTTTTCTTTTGGATGCATATGAGCATAGGGTCTTCACCGAGAAGCACCAGGACTGCACTGTGCTGGCCGAGTCGGCATACAGCAAGATCTCGTCCCTGGAGAGGAAGCCCTTTATCCTTTTCTTTTATTCGGTTTCCATGTTTCATTTATATTGCTAACCAGATTGCCTCCCACACAGAGGAACACAAGCTATTTGTTCAGAAACACCAAGGGTGTCTCACTCCAGCTGAGATGCAGCAGCAGGTCCAGGACGGCAAGGCCAAGCTCGAGGCCGATCTTGAAACCGAGAGGAATGACGTGGCTAAGATGAAACAGGTGCTGGCTGATGCACTCAAGATGGCACTGCAGGCCGGGAAGGACAAAACCGAGGCGATAGACCAGGCCTCGCTCACCAGATGGTGACCAGCTCCTGCGGCTTGTTGGACAAGCAGCTTGCCCTTGCTGATGGATGGTCCAGCAGGCTTAAGGAGCTTATTTTGGAGTTGCGCTGTAAGTTACTGCTTTTCTTTAAGTTGCTCTATTCGGTTTCTTCTATCCGGTTTCTCTTCTTGACTCAGCTCGGGTATCCTCTTTCTCAGGGAAATTCCCCGACTTCAACTTGGGTGCCGAGAGGGCCGTGGAGAGGGCCCGACAGCTAAGGGCAGAGGCTGGCCACGATGTTACCGAGACGGTCACGATCGATGACCAGGTTGAGAGCATCACGGCCCGAGTTCACTCCCTCAAGGGCTTGGGCACCAACATTGTGTCCACTGGCATGCGGTTGTACAAGGTCTTCTAGCCGGACGTCGAGCCCCCCAAGACAGTTGATAAGCTGGCCTCCAACCTTGACTACGTCAAAGAAGAACTCAAAAAGTAGCGTGCCTCAGTAGCTCGAGCCGGTGCGTACGAAGCTCTACACATTGTCCTGTCCTGGTACGAGAACCTTGACCTCAACAGGCTCCAGAAAATGCCCAATGGATCCCGGTGGACCACAGAGGAGGACTGGATTTGGCGCCACCAGGAAACTGCCTATCGGTTGGCGTCTTACGCTGACACGAAGGAGTTCGTGGAGGGCCCCACCTAGACTGACATCGATAGCGAGGGTGATGAGGACGAGGACGATAACAAGGACGGCGACAAGGGCGGCGAAGACGACGAAGAGGCCGAGATGAACGACGACGAGGAAGAGGCCGAGCTGAATGATGACGATGTAGAGGTGGACGAAGAGGTCCAGGCCGAGCAACAGCCGGCTGCCTGTTCTGAGATCGTCACCATCGAGATGGTTATCTCGGCGCCTGCTCCTGAGCTGAGCGCCTAGGACGCCACAACCGAGAACACCACCTTCAAGCCCCCTACACCAAATGTTGCCTCTACACCACCCGCATCAACTACTGCCTCTGAGCCTGCCAATGAGTCCTTCAACCCGACAGGTTCTGACGTGGATGCAACTCCCTGAACTGCCGCCTAAACACCTGTTCTTTCGACCTTAAACTTTTATCAGATCCCCGGTATGCCCGGTGCAGTTGTATCAAACAATTATTCTGTTGTGTTGCTACTCAGTTTTATTTAAGTTTGAGCAGGACTGGCTGAATGCCGGACTGCACTAATCCGAGTCCCCGAGTTGCTTTTCTCATCCACACGGCTTTTTTCGTCTTTGCTCTTACCTGCCACTTGTGGATTTTTGGTAGTCGAGTCACGAGATTTTGAAAAACCGAGTTTATAATACTTAACAACTTTGAGACTGGAATTAAAACTGCCCAGTACTTAGCCGAAAAACAAATGCAAGAAACAACTCAGCTCGGTTGATTAACTCTTTCTCTCCTTAGCAGTTTTTTCGTGTGTTTATTGACCCTTGGCTTGTTCTCTTGCTTGCCATGAAGCCGGGTTGCGGACATCAGCGAAATTTAAGAGTTGGCCCTTAGGTTTAAACACACTACTAGACTTACGCACAAAATTCCAAGATGATTACCCGAGTTGACAAAGTAAAAGGTAAATAACACATAGCAAGTTAGGAATAGGCAGTCCCCAAGTTCCTACTCGGAGTGCCAACTTGGATTTCAACTCGGTAAAGAGATACATGCAATGCTTTTTCAGGAATGGAAACAACAAAGTAAAGCTACATTCCAAGGGCGCTTTGTTTCCTCTCCGGGTTTATCCGCCCTGTTCTTCTGTGGCTCGTGTGCATCAACTAGATAGTACGCATCATTGTGCAGAGCCTTGCTCACAATGAATGGCCCTTCCCATGGAGGGGAAAGCTTGTGCATCTCGGCTGTGGGTTGCACCAGCCTAAGTACCAAATCTCCTTCTCGGAAAACCTTTGGGTTTATTTTCCGGCTATGATAGCGTCTCAAATTCTGTTGATATACATCTGATCTTGACAGAGTTAACTCTCTTGCTTCTTCGAGCAAGTCGACATCATCTTCTCGGGCTTCTCTTGCCTCTGCCTCAGTATAGAGGGTTACTCTCGGTGAGTCATGCTCAAGGTCAGTAGGCAACACGGCCTTAGCTCCATATACCAGGAAGAATGGTGTGTATCCGGTTGATCGGTTAGGGGTAGTCCTTGGACTCCACAACACCGCCGGCAACTCGTCCAACCAACAACCAGGTAGACTCCATAGGTCATCTTCTGATAGTGAGGATAGTTTTGCTTAGAGTTTGAGATCACCTCACTGAGATAATACAGCGGCATCTGCACCGATTTGCCCTCCTCTTCTCTCTCTACTACCACCACCACACTCACAACCCGGTTGGTGGCTGCAATATAGAGCAACATTGGCTCCTTAGGAAGAGGGCACACTAGGACCGGAGCGGTACCCAACATGGTCTTGAGCTCCTTGAAGCCACATCAGCTTGTGGGATCCGGACAAATTTGTCACTTTTTTTCATGAGCTCGTATAGAGGCAAAGCCTTCTCGCCCATTATCCTAGTGAACCGGCTAAGAGAAGCTAGGCACCCGGTAAATTTCTGTACATCCTTCAAGGATCTCGGAAGAGACATGCTCTCAATAGCTTTTATCTTGGAGGGGTTGGCCTCAATGCCCCGGCTAGACATGAGGAAACCGAGTAGTTTCCCGACCGGGACAACAAAGGTGCACTTGGTCGGATTCAGCTTCATTTGATACTTTCGCAAGTTCGTGAATGTTTCCCGGATATCTTCTAGGAGTGTTTGTTTCTCCTTGGTCTGGATGACTATATCATCCACATACAACTGCACATTTTTGCCTATTTGCTCGTGCAAACATTTATGCATGCATCTCTAGTATGTGGCCCCAGCATTTCTCAACCCGACACATAACACGATAGCAGTAAGCCTCGTACGGGGTAATGAAAGCAGTCTTTATTTGATCAGCCGGGTTCAGAAGGATCTGGTGGAAACCAGAGTATGCATCAATGAAAGACAGTAGTTCACACCCAGCTGTGGAGTCGATTACCTGATCTATTCTGGACAGTGGGAACGGGTCCTTGGGGCAGGCCTTGTTCAAGTCGGTGTAGTCACGCACATGCGCCACACCACATCGACCATGGGGTCGTCCTTCTTCTTATTGACCATGACCAGATTGGCCAGCCAATCCGGATGCAGTTACTCCATGACGAATCCACTTGCTAAGAGCCTTGTGATCTTGTCACCAATGTCTTTTCTTCTCTCAACCGCAAAACACTACTGCAGAATAGTCTACTAGTGACAGGCCCAAAAGGCCCATCAATGACGGGCAAAGTGTCCGTCACTAATAACTAGTCACTGGTAATAGGTTACTAGTGACAGACGGCTGCTAGTCACTAGTATTTGTTTTCTAATGACAATCCTTTATTTATGCATGTCAGTGGTAATTTTAAGTGGTACCGCATATTTTGTTAGTGTGGTAGTTTGCCGGTCACTCATATAGATATTACAGGAAAAAAAAATATAAATAAAATTGCATACTGCATGTACACATCCATAACCACTAGTAGTCATTTCCCAAACACATGGTCAAAATGGCCTGTCCCGTACGTTTCAAAGGGTGTTTGGAAACAACAGATGGGAAAATCATATTAGATGTGCAAATAAACACAGCTTTACACAAATCAAACCTACATTATGAGGTAGTAACTATTACATAAAACTCACATTGAGAACATCATGTGCGCTACCAATTTCGGAAACGAAAAATGAAAGGTACATATGATGCCGGCCGCTGTCGCGACGGAAGGCATAGTTAATCAGTATACAGTACATGGTCTCCATCCTACCGGTTAGCTACCGGCATGGTTGTCGTCGATCTGGCTGCAGCTCTAGCTGGATGCGGCCGTCGTGGTCAACCATCGACGCCCATTCTGTGGCAGAAATACGTGAAGGTGGTCGATCTGCATCTTGTCGAGGAATTGGGAAAACACGATCTTCTTTAGTTCTTGGGTTGCATGGGCTCCAAAGTTCTTGCAGCTGAGACCATGTTCGCTGCACATGGAAGTCCCAACAAATACTCACGGACTCACGGACCTGTTGACCACACCCACAACATTAATTGATATTTGCAAGAGCGGCGGCAAGAGCGGTACCTAGGATTGCCGCTATATTCGGCCTGAACCTTTCCCATGTTCTTCACCTTGCTGACGAGATCCGAGGCGGCCGTTCTCCTCCAGCTGCGGGTGCGCGTGTATAATTAACATCACAGACTACTCACTCACAATCGATGGAAACGGGGCCGGATAAGGAATGGATTGTGTTGGGAAACTTGGGCCGGGAGGTGGCAGCCCACTCGGTGGACTTTGCCCAGTCAACCAGGTCTTAGGGTTTCCCCCACTTTGTACGTTCGTTTGGGTCTCACCCTCCTGTTATATATTGAGGCACTGTACGTAGTCTAGGAACAGAACAAAGAAAGCAATAAAGATTTTGTTGTGCCCACACCCTGTGTCCCTTTTCTTCCTTGTTCGTGTGTTGTTCATCTACGCCGTCGTCGTCACACACCCTCGGGACCGGCCAGCCGGCAGAGGTTGTGTAACACGTTATCAGCACGCGCCTCTTCACCGAGACTGCACCGAGCAGGCTTTCTACAAAAATCGCAAAGGTATAACTCAGATCTGATCGCAAAAATGGAACCGTGACGAAATTTCCTTTCCATTTTTCCGCTTTGCGTAATTTTTAGATCAGATCTGTAGTACGGATTTCCCTCCCGAGAGACGAGCTGACGAACACGTCGCCGACCAATGTCGATTCTCTCGGATCCACGGGGGATTTGTTGACTGTACTATGGAGAGCCGGTACAAACGTGATCCAGATGATTACGTACCGCCGCGATGTACCAGTTGTACATACGCGTTATCGTTATTCCCGACGAACACGACAAATTTTCTTTTTAATTTCCGATGAACGTGACGTCACAGATGTCCGCCATGGCCGTGCTTGGCCGCGTGCTGGCCGGCGCGCCGCCGCGAGCTAGCCGCCGCGTGCCGCCGCGCGCGTGCCGCCGCAAGCTGGCCGCCGCGAGCGAGCCGCCGCGTGCCGGCCGCCGCGTGCCGCCGCGAGTGAGCCGCCGCGAGCTGGCCGCCGCGGCCCCGGTCGTGCGCCGCCGTGCCCCGCCGCCTGGAGCTAGGAGATGGCCGGCCGCCGCCGCGACCTCGAGCCACGGCTTGGTCGCGCGCGCGCCGCCGCCCTGCTCGGCTGGCCCCGCCGCCTCCCCACCTCGCCCCGTGAACGACGCACCCCGCCCGCCCCGCCCCTGGCCGCCTGCGCTCGAGGCCGGCCGGCCGCCACCGCCGCCGCGACCTTGAGCGCCCGCTCGGTCGCGCGCGCGCGTGCGCGCCGCCGCCTCGCGCTAGGCCCGGCCGCCTCGTGAGTCGCCCCGCCCCCTAGCCGGCTGGCCCGGCTGGCCGCCGCCGCTGGTGGCCGACGGGAACCAGGCGGTTCCCTGGCGAGGACGAACGGAGGCCGCCCCCAATGGGCCGCGCCCGATGGCCTGCCGCCCCCGATGGGCCGCGCTCGTCTGCCTGGCAGAGAAAAAAAAATACTGCGCGGACAGAGGGGGTTGTAGGTGGGCTTTTGGCCTGGTTTTTGGCCCATTTTTGGCCTGCTGCCGATACGGGCCGGACCCAGAGCGTGTACGGGCTGAATTTTTATGTTTTAGCACACAGTTTTTTCCATAATTCTGTATATTTTTATTTCTGCTGAATAAATTGTATATAAGTCCCTGGAACTGTCTGTTTTTGCTGAAATTGTAAATTTGGGCATAAAATAAATTCGGAAAGTCATTTTTAGGGCTGATTTTCACGTTTCGAACGCGCTTAGCATAATATCTCTTTATACATTCTTTCATACCATGTTTTACTATCGTAATTAATTGTTTAATTCATAGTAGAGCACTGTTAGCATGTCATTTAAAATTTTGGAACGCCGTCATATTGAATTTTTGTATCAACATCGCTTTATGCAATCGATTACCTGCTGTAATCTGATACATGTTTGCATAAATCGCAGATGGCCGGAATCATGAACCGCGAATTCGAGGAGTTGTCCCAGACTGGGCTGAACTACCTTGCTTGGGCCTCGGACGTGGAGATCGTCCTCGAGGGCCGAAAGATCAAAGGAGCGCTGGATGCGGGGACCAAGGAGGCCCCCAGCACCACGACTGCTGCAGAAAATGCGCAGGCACTGCATTTCCTCCGCCACCATATGAGTGCTACGTTGAAAAACGAGTACATGGCTGAACGGAGTGCTTCAGCCCTGTGGGCCGCTCTTAAAGAGAGGTTCGCTAGATTGAAGTACCACGTCAAGCCAAAGGCGGAGGCGGATTGGTTGCGTCTAAGGTTTGCGGACCACAAATCGGTACAGTCGTTCAATTCCGTGTTACACGTGATTTGTGTGAATCTGGAGATGTGTGGTACGAAAATCATGGACGAGGAGAAGATAGAGAAAACTCTCTCCACCTTCCATCCAAGTAACCTCCAGAATGCGCGGAACTACCGCCTGGAGAACTTCACGCAGTACTCGGCGCTCATTGACGCCCTCCAGGTGGCTGAGGCGCAGGATGAGGTTCTGAAAAAGAACTTCAACTCGCAGCCTTTCGGAGGGGGCCCAAGCCAGGAAGCTTATGCCGGCGCCTACAAAGTGCGCCAGCCAAAGTTCAAGCAGCGCGGCAGGAAAGGCAAAGGCAAGAAGGGACCTAACCACCCCCACCCAGCCAAGGAGCAAAAGGCGGGTAAGGGGGAGGTGAGGCCCCAAGACTGCTTCCGCTGCGAGTCGAAGCTTCACTTCTCCAGGCAGTGTCGTGCTCCCAAGCACGTCGTGGACGCCTTCAAGGCCAAGAGAGCGCATGAGGCGCACCTTGTCCAGATGGAGGCACCACCGGCGCCCGCTGCGGCGCCCGTGATGATCCCCACGCCCCCTGCTGCGCCCGTCATGGCGCACACTGGGGCAACTGTGGAGGCACATGTGGCGGTTCCCACGAACGCCACCGTGTCCATGGAGGTTGAGCACACCGTGTCCCCTCCAACGCCACAGCTGGACATCAACGCTGCCGCCACCATGATAGCCACTGAGGAGAAGCTTAGCGAGATGGAGATCTCGGCTGAGCTGGATGGTTACCTTGTGGATTCCATCTAAACTCCGCCCATTTATGATTCCTATGGCAATAATTTGATACAATTTATTCGATTTGGTTGTAAGCTCTATGAGAGCAACATTATTTGTTTCATTAAACATCTATCGGCGCTTGGATGACTTTGTCATCATTTATTCCATTCTTTTAAATAGAGATACTTATGTTATGTTCTGAAATATTTGCTTGTTTAATTATTATTACTTTAGCATCTTCCTCGCTCTCGTTTAATAATTAGACACTATATTTTAGAACACGTGTGGCGCCCGAATGGAGGAAACGTGCCTTGCCGATAGCGGTACCACCAATACCATCTTGAGAGATACAAAGTACTTTGAGTCCATCAAGAAAATTCCAGGGAGTATTACGACGATCGCCGGCTGCGGTCCTCATATAGTTGGCTCCGGACGAGCCACTATAACACTCCCCATGGGAACAACTTTGATCATTAATGATGCATTGTTGTACCCGGAAGCCACTCGTACTCTCTTGAGTTTTAAAGACATTCGTGTTAATGGATTCCACATTGAAACCCATGATGATGATACCGGTAAGGAGTACCTACTCATCACGAAACGCGATGAAAATGGTAATTAAACATGTTGTCGAAAGGCTTCCTTCGTTCGCTACAGGGTTGTACTACACTAAGATAGTAGCACTACCCATGTACACTACCCTTAAAACTGTTTTTAGAAGCTCTGAACTATTCTGCCTTTGGCACGATAGGTTAGGCCATCCCGGTCTTACGATGATGAGAAATATAATTAACAACTCGAATGGTCACAATGTTAATGTGAAAAATTTCCCGAATCCTGATGATTTCGTGTGCTCCGCATGCGCTAAGGGGAAATTAATCATTAGACCATCACCCCTAAAGGTGAAGGATGAAATCCCCACGTTCTTGGAACGTATCCAAGGGGACATATGCGGTCCTATTCAGCCCCTGTCGGGTCCGTTTAGGTACTTCATGGTGCTCATTGATGCTTCCTCTAAATGGTCCAATGTTAGCCTGCTGTCAACAAGGAACCATGCTTTTGCAAAGTTGATCTCTCAGATCATACAAATAAGGAATAAATTCCCTGATCATCGTATTAAGTCTATTCGAATGGACAACGCCGGTGAATTTACTTCAAAGGCGTTCGATGATTATTGCATGGCAACAGGAATCAAACTTGAGCACTCTGTACCGCACGTCCACACACAAAATGGACTTGCGGAGGCATTGATTAAAAGAATTAAATTCATTGCCAGACCGCTCCTTCAGGGTTGTAATTTACCAACAACATGTTGGGGTCACGCGGTGTTACACGCTGCCAATCTCATCAATTTTCGACCATCGGCCTACAACATCCATTCTCCTATGCAGCTTGCGCAAGGGTCGGCACCGAAAATTTCCCACCTTCGTAGGTTCGGTTTCCTGGTATATGTACCAATACCGCCCCCTCAGCGATCAGCAATGGGACCGCTCCGTAAGTCGGGGATATACGTTGGTTATGAGACTGTGTCCATAATCAGGTTTCTGGACCCCGCGACAGGTGACTGTCATACGGCCCGTTTCGCTGATTGCATTTTTGACGAGGATCTTTTCCCGACTTCAGGGGGAGATAATCAACCCCTTGATGATAAAAGTCCAGAACTTACGTGGCAAGCCACGGGGATCCACGCTCATGACCCGCGCACTGCTGAGTCTAATAGAGAAGTTCAAAAGATAATAGATTTGCACTCGTTGGCGAATCAACTGCCTGATCACTTTAGTGACTTAAAGACTGTGACAAAGTCGCATGTGCCTGCGTGCAATGCACCGGAAAGGGTTGAAATACCAAAGAGAAATCACGGTATACCCGCTCCCGTTCTTAGGCCTAAGAGGACGAGGAATCCGGTTTCTCAAATCCCAAGTACCCGGGGACGCCCGAAGAAAAAGGATAAGAGAGATTTATCGCAGCCTACCCCTGCAAAGGGGAGCCAGTTGAGACCTGGCACAAGTACGGACGTTTCTGTGCACGAAATTCCGGACTTGAATTTTCCTACTACGGAAATACCCAGCGAAGATGTGTGCGCACACATTGGAGCGGGAAAACTAAAGGACCTTGCTCCCGGAATGGGAAATCCGGTGGAGGAAGGAAATGTGCCTTATGCACTCCATGACGAAATGGCCATTAATTATATTAATTCGGGCGAGTCAATTAATCGAGCTATGGCAAATGTCGACATTTATTTTGCCAAGAAAATTGCCTCAATCATAGATCTTGACCCAGAGCCTAACACTCTCGCTGATTGTAAGCAAAGGTCGGATTGGAAAGATTGGAAGAAGGCAATAACTGCTGAGTTATTTTCTCTCAAATAAAGAGAGGTGTTTGGACCTGTTTGTCTAACTCCTCCCCATGTGCGCCCCGTTGGCCACAAATGGGTATTTGTTCGAAAGAGGAACGAAAATAACGAGGTAGTAAGGTACAAAGCAAGGCTCGTTGCTCAAGGTTTCTCCCAGCGACCAGGTGTCGACTTCGAGGAAACTTACTCCCCAGTCATGGATGGAATTACCTTTAGATACTTGATCTCAATGGCAGTAAACTTGGACTTGACAATGAAACTTATGGATGTTGTCACCGCTTACCTTTATGGTAATTTGGATTCGGACATATACATGAAGGTACCCGAAGGTATCCCTATCCCGAACCAAGATAGAGCTAACAGAGGTTTATACAGTGTTCAGCTTAAGAAGTCACTGTATGGACTTAAACAGTCAGGTAGGATGTGGTATAATCGTTTAAGCGATTTCCTTCATCAGAAGGGCTACACGAGCAATGAAGATTGCCCATGTGTTTTTATACGGAGATCACAAGATGGTTTCTGTATTATCTCGGTGTACGTGGACGATTTGAATATAATCGGTACACCTGAGGATATTGAGGAAGCGAGTTCCTACCTGATGTCGGAATTCGAAATGAAAGACTTAGGCAAAACTAAGTTCTGCCTAGGTTTGCAACTTGAACATTCCCCTGCTGGGATCTTAGTGCACCAGTCTTCCTACACCCAGAAGGTGTTGGAAAGATTTGGATTTGACAAGGCATATCCTTCTAAGACCCCGATGATCGGGAGATCTTTACAGCAGGATAAGGACCCGTTCAGGCCTAAGGAAGAGGGGGAGGAAATTCTGGGACCAGAATTCCCCTACTTGAGTGCAGTTGGCGCACTCATGTACCTCGCGAATTGCACACGGCCGGACATTGCGTTCGCTGTCAATTTGCTTGCTAGGTACAGTTCTGAGCCTACCAAGAGGCATTGGAAAGGCGTTAAGGACATCTTCCGATACCTGCAAGGGACCAAAGATCTTGGCTTGTTTTACCGGAGGAATCAAGACCTCACGGTTGTAGGCTATGCTGATGCTGGGTACCTTTCGGACCCGCACACATCCAAGTCTTAAACTGGATATGTTTTCCTTTGTGGAGGAACCGCTATTTCCTGGAAATCGTCTAAGCAAAGCCTAGTGTCAACTTCGATGAACCACTCGGAAATCATAGCACTATATGAAGCATCACGTGAGTGTGTATGGCTTCGACGGGTGATCGGCCACATCCAGCTGTCATGTGGGCTGAACACCATCCAAACCCCCACTATTATCTATGAAGATAATGCCGCTTGTGTTGCACAAGTCCAGACGGGTTATGTGAATTGCAATCTCACGAAGCATATCAACCCCAAATTCTTCTACGCACATGAGTTGCAGAAGTTGAATGAAGTAAAAATCTTACATACTAAGTCGTGTGAAAATCTTGCTGGTTTGTTCACTAAATCATTACCTGCATCTTCTTTCGAGAGATGTGTTCGTGGAATTGGTATGATGAGACTTAGGGAGATGTAAAGTTCAGGGAGAGAATCTTCACAAACTCATCGCTAAAATCTCGATCCCGATGATTGAGTACTTAACTTAATGGTTAAGTGAGTTGTACTATTTTTCCCTTAAGTGAGTTTTTATGAAGTTTCTCACACGAGGTTTTTAATGAGGCAATTCGTGCAACATAGCAATAGTATACCATGTGCTTTTTCTCCATATTTTTCCCACTGGGTTTTTCGGAGTTTTGAGGCATGGCTATACGGATGATACCCAAGGGGTAGTGTTGGGAAACTTGGGCCGGGAGGTGGCAGCCCACTCGGTGGGCTTTGCCCAGTCCAACCAGGCCTTAGGGTTTCCCCCACTTTGTACGTTCGTTTGGGTCTCACCCTCCTGTTATATATTGAGGCATTGTACGTAGTCTAGGAACAGAACAGAGAAAGCAATAAAGATTTTGTTGTGCCCACACCCTGTGTCCCTTTTCTTCCTTGTTCGTGTGTTGTTCATCTACGCCGTCGCCGTCACACACCCTCGGGACCGGCCAGCCGGCAGAGGTTGTGTAACAGATTGTACCTATTGTCGGATGATGGTCTCGTCGTCGTCAACGGCGTGCATGATCTGATAGAGATTCGGCGTGCATGATCTGATAGAGAATTCTTGTGCCGGCGGCATCGGAGTTGGCCGCGGGGGCGAGCCTCCGGCCGAGCTCAGCAAGCATCCGGCAAAGCTCGTCGGGGACGGCCGCAGCATCGAGCATCTACGATATTGAGAAGGGCACTATGGTAGTCGGGAGAGAGATCGATCAGCAGAGAACTTCGTGCGGGTCGTGGGGAGTGCAGCGGGGTGGGGCGTCGTGGCACGACGGATACTAGATACATGTAAACTAGGGTTTGTTGTTGGGCTCATGGGCCGGTTAACAAACTTTTTTGTTTAACGTTACGGCATGTAAAGTGGTTCGGATGCTTGCCGTCCGTAAAGTTTATTCAAGTCATGTATAGATACAGTAGGAGAACAAGCAGTCTAATTGGTCGTGACTAGTAACCACCAAATCAGAGGGGCCATAGCAGATTATTTGCGTGAAAAGCGAGTCAATCTGACGCACCAGAATCGATCCTCACCGTACAAGACTCGGTATGCAAGAACCAATTTTCACGATGATAAATTCTACGGAATACATAGTCTGCCATTCATCGTTTTCTCTCCCCTACGCCTAATCTAATTTTCTAGGTGACCAGTGTTACATAATGCTGCCTAGGTGAAATGGACGTGAACCCTCGCTTGTACAAGAACTTTTCCGCGGTTTAGTGGCAGCGACGCTTATCCCCACTGTATAGGCATGAGTTTGATTACGTTTTCCTTAATTTTGTATCACCTAACTGTGGGTCCTGTCCTAGCGGTTAGCCTCTCAGGCTATATACCACGACGGTCGACAGGTGCAGCTGGTACAAGTTATGTGAAGTGGCTAGTTAATTAGTGACGGGCAAAAAAATTATTTATCATTGGTCTGAACATGACCAGCGACGGGCAAGTCTACATACCTGTCACTAGTATTAGACGATACTATCAGTGATAGGCAAAATATACTCTACTGTCACTAGTATGTGCTACATCCATCTGCTGAGCTTTACCAGTGACAGGCATTTCACTGCCTGTCGCAGATACATGTTATCAGTGACATGCATATTTTTAACCGTCACTAATGTACTGGTGGCTATAAGCTATTCTGCAGTAGTGAAATGGCGCAGGGCTTGCTTTACCGTCTTGGCATCCGGCCGCACATGTAAAGAGTGCTCAACCAACTCCCTCGGGACACCCGACAGGTCTTGATTGGACCATGCAAAGACATCCCAATTCTCACGGAGGAAGCGGATAAGCTCGGTTTCCTGTTTGTCCTCCAACCCAGCGCTAATGATGGCAACACGCTCTGGGAACTCCGGGTCAATCTGCACCTTCTTGGTCTCATGAGAGGCCTGGAAGGTGGCACCGTGCTGAGAGCTAGGCATCCCGGGCATGCCAAGTTGAGCTACCTGGGTCGTGGCCGCTACTTCATGTATCTTCTTCTTCTCGGCAGCAATGACCATGGACTCGGCCAGCCGAGATCCAGCTGAAGCGCACTCCATAGAACGCTTGTAGTCACTTGAGATGGTGATTATGCCATTGTGGTCGGGTAGCTTCATCTTCAAATACACCGCATGGGTGGAAGCCATGAACTTGGACAGAGCTGGTCTGCCGAGAAGAGCATGATAAGGGCTTTGGAGATCAACCACCTCGAACTTCAAGCATCAGTCCGACGATTCTCCCTGGTGCCAAAGAGCACATCAATCAAGACCCGGCCAATGGGAGCACAAGATACTCCCGACACAATGCCGTGGAAGTTAGTCCGTCTGGGAAGCAACATGTTCTCGGGAAGGCCGAGTTTGTCCATGGTGTCTCGGTACAGAATGTTTATGATGCTACTGTTGTCAATCAGCACCTTGCTGAACTTCACATTGAACTTGGGCCCGATTGTCACGACCCCGGACCCAGAGATATACATACTGTTATGTGCTCCTAGACATGGACTCACAAGGGCTTCAGGGTTACCAGCCCCGGCCGCAACAAACAACGGCAGGCAGACTGGATTCATCGGCACGTAGTCCGGATCCCCAGTCTACTACTCCTTGTATCCATGCTAGTCATAACCAACTATGCATATCAAAGCGTCCACGAATCGAATGAAACCGAAGGAAACGGGACCAAAGCTATACAGAGATGCTATGTGTCCAGAAAGTGCAACAACAATCGAGGGTTACTGGGGTTACCTCGCCCCAGGCCGATCACATCGACAGGCGGGCTCGAACATGGATCATCGGCTCCACAACCCCTTGACTGCGACAACTATGCAGGCATAGCCAAAACTGTATAACAATGAGCTCGAAACCAACAACCGATCAAAGCAACACTCTAGACATTGAAACTTGTATTAAACAGATGTTACTAGAGTATAGCTTACAAGCAGAGGTCACACGACCCAACATTACATCAGACAACGGAAGGAAAATTATGTTGCTAATCAACAAGAACCGAAAAGGCCTAAGAGGCCGCAACATAAGGCGACGTCCCAGCCCATAGATTCCAGGCTGCTACCTGGGAACCCCAAACTACTCGTCGATGTCCAAGTTGAATCACCACCGATGAGAGATCTTCTCCTGAACCAAAATTAAGCAAACCTGAGTACGGAAGGTACTCAACAAGACTTAGTTAACCTATTATATATCTGCTATTTCGAAAAGGGTTTCATGAAGACTGATTTGCGTAAAGCAATCTTTGTTTTGCAAGTTGAGGAAGGAATAGCACATCTCATGGAGTGTTTTGAAAACAGATGAGAAAGCTACTCAACTACTGATATCATCATCTTTTTAATCCACCAAATCATTTCAGCACCTCGTGCTTCAAAGATCACCTTCTCCAGTTGTTCCACACTATCTCATGCTACAAGGTAACCCCTCTCGGCATCTCCGAGGAGGCATCCTCCATTCGTTATCAACAAGTTTTAAGCGTTCCGTTTATGCTGTCTATGATCACAGAATCCGTCACCAAGTCGTCTTTAACCGCAGACACGGCTTTTCGAAAAGATTTAACCCTGCAGGGGTGTACAACTTTACCCACACGTACCAACCGACTCTTAGTGCCACCAGGGTTAGCACTAGTCCGGGAAGTGCCGGCAGAGGGTGGTCGATTCCCAGCCTTTACCTTGTCGAACCATATCCATGAGTCAACCCAAACAGGGCCACCCCGTCAACAGGGAGTTGGCCACCTCCTGACGGCACCTGTTCTGTGAGTCGGAAACAAGATCCGTGTACGTCCATCACTTGTCCCGGTCACGACCTAATTTTCTCCAAAACATTTTCCGACTCACACGCAGATGGAAAGCTCAAACTACGTGGCTCATGGATAAGGTTAAACAAGTTAGTCAGCCGGGCGGGGTTCATCGGCCCACGTGTGGATGTACGCTCAGTCTTGGCTCGAAGGCGAGAACTCGCTCCTAGGGGCATGAACAGGACAAAACTCCACAACCCATTGTGGCCTCACATCCATGCCGTGATTAGTCAAGTTATCAAAGGTAACTCCAATCATAAACACCTGACATGGTAGATTCACGCATTGACCAGAATCATCAACTAGGCATGGCTAAGCAAGACTCACAAGGTTTAGCGGAGCGCGCACAAACAAACCTATAGCTGCTAGGTGAAGTGGATCAGGATATCTAGGTTATGCAGTATATAGGAGAACTCTATCTACTGACATCAAATAGTTTGGAACCGAATGCAAAGTACGAGATTCAAATCACTTTGAAATCATATATGAGCAGATAAGAGGTTATGCTTGCCTTGGTTATAGGAAAACCAGATAAAGTCTTCAGGGCTAAGTGCTTGACTTGTCGGTTAAGATCAAGTATTCGTCATTGGGGTTGATGGCCTTCTCTTCGGAGTCACGTTCTACCGAGAGGGAAACAACACCGAAACAAAGAAGAACAATCAACCATGGCATCGATGCAATGCGCAATATGTATGCATGAGCAAGTTAATGCACTGAAATAAAGCCCTAAACATGATCGTTGGGTTGCTAGGGTTCGTATGTCAGTTAGGCAGTTTTACTGAAATTATCCCGAAATGGATCCCGGAGGGGGTTTCGGACGATTATGGAAGTGAGTGCAATTTAAAGTGCTCAAAAGAGTTTGAAAACATCATAACTAGATTGTACTTGTCATTTTGAGCAATTTGGTATATAACTTTTATTTTTCTAATTTTAGTGAATAAAAACTTATTTTTCTATTTTAAAATGGATTAAACCACATTAAATAAATGCTTATTTTTGAACTTTCTCAAACATTTCTTAAAGTGACATATTCATGTAGATCTTATTTTTCTGATCACTCCCATATTTTTATATTATTTTTCTGATTAGTATTTTGAAAGATATTGATTAACCAAATTTATTCATTTTCTGGAATTAAATAAACAAAGGGATTATGACATCAGAATGATGTCAGCGTGACATCACCCAGGAATGGATGCTCTCTGTTCTTCACAGTTGGCACCAAATTCGAACCAATTCGTGTATAATTTGAAAATTAAACTTCACAGCGATGGAGAGGAGGTCGAGGGGAGTTGAAGGGTACCGGAGATGGACCATTTGGTCGCCGGAATACTCGCCGGCGACGAGGTCCGACGGCGGCGGACGGTGGCCCTCGATGACAACGAGCTAGAGGAAGAGAGGGAGCGATTGAAGGGGATGGGGAGCCTCACCACGACGCGGTGGAGCTGGTGGAGGGGTCGGGGAGGCCAGGGCCGGCCGGAGGCGGCCGGAATCGACCTCGACGGCCGGCGGCCATGGAGGAAACGGCGGCCCGATTGCGGAGGTTCCGGCCATCCCGGCTGCTCCTCTCGCTCGTGGAGGATGAGTGGAGCACGGCGGAGCTCGTGGAAGCCTCTGCTCGGCGGTAGGGGGCGTGTAACGGCGGCGGCAACGGATCATGGCCGAGCTAGTTTTCGGCCGCACCGGAACATACAGAGAGAGAGGGATGAAGCGAGGGGGTGAGAGGTGGGGAGAGGAGTCGTGGTACTCTTTCCCTTGACGAGGACAGCAGCGCGGCGGCGCTGATCGCTGCGAAATCGGGCGACCAGGAGAGCTCCACCGAGCTGCTTCTGTCTGCGAGGAAGAAGACAAAGGGAAAAATTCCCATAACCCCCTGCCTTCTCGAGAAAATTGCAAACGAGTCCTTTTTTATTTAAAAACAGAACAAAAACCATTATTTGAGGGCCTTTTCGCGGAGATAAAAATTGGCAAAAATATATTTTGAAATCCTCACAAAATTTCCAACCTAACCACAACTTGGGTTGGTGCATTTGAATTATTTTTCAATACCAATTTTTGGAACCCAAATTAAGTACTTTTTGTGGGATTTTCTGAAACCATTTAATTTCACAATTTAAATTATTTCAAACACGAGTTAAACTTTTGTTTTCATGCATGTTTGATATGCCAACAACACCACAACCCTAATTTAGCAAAAATTGGGATGTTACAAATCTACCCCCCTTACAAGAATCTCGTCCCGAGATTCCCGAAGGAGAAAGAAAGAAGGAACACCGGTTTTGAACGATCTTCTCGAACCTTACGGTTCTTTTCTCGAAGATGTTGATCCGTAGCATCGTGTATTGTTGAACGGATACACCTTAGGTAAGAGGGAAAAACTCTTAAGATTTGATCTTCACGAAGATCGAGTATCTCATGGCTAACTCATGACAGGAATGTTCACAAAGAACTGTTGAGTTAACAGGCATGAAACACATCAAGATAACGGAGGAATAGAAGATGGTTTCAAGTTTGCGGACGACGATTCTTGAAAGGATTTAGAATATGAGCTTTGCACAAGACTTTAAATCCTTTTCGAAGAGAAAGGTTGAACAACTTGTGACATCGAGGTTTCTTCAAACAGAATACCAAGATGGGAAGAATTGTTTTGAATATCACAATGTAATATCCGTAGACGAGGGAAAACACGAGAAAACACTGTAATCGTGCATCGGAGAGAATTTGGTACGAAATCATGTTCACTCTTCTGAGTGGACACGGAAGATAACGGAACTTTCATTCCGTCAAAGTTTGTCGAAAACTTTATCAGAATCGGGATGTTACTTCACTGCATAAGATGAGTAGCCAGAGGATGTTGAAACACCGTAGTTAGGGAGGAATTCTTGGTCACACCTTAAGAATGGATAACCAACGGGGACTGAGACACCGAAAGGAATAAGGAATCTCTTTCCTACTGTGGTTTGGACGTAGCAATACGTTTACCACATGGTTAAGATCCCATGGCTGAAGTAACTGACAAATTCACACAATGTGTGAGATGAACAGAACTTCAGGTACTAACAACTTGAAAAAGGGAACTGATCAACGGCGGTTACGAAACACCACGAGATGTTTTTCACGATAAACTTGTTTCCATTAAGACGAAGGTTTTGGAGGTTCAACAGAGAGATATTGGAAGAATCAACTTCCAGGTTCTCCTGGATGTTCTGGATACCAATATCAGGCTTACACAAGCCTTATATAGGTCATCAAGTGAAGGTAAAACTCCGGTTTTGGGAGAACAGAGAGGGAAACTTGTTAGGATTAACCACACAAGAATTCTCACGGAGAGTGGCTGTTCTTACGGATACAAGGAGATATGACATTAGGCCTTCCGGCTAGTTGTGTCAACCACCACATCAACCATGCCAAATTTTCAAATGGACTTAGTTCAGCACCCTTGAGGAAACACCAACCATCCTTGCTGCTTGAGATTCAGCTCTGGTTAGTGGATGGATGATTCAGAATCAGCACATCTGATCATAGAGGTTACACCGGTTACCAACGGAATACACTTGTTGGATTCTCAAGATATGGACTACGATGCCACGCTCAAAAAGGTAAGCGAGGTTGTAGAACTCATGTGTTAGCAACTTGCGAAAGACGGTTGCACCTACGTGGTTTACTTTTAAAAGAACACATCGGAGTCCGTGTTGGGAAGATGATAACAGAGATCACCAAGATCTTGGACTTCTTCTCTCAAGGAAAAATCAGTCAGTGGCCTTGCGTGGATGCAAACTTCTTCAAATAAATGGAGGCAACGACCTACCATATCAAGAATAGACCACACATACATGACCGACTTGGGATTATTCCCGAAAGAACAAGGAAACTCTACTCGGATCCATGGCGACAACTTTCACCATAAGCACATGAACCGGGGTAAGTTACTTCGAACATCCAGAACACAACTTCGTGATGACACAAAGATGGTTCTCAAAAGTTTCCAACATTAATGCCAAGTGTTCGACATGGACCTCTTGCAACTTGGAGAAAATAGGGATGTCATCGATGGGCTCGACGACACACTTATCAAAACACTCCAAGAAAAGGGGTTTCATATGATATATGAACAAGGCAGAACATTGGTCAGACCAAAGGACATGAGGTGTACTCGGGCCAAACACCATGAGTGAAAACACCATCAGGACAATCCTTGAATCTGAGCTTGATCTGACGATAGCCCAAATCAAACCAAGGTTGGAATGATAGCACGTCCACGAAGGAGATACTATTTAGCTTCAACACGAGGAAAACTAGATATCCCTTATCAAAGGATCAAGTTAGGCGGAGCTTTTGCCTTTCAACTCTCCAAGTTGTTGTTTAAGCTCAACCAGCTAGTCCAGGATATCCAGCGCTGTTTTCTTGGAGAAAGGAGTGGTTCAAATTACCCCTTATTTATACATCACGGTCAGGTGACAACCTGGTGATACTTCTAGAAAGACAACCAGAATATCACAACCCACCGGCATGTCTTAGAAATCTAAAGGAGGCATGCTTTTCAAAGCAACCGATATGAACATGAGAGCTTGGCATGAACCTAACTCTCTGACCAGAAATGTGCACCGGAGTGAACGGATTTGGTAACACGACCAACTTCAAACAGAGACCGGGTGACCAATAGTGCTAAGAAGGATACAGATGTTTTCTTAGATTTCCAAAGCAATAAGAATTGCTAGGAAGACCTGATACACACATCAATGCACATACCCAACATTCTTGAGAGTTCAAGACTGGAAGAAAGGGGAGTGAAGATGTGTACGAGCATCACTTCATCAATAAGGGCATGAAACTTAACACAACCTCTTGATATAAAGGAGTGTGATACTCGAAGGTAGAACAGAATAGAGGCTAATAAAACTTCTTTATTCTGTGAATTACAAAACTTTGACCTGGTTCTTAAGATGAACGAGGTTCTGGAGTTTGTTTCTCCTAACATTCCAAGGTGGAATGTTTTGATGGAAAACAAGAGCAAATGCATTAGAAGAATCCAATACACATAAGAAACTTGGTTTCCAAACAACGGACGAAGTTCGGAAAGCAACTAAAGAGTAGGAACGTGCTCTATAAAATCCTGAGATCACGTTGGATGCACGGGTTAATACTCATGTGTAGAACCCATGCCAAAAGGTTGGTATAGCTGAACCAAGAGCAAAGATATGAGAATCATAAAGAACACTCTTGTCACGATCCTTTTGATTCCTAGAGAAAACCTATGGCTATGGAAGCTGAGATTACCTAGCCATCCTGAGGTAGAACAAATTCTTCACGATCCAAAGGAACAGAACTTGGGTTAGAGGTCAGCATCCTGTACTGATAGCGTGAGCGTCGGGTAGTTAAGAAACCACACGATCCAATCCACTGCAATTCAGCACATTCCGGGACCTTCGGTTCAAGTCCAAGGTTGTAACACAACGAAAGGAGTAACTACTCTCTTAATGTCTTAAAGGACACTATGAATAGTAATCACGAAGTATCTTTCAAAAAACAACATAGCTCCGAAAGAATTTGAGCAGGGGGTAACAGATACATTCGAGATGGAAAGCAGATCTCGAGGTTCAGGATTTAGAACTTGGAAACATGTAGGAATATGGAATCCGGACAACTCTGAGAGATTGGAATGGAAAGGAAATCTCCCAGATTAAGAGATAACGGAACTTGGAACACACACGACTCTGGAACTTAACACTAGGTCAACTGGGGTGAAAGAAACGTCCTTGCCAGAAAAAGCACCTAGGTTTTGAATGACTAGAAGAGATAGCAAAACCTTTTCAAATCAAAACAGGTAAGGTGACCCAGAGTTTAGAGCGATACCAGATACGGAGTAAAAAGAATCCTAAGAAGGTTTTTCACAATCATTTGAAGTTTCAAAGTAGTTTTCACAAACACTAGACTCGACATCGACCAAGCAGTAAGGTTTTCCTACAGGCAGTCCTGCTCTGATACCAAGACTTGTCACGACCCCGGACCCAGAGATATACATACTGTTATGTGCTCCTAGACATGGACTCACAAGGGCTTCAGGGTTACCAGCCCCGGCCGCAACAAACAACGGCAGGCAGACTGGATTCATCGGCACGTAGTCCGGATCCCCAGTCTACTACTCCTTGTATCCATGCTAGTCATAACCAACTATGCATATCAAAGCGTCCACGAATCGAATGAAACCGAAGGAAACGGGACCAAAGCTATACAGAGATGCTATGTGTCCAGAAAGTGCAACAACAATCGAGGGTTACTGAGGTTACCTCGCCCCAGGCCGATCACATCGACAGGCGGGCTCGGACATGGATCATCGGCTCCACAACCCCTCGACTGCGACAACTATGCAGGCATAGCCAAAACTGTATAACAATGAGCTCGAAACCAACAACCGATCAAAGCAACACTCTAGACATTGAAACTTGTATTAAACAGATGTTACTAGAGTATAGCTTACAAGCAGAGGTCACACGACCCAACATTACATCAGACAACGGAAGGCAAATTATGTTTCTAATCAACAAGAACCGAAAAGGCCTAAGAGGCCGCAACATAAGGCGATGTCCCAGCCCATAGATTCCAGGCTGCTACCTGGGAACCCCAAACTACTCGTCGATGTCCAAGTTGAATCACCACCGATGAGAGATCTTCTCCTGAACCAAAATTAAGCAAACCTGAGTACGGAAGGTACTCAACAAGACTTAGTTAACCTATTATATATCTGCTATTTTGAAAAGGGTTTCATGAAGACTGATTTGCGTAAAGCAATCTTTGTTTTACAAGTTGAGGAAGGAATAGCACGTCTCATGGAGTGTTTTGAAAACAGATGAGAAAGCTACTCAACTACTGATATCATCATCTTTTTAATCCACCAAATCATTTCAGCACCTCGTGCTTCAAAGATCACCTTCTCCAGTTGTTCCACACTATCTCATGCTACAAGGTAACCCCTCTCGGCATCTCCGAGGAGGCATCCTTCATTCGTTATCAACAAGTTTTAAGCATTCCGTTTATGTTGTCTATGATCACAGAATCCGTCACCAAGTCGTCTTTAACCGCAGACACGGCTTTTCGAAAAGATTTAACCCTGCAGGGGTGTACAACTTTACCCACACGTACCAACCGACTCTTAGTGCCACCAGGGTTAGCACTAGTCCGGGAAGTGCCGGCAGAGGGTGGTCGATTCCCAGCCTTTACCTTGTCGAACCATATCCATGAGTCAACCCAAACAGGGCCACCCCGTCAACAGGGAGTTGGCCACCTCCTGACGGCACCTGTTCTGTGAGTCGGAAACAAGATTCGTGTACGTCCATCACTTGTCCCGGTCACGACCTAATTTTCTCCAAAACATTTTCCGACTCACACGCAGATGGAAAGCTCAAACTACGTGGCTCATGGATAAGGTTAAACAAGTTAGTCAGCCGGGCGGGGTTCATCGGCCCACGTGTGGCTGTACGCTCAGTCTTGGCTCGAAGGCGAGAACTCGCTCCTAGGGGATTGAACAGGACAAAACGCCACAACCCATTGTGGCCTCACATCCATGCCGTGATTAGTCAAGTTATCAAAGGTAACTCCAATCATAAACACCTGACATGGTAGATTCACGCATTGACCAGAATCATCAACTAGGCATGGCTAAGCAAGACTCACAAGGTTTAGCGGAGCGCGCACAAACAAACCTATAGCTGCTAGGTGAAGTGGATCAGGATATCTAGGTTATGCAGTATATAGGAGAACTCTATCTACTGACATCAAATAGTTTGGAACCGAATGCAAAGTACGAGATTCAAATCACTTTGAAATCATATATGAGCAGATAAGAGGTTATGCTTGCCTTGGTTATAGGAAAACCAGATAAAGTCTTCAGGGATAAGTGCTTGACTTGTCGGTTAAGATTAAGTATTTGTCATTGGGGTTGATGGCCTTCTCTTCGGAGTCACGTTCTACCGAGAGGGAAACAACACCGAAACAAAGAAGAACAATCAACCATGGCATCGATGCAATGCGCAATATGTATGCATGAGCAAGTTAATGCACTGAAATAAAGCCCTAAACATGATCGTTGGGTTGCTAGGGTTCGTATGTCAGTTAGGCAGTTTTACTGAAATTATCCCGAAATGGACCCCGGAGGGGGTTTCGGACGATTATGGAAGTGAGTGCAATTTAAAGTGCTCAAAAGAGTTTGAAAACATCATAACTAGATTGTACTTGTCATTTTGAGCAATTTGGTATATAACTTTTATTTTTCTAATTTTAGTGAATAAAAACTTATTTTTCTATTTTAAAATGGATTAAACCACATTAAATAAATGCTTATTTTTGAACTTTCTCAAACATTTCTTAAAGTGACATATTCATGTAGATCTTATTTTTCTGATCACTCCCATATTTTTATATTATTTTTCTGATTAGTATTTTGAAAGATATTGATTAACCAAATTTATTCATTTTCTGGAATTAAATAAACAAAGGGATTATGACATCAGAATGATGTCAGCGTGACATCACCCAGGAATGGATGCTCTCTGTTCTTCACAGTTGGCACCAAATTCGAACCAATTCGTGTATAATTTGAAAATTAAACTTCACAGCGATGGAGAGGAGATCGAGGGGAGTTGAAGGGTACCGGAGATGGACCATTTGGTCGCCGGAATACTCGCCGGCGACGAGGTCCGACGGCGGCGGACGGTGGCCCTCGATGACAACGAGCTAGAGGAAGAGAGGGAGCGATTGAAGGGGATGGGGAGCCTCACCACGACGCGGTGGAGCTGGTGGAGGGGTCGGGGAGGCCAGGGCCGGCCGGAGGCGGCCGGAATCGACCTCGACGGCCGGCGGCCATGGAGGAAACGGCGGCCCGATTGCGGAGGTTCCGGCCATCCCGGCTGCTCCTCTCGCTCGTGGAGGATGAGTGGAGCACGGCGGAGCTCGTGGAAGCCTCTGCTCGGCGGTAGGGGGCGTGTAACGGCGGCGGCAACGGATCATGGCCGAGCTAGTTTTCGGCCGCACCGGAACATACAGAGAGAGAGGGATGAAGCGAGGGGGTGAGAGGTGGGGAGAGGAGTCGTGGTACTCTTTCCCTTGACGAGGACAGCAGCGCGGCGGCGCTGATCGCTGCGGAAATCGGGCGACCAGGAGAGCTCCACCGAGCTGCTTCTGTCTGCGAGGAAGAAGACAAAGGGAAAAATTCCCATAACCCCCTGCCTTCTCGAGAAAATTGCAAACGAGTCCTTTTTTATTTAAAAACAGAACAAAAACCATTATTTGAGGGACTTTTCGCGGAGATAAAAATTGGCAAAAATATATTTTGAAACCCTCACAAAATTTCCAACGTAACCACAACTTGGGTTGGTGCATTTGAATTATTTTTCAATACCAATTTTTGGAACCCAAATTAAGTACTTTTTGTGGGATTTTCTGAAACCATTTAATTTCACAATTTAAATTATTTCAAACACGAGTTAAACTTTTGTTTTCATGCATGTTTGATATGCCAACAACACCACAACCCTAATTTAGCAAAAATTGGGATGTTACACCGATGAAGGTCGGGTCCAGCACCAAAGCATAGCTACCCGGATTGGGCATGGTGTTGGGATGATCATCCTGGGACCAAACAATGTCCTGGTCGCACCAGTGGATGTAATCCGGCAGTGCCAGCATCACTGCATTCACTTCCATCGCTCGCATGCGCATAAGGCTCTGCTTCTCATCCGGCTCGGTGGTGAAAACCATGTAGCTTTGATGGTGCTCCTGATACTGATCTCGGTCTCCACCACCACCACCATTGTCATTGTTGTTTTTGTTGTTGTTCCGATTGAAGTTGTTGTTGCGGTTGTTGTTGTAGTTGTTGTGGGCGTTGTTGTTGTTGGACCCATGCACCACTTGATTCACATTCCCCCTTCTATGGTTCTCGGCGGGCCTGGGAGCAGCTGCCTGGATAGACTGAACATTTGAAGCCGGAGCCGGCAGAGGAGGAGGGGGAGGCAATTGGCCAAAGCCTTCGCTCTTAATCCGGTTCCACCAGGTGCACTGCCGGGAAGTGTGGTTTCCCAGCCTACTCGGATGCCGATTGTGGAAACTAGACGGCCCATCCCTCATTGACTCAAAGATAAATCTCTGAGAAGCGTCTCCGGACTGCTTGGGATCAGTCCACAGCTTCTTGAAGTTCTGGCTCTGGTTCTGGTTTTGCCCATACTAGGGCCCAGCAGTTTTTTTTGCCTTTGGCTGCTTCCGGCAACAGGCTGATCTGACTCAATCGCGGATACCCGATCCAAGCCATAGCGGATATCCGGTCTGTCATCCCGCCTTTTGTTCCGGTAGTCTTGGCGATCATTCCGCCGGGTACCATCATTACCATTGTTTCTCCTTCTTGGCTCAAAAGAGTCGAGCAGAGGCTGAGTAGGATCACCGAGTGCATACATAGCAGCAATATTGATGGTCTCAGCGAGCGTACTCGGCATCTCCCTCTACAACTTTTGCCACAGCATGCTGCCATGTCGGCAACCTTGAGAAAACCAGGAAAGGGCCTGTGATTCATTCACACCCTCACAGGTTTTCTCAGAGTGCTCCAGCGAGTCAGATACTCTCAGTTTGTCTCCTCTTCCCTCTGCTTACATGTAGAGAGCTGTTGTGGCCGGTTTGGCCTCGTGTAGGTGCTGGTGAAATTACTGATGAATGTCTCCGAGAAATCAAGCCAGGAATTGATGTTGTCTGTCGGCAGGTTGTTGAGCCAAATCCGGGCTGGGCCCTCCAACATTTGGGGCACATATCTCACTCCCCATCTGCGGTTACCGCCGACAATGTGCACAGCACTAACATAGTCATTTAGCCAGTCATCCAGTTTAAATTCAAAAAAAAAAACCAGTCATCCAGTTTGGTGCTCCCATCATAAGTCTTGGTCCCTCTTGCTAGCTGGAACTTGGGCACATCCGGCTCGTTCATAATCCTGGGACCAAGGCAAAGCTGTCCGCGTGGGCCCCGCGATTCCATCTCTTCTAACAGATAGATTCCGTCCAACTTGTACCTTGCGTCACTCGGCTGCAACATTCGTGCTCCCAACCGAGCTCCAACACCTCCTGGGTCAGCATACTGATCATTCCTCTGATATCCGGCTTGCTCCATTGCCGAGTAACCATCATTGTATCGGTCCTGCCGCGCGGCACCGGATTGGGGAACCGGGTTGACCACGGGGGCAGTCACTTGTGGCTGAACAACAGACCTGCGCCGGGCTGAGGTTGAACCGGGTTGGCAGCTGGGTGCTGAGTTGGACCATCCCGGTTGCCTCCTTGTCCTTCTTGTGGAACTCGGGCCGCATTATTGCCACCACATTGAGCAATGTGTTCTTGACCGGGCTGCCGCTCTATAGCTAACTGTTTTCCGGCGACATCCAGATCATACACTTGGATCTTCTTATGTCTTCTAGAGTTCACACTCCGATATCTCCTACCGCCGAGATGGGGTGAGGAAGCCTGCCCTCCGGATCTCGCCCCATGCGACTGAACAACATGGAACGCACCAGCTCACGGATTCGCCTTCCGGAAAGCCTCATTCTTCCTACCAGCTTCAAGAACAAGCTCATTAAGCCGGTCCTGCTGCCTAATGTGAG
Organism: Alopecurus myosuroides; assembly: GCA_028641055.1. Taxonomy (NCBI): domain Eukaryota; kingdom Viridiplantae; phylum Streptophyta; class Magnoliopsida; order Poales; family Poaceae; genus Alopecurus; species Alopecurus myosuroides. The sequence goes on along the minus strand of CM054060.1, from coordinate 315,546,243 downwards.
CTTCACCCGATAGGTTCGGCAGCTCAGCAGCATCTGCCTCTGCTACCCTAAGAGTTTTGGCAGGAGAACTGTACTTGGGCCTACCAGCCGAGTTCATACTAGCGGATTTACTAGCAGTTCTACCATCCCTAGCCAACTGGGCACCAAGGTTGCGGCGGATAACACCTATCCGACTAGGGTTCTTTGCCATAGGAGTAAAACCATGAGCCCTATTGTACTCATTCTGGTCAAGGTCAAATTCTAGCCTGACCTTTGCCATCTCAGTGGCCTCCAGGAGAATGGCCTGGCGCTGCTCCTCGAGCTGCGCCCGCAACACCGCCGGATCCGTATCCGCGGCTAAGGGCATGCTCAGCTTCTCAAAGACATCAGCGAGAGGAGCCGGTATCGCAATCGATGAAGTAGGGGCCTTGAAGCCCGGTTGATTCTCGGGCCTATCGTATGGCTTATGGCTCGGCCGAGCAGACTTGCCAACAGCCTCGGGTGCAGCGGGCGCGCCCTTCCCGGCAACAGGAGCTGGACCAATCATCATCACAACCACGCTGCCCGCGGAGCTAGCGTTAGGCCGCCCGCGGACGACGAGAATGGAAGGAGGATCAATAGCAACAAGCACCACGTCGGGGTACACGCGGATGACGGTGGTGGCGACGTACACCAAGTGCCGGCCGAAGCTGACGACGGAGCCGCCTGCGGGCACGGGCCTGCCGCAGAAATCGCTCACGCTGTCGGTGACGAAGTCGAGGGAGCCGAATCTATGAACAAGGCCACAAACCACGCGCTCCCCCGAACGAGAAACGGGTTCCGTCCAGATAGAAATCCCATCCAGTGCCGCTGCTGGCCCCACGGTAGGTGCCAACTGTGGCCTTATGGAGAAGACAGATGCCATAGGATGACTTAAGGTTGGGGCCGATGGACACTGTGGGTATCCGGGGAGGGATCGTACGCCTAGCTGGCGCGCTCACTACATCTCCTAGGTCTTCACCTCTCAGAATATCTGCTAGCTCGTGATCGTTGTCGTCGTCCCTCGGGTAGGAGGGGGAGGCCACATTATATACTGGTGGCCACCAACTACAAGTATAGAGTAGGTGACTACACACTGTGCACCACCGCATGCCTCTGCTTCTCCGGTGACAGACGCCGAAAGTCTTCGCTGTCTGGTCGCTGACATGTCCTGTCCCCCTTGTCAGAAAGACGTGGCCTCGCCCATACAGCACATTGTACCAACATATGCATACACATCATCACGCCTAGTAAGTTGAACCGCACGCCTGTACTCTTCCTGGATATACGGGATCTCCTCAACGACTCCATTTAATTTCCCTCCGAGTAAGAATAGAACTCAGGGCTATCCGTACTTACCAAGAGCTACTCAGTCAGTCCGGAGAATACTCACATCTTCATTTAGCTCCTTGCCCTTCCTACTGAGATAGCTCCATCTCGGCAGCCGTCCAACTCGGTACCTTTCTATCCGGGACGTACCAACTCGGTACGGCCCAACTCGGCAATCAGTACCTTAATCATCATTTCTCACCAACCTTACCCCTAGTCGGGGGTAGCCCCCCGACAATTACTTCTTGTATTTGCGGATGCTTGCAGGGGGTTTAATCATAAGTATGTATTAGTCTTATTTGGGCGGTGCATTAGCATAGGTTCGCCCACACAACACCTATCAACATAATAAATATTAATCAACTGTATGAAACGCAAACACTTGACGAGATTCCCACGTGGCCTCGAGAACGTTTAGTCACAATAAGTAAAACAACCGTCTTGTACTTTGCTCTCAAAATGATTGGGCCACTCGTTACAATTGTTATTACTGTTATTTAATTACTCGCACTTTATTTATCTACTATATCAAAAACCACCAAAAACGTGTTAACTAGTGTTTACAATGAATTCTCCACCCAGTCTGCTTGTCAACACCTTCTGCTCCTCGTTGGGTTTGACACTCTTATTTATCGATAGTAATACGATACACCCCCTATACTTGTGGGACATCACATGTGCATTACATAAACCGAAAGGCATGCGTCTACAAGCATAAGTACCATAAGGACAAGTGAAAGTGGTTTTCTCTTGGTCTTGATTTTTAACATGGATTTGAGAGAAACCGGAAAAATAGCAAAATTGAGTGTTTTTACAAAACCTCTCTAGAATTTTATTAATAAAAGGAAAATACTAATGATCCTTCTTAGCAGCTTTATTCAATATCTAAAATAAATACACATTCTATATCTTACTATATTTCTTTAAGGAATAAGTTCATTTTTATCATTAGCAACAATAGTCATACCTCCTTTCTTGGTAACACAATGGACATGACTAACCGATCTACTATCAGCAATAGGATAAATAATAGCAGCTTCAAGGAGCTTTAATATTTCACTTCTCACCACTTATTTCATTCTTCGATTTTAAGCGGCGTTCATGATCAACCACATGCTTGGCATCAGGATCAAGATTGATTAAATGCTAACATAGAATAGTACTAATGCCTTTAAGATCATCCAAAGTATAACCAATATCTTTGCGGTGCTTCCGGAGTGTTTCCAATAAACGTTCTTCCTCATACTCTGAAAGGTCAGCATTGACAATAACATAATATTTTCTTTTCATCTAAATAAGCATATTTAAGTGTGCCAGGAAGAACTTTAGGATCAAGAACTGAGTCTCCTTTAGGTGGTAAAGGTGGACCTAAGGATTCTACAGGAAAATTGTTTTTGATAATAGCAGGTTGGTGATACGTCATAAACGTATCCATAATTTATGATGTTTCATGTTGTTTTGATGCCATATGCTACATGTTTCCTTTACACTTTATGTCATTTTATGGAATTTCTGGGAATAACCTATTGACAAGATACCACAGAGTCAGTTCCTGTTTTCTGCTGTTTTTAGTTTCAGAAAAGTTGTTCTGGAAATATTCTCGGAATTGGACGATTCGAAAGCCAAAAGTCTTAGAATTCCCGACACGTCAACAAAGTTCAAAGGAGACCCGGAGGGGTGCCCTGGATCAGCCATACCATGGGGCTGCGCGGGCTCCCCCTGGCCGCGTCGGCTAGTGGTGTGCCCCCCTAGGGCACCCACCGACGTCGCCCTCTCGCCTATATAGTCTCCCCGAGGCACAAACCCTAAAAAAATCAGCAGTTTTCCACGAAAAGTTTCGGGGGACAAAAATCTCTATTCTGGCACCCTGCCGGGACGAGAAAGTTTCCCCGGGGATGAGGGGTCTCCATTGACTCCACCTCCATCTTCATCGCCGTTGCTGTCTCCTATGACGAGGAGGGAGTAGTTCCCCCCCGGGGCTGAGGGGTCTACCGGTAGCTATGTGTTTCACCTCTCTCTCTCTCTCTCTCATGGTGAGATCTCTATGTGATCATGAGCTTTGCAATCTAGTTGAATAAGTAGATGTTAGTCTCCACCTGTTATGCTACTCAAGTGGTTTTGTTATGAGATCTCCGTAGACACTTTGATCATGGTGTAAAGGTGACCGTTTGTGCACCGTGTGGTTTAGCATGATATTTATATTTTGTGTTGGATGACCCTATGAAATTGTGGCGTTTGTTTAGTACTAATTTGAGGCGCTCATAGTGACTGCGTGGGGTGCCCTAGAGAGAGAATACAGACTTGAGGAGTGCTATTACAGCCCTACCCATGGATTGGTGTTTGTTATTCGACCAGAGATTGTTTCGGGGTAGCGTAATGAAGAGAGATATTTATGCATTCAACTATGTTATTATCTTTTAGAGTGTTCACTAGTGAAAGTATGATCCCTAGGTCTTGTTTCTGAGCATTGAAACACCGTTTACAATCAGTTCTGCTACATGTCTGCTTGCTGCATTTTTATTTCAGATTGCTATTATCACTTATAATCATCCATATTACTTGTATTTCACTCTCTGTTCACTGAACTAGTGCACCTATACAATTGACAATTGTATTAGGTGTGTTGGGGACACAAGAGACTTCTTCTATCGTAATTGCATGGTTGCTTGAGAAGGATACCTTCACTACTAGAGATTTGCTTATAGCAGCATATCCTACCACAGGCGAACACGAAAGTAGACGCGCCTGGGCTACTTAGCGCAGGCGAACAAGAGAACTATGCGCATGCGGTAAGTCCCTTACCCCAGGCGAACCAACTACGGAAGCGACTGGGATAAAGTGTGGCAGGGCCACCCAACACCACCCCCTGGCGCTCTTCCTTTACCCCAGGCGAATAGCACACATATTCGCCTCCGGTATAACACATACCCCAGGCGAAAGACGTACCTCTGCGCTTGGGGTAAGCCCTCGCTGTTGCTGCAAAAAAAATGAGAAAACCTTTAGGACCGGTTTGTGATACAAACCGGTTCTAAAGGATCTGTCCCCTGGGCCCCCCTCCGTGCAGCAAATACAAACCGGTCCTAAAGACTTGCGGCCATTTGCTGCGCGGAGGGGGGCCTAGGGGGCAGATCCTTTAGAACCGGTTTGTATCACAAACCGGTCCTAAAGGCCTTGAGGCCATTTGCGGCAGGGTGGGGGCCCAGTGGACAGATCCTTTAGAACCGGTTTGTATCACAAACCGGTGCCAATGTGATTAGCTCAATGCTTTAATATTCTAAGTGACCAGATCACCCGCACCCGCACCCACACGCACCCACACGCCGCCGCCGTCGCCAGTGTCGAGGAGGAGCAGAGCAGGTCTTCGCCCACTCCGTCGTCGCCCACTTCGTCGCCGTCGTCGTTGTTGATCCAGGTCAGCCCCCCTCCCTCCCATCCCCTCTCGATCCCAGCCCACTCCGGCCCTCCCGTCGTTGTTGTGGATCCAGAGGATGTGCGCCTGCTCCTGGTGGCCGTTGTGCTCCTAAATTGGAAGCGTGTGGGTGCGACCCACTCCTCGAGGTTCATTCCTCTCAAGTGAGAGTTGTCGGGAATGTTTGCTTTCTTTGAGCTCCAGGATTCAGTGCTCTTATCGGATCTTTGTAGTGCATCTTGGCTCTAAGTTTAAAGTATATTGTCCCTCAGGAGCAGCAGCATGTGAACCCTGAACTAATCTGTTTTACCCTTAGCGATGTCGGATGTTATCTGTCACATTTAATTTTTAATAATGCGTATTTCCATGACAAATCAATGGTCTATGTCCCCAATTCAGATGTTATCTGTCATTCAGACTCCACGAGTACACAGAACTTGGATTGGCCACTGGTAAAAATTTACAAGATAGTAGTTTATGGTGTAATAGCTACAACAAAAACACAGTAATCTGGTGGTACCACACACAGCATGTTCCAGTAAAGTGTTGCTTTGTTTTTGGATATTCCAGTAAAGTAGATAGCCTTTCTGCATTTGTTTTGTGATAGGTAGGAGCTGCCATTTGTCTTTGTTTTGTGATAGCTATGCTCCTCTAGCCTCTATGTGTACTTTCTTAATTTAATAGAACATGGCTTGCAAAGTATGTCGGTCCCGATGTGCCCAAGGACGATTCACCGGGACTTCTTTTATGCTTCAGCTCCACGACGGTGACGTTGATTCGTTGGTAATTAACAATTCTTTTTATGTTAACTTGCAACTTGTGTTCTTTAGTTTTACTATCTAGCTTGAGACTTGTGTTTCTTAACAAAAGATTCTTTTATATTTCTTTTTTAGATTCTACCATGCAATATTCGCGAAGAGTTCAACGAGTTAGTAGGCAATAACGTGGATTTCGATGTTCACGGGACCATTTACATTCTTCGAGTGAAGAAAGAAAGAAAGAAGACCTACTTCTGCGGGGAACAATTGCAGGCTATCATTGCCACATACAATTTAAGCGGAGGTGATTACATTCACTTCTCTATGGAAGGACCGCAACCTCGTATCAAAATTCTGTATATGGGCGGGATTGCGAGCGAGGATGGCGGGAGTGAGGAGGAAATTGGGAACACTGAGGATGATATGGACACTGAGGATGATATGGACGAGGAGGACCCATGGAACATGTGGTGGTTGCTCAAAGAGCGAATCTTAGCGAGCTTGAGAAGGACCGTGTCCTTCAGAAACTTGCCCAGATAGATAGCTACATCGGGTTCCCTTTCGTGCATCGCATCACCAACACTAACATCTCCAATGGACATGTCATGGTATGTTTCTTAACACTTTCTTATTCCTATAGTTGCTTATGTTATAATGTGGCCGGTATGTGACATTGTGCTTTTATTCTTTCTTGGAATTGTGTGTTCTAGAAAATACCTATGGCGGTAGCGGACAGTGCTGGCATGGAGCAAGGTACCATTGGAGTACGCCGTGGAGAATCAGGACCTGTCACCGCAGTTCCGATCACCAGGGATAATGCTGATGGTCGCGTCATCCTCAACTCTCAAGCATGGAGGCAGTTCCATTCCGCAAGAGTTGGTATGGAGGCTGGCCGAGCTATTCTGATCACCATGAGGAATAGTGACATCCCCAACTTGGACATGATGATGGTCATCCACTACATCAGCCCGCTAGATAGATGACGAGTTTGTTCAAATTAGAACAAATAATTATTTCCATCTGACTAGCTAACTCCTGGATTTATTAGTAGCATGGTTCTTTTTGAGACTATGTAATTTTGTTGAACTATGTGGTGATGATCGAGACTATGTGTTGATGATCGAAAATATTTCTGTTATAAAACTTAATTGTGTCATTTTGCTGTTATTCTGTCATTTTGATACTTATTTCTGTCATTTTTCTGTAATTCTGTTATTTTGGTTTCTTTTATTTTTTTGATATAGCAAAACCATACCTGAGGCGAATAGAAGACAGTACCCTAGGCGCATCTGTACCCCAGGCGCACAACGCTTCTTCGCCACAGGTAAAAGTCTTACCCCAGGCGCACAAGGACTATTCGCCTGGGGTATGTCAACTTACCACAGGCGCATTTTACTATTCGCCTGGGGTAAGCCATTACCGCTGGCGATATGGTCCCAGGCGAACCGAAATGCGCCTGTGGTAGGCATTTTCTGTTCGCCTGGGGTAAGCTTTTCCCTAGTAGTGCTTTGACCCTTTCCTCCCTGAGTTCGATAAACCTTGGGTGATCCATATAAGGGAAACTTGCTGCTGTTCTACAAACCTCTGCACTTGGAGCCCCAACACTGTCTACAAGAATAGAAGCATGCGTAGACATTAAGATATTTTGTGGCGCCGTTGCCGGGGAGGTAAGGTAAAAGGTTCTCACATCCTCTGTGAGTGCTCGAAGTTATTTCCTTTAGATTCTGAAATTATATCTTTTTGTTTCTTGTTTTTATTTCACTAGTTAGGCTTATTTTTATATGTTGCTTGTTTTTATTTTTACTAGTTATTCTTAATGGAAAAAAAATGAGAGAGATTTATTTGCATGCTAGTAGCAATGTTATTAGCATTAATTCTTTGGATACCGTTATTTCTAATACTATAGAAAAGTCTAAGCTTGGGGAAGCTAGCTTTTATAAACTTTTTAGTTCGCCAGCTTTAGAGGAGAAAATTTGCTCTCATGATACTTTATCTCTCATATGTGATAAATCTAATGATGCTTGTGATATTTTAGGCCTTCCGTAATGCGGAATGGCAAAACCGTATCCAAGCTCGTTCCACGTCAGCGGGCAAGATTAGGAAATCAACTTTCCTGTGGGTCGTTTCTTAGCTGCGCGTAAGCATTTATTTCTTCCGCTCCAATCTATCGAGCAGTCCCATGCTCTAATTGGTCAAGCTATACTAGTTTATGCTGGTTGCCTTGAATAGATGAATAAGAGCTGTAGTCACCGTAAGAATCGATTCTTCACTCTTTTTCATTAATTGTGGCTCCACGTAAGCAAAAATCCTAGCTGGATGTCTAAGAGACGGTCCAAGCTGGTGCATTACGGACGGCCTTAAATCCTCCTGCTGAAAGTATTCTTTTTAAAATCTATATCCCTAATTAATAATAAAGAGAGGAAGGCTTCTTCCGATCATCTGATATTTTACCGTTTTACCCTCCCACAAAACAACATTACACGCACCATATACCGGTTCGTTTGTTTTTCTTCCTTCCCTGGCCGAACGATCCCTTTCTCCTGAATCGAAAGTTCGAACACCCTATCAAAAAGAAAGTTCGAACACACCCCGTTAGACAACCGCCGCCACCACCTTGATCTTTGCCCACTGGATCCGATGCCCTCCTTCCAGCCGGGGAACATAACGGCCGTCGCCCCAATCTCTCTCCCCGTCCCTGGTTCCCTCCGGCGTACTGGCTATGGTGCACATCGGCTATGACGCCGTCGAGCTGGTGGCACAATCTCGCTCCCCGTCCATGGTTCCATCCCGCGTACTGGCTATGGTGCACGGCGGCTATGACGTCGTTAAGCTGGTTGCACGCGTGCCTGGTCACATCGATGGCCCTGCCATGCCACCACGGCCGCATCTCAAGGGCATGGAATGGAGGCAACACGTCTTCAAGCATGCGTGGAGGGTGTCCTTGACGACGACAGGGAGATGGTGGCCTAACAAAATCCCCAGGTGGATGGCGGCGGCTTACGGCGAGCTGCACAGGCGAAACGAAACTGCGAGTTGCTCCGGCGAAAAGAAACGACGAGCGCGCCGGCGTAGGACGGGATTCGGAGGGCTTGAAGGGACGACCAAAGGGACTCGCTGGTGGCATCTTGGAGCAAGCTGGAGGCCTCCAGCCTTTTCTTCTGTTGGCTTCAATCCCCGGCCCGGAGGTCCTTCCGCCACCACGGTTGCTGCATGTAAGCTGAACAGAAGGTACTGCGTGCGCGAGGGCTGGCCTGGATACAGTCTCGCTTGTTCTGTGGTTTGCTGCTGCCGTTAATTGCTATCTGCACGCGAATATGTTTCTCTGCTGATTACTACTTCCACAGATCCTCTGGCACAACGAGCCGCCGCCGAAGGCCCTCCCGTCGCGTTTTCTTCCGCCGCCTCTGTGCCTCCATTCGCCTAGCTTGGGAGGTCCGGTCCCATGTCGCTGTTGCCACCGTACGCCCGTACTCGAATGGCAGGATGGGGATTCAGGGCGCTGCCGTCGTGGTGGTGCTTCCTTGAGGGTTGCGTCCGTGGCGTGCAGCTGTGCCTTTTCTATTCTCGCGTGCGCATGCTACTTTTTCCATTCTCGTGTTGGTGCTTCCTCGGGGATCTTTCTTCCTTGCGTTGGCATACGAGAGTATGGAACACGGAGGAGGAGGTCGGGTGATACTAGAGCAGTGTGCATCTTTGTTCTCTAATTTTTTCTTCCATATTTGATACAACAAGCTGGATTTACCAATCATCCGAAGAGACCAAGACCTACGTATTTGGCATTGTTGCTGCTATTCTTTGCTTCAGATAATACTGTGCAGATTCGTCGTAACATATTTCTAAATGAAAGTTTCCGTAGTACATATTCATAGGAACACCAGGCCTCGGAGCATCGGCACGAGGGGTAAACACTCTGCATCTTTTAACTGAATATTTCTTAAAACTCACAGACTGGAGGAGCGCGTGCACTCTACATGTAACAGCTAAAAAACAAGCAATGTTTATCTCTTTTACTTGGGCCAACAAAACTGAAACTGACATAGATTTCTGAAGTGGTCATGGAGGAAATATCAGGTAAACTGAAGGTACAAATATTTAGTTCTAGATATGATATATTGATATTTGCTTCAAGATTTGGTGTTCACTGGTGTTGAAGCCGGATCAACAAACTCGAGCTAATATATATATTGATACGGCGGCCGACGCACAAGGTGTGCATGCTACAAAGGATGATCAAGTTATCACTGATATTTATACTCAAGGTTACATATGTTTTGATGAGAAATATCACAAGGAAGTTGAAGCATTACTAGCTGTCACTAATCAACATGCTCATTATCTGCATGTCTTCTCCGTGAGAAACACAAAGGAAGATGATGACATTAGTCCGATGCATGTGCATTCACGTTTTGATTCGCCACATTTTGAGCCATGTCAAGTCAGGTATGACAAAGGAGGGCATAGAAAGCGTTTTGGTTATCATTATTTTACTCTGCCACGTCCACGAGTATGTTGAAACCATCGGAAGGTTTTAATCGAGGAGATGCGTGCAACAGGCTGGGGCCCACCTTTTGGTGTATGAACCATGGGAGCGCATCAAATTAGGGGGCCAATAGCTCCTGTGCGACGTGTTTCAGTTGAATTGGAAGGAATGCGACGTTTTTCGATGAAATAGCCTACGTGCGACGGATTGGAGGGAGTAAATAGCTCACGGCCGAACAGGCATTAAAACCTTAGTCAATTAGTTCCATTTGCGTTAAGACATGTCCTAACTAATTTGCCCCCAAATTAATTAGCACCGCATCCCCTCAAACTGCCCGCGCTCGAACTGAACTGTCCTGCCCGCGCTCATTTCTTCAGCTCTGGCGGCGGCGGCGGCGGCGGCGGAGCCCTCTTCTCGGCGGCAGCGGATCCGCTCCCCTCTCGGCGGCGGCGGCCATGGTGGTGAGTGAATAGTATAGGCAAGCATCTAGTCCCAATTTCCTGTGCCTGTATGTAGATCTGAGCTCTGTTTTGCTTGTTCAAACCGATAGAAGGTGAGAGGTGGCAGCGCGGTGAGAGGAGCCCGTGGTCAGGTCGAGAAGGAGCTGCCAGATTCAGCTTCGAACAGGTAATGCGGCCCCTCCCGCCCTTTTGTTCATGCGATCCTTGCTCTGTCTGACACTGCCGCCTATAATAGAGGGGATGCTGCTGAAACCTTCGAATTTATAATCAATTTCTTTCCATCGACGGCAAAATTAGTTGATGGTAGCATTCAGAGTATCGAGAGAGACACAACTGTGAAATGGGAGGTTGATTGTGCAGAGATTGATCCCAATGAGCTACGGTCGATGGAAGAGAAGGCAGTTAGGAAATTAGTGGAAAAAATTGGGGAAACAGTGCTTTGGGGTCCAGATCAAGAGGTTTCAGTATTGCGGTACGATGCTTTCAAAGAAGAGTATGTCAGAATTGAAGATGGTGAAGATATTGTTGATGAAATCGATAGGCAAGAGGGCTGGGCAAACCTCAGGGCTGAATTTTTTGCTGAGCTCGTTGATCTGAATGTTGACTCGAAGGTGGGTTATGTGCCGTCACAGTTGGCTATGCAGGATGCAGATGCTGATTGGGCTTCACAGAGGCATATCGTTCCCATTTTTACTGATCTGACAGTAATAAACGATGGGGCTAATGTAGATGCAGAAGAGGGAAATGTTGCTGTTGTTGATTGGAATGCAGTTGAGTTGGAGGAGCCTACTGATTTGGTAATTGCACCAATTGCTGACACTGAGATGGCCAAACTATTTGGCATTCCAGTCGATGACAGAGATGAGGAGGAGAGGGATGAAGCTAATACAAGTGATAATGATGACAGAGAGTTGAGTGATGTAGATGAACAGTTGATGGAAGATGCTGCAGATGATGTAGATGATGCAAATGATGAAGAGCTGGTGCATGTGTATGACAAGGAGAACCCTGTCATTCAAGTGGGGAAGTTGTGGCCAAACATGGAAGAGTTCAGGTTGTCTTTCAAGACTTATGCAGTCAGACATCAGTTTGATGCCAAGACATTTTGGACTGATCGAAAGAAGTTTTATGCTAAGTGCAGAGGTTTTGATGGTAGTGGTAAGAAGGCTTGCAAGTGGTACATATCTGCTAGACTGCAGCCTGATGGAAGTACTGTTAGAGTTAACCAAATCCCTTATAAGCATACTTGTCGGACAAGTTCACAGAAAAAATCAAGCATGACATCACAGATTTGGGTTGCAGAAAAGATAACTCCAATTTTGGCCAGAACACCCAACACTACTGCCAAAAGACTCCAAGTAGACTTGGAAAAGTTATACCCCATTAAACTGGCTTATACCACAGTGTGGAAGGCTAAACAAAGAGCAATGAAGCATTTGTATGGTGATTGGGCAAACACATTTAGGCTGCTTTACAATTTCAAAGCAGAGGTGGAGAAAAGGTCACCTGGCAGTGTTGTCGAGATAGATACCGAGGTATCAGAGGATGGCAAGGTTTATTTCTCCAAATTCTTTATGGCTTTAAAGCCTTGTATCGATGGCTTCAAAGCAGGATGTCGTCCATATTTGAGCATAGACTCATCATTTTTGACAGGCAAGTGGAATGGTCAGTTAGCAGCATGTAATGCTCTAGATGGACATAACTGGATGTTTCCAGTTGCTGTTGGCTTGTTTCAGTCAGAGACAGAAGCTTCATGGACATGGTTCATGATGCAGTTGAAAAGATGCTTAGGGCCAGTGTCACCTTTGGCAGTACACACAGATGCATGCAAAGGTTTGGAAAATGCAGTTAAAAATGTGTTCCCACATGCTGAGCAAAGGGAGTGCTTCGGCCATTTGTGGATGAATTTGATTAAAAAATTTAGAGGAGATGAATTTGGGAGGATGTGGCCAGCAGCAAGATCTTACACTAAACAGACACATTCATATCATCTTAATAAGGTAATGGCAACATGTGAGGAGTTTGGTACATGGTTGAACACCTACCATTCTTTATTATGGTACAGGTCTGGGTTCAACACTGCCATCAAGTGTGATCATATCAACAACAATTTGGCAGAAAGTTTCAACAACAAGGTGAAGCAACTAAAAGATTTGCCTGTGCATGACATGGTTGATCAAATCAGGATCATGCTCATGCGGCTGTGGGAATTGAGAAAAAAGATTGGTGATTGTTTGCAAGGTGATAAACTTCCAGCAGTGGTGCAACAGGTGGTCAACAGAAGCAGAGGTCTTACACATTTGTCTGTTGAAAAATCATCGTTGTGGGGTGCTGAAGTTAGAGATAACAAGACTGGAAGAAGGCATGTTGTTAACACAGAATTGCATGATTGCAGTTGCCTAGAGTGGCAGGCCACTGGTAAACCATGTGATCATGCAATTCTTTTCTTAGCTGGCCAGCATAAGATAAATATGCATCCATATCTGCATGACTATTATTCAGTAGCAAAATTCAAAGCTGCATATGCAACTCCAATTCCACCTCTTACAGATCAGAAGCAGTGGCCAGAAGTGCCTCTTGAATTTTCCATGTGTCCTCCTCTAGTAAAAAGAAAGGCGGGCAGACCTAAACAGAGTAGATTCAAAGCATGGTTCGAAAAAGGTGGGAGTAGTAAGAAGGGCAAAAAGGACAAGAAAGATGAAAAGCCAAAAAGGGCTCAAAAGGGTAACAAAAACAGATGCAAGAGGTGCCAAACACTGGGGCATAGAGAGGGATCAAGGCTATGCATTTTCTCTCCTCCTAAACCCAGAAAGTATGTGCTTGTTTATTTGTGTTTGTTCATATTTTAGTTTTTTTTCAATTATAAAAATGTGGCATTCTTTCTTGTTTTCAGGAGGAAGTTTCCAAGTCAGCCTATTGTTGTTGAACAGTGTTGGCCAACAAAAAGAGCAAGAGTCAGTGGCAGCAGAAGGAAATCAAGTCAGTGGCTAGAACAATTTGGTGCTCAAACTGAATTTGAAACTGCTGGTGTCACTAGAACTGAAGAAATTGCAGTCGAGACTGTCGAAACTGCTGTTTCTGAAACTGTTGTCACTGTCGAAACTGAACCTGAAGCTGCTGTCGAAACTGAACCACAAACGGAAGCTGAAGCTGGTGTTGTCACTGTCGAAACTGAAGTTGTGCACAGTGTCGAAACTGAATCTGCTATCCCCGAGTTTCATGAGGTGGTATCATCGTGGTCCCCGAGTCCAGTGAAAAAAACCAAGATGATGAGTGAACTTGTGTGCGTAGTAGAACAAAAAAAAACCAAATGGTAAGGCGAAGAAGGGTACACGTCGTGGTCGGAAGAGATAGAACTGTTGATCATTTGAAATTTATGGCATGTAATAACATTTGTTGGGCACATGTTTCCATCAAAACTTATTTGGTTATTGTTTGGCATGTACCGGGAACTTATTTGGCATGTAATAATATTTGATGACAAATTCAAATTTAGGTTCAAATTCAAATTTCGACTCAAGTTGAACTTATTTGGCATGTAATAATATTTTGATGTTTCAATGCTACCTCAACTTATTTCCTGTGCCTGTATGTAGATCTGAGCTCTTTTGTTAAGTTAGACTCATAGTCATGAAAAATGTGTTTCAAACGGCCTCATAAGGTAGGGTAAACGCCCCCCTTTCTAAGAGGGTTGTTTTTTGCATCTTCTCTAAATCATCCAAATAAAATTCCCACACCTCTCTCGTACCTATATAGTGTAAATATGAAGTCTCATTATTTTTTGAATTAATTTTGTATTTTATTCTTTTATTTTTTCTGAAATCATTATTTAATTAAAAAACACATATTTTGAATCTTATTTATATTTATTTTTGGTTCCTACACGACATAATAATACTATGTGCTCAAGTTTTCTTAAAATCCATAATAAAACATATACATATTTACTTATGATCTAAAACACACAACATTTGCTCTTTGAAATCCATAGTACATGTACAAGAATCTCATATTCTCAAAGGCATTTTCATGTAATTGTACATAAACCATGTTTATAATTTTTTTTGGTTTCTATACAACATCATACGACTATGGGCGAAAGCATTTCTTTTTTTGATTTTTTTTGAATTCGTTGTGATCTAGAACACACCAACTTCGATCTTCGAAATCCATACTACTCTGTACAAATTTCCCATATTCTTGAAGACATTTTCATGCAATTCTATATAAACCATGGTTATATTTTTTTTTTGGTTTGTATGCAACATAATAAGACTATGGGCCAAAAGCATTTCTTTTTTTGATTTTTTTTAAATTATTTGTGCTCATTTTAAAAAAAGTCAACGTTTTCACAAAAACGTTGACCGACTCAAAATCAAAGTTTTTAATTTTTTTTTATTTGTATGCAACATAATAAGACTAAGGGCCAAAAGCATTTCTTTTTTTGAATTTTTTTGAATTACTTATGTTCAACCCTAGCTCATTTTGTCAATATCGTCAACGTGTGATTTTTGGTTTTAACATTTGGATGTAAAAATTTCGCCATTTTTTATAGCAACTTAGTTGCATAAGTAGACCATGTGCGCTGGCTGTACATAGTTTTGATTTTTTTTGAATTAGTTATGCTCAACCCTAGCTCATTCCATCAATAGCATGAATTGTATGAATATTTTTCATTGCATCGTGGATCTAACAAGAATACAATTTTTTATAGCAACATAGTTACATAAATAGACAGTGAGCGAAAGCCGTTTATTTTTTTGATTTTTTTTAAATTAGTTATGTCAAACCCTAGCTCACTGAAACCCTAAACCCCGGAAACCCCATAACCCCGGAAACCCTAAAACCCCGGAAACCCCAGCTAAACCCTAGCTCACTGACGCCATCGTGTGCACGTGACGCACGCCCCCGATCCGCGTGTGCGCTCGTTCTAGATGCTGATTGGCTCGTTGTGCATGGATGGATTCGTGCGCGCTGAGTGGCTAGGGAGCTGGGGTTTGGATCGGCTCGTCTATTCGATCTAGACCGTTCAACAATATCCGACGCCTGACGTTGGTTCGGTGCATGGAACTGGCGTACGAACGTGTTCCCTAGTGTGTTTCTCCGTTCCGTGTGTGATCGGGGCCGCCCGCCCGTTGCATGCATGCATACGCGTCGCATCTAAGCCATTAACAGACTGAACGCGGTGATCCACGCAGTCTGACTAGCGTGCTCCAGTGATCGACGAGACACCTCTTGACCCAGTAGAGAAACGCGGGCACGCGAACGAAGGGACACAGCCATTAATGTCTTACCTTCTATTTAATCCCTCCTCTAACATTCATCTTCCTCACGCCATTCTCCACTCGCATCACATCCAAGCAAGCCACCGAGCAAAGCACGCACCACATTCAAGCAAAAGCAAGCATCCAGTTCACCGGCCAGACCTTCCTCGCGCCAAGGACCGTGCGGGAGAGGCAGTACCCCGTAGGGGTCGTCGTCGAGGACAGGCTCCGCGTCTGGGCCATGTCTCGCTGGCGCGGTGCATCGGAGCTGGTGGAGGTCTTCCTTCGCGCCCTCTATCGCCACATGCCGCCGGGCACTCCGCGCATGTTCACCATCGACCAAGCCCGCCCGGGAGGAACGGGCATCCTTGTCTGCTTCCGCAACCCCTACGATGCGTACCACCTCCTTGGTCGGGTCTGGTACGGGGGGTGCGAGTTCATCTGCTTCACGGCGTACAACTTCTTCACCGACCTCGACAGCATCTGGCCCAGCCGCACCGCGATGCACACCCTCCCCTACAACTTGGGGCCGGCCGCCGACGACGAGGAGTGAAGACGGTGCTCTCCCCTCCATCTCGATGGTGCTCTCATGGCGGTGATCTAGGCGTGATCGTGTCGTTCGAGTTTCTACCGTTTTTTTTTCTTTTAATCTATGTTTAGTTGGGCCCGTGCCCGTGTCGTTCGAGTTTAATCTATGTAACCGTGCTACTACTAGTATATGTCGTTTGCTACCAATTGTCTCCCTCGTTCTAACGAATAAGTTCAACTTGAGTCGTAACAAAAACATTCGGCGAATAAGTTCAAATTCGGTGAACAAAAACGAGTGTGTTAGAATGGACTAGACTCGTAACAAAAATATTCGGTGAACAATACATGCAACTCGTAACAAAATATTTATGAAGTAAATAATACAAAAATGAAAACGAATCCAATTTTTTGGGCCTACAAAAATGAAAACGAACCCAAGACATGCAAAACAAGTAAAACAATTGTTTTTACAAAATATTTCGGTGAACAATGCATGCAACTCGTAACAAAATATTTATGAAGTAAATAATACAAAAATGAAAACGAATCCAATTATTTGGGCCTACAAAAATGAAAACGAACCCAAGACATGCAAAACAAGTAAAACAATTGTTTTTACAAAATATTTCGGTGAACAATGCATGCAACTCTTAACAAAATATTTATGAAGTAAATAATACAAAAATGAAAACGAATCCAATTATTTGGGCCTACAAAAATGAAAACGAACCCAAGACATGCAAAACAAGTAAAACAATTGTTTTTACAAATTAAAATAAGTCAAATCTAGGCAGGTGGGTTTGTTTTCTCTTTGGGCCTAATTGTTGGGCCAACTACACTCTTTCGGCCTTTCTTCAACTACTCTTACGGCATGAGAACGAATAAGTTTTTTTCTTCTGAAACTGAACTTTGGTGACTGCACTGAAACTGAACTTCAACTGAACATCGAAGGGCATATTCAAATTTAACATCAGACACTTCACTGAAACTAGCACGGCGCACAGATTGCTACCTCTGCATAGCAAACTCTAAAATCTAGATTAATCTAGTCCATTCTAACGACGGATGAACAAGAGGTAAACAAAAAAACAGAGCAAGGATACAAGAATAGAATGCTCCTGACATGAGATTCGCTTGCTTCTGCAAATCCACCATTTGCTTTAAAAACTTCTTGATCTTCTTCAATTCCTCGTTTACTTCGGCCTCCACGGGCAGTCCAGCAATAGGGCGCGTGATCCTCGCCGCCGGCCCTCCTCTGCCCGAGCTGACATCGGGAGCAAACCCACCTAGATTTGGATCTTCAATGTGGCCCTCAAATTCAAGCCTAGCAACGTACTGATCGATCCACTCAAAGTGCGAACATTTCTTCAGCATCTGTAACAGTAGACATGAATCTAGATCCCAAAACTGAGGAGAAAAAAACGCGAATTGGAATGCCAAATACTCCTATCATCTATCTCCTCCTCATCTCAGTTTTAAGATCTTACCTTGCCATCCCGTCCCATCATGGGAATGCTCAAACAGGACACAAAATGGCGCCCGAGATTTCCATTCTCGTCAGTTTTACTGACCCTCCGCTTCAGAGCCTCTGGCCGTGGGCAGTCCGGGCACCTTGTCATCGGAACTGCACCGTACTCTGGCCATCTTGACTGCGTGGCGGAGGAGCTGGACATCCCGTGCGCCGTCGCCGGAGACGAGGAAGAATGGGGAAAGGGAAAGAAATGGCACAGACACCAGCTCGGGCACGGGCGCAGCCCTGTTTTAGATTCACTGTCGTGGGTCCCGCGCTGCTGAGGTGGATAAGTTGTGGGGCACAGGCGCATCTCTGTTTTTGAATCCGTGAGGTGGGTCCCACGCTGCTGAGGTGGATAAGTTGTGGGTCCAAGCGTCGCATAACCCTAACAGCTAACCGATCAGCTCCGCTTAAGAACCATGTTGGCCGTGAGCTATTTTCTTCCTCCAATCCGTCGCACGTAGGCTATTTTATCGAAAAACGTCGCATTCCTTCCAATTCAACTGAAACCTGTCGCACAGGAGCTATTTTGTTGTGCCCACACCCTGTGTCCCTTTTCTTCCTTGTTTGTGTGTTGTTCATCTACGCCGTCGCCGTCACACACCCTCGGGACCGGCCAGCCGGCAGAGGTTGTGTAACAGATTGTACCTATTGTCGGATGATGGTCTCGTCGTCGTCAACGGCGTGCATGATCTGATAGAGATTCGGCGTGCATGATCTGATAGAGAATTCTTGTGCCAGCGGCATCGGAGTTGGCCGCGGGGGCGAGCCTCGGGCCGAGCTCAGCAAGCATCCGGCCAAGCTCGTCGGGGACGGCCGCAGCATCGAGCATCTACGATATTGAGAAGGGCACTATGGTAGCCGGGAGAGAGATCGATCACCAGAGAACTTCGTGCGGGTGAACTTCGTGCGGGTCGTGGGGAGTGCAGCGGGGTGGGACGTCGTGGCACGACGAATACTAGATACATATAAACTAGGGTTTGTTGTTGGGCTCATGGGCCGGTTAACAAACTTTTTTGTTTAACGTTACGGCATGTAAAGTGGTTCGGATGCTTGCCGTCCGTAAAGTTTATTCAAGTCATGTATAGATACAGTAGGAGAACAAGCAGTCTAATTGGTCGTGACTAGTAACCACCAAATCAGAGGGGCCATAGCAGATTATTTGCGTGAAAAGCGAGTCAATCTGACGCACCAGAATCGATCCTCACCGTACAAGACTCGGTATGCAAGAACCAATTTTCACGATGATAAATTCTACGGAATACATAGTCTGCCATTCATCGTTTTCTCTCCCCTACGCCTAATCTAATTTTTTAGGTGACCAGTGTTACATAATGCTGCCTAGGTGAAATGGACGTGAACCCTCGCTTGTACAAGAACTTTTCCGCGGTTTAGTGGCAGCGACGCTTATCCCCACTGTATAGGCATGAGTTTGATTACGTTTTCCTTAATTTTGTCTCACCTAACTGTGGGTCCTGTCCTAGCGGTTAGCCTCTCAGGCTATATACCACGACGGTCGACAGGTGCAGCTGGTACAAGTTATGTGAAGTGGCTAGTTAATTAGTGACGGGCAAAAAAATTATTTATCATTGGTCTGAACATGACCAGCGACGGGCAAGTCTACATACCTGTCACTAGTATTAGACGATACTATCAGTGATAGGCAAAATATACTCTACTGTCACTAGTATGTGCTACATCCATCTGCTGAGCTTTACCAGTGACAGGCATTTCACTGCCTGTCGCTGATACATGTTATCAGTGACATGCATATTTTTAACCGTCACTAATGTACTGGTGGCTATAAGCTATTCTGCAGTAGTGAAATGGCGCAGGGCTTGCTTTACCGTCTTGGCATCCGGCCGCACATGTAAAGAGTGCTCAACCAACTCCCTCGGGACACCCGACAGGTCTTGATTGGACCATGCAAAGACATCCCAATTCTCACGGAGGAAGCGGATAAGCTCGGTTTCCTGTTTGTCCTCCAACCCAGCGCTAATGATGGCAACACGCTCTGGGAACTCCGGGTCAATCTGCACCTTCTTGGTCTCATGAGAGGCCTGGAAGGTGGCACCGTGCTGAGAGCTAGGCATCCCGGGCATGCCAAGTTGAGCTACCTGGGTCGTGGCCGCTACTTCATGTATCTTCTTCTTCTCGGCAGCAATGACCATGGACTCGGCCAGCCGAGATCCAGCTGAAGCGCACTCCATAGAACGCTTGTAGTCACTTGAGATGGTGATTATGCCATTGTGGTCGGGTAGCTTCATCTTCAAATACACCGCATGGGTGGAAGCCATGAACTTGGACAGAGCTGGTCTGCCGAGAAGAGCATGATAAGGGCTTTGGAGATCAACCACCTCGAACTTCAAGCATCAGTCCGACGATTCTCCCTGGTGCCAAAGAGCACATCAATCAAGACCCGGCCAATGGGAGCACAAGATACTCCCGACACAATGACGTGGAAGTTAGTCCGTCTGGGAAGCAACATGTTCTCGGGAAGGCCGAGTTTGTCCATGGTGTCTCGGTACAGAATGTTTATGATGCTACTGTTGTCAATCAGCACCTTGCTGAACTTCACATTGAACTTGGGCCCGATGAAGGTCGGGTCCAGCACCAAAGCATAGCTACCCGGATTGGGCATGGTGTTGGGATGATCATCCTGGGACCAAACAATGTCCTGGTCGCACCAGTGCATGTAATCCGGCAGTGCCGGCATCACTGCATTAACTTCCATCGCTCGCATGCGCATCAGGCTCTGCTTCTCATCCGGCTCGGTGGTGAAAACCATGTAGCTTTGATGGTGCTCCTGATACTGATCCCGGTCTCCACCACCACCACCATTGTCATTGTTGTTTTTGTTGTTGTTCCGATTGAAGTTGTTGTTGCGGTTGTTGTTGTAGTTGTTGTGGGCGTTGTTGTTGTTGGACCCATGCGCCACTTGATTCACATTCCCCCTTCGATGGTTCTCGGCGGGACTGGGAGCAGCTGCCTGGATAGGCTGAACATTTGAAGCCGGAGCCGGCAGAGGAGGAGGGGGAGGCAATTGGCCAAAGCCTTCGCTCTTAATCCGGTTCCACCAGGTGCACTGCCGGGAAGTGTGGTTTCCCAGCCTACTCGGATGCCGATTGTGGAAACTAGACGGCCCATCCCTCATTGACTCAAAGATAAATCTCTGAGAAGCGTCTCCGGACTGCTTGGGATCAGTCCACAGCTTCTTGAAGTTCTGGCTCTGGTTCTGGTTTTGCCCATACTAGGGCCCAGCAGTTTTTTTTGCCTTTGGCTGCTTCCGGCAACGGGCTGATCTGACTCAATCGCGGATACCCGATCCAAGCCATAGCGGATATCCGGTCTGTCATCCCGCCTTTTGTTCCGGTAGTCTTGGCGATCATTCCGCCGGGTACCATCATTACCATTGTTTCTCCTTCTTGGCTCAAAAGAGTCGAGCAGAGGCTGAGTAGGATCACCGAGTGCATACATAGCAGCAATATTGATGGTCTCAGCGAGCGTACTCGACATCTCCCTCTACAACTTTTGCCACAGCATGCTGCCATGTCGGCAACCTTGAGAAAACCAGGAAAGGGCCTGTGATTCATTCACACCCTCACAGGTTTTCTCAGAGTGCTCCAGCGAGTCAGATACTCTCAGTATGTCTCCTCTTCCCTCTGCTTACATGTAGAGAGCTGTTGTGGCCGGTTTGGCCTCGTGTAGGTGCTGGTGAAATTACTGATGAATGTCTCCGAGAAATCAAGCCAGGAATTGATGTTGTCTGTCGGCAGGTTGTTGAGCCAAATCCGGGCTGGGCCCTCCAACATTTGGGGCACATATCTCACTCCCCTTCTGCGGTTACCGCCGACAATGTGCACAGCACTAACATAGTCATTTAGCCAGTCATCCAGTTTAAATTCAAAAAAAAAAACCAGTCATCCAGTTTGGTGCTCCCATCATAAGTCTTGGTCCCTCTTGCTAGCTGGAACTTGGGCACATCCGGCTCGTTCATAATCCTGGGACCAAGGCAAAGCTGTCCGCGTGGGCCCCGCGATTCCATCTCTTCTAACAGATAGATTCCGTCCAACTTGTACCTTGCGTCACTCGGCTGCAACATTCGTGCTCCCAACCGAGCTCCAACACCTCCTGGGTCAGCATACTGATCATTCCTCTGATATCCGGCTTGCTCCATTGCCGAGTAACCATCATTGTATCGGTCCTGCCGCGCGGCACCGGATTGGGGAACCGGGTTGACCACGGGGGCAGTCACTTGTGGCTGAACAACAGGACCTGCGCCGGGCTGAGGTTGAACCAGGTTGGCAGCTGGGTGCTGAGTTGGACCATCCCGGTTGCCTCCTTGTCCTTCTTGTGGAACTCGGGCCGCATTATTGCCACCACATTGAGCAATGTGTTCTTGACCGGGCTGCCGCTCTATAGCTAACTGTTTTCCGGCGACATCCAGATCATACACTTGGATCTTCTTATGTCTTCTAGAGTTCACACTCCGATATCTCCTACCGCCGAGATGGGGTGAGGAAGCCTGCCCTCCGGATCTCGCCCCATGCGACTGAACAACATGGAACGCACCAGCTCACGGATTCGCCTTCCGGAAAGCCTCATTCTTCCTACCAGCTTCAAGAACAAGCTCATTAAGCCGGTCCTGCTGCCTAATGTGAGCTTCACCGGATAGGTTCGGCAGCTCAGCAGCATCGGCCTCTGCTACCCTAAGAGTTTTGGCAGGAGAACTGTACTTGGGCCTACCAGCCGAGTTCATACTAGCGGATTTACTAGCAGTTCTACCATCCCTAGCCAACTGGGCACCAAGGTTGCGGCGGATAACACCTATCCGACTAGGGTTCTTTGCCATAGGAGTAAAACCATGAGCCCTATTGTACTCATTCTGGTCAAGGTCAAATTCTAGCCTGACCTTTGCCATCTCGGTGGCCTCCAGGAGAATGGCCTGGCGCTGCTCCTCGAGCTGCGCCCGCAACACCGCCGGATCCGTATCCGCGGCTAAGGGCATGCTCAGCTTCTCAAAGACACCAGCGAGAGGAGCCGGTATCGCAATCGATGAAGTAGGGGCCTTGAAGCCCGGTTGATTCTCGGGCCTATCGTATGGCTTATGGCTCGGCCGAGCAGACTTGCCAACAGCCTCGGGTGCAGCGGGCGCGCCCTTCCCGGCAACAGGAGCTGGACCAATCATCATCACAACCACGCTGCCCGCGGAGCTAGCGTTAGGCCGCCCGCGGACGACGAGAATGGAAGGAGGATCAGTAGCAACAAGCACCACGTCGGGGTACACGCGGATGACGGTGGTGGCGACGTACACCAAGTGCCGGCCGAAGCTGACGACGGAGCCGCCTGCGAGCACGGGCCTGCCGCAGAAATCGCTCACGCTGTCGGTGACGAAGTCGAGGGAACCGAATCTATGAACAAGGCCACAAACCACGCGCTCCCCCGAACGAGAAACGGGTTCCGTCCAGATAGAAATCCCATCCAGTGCCGCTGCTGGCCCCACGGTAGGCGCCAACTGTGGCCTTATGGAGAAGACAGATGCCATAGGATGACTTAAGGTTGGGGCCGATGGACACTGTGGGTATCCGGGGAGGGATCGTACGCCTAGCTGGCGCGCTCACTACATCTCCTAGGTCTTCACCTCTCAGAATATCTGCTAGCTCGTGATCGTTGTCGTCGTCCCTCGGGTAGGAGGGGGGAGGCCACATTATATACTGGTGGCCACCAACTACAAGTATAGAGTAGGTGACTACACACTGTGCACCACCGCATGCCTCTGCTTCTCCGGTGACAGACGCCGAAAGTCTTCGCTGTCTGGTCGCTGACATGTCCTGTCCCCCTTGTCAGAAAGACGTGGCCTCGCCCATACAGCACATTGTACCAACATATGCATACACATCATCATGCCTAGTAAGTTGAACCGCACGCATGTACTCTTCCTGGATATACGGGATCTCCTCAACGACTCCATTTAATTTCCCTCCGAGTAAGAATAGAACTCAGGGCTATCCGTACTTACCAAGAGCTACTCGGTCAGTCCGGAGAATACTCACATCTTCATTTAGCTCCTTGCCCTTCCTACTGAGATAGCTCCATCTCGGCAGCCGTCCAACTCGGTACCTTTCTATCCGGGACGTACCAACTCGGTACGGCCCAACTCGGCAATCAGTACCTTAATCATCATTTCTCACCAACCTTACCCCTAGTCGGGGGTAGCCCCCCGACAATTACTTCTTGTATTTGCGGATGCTTGCAGGGGGTTTAATCATAAGTATGTATTAGTCTTAGTTGGGCGGTGCATTAGCATAGGTTCGCCCACACAACACCTATCAACATAATAAATATTAATCAACTGTATGAAATGCAAACACTTGACGAGATTCCCACGTGGCCTCGAGAACGTTTAGTCACAATAAGTAAAACAACCGTCTTGTACTTTGCTCTCAAAATGATTGGGCCACTCGTTACAATTGTTATTACTGTTATTTAATTACTCGCACTTTATTTATCTACTATATCAAAAACCACCAAAAACGTGTTAACTAGTGTTTACAATGAATTCTCCACCCAGTCTGCTTGTCAACACCTTCTGCTCCTCGTTGGGTTTGACACTCTTATTTATCGATAGTAATACGATACACCCCCTATACTTGTGGGACATCACATGTGCATTACATAAACCGAAAGGCATGCGTCTACAAGCATAAGTACCATAAGGACAAGTGAAAGTGGTTTTCTCTTGGTCTTGATTTTTAACATGGATTTGAGAGAAACCGGAAAAATAGAAAAATTGAGTGTTTTTACAAAACCTCTCTAGAATTTTATTAATAAAAGGAAAATACTAATGATCCTTCTTAGCAGCTTTATTCAATTTCTAAAATAAATACACATTCTATATCTTACTATATTTCTTTAAGGAATAAGTTCATTTTTATCATTAGCAACAATAGTCATACCTCCTTTCTTGGTAACACAATGGACATGACTAACCGATCTACTATCAGCAATAGGATAAATAATAGCAGCTTCAAGGAGCTTTAATATTTCACTTCTCACCACTTATTTCATTCTTCGATTTTAAGCGGCGTTCATGATCAACCACATGCTTGGCATCAGGATCAAGATTGATTAAATGCTAACATAGAATAGTACTAATGCCTTTAAGATCATCCAAAGTATAACCAATATCTTTGCGGTGCTTCCGGAGTGTTTCCAATAAACGTTCTTCCTCATACTCTGAAAGGTCAGCATTGACAATAACATAATATTTTCTTTTCATCTAAATAAGCATATTTAAGTGTGCCAGGAAGAACTTTAGGATCAAGAACTGAGTCTCCTTTAGGTGGTAAAGGTGGACCTAAGGATTCTACAGGAAAATTGTTTTTGATAATAGCAGGTTGGTGATACGTCATAAACGTATCCATAATTTATGATGTTTCATGTTGTTTTGATGCCATATGCTACATGTTTCCTTTACACTTTATGTCATTTTATGGAATTTCTGGGAATAACCTATTGACAAGATACCACAGAGTCAGTTCCTGTT
This sequence comes from Alopecurus myosuroides, assembly GCA_028641055.1. Classification (NCBI taxonomy): domain Eukaryota; kingdom Viridiplantae; phylum Streptophyta; class Magnoliopsida; order Poales; family Poaceae; genus Alopecurus; species Alopecurus myosuroides. Next base: position 315,520,958 of record CM054060.1, on the reverse strand, counting down.
TTCTGCTGTTTTTAGTTTCAGAAAAGTTGTTCTGGAAATATTCTCGGAATTGGACGATTCGAAAGCCAAAAGTCTTAGAATTCCCGACACGTCAACAAAGTTCAAAGGAGACCCGGAGGGGTGCCCTGGATCAGCCATACCATGGGGCTGCGCGGGCTCCCCCTGGCCGCGTCGGCTAGTGGTGTGCCCCCCTAGGGCACCCACCGATGTCGCCCTCTCGCCTATATAGTCTCCCCGAGGCACAAACCCTAAAAAAATCAGCAGTTTTCCACGAAAAGTTTCGGGGGACAAAAATCTCTATTCTGGCACCCTGCCGGGACGAGAAAGTTTCCCCGGGGATGAGGGGTCTCCATTGACTCCACCTCCATCTTCATCGCCGTTGCTGTCTCCTATGACGAGGAGGGAGTAGTTCTCCCCCGGGGCTGAGGGGTCTACCGGTAGCTATGTGTTTCACCTCTCTCTCTCTCTCTCATGGTGAGATCTCTATGTGATCATGAGCTTTGCAATCTAGTTGAATAAGTAGATGTTAGTCTCCACCTGTTATGCTACTCAAGTGGTTTTGTTATGAGATCTCCGTAGACACTTTGATCATGGTGTAAAGGTGACCGTTTGTGCACCGTGTGGTTTAGCATGATATTTATATTTTGTGTTGGATGACCCTATGAAATTGTGGCGTTTGTTTAGTACTAATTTGAGGCGCTCATAGTGACTGCGTGGGGTGCCCTAGAGAGAGAATACAGACTTGAGGAGTGCTATTACAGCCCTACCCATGGATTGGTGTTTGTTATTCGACCAGAGATTGTTTCGGGGTAGCGTAATGAAGAGAGATATTTATGCATTCAACTATGTTATTATCTTTTAGAGTGTTCACTAGTGAAAGTATGATCCCTAGGTCTTGTTTCTGAGCATTGAAACACCGTTTACAATCAGTTCTGCTACATGTCTGCTTGCTGCATTTTTATTTCAGATTGCTATTATCACTTATAATCATCCATATTACTTGTATTTCACTCTCTGTTCACTGAACTAGTGCACCTATACAATTGACAATTGTATTAGGTGTGTTGGGGACACAAGAGACTTCTTCTATCGTAATTGCATGGTTGCTTGAGAAGGATACCTTCACTACTAGAGATTTGCTTATAGCAGCATATCCTACCACAGGCGAACACGAAAGTAGACGCGCCTGGGCTACTTAGCGCAGGCGAACAAGAGAACTATGCGCCTGCGGTAAGTCCCTTACCCCAGGCGAACCAACTACGGAAGCGACTGGGATAAAGTGTGGCAGGGCCACCCAACACCACCCCCTGGCGCTCTTCCTTTACCCCAGGCGAATAGCACACATATTCGCCTCCGGTATAACACATACCCCAGGCGAAAGACGTACCTCTGCGCTTGGGGTAAGCCCTCGCTGTTGCTGCAAAAAAATGAGAAAACCTTTAGGACCGGTTTGTGATACAAACCGGTTCTAAAGGATCTGTCCCCTGGGCCCCCCTCCGTGCAGCAAATACAAACCGGTCCTAAAGACTTGCGGCCATTTGCTGCGCGGAGGGGGGCCTAGGGGGCAGATCCTTTAGAACCGGTTTGTATCACAAACCGGTCCTAAAGGCCTTGAGGCCATTTGCGGCAGGGTGGGGGGCCCAGTGGACAGATCCTTTAGAACCGGTTTGTATCACAAACCGGTGCCAATGTGATTAGCTCAATGCTTTAATATTCTAAGTGACCAGATCACCCGCACCCGCACCCACACGCACCCACACGCCGCCGCCGTCGCCAGTGTCGAGGAGGAGCAGAGCAGGTCTTCGCCCACTCCGTCGTCGTCGTCGTTGTTGATCCAGGTCAGCCCCCCTCCCTCCCATCCCCTCTCCATCCCAGCCCACTCCGGCCCTCCCGTCGTTGTTGTGGATCCAGAGGATGTGCGCCTGCTCCTGGTGGCCGTTGTGCTCCTAAATTGGAAGCGTGTGGGTGCGACCCACTCCTCGAGGTTCATTCCTCTCAAGTGAGAGTTGTCGGGAATGTTTGCTTTCTTTGAGCTCCAGGATTCAGTGCTCTTATCGGATCTTTGTAGTGCATCTTGGCTCTAAGTTTAAAGTATATTGTCCCTCAGGAGCAGCAGCATGTGAACCCTGAACTAATCTGTTTTACCCTTAGCGATGTCGGATGTTATCTGTCACATTTAATTTTTAATAATGCGTATTTCCATGACAAATCAATGGTCTATGTCCCCAATTCAGATGTTATCTGTCATTCAGACTCCACGAGTACACAGAACTTGGATTGGCCACTGGTAAAAATTTACAAGATAGTAGTTTATGGTGTGATAGCTACAACAAAAACACAGTAATCTGGTGGTACCACACACAGCATGTTCCAGTAAAGTGTTGCTTTGTTTTTGGATATTCCAGTAAAGTAGATAGCCTTTCTGCATTTGTTTTGTGATAGGTAGGAGCTGCCATTTGTCTTTGTTTTGTGATAGCTATGCTCCTCTAGCCTCTATGTGTACTTTCTTAATTTAATAGAACATGGCTTGCAAAGTATGTCGGTCCCGATGTGCCCAACGACGATTCACCGGGACTTCTTTTATGCTTCAGCTCCACGACGGTGACGTTGATTCGTTGGTAATTAACAATTCTTTTTATGTTAACTTGCAACTTGTGTTCTTTCGTTTTACTATCTAGCTTGAGACTTGTGTTTCTTAACAAAAGATTCTTTTATATTTCTTTTTTAGATTCTACCATGCAATATTCGCGAAGAGTTCAACGAGTTAGTAGGCAATAACGTGGATTTCGATGTTCACGGGACCATTTACATTCTTCGAGTGAAGAAAGAAAGAAAGAAGACCTACTTCTGCGGGGAACAATTGCAGGCTATCATCGCCACATACAATTTAAGCGGAGGTGATTACATTCACTTCTCTATGGAAGGACCGCAACCTCGTATCAAAATTATGTATATGGGCGGGATTGCGAGCGAGGATGGCGGGAGTGAGGAGGAAATTGGGAACACTGAGGATGATATGGACACTGAGGATGATATGGACGAGGAGGACCCATGGAACATGTGGTGGTTGCTCAAAGAGCGAATCTTAGCGAACTTGAGAAGGACCGTGTCCTTCAGAAACTTGTCCAGATAGATAGCTACATCGGGTTCCCTTTCGTGCATCGCATCACCAACACTAACATCTCCAATGGACATGTCATGGTATGTTTCTTAACACTTTCTTATTCCTATAGTTGCTTATGTTATAATGTGGCCGGTATGTGACATTGTGCTTTTATTCTTTCTTGGAATTGTGTGTTCTAGAAAATACCTATGGCGGTAGCGGACAGTGCTGGCATGGAGCAAGGTACCATTGGAGTACGCCGTGGAGAATCAGGACCTGTCACCGCAGTTCCGATCACCAGGGATAATGCTGATGGTCGCGTCATCCTCAACTCTCAAGCATGGAGGCAGTTCCATTCCGCAAGAGTTGGTATGGAGGCTGGCCGAGCTATTCTGATCACCATGAGGAATAGTGACATCCCCAACTTGGACATGATGATGGTCATCCACTACATCAGCCCGCTAGATAGATGACGAGTTTGTTCAAATTAGAACAAATAATTATTTCCATCTGACTAGCTAACTCCTGGATTTATTAGTAGCATGGTTCTTTTTGAGACTATGTAATTTTGTTGAACTATGTGGTGATGATCGAGACTATGTGTTGATGATCGAAAATATTTCTGTTATAAAACTTAATTGTGTCATTTTGCTGTTATTCTGTCATTTTGATACTTATTTCTGTCATTTTCCTGTAATTCTGTTATTTTGGTTTCTTTTATTTTTTGATATAGCAAAACCATACCTGAGGCGAATAGAAGACAGTACCCTAGGCGCATCTGTACCCCAGGCGCACAACGCTTCTTCGCCACAGGTAAAAGTCTTACCCCAGGCGCACAAGGACTATTCGCCTGGGGTATGTCAACTTACCACAGGCGCATTTTACTATTCGCCTGGGGTAAGCCATTACCGCTGGCGATATGGTCCCAGGCGAACCGAAATGCGCCTGTGGTAGGCATTTTCTGTTCGCCTGGGGTAAGCTTTTCCCTAGTAGTGCTTTGACCCTTTCCTCCCTGAGTTCGATAAACCTTGGGTGATCCATATAAGGGAAACTTGCTGCTGTTCTACAAACCTCTGCACTTGGAGGCCCAACACTGTCTACAAGAATAGAAGCATGCGTAGACATTAAGATATTTTGTGGCGCCGTTGCCGGGGAGGTAAGGTAAAAGGTTCTCACATCCTCTGTGAGTGCTCGAAGTTATTTCCTTTAGATTCTGAAATTATATCTTTTTGTTTCTTGTTTTTATTTTCACTAGTTAGGCTTATTTTTATATGTTGCTTGTTTTTATTTTTACTAGTTATTCTTAATGGAAAAAAATGAGAGAGATTTATTTGCATGCTAGTAGCAATGTTATTAGCATTAATTCTTTGGATACCGTTATTTCTAATACTATAGAAAAGTCTAAGCTTGGGGAAGCTAGCTTTTATAAACTTTTTAGTTCGCCAGCTTTAGAGGAGAAAATTTGCTCTCATGATACTTTATCTCTCATATGTGATAAATCTAATGATGCTTGTGATATTTTAGGCCTTCCGTAATGCGGAATGGCAAAACCGTATCCAAGCTCGTTCCACGTCAGCGGGCAAGATTAGGAAATCAACTTTCCTGTGGGTCGTTTCTTAGCTGCGCGTAAGCATTTATTTCTTCCGCTCCAATCTATCGAGCAGTCCCATGCTCTAATTGGTCAAGCTATACTAGTTTATGCTGGTTGCCTTGAATAGAGGAATAAGAGCTGTAGTCACCGTAAGAATCGATTCTTCACTCTTTTTCATTAATTGTGGCTCCACGTAAGCAAAAATCCTAGCTGGATGTCTAAGAGACGGTCCAAGCTGGTGCATTACGGACGGCCTTAAATCCTCCTGCTGAAAGTATTCTTTTTAAAATCTATATCCCTAATTAATAATAAAGAGAGGAAGGCTTCTTCCGATCATCTGATATTTTACCGTTTTACCCTCCCACAAAACAACATTACACGCACCATATACCGGTTCGTTTGTTTTTCTTCCTTCCCTGGCCGAACGATCCCTTTCTCCTGAATCGAAAGTTCGAACACCCTATCAAAAAGAAAGTTCGAACACACCCCGTTAGACAACCGCCGCCACCACCTTGATCTTTGCCCACTGGATCCGATGCCCTCCTTCCAGCCGGGGAACATAACGGCCGTCGCCCCAATCTCTCTCCCCGTCCCTGGTTCCCTCCGGCGTACTGGCTATGGTGCACATCGGCTATGACGCCGTCGAGCTGGTGGCACAATCTCGCTCCCCGTCCATGGTTCCATCCCGCGTACTGGCTATGGTGCACGGCGGCTATGACGTCGTTAAGCTGGTTGCACGCGTGCCTGGTCACATCGATGGCCCTGCCATGCCACCACGGCCGCATCTCAAGGGCATGGAATGGAGGCAACACGTCTTCAAGCATGCGTGGAGGGTGTCCTTGACGACGACAGGGAGATGGTGGCCTAACAAAATCCCCAGGTGGATGGCGGCGGCTTACGGCGAGCTGCACAGGCGAAACGAAACTGCGAGTTGCTCCGGCGAAAAGAAACGACGAGCGCGCCGGCGTAGGACGGGATTCGGAGGGCTTGAAGGGACGACCAAAGGGACTCGCTGGTGGCATCTTGGAGCAAGCTGGAGGCCTCCAGCCTTTTCTTCTGTTGGCTTCAATCCCCGGCCCGGAGGTCCTTCCGCCACCACGGTTGCTGCATGTAAGCTGAACAGAAGGTACTGCGTGCGCGAGGGCTGGCCTGGATACAGTCTCGCTTGTTCTGTGGTTTGCTGCTGCCGTTAATTGCTATCTGCACGCGAATATGTTTCTCTGCTGATTACTACTTCCACAGATCCTCTGGCACAACGAGCCGCCGCCGAAGGCCCTCCCGTCGCGTTTTCTTCCGCCGCCTCTGTGCCTCCATTCGCCTAGCTTGGGAGGTCCGGTCCCATGTCGCTGTTGCCACCGTACGCCCGTACTCGAATGGCAGGATGGGGATTCAGGGCGCTGCCGTCGTGGTGGTGCTTCCTCGAGGGTTGCGTCCGTGGCGTGCAGCTGTGCCTTTTCTATTCTCGCGTGCGCATGCTACTTTTTCCATTCTCGTGTTGGTGCTTCCTCGGGGATCTTTCTTCCTTGCGTTGGCATACGAGAGTATGGAACACGGAGGAGGAGGTCGGGTGATACTAGAGCAGTGTGCATCTTTGTTCTCTAATTTTTTCTTCCATATTTGATACAACAAGCTGGATTTACCAATCATCCGAAGAGACCAAGACCTACGTATTTGGCATTGTTGCTGCTATTCTTTGCTTCAGATAATACTGTGCAGATTCGTCGTAACATATTTCTAAATGAAAGTTTCCGTAGTACATATTCATAGGAACACCAGGCCTCGGAGCATCGGCACGAGGGGTAAACACTCTGCATCTTTTAACTGAATATTTCTTAAAACTCACAGACTGGAGGAGCGCGTGCACTCTACATGTAACAGCTAAAAAACAAGCAATGTTTATCTCTTTTACTTGGGCCAACAAAACTGAAACTGACATAGATTTCTGAAGTGGTCATGGAGGAAATATCAGGTAAACTGAAGGTACAAATATTTAGTTCTAGATATGATATATTGATATTTGCTTCAAGATTTGGTGTTCACTGGTGTTGAAGCCGGATCAACAAACTCGAGCTAATATATATATTGATACGGCGGCCGACGCACAAGGTGTGCATGCTACAAAGGATGATCAAGTTATCACTGATATTTATACTCAAGGTTACATATGTTTTGATGAGAAATATCACAAGGAAGTTGAAGCATTACTAGCTGTCACTAATCAACATGCTCATTATCTGCATGTCTTCTCCGTGAGAAACACAAAGGAAGATGATGACATTAGTCCGATGCATGTGCATTCACGTTTTGATTCGCCACATTTTGAGCCATGTCAAGTCAGGTATGACAAAGGAGGGCATAGAAAGCGTTTTGGTTATCATTATTTTACTCTGCCACGTCCACGAGTATGTTGAAACCATCGGAAGGTTTTAATCGAGGAGATGCGTGCAACAGGCTGGGGCCCACCTTTTGGTGTATGAACCATGGGAGCGCATCAAATTAGGGGGCCAATAGCTCCTGTGCGACGTGTTTCAGTTGAATTGGAAGGAATGCGACGTTTTTCGATGAAATAGCCTACGTGCGACGGATTGGAGGGAGTAAATAGCTCACGGCCGAACAGGCATTAAAACCTTAGTCAATTAGTTCCATTTGCGTTAAGACATGTCCTAACTAATTTGCCCCCAAATTAATTAGCACCGCATCCCCTCAAACTGCCCGCGCTCGAACTGAACTGTCCTGCCCGCGCTCATTTCTTCAGCTCTGGCGGCGGCGGCGGCGGCGGCGGCGGAGCCCTCTTCTCGGCGGCAGCGGATCCGCTCCCCTTTCGGCGGCGGCGGCCATGGTGGTGAGTGAATAGTATAGGCAAGCATCTAGTCCCAATTTCCTGTGCCTGTATGTAGATCTGAGCTCTGTTTTGCTTGTTCAAACCGATAGAAGGTGAGAGGTGGCGGCGCGGTGAGAGGAGCCCGTGGTCAGGTCGAGAAGGAGCTGCCAGATTCAGCTTCGAACAGGTAATGCGGCCCCTCCCGCCCTTTTGTTCATGCGATCCTTGCTCTGTCTGACACTGCCGCCTATAATAGAGGGGATGCTGCTGAAACCTTCGAATTTGTAATCAATTTCTTTCCATCGACGGCAAAATTAGTTGATGGTAGCATTCAGAGTATCGAGAGAGACACAACTGTGAAATGGGAGGTTGATTGTGCAGAGATTGATCCCAATGAGCTACGGTCGATGGAAGAGAAGGCAGTTAGGAAATTAGTGGAAAAAATTGGGGAAACAGTGCTTTGGGGTCCAGATCAAGAGGTTTCAGTATTGCGGTACGATGCTTTCAAAGAAGAGTATGTCAGAATTGAAGATGGTGAAGATATTGTTGATGAAATCGATAGGCAAGAGGGCTGGGCAAACCTCAGGGCTGAATTTTTTGCTGAGCTTGTTGATCTGAATGTTGACTCGAAGGTGGGTTATGTGCCGTCACAGTTGGCTATGCAGGATGCAGATGCTGATTGGGCTTCACAGAGGCATATCGTTCCCATTTTTACTGATCTGACAGTAATAAACGATGGGGCTAATGTAGATGCAGAAGAGGGAAATGTTGCTGTTGTTGATTGGAATGCAGTTGAGTTGGAGGAGCCTACTGATTTGGTCATTGCACCAATTGCTGACACTGAGATGGCCAAACTATTTGGCATTCCAGTCGATGACAGAGATGAGGAGGAGAGGGATGAAGCTAATACAAGTGATAATGATGACAGAGAGTTGAGTGATGTAGATGAACAGTTGATGGAAGATGCTGCAGATGATGTAGATGATGCAAATGATGAAGAGTTGGTGCATGTGTATGACAAGGAGAACCCTGTCATTCAAGTGGGGAAGTTGTGGCCAAACATGGAAGAGTTCAGGTTGTCTTTCAAGACTTATGCAGTCAGACATCAGTTTGATGCCAAGACATTTTGGACTGATCGAAAGAAGTTTTATGCTAAGTGCAGAGGTTTTGATGGTAGTGGTAAGAAGGCTTGCAAGTGGTACATATCTGCTAGACTGCATCCTGATGGAAGTACTGTTAGAGTTAACCAAATCCCTTATAAGCATACTTGTCGGACAAGTTCACAGAAAAAATCAAGCATGACATCACAGATTTGGGTTGCAGAAAAGATAACTCCAATTTTGGCCAGAACACCCAACACTACTGCCAAAAGACTCCAAGTAGACTTGGAAAAGTTATACCCCATTAAACTGGCTTATACCACAGTGTGGAAGGCTAAACAAAGAGCAATGAAGCATTTGTATGGTGATTGGGCAAACACATTTAGGCTGCTTTACAATTTCAAAGCAGAGGTGGAGAAAAGGTCACCTGGCAGTGTTGTCGAGATAGATACCGAGGTATCAGAGGATGGCAAGGTTTATTTCTCCAAATTCTTTATGGCCTTAAAGCCTTGTATCGATGGCTTCAAAGCAGGATGTCGTCCATATTTGAGCATAGACTCATCATTTTTGACAGGCAAGTGGAATGGTCAGTTAGCAGCATGTAATGCTCTAGATGGACATAACTGGATGTTTCCAGTTGCTGTTGGCTTGTTTCAGTCAGAGACAGAAGCTTCATGGACATGGTTCATGATGCAGTTGAAAAGATGCTTAGGGCCAGTGTCACCTTTGGCAGTACACACAGATGCATGCAAAGGTTTGGAAAATGCAGTTAAAAATGTGTTCCCACATGCTGAGCAAAGGGAGTGCTTCGGCCATTTGTGGATGAATTTGATTAAAAAATTTAGAGGAGATGAATTTGGGAGGATGTGGCCAGCAGCAAGATCTTACACTAAACAGACACATTCATATCATCTTAATAAGGTAATGGCAACATGTGAGGAGTTTGGTACATGGTTGAACACCTACCATTCTTTATTATGGTACAGGTCTGGATTCAACACTGCCATCAAGTGTGATCATATCAACAACAATTTGGCAGAAAGTTTCAACAACAAGGTGAAGCAACTAAAAGATTTGCCTGTGCATGACATGGTTGATCAAATCAGGATCATGCTCATGCGGCTGTGGGAATTGAGAAAAAAGATTGGTGATTGTTTGCAAGGTGATAAACTTCCAGCAGTGGTGCAACAGGTGGTCAACAGAAGCAGAGGTCTTACACATTTGTCTGTTGAAAAATCATCGTTGTGGGGTGCTGAAGTTAGAGATAACAAGACTGGAAGAAGGCATGTTGTTAACACAGAATTGCATGATTGCAGTTGCCTAGAGTGGCAGGCCACTGGTAAACCATGTGATCATGCAATTCTTTTCTTAGCTGGCCAGCATAAGATAAATATGCATCCATATCTGCATGACTATTATTCAGTAGCAAAATTCAAAGCTGCATATGCAACTCCAATTCCACCTCTTACAGATCAGAAGCAGTGGCCAGAAGTGCCTCTTGAATTTTCCATGTGTCCTCCTCTAGTAAAAAGAAAGGCAGGCAGACCTAAACAGAGTAGATTCAAAGCATGGTTCGAAAAAGGTGCGAGTAGTAAGAAGGGCAAAAAGGACAAGAAAGATGAAAAGCCAAAAAGGGCTCAAAAGGGTAACAAAAACAGATGCAAGAGGTGCCAAACACTGGGGCACAGAGAGGGATCAAGGCTATGCATTTTCTCTCCTCCTAAACCCAGAAAGTATGTGCTTGTTTATTTGTGTTTGTTCATATTTTAGGTTTTTTTTCAATTATAAAAATGTGGCATTCTTTCTTGTTTTCAGGAGGAAGTTTCCAAGTCAGCCTATTGTTGTTGAACAGTGTTGGCCAACAAAAAGAGCAAGAGACAGTGGCAGCAGAAGGAAATCAAGTCAGTGGCTAGAACAATTTGGTGCTCAAACTGAATTGAAACTGCTGGTGTCACTGGAACTGAAGAAATTGCAGTCGAGACTGTCGAAACTGCTGTTTCTGAAACTGTTGTCACTGTCGAAACTGAACCTGAAGCTGCTGTCGAAACTGAACCACAAACGGAAGCTGAAGCTGCTGTTGTCACTGTCGAAACTGAAGTTGTGCACAGTGTCAAAACTGAATCTGCTATCCCCGAGTTTCATGAGGTGGTATCATCGTGGTCCCCGAGTCCAGTGAAAAAAACCAAGATGATGAGTGAACTTGTGTGCGTAGTAGAACCAAAAAAACCAAATGGTAAGGCGAAGAAGGGTACACGTCATGGTCGGAAGAGATAGAACTGTTGATCATTTGAAATTTATGGCATGTAATAACATTTGTTGGGCACATGTTTCCATCAAAACTTATTTGGTTATTGTTTGGCATGTACCGGGAACTTATTTGGCATGTAATAATATTTGATGACAAATTCAAATTTAGGTTCAAATTCAAATTTCGACTCAAGTTGAACTTATTTGGCATGTAATAATATTTTGATGTTTCAATGCTACCTCAACTTATTTCCTGTGCCTGTATGTAGATCTGAGCTCTTTTGTTAAGTTAGACTCATAGTCATGAAAAATGTGTTTCAAACGGCCTCATAAGGTAGGGTAAACGCCCCCCTTTCTAAGAGGGTTGTTTTTTGCATCTTCTCTAAATCATCCAAATAAAATTCCCACACCTCTCTCGTACCTATATAGTGTAAATATGAAGTCTCATTATTTTTTGAATTAATTTTGTATTTTATTCTTTTATTTTTTCTGAAATCATTATTTAATTAAAAAACACATATTTTGAATCTTATTTATATTTATTTTTGGTTCCTACACGACATAATAATACTATGTGCTCAAGTTTTCTTAAAATCCATAATAAAACATATACATATTTACTTATGATCTAAAACACACAACATTTGCTCTTTGAAATCCATAGTACATGTACAAGAATCTCATATTCTCAAAGGCATTTTCATGTAATTGTACATAAACCATGTTTATAATTTTTTTTGGTTTCTATACAACATCATACGACTATGGGCGAAAGCATTTCTTTTTTTGATTTTTTTTGAATTAGTTATGATCTAGAACACACCAACTTCGATCTTCGAAATCCATACTACTCTGTACAAGTTTCCCATATTCTTGAAGACATTTTCATGCAATTCTATATAAACCATGGTTATATTTTTTTTTGGTTTGTATGCAACATAATAAGACTATGGGCCAAAAGCATTTCTTTTTTTGATTTTTTTTAAATTATTTGTGCTCATTTTAAAAAAAGTCAACGTTTTCACAAAAACGTTGACCGACTCAAAATCAAAGTTTTTAATTTTTTTTGATTTGTATGCAACATAATAAGACTAAGGGCCAAAAGCATTTCTTTTTTTGAATTTTTTTGAATTACTTATGTTCAACCCTAGCTCATTTTGTCAATATCGTCAACGTGTGATTTTTGGTTTTAACATTTGGATGTAACAATTTCGCCATTTTTTATAGCAACTTAGTTGCATAAGTAGACCATGTGCGCTGGCTGTACATAGTTTTGATTTTTTTTGAATTAGTTATGCTCAACCCTAGCTCATTCCATCAATAGCATGAATTGTATGAATATTTTTCATTGCATCGTGGATCTAACAAGAATACAATTTTTTATAGCAACATAGTTACATAAATAGACAGTGAGCGAAAGCCGTTTATTTTTTTGATTTTTTTTAAATTAGTTATGTCAAACCCTAGCTCACTGAAACCCTAAACCCCGGAAACCCCATAACCCCGGAAACCCCAGCTAAACCCTAGCTCACTGACGCCACCGTGTGCACGTGACGCACGCCCCCGATCCGCGTGTGCGCTCGTTCTAGATGCTGATTGGCTCGTTGTGCATGGATGGATTCGTGCGCGCTGAGTGGCTAGGGAGCTGGGGTTTGGATCGGCTCGTCTATTCGATCTAGACCGTTCAACAATATCCGGCGCCTGACGTTGGTTCGGTGCATGGAACTGGCGTACGAACGTGTTCCCTAGTGTGTTTCTCCGTTCCGTGTGTGATCGGGGCCGCCCGCCCGTTGCATGCATGCATACGCATCGCATCTAAGCCATTAACAGACTGAACGCGGTGATCCACGCAGTCTGACTAGCGTGCTCCAGTGATCGACGAGACACCTCTTGACCCAGTAGAGAAACGCGGGCACGCGAACGAAGGGACGCAGCCATTAATGTCTTACCTTCTATTTAATCCCTCCTCTAACCTTCATCTTCCTCACGCCATTCTCCACTCGCATCACATCCAAGCAAGCCACCGAGCAAAGCACGCACCACATTCAAGCAAAAGCAAGCATGCAGTTCACCGGCCAGACCTTCCTCGCGCCAAGGACCGTGCGGGAGAGGCAGTACCCCGCAGGGGTCGTCGTCGAGGACAGGCTCCGCGTCTGGGCCATGTCTCGCTGGCGCGGTGCATCGGAGCTGGTGGAGGTCTTCCTTCGCGCCCTCTATCGCCACATGCCGCCGGGCACTCCGCGCATGTTCACCATCGACCAAGCCCGCCCGGGAGGAACGGGCATCCTTGTCCGCTTCCGCAACCCCTACGATGCGTACCACCTCCTTGGTCGGGTCTGGTACGGGGGGTGCGAGTTCATCTGCTTCACGGCGTACAACTTCTTCACCGACCTCGACAGCATCTGGCCCAGCCGCACCGCGATGCACACCCTCCCCTACAACTTGGGGCCGGCCGCCGACGACGAGGAGTGAAGACGGTGCTCTCCCCTCCATCTCGATGGTGCTCTCATGGCGGTGATCTAGGCGTGATCGTGTCGTTCGAGTTTCTACCGTTTTTTTTTTCTTTTTTTTTCTTTTAATCTATGTTTAGTTGGGCCCGTGCCCGTGTCGTTCGAGTTTAATCTATGTAACCGTGCTACTACTAGTATATGTCGTTTGCTACCAATTGTCTCCCTCGTTCTAACGAATAAGTTCAACTTGAGTCGTAACAAAAACATTCGGCGAATAAGTTCAAATTCGGTGAACAAAAACGAGTGTGTTAGAATGGACTAGACTCGTAACAAAAATATTTGGTGAACAATACATGCAACTCGTAACAAAATATTTATGAAGTAAATAATACAAAAATGAAAACGAATCCAATTTTTTGGGCCTACAAAAATGAAAACGAACCCAAGACATGCAAAACAAGTAAAACAATTGTTTTTACAAAATATTTCGGTGAACAATGCATGCAACTCGTAACAAAATATTTATGAAGTAAATAATACAAAAATGAAAACGAATCCAATTATTTGGGCCTACAAAAATGAAAACGAACCCAAGACATGCAAAACAAGTAAAACAATTGTTTTTACAAAATATTTCGGTGAACAATGCATGCAACTCTTAACAAAATATTTATGAAGTAAATAATACAAAAATGAAAACGAATCCAATTATTTGGGCCTACAAAAATGAAAACGAACCCAAGACATGCAAAACAAGTAAAACAATTGTTTTTACAAATTAAAATAAGTCAAATCTAGGCAGGTGGGTTTGTTTTCTCTTTGGGCCTAATTGTTGGGACAACTACACTCTTTCGGCCTTTCTTCAACTACTCTTACGGCATGAGAACGAATAAGTTTTTTTCTACTGAAACTGAACTTTGGTGACTGCACTGAAACTGAACTTCAACTGAACATCGAAGGGCATATTCAAATTTAACATCAGACACTTCACTGAAACTAGCACGGCGCACAGATTGCTACCTCTGCATAGCAAACTCTAAAATCTAGATTAATCTAGTCCATTCTAACGACGGATGAACAAGAGGTAAACAAAAAACAGAGCAATGATACAAGAATAGAATGCTCCTGACATGAGATTCGCTTGCTTCTGCAAATCCACCATTTGCTTTAAAAACTTCTTGATCTTCTTCAATTCCTCGTTTACTTCGGCCTCCACGGGCAGTCCAGCAATAGGGCGCGTGATCCTCGCCGCCGGCCCTCCTCTGCCCGAGCTGACATCGGGAGCAAACCCACCTAGATTTGGATCTTCAATGTGGCCCTCAAATTCAAGCCTAGCAACGTACTGATCGATCCACTCAAAGTGCGAACATTTCTTCAGCATCTGTAACAGTAGACATGAATCTAGATCCCAAAACTGAGGAGAAAAAAACGCGAATTGGAATGCCAAATACTCCTATCATCTATCTCCTCCTCATCTCAGTTTTAAGATCTTACCTTGCCATCCCGTCCCATCATGGGAATGCTCAAACAGGACACAAAATGGCGCCCGAGATTTCCATTCTCGTCAGTTTTACTGACCCTCCGCTTCAGAGCCTCTGGCCGTGGGCAGTCCGGGCACCTTGTCATCGGAACTGCACCGTACTCTGGCCATCTTGACTGCGTGGCGGAGGATCTGGACATCCCGTGCGCCGTCGCCGGAGACGAGGAAGAATGGGGAAAGGGAAAGAAATGGCACAGACACCAGCTCGGGCACGGGCGCAGCCCTGTTTTAGATTCACTGTCGTGGGTCCCGCGCTGCTGAGGTGGATAAGTTGTGGGGCACAGGCGCATCTCTGTTTTTGAATCCGTGAGGTGGGTCCCACGCTGCTGAGGTGGATAAGTTGTGGGTCCAAGCGTCGCATAACCCTAACAGCTAACCGATCAGCTCCGCTTAAGAACCATGTTGGCCGTGAGCTATTTTCTTCCTCCAATCCGTCGCACGTAGGCTATTTTATCGAAAAACGTCGCATTCCTTCCAATTCAACTGAAACCTGTCGCACAGGAGCTATTTTTTTTTGTTCCCTTATTAGATTAAATCTAGTTTTTTTTTTGGTTGAATCGGTTACTTAACAACCAAGTTGAGTCGGCTACTATATAAAGCCAGGTGCGGCCATGTAATAGACAACTTGAAATTATTTGATATTGAGAATATAGAAAAGGTTCCATGTCAGGGACACCTATCATTGTTTGTTTTGCTTGCTGATTCATCCGGATCTATTGCCCGCGTCGTGGAGTAGATTAAATTTGCTCACCGACCAAAGTTATATGTTGTTGTTGTTGGTTCGCCGTGAAAGATTGGGCCAAAACCCTTTTGGATCACGTTGATCCGTATCATATATGAATTGGATATTTACTTTATATTATGCATTTCATTTAATGATAATAACGCATTGAATATTGCTATGTACCGTTGGTTGTACATGCCATATTTATATTGAAACCGTTGCAACGCACGGGCATGTGTGCTATTTTATTTATATACATATATGTATATATATATATATATATATATATATATATATATATATCTTTTAGCGTCCACATACATCCATATCCAAACAAATAGAAATCGTCTATCTATTGTTGAAACGGAGAGAGTACATGTTTATCTATGGAGACAGATCCTTCGACTCTACACTGCCATCGAGTGGAAGAACATATTCAATGTTCTCCGAAAGAAATGGGAAAATTCAAAATAAATAATACAAATGGGGCCAGGCTCCTTTTGTGGCCAAAAAAGGACAAATTCGAAATAAACAAAACAAGGGTGCGATTAGGGAAAGGGAACCCTTTCGTAACATTCCGAGAGGGAAAGGAGAGGCCTTGCATGCGCACCAAATGTCACCACCAGAGAATTTGGGTGGGTTTTTCCTTTCCCACCGGCAGAGGGATAGACAGGTGGGCCCGCATTTATTTTGATATTCTTTTTTAAAAACGAAATAACTCGAGAAACGTATTTTGGGATTACAAACCGTTCTCATATTTGAGATCCTCGCGTCGAGATCTTCAAAACTAGATACCATGTTGATAGGTTTCGAGAAACTTTTGTTTTCGGACTTTGTAATCTCTGTTGTATATACTTTATACTTTCGTTAACACGTGTGTGTACACCCTGTACAGCCAAAAGCAGCGATGCACGGCTTCGCCTCGATGTTATTTTACGGTTCCGCTTTGCCTCGATAACCATTTATAAAGATCTTGAAGCGGGTACATAGGTCGTTGTGCGCAATGGTCGAAGCGTTCATTGGTCGTAGTGCGTGCTACGGCTCGGCGTTGCCTCGTACTACCGCTCGGTTTCGCCTCGGAAAAAACGCCTACGGCCTTCATCTAAATAGTACACACATGTTGTATCTGAAAGTATAAAAAAGTTGTTACTAAAAGTATACAAACATTGTATGTGAAAGTATAAAAAAGTTGCTACTAAAAGTATAGGAACGTTATTTCTAAAAATATAAAAAAGTTGCTACTGAAAGTATAGAAACTTTGTTTCTGAAAGTATACGTGCGGTGTACCTAGGCATACATCCGCCTGGTGTACATCTGTCTGGGCATACATCCGCCTGGGTGTACATCCGCCTGGTTGTACGTCGGCCCTTCACTAGGTGTACAATCGTCTGGGTGTACGTCGGCACTTCACTGGGTGTACATCCGCCTGGGTGTATGTAGGTCCTGCATCTGGTTGTACAACCGTCTGGGCGTACACCCGTGGTGCACGTGGGTGTACATCAACACTGCACTTGGGGACATACTTTATTCACACCTGGGAGTATATCTGTGTGTAACTGGACGTACATCTATGTTGATTCTGGGTGTACAAAAAAAAGTTTCTCGAAACCTATCAACATGGTATCTAGTTTTGAAGATCTCGACGCGAGGATCTCAAATATGAAAACGGTTCGTAATTTCAAATACGGTTCACGAGATATTTCATTTTGAAAAAACGAATGTCGGAATAAATGCGTGCCCACCCGTCTACCCCTCGAGAAGGGAATAATCCCACCAAAACTCTCTCGTGGTGACAATTAGCATGCATGCAAGCACTTTGGGAGGCTTGGAGGAAAGAGAAGACGACACTTGTCACAAGGAGATTGCACGTGCGGTGACCTTCTGAAAGGTTTCCTTTTTCTAGTGACTAGTAAAATGCCCGTGTGTTGCTACGGGATATGAATAATTCATGGCTATAACTCCATCATATGTACATTCGTGCCGTGATAACATTGAGACAGTTACTCCTGAAAGGGTAACATTCTTGTTGTCCCCGTCTCCAGCGAGTTGCTCCGCCGCCATCCCTACTTTATCTACCTCGCGTTCAACTTCCTCATGTATGGTCACTGTTGGAACGCGTAGAGATAAACGAAAACTTTTCTTACGCGATGCTTCCAAGATCTAGCCGAGGTAGAAAGCCACGAGTATTACTACTAGACGCGCAGATGCGGATTATCGATGAAGCACATCGGGGCAGTACAGTCTCACGATCCGATCCAGCCGATCCGATCCAACGAACGTCAAAGTGCTGAACGTACAACACCTTTGCCGGTATCCACACGTATGAGGAGGAGCTCCGACGGTGGACTGCTAGGTCGATGCGACGGCTGGACTGAGTGGGGCTAGGGTTCCCAACGCATGGGAGTGGACTAATGTGCCCAGTGGGCAACCTGCGCCCCTCTTTATACAGCGAATGGTAGTGGGCTTCACAACACTTGTGGCCCATTCCCTCTGTGAGTACGACTCACAAACTCAGTCCATTTCCGGTTCGGGTCCAACCCGACCAATACATTTTCTCCCGTTGTTAAGTGTGCGACCCTGCGGGCTCATGGTGACTTGGACATGATTGGAGCCCAACTCCCAATCGATCAATCGGTAGTGGCTCCTACCAGAACGTGCCGACTCCCAAGTCCCATTGAGTCATGACGACGTACCTTCCAATGTGATTTACATCTTAGTCCTTTTTGCCCCACGATATACCTTGTCGAACTATAGGCGAATTATCGTCATCCCTTAAATAGTTCAACTCTCTTCTCGATCCGTGACATGTGATTCATCTGACTAACTCTTAGTCAACAGACACGATTAACACTTAACTGAGTCACGCATGGCCATGCTTCCTGAATCATATCACTCGAGAGGGCCCAGAGAATATCTCTCCATTCGAAGGGGCAAATCCCATCTTGATTATCCACATCACGCAGCTTGCTTCTCATTCGACTCGAACTCTGCCTTTATAGTTGCCTTGTCACAGAACAGCGTTTGACAAAACCTAAGTCGGTGATCCACAACTCGGATTGTGCGACAACCTCAGGTCTAAGGATTACATTGATTGAGACATGCAAATGATGACTTGCTCGTTGCATCTCAATATGGTCAGACCGACTTGCTAAACTCTTTAGCCAAGTCTGTGAACGTTGGAATAGCATCACCATGCCCATGACAAGTGGAACCGTGTCATTAGCCAACACTCACATTAGTCTAGGGTGTGTGTCCAACACAACCTTGATGACCAAGGACAATTTAGTATGAACAACATGAATATATATATAGTTCTACAATCGAATCGCATATTCAATGACATATATGATTGCCTCTAGGGCATATTCCCAACAGTCTCCCACTTGCACTAGAGTCAATCATCATGGCATCATATGCCTAGGCATCGAATGCCCATGCCTCTCATGTGCGCCTCATGCTTAGGCTGTGTTAGCGCCTTTGTCAACGAATCTTCAATGTTTGCATCCGTGTGTACTTTGCATAACTTTATATCACCTTGTTCGACAAACTGGCGAATGAGGTTGTAACGCATGAGTATATGTTTATTCTTCTGGTGTTGTCTAGATTCCTTGGCTTGTGCGATAGAACCATTGTTGTCACAATATATGTCCAAAGGATTGGACGCGCCCTGAACCACACCAAGATCTATCAGGAGGTTCCTGATCCAAACAGCTTCCTTTGCTGCCTCCGAGGCAGCAATATACTCAGTCGCTGTTGTAGATGCAGACACATTATCTTGCTTGGAACTCTTCCAGTTCACAGCTCCTCCGTTCATTACGAACACGTATCCAGATTGCGAACGAGAATCATCTGAGTCGGTGAGATAACTCGCATCCGTGTAACCCTTTACACTGAATTCCTCATCACCTCCATAAACTAGGAACATTTCCTTAGTCCTTCTCAAGTACTTAAGGATATTTTTAACCGCTGCCCAGTGGGCTTCGCCAGGGTCAGCCTGGTATCTGCTCGTAACACTTA
The DNA here is from genome assembly GCA_028641055.1 of Alopecurus myosuroides. Classification (NCBI taxonomy): domain Eukaryota; kingdom Viridiplantae; phylum Streptophyta; class Magnoliopsida; order Poales; family Poaceae; genus Alopecurus; species Alopecurus myosuroides. The sequence goes on along the minus strand of CM054060.1, from coordinate 315,501,365 downwards.
GAGCATAGGAAACATCTGGCCTAGTACAAATCATGGCATACATGATGGATCCGATTGCCGAAGCATACGGGATCACACTCATCCGACTTCGCGCATCAGTCGTCGAAGGACACTGAGCCTTGCTAAGTTTTGTGCCATGGGACATCGGTAAGAATCCCTTCTTGGACTCTTTCATTTTGAATTTCTTCTAAACTTTGTCCAAATATGTACTCTGACTCAATCCAATGAGCCGCCTTGATCTATCTCTATAGATCCCGATTCCTAATATGTAAGTCGCCTCACCCAAATCCTTCATTGAGAAACTCCTTTCCAATGACTCTTTGGTTTCTTGAAACATCATGACATCATTTCCAATCAGTAATATGTCGTCCACATATAAGATTAGAAAATTTACTTTTCTCCCACTAAACTTCTTGTATAAACAAGAATCATGATCGCTCTTGATGAAGCCAAACGATTTGACTACCTCATCAAAGCGAATGTTCCAACTCCGAGATGCTTGCTTCACCCATAAATGGATTTCTGAAGTTTGCATACCTTGTCAGCGTTAGCTGGATCGACAAAACCTTCGAGCTATATCATATACACGTCCTCAGTTAAATTTCCATTAAGGAAAGCCGTCTTGACATCCATCTGCCATATCTCTTTATCGAAATAGGCTGCTATGGTTTACATGATCCGGACTGACTTAAGCAACGCTAAGGGCGAGAAGGTCTCGTCGTAGTCAACTCCTTGAACTTGTCGGAACCCCTTCGTGACAAGTCGTGCTTTATAGACGGAAACATTTCCATCCATATCAGTTTTCTTCTTAAAGACCCATTTGCACTCGACGGGTCTTGCACCGTCAGGCAGATCAACCAAATTATAAACTTGGTTTTCATCCATGGACTTTAACTCGGATCTCATGGCTCCAAGCCATGACTCGGAATCAGATCCCACCGTCGCTTCCGAATAAGTTGTCGGCTCATTACTGTCTAACAGTAAAACATCGCGAGCATTTTGTAATCTGGCAGATCTCCGTGGTTCAGGTGTTGTTACCGGTGTAGGTACCATGACCGGCTCAGCCTCCAAGGCGTTCGCCGACTCGCCCCTAGCCGGTTCCTCTCGAATTTCTCCGAGTTGCACTGTGCTCCCACTGACTTCCCGACCGAGAAACTCTTTCTCAAGGAAGACACCATTCCGAGCGGCAAACACTTTGCCCTCTTCCCGGTTGTAGAAGTAGTACCCCAAGGTTTCCCTTGGATACCCCACGAAAATACACTTATTCGACTTCGGCATGAGCTTGTTCGACTGAAGTCACTTGAAAAATGCTTCACAACCCCAAATCTTAAGAAAAGACAAACTTGGCATTTTGCCAGTCCACATCTCATGTGGTGTCTTCTCTACTGACTTTGATGGTACTCTGTTTAGTGTGAACGCTGCAGTTTCTAGACAATAACCCCAAAATGATAAACGTAGATTTGTCCGACTCATCATTGATCGTACCATGTCCAACAAGGTCCGATTTATCCGTTCCAATACACCGTTTCTCTGCGATGTACCCGGTGGAGTGAGTTGAGGAACTATTCCACAACTCTTTAGATGGTCATCAAACTCATGGCTCATGTACTCGCCCCCACGGTCCGACCGTAGAAACTTTATTTTCTTGCCGAGTTGATTTTGTACCTCACTCTGGAATTCCTTGAACTTTTCAAAGGCTTCCGACTAGTGTTTCATTAAATAGATATATCCATACCTACTTAAATCATCAGTGAAGGTAATGAAATACTCATAACCACCTCTGGATGCCGTTCTCATTGGACTACATACATCACTATGTATTAGTTCCAACAAGTCGGACGCCCTTTCACAACTCCTTGCAAAAGGTGTCTTGGTCATCTTGCCTAGTAGGCATGATTCGCATGTCTCGAATGACTCTAAGTCAAACGAAGTTAGAAGTCCATCATCATGGAGCTTTTTCATGCGTTTCCAACTTATATGACCAAGCCGACAGTGCCAAAAGTAAGTCATATTCAGATCATTTGGTTTCAGCCTTTTAACATTTATGTTATAGACCGATTCACTATCAAGATTCAAAATAAATAACCCGTTCTGAACGGGTGCAAAGCCATGAAACATATCTTTCAAATATAAAGAACAACCATTATTCTTAATATTTGACTCATAACCTTGTCTCATCAAAAACATGAGGCGGAAATAATGTTTCGACTAAGCACTGGAACATAATAACAATTATTTAGCTCCATTAAAAATCCTGATGGTAAATGAAGTTGCATCGTGCCGACTTCCAACGCAGCGACTCTCGCCTTGTTGTCGACCCGAATATCAACCTCTCCTCTTGCTACGCTCCTAGTTCTTACCAGTCCCTGCAACGAGTTGCATATGTGAATAATTGATCCGGTATCATATACCCAAGAACTATTAGGCGCATCAGCAAGATAAATGTCTATAACATTGTGTAAGGACCCCAGACCGGCAGTCTGAAACCCTCCGTATGCATACATTCACGATCCCAGAAAGATCAGTCGTGAACAACATACATAGTTGGCATACAGTAATACATCATCCATTACACGAATACATAAAGGTATTACACACATGATCACATGATCACATGATCAAGTTTAACACTACTGCCACAAGGGTAGGCAACTTAACAAACACAGCGGAAGACAATTAAAAACACAACGTAGTTGAGCCCAAGTCACGCCTTAACCTACAGGCTGCTGACCCGGAGACGATCCTAGTTCGCAAAGCCGTCAGCTCCGTACTTCTCTTCATAGATATCCTTCGGAGGTTCCTTCTCAAAATCTGATAAGTAGATACCAGGGGCGAAACCATAATGAGTACATTTGAATGTACTCAGCAAGACATCCATCATGTCACTTACCAACATGCAAGTATGCTTATATGGTGGAATAGGTAGGCTATAAATAGAGTTCACTATCAATGGTGTTCATATAGGATGACACCACAGTTGCAGTCAAATTAATCTGTACCTTCGTTGAAGAAGATACTTCAGAAGAAAAAATAATATAGTTTTATTTCTCTTGTAGATATCACATGTACAAGAGGTTTTGTTAAACTTTTGTTTAAAAGGGAATTTTCTCTTTGCAAAACTTCTTGGAAATCAGTTTCCAGAATTCTTGCTTAGAGTAGAAAAGTTTTATTTGCAAAACTTTTTGGTTTGTAAAACAACTTCTGGCTTTCCATCATCAGTACCTCCACGGTACAAGCTTTCCTTCCTTTCCGAACTTCACACGTTCAAAACTCCTTTTTGCAAACTTCATTTTTTAAAAACATTGACACAATGCTAGCTACATGGCCATTGAACTGTCCATATCCGAGGACGCGGCTTCTTCGAAAAAGTTGTACTCTGCAGAGGTGTACACATCCACCAGATCCAGTACACCTACCGTGAAACAACCACGGACTCTAACAATAGTATGTAAACATCAAGTATCTGATCATAACCATCCACTATGTTCAAGCTAGTATATGCCTATCTCTCGATTGAGGTTGTTCTCCCCAGCACCAAGTCCCACCCTGCCTAGCCGGGAGCCTCAATGAATGCATCCGGAGGGAAATTTAATCCCACACTTTATATGCCTCAACATTGGGAGTTTTGACGACTTTCGGTTCGAGGGTACGACGCCCCTTATAGCAAGTGAGATAGCACACACTAACAAGAACAAACTTCAAGTTAAGCCCCGTGCCCATGTTGGGGTAGGGTGGCAGTACGGTAAAGGTTGTCCGGCGAAGACTAGGTTATGTGTCATTTTTGAAAACACCATTTTCTCAAAAATGACCACTTCCACATTCCTCCGGAGAACAAGGATCCGCCTTTTCTCCGGGTTTTTCCGTAAAGCCTTTGTTTCGTAGAATCACAATTTTAGGGTGTCCACTTAGGGACTAGTATATTTGATGGTAATGAATACCATAGGGTGGCTTACGGGCTTGGTATTACCAAGTTTTAACTACTCGCATAATAGTAACCTATATACTAGTATAGTAGTAATAGCCACATCAAAAATAGTTTTGATAATAAAGTTTTGGTAAAACTTCAGAGGTAAAACATGCATGATAGATAATGATAAGTATTGTATCAGCAAGCATCAGGATGGCTTGCCTCAAGTCTCTTAATGTCCCTGGCCTTGAAGCAACTTGAACTTGACGCACAGCTCCACAACTGCTTCTTCTTCTTCTTCGCGTTCTAACGTCGTAAAGGAAATAAAAGACACACACTCAGGTCTAAAGTACAAACAACTAATCTAAGAAACACATACAGCAACAAATGTTCACTCTCGAGTTCTCTCGAAACGATAACGCGAAAAACTATCTCACATAACTCTCATGGTCCAAAACTATCGTCAGGCACTATGTATGGTTTAGAAAACCATATCCCACATCATACATACCATATATGGAGTGGTGTACCACTCTCATAATAAGATATACAAGAAGCTAAAAATATAGCTTGTGGGTGCAAAAGGTTAGGTTGCTAGGGTAAAACAAAACAGACAGAACAATACCCATGGCAGTGGGTATTTCTCACCACAAGCAACTATCACTTGATGTGTTCATGATTTTAGTTGGATGCTTTAGTTTCACAAGATACTCTTAAGCACAATCATAACATAAGTATAAACTCATGCTAAGGTAAAACACTCCAACAAAATCCAAACAACAAGCAAACACACCACAATTGAATAGACTATTTATTCACTATGTTATTGTTTACTAGAAGTTTTGGAATCCATCATTCATGAAAAATTACCAAACAACCAGTACCTAAAAACAAGGATAACAAGTCATAAAAATAATCTAAAACACAATCATCACTCAAGGTAATATCCCTATCAAAAGCATAGAAACAGGACTGCACTGATAACACACTAGTGTGGAAAATCTACACAAGCAGGTTATAAGAAAAACTTATTTTCTACAACTATAGCACAAGAAACTAAAGGATTAATGGCATCATAACATAAGTAATAACTTCATAAATATGCTATACCAAACTCATACACTTATGAGATAAAAGATGAAAATACTATAGCAAAAATCACCATTTTCTAGTGGTGACACTAGTTCATCACTAGAGAAGCAAACAATGTTACTATGATGCTTAATTCTAAACAAGCAAGTCATGATCATAAAATGTACCTAATAACAGTACACAAAACTTACACATGCTAGTAAGCACAAACATCAAAACAATCCCATGAAACAACTATTAAACATGCATAAATTAATTCTAGCAATTTATGTTTTTCTTAAACAATTACTGGCAAGCAAGCAAGGTATAACTTACACAACCAGTAGCTATGCAATAAAAGAAAAGTTATCTAAACCTTTTCAAAAATCCAAACACTCAATTTAAAATCATTCACAAACAATCTATCAATAAAAAGGAATTTAGTTTATTTGCAAACAATTTAATTTAGCACTCAATAGTGAATCATCTCTTAACAAGATACTCCTAAGGAATATTATGCTAACAAATGGATCACATCTACATACTAGTAGATTCTTATAAGAAATAAACTTCTAACTTGCATAAGTGAAAACAAACAATTATATTTTCCTTGGTGGAAAATATCCTATCAACCACATAATTAAAACATGTTAATTTCTCACATGTGCATAGTTGGGAATGTTCATCCCCAACCAAGATGCAATGGGACCAGTGGATTATGGGCCCACTAATACCAAGGCAAAAGAGGTACTAAGCCTCTGGTTACTCATGACAAACATTAGAATAACAAAATAAATAAAACAAGGCTATTTATTCTAGTGCATACAAGACTAGTGCATAAGAATAACAAAACCTACACATGCTTCACCTTAAAAATACATGCAAGCTATCAGAGACAAAAGCATCAAAATAACAGTACCAAAATGCTACTGGACTCACCACAATCATAGCACAAAATTAGGTAACAAGTACACAATGAGTTGGTTCACATAAAACATCAAATAAATAAACTAGGGAAATAACATATGCTACTTTCTATAGCCAAATGATATTGCAAACATGCACACACTTTGTATGGTAGATGTAATGCAAGAAAACTACCTAATAACAAGATCCAACACATCTCTACATTCTAGGAACAAAGATTAAAGCAACCAAACATTTCATTTCAACAAAAACAAACAAAGAAATCAAAACAGAAAAGCTTCTGTTTCTAGATCTGTCCACCAAAAATAATCTAAAGCTCAAAAAATTAATCTAAGCTAGGATAAGATATATCTACTCAATACCAAACTCATACAATTGGGTTTGCTCCAAAAATCATTTTTAAACTCCTTATCAAAATCAAAGAAAAGGCTACTGTCCTTTCAGTAATCTGGATGGCATTTTCATTCTGTAACTCACCTTGATGTGAGGTTTGTTTCATTGGATAGATATTTTCAATACCTATCCAGATCAGTTTAGTTTGTTCCATTTGATTACATATTTTAAAAGTTATGGCCAAAACATTATCAGAGATAGTTTGTGGCAAAACAGTCATTGTGCCCAAAATATTGGTCCAAAACCAGATCTGTAAATTTTGCATGGCTTAGATTTCATGCCTTTATGTCCATGAATTTTCTCAGATTTTATTGTGCAGCTTTTATATTTTTCACAAGCCCAAAGTAAATGCATATGATTCTGTCAAAAATCAAATGAATAAGGCAAACGTGCGGGTGGGCTGGATCTCGAGGCCACGGCCCAACTAGCGGCAGCGCAGCCCACCGTGCTTGCGCGCGCGCGCACGCGGCGCGGGAAAGGGCCGTTCGAAGGGGGTCGTCTCCCTCCTCTCCTCACTGTCTCTCTCTGTCCCGACCGGCCGGCGGCGAGATTGGCTCGGGGAGCTCACCTAGGGGCTCGGGGAGGGGTGGAGTGAGCTCGGGGAGGCTGCAGGGGGTCGAGGGCGTCGAGGAGAGGTCACGGCGGCGGCTGGCACGGCTCCTGGCGGCGGCGCTAGGCGAGGTGACCGCGGCGGCGAGGTGGATGGCGGCGGCGATCCTGCGCACAAGGGGACACGAGGAAGTGTCAGGGAGGATCCAGGGGACTAGGGGGGTTCATCCAGGGCAGTGGGAGGGGAAGAGAGAGCTCGGGCCGAGCTGCACCGTGTCGTGCCCGTGGTGGTGACCGCCGACGTGGGCACGGCTCGGGAGCGCTCCAGGGGCTCGGGCTTGGGTCTCTTTTGCTTTGGGGAGGTAGAGTGAGGTATGAGGGAGGCCGGGGCGTGAGGAGGTGCCCTCTGGACCTTTATACCAGAGGGAGTGAAGAGAGGGGCATGGTGGTCACAGAGGGGCATGTCAAGCAATGGCATTGGCAAGTTTTTGGGCATTTGGTCATTTCCTCTTGAGTGAACACTATGTCCTATGCAAGATCAAAGGTGATGCAAGCAAGTGGGACCCCTTGAGTGCAAGTGGCAAGAGGAAAAGATCAAAATATCTAAGAGGTATGGGAGCCCATCCCTATCCTAGTCATCATTCTCTCACCTCTCTTATTCTCATCCCTAAGGTCTTCTAGAAGGTATCCAAAGCATTTTGGTCGAGTTCAATAGTTGGTCAACAAGTTAGGTTAGGTCATGCTTCCAAAAATGCAAAGAAACATCAAGAAAATAAGTGTGCAAAAGTGTATCCCTTACTGTTCATTTGCAAATTCAGAAAATTCAGTCTTATGACTTAGAAATTTTCTAAGTGTTGAAAACAGATAGAAGATGCAAAAAGTTGAGTTTGTTTTCAGGGTTCAAATGCTTTCCAAAATTGGTTTTCAAAACATGGACTTGTTAACCATGTTATATACTTTCAGAAAAAACTTTTGAAAACAATTTTGAAATAGTTTAAGGCCATGAAAACAATGTGGAAAAAGGTATACTTTCTGTTTTTATCTGTTTCTAAAAACTGCCTTTTTCTGCCTTAATTTTATACCACAAAAACAACAAGCAAAAGATAGTCTTCATTTCTCCCAAAATAAAAGTGAGCTTATGTATCTGTAGTACATATATCAAGGATTAATTAGAAGTCAAGAAATCATAAAATAACAATCTCTAGCTTGGTGAAAACAATGGTAGAAAACAGGTATTTGGCTTTATTTTCAGGAATTGTTTTCTATAGGAAAGTTAAAAGAAAACTTTCATAGATCATTTTGGAAACTTGTTTTCTTGGATCCAACAAGGTTAAAAGTTTGTTTTAAGATGCAAACAAGAATGATCCAAGTCTTGGAATAAAAATCCACTCAAGTAATAATAAGAAAACATTAGGGAAAAATATCAGGAATATTTTTCAGAAACATATGGTATTGGTTTTATAATGAAACAAAACTTATGTTGAAAATATGATTAAGATCATAACACAAGTTAGTTCAAACAATCATGTTGTTGTAAAGATTACTTTGTTGGCCCTAATAGTTGTCTTCTTGAGCACAGTCCAAGAGTCCAAAAACTGGGATGTGACACATTGCACACAAGCGTACCTGAGTTGGAAGTCACACCTCCACTCTTGGCCCTGTCAGCCAAATACTTGGTGCAGTTCCTCTTCCAGTGGCCATCTTGCTTGCAATAGAAGCAATTGGCTCCGGCTGTAGGAGAAGGCTTGGTCTTTGAGGGAGCACTCTGGACAGGGCCATGGGCGCTACCTCCTGACTTATCCTTCTTCAACTTAGTCCAAGAACCTTTCTTCAACTTAGCCTTATTCTACACAATCAACACTTGACTGGGGCCTTTCTTGATATCAGCCTCTGCCGTTTTGAGCATCCCATGTAATTCAGTGATACTCTTATCCATACCATGCATATGGTAGTTCGAGATGAACGGACCATACGCACTAGGAAGAGAGTTCAGAATTATATCAGTAGCGAACTCTTCGTTAATTGGGAAGCCCAGCTGATCCAGAGACTGTATGTAACCAATCATCTTGATTACATGCGGACTCAGTGGATCGCCGTCTTTCAGCTTACAGCCCAGCAAAGCTTGAGAGACTTGATACCTCTCGGTCTTTGCTTGAGCCTGGAACATACTTTTGAGGCTTTCGATCATATCGTGGGCCTCAACATTCTCGAACTGCTGCTGCAAGTCCGGTTCCATGTGTGCAAGCATAAGACAGCTAATTTTTGTAGACTCATCTCTAGTCTTACGGTAGGCATTCATGACTGCGACAGTCGCATCATCATCAGGCTCTTCTGGAAGTGGAGTTTCTAGAACATGTTCTTTCTAGTCATGCTTGAGGACTATCCTCAGATTACGATACCAGTTGGTGAAATTAGTTCCATTTAGCTTATCTTTCTCTAGGATTGATCTCAACGCAAAAGCGTACAACTGAGGAAGGTTGCTAGGTGCCATTGATCTACAACAGAAAATATGCAAAACACTTAAGACATGTATTCATAGAAGAGCATGCATATTAAACGCTTTAATACTTATGCTCTCACTAGAACCAACACCACTCCGATGGTTTCTAAGTGATTCAAGATCCTAAATAAGCAAGCCGACTAGTGAGCTTTAGCATCACCGCTAGCCGTCAAGTGATCTAGGTAGGCAATACCTTGCCAATCGTATCCAATACGACTCCTGTTAGTTGGGTGACATCACATGCCCCGGCTCCCAACCTACCTCGCCTCGAGCCCCACAACCATTGTGATGGACTCGTCTAGCTTATCAAGTGCTTATGCTTGTAAGAGTCCGACTCAAACCCACCTAATCGGAAAGAATTGGAAGCACCTCAATTTTATGAGCCCACTACCAATAATGTCCGACTTGTGATGGTGCAGCACTAGCGGGGTGACCGACTAGACCTCCTTTACGGGATTAAAATCTACCAACTATCTAAATAGAGGTAAATAGAGACATAACAATAACACAAATAAAGAAATTATAATGTGAAATGGTATGGCACTCTTCATGGTGATCTCCATCTCCACAAAGCTTGTAATTCGACTCGTGCCAACTCTTGTCACGTGCCATCTTACTCCATGTAGCCGACTTGTACATCGACTTGCATGTCACCGGGTTCTCCAACAAGCTACACTAGCTAGTAAATGAAACATTACATAGAGAATCCGACACGCAGGCCGGTATACAATAAAATGATAGCACCTAGGCTCCAGCCGGCTGACAAAAACATGATACGCAGATCACGTATGGATTACACACATCACATGCACATAAGCCATACCATTCACAACTTCCTGCAAAAACAAGTTATGCATAGACGCGATATCTACCGACGTTGTGAAACTCGCAACGACATCTAAGGCGCTACGACAAGGCGATGTTGGCGGTCCGAACATGGATTTCTTCATCGGATAAAACGATTTTACCCAAATCTGATCTGTATTCCGATTCGATCAAACTCTTTGATCTTCGATCACCGCAACTGGATTTATGTGTCACGGTACACCCTGATGGCGGAAACCGACCGGTAGGGGTAAGTTTCTCCATGACCTTAGCAGTATGATCACGGAAACCTGATCATCCATTAACCCCGAGTACGATTGATCCAATCAACCATGTACAAAACCAATCTATCTCATAGAACGACCACCAAAACAGCACTTAGATCCAATCTAATGCTAACTACATATCACATATGTGCGGCTCTCGGGTCTAATACCAGAAGCTACCGCTCTGATACCACTGTTGGAACGCGTAGAGATAAACTAAAACTTTTCTTACGCGAAGCTTCCAAGATCTAGCCGAGGTAGAAGGCCACGAGTATTACCACTAGACGCGCAGGTGCGGATTATCGATGAAGCACGTCGGGGCAGTGCAGTCCCACGATCCGATCCAACCGATCCGATCCCACGAACGTCGAAGTGATGAACGTACAACACCTATGCCGGTATCCACACGTACGAGGAGGAGCTCCGACGGTGGACTGCTAGGTCCGGTGCGACGGCTGGACTGAGTGGGGCTAGGGTTCCCAACGCATGGGAGTGGACTAACGTGCCCGCTGGGCAACCTGCTCCCCTCTTTATATAGCGAATGGTAGTGGGCTTCACAACACTTGTGGCCCATTCCCTCTGTGAGTATGACTCACAAACTCATTCCATTTCCGGTTCGGGTCCAACCAGACCAATACATTTGCTCCCGCTCTTAAGTGTGCGACCCTGCAGGCTCAAGGCGACTTGGACATGATTGGAGTCCAACTCCCAATCGATCAATCGGTAGTGTCTCCTAGCAGAACGTACCGACTCCCAAGTCCCATTGAGTCATGACGACATACCTTCCAATGTGATTTACATCTTAGTCCCTTTTGCCTCACGATATACCTTGTTGAACTATAGGCGAATTATCGTCATCCCTTAAATAGTTCGACTCTCTTCTCGATCTGTGACATGTGATTCATCTGACTAACTCTTAGTCAACAGACACAGTTAACACTTAACTGAGTCGCGCATGGCCATGCTTCCTGAATCATATCACTCGAGAGGGCCCAGAGAATAATCTCTCCATTCGGAGGGGAAAATCCCATCTTGATTATCCATATCACGCAGCTTGCTTCTCATTCGACACGAACTCTGCGTTTATAGCTGCCTTGTCATAGAACAACGTTTGACAGAACCTAAGTCGGTGATCCACAACTCGGATTGTGCGACAATGTCAGGTCTAAGGATTACATTGATTGAGACATGCAAATGACGACTTGCTCGTTGCATCTCAATATGGGTCAGTCCGACTTGCTAAACTCTTTAGGCAAGTCTGTGAATGTTGGAATGGCACAAGTGGAACCGTGTCATCAGCCAACACTCACATTAGTCTAGGGTGTGTGTCCAGCACAACCTTAATGACCAAGGACAATTTAGTATGAACAACATTAATATATATATAGTTCCACAATCGAATCACATATTCAATGACATATATCAGATGTTCAAAACAAGGACGACTTAATAACTTTATGAATACAGTGGGAATTACATCATACATGATTGCCTCTAGGGCATATTCCCAACAGTCACCTCCTCCGAACAGCCAGGCCCAGACACGAAAATAGGGTGTGTGTATTCCTGCTAATGTGCATGTTGATCCTAAAATAGGATTTACCAAACACCTTGGCCATCTACCTGGATTCGGATGAAAAAACAGCACCATCAAGCCTCCCCCCTTGTTTCGATAGTTGGCAGCCCCACAACTTTTGGGTTTGGCTCCGGTGTCCAAAGACGTCAGGACGCGCCACCACATCGGCCGTAGGCCCACTCGTCATCCTTATGCCGAACCGTCAGTCATGAATTTTACTTGTCAATGAACGCAACATGTGCTTTTAGACCATGCTGCCCATCTCTATCCCACCTATCCCCACATCTCTCGTCCCTAGCCACCACAGGTCGTCTCAACACACACAAAAATCTCCCTCTCCCTTTCCTTCTCTCTCCCTCCCTCCCTCTCCCCCACCGTAACCGTGTAGATCATGTCATGCCACACCCTTGCCAAAAGATGCCTAGCCACTGCCGCTCCACTGTGATCCCTTTAGACCGACGCACCTCCAAGGCTCCAACGACGCATGGCCGGTGACATGGGGATGATTTCTGGACCTATCGGGTGAGCCTACCCGGTCCAAGGACCAAGACCTAGGCCCAAAGCAAGGAGCTACCCCGTTGTTCTAGAAGGCCCAGCCCAAAAGCCCACCTGCAAGACTTGCCGACTAAGAAGGATAGCTCCTACCGACCTAGAACTAGGGTTTGTACCCCCTCGGACACGGTTTGAGACCTAGCCACCTATAAAAGGCTGGGAGGACCACCGAGGGAGGGGATCGAATCTACTTTTCAACACCATAGACTTGAGCTCAAGACCAATATCTCGACTTGAGCACCCACCATTGTAACCGATCTACTCATAATATAGATCGCAAGAGCAGGAGTAAGGGTTTTTACCTCTACGAGGGCCCCGAACCTGGGTAAATTGTTCCCCCTGTTAGCCGACAATTGTCACCAACGCCTATTCGTTCTCTTAATCGAAACCCTATCGGATCATCCCAGGGACTTGTCGAGATCACTAATCGACAATTGGTGCCGTATGTGGGAACGGCAGGCGCTGGATCCACGGCATCTTTGGCCTCGTCATCGCCAACCTTCAGCTGGAGCCCCGGAACATCGACTCCAACGGAGCCGATCCGCTTCGGGTCTCTCATCTACGCGCCCCACTCGCCGGAATCGCGTCCGGCGTTCAGCGAACTCGAGAAGAGTGTCAGCTTGACGTTCGGTGTGTTCCACTTCCACGCCAACAAGGCGAGGATCCCGCGTTCCCCGATCGGATCGAACTCCGCGAATCGGACTCCGAGTCTGTCTCAAGCCCGGCAATTCTCGAGTCGCTATCAGGTAACACTGGTCACGACTTAGCGCCCAATGGTAGCTCCATCCGCCGCAATACACGCGGTTTCCATACAATCGCAGCGGAGGAGCCCTCCAAGTTCTAGGGAACCGTTAATCTACGCCTAGGACCCACACGCCATATTTGGCTCAGGTCTGCATGGCAGATTCGGGTGAGATACCCGAGGAAACGCAAGGGAGCAACGATGCACGAGAACACATCAAAGTCTCGCGAGCCGCATGGCTCACAGGGAAAGAGGTAGTAAACACGGGCCAACCGATACCGCCCACGTCCACTCAAGAGGAACTGACGGCGTACCACTTCCACCTGCTGCGAACTGGCCGACAGCTGCACGAAGCCTGCAAGGATTTGGAAAAGAGGAAACAAGCGGAGGAAGCCTCGATTGCGTGTCGTGCAGCGCTCTCTAGGACTCAATCGACGAGGAACCAACCCCATAAGAAGAAATATGTCTCGAAGGCTGCTGGCCTGGAACACGAGTCTCTCAGCGGAATCAGTAAGTCCCTCGAGACATCCATCATGAACGTCGATGAGGAGGGCAACGTGCACCCGAAACCCCCGCCGTACCACTCCTGGCGGCCGCCACATACTTACAGGCGAACCAGCCACCCGAAAACAACCCCCGCGCGGAGCAACATCGACAAGTCCAGAAGGGGCTACACATGGCAGCCGCAAGAATTTCCGCCCAGAACCGGAGGTACGCAACAACTCCAGAAGCCGACAAAACCCCTCGGGTGGACAAAACATCTCGCAGACGCGGGAGTATACCTGGCCAAAGTTCGGGCCGGGCCGGGCCTAAAAAAAATTAACGTGCAAAACTCAGGCCCGAGTCCGACCCGCCCCACTGTCGGGCTGCAGAAATCGGGCCCGAGCCCAAGAAAACCCGACCGTCCCAGCCCGACTGCGACCAAAAATGCGATTCCGTCGGGCCCAAGCCCGGCCTGGCCCGACCGGCGGGCTTAGATTCCCAGGCCCGAGCCCGGCCCCGGATTTTCGGGCCGGGTCGGGTCGGGCCGGCCGGGCCGAGCTGCCCATGGCCAGGTATACGCGGGAGCACGTCTCCTAGAAGGGGAGACAAGGAGTCATATCGTCTCCCCCGAGGAAAGGAAGCCCCGCACCGCTGCGACAGCCCGCGTAAAGACGATGATAGCCCGCGAGATCGCGACAGCAGCCCACGGCACCACGGAAGCCGATCGCGACACCGCAGGAAGGAACCGCGGCAGGAGGACAATAGCGATCGGCCTGAATACGACGCGCGTGGAGAAATCGCACAAAGCAAGGTCTACAAGGCCTGAGCTCGCAGGAACCGCGCCCGGTCGCCATCTACCTCCTCTGACGAGAAAGCTTGCGGCGCGATGTGCTTCACCCGTAGCATCCGCGAGGCGCCGATGCCCAAGAGATTCAAGCTTACAACAGAGGTCCCGAAGTATGACGGCTCGCAAGAGCCTAAGTCATGGCTGTCAGATTACCTCACCGCAGTAAAATACCAACGTGGGAACAAGACAACATCCATGCAGTACCTAAACCTACACCTCGTAGGCGCTGCCCGCAGCTGGCTCGAAGGAAGACCGCGCGCACACTAGGGATCTTGGGACGATCTCACCCGTGAATTCCAGAAGAATTTCTAGGCGACATATAAGCGGCTAGCGGCTATCGAGGAACTAAGGGCCTACAAGTAGAAGAGCGGAGAGTCTACCCGCGAGTACATCCAGAGGTGAACCACGCTCAAGAACACGGCGGGGAACATGTCGGAAGAGGTCGCAATTGAAGCTTTCACCAAAGGCGCTCGGCGCACAGCGTTCCGAGAGGAACTGGGAGGAGCTGCGCCCAAAACTATCGGAGAGCTAATGGAAATAGCCGACAAATGGGCTAATGGAGAAGAATCCCTGTGCAACGAGAAGCATCTTCACCCGCGCCTGAGGAGGATCACAGCGGCGACCGCCGAAGGAAAAAGAGGAAACACTACGACCATGACGATCAGTCGGAAATGGTGGCAGCAGAGTTCACAAGAAATCGCGACAGCAGACCCTGTGGAAATCGCGACTGGAAACCAAAGTCAGACGATAAAACTCCTAAGGAAGACCTTGACGAATACTGCTTGCTACATCTATTCACAGATAAGCGCACGGACAAAACCAAGGCAACTCATCTCCTCAAAGACTGTCGAAAGTTCCAGGACATCCACGAGGCTTACACGAAGAAGCACAGGGCCGCTATTAACCAGGGATACCCGCAACTCCCAGGAGGAGCTAGCGGATACCAACCGCCACCCCTGCCTCCACCAGTACACCAAAACGTGGCGCTAGCCACGCTACCAGCACCACCCGCCGCAAACCATGGAGCTAACGGGTACCCACAGAAGGTCTGCCCGTCCAGGAGGATCCAGAAGACAAACACACGCCAAGTCAACATGGCAGTACAAGCCCCACCATCGCGACAGAATACTTGAAGATGTCAGAACAGTCGATAACCTTCTCCAAAGAGGACCACCCTCAACGGGTGTATTGACCTGGACACGCATCGCTCGTCATCCAGGCGCAAATAGGCAACTACGACCTAGCCCGAGTGTTCATGGATCGTGGCAGCGGAATCAACATCATATACGCGGACACAATCCACAAGATGAACAAGAACCTGGACAGACTCGCAGAATCAGAAACATCCTTCCACAGGATAGTATCAGGGAAAGCAGTCCGACCAATCGGAACAATCAACCTGGAGGTGGTACTCGGAGACCCGAGAAACTACAAGAGAGAATTCCTCGACTTTGAGGTAGTCGACTGGCCATCACGGTACCACGCCATACTCGGCCAAACAACGTTCGCAAGATTCATGGCAGTACCCCATTACGCCTACCTCAAGCTCAAACTCCGAGGAGAATATGGCACAATAACCATAAACGGCGACTTCCAAAAGTCACACAAGTGCGACAGAGAGTTCAACGAGATCACGAAATCTTTCGGGATGCAAAAGGAGCTGGAAGAGTTGGCAAAAACCACGGATAACTCCGTGATGCCACTCACCAAAAAGAACGCCCCAAAACTCGAGTTCAGCCCAAGCAGCGACACTCAAAAGCATCAAGTGCACCCGACAGAATCCACGAAGACGGCGATCGTGTCCACCATCCTATCGTCCGCATAGGAAGGCGCGCTTGTCGAACTCCTCCGTGAGTATTGGGAGATTTTCGCTTGGCAGCCCTCAGATATACCATGGATACCCAGGGAGTTCGATGAGCACTCACTTGAAGTGTTTAAAGATGCCAAGCTAGCCAAACAAACCACCCGCGTTTTTCCGACCCAAAGCAAAAAAGCACTCGGAGAAGAAGTGAACAAACTACTAGCCGCCAAGTTCATCCGGGAAATCAAAATATCCACCTGGTTAGCAAACCCGGTGCTGGTCCCGAAGAAAAATACTGACATCATTCGCGTGTGCATGGACTACACGTCGTTGAACAAACACTGCCCCAAGGATAACTTCCCACTACCACCGATCGACCAGATCGTGGATACCACAGCAGGCTGTCAACGCCTCTCCTTCGTGGACGCCTACTCGGGCTATAATCAGATCAGGATGAAGCAAGAGGATGAGGAGAATACAAGATTCATCACACCACACGGTGTATACTGCTACACAACAATGCCCTTCGGGCTAAAAAATGCAGACGCAACATATCAATGTTGCATGCAAAAAAGCCTCGTCAAGCTAATTGGAAAGAACTTACAAGTGTACGTTGACGACATCGTCATAAAGACTCGAGTGGAGGACACACTCCTCGAGGACATCAGGGAGACATTAGACGCCCTCAACGCGTACAGAATCAAGCTTAACCCGACAAAGTGCGTCTTCGGAGTTCCTGCAGTACAAATTCTCGGCTACCTGGTCTCTGCCCGAGGAATCGAAGACAACCTAGAAAAGATTCAAGCGATCTTTGTCGAGACATCGTAGTAGTTTTCATAGACGGGGGTGCCATGAGACTACGGGTAGAGACGTGGGGTAACGGGATCGCGTTGTAGACAATGACACAGGATTTACCTAGGTTCGGTACGTCGTGGTAATACGACGTTCCTACTCCTGCAATCTCACTAATCAGGACTAAAGCCTGTGTATATAATTACAAGGTGAGGTTTAGATCTAGCTATTCGCTGAGGATCAACTTCCCGGCGAGTTAGCCTATAGCTTCTTGTCTATCAATCTTATCTCCCGTCTGGCTTTATATAATAGCCGGGTTAGGGCATACAGAACAGGAAACCTAGAAGACTACGGTAACTTCTAACTTGGAAAGTAAGGAATCCGTCTTCTCCTCCAAGCCAGATCACGTGGGCCGTGATCCGGGTCCTTCTAGAATCCGGCTTCTGTGCGTCAGGTTACTGGGCCGCCCAATGGACCATAGCCCACTACCACTTGGGTCACCCTGGTAATCCGGCACTTATGACTACCATCTGATATACCCCTATTCAGTATATATCCGACAGTAGCCCCCAAGAAGGACTAAAACTGTGATTCACCGTCTTTCGCCAAATGTACATTGTCCGAGAAATATCGATCAGCAGTCTTGATTCTTCTTATTCTTCTTCGAAAAGAGATGGTAACGTGAAACTCGGAATTCAGAAAATCCGGCTTTTCTCACACGATCCTTCGCGGAGAAGGAACCTCCTACGTCAGCGCTTCAATCATGCTGACGTAAGGGATGTTTGGGTTTCATGCGGGAAACCCAGTAACGTATCTCTGACAGATTCTCACGGGAAACGAGGAGATAGCCATCATTACCCTGTCGTTTCATTTCCTGGATTTTCCGGCGAGTGACACGCGTTGATCATCCAACGGTCAAAATAGCCGTTGGCACGTATCTTGACGGATTTCCGGCTATAAATAGCCTTCTTCGTCCTCCCAGTAAACCTTCCGCTCTCACTTCCACGCCATTACCGCGCCCAAGCTTTCGAGCAAAGAACCACCTCCGAACGCACACTGCGCCCAGAACGTCACCGGAGACGAGCTGCGTCGCCACCCGATGGTATCCTCACCGTCCTCTCCTGCCCGGTCCGTTGCGCGCGAGATCGGGGATATCATCAACGACATAGATCCACTGTTGGATTCCCCGAAGCGCGTCGGCGACGAGCCGGTGAAGACCGCGGGTTCCGGGGCGGACGGAGGGAATACTTCCGCCGCCGTGAATCTTGTGGGCTCAAGCTCCGCGCCCCCTCCGCCGTTCGCTCCCGAGACGGCGGAGGAAAAGATCACGCTTCTCGGCGACGAGCTCGCCGCTGCAGAAGCCGCCGCATCCGCCGCCGCCGGAGCGGATGAAGAACTGGAGACTGCCGGCAACTGGGTTGCCTGCAGCATTCCGGCAGCCCTCCTTCCAAACATGAAAAGGAGGGGTTGGTTCTGAAGGGGAAATGGCGGCTCCCAGAGGACGAGAACGAGCCCATGTCGAACGACGGCAAACGGGTTCTTCTCTCCTCCCATCTCTTAAGAGGTATGTGGTTACCACCTTCTGCCTTTTTTCTCCAAGTTCTCTCCCACTATAACATCCAGCCTCATAACCTGCCACCCAACTCCATTCTTTATATGGCCGGGTTCCAGGCCCTGTTCGAGGGTTTCCTAGGTATAGAACCTAGGTTAGACTTCTGGATGTATTGTTTCGGGGTTAAGCGGAACTCTTCGGAGGGCGCACTCCCGACTTGCGGAACCATCTCCTTTACTCTTAGGAGATTTAGGGAAGATTGGTTCCCCAAGATCAAAACATCGGAATCCGTCAAATTTTGGACGGGTTCCTTCTTCTATCATCCCGATGTGCCTTTCCCGAAAAAGTCCATCGGGGTTCCACCTTTCTCAAACACTGCTGTTGTTCCCCAAGAAAATTGGGGAACAGAAGCCGTCCAAGTTCTGCCGCCTGATCTTCTAAGGATCAAGCGGCACATCGCCAAGCTCACTTCCTCTGATCCGCCTCTAACCGGCATGGACACGGTCCTTTGCTGGTTGGATAGGCGGATCCAGCCGTTGGCTAACCACGGTGGCCGCCTTCTTTGCGACTACACGGGTGCCAAGGACGAAATGCGGACAACCAGCAAAGACTGGGCCGCGAGGGATCATCGACGGCGCGTGAACCAGTTGGTCGCATCCCGCGACCAATACGAAGCGAGTCGGCCAATGTATACGGCCGACAATCCGGCTCCCAAGGTATTACTTCGCCATTTGGGGTTTCCATATTTTCTCGGATTTCTTGCCTCTAATTCTGGCTTTTCTTTTCGACAGATCACCGAGCTTCCCGAATCGGAGCTTGCCACCGAGGCTGAAATGGAGGCGTTGCGCGCCACCTTTGCAGGTGGACGAAAGCGCAAGAAGATTTCTTCCTCTGAGGAAATCATCGACCTTGACGGGATTCCCGTCGCCACCTCCAGGTTAGATCATCCGGGTTATTTTGCTTTTGTCGAAGTTTTCCTTCGTCTTCGGAGTTTTAACTTTTTCGGGTTTTTTGTTTTTAGCCTACCTCCCTCCAACTTAAAGCCAAAGAAGCTGAAGAAACACAAAGTTGTGTCCAGCCGAGGCGCTCAACCTTCTCCCGTCATCGCCCCGGACACCCCGTCCACGATGGCGGAAGAGCATGCTACAGCCCCCACCACCAAGCCGCTGGAGCCCACCCAGCCCGTTGTGTCGAACATGGACATGAGGGAAAGGGCGGCTCCAGAGGTGGGAGAATCTTCTCGGACAATCGATGAGGAGATTCCCACCTTTGACAAGGACTTCAAGATTCTCAACGGCGGCCTAAGCGCGGCCGGAACTCTTTTTGCGGAATATGCAAAAGAGTTCAATGAAAACTTGGCGGGTTTGCAACGAATGAGCCAGGTATTTAACTCTAGCCCCCAAGCATTAAACAAAATGTATACTTTTTTCCTTGATGCTTTTTAGTTATTCTTTTCCTTGTCATGTTCCAGCAAACCGCTGAATCCATTAACATGGAAGTTTTCAACAAACTCTCCATCAAGAATAAAGAAGTTAGAAATCTTCTTTCTATTCTTGAGGTGAAAGAGGCGGAGCTGACATCGTCTCAGCTGGCGCTGTCGGAAACATCAGGTAACGCTTTTCCTCTGAAGTTTTCGATTCAGCTTTTTGTCTAAGTACTTATTCCGGGAGTTTTCTAAACTCGGAATTTTCCTTGCTTTCCAGATGCTTTGGCTAAGGCCAAGCAAATAGCTGAAGACGCCGGCAATGCCGAGTTTCTCCGAAAGGAGAATTTGGACCTTCACAAGGATCTTGTGAAGGCTCAAAAAGATCTGGAAGCCAGCAATCTGGCCCTTGGAATTTCTCAATCCAAGGCTTTCGAACAGGCAGAGAAGGACAAGTCCACCATTCAGGACTTGGAGGCTGCTCTAAACCTTCGCCTGGAGGAAGGCTCCGAAATTGACAAGCTTGTCGGTAAGTTTTACTTCATTTACCATTTTTCCAAGTCTTGCTGTGTTTCTCTGCTTTCTTACTTAACCTTCTTGGTTGTTTTTTCTGAAAAACAGGAGATAGCCCAGATCTTTCTCGGATTGATAGAATCCGAGCCTTTGGGAAGACGTGGACTTCGATCAGAGCTGCTGGCATGCAGCTGATCAACAAGTTCCTTCCCACAAGGACTGGGGAGTTCTCGGAAGTTGAAAAACTTCCGGGTGCCATCATGGAGGTGACGGAGTCCAGGGAGTCCATCCTACACTCCGCTGCACGGGGTGGTGCACGCATGGTACTCGGCCTTATGCGTATGCACTACCCTGGTGCAAAATATTGGCGCGTGGCGTCTGGTATCCCCCAAGGATACACGGAAACTCAGCGAAATACCATCTTTGATGAAATCAAAGGCCACGCCACCTAGATCGCCTCCATGGTGAACATCTCTCTCACCTATCCGGAAGAGGAGATCCCTGAAGCCCCCGAGAATGACAGCAACGACGACGACTCGGATGCTTGAAGGATTACCTTGAACCTGGATAGTGGAAGTAGACAATAGGAGCATTACTGCATTTTTACAATGTAATTCATATTGTAATGCTTCTATTCCTTTTGTACAAATATGAACTCTGCCCTTTTGCAGCTTTAATTTATGAAGTTCTTTGCAAGTTTTTCGAGTTTTAGTATTCCTTTATCTTCTAAGTTCTCTGGCGTATATGTTTTAACTGTCCTTAGTGTTTGAAATGGCTCAATAGCATTATGAAGCATCATGTCGAGTAACTGGGTATAACCAATCAGTTTAAACTCGGAAACATGGATCATACTAAAGGAATTTTTACTAACTAGCTCCAGTGGCCCAACACATAAGCAATCAGATAATGCTTAGAGAAAAGTAAGGAATTTTTTAAATGAAACTTGGGAACGCAGGCACAATCCGAGTTTCCTTTAGCCGTTAGCAGGCTGAAATCATTCAGTTTTTAAACGCCGAGCACGCAGGCACAATTCGGGTTAACATTGAGTATTTTGTAAGATCATTGGGAAATAGATAAGGTGGAATCATGCTTTGTACTATAATGAACTTGTAAAAACATGGATATCAAAATTCCGACAACTTTATTTCATGATCTCAAAAGATGTTTACATAGAAATTGAACTAAGTATAGAAGGGACGTAACTGCTAGATACTCCAAGGCCTCTTTGTCTCTCCTAGCTCAACATCTATCTTTCTCTTTCTTTTGCGATTCGGCTTCTCGGGATCGTCTTCCGTATCTCGAATGTCGACAAGATAATATGATCCATTCTTCATGGCTTTACTTATGACAAATGGTCCTTCCCAAACTGGGGCCAATTTGTGCTTCCTTTGCTGCACCAGCCTCAACACTAGATCACCTTCTTTAAAAGAACGATGCCTGATTTTCCGACTATGGTAACGTCGTAAACCTTGCTGGTAAATGGCGGATCTTTGAAGCACAAGCTCTCGTTCCTCTTCTAAGAAATCGACGACATCCTGTCGTGCTTCTTCGGCATCCGAGTCATCGAAATCTTGCACTCTTGGGCTATCATGGATCATGTCCGTTGGAAGAATAGCTTCCGCACCATAAACTAGGGAAAATGGGGTTTGCCCAGTTGACCTATTTGGCGTCGTTCGAATACTCCAAAGCACGGAAGGTAGCTCCTCTACCCATGCTCCAGCTGCTCTATGAAGAGGAGATTCGAGTCTTGGGTGTATTCCTTGCAGGATTGAGCTATTCATTCTCTCAACCTGTCCATTGGATCGCGGGTGTGCCACAGATGCGAGATCTAGGCGAATTCCCGTTTGTCGGCAATATTTTGCCAACTCCCCAATGGAGAAATTTGTCCCGTTGTCGGTTATTATGCTGTGTGGAACGCCGTATCTCATGACTAAGTCAATGATGAAATTCCTGGCAGTTACACCATCCAGCTTTTTGATGGGTTTGGCCTCCACCCATTTGGTATACTTATCCACTGCTACGAGTAGATGTGTAAGTCCGCCTCTCGCAGTTTTTGAACGGTCCCATCATATCTAGCCCCCAGACCGCAAACGACCATGTAATGGGGATAGTTTTGAGTGCTTGGGCCGGCATATTGGTCTGCTTGGCGTAATATTGACACCCTGCGCATGTGTTAACTATGTGCTCAGCATCTGACTTG
Source organism: Alopecurus myosuroides (assembly GCA_028641055.1). Taxonomy (NCBI): domain Eukaryota; kingdom Viridiplantae; phylum Streptophyta; class Magnoliopsida; order Poales; family Poaceae; genus Alopecurus; species Alopecurus myosuroides. Next base: position 315,478,446 of record CM054060.1, on the reverse strand, counting down.
GCTGTTAGCCAGAAAAACCCAGCACGGAATGCTTTTTTAACTATGCTTTTTGATTGAGCATGATGTCCGCAATCTCCGGCATGGATTTCTTCCAGTATTTCCCGTCCTTCTTCTGGTGAAATACACCGTTGAAAAATTCCGGAAGTACTGCGTTTATATAGCCAATTGTCAATTACCACGTATCCTTTGCATCGACGTTGTATTTGTCTTTGCAAGACTTCGTCTGTTCCTTCCGGGTACTTCTGATTGACTAAGAAGTTTAAATACGGAATTGTCCAGTCCGGGTTGACGAACATAACTTCAATTGACTCGGAAGCCAGAGGATAGTCAATATCTCCACCTTTTATGGATGGCTCGTGCAAATGCTGGACGAATACGCCTGGTGGTAGGGTTTTTATCCTCTCTGATCCCATGCGGGCTAACGCATCCGCGTTCCAATTTTCCTCCCTTTTTACGTGGAGTACTTCGAATCCAAAGAAACAGATGGCGAACTCGTCCACCGTTCTCCGGTATTCGGCCATTATAGGGCTTTTGGCGTCCCAGGTTTGGTTAAGCTGATGTTGTACCAAATCCGAGTCGCCATAGCACAAGATGCGCTTTACTCCTGTTTCTTTTGCAATATGCAAGCCATGAAGCAGAGCTTCGTATTCTGCCACGTTATTACTGGCGTTGAAGTGTATTTGCAATACGTACTCCATTGTGTCTCCCTTAGGGGATTTCAAGACTACACCAGCTCCAGCGCCTTCCTTCATCTTGGATCCGTCAAAGTGCATGATCCAGTACTCAGACTCCGGCATTGGCGTTTTCTCCATTGCTTCCGTCCAGTCGGCGACGAAATCTGCCAGAACCTGGGATTTTATTGTCGTCCTTTGCTGATACTTAATGTCGAAGGCTGCTAGCTCGATACCCCATTTGGCTACTCGGCCAGTTGCCTCCGCATTGTTTATTATATCCCCTAGTGGTGATTTACATACCACTGTTATGGAATGCCCTTGGAAGTAATGGCGCAGTTTTCTAGATGCGAAAAATACACCATATGCCAGTTTTTGATAGTGTGGGTACCTTTGTTTGGACTCGGAGAAAACTTCACTTATGTAATATACCGGATGCTGGTCTGGTATGCTCTGTTCGTCCTTCTTCCGTTCCACAACGATTACCGCACTAATAACCCGGTTTGTAGCCGTGAGGAACAATAACATGGGTTCTTCGTCTTTTGGGGATGCCAAAATCGGAGCTTTCATCAAAGTTTCCTTTAACTGGGTTAACGCTGCATCGGCCTCTTCTGTCCACTCGAACTTGCCGGATTTTTTCAGCAACTTGTAGAGTGGTAAGGCTTTATCCCCCAGCCGACTAATAAATCTGCTGACGGCAGCGGCGGAACCCGTCAATCTTTGGACATCTTTCACACACGTAGGTTTGGAGATGTTCAAGATGGCTTTGATCTTTTCCGGGTTAACTTCTATTCCTCTATGAGAAACGATGAAACCCAGAAGTTTTCCTGAGGGAACCCCGAATACGCACTTTGATGGGTTTAACTTCATCTTGTAAGTGCGCAAATTTTCGAAGGTTTCTCGCAAATCCTCAAGGAGTGTATCTTTTTCCTTGGTTACGATAGCAATATCATCCACGTAAACATGGACGTTTTTGCCAATCTGACTATGCAAACAACGTTGCATGCAACGCTGGTAAGTTGTGCCTGCGTTCTTCAGGCCAAATGGCATGGTTACGTAATAATACGTCCCGTACGGGGTTATGAAAGAAGTCTTAATTTGATCTTCCTTTTTCATGCGTATTTGGTGGTACCCGGAGTATGCATCCAAAAAGCATAAAAGCTCAGAGCCTGTAGTGGCGTCTATTATTTGATCGATTCGCGGTAACGTGAACCTATCTTTCGAACACAATTTGTTCAATCATGTGTAATATATACACATTCTAAGAGAAGTAGTGTCTTTCTTCGGTACTAATACTGGATTTGCAGACCATTCAGTGTGTATTACTTCCTGGATGAAATCTGCTGCTAAAAGCCGGATAATTTCCTTGCCAATAGCCTTCCGTCTTCTTCCGTCAAATCGGCGGAGACCTTGTTTGACGGGTTTGGAGCCTGGAATCACCTTGAGTTGGTGCTCAGCAAGTTCCCTGGGTACGCCTGGCATGTCAGCCGGACACCAGGCGAAAATATCCCAGTTCTCATGGAGGAACTTGATGAGCTCGCCTTCCTATTTGTCGGTCATCCAAGTCCCTACAACGACAAATTTTGTCGGATCTTTGGGATCTAGGATTACCTGTCATGTATTCTCGGACGCCTTGAAGCTATCCGCTGGCTTCCGGGTTTCTTTTCCTGCCGGCATTTCTGTCGGCAATACCTCCTTTGCCAACTCCTTCAATTCTTCCTTTGCTATGACTCTCTGAGCGCAAAGGGCATTTTCTTTTTCCAGCTCGTTTGCCATCTTGAAGTCTCCAACTATGGTGATTACTCCTCCTTTGGGCCCTGGCATCTTCAGCTTGTTATAGATATAACATGATCTTGCCATAAATTTGGCGAAAGTTGGACGTCCGAGTATTGCATGATACACGCTTTCGAACGGCACCACCTCGAAGGATACTTTTTTCCGACGGAAGTGATCTTTATCTCCGAAAGTGACATCTAGGGAAATTTCTCCTAGGGATCGTGCTTGCCTGCCAGGGTCAATGCCATGGAAGCGTATGTTGCTGTAATTGAGCTGGGACTCGGAAATTTTCAGGTGCTTCAGCGTATCCAGATACATTATGTTAATGCTGGATCCTCCATCCATCAGCACTCTTTTTAGCCTAGTGTTCTGGACAATAGGGCTTACGACAAGAGCTTGTGTGCCGGGTTCAGGGATATTCCCGGGATGATCAGACTGATCCCAGGTAATTGGTGTATTTGAATACTTCAAGAATTTCGGGGTTGCCGGAACAACCGCGTTTATTTCTCGAAGTGTTCTTTTGGCCACCTTTGCTGATGGGGTTGCTAGGAACGTTAGCAGTTCCTCTCCATCAACTCTCGGAAATTTGGGCTCGCCTTTTCGCTGTTGTTCCTGGATTTTTTCATCAGTGTCCGATTCACTGTCTTCTTTCTCATCTTCTGGCTTTTGTTTGGAGAATTTCCTCTTGGAACTCTTCCCCTTATTTCCGGATCATGCACTGCCTTCCATGTGTTTGTTCAGCCGACATTGCGCGTTCGTATGGGTGAGCTTCCCAAATTGCGAATGGTGGACGCAGGGTTCCGACTTAATCCTCTCCCACTCTTCTTTAGTGTAGTTGATTGGTTCTGAACTGCGCCCTTTCCACTTATTCCCTTTTTCACTTCCAAAGGCTATGTTAACTTCTTTGGGTTTCGTTGTTGTTTCTGGAGTTCTTTTTTTCTCAGAGCGAGGGTTTTTCTTGGCAAGTATCAGTGCGTCGATATTGCCTCCTCTTGCCCTGATATCGTCTTCGGCTGCAGCGTGTTCATTGGCGGTGGTAAGCATAGATCCGAGATCTTTGTGCTGTTTGGAACCAACCATGAACGGTACAAGTCCGGGTTTTAGGCCATTGAAGAAAGCATGCATTGCTTGTACGTCAGTTACTCCAGAGCAACTATTCTTCATTGCAGTCCATCTGGAGATGAAATCCACGTATGGTTCATCCTCAAATTGGGTGCAACGGTTCAGCTGGTTGATGCTGTTCGGGCGTTTGTACGTTCCCCAGAAATGCTGAGTGAATACTCGAGCCATATCATCCCAGCTGTCGACAGCTCTTGATGGTAATCCATTGATCCAATCTCTGGCTCCCTCCAGTAGCATTAGGGGAAGAAACTTTACAACTTCCAGGTCTGTCCCATTGTTAATCTGGACGGCTGTATAGTAATCTGAGAGCCAGGTATCCGGGTTTGTACTGCCGGTGTATTTCTGGTACGTTGGACCGACCTTGGCAAAGCCAGAATGCAGGGTTATCCTTCGGATCCTGTCAGTGAAACACTTAGGTCCAAAGTATAGATCATCCTTTTCCGCTCTATCAATGTGTGCAGAATATCTTCCGGCTGAATGGACAGAATGGGATCTGCTCCTTTCTTTTCCATTGTTGCGCGGACGCGCTTTTCTGGGATCGTTTTTATTTCTTCCGAGATCACGTCCTTTGGGATGAGGCGGAGTTCTGCTCATGTGCCTTTCTTTATCCTTAGGAGGTGTCCGAGATCTCTCACGCCTGTGCGGTAAATCATGTCTTCCAGCTTTCTCAGCTGGGTTTCTCGGAGGTGGCATTGCTTTGTCGTCATTCCGGTATTTTTATTCCCGATGGTGGGGTTTGAGTCCATCTTTCGGGAGATGGGATCCGGTTCTAGACGCTTCATCCCGATTGTCGGGGTTTTTCTTGTCTTTTCTCGGATCCTCTTTCTTATCCTTTGAATTGTCTGAATCTCCAGGTTCTTCCGGTCCAGGTGCTCCAGCGGCGCAAGTAGCTGTTTTGCATAGGGCGGAGTTATCATGCAGCCTCCCTGATCGCTCTTGGCCCCGCTGCTGTTGTTGCAATGCTTTTCCTAGGAAAGCATACACCCCTTGAAGTTTTTCACCGTTGGAGTACATGTCATGAGGATGGCGAACGCTGCTTCCGCGTTTTCGGCTGCGGTTTTGTATATTGGTTCACCTCTGGCATCCTTGTCGTTTACCTGCTTTTGCAAAGATGGGTTATGAAACCTTTCCTTTGGCGGCAGTACTTCCGGTCTTACGATTCAGGGTAACCTTGTAGGTTTTAAGGCAGATCTATTATTTCTCTCGTACTCCTCTATTTCTTCCTTCATGAGCTTGATGTCATCCTGGGTTTTTTGGAGGTGTTCACGAGATCTGAGTAGATGTTGCTGTTGCCGCTGGAAAGCTCGTCTCCTGGCTTCCAGCATCTCAGGTGATTCGTTTGGTCCCACTGGCGTTTGTAACAGTTCATGTTCTTCCTGTTCCGTCATTGGCGGAACAAGGATTTCCTTGGTTTTCTTCTCCGCGGGCTTTGTTCCGCTTGCGTCTCCTACTTCCAGGTTTTCATCAGCTGGATCAGCTGATTTTTTCTTCCGGATTTTGTATTGGAGCTTCTTAGCGGCCCGGTGCTTTTTCTTGGAAGAGGGAGACTTTTTGACAGGTTCGTCCTCTGTCAATTCCTTGACATTGGGAAATACCGGAGAAGTTTCTACGTCTTCTCTCTCTTCCTCTGGCGGAGGGGTTTTAGGGCTTTCCTGGCTTCCGACATCCGTGGTTTCAGCCGGTTTTGCCATTAGCACTTCGTGGAATCCCTCTTGAAGAGATTTTACCTTTCTTTCGAAGGTATCCTCATCCTCATCTTCGGAATCGAAATCATCCGATCCGGTTTCCGACTCTAATCTCGCCTCAATGGCGGCTAGCACTGAGTCGGCTTCCGAGTTCATCGTCATGTTGACGGATGTCGGATCTTCCACCTCTGTGGTGGGTGTATTATTGTCTGCCTCTTGCACGGGATTTCTGTCATCCGTGTTTTCGGCGACTTCGGATTGCACCATGCCGATAAAGTGTGTATCACTTTTTTGTCGGCGATCTGAGCAGAATCCGGGATCATAGTCATCCTCGACTGGGTATAGGGCGGGTGGGAAAAATTTGCTTCCACCGCAAAACCCCATGGCCTCTGCAGTTAGTCCGATAAAGATATTAGCAGATCCAATCGGTAACACGCAGGCACTTACCAGATGATTTTGCACCGGTATGTAGGATCCGTTGTCGAGGAAGCGTCCGACGTCATCGTCGAACTCCAGGCTTCCGACAGTTATCGATCTTCTGATTCCGCTGAGTATCCCAGATCGGAACTTCACGCCTGACGTCGTTAGCCCCACGGTGGGTGCCAACTGTCGAGACATCGTAGTAGTTTTCATAGACGGGGGTGCCATGAGACTACGGGTAGAGACGTGGGGTAACGGGATAGCGTTGTAGACAATGACACAGGATTTACCCAGGTTCGGTACGTCGTGGTAATACGACATTCCTACTCTTGCAATCTCACTAATCAGGACTAAAGCATGTGTACATAATTACAAGGTGAGGTTTAGATCTAGCTATTCGATGAGGATCAACTTCCCGGCGAGTTAGCCTATAGCTTCTTGTCTATCAATCTTATCTCCCGTCCGGCTTTATATAATAGCCAGGTTAGGGCATACAGAACAGGAAACCTAGAAGACTACGGTAACTTCTAACTTGGAAAGTAAGGAATCCGTCTTCTCCTCCAAGCCAGATCACGTGGGCCGTGATCCGGGTCCTTCTAGAATCCGGCTTCTGTGCGTCAGGTTACTGGGCCGCCCAATGGACCATAGCCCACTACCACTTGGGCCACCCTGGTAATCCGACACTTATGACTACCATCTGATATACCCCTATTCAGTATATATCCGACAATCTTGACGATGAAAGAACCAACCAACCTTCGCGGCGTGCAACAGCTCGCAGGGCGACTGGCAGCCCTCAGCAGATTCTCGCAAGATTGGGCGAGCAAGCGCTCCCCTTCTACAAACTGTTGAAGAAAACTGACAAGTTCGAGTGGACACCCGAAGCGAGGCAGGTGTTCATCGACCTAGAAAAGGTACTCCAGAGCAAGAAAATATTGGCCACACCTCAGGAAAGGGAGCTCTTGTACCTATACCTAGCCGCAAAAAATCAAGTGGTGAGCACAGTACTATTGGTCGAGCGACCAGAGGAGGGAAAGGCACACGGCGTACAGAGGCCAATCTATTACCTCAGCAAGGTACTGTCACCGTGCAAACAATGATACCCCCACTATCAGAAACTCGCGTATGGGGTGGTCTTCACAGCCCGCAAGCTCAAACATTACTTCCAGGAGCATACCGTCACGGTGCTAAACGACGCATGACTCGATACAATCATGAAAAATCCAATGGCATCTCGAAGAATCGCGAAGTGGAGCATCGAGCTGGGCGCCTGGGACATCATAGACACATGCCTGGGAACATCAAGTCCCATGTAGTAGCAGATTTCCTCTCTGAGTGGACAGACCTGCAAACGCCAGGACCACCCGAGTACACGAGCTCTTGGATAATGTACTTCGATGGGTCGAAGAGAAACTAATTGGCTAGAGCCGGAGTAATCTTGATATCGCCAAGAGAAGACAAGCTCCAGTACGTCCTGCGGCTCGATTTCCCTCCCGATGATCCAGCATCAAACAACGACGCGGAATACGAGGCGCTCTTACACGGCATGAAGATGGCGATCGCTTGCGGATCCACTCGACTAATGATATACGGAGACTCCAATCTTATCGTGCAGCAGACGATGAAGGAGTGTGACGCTGTCGCATATAACATGATCGCTTATCGGGACATATACAACCCACTCGAAGGAAGTTTCAAGGGATGCGAGCTGAAGCACATCGCACGACCAAGCAACAAAGAGCATATAGAATGGCAAACATAGGGTCCACAAACGCCTCTGTTCCACCAAGAATCTACTACAAAAAGATATGAAAAAGATCAGTCAAGGTCAAAAAGCCAGCAGAGACACCCGCAGTAGCGGAAACAGAAGCCAGCCACCAAATCGCCCTCATCGAGCTCATCCATAACATCTCAAGGCAAGTTTTCTTGGTCGAGCCAATCTGGACGCAGAAATACCTCGACTACTTGTCCAACAAAAGCTCCGAGCGGACATTTGCGAGGCTATACAGATAGTACGACGCAGCAAATCCTTTCGGGTGATCAAAGGAGAACTATACAAGCAAAGTATATCAGGAGTACTCCAGAGGTGCATCGCACCCGAGGACGGCAAGGAATTGCTCCGTGATATACACCAAGGCGACTGCGGACATCACGAAGCTGGAGAGCAATCGTGGTGAAAGCCTTTCGGGCAGGATTCTACTGGCTCACGGCAGCCAGAGACGCCAAAGATCTTGTCGACAGATGCAACGCCTGCCAGAAGTTCGCGCCCAAGCCACACGCACCGGCCACAGAACTCCACATGATCCCCATCTCCTGGCCCTTCGCTCGATGGGGGCTAGACATGGTGGGGCCACTGCAGAAATCAACACCTGGAGGATACACCCACCTGCTGGTAGCAGTCGACAAATTCACGAAATGGATAGAGCCTATGCCAGTCACATCATAAGACGCCGAGTGCGCCGTGAGATTCCTCGACTCCATCGTGTGCAGGTTCGGTGTCCCACACAACATCATCACCGATAACGAGACCAACTTCACAGCCAAAAAAAACTCAAGACTTCTACAAGGAAAAGTGGATAACTCTCAGTTTCTCTTCCGTACCTCGCCCGCAAACTAACGGCCAAGTCGAATAATTCAACGGATTAGTTTCGGCTGGCCTAAAGAAGCTGCTGCTCACTCGTCTCAACACACAAAAAATCTCCCTCTCCCTCTCTCTCTCTCTCCCTCCCTCTCCCCCACCATAATCGTGTAAATCATGTCCGCCACAACCTTGCCAAAAGATGCCTAGCTACTGCCGCTCCACTGTGATCCCTTCAGACCGACGCACCTCCAAGGCTCCAACGGCGCATGGCCGGCTTTGAAGGGGCACGCTTGAATGGCGCATTAGGATAAAAGGAGATGGAATATACACAGATAAACAAAATCTGATATGAAGATGATAGAAGCAACCATTTTTTTCAAAAATCCTAGCGATGATATTGTCACAAAACGGCGCAGCGAAAAGTAGATCAATGAAGAATAAGAACACGGATTTTTACGTAAAAACCCTTATGGGAAAAACCACGGAACGCGTAACGGCGTATCACTATAATTGAGGATTATTACTATACACGAGAGCACAAACCCTCTACGTGCTAATCTGGTGGATATCTCTCTTGATCTCACAATCTCTCTCTTTAGATCTCACAATCTATTCTATGACTACCTCGTAATATATATTGGGGGGTAAACAACTCTCTTTCTTGGCGGACACGAAACAGAGTTGTAGACATGCTATATTTAGCACGGTTGTCTTTCCATAATCTGTTAGGACTCTATATGTAGTACAACATGTATGGGATTCGGAACACAATAAAATAACAGATATTTCAACAACAATCGCATTCTGCATGCTCCCATAACTCCATAAGGATAAAAAGAGATGGAACATACACATAACTTCTCAGCATGCCATCAATCTTATCATTAGCGACTTCTTCCTCCCTGAATACAAGTGTTGTAGGATCACCAAATAATGTTAGATATAAATTTATACAAAATATTCCAGCTAGTTGTAGTGCATAATTTAATCCTACTATCTAAGCAATCGAAAAAAATAGCTGACATACTTCTCGCCGTTTAGGTGACACACCAGTTCACTGGCAACACACCATCGTTTCCATCTTAATAGTAAAGATTTGGCAATTGATTATTTGTTCATCTACTTGTTTTGATTTTGCATTTGTTACAACCTGCTATTGTAAAAAGAAACTGAGATATCCGTTGAAATGTTTTTCCTTAATCAGTTTACCTGGATGCAAGAGTGATCTCATCTTGAAACAATTCAGACAAGAAACACCAACTGTAGCAAAAACAATTACCAAAAATATGATAGTTGTGTAGTGTAGGGAACGCTAGATGGTATTCCTATCAGGAAAACTGAGCGTCGGAACCACCGGGATGATGACCATGGATATTACAGTAAGCTCTATCGATCTTACCTTTTCAGTATCTACTTCACTTCTTTTTCTATAATTTATACATACTACCACTTCTAGTAAGTGGTAGATGGTAGTTAGAAGATTACAGCAGGCTATGGGAAGTGAGTTTAAGGTTTCACCTCTTGATCAGTTTGAGTGAAGGAATAAACAATGTCAATACCATGCAAATGCTCAAAGGAAACATACTAACATCATAGATAACCTGAAGTTGATAAAGAACTGTGCTGGATAAACAGATTTTCCACTATATGGATAATCCCATCCTAATTATTTTGAATGAAGAAATGCATAGTTACGTATACAAATCACTTTCAACACTACATCAGATGTATTATCTAAACCATGGAACAAAATAGTTTTTCCCTTATGCAACATAAGTAACCACGCTGTACATAACTAAAACCCACAGGACAAATGGGCCAGACAAAGGTTGATTATCCGAGATAAACATCCTAAGCATGATCCACTGTTTTATCAATACAGAAAGTCAATAGCACAGTGTCAGGTATAAATGGATGGTGGTTCATGACATATGTCTATACAAATGAACCCACTGCGAATTCTTCATATCTGATTCTATATCCACCGGAAACTTCAGCACAGCCTTTAGTTTTTTCCCAGCCTGGTCGAGGTGATCGATTTCGAGATATCTTGCAGCTGACGATGCAAACACAACTTCATCCATATCTTCTTCAAGTTGCAGTGAGTAAATGTGCCGAAGGACCTAGTGAAGAAAGACCAACACAAAGAACAAACAGGATTCAGAGAAGGGATTTTGTTGATAACATAAAAAACTTGTCAAGGCTGTCGATGATATTCAGGTTTTGCATTACACGTACCCTGCCTGGCCGAGGACCCAGTCCGCACAGCCAAAAATAGGCGTCCTCATTACAAAATAATCAGATCCTGATTACAAGTATATTTCTTCAGAGTTTTAGAAAATAATCCACTGAAGAGGTAAAGTACTATTGTCTATTCAGTAAAAGAGATAAGTGTTTTTTCATAACCTTATATGTTAGGGTTTTCATTTCACATGGCAAAGGAAAGATATTGTGAATGTAGATATCAGCATAACACTAAATTGAACCTAACACACAATACAGTGCACGAAAATGAAACTGTCTGTGCTCCTATGTATTTACAACGTGTTCTTCTTTTATGAGAGGGGAGTGGAATACCATAAGGTAGTTCAGTGCTTTGAATGCATACATGGCACGTGAAAATAAAATTTACCAAAGATTAGCAAGCACCATTGGCACAACATCATCATTTCCGCCATGAATATATCGACGTGCTATAATTTCTTATTCATGAATAAATTGAAAAAAAATCCATGTCGCGGACGGGAATTAGTTAGGGGCTCCTCCATCGAACACGCACTCGTCATAACAAGAGAGATGCCACAGAGTAGCTCCCCAGAGGAATTGATCGGAAGCTGATCTTGATCTAGGAGAGCACAGAAAGGTAGCCGTCGAACACAGAGGTGAGAAAAAGGAGCATGTCGCGGAGATATGTTTCTAAAACTGAAGACAGATCCTGGCAGAAACAGCTCGAAACAGAAACACAACGATAAAACGATATACGGACCTCGGGGGATCCGGGGGATTATATAGCAAAAAATTTCATAACGAAAGGAAAGTCTAGGTCGAAAACGAGTCGGAGAGGGGCTCCGGGGCGCCCACACCATAGGTTGTCGCGGCCAGGGGTGGGCCCGCGCCACCCCATGGTGTGGAGCCTCCGGGCTCCTTCTCCGCCTCGTTTCCGGCTCATATTTTTTTTCATATTTTCCCAAAAAAAAGTATAAATAAATGTTGGAAGATATTTCGCAAACGTTTTCTTACCAAAACCGATACCTATTCGAAAACTGACTCTGAAGTTTCTGAATATGCTTCTTAACAAATTCTTTCGGGTTCATGGCTTGAATAGAATCAATATTTTCATTATAAGGATCTCCAGAAATATAATGCTTGAGTATTTGGCCATTCACCACTTGTGAAATGTTGTCTTCAAGGGAAACAATTATAATTTCCCCTGAACAATATACCTCTTCGATAACAAAAGGTCCTTCCCATCTCGAGAGTAATTTTCCTACAAAAAATCTGAGACGAGACCTATACAATAACACTTTCTCACCAACATGAAATTCTATTTTAATAATTCTCTTATTATGCCACCTTTTAACTTTCTGTTTAAAGAGCTTAGCATTTTCATATGCTTCACTCCTCCATTCATCTAAAGAACTTAAGTCAAACAACCTTTTCTCACCATCAATTTAAAATCTCTATTTAGGTCTTTCACTGCCCAATAAGCTTTGTGTTCTAATTCTAGAGGCAAGTGACAAGCTTTTCCATAAACCATCTTATAAGGAGACATGCCCATGGGGTTTTTATACGCAGTTCTATAAGCCCACAGAGCATCATTTAATTTCTTAGACCATTTTTTTCTAGATTTGTTAACAGTCTTTTGCAAGATAGATTTGATTTCTCTATTTGATAATTCTACTTGCCCACTAGTTTGAGGATGATAGGGTGAGGCAATTCTATGATTAACATCATATATAGCAAGAGTCTTTCTAAAACCACCATGAATAAAATGAGAACCCCCATCGGTCATAAGATATCTAGGCACACCAAACCTAGGGAAAATAATGTCTTTAAGCATTTTTAATGATGTTTCACCATCAACACTTTTAGTAGGCATAGCTTCTACCCATTTAGTAACATAATCAACAACAACAAGAATATGAGTGTAGCCTGGTGAAGGAGGGAAAGGACCCATAAAGTCAAAACCCCAACAATCAAACGGTTCAATAACAAGAGAATGATTCATAGAAATTTCATTAGGTCTAGAAATATTTCCAACCCTTTGACATTGATCACAAGATAAAATAAACTTCCTAGCATCTTTAAAGAGAGTATGCCAATAAAAACCTGATTGTAGAACCTTATGTGCAGTTCTATCTCCAGCGTGATGTCCTCCATAAGCACTACTATGACATTTTCTCAATATCTCTCGTTGTTCATTTTCAGGAGCACATCTTCTCATAATACCATCAACACCTTCTTTATATAAGTGTGGGTCATCCCAAAAATAATGCCTCAAATCATAGAAGATTTTTCTTCTTTGCTGAGATGTAAAGATAGGAGGCAAATACTTGGAAACAGTAAAGTTAGCATAATCAGCATACCATGGACTCTCTTGAGAGATCACTTTTATTGCAGCTAACTGTTCATTAGGGAAACTATCATTAACAGGAATAGGTTCATCATGGATATTTTCTAATCTATACAAATCATCAGCAACACGATTTTCAACACTCTTCCTATCCACAATATGTAAAACAAATTCTTGTAAAAGAAAGCACCCATCTAATAAGCCTAGGCTTAGCATCTTTCTTTTCCATAAGTTACTTAATAGCAGCATGATCAATATCAATAGTAACTTTAGAATCAACAATATACTGCCTAAATTTATCACAAGCAAAAACTACAGCTAGGAACTCTTTTTGAGTCGTAGCATAATTCCTTTGAGCAGCATCAAGATTTTTACTAGAATAATGAATAGCATTTAACTTCTTATCTATCCGCTGTCCAAGAACAACACCTACAGCATAATCACTAGCATCACACATAATTTCAAATGCTAAATTCCAATCAGGTGGTTGAACAAGAGGGGAAGATATTAAAACCTTCTTTAAAATTTCAAAAGCTTCTTTACAATCTTCATAAAAACAAAGGTACATCCTTTTGAAGAAAGTTAGTAAGAGGCTTTGATATTTTAGAGAAATCTTTAATAAACCTTCTATAGAAACCAGCATGACCAAGAATACTACGAATACCTTTGACATCCCTGAGACAGGGCATTTTCTCAATGGCTTCAACTTTAGCTCTATCAACTTCAATACCCCTTTCAGAGATTTTATGTCCAAGAAAAATTCCTTCATTAACCATAAAATGACATTTCTCCCAATTAAGAACAAGCTTAGTCTCCTCACATCTCTGCAAAACTTTATCAAGATTCTGCAAACAATTATCAAAAGAAGTTCCATAGACGGAGAAATCGTCCATGAAGACTTCCACAATTTCTTCACAAAAACCATGAAAGATAGCAGACATGCATCTTTGAAAAGTAGCAGGAGCATTACATAAACCAAAAGGCATATGTCTATAAGCATAGGTTCCATAAGGACAAGTGAAAGTTGTTTTCTCTTGATCTTTCTAACAACAATTTGAGAGAACCCAGAATAACCATCAAGAAAGCAGAAATGAGTTTTCTTAGACAACCTTTCTAACATTTGATCAATAAAAGGCAAAGGATAATGATCTTTCTTAGTAACTTTATAAACCTTTCTAAAATCAATGCACATCCTATAACCAACCACTACTCTTTGAGGAATAAGTTCATTATTTTCATTTGGCACTACAGTCATCCCTCCTTTCTTAGGGACACAATGCACATGACTAACCCATCTACTATCAACAATAGGATAAATAATACCAGCATCAAGGAGTTTCAATACCTCATTTCTTACCACATCCTTCATCTTAGGATTTAAACAGCGTTGATGTTCAACAAATGGCTTTGCATCAGGTTCAATATTAATAGCATGCTGACATATAGCAGGAGAAATTCCCTTTAAATCATCAAGAGTGTAACCAATAGCACCTATGTGTTTCCTCAATATTCCCAATAATCTCTCCTCTTCTTCACCAGAAAGTTTAGAACTAATAATAACATGATATAATTTCTTATCATCAATATGAGAAAATTTAAGATTGTCACGCAAAGGCTTTAAATCAAAAACACAATCCTCCTTGGGTGGTAATATGGTACCCAAATCTTCCACTGGTAAATTATGTTTCAGCATCGCTGGCTGATGTAAGAAAACCTCGTCAATTTCATTCCTTTCTTCCATAAAGACATCACTTTCGTGGTCTTCCATGTATTGTTGCAAAGGATTGTTAGGAGCAAGAGCAATAGCAATAGCAGCCAATTGTTCAACTCTATTATTCTCATTAGGTAATTCAACTTCATAAGGTGCTTTAGCAAATTTGGAGAAATTAAATTCATAAGACTCCCCATCTAACTTTGTAAGGATTTTCTCCTTTTTACAATCTATAACAGCACCACAAGTGTTTAAGAAAGGTCTACCAAATATAATAGGACAAGTATCACTAGCAGAAGTGCCTAGTACTAGAAAATCAGCAGGATATTTAGTTTTACCACATAATACCTCCACATCTCTAACAATACCAATTGGAGAAATAGATTCCCTATTAGCAAGTTGAATAATCACATCAATGTCTTCAAGTTCACAAGAACCAAATTCATGCATGATTTCTTTATAAAGCTCATAAGGAATAGCACCAGAACTAGCACCAATATCACACAAACCATAATAGCAACGATCACCTATCCTAACAGATATCACAGGAAAGGTTTCCTAGATTTACTAGGATGAGAGACAATATTAGAAGCATCTTCACAAAATATAATGTGTCCCTCTTCTATATTTTCAGAAACAAGGTCCTTTACTATTGCTACTATAGGTTCTACAGTTATTTGTTCCTCGGGTTCTACAAGTTTCCTTGCACTTTTATTAAACACACTAGATAACATAGAATGTTCTTTTACCTTAGCAGGGAAAAGCATTTTCTCAATATAAGGTTCAGGCACAATAGAATCAACGATATGAATTTCTATATCTCTGGCAGGAACACAATTAACAATATCTTTATAAGGTGCATGGTACTTATCCCATTCCTTTTTAGGAATATCAATGTAAGAAGCAAAAGCCTTATATAAGTTTGCAGGAACTTGAGAATCAAGACCATAAACAATACTAACATTATGAAAATCATCGGATGACATAAAAGTTTTAATGCATTCATAATCATAGTTTATATCTGACTTTCTACCTTTTTCATTCTCCCATCCTTCAATGTTTTCTTGAATACAGTCAAGAAGATCCCATTTAGCTTCATCCTTCATACGTGTAAATGATCCAGAACAATAAGCATCCAATAAACCCTTATCATGAAGAGGAAGGCTTGCATAGAAATTATTAATAACAATATTACTGGGGAGCTCATGAATGGGGCATTTGAGCATTAGTAACTTCAATCTCTCCCATGCTTAGGCAATACTCTCTCCGTCATGAAGCCAAAAATTATATATATAATTCCGATCTCTATGAATTTCACTGGGATAATAGAATTTAGAATAAAAGAGAGGTACAATTTCCTCCCATCCAATAGTCTGGCTATTTTTCAGCAGTTTGAACCATTTAGCGGCTCGACCTATCAATGATATAGAGAATAATTTCCTCTTCACTTGGTCCATTGTAATACCTGCACACTTAAACAGCTCGCATAATTCATGTAAAAAGAGCAAATGATCACCAGGATGGATAGTTCCATCACCTGAATAACAGTTATTCCTAAATGTTTAACAATCTATAGCTATTTTACAAGGATCCAAATCATCAGGCGGTGGGTCACTTAATACCCTAGCAGTGGTAGCAGTGCCCGCAAATAAGGATTCAAAAGGAGATCCAAACATAGTGTAATAAAGCAATACACAGTAATAAAAACAACACTTACAGCAGAAGCTTCCTTTATCAATTCCACTTCCCAATAGCGCTTCACTCCCCGACAACGGCGCCAGAAAATAGTCTGGATGACCCACAAGTATAGGAGGTGTATCGTAGTACTTTCGATAAATAAGAGTGTCGAACCCAACGAGGAGCAGAAGGTGTTGACAAACAGTTTTGATGAAGGAATAACTGTAAATATTGAAAGATAAATTTGTAGGGGTTTTTGATATTGCATATAAATAAAGTGCGAGTAAATAACTTGCAGTAGTAATAATTGCAGCAATTGGACCAATCCTTTCTTCAGCAAAGGACAAGCCGGTGGTTTTACTTATGATTAACAAACGTTCTCGAGGACACAAGGGAGGTTTTTTTCAAGTGCTTTTGTTCCATGCCGCTGAATAATCTTAGGTGTTTTGATAAGTGTTGTGTGGGTGAACCTATGCTAATGTACCGTCCCATCCAAGACTAATACATACTTGTGATTATACCCCTTGCAAGCATCCGCAACTACAAGAAAGTAATTAAGAAATAAATCTAACCACACCTTTGAACTCCAGGATCCTACGCTCCCTCGGGTAATGGTTTCCTAAAGGGGGTTTAGGTTTCTGTCACTCCGGCAACCCCACGATTAGTAGCCAAATACACGATGCATTCCCTTAGGCCCATAAATGGTGAAGTATCATGTAGTCGATGTTCACATGACACCACTAGAAGAATAACACCACAACTTAAATATCAAACATTAAATATTATTCAACATTACTTCACTACTAACAACTTGACTTCTCCCATGTCCTAAAAAACAACACGAAGTACTCACAAGACATCATAAGGATCATGATCATAGGTGATATAATGGATGATAACAATCTGGTCATAAAGTGCAAACACCGATAAATCTCACAAGCATCAACTACTAACAAGTAATCCACACCGGGAGAGAGATCTAATGTAAAAAAACGATATAGGCCCCTAATTGTTACAACGGGATGACGGTGGATGATGAGGGTGATGGTGCTGGTGGTGATTATGATGATGATGACGATCTTGATGATGCCCGGAGTGATGACAGTGACGATGGAGGTGATTTCCCCTCTCTGGAGAGGAATTTCCCCGACAGATTTCTCCCTGCGAGAGAGCTTTTCTCTCTCGGGTGTTTTCCACCCCGAGGCGGCAGCGGAATAATTCTTAGACGATGGTATGAGGCTTATGGTTTCCTGGGGCCAAGTACGCAAAAGATACCCCCCAGAGGTGGGCCAGGGTGGCCACACCCCCTGGTGGCGCGACCAAGGGGGAGGGGCGCGCCACCTCATGGTGTGGGCCCCTAGTGGCCCCCCTCTAGCTCCTCTTCTGGCTGGGTTCCACCACTGAACTTCTAAGACACCCCTGGTGTCCCACTTCTTCTTCCGATCTTCTGAAATATGGTATCTCGGTGGTGCTTTTTCCATCAGATTCCTGGTCCCGGTGTTTATCATCCAAAAATTATGAAACATGCAAAATAAGATAAAATAACGTAAGGGATGCATCATAACATGAAATATATCGATGAATAACAGAAAATTATAATATAAAATAGTGATGCAAAATGGACGTATCAGGCGCCGAAATCCAGAGCGACATAGCGAGGCTGCTCGATTTCGTCGCTGGGATCCTCGCCGCCGCTCCTCGCCTCCTCTATGCCCGCGTCCGCGCCCATGCTCCTCTGCGCCTAGCCCCTCCTTGCGCACGTACGCCTCCTCCCAAGATCGAGCGTCGCCGGCCTCCTCGCCTCCTCCCGTGCCCTCCTCCTCACCATCGTGCCCTCCTCTTCGATGTGAGGTCGCCCCTCCTCGCCGCCGTGGCCGCCCCCACACTTGTATTTTTTTGTTAATTAGTTTAATTACATTTTTAGTTTAGTATTAGTGTTAGTTAGTTTGTCATAATTTAGGTATTAGATCACTTAGAGAGAAAAAAATTAGTTAGAGGTTTAGAGGAAAAAAATTAGGTCTTGGACTTAAAAAAAATTAGGTTTTGGACTTAGAGATTTTTTTTTTTAGTTTTTGGACTTAAAGAGAATTTAGGGTTTATACCTTAGAGAAAATTAGGTTTAGTTCACTTGTAGAAAAAAAAATAGTTAGAGGTTTGAAGGAAATTGATGAAATTTGCAGCAATTTTGATCAAATGGATGCTATTAGCTATATTTTGATTAAATTTTATGCAATTGTTGTGAATTGATGAAATAGATGCTATTAGTTAGAGGTTGCAACTTATGATGTTATAAATTTTTGTACCATAGTAAGAGCTCCCCTGCGATGCAGTGCGCGTGTTGCCGGTGGGCGCGGCACCGTCCCCGTCGAAGAAAACATAGTCGTACCACGTGGTGGACGTTCACATGGATCGCGTGCAGCGCGTGGACGTGGTGGTGGCGTAATCATTAAGGAGGAGGAAGCGGCGCCTCCAGCTCGTGGACGTAGGTGTGGATGCGGATCACGGGGGGCAGCACACGGTGCACGACGCGGCGTTGTTGCTGCGGTGGAGGAGGCCGCGGCGGCGGCGGAGGAGGAGGAGGAGGAGGATGATGACGGTTTTCGGCTACCGGAATTCTATGTCCACCTATTTCCCCCACTGCGGAACATGATTCGTCTTCCACAGCATATGTCGGAGATCCTCCTCGAGCGCAACGGGCCCTTTATGTTCAGCCTCCAGTTGGAGGGCTGCCACAACTGGCCCGTTCACGTGTTCCTGCAACGACGTGACGATGACCTCTATCTACGCCATGGGTGGGGGCAGTTCCAGCGCATGTACAACCTGGATGTGGGCAACATGCTTACATTCAGGTACATCAACGACGACACGGTGGACGACGTGCTGGAGGTGAAGATCTTGGACAGTACCCTACTCCGCCCCCGTTGCTGCCAGGATAGCTCGTCTGACAGCATCTCCGCTTCCGAGGATGACGAGTCTAACTCCGACGAGTCTGGCTCGGGCAAGTCTGCCTCCGACGCAGAGGCGTAGTATGCCGAGCATTATCTATGTTTATGTCTCTCTATGTTTATGTCGTACTATGTTTTTGCCGTACTATGTTTAATTATGTCATCGTGTCGAACAATATTTGTATTCGTGGCCGACTATGTTTATGTTATTGTTGGTTTTCATCTGTGTTTTTGTTCGATAATTTTTCAACTCTCTTACTATAAATGTTTATTATTTGAAAGATCATTGAATTTTTAGTGCACTTGAAGAAAAATAGAATTTCCAATCTTTCGGAGAGAACAGGAAAACGGAAAAAAAAGCAGAGAACCTTTTGCCCCGGCTGGTGTTACCAACCGGGGTAAAAGGGCGCCGGCCTGATCGCTAAGCAGAGCCAACGTGGGCACCCCATTTACCCCGGGTGGTAAGCCCACCGGGGCATAAGGGGGGCCTTTAGCCCGGGTTTGGCAAACCCGGTTGGGCAGCCGGGGCATAAGGCCCATCTCAACCTGGGCTAATGCCCTGTTCTCCACTAGTGAAACAATAGAATCAAAGGGAAAGTGCAGGGAAGCATCTAACATGTGCTAAATATATTTACTAAAGGTAGAAGTGTCTCACATGGCGATCGAAAACAGTCAATTAGTTGCACATACATACGTATAAGAAGCACTTTGAATAATGAATGGACCTTCACTGCAATCACAATCACCCACATGACTTTTATTTTTATGAAACTTTTATGTTCCAAATCCCACCACCCAGTATCCTCGGCATCATCTTGCAACTGTAACACCAACTCGACAAACCCATATAGCCACATTGCAGCACAAAGCGCTAACCAAGGCAAGTAGACGAAGTAGATATTTCACGAGTCCTAACACGAGATCACACTAACCATGAAAAATCTAGACTACCAGAGCCAATCTAGGAGCACACGAGGGCAAGATGGCATGCGAGAGGTTACCATTTTGGATGGGTATGAAAGACGAGACACTGCCAGTAGAGTGCCTCTATCGTGCTTGAGTGCTCATGGAACATGCGAGCTCCGGCAGCTGCAACAGCTCCACGTCAAGCGCCGACACAATTTCTCCTTGCCGCTTCCACCTCCATGACGTCAAGACCCTCGAATGTCATACAGTGTGACATTAGAATAACTCAGAACATGGTAAATAAGTTTCTTAAATGTGGTAAGGTATTATTTCCTAGCATGTTCCACCATGTCATTTGTGAATAGAAACGGTCTGCCACAATTCGGAAGCAGAGTCAAATAGTATCATATGGACGGAAGAGAGTAAATACTACTGGGGTGATATAGAGAGAAAATAAGGAAGAGTTACAAACCTGTTGTTCGGGAATCATTTCTTGCAGCAGTAGCATCGGGCTAAGCACGTATCACGTATTAAAATTCCCCTTGATATAATCTTGCCATCAAATAGATTCCTATAGGAAATTTTCCTATAGTAGGGTTTGGAACACATGAATCAAGTGTAGGAAAAACAAAGGGAAGTTCCTGTACGATCTCGTGGAGAGGAGGGAACGATCGATACCCCTTAGGGCCCATCGGCACGTGTTGATATACCTTGGAAAAGCCCCAAGGATGGCTGGTACACATAAGTATAAGTAAAGGATCGGAGTACTACTCCGTATCTTATACATATAAGGATTACATCTAACACCCCCTCTTAATCTAAACCTTGCAAAGGTTGAGATTACGGCGGAATTCCTCTAATTTCTTGGTACGTAAAGTTTTGGTAAACCCATAAGCTATCTGATCCTTACTAGATATAAACCTAACATCAAGTTGTTTATTAGAAACTCGTTCACGAACAAAGTAGAAGTATATCTCATTGTGTTTGGTACGAGCATGAAACACATGATTTGCTGATAGGAATGCAGCACCAAGATTGTCACACCATAGACAAGGCTTCTCTTTCAAAGTAACACCAAGTTCACGCACTAAAGCCTCAACACATATCAATTCTGTAGTTGCATTTTCCAATGCCTTATATTCTGCTTCAGTGCTAGATCGTGATACTGTAGACTGATTTCTGGCACTCCAAGAGACCAGATTAGGACCAAAAAATATTGCAAAACCTCCAGTAGATCGTCTATCATCCATATCACCCGCCCAATCTGCACTATAAAAGGCACTAAGAAGTGTAGATGGAGACTTCTGAAAGGTGAGACCAACTGTGCGAGTACCATTAATATACCGCAAAATCCTCTTTACTGCAGTCCAATGAGAAGTAGTTTTTTTTTGAGCAACCACATATTTCATTAATAGAAAAGCAAGTTACAATAAGCAACACATGCGGAAACTAAAAGACAAATCGGGATAAAATAATTTTCCTGAATTTGCAGATAAAACCCTAATAGATCGAGAAATACAAAACGACCCGTAGGGTTTACTGCAACCACCGTAGCGAGCGGCCACCGTTCAAGTCCAGCGCCGCCGAGACGAACGTTGGAAGAAACGCCGAGCCTCCACCATTGCAAGATCCAAGAAAGCACCATCGCCAACGAGGCTTTGTGAGTCGATGAACAGGCCCGCTGCACGCAGCAAGGCACATGTCGCTGTGGTACGTCGACCGGGGACGTCCCCGTGCTGTCTTGGACCAAGATCTGTCGCCTCCCATCGACGAAGTCGGAGAGGAACGACAAATTCACCACCTCCGGACCAGCATCCTCGCTCCAGAAGAACCACCTCATCCCGGCCGCCAGCCATCGCGAATAACCACGAACGCCAGCGACACACCGAGAAACTGATCTCGCCAGATCTGACGAACGACGAGAAGACCAAGCTGCCGATCTGAAGAACCGAGCAGCACACTTTGCCATCAACTCCGAGACGTCGCCGTGAAGATCGACGCCGGTATGGGAGTGAAGTTGAGGCAGATTTATTTGCACGAACGCCGCTTCCACCACCCCAACGGCGCCCCAACAAAACACTAGACAAACCCTAAACACATGCCGGCGCCGAAGCGCCATGGTCCCCACCTCCTCGCGTCGCCGGAGTGGCTAACGGAGAAGGCAGGGACCGGCGGCGGCCGATGTATCTTGGGGCAGATCCGATCGCCTGGGAGCGAAGCAGTTAGGCGGCGCGCGTAAAGAGAGGCCTAGTTGGGAGGCCGCAAGCAAGGCTCCAATGAGAAGTAGTTGGTGCATGAAGAAACTGACAAACCTTGTTAACAGAAAATGACAGATCTAGCCTCGTTAAAGTCAAATATTGAAGAACACCAACAACACTCCTGTAACTAGTGTTGTCCGCAGGTCCAAGAGGTGAACCGATATGAAGAGATAAATTGTCACTACTGGAAAGAGGTGTAGGACATGAGGTGCAAGTAGTCATACCAGCTCAAGCAAGAAGATCATTGATATATTTTTCTGGATTTAGGAGCAAACCATCTGTTTGTCTGTGTACTTCAAGTCCCAGAAAAAATGAAGATCATCAAGGTCCTTTAATGCAAAATCAGAACGCAAATTTTGTAGAAGAGCAGAAATGGTTCGATCTGAAGAACTGGTGACAATGGTATCATCAACATAGATTAACAAGAACATAGTGATTCTTGACTTGGCAAAGAGAAACAGTGATGTATCTTCCTTGGAAGGAACAAAACCAAGTTATGAAATTTAGAACTAAGACGAGAGTATCATGCACTCGGTGCCTGTTTCAATCCATATATAGCTTTATCAAGTCTGCATATGAAATTTGGATTAGCGGAAGACTCAAAACCTGGTGGTTGTTTCATGTACACTTCTTCCTCCAGAATACCATGTAAGAACGCGTTCTTTACATCTAGCTGCCTTAGACTCCAACCATTTGAAACAGATATAGAAAGAACACTTCTGATAGTGGCTGCCTTGACCACTGGACTAAAACTGTCCTCATAGTCAATACCATACTATTGTTTGAATCCTTTTGCAACCAAGCGAGCTTTGTACCTATGAATAGACCCATCAGCATGCTTTTTTAATTTTGTAAACCTATTTGCGGTCAATGATATTTTTGTTGGAACAAGGAGGCACAAGATGCCAGGTTTTGTTTGCAATGAGTGCATCATATTCTTTTTGCATTGCATTCTTCCAATTATTGTCCATGAAAGCCTCCTTGAAAATTTGGGGTTCTCATATTGATGTAAACAACACAAAATTATTTTTGTATGGAACTGTACCATCCGTATATTTTCTGGGACGTTTGATAACTTTTTGTAGACGAGTTTTCTGTCCTGGAATATTTTCCGGTGTAGCCTCAGGAGTATGCACAGAGGATCCTGGAGAAGCATCAGGTGCATGCACGGAAACATCAACTGTCGGCACCGAATCCTGCGCGTTGTCCCCTGCATCCTGCACGTTGTCCCCTGCTGTCGTTGCGGTGCAGCACTGGAGGAGCTAACACCTGGCGAGACGGGAGAGGAGGGCTCCCCCGCCGAGGACGGCTCCTTGTCGTCATGCAACTGCTCCCTCTCGTCGTTGTCCCCCGCCCCATGCGCACTGACGCTGCTGTCAGCGGACAGGGAATCCCGCACCCGCGACGTGTCGCCACCAGACTGGTGCGCAAGCGCTTCGGACGCTAGCTCCCGAGACGCAGCGCGTCCTGAGTGGTGCACGGGGGATTGTGCAGAAGCTTCGACGGTAGAACCTGACGGAAGCAGATCCAAGGCAGATTCTGCCTTAAAATCTTCATGGTTTTCAGTGCTATTTTGTCCAGACGTGGAGTTGTCACTGTTTTCATCATTTTGAGTACTGGATGCACCTGTTTCTTCCGAATTTGGAGCGGTAGTTGTATCCTGTAGAGGTGTAACAATAGGGACAATATGCAAGCAATTATCATTAGTATGCACACCCCTATCACTAGATGTCAAGAAAGATGTTTCAGGAGGAAGCAAAAGAATTTCCTCTCGAAGACGACCACCTGCATTAGGATGAAGAGAAGCAAATGGAAAAATGTTCTCATCGAAGACGACATCCCGCGAGATATAGACTCGGCCAGTTGTGACATCTAAACACTTGAAACCTTTATGGAGTGGGCTATATCCAAGAAAAACACATCGTTTGGAACATAAAGAAAGTTTGTGCTTGTAATAGGGGCGCAAATCAGGCTAGCAAGCACAACCAAAAACCCGAAAAGAGTCATAATTGGGAACAATGTCAAGGAGTTTGTGAGTAGGTGTGTCAAAATTTAGGACCTTTGTAGGAAGTAAGTTGATAAGGAACGTGGCAGTGAGAAACGCATCATCCCAATATTTTAGTGGCATGGAAACATTTGCAAAAAGCGCAAGACCAACTTCAACAACATGACGGTGTTTGCGTTCAGCAGACCCGTTTTATTGATGGGCATGGGGACATGACACATGATGAGTAATGTCAACCTTTTGAAATAAACCATGGAGTTTTTCATATTCACCACCCCAATCAGTTTGCATTGTAACAATTTTGCACTCAAAATTTCTTTCAACAAACTGTTGAAAATTAAGAAAGACTTGATACACATTAGAGCGCTTCTTGAGCAAATAAATCCAAGCAAACTTACTAAAATCATCAATGAAGCTTACATAATAGACATGTTTGCTAGCAGAAGGAGAAGCAGGCCCCCATACATCAGAAAATATTTGCTCCAAAGGAACAGTGGAAACACTAGTAGAGACACTATAGGGTAACTGATCACATATGTAAGAATTTATTTCAGGAGTATAAGGGAGATTATTTTTCCTAATAATTTGCTGAACAATAAGTGAAGATGGGTGTCCTAATCGATGATGCCACGTGGAGGATGAAGGCTTGATGGTGATGAGGGCATGCTTGGAACACCCCGTTGACACAAGAACGAGGGGATACAAGCCTCCATGACATGGACCTCTAAACATGATTTGCTGCATGGCCTGATCCTTTATCAAGAAAACGAAATGGAGAATCTCAATAAAAGCATTATTGTCAAGTGTAATTTTATGAGCGGGTAGAAAATTCATGGAAGAGCTAGGGACATGCAAAATATTGCGAAGTTGAACAGAGGTACTAGGGGTGTGCAAAACTGAATGACCAATGTGTGCAATATACATACCTTGTCCACTAGCATTATGAACTTGATCACGCTCATGATAATTGTCATGCACGTGAAGCCTGTTGAGTTGTCATGTAACATGATTTGTAGCACCAGTGTCTACGTACCAATTGGTGTCAACTCAATAGGCACCTTTGGTCTCCTGTTGTGTGTCATCATCATCATTATCATCACCATAGCGCCACCAACAGTCACCAGCTGAGTGCCCCTTCTTTTTGCATATCTGACAAAAAACTCCTTCCTGCCAAGGAGTGGCAACACGGTCACGCTTTCCATGACCCCCTTTAGGACGACGACCTTGGTCTTGTTTAGCTGGTTGTGTAGGACGGGGAGGGGGACGAGGGTTATAGGGTTGGGACACTGGGCGTTGGATGGGAAAGAAGGGAGGCGGTGTTGGCTGGTAATAGGTTGGGGGTGGTGGGTAGTAGGATGGTATTGGAGGGTTGTATGGTGGGTATGGCATGTGGTATGGGTTCGGTTGAGGCATGGAGTATGGCTGATGAGTCTGAGGTGGGTTCGGTGGTGATGGTAGTGGTAGGAGAGGTGATTTGGTTTGTACGGGGCCATAAGTATTGGAGGGACGGCGAGGTGCCGCATTAATCGATGATGTAAACGAAGATGTTCCTTGACTAGAAGCCACAAGCATGTTCTCACGGTACTCATAAGACAAGAGCTGAGAACAGAGATCATTGAGTGTATTAGTCGGCACAACATTAATGGACGCCACAAGCGGATTATAGGTACCATCGAGACCATTGAGGATGTAGTCCTTGAGCTCATCATCATCCACGCGTTTGCCCGCCGCAGCGAGTTCAGAAGCAAAACCCTTCATCTTGGTGATGAACTGCTAAGCGGTCATGTCTAGCTTCTTTGTTTTTGTGAGCGCTCAACGTAGAGAGGAGACTCTAACTTTGGATTGTGTTGAGAACATGTTGATGATGGCAACCCACACTTCAGCAGCGTGCTCAAGACCATATGTATGCGGAAGGATGTCCTCGGAGAGGGAATTCACCAAAAAGCTGGCCAGTTGTCGATCACGTAGAATCCAGACATCAAAGGCGGGATTGGGAGTCATCGTCTTCTTGTGATTCTCATCTTCTGTCTCAAGGTACTCAGGAGGGGCGGCATCGGTACCCTCAAGGAGAGGCATCACACGAGCGCCGCGAAGAGAGGGAAGGACATGCGCCTTCCATGAGAGAAAGTTCTCTCGGTTGAGTTTAGTGGCCGGAGGCAATCCAATTGCCTAGGTGGAAGAAGAGTACGCCATGGGAGAGGTGGGTGGGAAGCTAGGGCCGTCGGGTTTGGCTAGGGTTTGGGAGACCAGCTAGTTTTAGAGATCAGTTGTCTGTTTGTGAGGAACTAGGGTTCGTCAGAGTTGTGGAGAAGGGCTGTGGCAATGGCCAGTGAGGTGTTTCCTCGGAGTTGTAGAGGAGGAGCAACGACGATCAGGAGGAGTGCCGTCGGCGGCAGCTAGAGGGGAGGAGAGAGGCTTTGATACCATATAGAATTGATGCACTAGCCATGTAGACCAAAAGTCCGAACTGATGGACATGGCTATGCAATATATTTATATTCTAACACTCCCCCTCACGTCTAGGCTATTTTAGTCCTTAGCGTGGGATCGATGCGGGTCGCAGGATCTTTTTTTTTAAGTGCACGAGCAGGGTCTTGAACTTGAGACCTCTTGACTCTGATACCATGTACACTCTCGTGGAGAGGAGGGAACGATCGATACCCCTTAGGGCCGATCGGTACGTGTTGATATACCTTGGAAAAGCCCCAAGGGTGGCCGGTACACATGAGTATACGTATAGGATCGGAGTACTACTCCGTACCCTATACGTATAAGGATTACATCTAACAGTTCCTACTCTAACGTTTTCACATGGTAACCATCAAAATCAAAACATTGGCTTGGAGCTGGTAGCAAAAGGAAATCTCGAGGCAGAAACAAGAGCAAGTCACAAAATCCTTACCTCGACCCGGCCGCTGTATTCGCACCGCTGTCACCGGCCGCGACTCCACACACCACCGCAAGTTATGAGCTGCACGACCTCTTCCTCTACCATTCCGCGCTGTGGTCTTACTCGACCGCATCTAGCCCGGGGAGAGACCTGACACAGTGCAGGAAGACGGGGATGTGCACATGGATGTCGACGCCGCCGAGGCCAACAAGTTTGTAGGCGGTACGACGTAGGTGGGTTGATGGCAAGGACGTAAGACATACTATCACGCGGTGGTGCCGGACTGGCGGCTAAAGATGCCGTTGAGGTTGAGCTTATGCTTGTGGGCGTGAGCGATGGCAAGGGCGGCAGACGGACTGCCGACGACATCAAGCTCGAGGTAGAGCTGTTCATAAGTTGGGAAAGCCGATGGGGAAGAGGGGAGCTTAGAGGTGTAGAGGTTGAGGACGGTGGCGGAGGACCAACGGCAGTTGAGAAGGGAGAAGGCGATCGATGTAAGGCCGAGAGACATGGGATGGCTATTGAGGTTTTGGGGCTAGGCCCATGTGTGGCTATGCGGTTGAGCCAAACGATTGACGAAGGGAAGTGATGGATGAAGGAAACATTGTGTCGACGACAGGACGCGTGGTATATCGGTCGAAGGAACGAAACTTTTCTTTCGATGAAGGAAACATTGTGTAGATAGGGGGATAGGAGAGATTTCGACAAAACAATGGGCCAGAATCTCAGGAAGACATCAAGTCCAACAAGGAAAGCTGAAAAGCCCAATCTGCCATGACCAGCTACCCCAACGGCCCCAAGCACCCAAGGCCCCAACTCCCCAAGCTCTCCAAATTTCTCCGAGCTTTTCCCCACGTCGCCGCCCAAAACCCACTCTCCCCGACCAAAAGTCCAAAACCCTCCCGGCCCCCTTCCCGTCGCCGCCGCCGACGGCGAGACCGCCATGGCCGCCGCCACCTCCGCCTCCCGCAGGATAGCGGGCACCGAGGTCCCCATCACGGGCTCGGACAAACTGAGGTGGATCGACCTCACCGTCCCCTCCACCCCCTTCCCCGAGCCGGCGAGCCCCGCCGACCCATTCGTTTCCGTGCCCCCGCGCGCTGCCTCGGGGTGCCACGTCGTATCCTCCGGCCGCGACTCCCAACGCTACCTCGCCTGGTGCGTGCTGCCGCCCTCACCCCATTGGCCCATTTGCCTTGTGCTCTATGGAGCTTTTCTCCGCCATTTTTGTTCGGCTTGACTGGGTGGCTTGGTTGTGCTACCTTGGCGTTGTGAATTTTTTAGCTAAGGGGGGGACTTGCGCTTAATTTATAGGTTTGTTAGAACTTAGAATTACATTGCACGCCCATGTTTGTGTGGTTGTTGCCACGCTTCTAGAAACCCTAGGTTCGTGGTAGCTCCACCTAAGATGCAGACTTGCTTATCAAATTGTCAATACATTTACCTGTATCAATTTACTCTTCTGCATTATAGAGCTTTGTATCATCATAGCGTAGTGGAGCCCAGTCCGGCGCACTGTATTGGAAATGCATATGAAATCAGCATGATGATGACACAGTGACATTGTCGCTCTGGTAGACTGTAACAACAAAAGTTAGTGGAGAAAATGTTAATTCTAACTAAAGACAAAAGGCCATGTCGTGATAGTCCAAGTCCCTAACTGATATATGTACAATCTGTCAAATCAATTGAAGATATGCTAATTTCCTACACTTCCTTTACTAGCATTCTGCTACTGACCTGTTATGTTGAATTGTACCCCTTGAAGAATCTCCGGACCCATCAGTCATGATGTTATTTCAGCCAGCTGCGGCAATCTGTTCATTGTTTACTGGCTATAATATTCAGCATTACATCATGCTTGTTCGAAAGACCATAAAAGAGCTATGCTAATATGAGAAAATATGAGGACTTCACTGATCGATGTCATATTTCTAAAGAAAGTTGTTTTCTGTTTTACAGGAGGATCCACGAAGAACACCAGAATGTGCTAGAGGTCATTGAACTCTGTGCTTCGAAGGACTTCCCAAGCTCTGGACTTCGGTTGGTATTCCAGGAGGCTCTGTGTCCATTCGCTTTTATGTGTGAAAGTGAGGTTAGCTTTTATGATATCTTATGTCAATCTAGTACATCAACGCACAAGAAACTCAATCGATTCCCTGGTAATGCAGGGTGCCAGACGAGGCGAGTCTGTATATCTGCTATATGTGCTCACTATTTCTGGAGTTGCTCTTGTGTGCAATTTGCGCAGCCCATTTTCCTATGTATCTGGATCAATACTTTCTCAGAGTGATATACTTGAATTTAGTCTTCAAACCCACCCACAGAGTGCTAAGGTCACAGCTGTAAAAGCGAAGCCAGGATGTCTAGTAATTGGTCGGCAAGATGGGTCAATCTGCTGTTACAGTCTTGGCAAACTAGCTCCTAGTTCACCAGGCAAGTTTTCTAATTTGATGTCGGGAAATGGCTGTATGTTTATTAATAATTAATGACTAATAGATGATGAAGATACCTTCTGTAGCTCTCAGCAAGGTTTTCTGACTGTTTATATTGTCTCCCGTTCTAGGTTTCTCAAATGAGCTCCGTGATGATGCTGGAATTGGGCGCTTGTGGACTCTCATGTCGAGGTACTTACTTTTCTGTCAACCAAACAGTGATAACACAATTCTGCAACTGTGGTCCACCGAAATTGCTGCTAGAAAATGTGCCATCTTCATTATTGATCCACCTGCTTCGCCCAGAGCTAAATAGCTCCTCTTAGAGCATCTCCGATAAGTGATTTAAAATAGGACATAAAAAATGGCTTGTTGTAAAACATACATCGCCAAAATTGGTGTTTTTAGGGCACGGAAAACGTCAAACTCCAACAGCTGCCCTAAAAATAGGGCACCATATAGGGCAGAGCGCTCCAACAGCTGCCCGAACCCCTTGAAACCCATCTTGTTCGTCGGATTCGGCTTCGGTGCCATGGCGGTGGCTGCAGGTGTGGCCGGGCTCGGCGACGGCGATGCAGTAGGGGGTTGGCGACGGCAGGAACGGAACCAGGGGCGACGGTTGTGCGGTAGGGGATGGCTGCGGCGGGTAGAGGGCTCCCGATGACGGCTGTGCGGCTGAGGATTTGAGGTAGGCGACGGAGGCGGAGTAGATCGATTCGGCGGTGGAATAGGTCGCACCGACGGCGGGAACAGGGCCAGGTATGGGCGCGGCATCGGCTGGAGGGCTGGGTTTGGTCAGCATGGCGGCGGATGGTCACCGGGCTGAAACGCAGGCGGCGCGGTGAGCCGCGATCTGAACCTTCAGATTGGCGGTTGGAGTGGCGCGCGCGTCTGCATGCATTTTAAGGCACGGGGTGTGTTGATGTATATTTACATCACCGGAGACAAAATATACATCGCGCCCTAAAATATTTGGCCAAAATATACATCACAGCTGTTGGAGCCCTATTTTTGCCCCCAGGTGATGTAAAAAACGGTTAAAGGCTATTTTACATCTAATATTGGAGATGCTCTTAGAAGCTACCATTGCATAGTAGACCTAGCAGAACAATGGTGTACTCTTGACACTTCAATCTAGGCTCACTCACCAGCTTATGAATCGATGTGCCACACATTGTCAAAGCTTGTTCAGTTGAGTAACATATCATGTCACACTTTCTTTTGCTTATCAACTTCTGTAATATATGCCTATTTGCTTTTACAGAACAAAGGCTCCGGGGTCTGTACAAGATATAGACACGGCTACTGTAAATGAAAGGGAGCTGTTGTTTGCTCTTCATTTGGACGGAAGTTTGCGTGTATGGGATATTTCTAGTCACACAAAACTTCTTAATTATAGTGTTCACTCGAATGATTTTGAAGGTAATAGCTGTGCCGACTTACTTTGTTGCATAAAAGATCAAAGATCTTCTGCTGAGCTTTCATTTAGTACATTGGTTTCTTGAAAGACTTTGTTTTTAGTGTTGTTCTAAATTATATACACTGCATGTAATGCCACTGTAATACATATGTAAGCTACAACCTAGACTCTGAAGTAGTTGCTGCTTTGTCATTGAAGTCACTCTGCTTAAGTTGTATCTGATCTACAAGCTGATGTATGTCTATTCCTTTGGGAAGTGGGAACAAATGGTTGGATGTTCTTCAGCTGTAGTACTAAAGTTTATCCTAGTAGTTGGTTAAGTGTGGGAATTACTGGTGATGCTAGCGTAGTCTTCATGTTTATTTCGGTACACTGCTCAACATTTCTATATAACGGAGAAAATAAGTACCACGAAGGAAAAAGTGAAAGAACATAGCCATCATGTGGGGTCTGTGTTTTCAATAGTTCCTAAGAATCAATGTAGGCGTGACTCAAGTATAGCAGCTTCTTCTGCAACAATCTATTTTATTTTGGCATTCTTCATTCAAACAGGACAGGTTTTAGGCTTCGCTTGCATGCATTTCTGAATCTTTTGTTTTTCTTGAGTAGTACCTTTCAATTGAACCTTTTCTCTTTATCTTCAGGGCAACCCTCTAGGTTATGGGTTGGTGAGGCTGATGATGATCAAGAGCTGATATCTTTGGCTGTTCAGTATCAAGGCACTATGGTATGCACATATTGATGTCTCGCTGCTGAATTTACTTGTCTGCATGCATAAGTTTATTTCTGTACCATTTTCATTTGATATATAAAAATTAGAGCAAAACATCTGGTTGTAGAGCTAACTCTGTTTAAAAATGGCAACATAGAGTTCTTGGCACAATCTGAGTTGAAGTTGGTCTATCTGGTGTGCCCACTTTGTGCCCAATACCTCTGAACTAAGGCATCATGCTTCACGAGTATTTCACTGAAACTTGTATTAGGATCAAATCATCAAATAGAGGTATAATATTTATTGAGGGCATGGAGGAATCTGGAAGATATGTTGATGATGATTTTGGCTTTTTTTTTTGCTGCGTGAGGTGGAGTTTAAAATGCTGAAATACAGTAAAGTGGTGGGAGAATATGGATCAGTAGTGAAACATGGTTTGCTCACAGTTTATTTGGTATCGATTATTGGATTACTCCTTCCGTTCCAATGAATAAGGCGTATTTTGTTGTTGTCAAAAGTCAAAGACATCTAAGTTTGACCAATGTTATACACAACAATATGAACATTTATGATACCAAATCAAAAGCTATAGATTCACCATAAAATATAATTTTCTATGGATTTATTTAATATTATAGGTGTTGATATTTTCTTCTATATATCTGGTTATGGCTAGATGTGTCACCCTAAAGGAAACTGGGTCCATACCTCCAGTTTGAATGTTGGAATTTTGCTATGTTATCATGCTTATGTTAATCGCAATGATTCTCCTTTTGTTATCGTTGGTTGTGGCCACATGACATATTTTTTTTGCCTCTTATGTTTATTCTTTACGTAAACACCACGGGTGCTTAAACACGATACATGCTATACGGGTAAAGTAATTTGGGTGACGTGGCTTCATGATAAGGCAGGAAAAATAGGTAGTGGGGGGCAACTATTTAGGAATAGAAGATGTGGTGGAAACTATTGTTTTCTCTCATCAGTGTTGCTGAAATTAGCTGGCTGTTTGCATTTTGAAATTGTGAAGGTTCCAACTTGTGATTTTGTCGCTGTATGTTTTTTCATCAGTATTGCTCGAAGTAACTGACTGTTAGCATTTTGAATTTGTAAAGGTTCCAGCTTGTGATCATGTTGCTGTATATTGCTTCAGTTTTGGTGCTGGTGAAAGATTCTTGTTGTCTCCTGAACCTTTGGTTTCTGCTGTACCTTTGCTGGAGGTAATCAAAAGCATCACTCTTCGTGATATTCCTTCATATTATTTGGTCTTCCTGCCTTGTAAAGTGTAGGAGGGAAATTGCATTAGAACTTTGCCATAAAACCGGACAGCTTCTATCACACGCTGTGTACTCCTGTAGTTATTTGCCACCCATTTGGATTATGCGGAATTTTCTGTCTCACTATTTGATTAAATCCGCAGTCAATCGATCTCACTTAATGTGCATGCCTCCAACAGAAAAATAAAAGAGAAGTAGAAGACAAACCAGCATTTTATTAGCCTGTACCAGTCTAGCAATCACACCATACTTCCATACTTATTTTGTATTTATTATTGGCATTGGTATCATTTTAAAATTAACTGAAAATTTAGCTCAGGACTTGTAATCCTGGTGCTATGGAGTTTAAAATGTTTGTATGCATGTTCCTCACAGACAATTCTGTTACACTATGATTCATTATATTATTGGAATATGGTCTTCCCAAGTTTAGCAACCAATTAGTGTAGAATGGCTTGTAGCAACTTATCTTAGTCCAGTTACCGCGTTAGAAGCTCCGAGGAGCTAATATGCCCACCTTTTGATGGATACTTGCCTTTCTTACTCAGGGAAAGCTCATTGATTTGAAAATAAGCACATCAAAACTTTGGATACTTAAAGAAGTGGGACCAATGCTGTATGAAATAGTGCAGTATGACTCTGATGGGTAAGTCTGCTGTTACTTCATTTGCTGTCACACCTGATCCCTTTTAATCCTTCAATTGGTGGTTATTCTTTCTTGTTGCCTCATGAACTAAAAAGTTATTCAAATGACATTGATCAGTGAGGACTTATGTTCATATGTGCTACAAGAAGATGCTATCAGTGAGCAAATGTTCCAAAGTTCTGAGAGTGCATTGGATGACTTGGTTTGGACTGCTGATTCAATATTCTCATCTATGAAGGTAAATGTAATTATCTTAAGGTTATCCATTCTTCTCATCATGTAGAGATACATGGATCTGTTGAACTTAGCATATAAGATAATGGCTTCCTGAGCTTCAATTTTGAGCTTGCCTTCTTTGAGCATTATTGTTAGGTTTCTTGTGGTCTATTCCAGTAAATTGCTTTAATTCCTAGTGCATGTTAATTTTGTAGTAACCCAGAAATTCCTGAGAGCTGTAATTTTTCCCAAGTACCAAACCTTATATGTAGACCAAACTTTAGATATTCCTAACAAATAATCAGTCTCAACAATTAAACCTTTTTTATAGAGTTACAGATTTAGTGGCAATTTATATATTTTTATTAATTTATTTATTTATGCACTAACTGTTACAATTTGTGTGTTTCGACAATGGTTAGAAACCTATCAACTAGCAACTATGACAAGTGAACTCATGTACTCCCTCCATCTAAATACATCCATATCTAGACAAGAAGTCATGTATTTTTGAACGGAGGGAGTAGTCAGTTGGTAATTCGTTATTAGCAAGTTTTGAACTTGTCTTTTCAGATTATGTCGTATGTTCATATGACATATTCACACAACTAGAGTATTTTGATCTACACTGTAGTGCTCTTTTTTGTATTTCAATTCTCTCTTTTTGTGCTATGAGCCTACGTGGAGCTCTTCAATGTTCCTAACCTATTTTTTTCTTGGTACCTGTAGGAGCATAGTTTCAGTTTTATCTCAGCCATGTTTCTGCGGAGGCTGCTGCAACCAGGAGTGAACCACTGTTGTGCTCTTCGTGAAACCTTACTGGAGTATAAAAGGTTTCTATCAGATTCGGAGTTCCAGTCACTAACTACTAGTGGGCTGCGGAAAGAAATATTATCAATTATAGAACAAGAGGTACTCTGTTTTTTTATTTGTTTTTGAGGCCTCCTAATTTCTAACCTGTAGTTTATAGCTGAATTTCAACGAATCCCTTCTTTGTGCAGGGAATATCACGATCTGCAAGTTCTACTGCGTATCACTGGAAAAAGTTTTCTGCACGGTATCTCCACAACTGGTGCTTGAGCAATAGGCCATATGGGTTGTTTCTTGATACGAACCGCGAGGTGTTTGGTGTAGTTAGAAAGGGTTCATTTTCTCTCTTCCGTTGTTTGGAGGGTGTGGAGCAACTTATTTATGGTATGTTTCTGCCCTAGCATTTGCCATCTCGTACTGAAATTTCAATTCAACATTCACGAGGGAATACTAACTAGCTTACGGTATCAGGTTCCTCTGAGGAATTGGGAAATCTTGAAGGCCTCGAAGCGGCTGATATATCTGACACTGAAACCCTCATTGAAGTTCTCAGGTGCATGGGCCATATAAACCATTTGCTCGGGAGATCTTCTGCTGCAATATATTACGAGTCCCTCATCAGCTCTGCTATATCACCAGATGAAATTGCTTCTCAGATACTAAAGATTTTAGAGAGTGGTTTCAGTCCTCAATCTTCGTCACCCCTCATTACATTACTTGGAACAGATACTTATGTAGAAAGAAGGCAGACGGCTCACAAAAGCCAAAGGAGGTTTTCTGTTGAGATGCTGCTATCTTTCCATAAGTTGCAATCAAGATCCACATCCTGGTCGGCAGTATTTGATGTGATTGAGAAGTTCATGAAGTGTTTAAATACGAAGGTCGCCATTCAAGAGCATGAATTGAACAGACTTTGTAATGTAAATTCCACGTTATTGGTTCAGGCTACTTCACAGGTTGCAAGAACCATGTTTGAGTCTGCTTTTGATCTATTTCTGTTCCTCAGTTATCTGGTTGGTGTTGGTGGGCAGGTATGCCATGTTTTTTCAATCTCATCTCTAGTTTTCAACTTTGGTACCTCTGCTAACTACTCTTCCTGTCACAAAAAATAAACCTCTTCTAATTGCCAAGTACTCAATTGACTGGCATATAGTATGAACTTATAATGATATACTACCTCTATTCAGGAATCGCCAATGTTTTACAAAGCATGCAATCAAACTTATCTAACTTTGACTACTAATATATACTTTTTTATTTTGAATGTCATTACACATATTTTCGCAATATATGAATTCAAATTGTTTTACTTACATGTTATTACAAAAAGGGTACATGTTAAAATTACATAATGGAGACTGGTCATATCCAAAATGTCATCTGTTCTTTGAACAGAGTATGCTTCTGAGACTATGAGCATGCATGCTTGGTTGTCTTTATAGTTGGTCAGAACTCTCACTAGTATAGGCACGAAGTTGTTGCCTTGTTATCTGATCCTTGCATCTGTCGGAAACAACTTTTATTGCTTCCTTTGATAAGGATAATTTCCAAATCAGGTCTCCTTGCTGCAAAGCGATGTTGCTAGGATAAAACTGAAGTTGTTTCCAATGATTCAAGACATATTGGGACAGTGGATCGTTCTCCATTTTGTAGGAATTTCACCAACCACACCACCAACCATGGAGGATTTTAGCTATCAACTCTCTTACCTCCAACTAGGTAAGAAATGTTTAAATGAAACAGTTGTGTTCAGTGTTCTTATTTTTGATGTTTGGTATGTTGATTTTTTTATTGGGGCTTTTTTACGACTTTGATATTTAATTTTGCTATTTTATTACAAATTAATAACTAACTAAGAGGTCCATAAGTAATAACTAACTAAGAAGTCCATATAAAGACTATAGGTCTGTTCCAAATTAATTGAAGTTCTAGGTTGTTCGTAAGTTGAACTACCTTAAATTTGACTAAGTTTATATAAAAATATATGAACATTTACAACACCTATTTAATTTCATTAGATTCATCACAAAACATATTTACGTACAATATCGATTTGACATTGTAGATAATGGCACATTGTCTATCAGTCAAACTTAGAGAAGTTTGACTTAGGACAAACCTAAAACTTCAGTTAATTGGAACGGAGGGAGTAGTAAATAATGGCATGTGTGTAAGTTTCTGGGTATATTGGCTGTGATGTACGGGACACTGCACACCCTGGCCTTTATTGATATTGGGGAATCTTCATTAGTCAATTGCAAATTTGATGAATTAGCCTACTATGTCTTGCATTTGCAAGTGATCAGAAAATTGTTTCATTTATCCATCTAATGATTGAATTGTCTTCCATGCTTGTGCGACTGTAGATCAAAACTGAGGGCAAGGGTGTCACCTTGTTTTGGCTCTGATGGAGATCAATGTTCTGGGGTTGTTTAGCTACAAATTTACACATGCAGAAAAATTATTGTTCTTTATAGCTTTTCAACATATTATATGAATTTGGAATATGATGCTGTGACCTGGAGCATAAACCTTGTGGATAGATATCACTAAGAAACTAAATATTAGGTGATTTTGTATAATCATTTAAGTCGGTATTATTTAATGTTTCGCTTGCAAGGGAATAGCTCATCATTACATTTTCTGCAAGTGAGGTACTGTACATTCTGCAAGTAGGTTACAGTTTGCGTGAACTTTGAACTGTTGCAGTCTATAGTCTATACATGTGTTATAAATATTTGTAGTTTGGCATTTATTTAAATATAATTTCTCATCAAGGAACCATTAATTTTGGTTATCTTCACAGATATAGCTGATGAGGTATCTTTGCACAGAAAGCTTGGATCTTCTGATTTCACATTGGCTTGTTTGCTTGACTTTCCTAAATTTGCTGAAGGGAATGATCTGTCATCATGTTTTCCTAGTCCAACCGAGGTGATCGACTTGGTCAGGAGGTTTAGCAGTTCGATTATGTGCAGAAATAATTTTGACCATGTAGACAGCTTCTTAGGTTCCACTATAAATCTGGTAGCAATTTTCATCCGACATGGTCAATATGAAGCTGCTCAGGTACCTTTTCTGTTTGCACTCCTGAAATTGATTATATATATTTCATTTGTTGTGATGTTACTTGTTAAAAAGCTGCTAATTTACCATTTTACCCCTTCCTCTCTCCAAAAGAATCTTCTGGGCATTGTCGAAACTTACTTGAACTATGCGAGAGCATCCCAAGCTGACCAGGATACTGATATTGCATGTTCGGCTCGCCTACATCTCAATGGATTTTGCCTTTTGATGCTTGCACATGATGAAGCAAACATAGTTTTGAGAGAATCCAAGGTCCATGAAGCTATCAGATGCTTCTTTAGGTACTAATTTCCTTCTCTTCTATTTAGCGAATGTACTCGACGGACACTAATGGTAAAGTAAACAGATTTCCAAAGAGCACATGTTTCACAATGATACCCGTAAAACTACGAGGGTATCCATTACTTGTAATGTTCTTGGTTGTGATTTGGAATGCAATATCTTATGGACCTGGTAAGTCAATGTAGAACTGAGGCAACACCACCTATTAGTTTCTCCATCAGATCAAATATCATGGCCAGGATCACCTCGTGATGAAAATTGTAGGATATTTTCTATGGTTTTTAGGGGAGGCATGGGAATCCCAAATTAAATACGGAGTAAGAAAACTATGGAGAAGGTACTAAAAGGCCAAAAACCATCATAAGCGAAATGCTTGTAATAAACAAATCTTCTCAATTAATTGATCAGGGCAAAGCTTTTGTGCCCGTTAAAAAAAAGTCTCACATTGCTAACATCTTGTGTCGTATTGGCTGACTTACTCTATGGTTTTAATGTGGTACCTGTGGAGAATAACAGAGCTGCATCTGGGCAAGAAGCTCCAAGGGCGTTGAAGAAGTTCTCTTCAGAAACAGGGTTTCAAATTTCCGGTGACATCATTTTCCTGACCTTGCTTGTAAGGTAATCCATTTCAATCATGTTCTAAATTTTTTTTATGGATTTTTTCCAGGGGAGTGTAGATCTATTTCCTTATGGAGGCTTCATTACTACGAGTGGGCAATGCAAGTTTTCGAGCAGAACTCCATGAGCGAGGGAGCATGCCAGTTTGCTCTTGCTGCTCTTGAACAAGTTGATAGCATTGTTGATTCGGACAATGAAAGCGAAGTTGAGGGTCTCCCAGAGACTGTAGAGATGATTAAAGGACGACTATGGGCCAATGTATTCAAATACAGCTTGGATTTGAAAAATTTCCGAGATGCGTATTGCGCTATAGTCTCAAATCCAGATGATGATAGCAAGTACGTCTGTTTGAGGCGGTTCATCATAGTCCTTTGTGAGCTTGGCGAGACTAAGGTCTGATATTATCTGTTTAACTACATTCTTCGTTGCACCTGGTGAATAATAACCATTTTTTCTGCCTGATGTATGTAGACACCCATTAATGTAGTACATTACACCTGTTAATCTGCCATGCATGTATAGGTGCTATAGGACTTGTAGGTTGACTATTGCATGTTCGAGTACACCTGATTGTGTCCCACATTCTGTTTTGACGTTCAGTGCAGTGTATCTTATTTTGGATTTGTCTAATCAGGTCATTTGCAATGGTGAGATACCATTTACTGGTTTGGTGGAAAAAGTGGAGCAAGAGCTCTTCTGGAAGGTTTGTGCACATAATTACCCTCTTTACCATAAAATATGTTTTCCTAGCAGACAGTCATTAGTTTTTGTTTATGTTTTGTTTGCCAGGCTGAGCGCTCAGATCTATCTGCTAGACCAAATCTGTACAAAGTCCTTTATTCATTTGAAGCCTATAGGAACAATTGGAGGAAGGCAGCTGCATACATGTACAGGTATTTTGTTAGATTGAGTAGAGAGGGGGATGCAAGTGGAAGCCGTCAACTGTCTCATGTATTACAAGAGAAGCTGCATGCTTTGTCTACTGCTATCAACTCGTTGCAGCTTGTTGAACCCTCATGTGCCTGGCTCGACTCAGTTTGTGAAGCTGATGATCAAATTTCGCCAAGCAAAAAGCCTCGTAATCTTTTGATGGAAAACTGTATGTTCAGTTAAGCTTTCAATTCCTGTTTAGTTTATACCTGTCAACAGCAATGTGCTTGATTTAACATTTATCTCCTGTGTACAGCTGCTTTTGGCACAGATTCAGAGCTCTCAAGATTGCGGTTTTGTGTTGACATTGAAATTCTTGAAAAGGAATATACACTAACAGAAGCAGTTTATATGCTCAGTACTGTAAATTCTAGATCAAAATTTCCTGGTACGCCCCCAACTAATCACAAAAAAATTCTCTATTTCTTGATTTTGAAGATCAACGTCTTACCAAACTGTGGCAATTCAACTTTTGTGATACTGCAGAAAGCTATTCTATCGAAGCCCTGACGGACATTCTTATAAATGAGAATTTGTATGACCTGGCATTCACCATTGTGCTGAAATTTTGGAAGGAATCAGGAATGAAAAGGTGGACTGGAACTCTAGTAGACAGCCTCCTTTTGCTCGCCCTTTTTACTTGTAGCCTTGTATTACTAGATTCTTGTTCATCACTTATATTTCTTTGATTTAATCTGACTATTTATTGTGTTTACATTTTTCTATGGTAGAGAATTGGAACGTGTATTTGCAGCTATTGCACAGCAGTGCTGCCCAAACAGAGCAGGCAACACTGGGTGCGTTTAACTGTATATTTTTTCTTCTGGTTCCTGGAATTAATTTTCATCTAATCGACATTTATTGTTATACTCCATCTGTCCCAAATTAGATGACGTGGATTTGTTAAAATATGGATGTATCTAGACATAATATACTCCCTCCGTCTCAAATTAATTGTCGCAAAGTTTGAAAAAAGTGAATGTATCTTACACTAAATTCTAGATACATCCACTTTTGTCAAACTTTGCGACAATTAATTTGAGACGGAGGGAGTAGTAGTATATAGACAATCCATATTTTGACAAATCCACGACAACTAATTTAGGACAGAGGGAGTATATTATAGTAACTTCAGTATACTAAGGAATCTGACCTCATTACAGGAGAAATTTTACTGACACTCAACAGCTGCTACTGCTGTCTTCTGAGGATGATGCACGGGATGGTGATAGCAAGACGATTGCTGTGGCCCATCAGGTGCAGGGAAGTTGCCAGTGGGAAACTCTTGAACTATATTTGGTATGTGCTTTTTTGTTCATCCTCTGTTTCAATGTATAGTTGTATACATCTTCAGTGATTCTTCCAAATGAGCTTTTCCCCCCTTCTTCCACTATTAGAAAATCTCCGAAGTATTACATGGAACTTTGTTTTGTCATTAACTACTAGGTCACTACCATAGACACCAGCATAGTGAGTCGACGCGACCCAAGGCCCTGGTTTGTGCTTACTATGTCAACTCACTGGCACTATAGGTCACTGTCTGGATGTGTCCTTGAGAGAAGAGTGAACATAATTATGAGACGGGAGGATGTTGGGGAGGAAGAGAGATAAGCCTGTTAGCTTTCAACGCTGTTTCTTCTTCTTATTTCATTTTACTTCCTCATTACTTTTCCCACCAGGCGAGATTTTTTTTTTGTTTGCTT
The DNA here is from genome assembly GCA_028641055.1 of Alopecurus myosuroides. NCBI lineage: Eukaryota > Viridiplantae > Streptophyta > Magnoliopsida > Poales > Poaceae > Alopecurus > Alopecurus myosuroides. The sequence goes on along the minus strand of CM054060.1, from coordinate 315,437,090 downwards.
ATGTTTTATTTTTCAAATATGCTTAGTACTTCCATAGTTTTGTAACTGGGGAATCCACCTGGATTCATTGACGTCACATTCTTCGTTCAAAACTAGTGCCACGGAACACTACCTCCTCTTGACCCAAATATTTACCAAAAGAACCTGATTTCCGTATCTTGGTGGTAATTATGATCACCGCAACAAAAATGAAAAGCTATCCTGTGTTGCTGCATATGTACAATGAACCTCCTACTGACCTAGTTTTAATGCAGTGAGCACCATTTGTTGGTTGGTAATTGTTCTGTCAGCATTCTTAACTGGAAAAGATGCCATACTGGAACTTAACTTTGATTCCAAGAAAACAAACTGCCACCAGCTTAACTGCTCGCTATACTACTGAAACTTGCTTATATGCTCTCCCTCCCTGAAACTAGGACAAGCCTTACGTGCTAGTAAAAAAAATGTATTCATGCAGCTTATCCATGAATTGCACGTATTACAGTTATTTTATTCGCGTCCTCATTGTGCAGGATAAATATAAAGATTTGCATCCGAGGTTGCCTGTCGTTGTTGCTGAAACACTTCTCTACACTGATCCTGAGATTGAGCTACCTCTTTGGCTAGTTCAGATGTTCAAGGTGACTTCCTGTTGTATAGCCCATTAGCTCGGTGGACTTCATTGTTTGATCGACCGACTGCTGACCTTTGATTTGTTTGTTCATTGTGTCTTTAGACTACCAAGGGTGGAAATAGGATGATTTCATGGGGAATGTGCGGCAAAGAGGCAGATCCGGCTGCATTATTTCGACTGTATACAAATTATGGCCGGCACACAGAAGCAGCCAACTTATTGGTGGAGTACCTGGATTTGTTTGCATCATCGGTAATTGATCGACAACCCGTAAAATTCAAGCACAAAATCTCAGCGAGTACATGCTGGCATTTACATCCTTTGAAATCTTCTCTATTTACAGAGACCGGTGGACGTGCTCCACCGCAAAAAGATGTCTGCTGCCTGGTTTCCCTACACCACAATCGAGAGGTTTTGGTGTCAGCTTGAAGATATGCAAACTGCTGGCCATAGCGCTGATCAGTGTGATAGGCTCAAGAAGTTGCTGCATGGAGCCCTGATGAACCACCTGCAACAAGTTAGTGCATCTAAAGTAAGACAATTCCAGTTCTGGCCATATTCGGTGCTGATTTGGTTTTGTTTGCATGGTATTAGGTGGTTGTCGATTCAGAAGACGTACTGTCATCCCGTGGAGGGTCAAGGAGCGGAGAGCCAACGCAGCTGATATAGGCGTGGATACAGAAGTTCTGTTGTATCTTGTATGTAGGTCTTCTGTGGTTACTGGTTAGGTTCTGTATTGCTGATATTTTCTATGAGACCATTTTGGCAGATAATGCTTACACGTGTCTGTAGATGGAGTGACGCTCAGTGTGTGATGTGTATATCCGTAGAATGTTTGAGTGCAACAACCCAAAATCGTTTCATATGATCTGAACCAAAATGGTTTTCATATGATCAGCAGATGCATTGCATTGAAATTATTAATTAAATTACGTAGTAAATAAAAATAATGGTTAGCAACTTGGTAGCAATAAAAATCGTGGAATGTTTTACATATCCATTAAATATAGACATTGTGAACCTTTAAAATAAAAATCTATAAATACATTCTAAAACTGGAAAAGTAGTTTGAGGGAAAAGGTGACTTCAGTAACAAATATCTCGTTCCAGTCGAAATCGCTTTCTCATGCGCGCGCTTTTTTCTTCTCGCGTGCGTAACAGGCTAACAGCCTCTCAATTCCTTTTTTGGAGGGACCGCCTGCCTATTTCATTTTGACTTTTCGGTGCACATGCATCATAGCGATCGGGCCACCGGTCCATTTTTTTCTTATGTACATACATTCTCCTCGCTTCTCTCCTTTCACTTCCTATCGTTCCTTTTTTTTTTCTGGTTTACTAAGAAAGGATGAAAGAAATGCTTTTCCAATCCGCGAACATTTGCTAAAACTTGCGAACCTTTTAAACTTATGAACGTTGAACCCATGAACATTATTTTTGATGTCAACATTTTTCTCAAAATAACATACCTCTCTTCCCTATTTATCCATGTTATGGATATATATTTTTGTAGGAAAATGCATGTTCTCGCTATGATGCTATTCCCTTTACGTGCCAGAACCAAAAAGATTTGAATTTTTTAGAGTAAATGAAAATAGGTGGGGAATAGGAGACACATACTTTCTATTACATTTTTTTAATGGAAATTCGTATTTCTTAATTCTTCGGTCAAAATTATTTTGAATTCCCTTTTAGGGCCAGTGATTTTTCAAGGGAAATAATAACGGGCGGGGCAAAACACTTTCTACTAGTATATATAAAAAATTAACTAACACTTTCTAGTAGTATTTTATTTGATTGGTGACTTTCTCGCTAGGTGTTTCATTACTTATTCCGGTAGTTTTTAGCATGTTAACTTGTGGGCTACATACTTGGTAACATGTTTACTGGTTTCATTATTGGTAACTTTTTTACTAGGTGCTTGGTGACATATTCTACTAGTTTTAGCATCGTAACTTGTGTCGTAGATACTTGTTAATATCTTTACTAGTTTTAAGATTGGCAAATTTCTTAGTACACTCTTGGTAACATGTTCTATTAATTTATATTAATTTCATATTAGGTTTTGGTACACTCCAGGGATGGTGTGACGGCCATGGTCTACGGGCATTGGTCCTATGTAGGTTGGGCTACATGCAACTGGGTCGGGCGGCGTTGCAACTCGAGGTTGAATGGTGTTATTTCGGGGTGCCGGCCCCGGAAGGTGGTGTCAGTTGAGTGTGCATGGCATGCTGGAGGGGTGGATGTCTGGGTGGCGGCCCCGAGAGTATCATAGCTTCGAGAGCATTGTCCTTGTGTCTTGTGGGCGACGAGGTTGCTCTTGCCGTTGGTCCTTGGCGCGCACCTTTGTTGGAGCGTATCGGGTCTGCTCCTCCCTTAGCACACACTACTTCTTATCTTCGATAGTGGTATCTTCTTTGTGTCGTCGACGGGTGTGGGTGTGGCCCTATGATGTTGGTGTTTGGGTGGGCTTGGCCCTATTTGTATCCATTTCAGCACAATTTTTTTCACTAATTAACTGGGCATCATCTTCTTAATTAATGGACCAGGCAAAGTTTTTGCCTTCGTTAAAAACAAAAAAGAATTTGCATGCTAAAGTATCGGTAATAATTTCAAAGCACAAACCAATACGAATTCTCTTTCTGCCGAGCGCGCGAGCGCTCGCTCGCTTTGTGTTGGCGTGCGACACTACTTGACTGTTCGGTCCTCTGCTAGATCTCCTTTTCTAGTATGACGTCGCACCCCGGTCATCCTATTCCCTTTTCCTTTCTCTTCCCATATCGCAAATCAGCCATGCATGCAGCAGACGGGCAGTAGCTTTTTGTCGGGCCATGCACATGAACCGCACACAATTTCTCGATTCTTTTTCTCTCTTCGTTTAACTAGCTTTTATCGTTAACATTACAAAAATGTGAACAATAGAACTTGAAACTATAATATTATTTGAGCATTCACACGAAAACGCCCACGCAGTAAAAGCCGTTTTGCACAGGGGAGGTAGGGCGCAACGTTCCAGCAGGCGCAGAAAAATAGCGCTCGTAATTTTTTTTCCTAGCGCGGGCAAAAGCGGCAATACGCGCTATCTTTCAGGCCCGGTCTCCAACACGCTCTATAAGACGACACATGTCTACGCCCTGCAACTGCCAGGAAACCCCTTGATCTAGTGGCACCCCGTTGTCGCGGCGCCCCACCTCTGATGTCGGGGTATCTTTGCGCCGCCGTGGTCCGTTTAGAACCTCCGACTACCACAGCGTGCGCGCGGCCGTTGGTCACCTTCCACACAGAGGTCGGGACCTACGAGATGACGCACGAGGCGGCTTGGCTGCCCACATGGGCGGACCAAGGCCCCAACCAATCCTGGCCTTGGCCCGGGGCGTGGCCATGGCGCTATGGCTTGGTGAGCCATCGTATCATGTACTGTATAGGTACTGTATCTACAGTCAGTGAAGGTGGCCCGGGGCTTAGCGATTTCCTGCCGCTGGCTGCCCATGCTGGGATCTGAACTTCGACGACGTCGCCAACCTGACACCTCACGCCTCCGCCCCGCGTCCTGACAGACGCGGACCAGTAGGGCCACCGCCAGCACCAATGTCGCGTCATCATCGCCGAGGCGGACGAACGCGCCATGGCGGCATCGCCTCAATTTCCCGTGGGACATGGAGGATGAGGTGAACTTCTATGTGTAGATGCAGGTGCAAGAGAAGGCCGAGAGGACGGCGAAGCGGGAGCATAAGGCCTTTATGGAGGAGAGGAGACATACTTGATAACATATTCACTAGTTTAAGATTGGTAAGTTCTCGCATAGGCTAGTTTTAAATAACTAGCCTAGCAATTAAAAGTTGATAAGTTGTGTGCTACACACTTGGTAACAAGTTTAATAGTATTATGATAACATATCCTTTGTTTGGTAATTTTGTGCTTAATAATTGATAACATATTCACTAGTTTAAGATTGGTAAGTTCTTGCCTAGTATTTTGGTAACATATTATAGTACTTTTAGGTTGGTATTTTTTGCGATTGATAGTTGATAACATCTTAAATAGTTTAAGTTTGGTAGGTTTTTTCCTACGATTTTCGTAAGATATGCGACCACTTATTAGCTTGGTAACTTTTGTCTTAAACAAATTGTAATATTTATTTCCAGTTTTAAGTTTGATAAGATCTTTGTTATGTGCTTGGTATGTTATTCTACTATTTGTTTTCCGGTAACCTATGTGGTTGATTGTTGGTAACGAAATTACTAGTTACCAAATAAGGTTTGTAAGTTATTTGCTGGGCTACTGGTAATATTTTGTTTCTACAATTTTTTAAGATTATAACTTATGTTCTGTATACTTGCTAACTTTTTTTATTAGTTTTACAAGTTTTTAGGTTGGTAGCTTTTTTCTTAGGCATTTATCAAGTACGATGAATGAAAATTACCAACCTTTAAAAACCAATTTTTTTTAAGAATGTTATAAAGTACAATGAATGAAAATTACCAACCTTTAAAAACCTATTTTTTAAAAGAATGTTATCAAGTACGATGAATGAAAATTACCAACCTTTAAAAACCTATATTTTTTTAAGAATGTTATCAAGTACGATGAATGAAAATTACAACCTTTTAAAACCTATATTTTTAAAGAATGTTATCAAGTACGATGAATTAAAATTACCAACTTTTGAAAACCTATTTTTTTAAGAATGTTATCAAGGGTGATGAAAGAAAATTACCAACCTTGAAAAACCTTTTTTTTAATAATGTTATCAAGTACGATGAATGAAAATTACCAACCTTTAAAACCTATTTTTTTAAAAGAATGTTATAAAGTATCATGAATGAAAATTACCAACCTTGAAAACCTATATTTTTTTAAGAATGTTATCAAGGGCGATGAATGAAAATTACCAACCTTTAAAAACGTATTTTTTTAAGAATGTTATCAATTAGGATGAATGAAAATTACCAACCTTTATAAACCTATATTTTTTTAAAGAATGTTATCAAGTATGATGAATAAAAATTCCAACCTTTAAAATCCTATATTTTTTAAGAATGTTATCAAGAGTGATGAATGACAATTAGAAACCTTTAAAAACCTATATTTTGTAAGAACGTTATCAAGGTTGATGCATGAATAATACCAACTTTTAAGAACATACATTTTTTAAGAATGTTAACAAGGGTGATGAATGAAAATTACCAACCTAATTTTTTTTTTTGATAATGTTATCAAGGGTGATGAATGAAAATTACCAACCTTTAAAAACCTATATATTTTTTAAGAATGTTATCAAGTGTGATGAATGAAAATTAACAACCTTTAAAAACCTATTTGTTAATGTTATGAAGTGAGGTTAATAAAAAATACCAATCGTGATGAATTATAATTACCAACATAAAAAACATGTTTGAGAATGTTATCAAGTGTGCTAAGGGAAAATTACCAATGCCAAAAAACTTCCTTTCTTAAAGTTTTCAAGTGTGTTGAGGGAAAATAACCAGACTAATTCTATTTTTTGTTACCAAGTTTGACAAATGAAAATTACCAATCTAATTTTCTATTGGCAATGCTATCAAGTGTGATGAATGAAAATTACCACCCCAAAAACCTCTGTTTTACAATGTTATCAAGTGTGATGAGTGAAAATTACCAACCTATTTTCCTATTGACAATGTTATCAAGTGTTATGAATGAAAATTACCAATCCCAAAACCTTTTTGGTAATATTATTGTTATCAAGTGTGATGAATGAAAATTACAATCCCAAAAACCAATTTTTAATTTTTTTTTTTGAATTTAGATAAATAAAATTACGAAGTGGGATAAAACATTTTTCAAGAATGTTATCAAGTGTGATTAGTAAAAATTACCAAACTAAAAACCCTAGTGCATATATGTTATGAAGTATGATGAATTAAAATTAACAACACACTTTTTTTTTGATAATGTTACCAAGTATGATAAATGAAAATTACGAACCTAAAAACCATAATAAGAATGTTATCAAGTGTGATGAATGAAAATTACTAGACCAAAACCCCTTTTTGTTGTAATGTTATCAAGTTTTATGAGTGAAAATTACCCACCTAATTTCCCATTGACATTTTTTTATCAAGTGCGATGAATGAAAATTTCTAACCCAAAAACCGTTGTGGTAATGTTATTAAGGGTGATGAATGAAAATTATCAAGTCAAACACCTATTTTTTATAATGTTTATCAAGTTTGATTTTTGAAAATTACCAACCTAATTTTCCAGACAATATTACCAAGCGCGATTAGGGTGATGAATGGAAATTAAATTATTAACTAGTGCGATGAAAGAAAATTCTCAAACCTAAAAACCTTTTTGAGAAAGTTTATCAAATGTGCTGAATGAAAATTACCAACATAAAACCCTTTCTGAGATTGTTTGTCAAGTGTGATGATTGAAAATTACCAACATACAAACCCTTTTGAGAATGTTGAGGGTGTTTAACAAGTGTGTTGAATGAAAATCACAATCTTAGAAATCCCATTTTTCATAATTTCTTTTACCAAGTGCGATGAATTGAAACTACAAACCTAAATTCTTATTGACAACTCTACTTTTCGGTGGCTCGACGCAAAGAGATTTCGACCTTTTAGAGGAATAGTAAGGCAAAAACAAGGAAATGAGTGTTATGAAACATTTACGCAAAAAACCTCTTAAAAAAGAATGTAACAAATTATCAAAAATATTAAGTTGTACTTTATCTTTGAGACGACAATAAAATAATTTTTTCTTATACTTTAGCCTGTACAAAACGAAGTGTTTTATTTTTCTATATTTTTTTCATGCATCATAGTAAACGAAAAAATACTCTATATTTTTTATAGAGACCACAACCACGTATATCATTTTTTTTATATACTGTAGTATTTCATTTTTGTCCCTTTTTAAATTTTACACTAGTTGGAAGTGGTTTTTATTCTCCCACCCTTTTATCGTTTTACCCTAAAAAGTCACTAGCCCAAAAAGGGAATTAAATTTTGTTCATATGGATTTTTGCAAGTAAAACAAACAAAATTATTTTTTCTTTTAACCAACTAAAAGGGAATAGATTTATTAAATATTGTTATTTTTTCATTACAAAGGAAATTTTTCGCACTAAAGTAGAATTATTGTTTCATTTTTTGGAACTAACTGTGCGTGTGCAAAGAAGAAATGTACTACTATTGTACAGTACACGCGCGTAACAACTTTTGAAGAAAAAGGGAATAGGCGCGTAACGTCTGGAAGAGGTTCCAGCGAAAAACACATGCTCGGAGAACCGATCGACCGAATCGGTTCGGTCGCGCGCGCGCAAGCTAGTCCAGCCCCGTTCCAGTGCGTCTCTGTGGCAAGTGGCAACCTAGCCCCCTCCTGCTAGTCTTTCATCTTCAGTTGAGATGTATCCTCCATTTTCTTTTCTCTTCCATATCCTGCCCGAAAACTAAATAGCGGAAGAGCTCTAGCAAAACACTTTAACCGCCTGCGCGAGCAGGTGACCAAACCTGGAACATTTTTCATACCACAAGATAAGGAGCCAAGTGAAGGAACCGACTAATAGAACTGTCAAGAATAATTGATGACACGATGAAGGTAGCACGACTAATAGTCCTCGTCCACAACTTTGCAATAAGATCACCTTGAGCCATGCAATGCGCCCCAGACTATCAACACCACTGTCGCAATAATACCGACGCCAGAAAAGCGGCATCGCCATCACACAACAATGAGGGACCCCGAGAAAATGGCTCAACATCTTTTATTAGAGGGTGGAAAGACCGCAAAAAAAAAACTCAGAAAAAAATGTTGGTGTTTGGTCGCATTTCCTTTTTGAAAATTTTCAAAAGATTTATCTGAATCCATGAACATTTTTTTCAAATTAAAATAAAAAGTGAAATTGTTAATTTTTTTTTAATAATATTCAAATTTAATAAACGTTCATATTTTGAAAAGTGCTTGTATTTTAAATTTTTTCAGATTTTTAGAAAATATTTGGAAAAAAGTCTTCATTTTGAAAACCGTTCAGATTTTGAAAATGTCTATTTTTTGTTCACTATTATCTTTGGTTCACCTTAATTTGTTTCATTATTTGTTTTTCACTATTTTTATTTTGGCTCTCCCTATATTTCAGTTAAACCCCCAACCTTACCTTTCTTATCACTATCAAGATTTTTTGATTTAGGTCTACACATATAAAGCCTTCTCGAATTTTAACTACGGTCAAAGTTTTTAAAGTTTACCTTATTTTTGCGGTTGAACTTTACCTAGATACAAATGTGGTTGGTTCACTCTTAATTTGGTTCGGATAAATCATTCATATTCTAAAGCAAAAATATATAAAAAGAAGAAAGAAAATGAAGAAAATAAGTGAAAACGCGCGAGTGGGGAGTTGTTGGGATAGACACACATGCCCACATAGCGGGCAAGGAGCTGTGCTCGTGTGGGTGAGTCGATCGATAAGGGCACCTACAGTCAGTTGCGTAGCCAGGAAATTCACAAGCCCCACGCCACCTTCAAGGTACTTTAGCTACATCGACTACTGTAGATGCATCCAAGCCTGTGATTTCATAACGTCCTAGTGTTTGGGAGGTTATAAGGATCTAAATATAATATGTGCATTTGCAATGCATGCATCTAAAAATATGGGAAATTTTGGTGCAAAAGTTTAAACGTATTAAAGTGATCAATGTTTCACTTGACATGATGAAATATGTCTAGTTCATCTACTCAAGAGTACATATGGAGTGATCTTTATAACAAGTATCTTAATAAACCAAATCACCTGATAAGACAAAACAGAATTTGGGATGACCAACACTAACTCTCAACAAGCGTAACCTCAAGTCTATAACTGACTTGGGATAATTCACTAGGTATCTAAAACTCAAAGAGGGGCGAGTATCCAAATCACATAGCTGATGATCACACTTCCATAAGATAGTAATGCACAAGTGAACCATCTCATCAGTAGAGACCATTATCACTAACCCTCCTTCGTTATTGGATTGTGTTGAAAATGTTTGCGAGGAGGATAGTGAGTCTAATGAGTTAGGCACATGGCTATCAAGCCTTAAAGGTGAGACTAAGGAAAAGGTGAATGCCCTTTTAAGGCAACTTGATGAGGCTAACACTCTTGTAGATGAAAAGGAGGAGATCATCTTGACTTTGGAAAGCCATGAAGGCCACACTTGCAATGAACAAGAGCTTGAAAAAGCGCTTGAAAATGAGCGTTCCCTTCGTGCCTCTCTTGAGGAGAAGTTATCTTGTCTTGAAGAAAACTTTGCCATAAGTGTCTCCATGCTTAGAAAGGAAAATGCACAATCTATTGCTATCATTAAAACTCTAGAACATGAAGAGTTGAAGCTAGGAATTTCTCACGAGGAACTTGGCACTCGTCATGAAAAACTCGAAAAGGAGTTCATGTCTCTTAAGGAAATTCATGACAAGTTAACCAAATCTCGTGACAATCTTCTAGCTCAACTATCTAACAAGCAAGTTGTGTCCACTTCATCTCCTAGCTCAAATGTCTTGCCTAGCTATGCTTGTAGTGCAACTAATCTTGTAGGAAGTGAGAAGAATCCCCATGAGAATGCTTCTCAACAAGTCAACAAGGGAAAGTAGGGACTTGGCTATGTAGCCAAGTCAAAGAAGAAGTACAAGAAGAAGAACAAGAAGAAAGTTACCTCTCCCTCACAAGAAGTAAGATTTGTGAAAGAGGGAGAGGTGGCAAAAAGCAAGGAGACCAACACCTTTGTGGGTGGTGAGACCTCTAGGGGGAGCACCACTCACAATAACTTTGCCGGGAAATACAATCCATCTTATGTTCTTATGAAATCTAGAGATGGTCATGTATATGCTAAATATGTTGGTACTTCTTATGGTGATGATTATCATTGGAGTATTTGGGTGCCTAAGACCCTTGTCGCTAACATGAGAGGACCCATTCAAATATGGGTCCCTAAATCAAGAAACTAATCTCTTGTAGGGAAGTGCTTCCGGGTCGAGCAAATGGACGGTGAATAGTGGTGCATCCCAACATATTACCGGAAGCAATGACGCAATGAGTGATCTTCAACCTCCATTACCTCACCTCAATTGCGTCACTATTGGTGATAACTCCGAACTAAAGGTATTGGGACGAGGCAAGGTAGCAATCTCAAATGACTTGTCAATTGAGAACGTTCTTCTTGTTGAGTCCCTAGGCTATAATCTCATCTCGGTTCTTCAACTTGCTAAGAGTGGTTTTACCTCTTTCTTTAATAAGGAGAATGTGATTGTCACTTGGGAGACGACTCTTAAAGTAGCCTTTGTTGGGCATGTCGAGAACGGCATGTATGTAGTGGACTTCTCTAAAGGAGACACGTGTGCCGCGACATGCCTAATGGCTAAAGTTGATGTGGGATGGCTATGGCATCGCCGGTTAGCCCACACCAATATGAGGACGTTGCATGACCTTCAAAGCGGCAATCACGTTCTAGGACTAACAAATGCTAAGTTTGCCAAAGATCGTGTGTGTAGCTCTTGCGTTCTAGGAAAGCAACATGGAGAAGCACACCCCACCAAGACGAACATCACCACCTCAAGGATCCTCGAGCTCATTCACTTGGACCTCTTTGGTCCCCTATCATATGATAGTCTTGGGGGAAAAAATTATTGTTTGGTGATTGTGGATGACTATTCACGATATTGTTGGGTGTACTTCTTCAAGAGGATGAGTGAGACTCAAAAGCGGGTCATCGAGTTCATCACTTTGGTGGAACGCCAACACAATACGAGTATCATGGCCATCCGAAGTGATAACGGCTCCGAGTTCAAGAACTACACCGTGGAGGGTTTTCTTAGTGAGGAAGGAATTGCTCATCAATACTCTAATCCCTACACCCCTCAACAAAATGGTGTGGCGGAGAGAAAGAATCAGACTCTTATAGATGCGGCTCGAACCATGATTGCGGAGTTCTCTTCTCCTTATAATTTTTGGGCCGAAGCCGTCTCCACCGCTTGCCACGCTAGCAACCGATTATATCTCCGCAAGATCTTGAACAAGACCCCTTATGAGATTCTCACGGGCAAGAAGCCGGATGTATCATACTTCAAGGTCTTTGGTTGCAAGTGCTTCATTCGCAAGAGAGGTAAACGCTTGTCAAAGTTCGAGACTAAATCTTATGAGGGTATCTTTGTTGGTTATGCCACAAACGCTCACGCCTATAGAGTCTACAACAAGTCCACCGGACAAGTTGAAGAAGCTATAGACGTGGTGTTTGATGAGGATAATGGGTCCCAAGGGGGCCGTATAGATCATGGTTTTGTAGGAGATGCAATTCCTCCCATCGTCATACGAAGAATGGGGATTGGTGAAATAATCCCCATTGAGGGACACCGGATGACGGAGGGAGAAGGACTATGCTCCAGTCAAGTGGAGCCATTGACTACATCCATTGATAACCAAGCTACCCAACAAGATGCACCAACCCCTCATGCTTCACCTCAAGGCCATGCTAATGATCAAGATCACTCAAACAATCAAGGCCAAGCTAATGATCAAGGCCAAGCTCATGATGAAGGCCAAGCTCATAATGAAGAACAAGATACTAATGATGATGATACAATTAGACACTTAAGGGATCCACCTCCCGTCAATGATAAAGATCAAGGTGGACATGTCTCCGATGATGAAGGTGATGATCAAGTTCTATCCAAGGAAACTTTGGAGGAGATGTAGCTCGTAGAGCAAAGAGGAGGCTAGATAATCTTGCTCGTGCCGGTCACACGGAGGACATGATTCTTGGGCAAGTTCGTGGAAGGGTCGTCACAAGGAGGCAACTAGCGGACTTTAGCAAAGCTCATGCATTCGTCTCTCACATTGAGCCAAAGAAGGTCTATGAAGCTCTTGAAGATCAAGATTGGCTTGAAGCAATGCACGATGAACTCAACAACTTCGAGCGCAACAAAGTGTGGAAGTTGGTGCCAAGACCCAAAGATTGCAAGAACGTCATCGGCACTAAGTGGATATTCAAGAACAAACAAGACAAGGACGGCATCGTCATCCGCAACAAAGCTAGATTGGTAGCTCAAGGCTTTTCTCAAGTCGAAGGTGTCGACTTTGGTGAAACATTCGCTCCCGTTGCTCGTCTTGAATATATTCGCATCTTAGTTGCATATGCTTCTCATCATAACTTTAAGTTGCAACAAATGGATGTGAAAAGTGCATTTTTGAATGGTCCCATCCACGAGTTGGTCTATGTCAAGCAACCTCCGGGTTTCGAGGATCCCAACCACCCCGATCATGTCTATAACCTTGATAAGGCGCTCTATGGACTTAAACAAGCTCCACGTGCGTGGTATGAGCATCTTAAAGAGTTTTTGGTTGATCGTGGGTTCAATGTTGGTTTAATCGATCCCACCCTTTTCACCAAAAAGGTTGGAGGTGACTTGTTCATATGCCAACTCTATGTGGATGATATCATTTTTGGTTCTACTAACGTCGCATTCAATGATGAGTTTTGCAAGCTAATGACGGACAAGTTCGAGATGTCTATGATGGGAGAATTGGAGTATTTTCTTGGCTTTGAGATCAAGCAATATCCGGAAGGTACTTTCATCAAGCAAGCCAAGTATACTCAAGACATGCTCAAGAGATTCAACATGCATGAAGCCAAACCTATGAAGACCCCCATGTCCACGACCAGTGACTTGAAACCCGACCCGGATGGTAAAGAGGTAGATCAAAAGGTATACCGCTCCATGATTGGCTCTTTGCTCTACCTTTGTGCATCTAGACCCGATATCATGTATAGCGTAGGTAAATGTGCAAGATTTCAAGCCTCTCCGAGGCAAAGTAATTTTGAAGCAGTTAAGCGCATCTTTCGATAGTTAGTTCATACCCCAAACTTTGGTCTTTGGTATCCCAAGGGTTCAAGCTTTCAGCTCATTGGGTATTCGAATGCGGACTATGCGGGAGAGAAGAAATAGGAAATCCACATCCGAAGGATGTCAATTCCTTGGGCGCTCATTGGCGTGTTGGTCATCTAAGAAGCAAAACTGCATTGCTCTCTCTACCACCGAGGCCGAATACATCTCCGCGGCGAGTTGTTGTGCTCAATTACTTTGGATGCGGCAAACATTGAGAGATTATGGCATCGTCTTAGACAAAGTTCCTCTCTTATGCGACAATGAGAGTGCCATCAAGATTGCCTACAATCCCATTCTTCACTCCAAGACGAAGCACATTGAAATACGGCATCACTTTATTCGGGATCATGTTGAGACGGGTGATATTGATCTCTCATATGTGGCAACCAAGGATCAACTCGCGGATATCTTCACGAAGGCCCTTGATGAACCTAGATTTCGGGGTTTGAGGAATGAACTAAATGTGATCGATGCGTCTAAATTCTCTTGAAACCTTGCATAAGTACCTTCACTATATGTGCTATCGAGTTTAGATGTAGGCATGGACATAGGGGGAGCGTGGTTCAACCAATGGACTAACACTCCACCTATCATGCGCGAAACAATCAAAACGTCATGCATATCTAGTCAATTTGTGACTTATTATGCTTAAAACGTGAGTTATACTTTTAAGTCCAAGATACATCTTCGCGACTTATTGGTATCACTCAAACACGGTGGCTTCGGCCACCAACATTTTCCCCTTGATATTTGTATTTGTCTTGTTTTGATGTTTTCCTCGTGTTCGTGCTTGTTTGTTTGTGTTTCTCGTTTTTGGAGGCTCACGACTTGTTCCCTATTCCACAAAAACTCGGATGGTGTAGGTACACCGGAAATTTCGGCCTAGGGCCCGGAATATTCCGGCCCTCAGACATTTGTCCCAGAAAATCTCGCCCATTTCCGATGTGCCCGCTCACAGATGGCACACCGGAAATTTGAGCGGAAATTTCCGGGGGCCCGGAATATTCTGTGCCTTAAGTCCCGGAAATTTCCGGGGTTCGAGACTGACTCGAATAATCCCCCAAATATCCAGCGTGCCCGCTCGCAGAAGGCACACCGGATATTTGGGCGCAATATTCCGGCCCAAATGTCCGGACCCCGGAATATTCCGGCCTTAATTCCGGAAATTTCCGGTGTGGTTAGTCTGGGGCTATATAAGGGCGACGGGAGGGAGCAGTTCCAGGTTGCTCCCCTCCCTTCGCCTCCACTCCGCCTCCAGACACCGCCGCCGCCTCCGAGACCTCCGGGAGGCCCCTTTGCCTCCCCTCCTTGTCCTCTACTCACCTTTTGCGGATCAAGAGACCACACAACCGTTCCTACCTCATGGATCCCGGTATGTGTTCCGTGTTCTCCGTAATCTATGGTTGATTAGATGATTCGATCTCACGTCTAGTGTTCTTCATAGTATTGTACCGTCAAAAATTCACACAACTATCACATCTACCCTAGTTTTTCATCTCAGCACTTCAATCCATCGTTCTAAATTTGTTACAGGCCCAGATTCAGATCTGGATTCGAAAATTTCGAAGGCCGGGAATTTCCGCCCCAGGACCGGAATTTCCGCCCCCCAGAAATTTCCGTGAGGCCGGAATTTCCGCACCCACCACCGGAATTTCCGGCCTGTACTGAATCTCGAACATACATCTACTTCTTAATTTCCTCAAAGTTGTGAGCCCCCGTTTTTTATTCTTGTTTGGTTTTCTTTGCATCTTTTTGGCTTTCCTTGCAGATGGCTCAAGTTCTAGGCCCCACAAGTTGCTTAGCTCTCGGAAACGCAACCGTCACCTGACAGAAAATGATGAGGGGACTTTTGTTGAGGACAATGAAACTCGCCGGCGTGCAAGAGATGCCGAGAGAGACTATGAGCGTCAACGTGATGCTGACAGGGCTGCCCGCAGGGGCGGCAGACAGCAAGGCAAGGCCGCTCTCAACATGGCCACCATGTCCATCCTAGAGTTTAAGGCATGGAGGGCCAAGGCATGGTACACAGAGGGTCCTCAGGACCCCACCATTGATACGTGCTTTTGGCATGTTGAGCAGGAGACCCTATTCAAGCAGGTGTACACTGTGATGAGCAAACCAGTGTGCCCCATGAAGGTGATCAACTTTGCTCATCTGGCTGCCAACCCCGCCTACTTCAACAACTCTGTTCAGCTAGCTGAGGTACTTGGTCTGCGTCCACTTATGGAGACTAGATGCTCCTACAACACCACCTTCATCCAGCAGTTCTATGCCACACTTGTCATTGATGATTATGAAGAGATTGGGATGTCTTGGATGTCTGGCCCTCACCTGCTCACTGCCAACTTCCATGACTTTTCTTCTGTGCTTGAGTATCCTTTTGCTGGCCTCAACACTCCACAGGGTCACCGCATGCATGTCCATGGGGAAGAGTATGAGAAGAACAGACTGGCTGAGCTGTATGGTCCTCGGGGTACGGTTGGATCGGCTAAAGGTCTATTTGCCGTCTATGACATTCTTCTGCGCATGTTCAGGGAGTCTATTGCTCTAAGTGCGGGCAATAACGATGCTATTCGTGGTGGATTGGTCAACCTCATGTACCACGCCTACTTGACCTTCTCTGAGAGTGACATGACTGACATGGAGGCTCACAAGATTGATGTGATGGATTTCATCTTCAATGAGCTCCACTATGCTCTCTTCCACCGCAAAGTACCTCCATATGCTCCCTATATCATGAAGCTCATCAAGGAACGCTATCCTGAACAACTCCGTGAGGACTTGGAGCTAGACTGTGAGGACCACAAGGATGTTACTCTCTACAAGAAGGCCATCCACACTCAGCAGGCCTCTCATGACGTTGGCTCCACTGGACAGGGACATCGTGATCCTCGCATGCGTCCTCCTCCTCCTGGCACGAAGAAACGTTCTTGGCTTGTTCGTGCAGTTGAGAAGGTGCTCTGCATGAATGTCTGCATCCACAAGGAGAACTACTCTGCCTATGTGGAGCACCGCAGCATCCTAGAGAACCAGCACCACATCATGACTGCTCTTAAGACTCCCAATGTGCCACCACTTCCTCCTCCCAGGATTGCATACAAGAACTGGAACAACCGCGACGTTGACTGGGATATCGGTGTTGATGATGATGAGGACATGGAGGATGTCACCGATACTGAAGCTGAAGAGGAAGAAGAGGACACCCAGGCCTAGAGTTTGCACCATGGGACGTAGCTCTATCTTTTCTCTTTTTGGTATCTTGATGCCAAAGGGGGAGAAGATCTAGATGATCGCGGGGATTTGCTTGGGAGGGTTTCTTTCGTTCTTTGTTGCCTTTTCCTATTTCGTGCGTCTTTTCAACTTCGTTCTATCGTACTCGTTATTCGTGGTGAACTATTATTATTAGGAGGCATGTCTCCTATATATGCTATCTGTGATGTTTTCATATCTTGCATTGTTAGTTTACTTCCCCGCAAATACCCGTGTTGTCATCATTCACCAAAAAGGGGGAGATTGAAAGCTCATGATCCCTCTAATGATTTTGGTGATGATGATAACACGGATATCTCCTATCTAACAATGTTTTTTAGACTGTGCAGTTATTATGTCAGATGCTCATTGTTATATTCTTGTCGGAAGATCAAAGAGAAGAGCTATATTCTGGAATCACTGCCACCGGATTTTTCATTATGCAGGCCGGAAATTCCGGTACTTATAGGGCGGAATATCCGGCCCCCACACCGGAATATTCCGGCCCCTTCCTGGCATCTACAAAAACGACTAAGTGTTTTCCCTGCCCGCGCACAGAAGCCAGGGCGGAAATTTGCCCCGGAAATTTCCGGTGCAAAAATCCGGCCCTCTGGGACTTAGCAGAAATTGGACCACTACAAGTTGCCCGCGCACAGAGATGGGGGCGGAAATTCTGTCCGGAAATTTCCGGGCCCGGATATTTAAATTATCCGCCCCCCGGATATTTCAATATTCCGGCCTTCAGTCCTTAGCAATTTTTCATCATTGGTTGATGCCCGCGCACAGAAGGTGGGGCGGAAATTTGCCCCGGAAATTTCCGGAGCAAATATCCGGCCCCTGGTCCTTAGCAGTTTTTCATCAACGAGTTGATGTCTACGCACAGAGATGGGGGCGGAGTATTGGGGCGGAAATTTCCGCCCCCGGATATTTCAAATATCCGTCCCCCGGAGTATTCAAATTTCCGGCCCAGGCACACCGGAAATTTCCGGTCCTTACACCGGAATATTCCGGTCCCGCAGGACTGCAACGGTCAGAATTTGGAGGAGCCTATAAATAGCTGTCTTCTTTCTCTAGATAGGAAGCTCGTCCATTCCTCTCTCTCCTCCATTGTTGTAGAGCTCAAAACGCCCCGATCTCCCTCCTCCTCCAACCAAACTCGATGCCCTTCAAGGATCTCATGGAGGAGGCCTAGATCTATCTTTCCACCAAGCCAAAACGTGTGTTCCCACACCACAACTCTTGGGATCTTGTAATCTCTTGGTTGCCTTGTCATCCAAGGGAAACCCTAGTGCTTGTAGCTTCCACCTTGTAGCAAGAAGCTTCGATTGTTGAGAGCCTCCATCTCACTTGTGGAGTAGCCTCAACCCCTTGTAAAGGTTTGGTCAACGCCTTCAAGTCGACCTCATAGTGGAAACGAGAATCTCCCTCACCGGAGAAGCTCACGGAGAATAAGGTGTGCACATCCGTGCTATTGAGGAGCGCCTAGGTGGCTCCCCACCTCTCCAACGTAGACGTACTTCTTTCAAGAAGGAACTACGGGAAACATATCCTTGTCTCCGTGTTTTTCACTTGTGGTTATCTTGTGTCTTTACCATACTTCCGTTGCTACTCGTTACTCGTCACTTAGGGTGTTAACCTAGTTGCACATTTAGATAACCAAGCTTTTACTTTCCCTAATCCACCATTAAAAGTGAAAAAGAATTAAAATTTGTAGGTCACCTATTCACCCCCCCTCTAGTTGACCATCTTGCACTTTCAGTTGTGACCAACAAAAACTCTCAACAACCTTAACCACAAGTCTACAAGTGACTTGGGATAATTCACTAGGTATCTAGAACTCAAAGAGGGGTGAGTATCCAAATCACATAGCTGATGATCATACTTCCACAAGATAGTAATTCACAATTGAACCATCTCAACAGTAGATATATTATGTCCTCTAAACATGAACCTTTTAAGTTATCAACCATTCACACAACATCTCTATAAATCATCTTATAACTATTAAATAAACCTTTACAAGTAAATAACGAAGGTCCAATAGAAAACAAATGATGAAACAAGTGTTAACTTAAAACCCACAAGTGGGAAATGACATAATTCTTATTAATAACATATTCATGGAATATGTACATGTCTCAAAATAATTAAGAGAAGAGTATATAAAGTAACCAACTAACAACACTGACTTAAATCATTAAACCCCAATAACCTTCACCTGCTCATTGTCTCATTCATCTTATAAAAGCGAGCATATGAGATCTCAACACATCAGTGAACCATTTGATCAACTTACCATCCTAAGTCATCATTCCATAAGATATCTATACTTCTATTCAAATCAAAATTCAACAACTAAAGTATCTTAGATACAACTAATGAATAACAACAAGTTATAACCTCTATTAGAGAAATTGAATTGATAGCTAAGTAAAACCAATCATGTATGAAATAAGTATATATCTTATGGGAAATAAAATAATAAGTATATGGAAGTAAAATAGAAACTTAACTAAGTCTTAACTTAGATCTCTCTACTTTGTCTCGACTATCCTATTATCTTGTTCCCAATCTTCTCTAAGTCATTCTACAAGAGAAGCGACCCACAAGAAAGGAGGAACTTATACAAGAAGATCTGTAGAAGGATTCTTCCTATTATTCTAGAAGTGTTATTTCAATATATCATAAGAGTATTTTGAACTCTTATATTTTAATCTTACCTTATTAATTTCTCAAAAAAAGTGTGCTATTCCAATGTTAGTGTTATATAGAAGTAGTTTGGTAACAAGACTAGATAACTTGTTAACTAATCACTTTTGTATACTCAAAAAATTGAGTGTCATGCACATACAAACAGAAGGTTGAATAACCTGATACATTTTTGCCTATTGTATATGAATAGTAATTTGGAGGCAAGACTAGCTCCCTTGTCAACAAATTCTTCTTATATGCTTAAGACTAATTGATGTCATAAACTGCACCAACATTCCTTTTACAATCAACCAAGAGAAAGAATAACAGTGAGGAAACAAGAAACCACATTATAACCTAGGCAACTATTCAAGTTTCTAAACTAAGAAGCTACATTGATATTTATGGTGTTTCCCCCAAAAAATATAATTTCATGGAGAAAGTAAAGCCAAATCATAAAGCCCACATAATCACCATCCCTAACCATAGTGGAAAATTAACCCTTATATTTTGTGAGTGGTATAGTCTCATAAGAGAGTAATTCACAAGTCCATCTTGTGAATGAAGCCATTTGGTTTTCTCCTGAGATACAATTAAACTACATTTACTACTTAGTCAGGAGGTGTTCTAACAATTTTCTTCCACCCACAAACGTATAAATTACCATCAAGGAGGATTTCATCAGCATTATATCTTGAGAAGAAGTTATGGAATCCAGATACATTCCACTTTTATCATTTTTCTCATCTATCTGCCATAAGACCTAGTCATATGCAGGACATATGTATATGATGCATCCACCGACATCTGATCATGTTTCCACCTAATTTAGTTGTCATACAGCACAAACTAGAACCATAGGGATAATATACCATGCTTGGCATTTAGTTGAATTAGAATCTCTATGGCTTGTCAAGCTCATCAGAGATGAGAAACAAATAATAATCATTTTAATGGAAAGAATTATCAAGTATGAATTAATAACAAGCCATTGCATCCACATGTCTTGTGATATGTCTATGTTAATGGTAACACGCTTAATACCTCGTTTTTCATATCCTTCTCATACATATGAAAAATAGGTGATAACAAAAAGTCATCCATACATAACCATGAAAATGATTACATGTTCTAAAAACCAACACTTTTGATAATAGACATACTTGCACAACAAGGATGGAAAACAAACATATAGTGTCTCTTGATATTGGGAGTCAGTGTGAGTACGAGACACTCATGTTATACACCTGATCAAGTACTTATATATCAAAACATGGCTTACACACATTATAAGGAAATGTCCACCAAACTTGATAAGAACCTAAAATATGAAAATAACAAAGCCACCTGAAAGAAAACAAGTTCCTTCACCAATTAAAAATCATTTGGTATGACTTGGAGTGATATTTCCTAGTTGGTGAATTTTCTATAATACATAAAAACACTACTAGGTAGTGTTACTAAACTATTTTCTAAAAGGAATTGTATCTAAAATTGTACAATTAAGTTATACCACTTTGTTAAACCACACGTTTGTTGTGTGCTCATGATAATCATATCTATGATAATTTTAAAGCCATTTAATAAATTAAATGGAGAGAAAACAACAAAATCACTTAAATTGAACACTCAAGTGAAAATTTAAACCTTCTTCAATTTCACCAAAATAAAACATGGTGAGATTGCATTTTTGATGAGGATTCTAAATTTGATTTTTAATAATTTTTCTGATAACAATAAGACCCTCAAAACAATGTTTCTTTTAGACAGAAGGACTTAGTTGCAAATAGTAAAACATCCCAGGGGGTTATCCAGAAATGTTCATTTGTTTTGTTTCTTCAACCTCGAGCCATAAGGCACAGGAGACGTCGCCGTGTTGTCGTCGAGCTACCAAGTCCTCCTTGCCGCTTTCTTTGCACGGATAAGAAGGGTATGAAGGGGTCGTTGCATAGAAAACAAAAAATTTCCTACGCGAGAGACACCCGAAAAGCCAAGATCTAATCTAGGAGACGAAGTGCAACATGCAAAGAGAGGGTTAAGGAGAACACATACCCTCGAAGACACAAAGCGTTACGAGATCAAATATCGTTGTTGGCGTAGTCGTACTCACACCGATCCCGATAGCGAGAAGAAGTGCACCGCATCCGACGATGCCTCCGTCATCGGTCACACGTACGGTTGATGACGACCTCCGTTCCCTCGATCCAGCGGGGTGCGGAAGTAGAGGATCCCTCGGAACTCCAGCAGCACGACGGCGTGGTGGTGGTGAAAAATCCCACTGTCAGGGCTTTGCCAAGCCGGAAACCATGGAATTGAGCAGCAGGTGAAGTGGAAGGGACGTGGGACAAGTGTGTGGAGAAGAGGAGCTCTCACCCTCCTTTTATAGGGGAGGGGGAGGCAGCCCAAGAGGGGGGGGGGGGGTGCGGCCAGCCATGGTGTGCCCCCACCTCTCCCCTCTTCATGTGAGTGGAAGCTCCACTCACACCCACTCATGCTCCCTTAATTTCCCACTTGGAAAATCCAAAGGTTTTATTTTAATAAATAAATAAAACATTTTTATTTCTTTATTTATATTTGTTAATTCCATTAACAAAAATTTGCATATAGCACCTCGAATCATATGTTAATTCTATTAACAACCATTCGACGAAAAAACCCTTGAACTATTTCAATTTCCCCCGAAACAATCTCGGTGCTGCTCAAAATATTCTTCGATGTTCCGTATCCTCTCAAACGCGTCCTCGAACCTTAAGTGTGTCACCCTACGGTTCGTAAATAAGATAGACATGATCGAGACTCCTCTCCGATCAATAATCAAGAGCGGGTTCTGGAAATCCATGACCACTCCTATTTATTCATCGATGAATCTCATGATCGTGTGAACCAACAACGTCGTGAACTACTCCCTTTGTCTCGCCATATTTTACTTGTCCGAGATTCGATCATTGGTATCAACCATACCTTGTTCAATCTCGTTACCGACAAGTACTCTTTTCTCGTTCCCATGATATCACATCCTTGTGATCATATCACGAGCTTGCAAGCGGTTTCGATGTGATATCACCGAGAGGGCCCAGAGTATATCTCTCCGTCATTTTGGATGGACAAATCCCACTCTTGATCCATGAGCCTCAACTAATACTTTCCGAGTACCTAACAGCACCTTTATAGTCACCCTGTTACGGTGTGACGTTTGATGACATCAAAGCACCCTTCCGGTATCAGTGATTGACATGATCTCATGGTCTAAGGAGTAAGTTACTTTGTACGCAAGATATAACAATATAAACTAAATGAATTTATCATATTGTTATCTTGATATTGGGTATGTGTTCATCACATCATTCTTCTAATGACATGCCCTCGTTATTAACAACATCCAATTTGATGATAAGGAAACCTTGATCATCTATTAATCAACGAGCTAGTTAAAAGAGATGCTTTACTAGGAACCATTGTTTGTTTATTATTGCCTCTCGGGCATATTCCCTTCAGTCTCCAACTTCGCATGTGGTAAAAATCATCAAAAAGATCTGAACTGTTCAGGTCCTATTGTGTTTGCATGTTCTTTGCGTCTACACGCATCACTCATTCTCAAATGAGATGGCTTTGTATATATATGGTCAATCGGTGAAACCTTAATTCCTCAGCTCAAACCAATGTCACTAACATTGTGAAAATCTAGCTTCATAGTGTTTAGCATTCTTGGAAATTCACCAGGTTCCGGTGATACCTTAATTTCTCAGCTTAAACTAATGTTACTAACATTGTGAAAATGTAGCTTCATAGTGTCAGCATTCTTGGATCTTGCCATGTGACAAGAACTCCTTCTTGTCATTTCGATATTGACTTATTTAAATATTTCATCTATGTAATTTGGCTTCAATCATATCAGGCACTTCAATCCATCTTTTATAGATATCGATGCCCAATATCTTCTAAGCCATTCATCAACATGAAAATCTTAACCGTGTTAATTTAAAATAACATATTTTCCAATCAACCATATGTCATCTACATAAAGTATTGGAATTATGTCATAGCACTCCCACTTAATTTCTTGTAATTCTACAAGAATCTTTATCATTCATGATGCAATCAAACTCTTTTGATAACTTCATTAAGGTGAAGAATTCAACTTCGTTATGCTCACTTCAACCATTGAAGTGTGCTTACCTTTCTAGCAACCTTTTGAATTTTACAAAACTCTCAGACTGTATCAAGTACACATCTTTGATCAAACTTCCTCGAGAGGAGAGTTGGTTTTGTTATTCAACCGCCATATCATAATATGTAACTTTTGTTAGAACTATCCGCAAAGACTAAAAGATCACTACGGAAGATCAAAATCTTGTAGTAGTCAACTCTTTGAACTTTGTCGAAAACAACTTTTCGATAAGTACAACTTTTGAAGGATGTAAAATCCATGTCTTTGTCACTATATAGACCCTTTTGCTATCGTTAGGCATCATGCCTATCGACAGGACTACCAAGTCACATACTTGATATTCATACAAGGATACTATGGCGGATATAATGGCTCATAGTCAATTTTACGAAGTCAGAGACCATCATTTGCTTCCTTATAAGGTACAGGTCCTTTGTTGCCAAAACAACACTTTATTCTTAAACCACAAGTTGGTCTAAGTACAAAGTTTTAGGGATTTTGTGGTTCAGTATGCAAACTCATCCGAAGTATCGAGAACACATGTAGTGTCTTCTACTTTGTCAAAATAGCAAACCCCTGAACAACTACCAGTGCTGCGCTACTCTTTACATGATAACGAAGATTATCTAATCTCGTTGAGTTTGTACCGTGCTCCCACTCAATTGTTCCGCAACAACTACTTTCTCGAGAATTCAACCCTTTGTGACAAACAACATTTGTCTTTGGTCGGCGATGGGAGAAATACCCAATGTATTCTTTAGAATAACCTTATAAACATATATTTATCCCATTTTGGTTGTAAACATTTCAAACATGCTATACATACCAAAACTTAAGAAAATGACAATTCGGGTAACTACCCAAACCTTATCTTATATGTTGTCAATTTCAACGGATCATGATGGTGCTCTTTTCAGTGGAAAAACGGTTGTCACTAATGTATAAACTACAAAATTATAATGGCATTTTTATTAATCTTACCGTGTCCAACAAGGCTTGATTTTGTCTCTCGAACACTCCAAACTAAAGTGGGGTAATTCGAGTAATATAAGTTGTAGAACAATTCTGCAATTTCTCAGATGTTTTGCTAAACTTTATCCTTTATGATCCAATCATAAATACTTGATTATCTTGTTACAATGATTTTTACTTCATACTAACAACCATTTGAACAATTCAAAATGTCAAACTACGTTCTCTTTAAATAGATATACTCACATATCTACTCAAATCATCGACATAATTTTCTGAAGGAAAAATTATCCACCATACATGACTACACATAATGGACAATATACATCAACATGTATAATCTCCACTAAATTAGTCGTCCATTCTACTTTGGCCTATGAACGGAATTTTAGTCATGTTTTAGAAGAAGTCTCACAAGCGTCAATTTATTCAAAACAAAATGACTCCGGAAGTCCATCAATATGGAGTTCCTTCAAGTTTTCCTTTCCGATCTGAACTAAAATGGTGGTGTCACAATTTAAGTGAAACTCTTTTACGTCTTGCAACGTTTAGCATTTAGTTTTATAGATGTTTACTTTACCAACATGATTTATATTAACATATCCATCAATTATGGAATATGGTCATAGTTTGAACAATCTCATTTGTTCTCACAAAACACCAGAACAAAATAACAACTTATTAAGTTCTTAAAATAAATCTTGAATGTTTGGTTCGATAAGACAATGAACACAATAACACTTTATTTACGTTCTTTTCATAATCGATTCCACATCTATTACTAGTTCCTTTTAGGCCATTGTATTTCTTGAATTGCGTTGCTTTGTATGACAACTCATACCAATCAATTTGGTATCAAAATACCCAAAAATACTTTGGTAACTAGTAATACATCTATAACTTGTATATCAAGCATATACTCCCGAGCTGGACTTTTCTAGTTATCTTCTTTTCTGCCATATATCTATTTGTAACTCTATTTTCAACATTCCCTTTCCTTTACAGAAGAATCATTCAACATCAAACAATGCTAGTCATACTAGCTCATTTTCTTTGGCGTGTTAGTCATATACTATCACCCATTGAGTCATACTTTGAGTTTGATTGTTCTACTAATATCACCATATTAATAGTATTCTTCTAGATTCCACTCTTAGCAATATCCAAGTAAGGTAAACGACTTTACCCATACTTCTAATCCATCCCATCATAATAATTTTATGATTAAGCTACTATAGCTCGAAGGAAGAAATTTAGAGGATAGTTTTTAGCTCCCAAATTCTTGGAATATTCAAACGCCTAGCGTCTTCAATCATTGCATATATTTAGATAATATAAGCAAATATTGTCCCGCTAAATTATACTCAGTCATGTTGCTACAAATAAGTTTCTAGATATCAATATATCTTTCACTTGATTGTTTCTGAAAACAACTCTTTTCAGTTCCTAAATCACCTTGATCAACAAAACATTCTTCTGAAGATAAAGTAATATGGAAGCAGCCATGACTCTGGATTCTAAGTAGGAATTGGTTGCTCTCTAGATCAATCAATCATTAATCACATGGAGCTAGGTAGGAAATACCAAAAATCTACAATAGGATTCAATTTTAAATCTCACTAAGACGGTACCAATCTTAAATGGTATTTACCAGATCATAACAGTTGTATCTCAATTAACAATCTAAGTGTAAGGTAGTTATGTGGATGCCAATGAATACTACAATTTGTGCAAATTCACTTTGATTTGTTGTTCATGATAAATAAGTTCAAGTTAATTCAAAATCAAAGCATGAACTCCCACTCAAAAACAACATCCCCCTTAGTCGTCTTTAGTGATTACACGAACCAAATTCACTACACCAAAACCTATCGTCACGTGAGATGATGTAGCTTCAAAGGAGAACATCGACATGTTCATCATATCATCCATATGACTCATGCTTTACCTTTCGGTTACGTGTTCCGAGGCCATGTCTGTACATGCTAGGCTTGCCAAGTAAAACCGTAGTATTGCGTGTGTTTCAAGGCCATGTCTGTACATGCTAGGCTTGAAAGCACCCGTTGTATGCGAACGTTGAGTATATCACACCCGATCATCACGTGGTGTCTCGAAACGACGATCTTTCTTAACGGTGCATACTTAAGGAAGAACACATTATTATCTTGATATTAAGTGAGAGGGATTATCTTATAATGCTACCGTCGCTATCTAAGAAAAACAAGATGCATAAAAGGATTAACATCACAGACATCATATGTAAGTATAACTTGATATGATATGGTCCTCCTTGCACTTGAGCTCCATCATGTGCATCATGGTATGATCTCCATCATTCCACTGGCGTGGTACCAAGTACCATGGCACCCCAATCTTGATTGTTCATCAATAATAAGACAACCATATGGATACCTTCCGGTATATCAATAATTTACAAAATAGATCATCTCATAATCAAATTTGTAATATTGACCATATCACATCACATGCCCAGTAAAACTAGTTAGACAACTCTAATTTATTTTTGCATATTTTACGTGGTTTAGGGGTTTCGAGGATAGAACCGTTCATACCTACAAACATCAACCACAACGTTGATAAACACATTTTTGACAACCCTTCGTAGATTAGATCTTAACTATAGTAGGAGAAACGGACACCCCCTTAGCCACAAGTGAGACAACTCTCGCGTACATAGTACACGTAAACTTAATCTGGGGCAGCTTCATCCTACGATGCCACTAAGATCATAAAATACTCAAGGAGGCAATAACATGATCATCAACGCCCACATACTCATATGTGTTCTACCCGTACAAAACATCTACGCATAGATCCGGCTCTGATACCACTGAAGGGGTCGTTGCATAGAAAACAAAAAATTTCCTACGCGAGAGACACCCGAAAAGCCAAGATCTAATCTAGGAGACGAAGTGCAACGGGCAAAGAGAGGGTGAAGGAGAACACATACCCTCGAAGACACAAAGCGTTACGAGATCAAATCTCTTTGTTGGCGTAGTCGTACTCACACCGATCCCGATAGCGAAATGAAGTGCACCGCATCCGGCGGTGCCTCCGTGATCGGTCACACGTACGGTTGATGACGACCTCCGTTCCCTAGATCCAGCGGGGCGCGGAAGTAGAGGATCCCTCGGAACTCCAGCAGCACGACGGCGTGGTGGCGGTGAATAATCCCACGGTCAGGACTTCGCCAAGCCGAAAACCATGGAATTGAGCAGCAGGTGAAGTGGAAGGGAGGTGGGACAAGTGTGTGGAGAAGAGGAGCTCTCACCCTCATTTTATAGGGGAGGGGGAGGCAGCCCAAGAGGGGTCTGCGGCCAACCATGGTGTGCCCCCACCTCTTCCCTCTCCATGTGAGTGGAAGCTCCACTCACACCCACTCATGCTCCCTTAATTTCCCACTTGGAAAATCCAAAGGTTTTCTTTTAATAAATAAATAAAACATTTTTATTTCTTTATTTATATTTGTTAATTCCATTAACAAACATTTGCATATAGCACCTTGAATCATATGTTAATTCTATTAACAACCATTCGACGAAAAACCCCTTGAACTATTTCAATTTTCCCCCAAAACAATTTCGGTGCTGCTCAAAATATTGTTCGATGTTCCGTATCCTCTCAAACGCGTCCTCGAACCTTAAGTGTGTCACCCTACAGTTCGTGAATAAGATAGACATGATCGAGACTCCTCTCCGATCAATAATCAACATCGGGATCTGGAAATCCGTGATGACTCCTATTTATTCAACGATGACTCTCGTGATCGTGTAAACCAACAACGTCGTGAACTACTCCCCTTGTCTCGCGGTATTTTACTTGTCCGAGATTCGATCATTGGTATCAACCATACCTTGTTCAATCTCGTCACCGACAAGTACTCTTTTCTCGTTCCCGTGATATAACATCCTTGTGATCATATCACGTGCTTGCAAGCGGTTTCGATGTGATATCACCGAGAGGGCCCAGAGTATATCTCTCCGTCATTTTGGATGAACAAATCCCACTCTTGATCCATGAGCCTCAACTAATACTTTCCGAATACCTAACGGCACCTTTATAGTCACCCTATTACGGTGTGACGTTTGATGACATCAAAGCACCCTTCCGGTATTAGTGATTGACATGATCTCATGGTCTAAGGAATAAGTTACTTTGTACGCAAGATATAACAATATAAACTAAATGACTTGATCGTATTGTTATCTTGATATTGGGTATGTGTTCATCACATCATTCTTCTAATGACATGACCTCGTTATTAACAACATCCAATGTTCATGATCAGGAAACCTTGATCATCTATTAATCAACGAGCTAGTTAAAACAGAGGCTTTACTAGGAACCATTGTTTGTTTATTAAACACACATGTATCAACGTTTCCGGTTAATACAATTCTAGCATGAGAAATAAACATTCATCATAAACAAGGAATAAGATAATAACCATTTTATTATTGCCTCTCGGGCATATTCCCTTCAGGGTAGAGGGACGTCTCCAACCCGCCTTCCTCTTGACTCTTTGATCACCTCTCCTCCTCTATTTCCTCTTCCTGGCTGAAACCCTAGCTAGGGTTTGCCTTCATGGCGCCGTCGCCTCACACTGTCCTGCGCTCCGCTTAGTGCTTCTGGATATTCGCCGTGACGTCCTCGCCTCCCTCGCCGAAGGCTACATCCCGGGAAGTCACGAATCGTGCGAATTGCATCGTCATCATCCTCTCCAGCCGCCGTGGGAAAAATCACCACGCCTCCGATTGCTTCCTCTCCGAGCCTTGTCGACCACGGCACCGTGCTCCTGGTGAGCTCACGCACCTCCGGTGCTCCTCATTTAAATTTCTGTCACCGAAGTCGTGCTACCGCCGAGCGCTGCCAACCGTCGACGCGCGAATGCTCACCGCCGATGCTCCGATGACCATTTGGTCACACCAGCACCACTACCACACTCACCGTGAATTCCTTTGTGTGATGGAACTCACGAAATGCACCAATTCGGGCTAAATCTTCAGATTCGAGTCCAACAGAGAAATTCCCCTCCACTTCTGGCGTAGTCATGACGTCATGGATATTGTTTTCTTTTCCTTTTATTTTTATTGTAAATTGAATATGACAAGTGGGTCGCACCTATCAATTTAAAATTGGCAGAAAATGGAATAATCTTATTAATTCAATATCTTCTAAATTAATTAAGAGAAAAATATAAATAATAATGGAATTTTTTATAAAAATATAACCTAAATGTTTATCAAATTTTAAAAAATGTTTGACAAAGATTAAAAATAAATATTTTTTCAATTTTAAATTAATTCATTTAAAAATGAGAAAAATAATAAATAATTCAAAAATTCAGAAAAATACAAGTTATATACCAAAATGCTCAAAATGACAAATGAAACTCTCCTATGATATTTTCAATGTCATTTGAATAAGTTTTCATGTCTACAATATTTTTCCTAATCTTTTAATTCATTTAAATTAATAAATTAATAACTTATGCAAATCTTTTCAGAAAATTTAAAATGATATACCAAATTAAAGAGAACAACATTTCCAACTCAAATATGCCAAAGAAAAAACATTTTTAAAACTTATAAACTTGTTCTAAAAGTAAATGAAATCCTATCATGATCCATTATGACCAGAAACAACCACCACAATATTATTTTCCTTATTAATAAAACCCTCATGTTTTCACACCTATTAAACCTACCATCACAAGTAGTTATCAAGTTATGTGATGATAGAGTTAGGTGTATTAGTTCATCATTTTCAATTAAACTCTTTGTCATTATGTCTACACTTTTAAATGTATAATTTAATGTGTTTGTTATCTTTTCAATAGTTGCTTTCCATGTGTTATTGTGTTATTGCCTAAACATGTGATAACTACTTATAACCTAAACCTGATAGCAATTGGGTGTTAAAATAAAAGTGAAACACATGCAAGTCTAAAAGAAGTAACAACAACATCATCACAAGTAATATAGCAATTATAAAGTCACCTAAAACCAATGTATTCAAGATATCGTATAAAAAGTAGCTTACCCTTGTAAGTTGGGGGGTATTTTATGGGTATTTTGAGATGCATCTCATTACTATGCATGTATCATCTTGCTAGTGTTTTCAGTAATCCTTGCCGGGACTACTTTGCTATCTTTCAGATCTAGGGGTTTTCTACGCGACCCTCGAACCCAAAGGCATGGATTATTATTGTCATTATTTCTATCTCAGGCAAGTTCATCACTTGCTCATATCCTTTGTAGTATTTCCTAACGAACTATTTGCAAAAACCCTATCGTATTACCACCTATTCTCAAAAGAATGCATGATCCTATTTTTATAATAATATGTCTACTTGAATGACTACCCGAGTGGTAGTGTTCTGTTTGGTGGGCGGATGGAACCATGGTAAAATGAATAGGTCAAAGGAAGGTTCCATCTACATGGGAAAGTATTACCTAGGACTTAACACAAATGCCGCCAGAACTCGGTGCGCCATAAATACTGCGTTAACCATGAGTCTTGTATGGGGACAGTAAGTCAGCTGTGATCTTTTCCCGTTCGCGTGTCAATGGACTGGCAGAGACGTACGTTGTAGGTATTGCGGGACTACATGCACATGGGTGGGATCACTTAATTCCCACGGACTCTGGGGTCTATGATGGTCTGCCCAGGGCGTGTAGATATCCATCGTGAGGGGCGGAAACAGGGGTTAAACCTGCATGGCAGGAATGGGTAGGCATGCGTTGTGCGGAGAAGCATGGTTTAGCTTGGATCAATAACCGGGCCCCACACCTATGTGGGCGTGGAAAACATCTCGAGGCTGGTTGTGCAACATGGTATTGATCGCCTATGGGTAAAGTAACGCACCTCTGCTGAGTGTAAAAGGATGTGGTATGTTACCCCCTCTTCCGGGAAGGAACTGCGAACGCTACAGGAAATACAACTCCATGATGTTCTAACTCCTGTGATGGTCTGGCGGGCATAGTTTTCAGAATTAAAAGTAATCTCTTGAAGAAATATTTACAAAACCTTGCATCATCTTATGACTCTTTTGAGTCTAAAGCTGTAGTTAGTGCATCAAACTACCCACTGTATATAATGAACTTGTTGAGTAACGCTCGTTACTCATTCGTTCCCGTTTGACCCCCTGCTTAGAGTTGAAGTCCTTATGGAAGACGTCATCGTGAAGCCATCGCTATCTAAGGAAGCTAAGTGGAGTCATATCTTACTTAGCCAGTGAAGCATCGTCATCAACAACACCGGTGGAGAAGAAGCTATCAAGGTGTAGGTGGAATCCATTCCTGGACTTAGAATTTCTCAAGCCATAGATTAGGGCTGACATCAGCCGTAGTGGATTAGGTTCTGACCTAGAGTTATTCTCCAGCTTGGAGCTTCGTATTGCTTCTTCTGATGTTTCATTTGCATGAGACCTTCTTTGATTCATCATATGGAGATTCTCAAGATTTTGTAATGAAAGTTTGTATCCTATAGCGTTGCTTGGACCGGCTATGTTTCTGTTGTACCACTCTGATGGATGTAATATTCACATATAAGTCCTTCTGTGAGTATTATGTCAACGACTTGTGCACTACACATGCAGTGGTGTGCTGGGTCACCGCATCATAGTGCAAACGTGCCTGTGCGTTGCAACGGGGGAGAAAAGTCTATATTAATAGAGGTCAGGACCAATCAAACTAAGAAGATACTCTTCCCGACAAGACTATGGCTGCTCTGAGGAAATAAATACCAAATCTCTCAACCACTGGAACATACCAAACCCAGAATGAATGTCAAAAACAAAACATGGAACAGATAAAAAAAATTCTTTCAACATAATATGAAACGTGGGAGAAGGAGCCAAACACTTAGATTTTCCCTTCTCCTGTAAAATCTTCTATAAATTGTCTAAACATGTCAGCAGAACTTGTAAAGTTTTGAATGTGCCTCCACCCGAGAGCTACTGGAACTCGTGTTTCCTATGCAATACCATTATAATGATACATAGGTTCGAAAAATAATCATGATCATACATGATCTGAATTTAATACCTGGTGCCCTTTCGGATCAAGGCTCCCTCCTCGTGTCTGGAACATTTTTTTTTACTTCTTATGCTTAATATCTATCTATCTATCTATCTATCTATCTATCTATCTATCTTCTATCTACTATATAATTTTGCTTCGGGCGTTGATGGTTGGTTGGTTGGTTAGACCGTTAACTTGATTTCTGTTAGGGCATGTACAATGCGGTGATGTCAGACTTCCCTTAGAGATGCCACACAAGATTTTTGCTTAGTTGGAGAAGAGATAATTAAGAAAGAGAGAGTTGTCTTTCCTTAGCTAAGAGATGATCTCTTAACAATTAAGAGAAGCCTATTTTCTCCATTGTACTACATGTTTTTCCTTATTAACATAATTTTACTCTAAAATTTAATTAATTCTTATTAATTGCAAGGGATGCCAATAAGAGATACTAACGCATTGTACGACTAATATTTATTTGGCTTTCCGGATGACGTGGAGGGTTAAGATAATGCATGCCCTTAAAGTTTACCCACCAATGACATTACAACATTGAATCTTTTTTGTTTATAGTCCGTCCGAAAACCGAAGAATACCTTCCTTTTTTTTGAAACCGAAGAATACCTTCCTAGGCAGCCACCACGTTTGGCACTCATGATCGATTGCTGTCGCGCGTCCTTTTGGGCCTGCCCATGAAATCACATCTTCCTAGTTCCTACCGGCTCGCGAAGTGGCGATGCGCGGTGTGCTGTGCTCTGCCGCGCTGCCCACTCCGGCTGCCGCCCGCAGCAACCGGCCGTCGCGCCCACGCGCTGCGGCACGATGCTGCCACGTCGTCCCCTGCAAGCCTCAGCTGTGCCACTGCTCCTGCTGCGTTCGCCCGCATCATCACGTCAGTGCTCTCCTCGGCCACCCGCCTCCTCTCTCTCCCCTGCTTCTACTCCCTGCCAAGTCCGCATGTAGACTAAGATTTGGTGAGGTGCCCTGCTGACTGCTAGCCTGCCAAGTCCGCATGTAGACTAAAATTTCGTGAGGTGCCCTGCTGCAGCTAGCAGGGACGAACGCCTGACACATAAAGTTTGAACATCCATTTTGACACATCTGAAATCCTCCAACCAACGTCATAAACTGTGGATCGAGCAGCATCTGAACTCGTTCTCTGAATACCCATATTTTGGAGTATAAAGCTAGCAAAAGGAGGCCAATTTAAGTGGAACATCTTGTTCTGAATGAGATAATAGTATAAAACTACCACTTTCGTGGCCAAATTTACCGTTTGCTACCACTTTACGTTTTTCGGACGTAAATCTACCACTTCACGCTATTTTTTTTTTGCCAAAAACTCTATAAACGAATTGAACACAAATTAATACCGAATCTGACAGATGGGACCCGTTTATCAGGGCTGCGGTGGCAGAAATAAGTGCAAATTGATGAGCTGGGCCGAGACCCACCTGTCAGCCCAATAAAAAAAAATCATTTAAACCCTCCACGTTCTCTCTCCCGTTCCATTGACCCAGCCCGAGCAAATCCTCCGGCCGCCGGCCGATGAGGTGAGCCACCTCGCGCCTACAAGCCTCCGTCCCCTGCAACTCCTCCCCGTCGTGGCTCCTCTCCGCCCGCGTTGGCCTCCGCGGCGGCCGACCGAGCAGCCTCGACCACGGAGCTCCGGCTGCCTCGACCACGTAGCGCGGGGAGCAGCGGCCTACCAGCGCGGGGCGAGGCGCAGCGTCGTCGGCGAGCTGCGGCACGGGCGGGGCGCAGCAGCCATCGGCGAGCAGCTGCGCGCGGCGGGGAGCAGCGGCCGACCGCGCGAGTCGAGGCGCAGCAGCCATCAGCGGCCGTCGGCGAGCAGCTGCGCGCGGCGGGGAGCAGCGGCCGACCGGCGCGAGTCGAGGCGCAGCGGTCATCGGCGAGCAGCGGCACGGGCGGGGCGCAGCGGCATCGGCGAGCAGCTGCACACGGCGGGGATCAGCGGCCGACCGGCGCGAGGCGAGGCGCAGCGGTCGTCGGCGAGCAGCGGCACGTACGGGGCGCAGCGGCGTCGGCGAGCAGCGACGCGCGGAGGTGAGCAGCGACCGTCGGCGAGCAGAGGCACGGGCGGGGCGCAGCAGCCATCTGCGGCCGTCGGCGAGCAGCTGCGCGCGGCGGGGATCAGCGGCCGACCGGCGTGAGGCGAGGCACAGCGGTACGGGTGGGGCGCAGCAGCGTCGGCGAGCAGGGGGAGCAGCGGCACGGGCGGGGCGCAGTATCCATCGGCGAGCAGCGGCCGTTGCGTGCGGACGAGCAGCCATGTCCAACGTATGCGGCATGTCCAATGGGGAAGAAATATATTTGGGTCATTGGGTTGACTTTTCATTTTCTTTTTAATATATTTTCTTATTTATTTATTTATTTTTATTTTCTTAATTTGCCATGTCAGCAAGTTGAGGTGGGTCCCATCGTTAGAAACAGCGTCAATTCCCTATCAATTCGCTTTTAAGAGTTT
Organism: Alopecurus myosuroides; assembly: GCA_028641055.1. Classification (NCBI taxonomy): domain Eukaryota; kingdom Viridiplantae; phylum Streptophyta; class Magnoliopsida; order Poales; family Poaceae; genus Alopecurus; species Alopecurus myosuroides. The sequence goes on along the minus strand of CM054060.1, from coordinate 315,401,964 downwards.
TTGGCAAAAAAAATTAGCGTGAAGTGATAGATTTACGTCCGGAAAACGTAAAGTGGGTAACAAACGGTAAATTTGACCACAAAAGTGATAGTTTTATGCTATTATCTCGTTCTGAATCTGCCAGCTACATAAGCCAGCTACATAAACCAGTCTGAATTTGCTTAACACGGGACTGTTTTCGAGCAAAGGGGACACGATAGGTTAGGAATCTCTATGGATGGGAAGACGGCCAGTGATGGTATGCGCACTGCCGTTCCACCCATCTCACTGAATGTTGACATACTTACGAACCTCTCCAAAGACAGAGCACTTGATATCGCCCTAGTCACGAATGAACTGTGTCCGCCTCACATGTCGACCAAGCGGCCTTCCTGCAGATAAGCAGCTGGCGAAACTCCTCGGGGTGGACCATGGAGACAGACCTGCTACGGCACCTGGACGCGCTGGTCGGCATCTTGCGGTCGCGGCGAGGTACTCGGCGCCCTTGGACGACTCGATGAGGCGATGACTCGCATGTTCAGCTGCACCCCGGCATTAGGGACTCCCACTGCCCCACCATCCCCACAGCCTCTGCGGCCGTCTCGTAGTCGTCCCCAAAGTCTTCTTCGCCAGGGCGAGCAGCTCTCCCGCTTGTATCGGTCCTCTTCACGGAAGGCGGCCGCCTCGTCGCCCTCGGAGAGACCCGGCTGCAGCGTTGGGATAGATGGATCGCTTCACTTTTTCTCTGACTAGTTTTTTTTTAAAGGTAAAAATTACTATAAATAGGAAGCAAGCCGTCTCATTAAAAACCTTCCGGTCTCCATAGGTACTCTGATAAGGAAAATAGTGCGTAAAAACTTGCTGCTCAGATCAGAGTTACATCATTTGCGATTACAGGGATGAAACAATCAGTGGACTCAGAGTGCCACACCTCATGAAACTCTCCACTACCCCTAGCAAACTCATGAGCAACATTGTTTGCTTCCCTCGGGCAGTGTTTAAAACTAACACGAGAAATTACGGCAGAGGGAAGTACATTCCTCGTATATTGCTACCGCTACCCCGAGAGAATTGCCCTCGTTCTGCATGGTCTCGATCACCTCCATGCAGTCAGCTTCCACCAATAGTTTGTTACAGCCCACTTCCCCAGCAAGGATTAGGCCATTCCTAAGAGCAATAGCTTCCGTAGTTGCTGCCTCCTCGATGTATTGTAGGCTGTGTCTACTCCCTGCAATAAAGGCGCCAAGATGATCCCGTAGAACAACACCCGTACCTCCTGTACCCGTTGTGCTATCAAGAGCGGCATCGACATTAAGTTTGATCATGTCCTCCGGGGGTTTTTGCCATCCGTGACGGGGTATAGGATTTTGACCTTCTTTTTTTATTCTCGTGAAATTTATCGTCAGCTCCATGATGGCTTGGGCCGAGCGAGCAGGTTCCTGAATCAGCTCGCCGTGGGTGGCCTTTCGCCTCTCTCACCACAGGTACCAGACAACAACCGCTAGCAGGTCACACCTCCGGATGTCGGCGATCCGAGGGGCCTCTGCGGTGTCCAGTAGCATTGTTTCCATCACCGTGGTTCCATGCACCTCGAGGGAAAGAGCCGAATCGATCAGATGGTGCATCCCCAAGCTCCTCCATACATCTTTAGTCCTGTTGCATTTGAAATACGCATGGGAAATACTCTCGCATTCGGTGTTGCACATAGGGCATTGACTCGATATTGGGACGTGGCGGTTAGCAAGAACTCCCTGACATGGGATAGCTCCCAGCATTGATCTCCATACGTGGATCTTGATCTTTGCAGGAACCCGAAGTGACCAGATAGCTCGCCAAATTGGGCTAGCCGCCGATGAGCCCAGCTGATTAGTCCCGAAGTTTTCGGCCGTGGCACCAATCCCACTCCCGGTAATAGGAGGATTTAACTGAGAAAATCCCGATTCTATTGAAATGCCACGAGACAAAATCTTCCATCATACCAACAGCTAAGGGGATGCGGAGAATTCTTTCAGCATCCACCTCCCAAAAAAGAGTCCTGATCAGTTCTTCATCCAAGTTATTACTCTCAGAATCTATAAGCTCCACGACCTTTCTGTACACGATATTGCCCCGTCTAGTCATGATCTTCCTGTTGTGGCTACTAGGAACCCATCAGTCATCCCAGATATTAATTTTTTCACCACTGCCAACTCTCCAAATGTGACCTCTCTTAAAGGTTTGGATGCCATGCCAGATACTTTGCCATGTGTAAGAACTTCCTTTTTTATATCACAGTTGAGGAGATCACCTGTAGGAAAATACTTAGCCCTCAGGACTTGGGCACATATGGAATCCGGTTCAGAAAGTAGCATCCACACTTGTTTTGAAAGCATAGCCATATTAAAACACTCTAGGTCTCCAAAACCCATGCCACCTTGGTTTTTAGGGATGACATTTTCCACCAAAGCAAACCAGTGAATATATTTTTGCTGATCATCATCTCCCCACCAGAATTGGGACATTGCAGAGATTATCCCTTTGCAAATCTGTTTGGAAAGTCTGAATACCGGCATGGCATAAACTGGAATTGATTGGATTACCGCTTTGATTAAAATATTCTTTGCCACCAAAGGAGAGATTCTTCTCCTTCCATCCACTCAGAAGCTTGCAAACCGTAAGATGTTTGAAACAGTCTGTTTTGTCCACTCCCACAATCGGGGGCAAGCCGAGATATTTATCAGTTAATGCCTCAGTCATAATGTCCAGTATAGTGCACACCTCAACTCTCACATCCACCGGCGTGCAAGGACTAAAAAATATGCTGGATTTTGCAACGCTCACCAATTGTCCTGAGGTCGCACAATAGTCATCTGATGCACTTTTTAGACTTGCAGCATTTGAACTGTCAGCTTTCATCGAAATCAAAGAATCATCTACAAACATAAGGTGATAAATAGATGGTGCAGATCTACACACTCTCACACCTTGAAGATTACCCTGGTTCTCTTAAAAAGCCAATAAACTTGTTAGTCCTTCAGCGCATAAGAGAAATAAATAGGGTGAAAGCGGATCTCCTTGCCTCAAACCTCGAGTGGGGGTAAAGTAGTCAGATAGAGAATTGTTCAGCCTGACCTGGTAGCGAACAGAGGTCACACACTCCATAACCAGATCCACCCAGTCCATAGAAAAACGCAGTTGTAACAAAATCTTCCTTAGGAAACCCCACTCCACCCTGTCGCAAGCCTTGTGCATATCAAGTTTCACCGCACAATTACCATAACTAGCAGACCTCCTGTTCTTTATTGCATGAAAGCTCTCAAAAGCAACCGGAAAGTTATCAGTTATAAGTCTCCCCGGAACAAAAGCACTTTGCATTGGAGAAACAATATCAGGGAGATCTATTTTGAGTCTCGAGGCAATGAGCTTAGATATCACTTTGTAAACCATGTTGCAAAGGCTAATCGGCGTGAACTGGGAGATATGTTCAGGATTTTTTACCTTAGGAATAAGAACAATGGTTGTTTTATTCCAGCTACCAGGGATCTTCTTCTGATTAATGGCCAATAAGACTTACTCGGTGAGATCTTCTCCAATAACGCCCAAAAATTTCTTATAAAAAGTTGTGTGTAGACCATCCGGGCCAGGGGATTTTAAATCACCAATGCTAAATAGAGATTTTTTGACTTCTTCTCTCGAGTAGGCAGCCAATAGGGCTTCATTCATCAAAGTGGACACTCTAGGCTACACCTTTTCAATAACCTCGTTGTTTACAACCTGCACCTCGGAAGTAAAAAGGTTAGAAAAATAGTTATTGGTTAAGCTCATAAGATCATGCTCATCTTCAATCCACATATCCGAGTGGTCGCGTAGGCGTTTGACGTGATTTTTCCTCTGTCTAATGGAGGCCGCATTATGAAAGTAGGATGTGTTTTGGTCTCCCGATTGCAACCAATTGACCCTACCACGTTGAACCCAATATAATTCCTCATTCTCTAGTAATTCTTCAATTTGAACCTGCATAACTAGTTGCTTACTCAAGGAATCGTCATCCATAGGACCCGTCAAGATCACATTGAGTTCTCTTTGCAATTTTCGCAGTTTTGTGCTCGGTCCTTTAAGTACTTCCTTATCCCAAGTATGAAGGGAATTATGGATCATTTTTGTAGATGATGCAAGTGTCGATCCCGGTAAAGACCTTGCCATTTCCCACGCAGCCTGAACAATGTCGTCCACGTCCTCTTCGGCTAGCCATCGTGCTTCAAACCGCCTAGTACCCGATGAAGAGAGTTTTTTGGGCCGTGGAGTGATACTACGAATCCACCATCAAAGGGCGGTGGTCCGAGCGGTTGAAGTTCTTGTGAATAACAGCTAAGTGCGGATATAAATCAGTGAGTCCCACGTTTCCAACCACCCGATCGAGCCTCTCTCTTATACGGCCACGTCTCCAAGTAAACAAATCACCAATAAAACCGAGATCCTCCAGTTGACAGTCCGAGAGCACATCCCTAAAGGCCTGCATGCACCTTTGTGGGCGGATGACACCCCCTTCCTTCTCCGAGCCATACAAAATTTCGTTGAAATCCCCTCCCAGCAGCCAAGGTAAATTACGCATCTGTTTTAGTTGGCGAATATAATCCCATGATAGATGCTTCTTCTCAGCCGCTGGTTCACCATAGAAACCCGTGCATCTCTAGGCTCCCTCCAAACCCTCACTAATTCTGATATTGATGTAATTTTGGTGAGTCTCCCGAGAAGTGACATTCAGATCATCATGCCATAACATAAGAAGGCCTCCTGCCCTACCATCACTCTAAAAAATATCCATCTGATCAAATTTTAGTCTTCTCATCAAACTTGTTGGCTTCTCTCTATTGAGATGAGTCTCCGAAAGGAATAAAATATCTGGTTTCAGTCTCGCCACCATCCCTTCGAGAGCTCTAACTGCCGAGGTCTTTTTCATCCCTCGGCAGTTATAGAACTTGGTTTTCATTGCGTCCGGACGGACCCCTCCCGGGAGCCCGCCGATCCTAGAGATGAGGAGTTTGCTCTGTCCATCTTTGTTCTTTTTGATTTTGTTGATGCATCTGCAACAGATTTGGTTGCCGCATTCTCCACTTCTTCTGTAGCCATGACTGCAGGTATCAAAGTATTGTTCTCTGGAATATCGTTCTATACCATACCTTCGTACGTCAGTCTCTTCCTAACCGAAGCTTCCGAATCCTTATCAAGCATCTCAGTGTCCGCAGGTTTGAGAGGGCTCGATGCCGTATCCTTTAATTCTGTATCAATCGTAGTCGTGGCCTCGCTCGGACGCAGTGCGTTATGACGACATGCAATATGAGCTCCTTCCGCTGTTTGGAATCTTCCATGGCCCCCCCGGGCCCCTGCTACGGCCACCCGTTGGGAAACCACTCCAACCAGCTCGAGATCCACTCCAATTCCCAGAGGTTCTTCTACCTTGCCAAGTCTCCCGGTCTGCTTTGAGAAAATCGCCCCAGCCTAATTTTGATTCATCGTGCTCTCCCGTGCCACACTCAAGATGGGTATGGCCGAAGCAACCACACGCGCCACAAAACTTAGGGATTTTTTCGTATTTGATTTGGAAGGCTTCTCTCTGGCCACCACGGGAGAGGGTCACAATTCGAGCCAACACCTTACGAACATCAATTCTAACCCTTACACGAACAAAATTTCCCACACCTTCCACGGTGGTCTCCACCTTCAAAACCTTCCCCACACGTTTCTTGACCAAATTCTTGATAAGTGTTGGGTCACGATAGGCCACTGGAATTTTGTGAATTTGGATCCAGGCTTTGATGTGAATTCAGGTCGATTGTTTCCACCGGTACTAGTCCATCGTACTCCTCAATGATCACTGCATTTTGACGGAAGTGCCACGGCCCCCCTCCTTCACCCTCAACCAATCTCCAAGGCAAAAGCATTGAATCGTGAATAAGTTCGGTTCCAGCGACGTGAAGATCACCTCCTTGGCCGGGCTCCAAGCAGCTTTCATATGCTGTTCGAAAGTTTGAGGACTGAATAGATTTGATGTGTGCACGCGCGCTAGGGCCAGCCACTTCATCTCCAAAATCGGGTTCTCAAGAACATCCTCTAGGATCAGGTCGTCGATTTCCTCATCTTCAATCCCCAGCCGCAGAAGAAGATCGTCAATGCGTTCTGGCCCCCGATCGATCGGCATGCCAGTATGGCTCGAGTTAGTCGACTGCGAGTTTGCCATGAGGGATTCTCCACGAAAGAAAACCGCCGATCCTCTCTAGGGTTTTAGGGTTTCCTTGACTTCAGACGGAAAGAGAGAGGAGATCGGTTTTGCGATGGAGGACTTAACATAGAGACGTGAGATGGGATTGTGAACGGAAAAGGACTCCACGCCGGGAGTACCGCGCGCAGAGTAATAGGGATCTAGATCGCCAGAGCGTCTAGGGAAAAGGAACCTAGATCGCCGAAGCGTCTAGGAAAAAAAGAACGTATTCATGGTCTATGGTATATTCGTACGTCAAGATTTCTCCCAGCCGTCTCTAAATATACCCGTGCGTTGCAACGGGACAAGAAAATAAGAAGATAAAGAGCAATTTATTAATTCGATATTTGATTTAACAAATATGTGTATCGAGAGCAATTTTCCTGTGATTTGAGACTATGTCCCAAAACTTATCTTACCATTATCGCAAATTCTCGCTATATGGCATCCAATATTCACCCGTCTAGCATTTCTCCTTGCAAATGTCCTACATCCTCAATTCCATGCTCATTTTGTAATCAAGACGGGAAACCAAGAGCACCAAATCCCCAAAGGTGATGTTTGTGAAGCACAGAAAGATCTATCCTTCAAAGGTGGTTATTTGAGGGAGAAAACCCCCATACTAACAAACTCTCAAAACCTAATATTGTGTAAAGCATATAAAAAACATAAGTAGCAACAATTTAGAAAAAAAAAATATCAATGGAATGCAAACAAACCATGAATGTCACAAATGATTCCAAAATCGAGGAAATGTCTCGTATGATTTCATAAAAAATACTAATCACCAACAATTCCATACAAAGTACCAATATGTACAATACATGTGCTGCTATGGTACATGAAAGTCAAATTAAAGAGTTTTATTATTTTGAGCCAAAAACGAACAAACGGTTTCAGATAACCTGACAAATAACACGGCTTCAAGGAGTAGAGCGACCCCTCTGCCCCGTCGAGTGCCCTCCCACTCCCGGCGCCTCTCCGCCGCTGCCGTCGCCGGCCTTGTACGCAGCGGTGGCGGCATCCCTCCTGCTGCCGAGGGTGGCTGGGAGGGGCGGTTCCCGTGCCTAGTTGGAGGCGGATCGGCCCGTGGGGGCCGTGGCGGTCGGGGAAGCGGATGCCGAGCCGGCGGGCTTGGGAAGGCGTCGGCGGCCGGCGCTGGGGCCGGCGGGCGTGCTGCGGATGGTGGTGCGGGGGCAATGGGCGCCTCAGGCTCCTGCAGGGGGGCTGCTCGCCCGATGGGCTTGGCGGGCCTGATCTGGGCCCGTTAGGGCCCTGGCGGTGGTTGGCTGTGGCGAGGCGTCGCGGGCGCTGCGTCGGCGTGGTGGTGGTGCGGGCGGTGGTGGGGTGGTGCTGCGTCCGGTTCGGCATGGTGGCTTCCATGGGCGGACGTGGAGGTTGTCGGGCACGCAGAGGTGGTGGTCGGATGGTGGAGCTCGGGCGAAAGTCTTCTCCGGTCTTGGTTGGAGCCGGCAGGGGGGGCGGTCCGTCGTCGCGATCCCTTCTTGGAGGCGCTGCCGGGATGCTTTCGCCACCTACCCGGGGAAGTGGAAGCCGGGGCGGCGACACCGGAGCTGTTGGTGTGTCGGGGTCTGCGCTTTCCATGGCAAGAGGTGCCGTGGTGGCTGCGGCTGGCGGTGTTGGCGGGATGGCCGGTTCACGTTCGGCGGCTTGCGGAGTTCGCGGCTCATCGCCGGGCGAAAGCCCTGCCCTGGTGTTGGCCGTGGCCGACGACGGTGACGCATCCGGGCGTTGTGTCGTTCTTGAAGGCATCGTCGGGGCGGTTCTCTTGCTTCTCCATGCCGGGTTCTCCGAGGGAACCCTAGATCCCTCGTGGGATCGGGCGAGGGTGGCGCTCCGGCGTCGCTTGCCTCTTGTGGCCTCGCTTTGGATGTTCCACCGGCCGAGGGAGTTGTGGGTTGGTGGTGGGCGGCGGCGATTCTTCGTCTTCGGCTAGGTGGTGCGCGACTCTGGGGCCGGCGTGGACGTCGGAGCGGTAGCTCCGGATCTTCGACTTGCGTTGAGTTTATCTTCGTCGTGTTTAGTGTCGGCTATGGTTGCTAGGGCGACATGGTCGTCGGCTAGTTTAGGGGCGCGGCCTCGGGGCCGGCGTGGATGTCAGAGCGGCGGCTCCGGGTTTCGCCTTGCGTGAGCTTGCCTCCGCCGTTTAGTGTCGACTAGGGCTGCTTGGGCAACATGGTTGTCACTCGAATTGTACTTTTTTTTTTCTTTTTAGGCTCGTCCTTCCTGTTTGCTCCTTCTATATCAATATAAAAGGCAAAGCTTTTGCCTCGTTTCAATTTTTTTATATTTTGAGCCAATGTTGTCATTGTCTACATTTTAATGTCCTATTTTTCCCATATCTGAAAAGAAATTGTATTCTAATCCTTTCGTGAGAGAGGTGCACGTTCCACTGATTTACACAGTTTAGAGCTCCGTCGGATGGAGAAAGTGACTTTTTCCCTGATTGAACAATGAGTTAGTTTGAGTACAACAACTCATTTATTTCTCTAAAATAAGTAAGGCATGTAGAAAGGAAAATATTTACAAAGGTCACCTATGAGAGCATATATAATTTGTTTGTCACAAAATGAGCATGCCCCTTTGAAGCACATGTGACCACTTCTGAATGTGATTTCAACATATGAATAACAGAATGTTGTTACATGTAGCCTCACGCAAGCAGGTACACTCGCCAGACCTCAAAGCAAATTTAAGATAAATGCATTCCATATGAATGGACTTCAACACAATGCATGGCTAGAGGAACACAATCAAAGCCCTTGGAACAAGGGCAGTCGAGTTCACGTGCTCATCAGTCAATGGTCTCGACAGAACCATCTGTGACGACAGTCAGCGGTCAACGGTACAGTGGATAGAGCAACCATTTATCACCATAGATATATATTTACTATTTAGATCAATTGCATGATTCATGAAAACGGAAAATGACAAATAGTTCTCAACAAAGAAAAGCAGTTACAACCACAAGATCCAGCTATCATAAGTATAATCATACCGGAAAACATAACAATTTAAGTGCATGTAGCTGCACGTTTAGAACTTCCATCGGATCCGTTTCACTTTATCGGGCTTTCTTTCTAAAATTTCTTGGCTTAATAATGCTTCCAGATACTTGATCACCGCCATTATGTCGCATTCATAGAGGCATTAAAACATATGAATTTTGTCAAAGTATTTTGAGCTAATAACACTAGGGGTCAGCAGCGGAGCTTGACAAGAAAATGTGGGCGGACCAATAGGCCGTAAGAAAGTAAACTGATCTGTTAATGGGTCAAATCAGACAAATATATAGGCTAAAATCTTCTTGGCTGGACGGGCCATGGCCCGGTATTGCTTCAACTAAACTCCGCCCCTGCTAGGGGTACACCAACTTGTCTTCTAAGTGCATTTTCATACAGCAACTTTCAAATTGTGGTGCGGTGGTACACCAACTTGCATTTCGGATTGCTACAGGTACAAGCGTTCTCTGTTGACAACACGTGGCAAGCCACCCCACAGGCCAACGTTTGGCAACTTAACGGAAACCCTCCTGAATCTATAATGGTTTCACATAATAGCTACAATTTGCATTCCCCATTTTGCCTCTCACGAATCCCTATCCCTTGCTTCGACGCCGAGAGGAGCGGCGAGGTCGACGATGGCGAGGCGAGGTAGCAGCGACCACCCACCGCCGCTGTCGGCTCCCTCTAGCCGCATCCTTCCCTGCTAGAAGCCCCGCGTCCCTGGCCGAGCTCACCGCGGCATCTCTTTCCCCAGACAACAATGGACAGATGCGGGGGCTACTTCGGTCGCCGGCTCGCCACACGTACTTACTCCGCCCAGGCGCACAACACCGGGGGTACCTATTCGCCGGAGCACCGCCAGTTGCTTTGCGGAGGAGCACGACCAGGTCGACACAATCTGGTCGACTTGCAGCAGCACACCTCAGAGTAGCCTGCGGGCAGACGAGTATGCCAGCCTGACGTTGGACTTGCTCGTTGTTCTCCCTGCCAAGGCTACCAGTTGGTAATCATGCACTCACTTTACTTAAGATGAAAAAGAAAATGTTACTGCGTGTAACCTGAATTTTTCAGTTCAGTGTTGCCTCTATACCAAATTATTCTTTTGAATGAATAAAATCAGTGTATTTGTCGCCACTTTGAGAGAATGTGATATATGTCAACGATATTTGTTGCTGGTTTGAAGTAAATGATCCCAAGTTACCAGAATGTGATACATATCTATGCAATTTTGAATCACGTGTTAGCATGTATGTTCCCAGATTGCCACTAAATTTCAGAACGTGATGTTGCTAGGTTGCCCAAATGTTCCCTGACCGGCAGAAATAGTACCATATAGTCCATATAATAACGAGTAGCATATAGTTCAAAATAAGAAAAAAAAACTAAGAATGTATCAGAGCATCAACTACAGTTCATCAAATTGAGAAAAATATTGGAAAATGCGCTCATACTTAAGATAACCAACACTCAACTACACAGCTGGTGCATTTTGACTTAGAGGGATTTCTTCCCCTTCTCCATGATGATCTGGTCCATTCAGGTCTGCATTTAGATCCGGAATAGCAGCTCTTTGCTGCTCAGCATCTCCAAACAACCAGTAATGAGCAGCACCAATGCCTCTGTTATAACTTGCTGGTGTCCGTGTCTCCCTCTGCCCATGTTTGCATCTCCATGATCTACAGTGCTTGAGGTGCTAGCATCTGATCTCATTTTCTTTGTGCCCCTTCCCTTGCCTGTGCTTGGATCATGTCCATCATCGGAAACATGTGCCCTTGCCTGTGCTATTTTTCTGCTCATGGGAACCAGCGAAATTGAGTTATTTTACAAAGCGCCAGGGTTTTATTTGCAAAGCTAAAAACGCCTAAATGTCCACGGTGGCAGCCACTACACCCGCTAGTCAAGTTGGTGTACCACCGCACCACAATTTGAAAGTTGGTGTATGAAAATGCACGTAGACTACAATTTGAAAGTATTTTTCTTCCGGATCAGCATACCAACATTAGAGATGGATTTGCAGGAGAGTTTCTGATCCATCCGGCCAATGCGAGGAGAGATGCCCACACCAACAGGAGCACCTGCGACATTAATTCTATACTAGAGGCTGGGGCGCCCCTTGGGGCGCCTCCTCGCCGGTCAGTGGCATACTAATCGCTGCCCTAACAATAAGTGGCAAGTTGTATTCATCTGCTATACATGGACTGGACAGTAGCATTTTTGAGAAATTCTTTTTTGTAAATTTATCGACCTGTCATTTATACATTTATTTAGTTACAATGGAAACTCTTGACATTTGCATGCATTGACTCATTCAGAAAAACTACAACTCCCATGATTGTCCTTGCAGCATCAAGAGAGCATGATGTGTTAGTTTCAATTGTTGAGCCACTTCTGTCTAATCTTCCTGATGTGAAGCGTCCAGAATAGCCTAAATCAGTTTTAGCATCACTGCATCATAGAGCAATATTAGCTAAAAGGTTCAACAGATAAGTTCCTACCAATTTACAAAATAAATTACACCTGCTATACCTTGTCGCAGAGCATCAAAGTTAGTGAGCTGAAGCACACCACCTGACTTATGTCATCCATGTCAACTAACAAACTGGAGTAGGGGAACAGAGAAATATGAGAGAGGGCCACTTGCCTAATATGCCATTCCACCAGTAGCAGAAGTCTCTCCCAGACAGCCGCGTTCATGGTGTACCAGTAAATCACATTAGATACAACCCAATCATTGGCAGACTAAACAACATTTAGATACCTTAGATAAGCAATGGGATCAATGCAGGCATAGAAATCAAATGTGTGCTCAATCAATGGAGCGAATGGCCAATTATGAAAGTATAGGCATGTATAAACCAAGTATGGACAACAAGCCAATCATAAAATAAATTAAAAGTTATGGGGAACATAAGGAGTAGATGGCTTCGACAGCACGAGCACCACCTTCCTCCGCGCTAAGGCAATATACATTATTTTCACTATATAGCCAGTACTTTTAGTGTGTCAGCTATAAATTACAGAACGAAACACATATCCTAACGAGACAAAGTTGCCATCCTGACACATATCTGCAAAATAAACTACCACTCGATCAGCAAAAATTAGTGAGCTAACGCCCAAAAATAAAATGAATTCAACGATCTAACAAAGTAGAAACTTTCACAATAAATTAGTCACGGGCATGAGATAGAAACATAGCGATATATTACTGGCATACTTTCACCAAAATCCCTTTAGTAGCGATATATTACTGGCATACTTTCACCAAAATCCCTTTAGTTGATGATAAAACAAAAACAAGAAAAATATTTCAAGAACGCTCGACAAGTGCTATCTAAGAAGATGCCATTGCCACCTGATAATTTTATTTATTACTACCACTACCTGCGACCAAGGAAGATTAACTACAGAGAAAGTTTCAATGTTCAAGGCTGTATGGTTGGAAGAGACACTTAATTTGCTCATATGGACATTGACGTAACATGTTATTTTGCCTCCCGGACGGCTGTATTGCAAGACGGCTGTATTGCAGCTCTTTGTTCACGCCATCGTAGGTATCCTCATTAGAACCTTGAAATGACATAAAATAGTATATTAGTCAAGGCATTGAGGCCACTATCAAAGAGAGGACGGTCCAAAAAAAACATCAGAAATATGCAAAAGGAAAAGGTGTCCGTAAGCAATACAAAATGAGAATATCTATATTAACATATCTTCCTTTTTAATGCAAATTTGCCATGCAAACCTGAATAATTTCACTGAAATTTGGTCATTCCCGTCACATGTAACAGCTCGAAATGGGTGCCTTAAACTTGGCATAAAGGTTGGTGAATTCAAGATTGCTGGAAATGGGTGCCAGAATGAGTGTTATAGATTGGCAGAATCGAACCTGAAAGCAAATATACCAACTTCGCTTGAAATACACACAATGGTGCCGATTATCTCATAGAAATTTGGATAGACATAGTGCCTTAAACTTGGCATCTTCCAAACTCGCTCAGCGTCGCCTTGGAAAATAAGTACCAAATGTCCTCCAACATTTTGTCCATTGAATTTGAAGACTTCAAGAGGTTCAAATCCCGTTCAACATAAAAACCCGGACAAGACCTTAGCGGTAATGTGGTGGGACATTAAAAGGTAATAAACAGAAGATCTTGGCGAAGGTTACCAAGGCGGTACTACTTATTGACATCACGACATTTCTTAAATAAACATTAGGCCAACAAAAATTATGTGCAGCCACAAAGGTTATAGCGAAACCATTTCATCTGATGATAATTACTAATATCAAAGAGGACAAAGGGTTCAGTTCAAACACATGGACATTACCGTCCAACTCACGAGACCAAAGCTCACGCTAGTTACTGAAACATAAAAACAGGGGTGAGTTGGGAGGTTACCTTATATTTACATGTCAAGCAAACAAAAAAATTGAAGATTTACTGCACTCACGTGGGATGAAAGAAAACACAAAGTAATAGCTAAACCCAAATGTGTCCATTTTCTGTGATCTACAAAGACGATAACTAATATAGTAAAAAACTTAGAATCAAGCTCAAATTATGAAGTACCTAAATGGTCAGATGTCACTTTCACTTGCAATACGCAACCAGAAAGTTCTATCCCATGGTACCAATGGCCTTGGATGCACGATTTTCTTCTGTAATAGAGTAAACCAACATCAATCAAATAATATTAAGGATGTACAAATTTCATGGAGGATGAATATACAACATAAAATAGTTGAAGGCCTTGTAGCAGAAAGGAATAGGAATCCCATCTTGCTTCAAGCATCATGAGAAAAATTGTTATCGCCAAAGAACCATAGCACTAACTGCCCTAAGCAATGAAATGGGGAAGAGGATGGAGGATATTGTGATTTGACATAGGGCACAAAACATCCATACACAACATATAGTAGGACATGGATGCTCCCTCGCCTTGACCCTTGATTTTGTTATTTACAAGGATAAGTGATGCTTATGATACTTTGGACGATCTGAGTTGACAGACCAAAAAAACCAACAACTAATATGACAGAAACCATACACATATGTTCCTAATCATTAAATGGAAAAAGGAGTTGGAGAACATGTTAAAAAGCAGAAACAACCTCATCGCACAGACTCACAATGCCTCAAAAAATAGGGAGATATGTGTAGTTCTACAGCAACCGGAGCATGTACCATGCGTGCAAAATTCAGTTGCAGACACCAAATCAAAAATTCTTTAGCTAGTCCAATTCTATAGAAAACCGAGTTTATTCGAAAATAGACTCACATAATATAGAAGGTTTTCTGCCATAGCATTCTCAGAAACAATTATGCATTGTAAGAAAAGGAGACATGACAAGAACACATTAAAAGTGAACTTTCATGCTTCAATTTCAGACACAGCATATATATATTGAAATTTTAACAAGCAGTACTTACGCATCTCGTTAATACCGACATTGCAGGTGAGCATCAGATAGACTCCTAGACAAAATCGTGGTAGATGCCGCAATTAGTTGTAAAATACAGGGAAACCGTTGTAACAAAATAATCCAACATTAATTCATTAACCTAAAGAGAAAAACAGTCAGACTTAATTAGATTGATTGATTAAATCAGACGATCCAAATCCACCAAAAGAAATGCTACTCTCGGCTGCAGCAGGGCAACGGCGGTGGCGACACGGCCTCCACGCGATTGAGCAAGGCAGGGGCGTGGCGAAGGGAATGGAGGCACGGTGTTAAGCACATCATGGAGCGGGGAGTGGTGATTTGGGAGACGACGACCAACCAGCTCCTACGCCACCGACCCCGTCACCAACAGGCCTACAAAAACAACGAAAACATCTAAAATTTTCATCAAGCACATATTGCACAACTGGAAATGAAGATATAATGGACTATTGCAACCAGGTGATGAGACCTAGGTTTGTCCCCGATGAAATCCAAAGCATGACCGGCAGATGAACACAATACCCTGCAACATTCAAATATAACATCTTGGCTGAAAGGAGATATTTATTTGGTTTTAAGCAATAATAGAGATGTATAACTTACATTAAATAATAAACAATATTGGAAAACCAATTAGATATATATTGGCACCGCAGAGAACTATCTAAGTATATATCTCACATGTGTGAACTACATACCATCACAACAATCTGACATAATTCATGGGAAATCAAAACAACGTGAGGATCAATAGGGTGATGAAGCAATAAAACAAGTACTCTTTAGAATCTTACATGAGTATGGACAAAAGCTGTAATAGAACCAACTTTGGTTGAAGTGCCCAAGCAATCGAAGCTACTGGTCCAACGAATAGCCAGAACCTTCCATACCTGCTTCTCAATATCAACATACCTGGCAATGCACTTGCCTGCCCACTCATCAGTAACTACAAAAAGATGAAGGCAAACAAATATAAGGTCATCGAGTAATATTTCATGTAGTTTTTAAAGCGTTGAGTGAAACAAATTTCAGAACCACCAGAGTGATTTTATTATCGCATTTCTTCATGAATCAACAATGAGAGGTAAAAGGGTTGAATAATTATCCCCAGAAGAATATTTATAAGTCATTCATGCTATATTCTCGTTATCAATCAGTCTCCAGGTTTTCAAATCAGCTAGATGAGTACATTTCGATATTCCCCAACAATCATCTATTAAATATGGACAAAGATCAAATCAGGTAATCAGAAAACAGTTTGTAGAGGAGCGAGAGAATATAGCAAACAAGTTGCAGAGGAGCGAGAGACAGTTAAGTGGTTGATCCCCCTTTTATCAGCAAAGAATTTGCAGCAACTCCAGTCATATAAAAGGAACAACAAGAGAAAAGGTTCAAGGAAATCTCACTCAAAGGCACACAAATTTGATGGTTTACCCAAATAGCGCAGTCTATGAAGCGTTACAGTTTAATCTAAACAGACACACAATGAGCTCAGAAGCAAACACACAGATTTCTAACTCCTAATATTCATTTGACAGATGAAGAAATCAATGAGCAAAAGGCTGCACAGACTTAAACATTGAATGGTCACATATTTACTGTGTTTCATATTCTAGTTAATTGCATCCTACTTGATTGTAAAGTACACTTTTAACAAATGTTTTCCCCCAACCAGCAGCAAACTGCAAAACAAGCTATACTCATTTTCGTATTGGTAACAAATCACGCGGTTCACAACTTAACTACAGTACAGTATATGAACTTTTGATACATTTCCAGATCCAGGACAAAACAGTGTCATAGTACCAGGGAGGCAGTTGCTACATAATCAACAAGCAAGCTCAGTTCCAAGTCCAAGGAGAGCACGGAAATTAAAGTGCTCAAGTTGGAAGCTCACCATGATGCCCTTCTCTAGCCGCGACGTGCAGCTCGTCGTACCCCGACCTGTTCTTCGCGGCGGCGCCCACGGCGTCGAGGTGCCGGAGCAGCTCCACGACCACCTAGAGGTGCCCCCTCTCGGCCTTATTATTCCAACAACATTAAAATTGAAGCCTTATGTCCTTATCAGCTCCATGTAAGCAATACAGGTGTACCTTAGAAAACATGAAGCAAGGAAGTCATATATATAAAAGAGAACTTTACAAAATAACTTATTTAAGAGTAAGGGACATTTACAGGGTTGGTGTTGCAATGGAGTAAATGTCTAAATCATGGTAACTTTGCCAAAGCGGAGGTCAGAAAACACATTTAGCTGAGCTTGCATATTTTCTTCACACAACCAAATAAAAATAACACGAGCTTCAGAGGAACACAAGAACCAGAGATGGATTGCGAACCTGAGCATGAACCTAAACAATGCCCAACAAGACGGGTGATTTCGTAGACGGTGCGCTGGAGTAGGAGAAAATGTGAATATATCCGAGAGGAAGCGGTGGCCCGCACTTCCGCTGCCGCTTGAGGCCAGCCACGCCGGCGCCGCGTCGCTATGCACGGCGGTCCTGAACTGAACCGACGAGAGAAAACAAGGAGGCGAGTCCTCTGTAACCCTCCCGTCCTCCTGCAGAAAGATAGAGAGGAGAGAGGAGTCACATCAGAGAGGAGATGGACGGCGTCGGCCGGTTTCCGGTCACTGGCGCCGGAGGTGACGGCCAAGATCGGGTGGTGTTAGGATTTGAGGAGCTGGAGAGAAGGCCTACCTGTCCCGGCCGCCGCCGCCGTCGCCGTCGATGTACCATGGCCGGCGTTGCATCTGCCGCATCAGATCGCCACCACCTCTAGGATTTCATCCCATGGAGCATGCCAGATGAGAAGGGGCCGGAGGGCGTTGATGGCAAGCGGGGAAACGGCGCGGAGGCAGAGCGAGACAGAGGGAGAGGGCGAGCGCAGGGGCGGCGGCCATGAACGAATGGGGCTCCCCACCGCCGGCTGCCCGCTCGCTGCCGCTACTTCCGGCCGCCGCCGCCGCCACCACGAGAGTGAGATGGGAGAGAAAATAGGGTTTGGGGAGAGATAGCGTGTCTGCCTTTCTTTTCTGTATCGAGCGCGACAAAAGACCCAGCATGTCCGCAAAAAATAGCCAAACCAACGAGGCCACGTGGATAGGCGCAGATTGGCGGCAGGGGTGTCGCGATTACTTGTCTTAGATTCTGAGTTGTATTAAACTGCACAACACCCTGAAATACACTTCTACACCAGATGGCTCTTTCCGGAATCCAGAATATGTCCTCTTGATAGATCATTCCTTTCATTCCTCTAACCAAATGCGAGTCCTCGTCTTTACTTGTTCCGCATGAGAACAACCTTCAAACTAACGACACTAATATATTACATCGACAAGAAGATATCCTTGCACCAAAGATCAACCAAATCAAGTCCCCCCATGCATCACAAGGAGATATCCCTGCCGATCTTTTGCAACGATTGCCAGTGCCATGCTCACAAATTCATGGGAAATAACATAGTAACTGATCTTTGACATGGATAGTACTCCCTCCGATCCATATTAATAGGTCCTCAAGTGGATGTATCTAGACATGTTTTATTGCTAGATACATCCACTTGAGGACCTATTAATATGGATCGGAGGGAGTAAAGAAATTGTCCTAGGATCCAATATCTCACTGATTATGATAGATCTAAAATGCTTGTGGAATCTCCCCCATCCAAGAACCTTCTGAGAATCTTCCTCGGAAATCTTTCCTGTATGGAAGCCGTTTTGCCTGCATAACTTAAAAGTGTGGGAGATATAATCAGTTCATGTAAAGATCTTCTTTGTACATCAGGATTTCAGGATAGATAATTTAAAACCAAAATAGCATTTCTTGTTTGTAAATTACAAGATAAGTTTGGAAGACTTTGCTTTATTGGACAAAGGTATCTCTGGTTGATCAGCAGACAAGTTTGCATCTCTAGTGCTAAACAAATTTAAAATACCTAACTTTGTAATTTTCCCGTGCTTTGCTACGGTTGAGAACAATTTTCATTGTGAAATCTTACAAAGTACGACAGTTTTTTGCTGTAAATGTCACAGCAACTTGTACGGGTGAGAGAACTTTTTTTTAGTGTGAAAGCTTACAAAGTAGGTTTTGGTACAACTGTAAGTGTCACAAAAAAGGGCATCATGTACACGGTAGCCTGTGCCTCAACAGACATGTGTGGCCATCGCCCCCTCACCCCTCTTCGTGAAGGCAGTTAGCTCCCTCCAGGGCCATTGCATAGATGAAGCAGAGGCAGACGGATAAATTGTTCTAGAGTTCTAAAATAAAACTTAAATAAGTGCAATGCAGTACATCTCTTCATGCATTTAGAGTAATGAATTCGTGTGCAAGAGACGGTGACCACAGAAGAAGTCACCTGCAGTTTTGTTTTTGCATTTACATTTAAATAATGAAAAAGGAAGTAAATGACACAGTCTTGCATCACACTAAGTGTAGGTCACCAAAAATGTAAATCTACTAATAAGTAACATATAGCATACATACCCTGTTAATTGGCAATGTTACCATTGACAATTTAGAGAGGTCCCTTCACTTGCATCCATATACATCAATCTACATTTGCAATTCTACATTTTACAACTAAATAAAGGTATCATACTTACAACCTCAAGCTCGTTCAGCTGGATATTGCATATGTTACTTGAATTGGCTCCATGCATCCTTGGTTAGACCTAAACAATGCATATTTTTGGTTGAAGGATAAGGAAACTTTGGTCTGCGCCAAAGACATGAGACAAAAGAATATACCAGTTATCAGAACTGAAACATCAAGAGAATCGGCAGGGTTGAATAATGTCTTGGTCTAGAGGTGAGTGGGGTCCTGTACTGCAGGACGGTCCGAGGTTAATGACAACCTCGTTGAGCTCCACAACAGCCTGCACGACTCCTTCTTGTGTGGTGCCATGGTGAGTTGCAGGATAGGACAACAATAAAGATCACATGAATTGCAAAATAATGCCTATAAATTTGCAAGAACTAAGAATCCAAAAATCAACTCCATGCATGAACGATCAATTCAAAATGTGTAAAAAGCAAAGCCGAGTGGGTGCAGTTACCTACATCCATCCGGCTGATAGCCTTGGTCCTGAATTTGTTTCAGCTTCTTCACTAATGAAGGATCTCGATACTTCACTGCATGTTATATGCATGTAAGCAAAATAAGTGATTTTGCATCTCAAATGAAAAAAATGCGCGGATCTCTGCTGCCCATATCCAATGACTTGGCTTGAATGTAGTTTCTCATCTTAGAAAATAAATCTGTGAGATTCATGGACTCCAATCTGCACTCTGTGAGATGATAAGCACCAGTAGCTAGTAGGGTTCTAAAATGATCCTTAGAACACAATTTTTAACAATTCAGTAAATCTAAACTATGGAACATCACATCATATCTTGTTGTGACAGTCTATCCATAAATATTAGCAATGGCAGCTTAAGATGCATGGACTCAAGAATTGACAGGTGCTCATTTTACCTTCATATTTTTTAATTGACAGGTGAATATTTTTTTTTTGAAATGGAAACCGCGGCCCCGGCCTCTGCATCAGGACGATGCACGCAGCCTTTATTTTATTAAAAGAAGAGTTGAAAATCCATCCAAATACAATTTATGGGTCACATAAGGTGGCTACAAAGATCAGCCACTCGAAAATAGCAAGTTTAAACATCTAATCGTCTAGCATTAAGCCACCCAGGCCGGCTGTAAATAGCCCGAACGACCGCCATCATACGAGCACAACCTGTATCCATAAGTCCTCGCTGAGCGGCAGTGAGGAGGAAGGATCACATCTGAATAGAGTACATCGCCTTGTTGACAACCTGCAAAAAACGAATATTGTTTTGTTTGTTAAAGACCACATCATTCCGACAATTCCAAATCGCCCATAGGAACGCCGCAACACCGACACGAATACGGGTTTTTGTTTTTTGTCAATGCCATTTAGCCAGCTACCAAACATATTCGCAATGCTAGTTGGTGGATAAATGCTGAATGTAAAGTGAATAAGACGCCAAAAATCACGAGTAAAAGGACATGTAATGAACAAGTGTTCCACAGACTCCGTAGAATCACAAAAAGCACATTTAGAACATCCCGTCCAATTCCTTTTAACTAAGTTATCCTTCGTAAGAATAACTTTTCTATTAAGGAACCATAGAAAAATCTTAATCTTTAATGGCACCTTTAAATTCCACAAGTATTTCCGTAGAAATCTAGTGGAACCATGAAGCAAATCTGTATAAAACGATTTAACAGAAAATTACCCATTATCGGTTAATTTCCAAGAAAACAAATCGTCCTCATTGGTCAGTGGTACACTCATCACTCTCTCCACCAATTGCAGCCATAGTTGTCTCCTTACACCGATAACATTTCTACGGAACTGAATATTAATAAGGTTATGTGCCAAAACATCAGCTACCAACACATTTTTGTGTAAAACTATGCTATAGATAGATGGATAAGTTTGTGATAACGGTTCATCACCTATCCAAGTATCTTCCCAAAACCTCACTTGTTTCCCATTTCCCAACGAGAACGCTCCTCGTGAGAAAAACTCGTGTTTAACTTTCATAATTCCTTTCCAAAAAGGAGAATCGGCAGGCTTAGCCTGTACCTGAGACAACGTTTTGTCCCCTAGGTACTTATTAGAGAGGAGTTCTTTCCAAACTCCATCCTCGTGTAAAAGTTTAAACAACCATTTGCTTAACAAACACATATTCTTAATTTCTAAAACCTCGATACCTAATCCTCCTTGATCTTTCGGGCGGCAAATTATATTCAATTTAGTAAGATGATATTTTCTCTTCTTAGCATCGCTTTGCCAAAAGAAGCGCGAGGGCTAAAAATCTAATCTCTTCCTTACTCCAACCGAGATCTCAAACACGAATAAAAGAAACATAGGCAAACTCGACAGGACAGAATTAATTAAAATGAGGCGATCCCCATATGACAATAATTTACCTGCCCATGAGCTTAGTTTCCCTATATGACAGGTGAATTTTCTGGAGCAGGTGGCATCTTATCAGGAAGAATAGAGAATGATGTATTGTTAGCTTTGCAGGTGTTAAATGATTCCACGACTTACCAAATCAGCAATACATCGGAGCAATGCATCCGTAGCTTCAATAGCCGAGTACAGCTTTAGCAGCTGGGAGATTTTTTTTGGCTTCTAGCATGTATCTTGCTCACCAGATCTAGTGAAAGCATGAGGAAGCATATAAATTAGGAAGACCAAAGCATATAAATGAGGAAGACCAAAGAACCAACTCACTATGACACAACAGTAACCACAAATACGAAGTGCACTGCTGTAAGATTCTCATAAAGCACTATTAACTCAGAAGATAGGATATATATCAATGTTGCAACGACAAATCCTATATGGTTATTCCATCTGATCGCGCACCTTTTTTTTTGAAATGGGAGCCTAGGCCTCGGCCTCTGCATCAAAGTGATGCACACAGCCGGTTTTTTATTAAATAAGCAAGAAAAATATCCAGAGTATGTAACTTATTACAATCATGGGTCCGAAAGTGTGGCCACAAAGACAAGCCACCGAAACATAGACGAACTACGCATTAATTCGCCTAGGATTAAGCCACCCAGTCTGGCTGTAAATAACCCAAATGACCGCCATCAAACGAGCACAGACGGAATCCATAAGTCCTCGCTGATCCAGAGGGAGAAGAAAAGCCCACATCTGGATAGAATAGACCGCCTTGTTTACAACCTGCAAAAAATGAATATTCGTTTGTTTGTTAAAGACCAAATCATTACGGCAATTCCAAATTGCCCATAGGAAAGCAGCCGCACCAACACGTATTTGTGCTTTTGTTTTCCTATCAATACCATTTAACCAGCTACCAAACATATTCGCGATGCTAGTAGGTGGATAAATACTATAAGTAAAGTGTATAAGACGCCAAATATCACGGGCAAAAGGACATGTTATAAATAAGTGTTCGACAGACTCATCTGTATCGCAAAAAACACATTTTTTAGAACCATGCCAATTTCTCTTTATCAGATTGTCTTTAGTAAGGATAACTTTCCTGTTAAGAAACCATAGAAAGATCTTAATCTTTAATGGTACCTTTAGTTTCCACAAGTATTTCCGTAAAAATCTTGTGGATCCATGCATCAAGTCAGCATAATAAGATTTAACCGTGAAAACCCCATCCATTGTGAGGTTCCAACTAAATACATCTTTAAGATTAGATAAGGAAACCCCCATCAATCTTTCAACCAAATGCAACCAACGTTCTCTTCTATAGCCAACCAACGTCCTCCGGAACCGAACTTCTAGAGGATTATGGGATAGCACCTCCGCCACCGTGACGTTTCTATTAGAAGCGATGTTATATAACGATGGATAAGAATGTGATAACGGTTTATCACCTAACCATGTATCTTCCCAGAAACGCACCTGCTGACCGTTTCCTAAAGAGAATTTGTCCCGTGAAAAAAAATCATACTTAATCCTCATTAAACCTTTCCAGAAGGGTGAATCCGAAGGTTTACTCTCCACCTGAGATAACGTTTTATCTCCTAAATACTTATTAGAGAGTAACTCTTGCCACACCCACTCCTCTGACAATAATTTATAAAACCACTTACTTAAAAGACACATGTTCTTAATTTGTAAGACCTCGATTCCTAAGCCCCCCTGATCTTTGGGACGACAAACAATATTCTATTTTGTAAGGCGGTATTTCCTCCTTTTGACATCGCTTTGCCAAAAAAAACCTTGAGCGGTAGAAATCCAAACGTTTCCTCACACCCACTGGTATTTCGAAAAAGGAGAGCAAAAACATCGGCAAACTGGATAGGACAGAGTTTATCAGCACGAGGCGATCCCCATAAGACAACAATTTCCCAACCCAAGAACTGAGTTTCGAGTCAAATCTATCCTCAATTGGTTTCCACTCTTTATTGAGAAGTTTTCTGTGGTGAATTGGTATACCGAGATATTTGAAAGGTAGCGTTCCTACCTCACAACCAAAGATAATTCGGTAATCATCTTGGGCCTCTTTCGCTTTACCGAAACAAAAAATCTCGCTCTTATGGAAGTTAATTTTAAGACCGGACAGAAGCTCAAACATCGCAAGTATGAGTTTCATGTTCAGTGCCTTTTGTACGTCGTGTTCCATAAAAATAATCGTATCGTCGGCATATTGGAGAATGGACACCCCTCCTTCGACAAGGTGAGGAATCAATCCTCCAACTTGGCCATCCTCCTTAGCTCGATCTATGAGGATAGCCAACATATCTGCTACAAGATTAAAGAGAATAGGTGATAACGGATCACCCTGTCTCAAACCTTTTAGCGTTTGAAAATAATGACCGATATCATCATTAACTTTAATCCCGACACTTCCCCCTTGAACAAAACGAGCAATCCAATCACACCACTTAGGTGAAAAACCTTTCATTCTCAAAACTTGCTGTAAAAAAGACCAATTCACCTTATCATAAGCTTTTTCAAAGTCAATTTTAAACAAAACCCCGTCCAATTTTTTCCTTTTTATCTCATGAATAGTTTCATGTAATACCACAACTCCTTCAAGAATATTTCTACCGGGTAGAAACGCTGATTGAGTTGGTCGGATAACTTTACTCGCAATAGAAGTTACCCTATTGGTACCCACCTTGGTGAAGATTTTGAAACTAACATTGAGCAAACAGATTGGTCGATATTGCTCTATACGACTCGCATCCTCCTTCTTTGGAAGTAACGTAATAACCCCAAAGTTTAATTTAAATAATGGTAACTCTCCATCATGAAGTTGAGCAAACATCGCCATTAAATCGACCTTAATCACCTCCCAAAATCTCTGATAAAACTCCGCTGGGAATCCATCTGGACCCGGAGCCTTATTATGTTCCATCTGAGAGATTGCTTCGAATACCTCCTTATCCGTAAAAGGAGATATAAGAATACAATTTTCCTCATGTGATATTTTAGGCATATCATCCGTCCTCTCCTCTACTAAAGAAACATTACTCGGCGCCGGTGCCCCGAATAATTTCTTGTAGTATTCAGAGATTAATGTTCTAAGGTTAATCTCTCCTATAATCGTTCCCTCGTCTTGTTCCAATTGAAAAATCCTTTTCTTCCTATGTTTCCCGTTTGCAATAAGGTGGAAATATTTCGTATTATTCCCTCCTTCTTGTATATGTTTAACTTTTGCCCGTTGCGCCCATTTGGATTCCTCGTCTCGTTTCAACTTTCGTAGGTAATCGTCGGCCTCCTTTTTTGCAGCCCGTTCGGCCACTGTCAAAGGAGTCGATTCCGCCTTAATATCTAGCATATCTATGAGGACCGTTAATTTTTCTTTTAGTTTTCTATATTCCCCGCTCTGGTTTTTCGCCCATCCTCGTAAAAATTGTCTCAGGTGTCTAATCTTATTTTGCCACCTATCTAATGGGTTTTGCCCACAATTAACTGACCTCCATTCCTTACAAACCAGCTCATAGAAACCTTCTTGGCGTATCCAAGAAAGTTCAAAGGAGAACTGACTCTTATTACCCACATGTGCTTGAGTCCCAGAGTCTAATAGCAGCGGTGTGTGATCTGACCCCGTTCGAGTCAGAGCATGCACCGTAACCATAGGATATTTCTGTTCCCACTCAATACTGTTAAGAAAATGATCGAGCTTCTCATACGTCGGATTATCTCCCCAACTAGCCCAAGTAAATTGTCTTCCGGATAAATAAATTTCTTTCAAATCCAAACTATCGATAATAGCATTAAAAATAAACGGCCATCTCGCATTAAAATTATCATTGCTCTTTTCTTCCTGCCTCCGAATGATATTAAAATCCCCCCACTAGTATCGGAAGTGTTTCATTATCACAAATACGTACTAACTCAGCAAGAAAATCTGATTTCTTTGAGTCTTGTGCAGCCCCGTAAACTACAACAAAAGCCCATTCAAAACCATCCGCTTTAGTCTTAACATGAAACTTGAGGCAGAAATCTCCAGACACAACGGTTTGTGCCGAAAGAGTAACGCCATTAAAACCAACAAGCATCCCTCCAGAGCGACCATGAGGAGGCAAACAGAACCACGTAAAGTCCCTACCCCCAGCAAGAAAGTCCAGAAAATGCGTAGTAAAGGAGGATCTTCCAGTTTCAATTAGAGCAATGAAATCAATCTTATGTTCTTTAATAAATTCATGAACCGCCAAATGTTTAGCATGATCCCCAAACCCATTACTATTCTAGATTAAGCCTCTCATCTCACTTCTTGAATTGTTTAATCCTAGTGCTTCGCCTAGGTTTAGATACAGTACCTAAATTCTTCTTACGGTTACGTTTAACCGTCTTTGAGAGCATTGGATAGTCCGTTTGATCATTTTTCGTGCTCAACCTCATCACATAGATCCTCACTCAGATTTGATGCTTTCGTAAGAGTCAAAGATGAGTTAGAATCAACCAGATCACCATCTAACATATCTTTTAAATTATTCCGAAGAAAAATAAGAGACCTATCTTTTTCCTGTTCTAACAAACCATGAATAGACGCATCAATTTGCTGTTTGTTTCTACCTAGTGACACACCTAACTTATCCGCCCGCGCTTTAATTTCCGAATTAGAAAAAGAGAGTAACGATAAACCAACGGGGATGGGGGGAGTACCTCTAGGAAAGACGACATCCTTGCGGTGCGCAAGGGCCATCGCCCGCAGCTCTTGGGGAAGATCCGCATCCGGTTTCGCCCGTAAGCGTGCACTAGAGCGGATCTCCGAATCAGCCGCCGCGAGACCCCCATATGCCATCACCGCCGCCATCGAAGGACGCGGTGTCGTGGTCAACACAGCTGCCAACTCCAACCCGCCTGGTTGGGGTGAGCTATGACCGACCGGCACAGGGGTCTCCACCGTCGAAGCAGACGCCATCGCCACCGTCGACGCCCCCACATCCAACCCGCCTGGTCGAATGCAGGGCATCGTCGGTGACACAGTAGTAGTCGAAGAAGATACGACGCCCTCTCCATCCAACCCGCCTGGTTGGAAGGAAGGCAAGCGTGCATCGTGAAACACACCGTCGAGACACCGTGGCTCCAAAGCTCCGCTACCTCGCACGTGGCCGGAAGGCGAGTTGACAAATGGCGTTAGGTATCCGTTTGATACCAAGACCACCCGCCCAGCACCCGTCTCCCTCATCACCTCATCGGGGTAAGCACCCCCATCCGAAACCAGGATGTCATCCATCCCCTCCGCCGAACCAGCATGGGGCCCCAAAGAATCTGAGACCGTGTCGACTACCTCCATATCAGAAAGCTGTGTAGTCTCAAGCTGCGTGTTACTCATCGAAGTAAGAAAAAGTCGAGCCTCTCTGACAGAACTAGCCACGGATGGTGAAAGGACCACCCCGGGGGAGAACGCTTTCTTCACCCCTTTAACCTCTGTCTCCTTCCCAGCCGGTTCCGAAGATCCACTGGTACCACTAGTGCTCGGTTTGGACCTATCAATGTCCATAGAACCAACAGCCGGTCCCTTTTGTTTGGAATTCGCACCATCATCCTTGTCGTCATCACGAGTATCATCTTTGGAGTCCACTACCATCTCATCCTCATTATCAGAATTAGGATTTTCCACCTGAAATTTCAGCTCATAAAAACCATCACGCAGAAACACCGGCCATCCATCAGGAACAAGAGTATAGTCCATACACCCCACAAGAACTCTCAGAACACCATGCTTACGAGTAAAATTCATATCCACTCTCAGGGTCTTACCGAATAAAGAGCCAAGACTCCACAGAAGTAAGAAATCACCTCAATGCTTAGGTGGGATATCGGACACTCTAATCCAGATCTCAGGCAGAAGCCACATAGGCTTCATCTCCGTAACCCAGGCCTCCACAGTGATGACACAGCTGGTGTTAGGGATATGACACGCACCGAAAACGATCATACGATCCAACTCAGCTCTAGTAGGAAAAGAAACCTTATAAACATTGTCACTTACAGGAACTACCTCCCATCTGAACTGCTCGGAAGGCACTAATCTCTGGAGCTGAGAAATGACCTCATCAACAGAAAGCGATCCTCCTGTGATAGTAAGTTTCCCCAGCCTGACGGAGTCAATCTTCGGCTTGTACGAAGCCGTAGGCACTGCCTCATAAAACATCAGCCCCTCGTTAAGAAGACCATGTGTGATCACCTGTTGTTTAGCAACTGACAGAAGAGGACAATCTTCGGGGGCATGCCCCATGCCCTCGCAATATTCACAGACCACTTGAGTACACGCCGCACTCACATGGCCTTGCACTCCACAGAGAAAACATTTTGCCTTCTCATTCTTTTTTGCCTTCTTCGCGTTCGGATCGTCGACCTCTTCCGTCGAGGGGCCAACAATCGCCAACTCCTTGGGCTGCACCATAGCACCACCGGGTGCAGACGCAGCGGCAGCCCGCACCGCGTGGTCTTTGCCCGTAACCGGCAGAGGTACACGTACCGCGGCAGCGGTAGAGGAGCCGGCAGCCGCGGCAGAGATAGGCGCTGCCGTATGCGCCACGGCAGGAAGAATTGGCGCCGCGGCAGGCGCAACCACCGCGCGCGGTGCGGCCACGGCAGGGCCCGATGCTGCCGTCGCGGCCATGGCGGCCGGTGGTCGATTCACCGCCGTCACTCCTTGCGCATAGAGAGCCTCCGTGACCCGCCGAACGACGGCCTCCACCGACGCTTCGGTGAAGCCCCCGCTGGTAGGGATCGCCGCCGTGGTCACCCGCGGCACCACCGGCCCACGACCACGTCCTCTTCCACGATAGTTTCCTCGCTGCATGCCTCCACCCGCTGCATTACGATAGGGGTACCGGTGTCGATCACCACCCCCGCCGCCGTTGCCGTACTGGGCGCCGTTGAAGCCAGCGCCCGCGTTAAAACCGCCGAACGGCGCACCGTTCCTGGGACCGAAGTCCCCTTGACCTTGATTGCCTCGCCCGTTAAGGCCGCCACGGAAGTTCGGGCCAAAGCCACCCCTCGCCGGCGGACCACCACGAAACGGAGGAGGGCCATTGCCGCGCTCACCACGGCCGTCGCCGTAGTATCCCCTCCCTCCGCCTTGGTTGGCCATCGAGGACACGATGGGCGCAGCGCCTCTGTTCCCGACCCTAACGATCGTAGTCGAGGGTGGAAGGACCAGACGATGCGATCTAACCCCGTAAGGTTTCGATTCCTATCGGAATTCCTCCGTAGGCCCAAGCAAAGTCTATACAAGGGGCCCGTGTGGCCCACCGCGTTGACCGCTTCGAAATTTGAACCTGCAGATCCACCGCGGGCGGCGATCAACGTCTTCTGCGGCGACGGTTCGCCGAGGAGGACCGAAACGCGACCCTTCTTCCCTACTACGAACCATGGAAGGTCATCGTCTGAACTCTGTGTAAAATAGCTAGGGGGCATAGACGGGATCTTGAGCCGATGCTCGCGGTGTCCCTCCGTACGCCCCTTCGCCGTTGTCACCAAGAGAGGATCCGCGATCGGCTCCTCAGAATGCGGCGTGACCGCCAAGGCGATCGCCGCCAAACGCTGCTGCCTCCTCCTCTCCAATCTCTTACCTTGCCTACTCTCGACCAAATCCCGCGAAGACGAGGGAGAAGGTGTCCTGTAGTACGCAGATCTTGGAGTCTCCGACGCCGCCGACGCCAGGGAGGTTGCGCCGCCGTCTTCGTCTTCATCCTCCGCGAGGAGAGCCCAGAAACGACCGCCGGCGAGGGGAACCCCACGGTTCCCCTCCGAGTCGCCCCCCGAGCTCTCAGTCATCCTCCTCACCGTCTAGTGATCGCGCACCTAGACTGTGCCTCTTTGCCAATATCCTCCACGGACATCAGTACCAAACAATCAGTGCTCAAAACTTATGCCAGTGCATTTTTTTTTACAAACTCAGAGAATGAGCATGTATTTTTTACCAAGTCAGACAGGGCTTTTATCTTTGACCTCCTATTGGTAAACGGCCAGCATATGCTGAACTATTAACATGGCACGAGCAATGAAATCAATAAGGCCTTGTTTGGCAGCAGTGTGTACAGGAGTATTGTTGTGTAATATACTCCAGGTTTTTGGTGAATACACCCCGTACACCATATCCACCTGCTTTCTCTCAATTCCTCTCCTAACCACCCCTTGCGTGAAACTCATGTGTTTGGCTGGGGCGTTGAAATCAGACGTGGCTGGCTCAATCGATGCTAGCGTCCAATGTAAGCGCGCTAAAAACGCGAGGGGTGAGGAGCGTTTCCAAAACGCCTTGGCCCGACGTGGTTAGTGGGGTTTTCTGGGGTTAGCGTAACCAAGACCTGTCTACCAAACGGTATATTAGCGGTTTGGTGAGTATTCAAAGTGGGATGAGAAGTTACACAATTAAACACTTCAAAACTCCGTCGCCAAACGAGGCCTAATAGGATAAATAGTTGCCACCTAACTGCACTAAGAATTAGAGGACACAGAGGCGTGGAAAAGCTGGGTGTGGAATCGGTTACATACATGGTCCACTCTCTGGTGTACTCCCCAAGGTCGTCGTCCTTGTTGGCGTCAACCTCGCCACGTGGAGATCCTGTTCGTTGAGGAGGTAGGAGGCGAGTACCCTTCTCCGCAAGGTTGGATCCCGGCTTCCATGCCTCGATCCACGCCTCCTTGCTACTGCTCTTGATCGCGATCTGGGCAGGGCGTCGAGCCTCTATGCCCTCGAGACGTGCGAGACGTGCGGTGGAGGTTTGGGACAATCGAGGGGACGGTGAAGGCCGAATCCATGCGTGGAGGCAGCAACAGCCGAGTAAAATGCACGTGTAGTCCATGAACTTGCTGGCCATGTCTAAAACAATCCTCAAACTCAGAAAATGCATCAATGGTCCTTAATCTTTCTCCATACGTCCATATACGATCCTCAGTACCATTGGCCACCGCATTTCTGGCGTATAGCTTCGATCCCCACCTCTAAAATATCTAAATCGATCCGAATCCGGTGGTAGCCCAGCGTCCAGCGACGCCGCCGTCGTGCCTGGGGCTCCTCCCATCCAATTCTTCATTGTGCAAACCTTCGTGCGGCATGAAGACTAGCGTCAAGCTCATCCATGCCAGGTACGAACGACCAGTAACGATCGCATGTGAATATGTGATGCGTGTTAATTTTGTCCCCCAAGTTGAGATCGGTTTAGGTCCGTCAGCGATGCGTGTGGAGTTGGGGTTCTAGTGCATTGTTGCTTTTGTTGGTATATAAACACGCATGAACTCAATTCAATTTTGGCTTTATCAGTGAGATCGATGGTGACACTTCTGATCATCAGAATTTTGTATTCTAATAGTTAACCCATACCAAATGAGGCGCCTTGTGTTTAGCTATCGCAGACCCACCATTTTAGCTATCGCAGTTGTTCGTCTTTGCGGTGCCGGCGGGGAGAGCTCGATTTAGGGATTTCAAAGCTGGGGTATGATACCGTGGGCCTGACCTGGCACCACGTCACCAAAATACGATGCTTACTCATGATAAGGACCATACTTGGTCGTATATAATGAGATTAGAGACCGTATTGGTGCATTCTATGAATTTGGGGACTGTTTTAGACATAGTCAACAAGTTCATGGACTGTAGATGCATTTTACTCGCAACGGCCGGATCCTGCGGCCGGAGCTGGACTCTGATGCGTTGGAGAGGGGCGATAGAAGATATGAGGACGGCTGGGAGTGGAGAGTGGGGTTCGGTAGGGGTGGGGGGGGGGGGGTAGAGCGAGGGGGAGCGTCCGCGCGATTGGAGTTAAATCCATCCATGGTTACCGTGTTGGGGCGCGTAAGGATCAACGAAAACTTTTCCTATGCGATGCTCCCAAGATCTAGCCGAGGTAGAAGGCCACGATGGTTACCACTAGACGCGCGGTTGCGGATTATCGATGAAGCGCGTCGGGGCAGTGCAGTCCCACGATCCGGTCCGGCCGATCCAATCCCTCGAACGTCGAAGTGCTGAACGTACAACACCTCTGCCGGTATCCACACATATGAGGAGGAGCTCCGACGGCAGACTGCTAGGTCTGGTGCGACGGCTGGACTGAGTGGGGCTAGGATTCCCAACGCATGGGAGTAGACTTACTTGCCCGATGGGCAACCTGCGCCCCTCTTTATATAGCGTATGGTAATGGGCTGCACAACACTTGTGGCCCATTCCCTCTGTGATTCCGACTCACTAACTCAGTCCATTTCCGGTTCGGGTCCAACCCAACCAATACTTGCTCCCGCTCTTAATTGTCTGACCCTGCAGGCTCATGGCGACTTGGACACGATTGGAGTCCGACTCTCAATCGATCAATCGGTAGCGGCTCCTAGCAGAACCTGCCGACTCCTAAGTCCCATTAAGTCATGATGACATACCTTTCAATGTGATATACATCTTAGTCCCTTTTGCCTCACGATATACCTTGTCGAACTATAGGCGATTTATCGTCATCCCTTTAATAGTTCAACTCTCTTCTCGATCCGTGATATGTGATTCATCTGACTAACTCTTAGTCAACCGACACAGTTAACACTTAACTGAGTCGCGCATGGCCATGCTTCCTGAATCATATCACTCGAGAGGGCCCAGAGAATATCTCTCCATTCGGAGGGGCAAAATTCCATCTTGATTATCCACATCACGCAGCTTGCTTCTCATTCGACCCAAACTCTGCTTTTATAGTTGCCTTGTCACAGAACAACGTTTGACAGAACCTAAGTCGGTGATCCACAACTCGGATTATGCGACAACCTCAGGTCTAAGGATTACATTGATTGAGACATGCAAATGACGACTTGCTCGTTGCATCTCAATGTGGGCCAGTCCGACTTGCTAAACTCTTTAGCCAAGTCCGTGAACATTGGAATGGCATCACCATGCCCATGACAAGTGGAACTGTGTCATCAGCCAATACTCACATTAGTCTAGGGTGTGTGCCCAGCACAACCTAAATGACCAAGGACAATCTAGTATGAACAACATGAATATATAGTTCCACAATCGAATCACATATTCAATGACATATATCAGATGTTCAAAACAAGGACAACTTAATAACTTTATGAATACAGTGGGAATACATCATACATGATTGCCTCTAGGGCATATTCCCAACATACCGAACTAAACGTGCGAGCGCACTTTGGTCACCATACAAATCGAAGACACGATTACGGTCATAATAGACATGTTGAAGGCGCAAGTATGGTCGCTGTTTTCATTTGGGCAGCATATGTGCCTACGTGGCAATGCGAAGGGCCCGCTGGTCAGGGGTGCTGGGTCGTGCGGCACAACACCTAGCAGAACTTTGCGGAAAACACCCTAAAGAACCCAGAAAACACAAATTTACCCTGCCTCCACTCACGTAAATGACCCCACCCCGTCTCCACTCAAACGATTAGTTCGAGAACAGAGGAAAGAAGAGGAAGAGGCGGAAGCGAGAGGTCGGGGCGGCTCGTTTGGTGACTGGTGCCGCCGTGCGGCGAAGTGACGGGTGCAACGGCGGCTCATCCCGCCGCCGGTCCATGGTTCCTCATCGGCGCCCCGAAGGCGCTCCCGCACCGCAGTATGGTAAGCCTACACTGAACCTAGGTTGAATCGGACTGAAATTTGCCTTTTTTTGGCGAATCGCTGCGTGGAGTGTCTCGATTTGCTTGTTATTGATGTTCTTTATCATGGATTCTGTATATTATTTGTTAAATCTGCTAGCTTTATAGGCTTTGAAGTTCTTAGGGTTATCCATATTGGGTTGGGTTTTGGGGGTACGGTTTAAGTGATTTTGGGCATATATACTTAGCAATTTTGTGTGGATTTAGTTTGGAATATGATATAGTATATGTATACTTGTTGTAGGAGCATGTACCATTTTTTTCTTGAGATTATAATGCAGTACATGTGTTCACTGTTGGTTCAGTTCAGTAAAGTTGTCACATTTATTTACCAAATTTGTGTATATGTAGTATGGATTATGATGTTGCACAATGAACCAAGAAATACATGATCAACCAAGGAGCAGCACTATCAGACAAGGTGATTTGGCGCAAAGGCTATTGGCGATGCAGCAAGAGAAAAACAAAGCCAATGAAGACAGAAAGATTGCTATCTTAGAAGCAAAATATGAAGCACAAGTGAAGAAAGTAGAGGAGCTAGATAGGAAAAGACTCGACCAAGAAAAGAGAAAGGCAGAAGAAGCACAAGAAAAAGCAAGAGTAGCTGCCGAAAAGAGGGAGAAGAGAAGGTATGATGCTGAGATTACCAAAATGGCTAGAGAGCATACCAGAAAATTTGTAGCTGAAACAAAGAAAGAACTAGCTGAAAAGAGAAAGAAAGAACTTGCTGTGAAAAAAGATGGAGAGAAGAAGCTAGCAGCTGAGCAGAGAGCTGCCAACAAAGCTGCCAAAAGAGTTGGCCAGAGTTCTCAGTCAACTCCATATGTTCTTGCAATGCCCACTAGAGTGAACATGTTCGATGAATTTAGGTGATGTAATTTCAATGCTTATGTAGACCACTGAAGGTTCTCTGTTAAACCTGTGGCATTTTTTGTTCCAAGAAGGCTCTCTGCACTTAAACCTCTTGCCGTGTTTTGTGAACTGATTCTAAATCAGAGTATGTTTGCAAGTACTTAAACCTCTTGCCGTGTTTTGTTTGTAATCTGGATAGTGTACTTTCTTTATAAGCAAGATGGGTATTATGGCTAAATGCAATCTGTATAGTGTACTACTTATAAATGATTGTTTGCAATCTGGGAGCCAAGAAGCACCAATATATGCTCTAAATTTCTTTTTGTACACAATGCATACACTTCACAGGCACAAATTTGGGCAAAACAACTTCAGAGGAGTTCACAGTTAACAAATTCACAGGAGTTCACGATTAACAACTTCATATTCCATTTTGCCTGATGGCTTGTGTGCTATTGTTTTCCCAAATTGCATTCCATTTTGCCCGAGACCGCAACAAATTCACAGGAGTTCACAGCTAACAACCAAATTGCATTCCATTTAGACAAACACAGACACACTCAACATTATAACTCAGTTCTCCACGCACACATACACACAGCCACAATTACTACTTCAGTTACACACGCACAACATCATTTTACCTCATCATTTCTTGAGCACTAACATCAACAACATCACAGAAACAAGGCCTACAACTAACTTCAACAACAACACAGCTTAAGCCAGTGCAACAACTAGTGAATTCATAGTCTGCTGCAGCTCTTTGGTTTCAGTTCCGCGCTGCTCCTCTTCTGTCTTCAGTTTCGAAACTGCCACTCTGAACTTCTCCTCTTCCTGCTTGCGCTTCAAAGCCTTCCTTCTATCCTCTGCCCATTCTATGGCCAGAACAGCAGCTTCACCACCAATGATACGGTTGTCCACAAATAATGAACATATTCGAGCTCCCAATGCCAAAAATCGCAACCGAACTGTAAATTGAAATATAACTAATAAAAAATGAAGTTTTCCGAGCTCCCTTTGCCACAATTTGCATTCGGACGCCAAACCAAGACTACAAATTTCCCTAATGCAGTAACAAACAACAAGATTTACGTACCCCACGAGTCTTGCATCTGAAGAACACCCAGCCATCATGCTCCTCTGTCCCGGACACCAACCGATTCGCGAACTTCTCACAGTTTGGGCAATTAATTAGTGGAATATAGGGGCCCCGGCGCCGGAGGGAAGACTGGGACGAGCTTCCGGCCGACGTGCCAAGGCTACCTCCAGCCATCCTTCGTCGAATCGAGCGAGAGCAGAGAGCGTAGAAGGAAAAGCTAGGGATTGCAGAAAGAATTGGGGAATTGGGGCTTCGTATGCTTCTCCCCATTTTAACAAAATGACGATTTTGCATTTAACCCCCTGGGTGTTGTGCCGCACGACCTAGCACACCTGACCAGCGGGCCCTGCGCATTGCCACGTAGGCACATACGCTGCCCAAATGAAAACAGTGACCGTACTTGGGCCTTCCACGTGTCTATGATGACCGTAATTGTGTCTTCGATTTGTACGGTGACCAAAGTGCGCAGGCACGTTTAGTTCGGTGACCACAGATGGAATTAACTCGCACGATTGGGATGGAGTGTGACGAAGGGGGCGACGTATCGCGAAGTGGGTGAAGACGGAACAAAATCGTTCTTTTAATTTTCTTTGATTGTTTCTTTGATTTGATGACTTTGACTTCGATTTGAAATGTAGAAGGACCGCTTGACCTAGAGCATCTCCAGTCGCGCCCTCTAGTAGGAGTCTAGGGCGATCCTTTGGGAATCGTACGGACGACGCCGCTCCCACGGGGGCGGCCCGTCCCCACTCGGCGCCCCCAACAAAAACCCACAAAGCATTTTTTCCTCAATTTTTTTAATTGTGCAAATACAAAAATAATAAAGTTTTACATAATTATGTTTTTTTGCCATAATTTAAAGGTTTGACATTACAAAACCATACGAATTAGTCACGCGCTAGTGTCAATCGACGTTGACGAACTCGTTGAGGCCGAGGAATCCATAGTCGGGGGTGTAGCCTGGAAGTCGTCACCGGCCAGCTCGGCGCCCTGGTGAAAGATCATCTTCCATTTTGATAATTAATGAAAACATGACTATTGGACTAATGTCTATTTGAGAGTATTTACAGGTCCTATTAGATATATATGAAAATGCCTAGGTTCAACAATTACACAATCTCAATGGGTTACAAAAATGTTTCGAATGGAAAGAGCTCGAAGAAACAAAATCGAAGAACCATTTTTGCAAGAAGCGGAGGCTCCGGTGATACCACCGGAACATCCGCCCCATACATTTCCCAGCCCATCCAGGCGCGGGCCTCCGGTGGTGGATCCGGTGTGGCCTCCGCTAAAAAACACCTTTGGGTGCATAAGAGCGGAGGACGCAGCGGAGCCTCCGGTGAACCTCCGGTGGGCGGAGCCTCCGGTGAAACCACCGGAGCCTCCGCTGGGTCCACTACCCCACTGTGGAGCCTCCGGTGTGGCCTCCGCCAAAAATACCTTCGGGTGCATAAGAGCGGAGGCCGCAGCGGAGCCTTCGGTGGGCGGAGCCTCCGCCCTGCAGGATCCAGTTCGAAGGAAAGTGCTTGCACATGTGCGCGTATGTGAAGGCCACCGGAGCCTCCGGTGCTGCGTCGATCTGCCCAACAACAAGATTTGGGGAAGGGTATTTAAAGCCTTCCCCTATCTCGTAAATGCTTAAGCTTTTCCCACTCTCTCCTATCCATTAATGAAAACTTCAACCTCCTAGACCTCCCTCTCCAACCACCCAAACACTCCCAAACTTTGTGGAGAGCTAGAGGAGACCTAGATCCGTGATTCCACGAAAGGAATTTCAAATCCATCCACCACATCCTAGTAGATCTAGAATCCTACTTGAGGCCTAGAAACCTTAGTAGATCTTGTGCTTGTAGCTTCCACCTTGTTGCAAGAAGCTTCAGATTGCTTGAGAGCCTCCATCCATCTTGTGGAGTGACCTCAAGCTCGTGTAAAGGTTTGGTCAACGCCTTCAAGTTGACCTCATAGTGGAAATGAGAATCTCCCTCATCGGAGAAGCTCAAGGAGAATAAGGTGTGCACAACCGTGCTATTGAGGAGTGCCTAGGTGGCTCCCCACCTCTCCAACGTAGATGTACTTCTCTTGAGAAGGAACTACGGGAACCATATCCTTGTCTCCTTGTTTACACTTGTGGTTTATCTTGCTACCTTTTGTTTTACTTCCGTTGCGTATCTTATCTTGTTCACGTAGGTTTCTCACCTAGTTGCACATCTAGAGAACCTTATCTTATCTTGCTTAGCCCTACTAAAAGGAAAAGAAAAGAAAAATTGGTAGTCAACCTATTCACCCCCCCTCTAGTTGACCATAGTGCACTTTCAAGTGGTATGAGAGCCTCGGCTCTTGCTAAGGGCTTAACCGCCTAAGAGTATAATGGTCAATTAAAATGATCCCGACGGTTCTAGTGCGGAAATCTCCAAAATGGCGGACATTATAACTAACATACAAGAAACGGTTGGAACCATCCAAACAGAATTGTCCAAGATTAGCTCTAGTGTTGGTTCGGAGGTTTATAGCATAAATAAAATGTTGGAGGCCATGATGGGGAAAACCAAGGAGTCATAGGAACCACCTCTCACCGCCGATGATGTTAGCTCGGATGATGAGTCCATTCCGGACATCGCCGAAATGGAAACTAACATTGTTTTAGCCAAGGCAAAAGCCGATAAAAAGGCTAAGAGTGGTGGGAGCTCCGAAGGCTCCAAGTCCCAATCAACTAATGGTTTGGGGTCTAACTCAAAAGTTCCACCACCTCCCAATTATGATTCTATCCATCCCATTGCCACAATTCCACACATGGTTAATGTTGGAGTTCCTCCCATGCTTAACACTAATGAATTTTCTTCTTGGAAGTTTGATATGGACTCTCATATTTCAGGATCTTGCACCGCTTTGTGGAGAAGCATACTCCATGGATTTCACCCTCATGATGCAAGCAACTTGACTCCAAGAGAAGATGTGGAATTTCAACTCAACAAGACCGCTCTTGTCACTATCCAAAAAGCTTTCCCAATAGAACATCTTGAACACATCCGCGGTATCAAGACCGCCAAGGAGGTTTGGGATAAACTTGACACCTTGTTCCAAGGCAATGCTAGCATCCATCATCCAAGTATGATGTTGCTCTTGACAAGTCCGAGAACTTTGTTATGCTTGAAGATGAAAGTCCCGAGGATCTATATAGAAGAGTTGTCACCCCTTGGCAATTAATTAAGGGACTTTGGAAAAGAGGAAATCTCCGATGAGCGGATCAAGAGTAAGTTTGTCAAGGCCATAAGTCCTTTTGAGAAGAACCTCTGCACTAGCATTCGAACAAGATCGGACTACAACTCCCTCAACTCCATTGGTGTTATTAGTGAGTTCATAGCCATATCTTTATTTCACAAGAGCACGGATGATGCTCTCGCTCGCTCAAGAGGAGTTGGAAAGTCTCCAAACCTCGCCTTGAAGTCTAAGGCGGTTGCTCGAATAGAAGAAGTGGATGAGGATGATGAGGATGATGGGGACTATGAAGACACATACAAGGGTGCTCATAAGTGCATCGCTCTTACCATGCATGATTAGTGGAAGAGATGGGAGGCTCACAAGGCAGGTGCTCCTAGACCTTCAAGAAACAAGATCTACAAGAAGAAGGGGTGCGGCCAAGGACATGCTTCAATTGTGGAAGTGCAAATCACTTCATCAAGGAGTGCCCGTTTGAGCCAAGAGAAGAGAATGAAGAGAAGCGCGTTCGCAAGGACAAGAACAAATCTCCACAAAACAAGAATCTTGCTCGGAGAGTCCCAAGGGCTATATATGTTCAAGAAGGCCCCACATTGGAAACATACTACTCCGGAGATGAAGGAGAAGATGAAGTCGTAGGTGTTTCCCACGTCGCCATAGCTACGACTTCCTTTTCATCGGTCTCTCTATTTGAATCCCCCAATGAGAAGGCATCGATCCGACCTACGTGTCTCATGGCAAAAGCCACCGCGGTAATATCTTCCACCTACAAGTCTATTGCTACTAGTTCTCCCTCATTATTGGATTGTGTTGAAAACATTGTTGATGATGAGGAGGCCAAGAATCTAGGCTCTTGGTTATGTAGTCTTGAAGGTGAAACCAAAGAAAAGGTAAAGGCCCTTTTGAGGCAAATTGATGATGATCACTCTCTCATAGATGAGAAGGAGGAAATCATCATGACTTTGGAAAGACATGGTGGTCGCCATGAGAATAATGGCAATGAGCTTGTAAAAGCTCTTGAGAAAGAGAGATCCATGAGGGCCTCTCTTGAAGAGAGACTATGTAGTCTAGAGGAGACTTATGCTATTAGTGTTTCCAAACTTAGGAAAGATAATGAAAAATATCTTGCTTTACTTAAGATCTTTGAAGAAGAAGAGTTGAAGCTAGTAATAGCTCATGAGGAACTTGTTGAGCGTCATGAAAAACTAGAAAAGGAGTTCACGCCTCTTAAATAAATTCATGACAAACTCACCAAGTCTCGAAATAAGCTTCTAGCTCAACAATCTAATAAGCAAGTGATATCTTCGTCTAATAGCATTGCTATCATTCCTACCTCTTGCACTACGACTAACATTGTAGGAAAAGAGCAAATTTTCCATGACACCATAAGTTCTCAAGGAGCTAAGAAAGGGAAGCAAGGACTTGGCTTTGTTGCCAAGTCAAAGAAGAAATCCAAGAATGTCACCTCCTCCTCTAAAAAAGTTATCTTTGTGAAAGAGGGAGAGGTGACCAAGGAGAAGGAGACCAACACCATTGTGGGTGATGATACCTCTAGGGGGAGCATCACTCACAATGATTTCTCCGGAAAATATAACCCATCTTATGTCCTAATGAAATCTAGAGATGGTCATGTTTATGCTAAATACGTTGGTGGTTCTTATGGTGATGATTATCATTGGACTATTTGGGTTCCTAAGACCCTTGTTACTAACAAAAGAGGACCCATTGAAGGATGGGTACTTAAATCAAGAAATTAATATCTTATAGGGAAATGCTTCCGGGTCGAGTAGATGGACGGTGGATAGTGGTGCATCCCAACATATGACCGGAAGCAATGACGCAATGAGTAATATTGAACCTCCATTATCTCATCTTAATTGCATCACGATTGGTGACAACTCCGAGCTTAAGGTATTGGGACGAGGCAAGGTGGCTATCTCAAATGATTTATCGATTGAGAATTTTCTCCTTGTTGAGTCCCTTGGTTATAATTTGATGTCCGTTCTTCAACTTGCAAATTGTGGCTTTTCCTCTTTCTTTAATAAAGAGAATGTGATTATCACTTGGGAAACAACTCTTAAAGTAGCCTTTATTGGGTTTGTCGAGAACGACATGTATGTAGTGGACTTCTCTAAAGGAGACACGTGTGCTGCGACATTCCTAATGGCTAAAGTTAATGTGGGTTGGCTTTGGCATCGCCGGTTAGCCCACACCAATATGAGGATGTTGCATGACCTTCAAAGTGGCAATCATGTTCTAGGTCTAACCAAGTCTAAGTTTGATAAAGATCGTGTGTATAGCTCTTGTGCCTTTGGGAAGCAACATGGAGAACTTCACCCAACCAAGAATACTATCTCCACCACAAGAATTCTCGAGCTCATTCACTTAGATCTCTTTGGTCCACTATCTTATGATAGTCTTGGAGGAAAGAAGCATTGATTGGTGATTGTGGATGATTATTCAAGATATTTTTGGGTGTATTTCTTCAAGAGGAAAAGTTAAACTCAAAAGAGAGTCATCGAGTTCATCACTCTAGTGGAGCGCCAACACAATGCTTCCATATTAGCCATCCGGAGTGATAATGGCTCGGAGTTGAAGAACTATACCGTTGAGGGTTTTCTTAGTTAAGAGGGCATTGCTCATCAATATTCCACTCCTTATACCCCTCGACAAAATGGTGTTGCGGAGAGAAAGAACCGGACTTTGATGGATGCGGCTAGGACCATGATTGCGGAGTTCTCTTCTCCCTATAACATTTGGGCCGAAGCCGTCTCCACCGCGTGTCATTCTCTCAACCGGTTATATCTTCGCAAGATCTTGAACAAGACTCCCTATGAGATTCTCACGGGCAAGAAACCGGATGAATCTTACTTCAAGCTCTTCGGTTGAAAGTGCTTCATTCGCAAGAAAGGTAAACGGTTGTCAAAATTTGAGACCAAATCTTATGAGGGTATCTTTGTTGGCTATGCCACAAATGCTCACGCCTATAGAGTCTACAACAAGTCCAGCGGACAAGTTGAAGAATATATAGGCGTGGTGTTTGATGAGGATAACGGCTCCCATGGGGGGCGTATAGATCATGGTGTTCTAGGAGATGCAATTCCTCCCATCGTCATAAGAAGAACAGGGATTGGTGAATTAATCCCCATTGAGGGTTACCGGATGACGGAGGGAGAAGTACTATGCCACACTCAAGTGGAGCCATTGACTACACCCATTGATGCACAAGTGATGACTCCCAAGTGCAGGAGATCAATTGTAGTACCTTTCGATAAGTATTTGAGTGTCGAACCCACGAGGAGCTGAAGGTAAGCTATCTATTCTCTAAATCCCTATAACCCTCTTATATGGCTGTTTATGCAAAGCAATAAGTTTGACTGAAAGGAACTAACTAATTAAAAGCAAGTGACGTGGAGTGTGGTTTGTCTAGTAACTAGTGAAGCAAGTTTAAAATGCAAGTAATCCTAAAGCAAGTTTATAAAGCAAGTTTCTAAGCAAGTTTCACAAGTAGCAAGAAGCAAATATCTCAAGTATCTCAAGGGAGCAAGTGTTCTAGAAATAGGTGTTTCGTTCGTGTGGTTGTCACAATTAGTGAAGCACATGTTTTAGTCTTAGTTGTTTCTTCTAGGAAGGAGCCATGAATAGGTATAGTCAAGTAAATGATATACAACCCCTTATGATGGATCATGTGGCCAAGTAAATGACTGCACAAGATTGATTAAGACATAAAGTCCCACCATAGCCTTACGTTCTAAGGTCCCCTATATATATCCCCCAATAACTTAACTTTCTGGCTCGGTCTCAGGTTACTGTCACTCCCAAGTCACCACCACTCCATTATGCTACCGGTGATCACCTTACATGCATTCCCCAACATATGCGTGCACTCATATATTGTACATAAAGACAATCATAGAAGATAACAAACTTGTATGCAACCAATCAACGAACTATTTCACCATTGCCAAGAATAATTCACTACTCAAACATAGACGGGGAGACATAATA
Organism: Alopecurus myosuroides; assembly: GCA_028641055.1. Lineage (NCBI taxonomy): Eukaryota > Viridiplantae > Streptophyta > Magnoliopsida > Poales > Poaceae > Alopecurus > Alopecurus myosuroides. Next base: position 315,359,505 of record CM054060.1, on the reverse strand, counting down.
CATCAAGGGAATATAGTATTGCATCATACATCGTGTTTGCCAAGAGATAACAATGGAGAGATGGAGCTGATCTTGCTGTAGATGTTGATGATGAACACGCCGGAGGGGGGTGGAGCCCTCCGGGGGTGATCCCGGCGGCGTTTCCCCCCTCCGATCTTCTCCGGCGGCAGCCTTCTGTCTCTCTGTTTCGTGGTTTCGTCTCTCGGCGCCGCCTCCTTCTCGAAAAGGCCAGGGGACCCTTTATATAGTCGTTTTTAGGTCACGAGACACTCGGGAGAAGAAAGATCGACGACATCGGAGCCACGGGGAAAAAAGGGGTCCTCACACGCTGCCAAGGAATCTGGCCGCGTGGAGGGTCCTCTTTTCCACCTGGTTGGCCTTTTGTCCCTCTACTTTGACCCATGGTCTTCGTCTCGAAAATTCTGAACCGTGCTCTTTGGCCTTGCCCTTTTTGGAGTCCCGAAGCTCCCGGAAAGTCTGAAACACTAAAAAGTACGTTTTCTGGAAAAACAGGGTTAGAACCAAAAGAAGGGGGATTGTTCAGAAAATCCCCCAAATCATTATAAAACATGAATATAAGTTGCTAATATGTAAGAAAAACAAGTAATAACATGCAAAGTTCATGTATGCATTTTACATGCATCAACATCCCCAAGCTTAACCCATACTCGTCCTCTAGTATGAAGGTGATAAAACTAACATGGACTTTTCATTTTAAAACAATCATGGAATATCAAAGAAGATTATTCATGCTACATATAATCAAATGATTCATAATGTAGATGAGTAGCAACATACAATTCATGTTATAAGAAATATCAAATATGCAAGCAAAGATGCTTCATGAAAGTTCACAAAGTGTATAATGAAATAAAAGCACTATGGACCAAATGCATACACAAAATGAAAAATAAAATCCTATATTGGTCAAAGAATAGCATAATGGAAAATAGAAAATATGGTTGACACTTTGGAGAAAATTGAGTAGAGGTAAAACATGATCAAGTCTTATTTAGCCTCTAAATTATTCAACTAAAATTACTAATTCAAATGTGGCATCCATTGGTCTAAGACTCTCATTGCCCCTTTATCACTAGCATCTTAAATTGTGAATGTTTAAGTAATGTGATTGACAAGGTGTTGGTTGAATGCCTCATGCCCCGTGAGTGTGAAAACCTACTCCATGATTACTCAACTTAAGATTCCTAATAAGCTTTGTACAATCATAATAAGTATTAATGACATCATAGAGAACCACAAAGAGGTACCTCTTGCCCCATGACATGGAAACCAGCCCATGTCACAATGACAAGATGAACAAACGGAGTAGACTCATCATCCTTTTTTGTTTCATTCACTATATGCATAGCTTATTATTTTATTGTAGGATGTGTTTGTCGAGTCCACTCTAGCTGTAAGTAAATTTCCACCATGATCAAGCATGGCTTGGGTTAGCGGCCCAATGCGTTTCTCTAGTCATAAATATACTTACTCATCAAAACTTACTATTCCTCTATTTCATTTCGACATGGCAGGAGTCCAAAAACAAAAGTACATGATATCAACCAAATGTAAATTTTTGTGCAATGTTGAAAGTTTTCCAGTGATACACGTCTATAGTTAGCTCTCAACCAAACACTTGTCAAACGCAAAACTTTTAGCTCCCGTTATTGGGTCATGTTTATTAAGTGCAATGAAAAGTAAAGGTGTGCATTCAAAAGTTCATGAGAGTCCTATCCCAAATTCAGCTCATGACAATTAATAAAGTGAATATCTTAATTTAGAACATAAATGACACTATAACATGGTGAACATACTCGGAATAGCTCTGAAGCTAATAGGTAGATATGGTGGAATCGCTGGAAATACTTGGCTAAAGGGTGTTGGAAACAAGTTTATACTTGTTGGAATTTTTACTCTTTTGGCTAGCAAGAGGGAGATAGTTGACCAGATACTATGCATGCATATGTCCATATAACTACTCATTTCATGATAAACTAAATAAACCAGCAATTAACATCAAGGACATGAATAAGAGATAGCTCAAGACAACATTATTGCAAATTTCTACACATAAAAATCCTATAAATCATGCAAACATATGTAGCTCTTCAAATCAACCATGGCATCCCTATTCCAAGTCATAATACTAGCATACAATACATTCCAACCCCAAACTCCAGTAGCTCAATCTCATATAAAATGATGGGTGTGGTCTTATCAAAACAAAAATAAAAACAAAAACTAGACGCTTCAAGTCTCTATGATAAATGCTTTGCTTAGAAAAACAGAAAGTAGACGTGTGCTAACCAAAAGAGTGTAGCTCCAGTGGGGTGTTCATCACATCCCCAAGCTTATGGATTTCACCATTCTTGTATGTCTTGAGGCGCAGCTCCTCTATTCCCTGTGAAAAAACTTCACAAAACATGTTTCTCCCATTCTTTTTCTGTGGGGTGAGATTAGCAAGGACAAAAGAATCACATGTTTGCTGTGCAAAATTCCAAATAAAATGCTCCAGTAGATAGAAAATAAGGTTCATTATGTTGTATGTTCACTCTCTTTCTTGAAAGAATCATGGAAATTCGATTCCCAAGCCCAAAGAGTGCATAAAACAAAAGAAGGCAGAATCTGTCCAGAAAAGCAACAGCAGCAAAACGAACGTTTTTCCCTAAGCTAGACTCATCAAAAAATTAAGCCAATTTTTGTGCTTACAGAGGACAAAAAGTTGCAGAACATACTAAAAAATTAGCTCAATCCTACATACCAATAAAAAAACGTAAAATCATACGGTGAGCAGACTCGTGCTGAAACAGAAATTTCATGCACTAGGATAGCAACTTATAAGTCCAAATGGGTTTGACTTGACTCTTTATTGAAAAATCCAGAATTAAAACAACAAAAACTAATCTCTTGAGACAGAAAGAGGACACTAGGAAAATCCAAACAAAAACAATCGGGTTGCCTCCCATAAAGCGCTCTCTTTATAGCCATATAGCTAGGCTTTACTTACTTAACATCATGATGGTTGGAGTGAGGTGGCTCGGCATCCCCAAGCTTGGATTCTTGTAATTATTTGATACATGTAGGGTGATCCCAGGGGTACATCCCCAATCTTGATTGGTTTTCCCTCTTGATCTTTGTTCATCTCACTCAACTCTTCCTCCTGAAAAATTCTTCTTACACAAATCTCAACATAAAACTTGATTAGAGGGGTTAGTGCCTCCATAAATAAAATCCACATAGGTACAACAAAGACACATCATGAGTTGATTCTAAATATTAACTATTGTTACTACAGTTGTGCATTGATCCTTGATCAAAAGAACCACACAAAACACAAGTAATGAGAGCAATGCAAAATAAAGACATAATCGGCCAAAAACTGAACAGCCTGTAAAGAGTGAATTTTTAGAGGCACTTAAGTTGCTCAAATCAGAAAACTTAAAACTAATGAAATATGTAGTGATAACTAAATATTTCTGTCGTAAATTACCAGGTAAAAATTCCACTTATGTGATTTTAAACATTTTTCGCAGTGAAGTTCAGGAATCTGTTTTCTGGACAGCTAGTTACTATTGTTTAATCCTATCTCTCATATAAGATTATTCTTGCCATTTATGATGAGAAATAAGACAGAAATGTGATGTTACAGTAGTGAACTAATATTTTTATTGTTTTTAGCTTTGGAAAAAGTTTTAATGATAGAGACTTTGCAATGGTTTCATTGGCATGAACAACACATGTTCAAGGTCGACCCCAACTTCTCCATTACTCATCCTTCTCATTTACTTTCCCAAAAAAATTATAAAATGAAAATCTTAAAATAAATGATAGATAACAGTAGGTAAAGGTATTTTACATGTTGAAAAGACATAAATGTGTGCTCAAACCGAATAGGAAATTAAAGCATAAGGAACACACCAAAAAGTATTAAACAATTTATTTTTAAGTCTAACCACTTTCCTATGCATTGGCATTTTGTAATGAAACAAATAAAATAAGAACATAATAGCAAGCATAGAAAGGTAGATCAAGTGCAACTTCAATACTTTCAGCATAAAGAGGGAAAACTTAATATTGTTGAAATATGTGTAACCATGTTTCCCTCTCTCATAATAATTTTCAGTAGCATCATGAATAGATTCAACAATATGAATATCACATAAAACATTCTTATCATGATCCACATGCATAAAAGAATCACTACTCTCCACATAAGTAAAATCCTCATTAGTGATAGTGGGAGTTAAACATTCATAATTTTCATTGCAATCATCATATATAGGAGGCATAGTATCATCAAAGTGAATTTTCTCCTCCAAGCTTGGGGAACTAGAAATATCATGCTCATCAAAACCAACTTCCCCAAGCTTAAAACTTTCCATAGAATCATCAAGTATATCATTTTTATCCTCAATAGTAGGGGGACTAAAAGTATCATATTCATCAAGACAAACTTCCCCAAGCTCAAGGTTTTCCTTAGCAATAAAGGTGTTCAAGGAATTAGTACTAGCACAAATATGATTGTTGTGCAAATAATTTTTCAATTTCTCCTCAAACACTTCATGTCCTAATTCAAGGTAGATATTATACAGTTCTAAAATTGTTTGGTTGTTTTCCATATTATAATTTTTTTTGTGTTTTAGTTTTATATGTTAGTATGCAATGCAAACAAGAATAAAAGCTTAGCACAACGCTCCCCGGCAACGGCGCCAGAAAAGTGCTTGATGACTCCCAAGTGCAGGAGATCAATTGTAGTACCTTTCGATAAGTATTTGAGTGTCGAACCCACGAGGAGCTGAAGGTAAGCTTTTTATTCTCTAAAGCCCTATAACCCTCTTATATGGCTGTTTATGCAAATCAATAAGTTTGACTAAAAGGAACTAACTAATTAAAAGCAAGTGACGTGGAGTGTGGTTTGTCTAGTAACTAGTGAAGCAAGTTTAAAATGCAAGTAATCCTAAAGCAAGTTTCTAAAGCAAGTTTCTAAGCAAGTTTCACAAGTAGCAAGCAGCAAATATCTCAAGTATCTCAAGGGAGCAAGTGTTCTAGCAATAGGTGTTTCGTTCGTGTGGTTGTCACAATTAGTGAAGCACATGTTTTAGTCTTAGTTGTTTCTTCTAGGAAGGAGCCATGAATAGGTATATTCAAGTAAATGATCTACAACCCCTTATGATGGATCATGTGGCCAAGTAAATGACTGCACAAGATTGATTAAGACATAAAGTCCCACCATAGCCTTACGTTCTAAGGTCCCCTATATATATCCCCCAATAACTTAACTTTGTGGCTCGGTCTCAGGTTACTGTCACTCCCAAGTCACCACCACTCCATTATGCTACCGGTGATCACCTTACATGCATCCCCAACATATGAGTGCACTCATATATTGTACATAAAGACAATCATAGAAGATAACAAACTTGTATGCAACCAATCAACGAACTATTTCACCATTGCCAAGAACAATTCACTACTCAAACATAGACGGGGAGACACAATACATCAAGGGAATATAGTATTGCATCATACATCGTGTTTGCCAAGAGATTACAGTGGAGAGATGCAGCTGATCTTGCTGTAGATGTTGATGATGAACACGCCGGAGGGGGGTGGAGCCCTCCGGGGGTGATCCCGGCGGCGTTTCCCCCCTCCAATCTTCTCCGGCGGCAGCCTTCTGTCTCTCTGTTTCGTGGTTTCGTCTCTCGGCACCGCCTCCTTCTTGAAAAGGCCAGGGGACCCTTTATATAGTCGTTTTTAGGTCACGAGACACTCGGGAGAAGAAAGATCGACGGCATCGGAGCCACGGGGGCAAAAAGGGGCCCCACACGCGGGCAAGGAATCTGGCCGCGTGGAGGTTCCTCTTTTCCACCTGGTTGGCCTTTTGGCCCTCTACTTTTTCCCATGGTCTTCGTCTCGAAAATTCTGAACCGTGCTCTTTGGCCTTGCCCTTTTTGGAGTCCCGAAGCTCCCGGAAAGTCTGAAACACTAAAAAGTACGTTTTCTGAAAAAACAGGGTTAGAACCAAAAGAAGGGGGATTGTTCAGAAAATCCCCCAAATCATTATAAAACATGAATATAAGTTGCTAATATGTAGGAAAAACAAGTAATAACATGCAAAGTTCATGTATGCATTTTACATGCATCAACAAGCTGCTCAATAAGATACACCAAGCCCTCAAGCTAATGATCAAGGTCAAACGAGCAATCAAGGCCAAGCTAGTGATCAAGGCCAAGCTACTCATCCTAATCATGATCAAGGTCCTATCATTGTTGAGAGAGCTCAACTAGTGGTGATCCTTCACCCATTGTTGATCAAAGACGAGATGAAGATGGAAAAGTCTCCGATGAAGAAGGTGACTCTCAAGCTATATCCAAGAAATCTTTGGAGGAGATGTTAGCTCGTAGAGAAAAGAGAAGGCTAGAGAATCTTGAACGAGCAGGTCACACGGAGGACAAGATACTTGGGCAAGTTTGTGGAAGAGTTGTCACTAGGAGGCAATTGGAGGATTTTAGCAAGGGTCATGCTTTTTTCTCCTTCTTTGAACCCAAGAAGGTCTATGAAGCACTCGAAGATCAAGATTGGCTTGAAGCCATACATGATGAACTCAATAACTTCGAGCGCAACAAAGTGTGGAAGTTAGTTCCAAGACCCAAGGATTGCAAGAATGTTATTGGCACCAAATGGGTGTTCAAGAACAACAAAGACAAAGATGGTATTGTCATTCGCAACAGGGCAAGATTGGTGGCTCAAGGGTTTTCTCAAGTCGAAGGTATTGACTTCGGTGAAACCTTTGCCCCCGTAGCTCGTCTTGAATCCATTTGCATCTTACTTGCTTATGCATCTCATCATAATTTCAAGTTACAACAAATGGATGTTAAGAGTGCTTTCCTAAATGGTCCCATTAATGAGTTAGTATATGTCAAGCAACCTCCGGGTTTCGAGGATCCCAACCACCCCGATCATGTCTATAAATTCGACAAGGCACTCTATGGACTTAAACAAGCTCCACGTGTGTGGTACGAGCACCTTAAAGAGTTTCCAGTGGATCGTGGGTTTAATGTTGGTTTAATCGATCCCACCCTCTTTACCAAGACGTTTGGATGTGACTTATTAATATGCCAACTCTATGTGGATGACATCATTTTTGGGTCTACTAACACTTTGTTCAACGAGGAGTTTTGCAATCTTACGACCGATAGGTTTGAGATGTCTATGATGGAAGAATTGGAGTTTTTCTTTGGCTTTGAAGTGAATAAATATCATGAAGGAAATTTCATCAAACAAGCCAAATACACTCAAGACATGCTCAAGAGATTCAATATGCATTATGCCAAGCCTATGCAGACTCCCATGTCCACAACCACTGACTTGAAACCCGACCCCAACGGTAAAGAGGTAGATCAAAAGGTATACCGCTCCATGATTGGATCTTTGCTCTACCTTTGTGCATATAGACCGTATATCATGTATAGTGTAGGTAAATGTGCAAGGTTTCAAACCTCTCTGAGGCAAAGTCATTTGGAAGTGGTGAAAGGAATCTTTTGATATTTGGTTCATACCCCAAATTTTGGTCTTTGGTATCCCAAGGGTTCAAGTTTTCAGCGTTTTGGGTATTCAAATGCGGATTATGCGGGAGAGAAGACGGATAGGAAGTCCACCTCCGGGGGTTGCCAATTCCGTGGCCGCTCCTTAGTGTGTTGGTCTTCAAAGAAGCAAAACTGCATTGCTCTCCACCACCGAGGCCGAGTATATCTCCGCGGCAAGTTGTTGTGCCCAATTGCTTTGGATGATGCAAACCTTTAAGGATTATGGTATTCACTTTGACAAGGTGCCTCTTCTTTGTGACAATGAGGGTTCTATCAAGATCGCCTATAACCCTGTTCTTCATTCCAAGACGAAGCACATTTAGATCCGTCATCATTTCATTCGGGATCATGTTGAGAAGGGTGATATTGATCTCTCATATGTGTCCACCAAGGATCAACTTGCGGATATCTTCACGAAGGCCCTTGATGAACCAAGATTTCGAGCTTTGAGGAATGAACTAAATGTCATCGATTCATCCAACTTCACTTGAAACTTTGCATGCGTACCTTCATTATATGTGTTATTAGGTTTGGATGTAGGCATGGACATAGGGGGAGTGTTACTCAACTCATGAGTATACACTCCTCTTATTATGCGAAAATCAATACTTCATTGCATATCTAGTCATTTTGTGACTCATTGTGCTTAATTGTGAGTGGTACTCTTGGACCCAAGATACATCTTCGCGGTGCCAAAGTACACACTCAAACACGGTGGCCATGGCCACCAACCTCCTACTTACGGAGTTGTTTTTATTTTTGGCTCTTTCACGCAAATACTATTTCCCCTTGACAACTTGTGCGGTTTCGGTTTTTATTCTTTTGCATCTTGCGAACCCGCATCGAGTAATGTCTCTCGTATGCCAGTTACAATCTTCCAAACCCAAGCTCCCTTTTCCCAAAAGACTATCTCTATCTGAATGTTCTTGTTTTTTTATCTTAGCGTTCTCAGATTGGGTCTGGTGGAGGCTTCGGTGAAACCACCGGAGGTTCCGCTGCACCTGTCCACCGAAGCCCACCGGTACCTCCGCTGGTGCGAAATTCGCCCAGCGGATAAGTACTGCGCAGCGCTTCGTGGATAAGGGGCGGAACCTCCGGTGAAACCACCGGAGGCTCCGCCCGCTGCGGTTCTACGGAATAAGATCTAGGGCGAGCGGGGGTCAACAAGATCCAAATCTTAATCCCCCACTCGCCCTCCCTCGTCTTCCTCCAAACCACCGCCGCCTCCCATGTCTCGCCGCCGGGAAGAGCGCTCCACCGCCGGGAGGCCCTCCTCCTTGTCTTGGACCGCTCCAGGCTCTCCCTCCTCCCTCTACTTCCACCATGGATGCGGGTATGTATGCTCTCTCTCTCTCCCATATAGTTGATGGATGGGGAAGCACTAGGAGCCACATGTTCTTCACATCTGGATGTGGGATTTAGGTTTGGGAGTAGGAAATCACGAGTACGAACCCTAGAAACCTAGATTGTGAGTATTAGGCATGAATCACTTTGGTTCTTAGGGTGGATTTTTTCATGTGCCCTAACCCCTTGTTATTCATCCCTAATATTCCTCATCTCTTGGTTTCTCGGATTTGTGCGTCATATAAACTTGAACATTTACCTATTCTTCATGATTTTCTTGCTATATCTCTTTCATAGGCGCCTCCGGATCCAAGGGCAAGGGAACTCGTTCCAAGAGCGTGACTAGTGGGAAGGATCCAAGGGTTGATGAAATTGAGGAGACTTTGGATCCATCTCAGCCCAAGCGCAAGTCAAGATTCCGAGCTCTCGAGAAGACTTTGCCTCACAAAGAAAAATCTGCCTCTCAAGTTTCCGAGGCAGTGTTCTTGGAGACTCGTCGAGAGAAACCCCTATGTTGTTGATCGCAACCGCTTGCTGCCACAGTTCCGGGGTAAGGACCCACACTTCCACATTGTTTTCAATCTCAAATTTATCATGAGATCCTTATGAGGAAGCCCAAGGAGAATGTTGCCCCTCAACACACCATCAACTTTGGTCACATGGAGAGGAAGCCGGATTACTTTGGAGAAGCACTCGAGATTGTTGATGCATTCGGCCTTGCTCCCATTATGCAAGTCCAACAAGATTATGATGAGGGATTGGTGTGTGAGTTCTTGGCTACTGTACACCTTTCCAATGAAATGGAGAGTCATCTCATTTGGATGACTAAGGGACAGAAACTCACCATCAAGTGATCCGAGGTTGGGGTTATCCTTGGCGGTTACCCGGATCATGGACCTTTTGCTGGTGGCGAGGAGTTTGAAAGTGGATGGTTCCGTGTTCATGCTACCAATACTCAATCACTCTCTAAGGATCAACTCACTCCTCTCTATCACTGGAAGAAGTTTCATGTTGGGTTTGTCAAAGGTCTCTACCCCCACTTATGATATTATGCTCCGCATCTATCGAGAGACGATCAACCCCAAGGCGGGGAACATTGATGAGATCCAAGGCTTCCTCAAGAATCTCATGCTTCTTACTCATGAGAAGCGTCTCTCTAGCATGACTCAGAAGCTCAACGCACTTGACTATCTTTGGAATGAACTCTGGAATGTCAGTGTGCAAAGGAAGAACGCTTTCTTTGGGCCTTTCATAATGAAGATCATGTTGAATGTGTGGGAGAACAAGTTCCCGTAAGATCCTCTTGATGACACTAATTGGATCCCACACACGGAGAAACGTCTTCTCATTAAGGACCACACCGAGCCTATTGACCATCCCACTCCTGCTGCTCGCAAAGGCAAGGACAAGCCACGGGTAATCATTGACGAGGAAGTTGAAGAAGAAGAAGGTGGTCCCTCTCGTCCTCCTCCTTTGACAATGCTTTCAAGTGGATGGCTCGGGCTCTCAAGAAGGTGTTCCGAGTGAACAAGAAGATTGAGCAGCATCAATGGGAACTTCACTATGACAAGGAGCTTAAACACCGCAAGGCAGCACCGGCAGAGCGTCAGTTTTGTCGTGATGGTGGCGAATCTGTGGAGTCCCCGGTGCAAGATAGCATCACCAACTGGGACAAGTGGCAAGCCTAGGATTCCAAGGGCAAGATCATCGAATGGTCTAATGAGGAACCAAGAGAAGAGGTCACCAGCTCTCGCCGTCGCGCCCATCCCCCAAGCATGGATAACTCCTCCTAGTGATCATAGGGGCATTAGCATCGGTCTCCCCCTGTTTTGGTATCTTGATGCCAAAGGGGGAGAGATATCTACTTAGGAGCGGGCATTTGCATGGGTTCTCTCTCAAGCGTATATTTTGATTTGCATCTTTCGTCTTGCTTGAGAGAGTTGGCTATTTGGAAACTTCGTCTATTTAATTATTGTGCATTGCGAACCTCGTTATGAATTATGTGAGCTTGTGAACTTAGTACCTTAATTATATCACTTGTTGTGTGCTCACTATTATATTTGTGTTTAGCTATCCATATTGTTTAAATTCTCTCAACATAAAGGGAGCATATCTCTAGGGGGAGCTCCATTCATGTTGTGTGTGTTATAGTTATGCAAATAGGGATGTTGTCATCAATTACCAACAAGGGGGAGAATGAAAGATCATCTTCCGTTCTGATAATTAATGTAGACATAACTATTGGAGTAATGTCTATTTGAGAGTATTTGCAGGTCCTATTAGACATATATGAAAATTCCCAGGTTCAACAATTACATAATCTCAATGGGTTACAAAAATGTTTCGAATGGAAAGAGCTCAAAGAACCATTTTTGCAAGCAAAGGAGGCTCCGGTGAAACCACCGGAACCTCCGCCCCATACATTTCCCAGCCATCCAGGCGCGGGCCTCCGGTGGTGGATCCGGTGTGGCCTCCACTATAAACACCTTTGGGTGCATACGAAAGGAGGACGCAGCGGAGCCTCCGGTGAACCTCTGGTGGGCGGAGCCTCCAGTGAAACCACCGGAGCCTCCGATGGCTCCACTACCCCACTGTGGGGCTTGCCTCCAGTGGCACCTCCGGTATGGCCTCTGCCAAAAACCCCTTCAGGTGCATAAGAGTGGAGGACGCATCGGAGACTTTGGTGGACCTCCGGTGGGCGGAGCCTCCGCCAAAACCACTAGAGCCTCCGCCCTGCAGGATCCAGTTCGAAGGAAAGTGAGTGCGCATGTGCGCGTATGTGAAGACCACCAGAGCCTCTGGTGCTGCGTGGATCTTCCCAACGGCCAGATTTGGGGAAGGGTATTTAAAGCCTTCCCCTACCTCATAAATGTTTAAGATTTTCCCACTCTCTCCTAGCCATTAATGAAGATTCAACCTCCTAGATCTCCCTCTCCAACCACCCAAACACTCCCAAACTTTGTCGAGAGCTAGAGGAGATCCGTGATTCCACAAAAGGAATTTCAAATCCATCCACCACATCCTAGTAGATCTAGAATCCTACTTGAGGCCTAGAAACCTTAGTAGATCTTGTGCTTGTAGCTTCCACCTTGTTGCAAGAAGTTTCGGATCGCTTGAGGGCCTCCATCCATCTTGTGGAGTGACCTCAAGCTCGTGTAAAGGTTTGGTCAACGCCTTCAAGTCGACCTCATAGTTGAAACGATAATCTCCCTCACCGGAGAAGCTCAAGGAGAATAAGGTGTGTACAACCGTGCTATTGAGGAGCGCCTAGGTGGCTCCCCACCTCTCCAACGTAGACGTACTTCTCTTGAGAATGAACTACGGGAAACATATCTTGTCTCCTTGTTTACAGTTTTGGTTTATCTTGCTACCTTTCGTTTTACTTCCGTTGTGTATCTTATCTTGTTCACATAGGTTGCTCACCTAGTTGCACATCTAGAGAACCTTATCTTATCTTGCTTAGCCCTACTAAAAGGAAAAAAAGAAAAATTGGTAGTCAACCTATTCACCCCCCCCCCCTCTAGTTGACCATAGTGCACTTTCACCTGGGTCTCGCCCGACGTTTCGTTGCTGCTGCCGCTCCGTGGGCGCCGAGTAAGCCACCTCGTTGGTCGTCGTGGCCGTTGTGGACGCCGGACTGAGGCCCATCTCGGTGTATATTTGAGCTCCTGGCGGTCACATACCGCCCTCGCCCGCGGATCAAGGTTGGATGTATCCGTGGTGAGAATCATGAAGTCCCCTCCTCTTGTTGGACGGAGACTTGCCAGCCTTGATCTCAATCTTCTTGTCCGTCTTTTTGGAGAACTTCGCCCACTTGGCCTCGGTTGCGGCACGTCTCTCGACCGAGTTCTTCGTGACGTTCTTCATGACCTTATCAATGGCGGCATGCACTCGCTCCGAGCTCGCCGCCGCCGCCGCCTTTGCTTTCTTGTTTCCTGCTGCTTGTGATGGCGACAGAAATTCCTTGCTACACCTTGATGGTGCCAGGAATTCTTGTTGCTATGGATGGTGTGTTGGGAACCCCAAGAGGAGGGTGTGATGAGTGCAGCGGTAAGAATTTCCCTCAGTTAATAACCAAGGTTATCAATCCAGTAGGAGAAAGAGGATCTTCGGAAGGTTGATACCACTGATGCTGGTGATGGCGCCTCACCAGTGTCAGCAACAACGCGGAACTTGCACACAACACAACCAAAATACTTTGTCCCAACGATACAGTGAGGTTGTCAATCTCACCGGTCTTTCTAAAAACAAAGATTAGACGTATAGTGTGGAAAATGGTGTATGGTTGTAGTAAGTAAAGAAAGCAGGGAATTGTAGTGGTTTGTTTAACATTGTAGGAAAATGGACCTGGGTTCATAGGTTCACTAGTGGTGTCTCTCCATAAAATATAGCATGTTGGGTGAACAAATTACAGCTGGGCAATTGACAAATAGAGGTTGCACCGTAGTGCACATTCATGACATGATGACTACTATGATATTTAGTGCGGGCATTACAACAATATACATAGACCGTAATCCAACTGCATTTATGACTAACAATCCACCCCCAGGTTATCATTTGAACCCTCTTATGTATTAAGTTGCAAGCAACAAATAATCGCATTAAGCAATGTGTGTAATGTAAGCAATGATTGTGCACGCGGGCACTCACACCGCAGTTTTCTCCCTAGTGGCAACATCACATCCTCCCCCGGCACGTTTCTTTCACTCGAGCACAGGAGAAAAGGAGACATGAACCCAACTATCGAGCATAAATACTCCCTCTTGGAGTCACTAGCAACTACTTGGACAGAGCAACCACTAGCAAAGGAAAGCATGCAAGATCACAAATAACATATGCAATAAATACTATAATCAACTTGGCATAAGTTCAATATTCATCGGATCCCAGCAAACACAACACATAGAATTACATAAGAACAATCTCGATCATGTTAGGAAGCTCACGAGATCTAAACATTGAGGCATAGGAGGAGAAGACAACCATCTAGCTACTGCTATGAACCCATAGTCCAAGGATAAACTACTCACGCATCACTACAGAGGCAGGCATGGTGATGAAGAGGCCTCTGGTGATGATCTCCTCTCCGGCAGGGCGCCGGAAGACAGCTTCAGAACCCCCTGATCTAGGATTGACGGCGACGGCGGCTGCGGAACTTTTCGGAGATTTTTTATCAGGTGCATAGGGTTTTCCTTCAGAGGGGAATAAATAGGCGAAAGGGCGGTGTCGGTGGGCCACCAGGGTGGACTCACCACCCCTAGGCGCGGCCAGGGGGCCGGTCCTGGCTATGGTGAGGGCCCCCTGGTGCCCGTCTTCGACTCCTCTTCAGACTTGTGGATGCTTCCGGGGAAAATAGGAACTTCGGGATTCGTGGGGTCCAATTCCGAGAATATTTCCAGAACAACTTTTCTGAAATAAAAAACAGCAGAAAACAGGGAACTGACACTTGGCATCTTGTTAATAGGTTAGTCCCGGAAAACGTGTAAAAATGCTATAAAGAAAGGATAAAACATGTAGTAGTTGACATAATATCAACATGGAACATCAGAAATTATAGATACGTTGAAGATGTATCATTTCCCATTGGCCTTTCCGAGTTGAGCACCACCTCTTCAATTTGAGCATCGCCAGGCTTTTGCTTTAGTCGGAGCCTATGCTTCTTCCATTTCTCATTGTTTTGCAACTTGTTGAAGCAATGTAGAGGCACAAAGTCCTTTCCCCCGTTGATAGCCTTGTACAAGGTGATAGCATCAATAATCTAGCAACAAGAGAAGTCAAGATTAGGAGATACATGCATGTTGTGATAGCATAGGAGAAGATGAGACACACAAACTTACTTGGTCTTTTGCACTCTTTTTTTTTTGAAACCTTAAGATTGTGAGGCAAAAGCCCCACAGCAACCCACCTTTTATTAAAAATAATAACTTACACCAGAGTAACCATATGTACAAAAACACTATACAAAGGCCCCCAAAAAGGAAGAGCCTGGAAAACACCTAAGGCAAAGCCTTAACCCAAAGCAGTAGACTATTTTGAACTTCCATTTTACACTTGTGTTTGATCAACAAGATTTCATGAATAAAACCACCCTTCCACTTAGCAAAAGAGGGTCTTTCATTCCTGAAAAAAGCAGCATTTCTCTGTAGCCAAATATGCCAGCAGGCCAACACCAACACCTCCATGAAGAAGGCATGACCAAAAGTTCTCTTAGCATGAGTCACAGCAGCTTGCAAATCATCCCCAGTATCCAGCCAAGTTATCTGAAGGTAATTCCACACTCTCTGGCTCAAGTTGCAAGTGAAGAAAAGATGCTTTCTATCCTCAAAAGCACCAGTTGGACAAAGAGAAAAATTGCCACTCTCCGGCCTCGCTGTGATGTTCTCAAAGGTTCCTTGAAACTTGTTCACCGACTTTTGGATTGCGGCCCATCTATGAGCTAGCGCATTTTGATTGCGATCCATGACGTACTCCACATATGCATTTGGTACTTGCGCTCATCAAACTCCGAGAGGATCCGCTTCCAATACGAGTCGCTTATTTGGTTGGCACCTGTGATCACGTCTTGGGTAATGGCACTCCATGAGTCAATCAAGAACTCGTCCTCTTTGACGGTCCAAGCTATGCCATGGCTTCCACTCTTCTTCTTATTTTTCTTCCCATCCTTGCCGACTTCTTCCACATCGTCACCGGCGCCATCACCATCTTGGTCGTCGTGATCATCGGCATTGTCGTTGTCCTGCTCCTCGTCGAGAATGGCGCTCTCGCCACCATATTGTGTCTACACCAACGACGAACAAACATTGGTCGGCCGGTGGACGCAAATCAATGAAACATTGGTGCCGGGCCGTCGTGGGGAGTCCATGAGTACTGAAGGAGGCCTGGGTGCCGAAGTCGTAGCCGTAGGAGGGCGCCCGGTCGGTGAAAAGAGCGCGGGGACCGGCGTCGAAGATGTTGTGGACGCCGTCCTCGAACGACAGGGTGCACCCGGACTAGGCCTGCCCGGACGCCGCGCTGTCCCGGCGCAATCCCGGGGACACCTCTTACGCCTTGTTCACGTCGAGTCCCGTCCCGGCACCGCTGGGCGCGCCGCCGCTGAACACAGAGTTTGGGTCGAAGCCGTTGTAGTTTCCTCCGTAGCCGTACGCGTAGCTGGCATAGCCGCCGGGCTCGTTGAAGTTGGGGGAGAGGTCTGGGCAAGGACAGAGCCTCGACTGTGAACGAGGCGTGCTCGTGGCTTCCACGTGGAACAGCGACGCCGAAGCCGACGAGCTCGAGCCACCTCCCGGGCTGCCTCCTCATACGGCATCGACAAGCAGCTCAAGGTTCGCCGCCGCGTTCCGGGCCTCCGTCTTCTCTCGCCGCAGCCGGCGCTCCTTCGTGGAGACGTTGCGCCGGTCGGTCAGCCGCCCACTCGGCGTCGGTCATGCCCTCCGACCGCTTCTTCTGGGGGCGCGGCTGCAGCACGCGGCGCTTGACGCCGAGCGTGCCGGCCTTCACATTCTTCGGCGGCGGTCTCGGCGGCCCTTTCGGAGGCATGGTGCCGACGGCGGAGAGAGGCGGGAAGGGGCGTGAAAAATGGGCGGCGGCGGGGAAGGAAATGGCAGGCGTCGGGGGACGGAAAGGGTTTTTGGTGGGTGCTTATGTCACTGGCAGGGAGGGCCCGCGGCGTGGAACGACTTGTCCGGTGCCCTCACAGGAGCCCCCTGGGAGACGGGGTTAGGCTGGGTTTGCCGGACGGGAACAAGGGGCGCCCGGGCGGGAAGACCCAATGAGGGCGCGACTGGGCGTGGTCGGGGCCCGTACGGACGGGAAGGCGCTTGGGACGGCATTTCGGGGACGCGAGTGGAGATGCTCTTAGGTAGGATAAGGATCGCGCCGCCCAGACGAAAGAATCGATTGGGTATTTTTTTTATTTAATCAATCGATCGATCGGTATATACGCGTTAATTCTCGATTGGGATTTTTTAAGTCGTTAATTTCCACGTACAGGTTAATTCTCGATTGGACTTTTTTAAAGTTATTAATTTACGATTGGGCTCTTATGGATGGATCGCTACGTGACCTCGTAGATTGATGGGCAGTGCTAGACGTAGGTCGCCCTAGGATTTGCTAATCCTAGATCCCCTCGCGAGCCATCGGATCTGCATCTAACGGCCAAAAATCCGTAAAACGTATTTTTGCATTTGAGCCCCTGACTTTTTTAGATATAGAACCCGCAGTCCACAACAGACCCACTTAAGCGAAGGGGTATATCGCGTTTCCCCGGGCTATCTCGATAATTACAGCAAAACTGCCATTGCAACAAATTCACTAGTATCGCAACAAAAATTATCGCCCATGCGTACAAAAAAAGTATTGCAACAAATTGTTCCGAAACAAAATCGAAAATATAAGTAATGATACAAAAGAATAGTTAAACAATGTGTTTATTTTTGCAACGAAAAAGTTCAAGCAATTCAACAAAAATCACAACCTATTGCAACAAAAAAATTATTTGCATCAATTAAAAAGTTGATAAGCAACAAAATAGTTTGTCATTGTTCCAGTTGCAACAAAAATTATCCGTCGTTTCAAAAAAAAGCAAAACGATAGCAACAATAAAACCACATGTTTACAACATGTGAATGAACGCATAAAAACATATCATTCCAAATGAATTCTAAACACATATGCGTATTTTTTACAAAATCATCCAGAAAATATTGCAACATCTCGCTTGTGATTTCTCAACAAAATGCATGCAAATTTGTCACAAATTTTAAAGACGTACGCAACATCCATTAAAAGTGATGAAACACTTAACGTATATATGGTTGCACGTAGTGGGTGGAAATATATTCTAACTCGAAAATTGGCCTAAAAAGACAAATTGTTGCTAACTGGACCTAAAAGCTGGCCCAACAAGACTCCCCCACGCTGGAACAGGAAGGGACATAGGATTAGCAAGTCTAGGTCCTCCTAGACAAAGCGTTTTCCTAGAATGATAGATCGACCAGGACCTACCCGTACACAACCATCGTCACCGCAAACTATATAGTAGAGATGCTCTAAATGTAAAACATTTCAAATGTAAGATTTCGAATGTTACAATAGCCAATTAAGAATGGAAAACCTTTAATGGGACCACTTCCATATAATTAGTGATTAGAGATTTTTTCCTTTAACTTTGGTTGCGAAATTTGGATACTTTTCTCTATATAAGCAAAACTATTTCCTTTAGTTATAAGTTAGAGTAGCTTAGTGTGGTTTGAAGAAACAGAGTTGCGTGCATGATGTCTTCTTTTTTAATTGTGTTTTCTCTTGTAATCCTTAGTCCTTTGTACGCTCTATCTTGACAATCCTAGCCAATATATTTTGATTGGAGCTATACAGCTCCTCAACTGTCTCGATAGTACTCCTATGCGTAGTAGACACCTAATATTAGACATGGGGTAATTTTTTTTTTAGAAGATCATGGGGTAATTTTATGTCCTTGATTTTCTCATGTACCGATAAACTCTATTAAAATCAATGTTTTTTATTTTTTACGTCCTCATATTTTAACTGGTAGTAGTAATAATAGCACCACAAGCCAAATTGTGTTGTAAATTTAGTTTTTTTTTTTTTGTATTTAGGAATGTCAGATTAGTAGTCTAATAATAAAATATCTCATGCATGCATCCGTGGATCGATGCACTAGCACATGCACACACAAGCTAACTTCTCTAATTTTATTTGCATTCAAGTATTGATATCTAACTTAAACCATATATACTAGCCAAACTAAAATAATTAGGAGACAAATATTATTTAACCTACATAAATTAATAATCCGAGAATCCGGGTTATCACAAAGTGTATATATATATTACCCTAAAAATGTTAATGCATTAGCAAACATCTCGATATTAGAAAATAAATACATATTTCGGATGCATATATCCTAAAAATGATTTATATCAGAAAAAAGAACATATTTTGGATGTATGTATCTCGAGAATGTTGATGTACTAGTTTAGAAAGCGCGGCTTGCCGCGCACCCCTATTTTGTTCGAAAAATATTTTGCCCGTGATCCTCATGTTTTATACAGATTACGTGATCCTCATGTGTTATACAGATTACTAAGAAGACAGTAGTACTGATAGTAGCGGGGAACAAAATCATAAATATCAGGCATAAGGCGATTAAGTAGATACATAGGCACGAAAGTATAGAGTTCTCTATTTCAAAAAAAAAAAGTACAGTGTTCTCATTCAGTGTTGCAATAAATGAGGCATCCCATTCAGGTTTCTTCCATGCTTCAAAAGACGCATAAAACAATGATAGACTTACGTTAACCATCAGCATAGTTTCCGACTGTCTTATTCCTCAGCATCCATGTAAGGGCCGACTGCCACTTTCTGGCGGCAGTCTGCTAGTGGTGTTCTACTGGAATAGATAGGAGAGGCTGTAACCTGGTCGTTTGCACCATAAGTTGTTACATGGTTATTAATAGGAATAAAGTCAGCCATCCTTACACAAACGGAGCACATCCTGTCAAACACATCGCCATGTGTCTTGGATATTATTGTACCTTGTCAGCAAGCGATTATGCTGATTCTTCAACTCATTATGCTTATTCTTATTGTGCTCCAGAATAAGGCCATCAGTATGCAACTCTGTTTGGTCCTCCACCAGAGCGTTATGGCCGGTCTGCAAAGGATTGTGAGTCTGGGATAATGCATTATTATGTGCCCGCTCGAAGTGAACATGCGATGATCTTCATAGGCCTGTCGAAGCAGCTCGACATCCTCTATCGCTTTCTCAGCTAATTCTTGATGTAGCCTCTGGTATGTCTCCAATGCAGCAAGCCTTCTTTCCACCTATAAGTTGGATATGTAGTTGACATCATCTACTTTGACGTGTGTGTGTGTGTGTGCAGCAAACTGATGACACCACCTCTGCAGCGCTCTCCACGAAGGCATATTTGCTAGGCTAAGAATGTCATCAATATATAAGGTTCTTGGCAGTGCACTGAAGCTATCTGATGGCACACTCATGTCTATCCAAGCTCTGTGCCTCCCATAGTTGATCCCAGCGGTAGTAACAGCAAATATGTTCAGCTGTGAAGTGTCTACAATTAGGCGAAGGAACGCCTGGCGTGGAATGTACACAGTCTGCATTGCCTGTAAAGGAAAGTAAAATAGCACACATTAAAACCAGTTGAAGAAATAAGGCATACAATCGTAAATAAAAATGCATAAGCATTAAGCGTGTAAGTACTTATCTTCATGTCTAATGGTCTAAAATGACAGTAGAAAATATACATTTGTGTCTTAAACTTGGAACGATAAGTTTATTTCCTAATTGAGCAATGATGTATACACTGAGCCACTCGTACAGCTGATACTGTAAATAAATATTGGTTAATTTTTTAATTATCTATGCCGGTATAATACGATGTGTTGTGTTACAACAACAGGTTCAGCGAAAGAACTTTCAGAGGGCATTAACATACGAAAAAAAAAATCTCATTTTAGATGAACAGAATAACTGTAAAGCCAGTGTCCTCTATGATAAAAGGGAATTTGAAGTAATCTGCATGTCTGACAGTCGGTAATTTTACTATTCTTAGCATAAACATTCTGTCGGAACTATAAATTTATGTATTAAAATTCATTCTATACACATGGACAACATGCCGATAGGCACATCAAAATACAAATAGGAAATTCCATTCACTAAGGGCATGCACAATTCATCTTCCAAATACAACTGATAGATACCTACAATTTGGCAACCATATATGAAAAGCTAGACACCATAATTAGAGCTGCACGGTCTATCGAGGAAAAAACATTCAAGCAAATATGTAGGGAAGACGAAGAACAGAAGATGGTCTAAGGTAAAATTCAAGTTAGTCAAGGTTTAAGCCACATATCCCTGTACAGCAAGAAAATGCATGTACCTCGGAGATGGTTAAGTAATTTTCCAAATTGACTCTTGTGTCCGTTATTTTTAAACAAAGGCCTGCATACATCCGTTGTGGATGAAATGTTTCTGACCCTGTGCAACAGGAGAGAAAGACGGCTACCTGGCACATCGCTTCAACCCAGCGCACAACAGCATGCAACACTGAACAGGGTTGTCTGCCAGTAAAGGACATCGTTAGGAGGACACTCACAATGGAAACATAAGAGCAGAAAAAGGACACATACAAAAAAAATTGAACCTGGATGACCAACGATTGAACCACAACAACCTTCGTGTAGAACGCACCAACAGCTAGAAGAACAACGACACCTTCGAGCATGAGAGGAGAAACAGCAATATAGATTCCAATGAAACAATCGTTATCCAAAACATCGCAACTAAATCAGAAACCAAAAAGTGATACCTAAAATGATCTAGCTAGCATGATGTATCCATCAAAGTACATCTCCAGTTTGTTACACAACCTAAAAAGTATAATATTTTTCGTGGAGGGATAAAAGAAAGTTAGGACTTATGAAACCCAACTGGCAAAGGGATAAAACAATGTTTGGAATTAAGAAACCCAACTGGCAATGCAAGTTAACAACATTCCTTTGCTCTGCCATTCTAACCATGATAAAAATTAGCACTTCAGTATCATCTTGCTAATTTCTAGGTGTGGTAAAATCACTATTTGTAGGCACTGAACTACAGATCAATCACAATGAAAAACAACACAATATGTATGTTATCCAACAGTTCTCTGAACAAAATTGGGACGCTTTCTTGTCAACTTCCTAAGTTGTAGCTTCTGCAAACTACTATACACATGCAGAAACGCAGTTTTAACACCAAAAGTAGCAAGCAAAACGCTACATCAAAAAACTTTTCTATAAATACCATGGCAAGGAGCAGAGGTGCATGCATTGAATTGCAGCCAGTTTTAACAATAATAAAACTGGCACCTTCCTACTTTTCATGCATAGAATATAGATGAGAGAAATCATGAACGGGTTTGAACAACCAAGGAAACACCAAACAACACACTCTGAATGTCAATATGGTTGAATCATCATAATCTAACTTAAATTGATTTCTCTATACCGACACACTTTTTATCCGAAAACACTACCCTCTGGTCTTAAAATTAGAACGTTTCTCTATAAACACTGAATTGTTGGCTATCTGAAACTGAAAGGATGCTGAAGCACAAAATATATAGTTTATTTATTATTCCTCATGATTATAATAGTATTATAGTAGTGAATATTTCTTGGGTAGCCTAGCCTAGACGCGAAGGCATGAAAAATGATAAACTGATTAGATATGAAAATATCTACACCAACTGAAAAAATTCTACTTTCTTTGTCCATACTGGATACTAATGCTAAATTTGTGTGTTGCTGTCTAGAATTAGTATTACATGTGCAATCTCTTTAAGCACTAAATCTCTTTCTAATTCTTACTAATGGAGTTCCTCTAGATGGTCTTGTGAGTCCCTTTTAACATTACGAACAACAGAACCAGAAAGAAATAAAGAAAAAAAAAAGGCTTGACTTATTTCTACTAAGACTCACCTCAAGTCATTGGGCAGAAAGGGTACGCCTTACACAACTATTGTACCCTGTTAAAATCAACCCGCGCAAGACAACAATGCATTATTTTTCTTTAGAAAAAGTGGGGAAATTAAAAACATACTACAGACTACCAAGCTCTTTATGTTTACTGTACTTATGCAAATACTAAAGAAGTAACAAAGAGTGACCCAGCCAACAGCACAAATTAGAGAACATTGAACAAATTTAATACGACTAAGAACAATAGTAAACAAAAACGCACAATAACCTGAACAATGCAAACAACTTTTTTTTAGTAATATATGCCCCGGGGTCACCATTCTTTGAAGGAAGGGAGCTTACCAACTTGTCCAAAATGTGCCGATATTTGCAACAGAAATTGCATGAAGCAACATAGCACCAATACATCTGACGAAGAAGAGGGTGACACCACATATGACTATATTCGGACAGGAAAAGAGAGGCACGCTTATGTCGAGCATGAGATGAACCGGAAAAAAAAAATGGCAAAAATCTAAAAAAAACTTACCTAAAGACCAATCACTTTTACCGTTGGGCAATCTGCATCGTCCATTTCCATGGTGAAATATGCCTACTTTTTTTTGTTCAGTTCATAATAAGAGAAAAGAAAATTAAGATACACAACGGCAAGAAAATAAATCAAGTTAACCACATGGAAAATAAATTTAAGATAATGACCTGATCATAGTCGTCTCTTCACACAACTAATGGATATTGAATCTTCCTTTTATCAACCGCACCAGACACAAGATGTTTTGAGTTCACCCTTATTATAGCTGAAAAATCAAATAATTTCCAAATTATATGGCGAATCAATACAGTGTAACTACAGTTTTAGGTTTACTTTGACGGTAGTGCAAATGGAACAAAACTGAAAAAAGATGCTATGGATCACTATATATATACTCACGCGTGTTCTCAAATAAACTAAATAGCGCGGACCATCTAATTTCCTACAACACAAACAATGCATAAAATTGTGCTACGTTGTTCTTACGATCCAAATTTAGTCTCGGATATAATCAAACCAGAGTATCGAACCCAACAGCTACATGTGTCTCAGTGTTCATGTTTTGTAAGATGTGCGCTAACTGATGTTACAAACGGGTAACAAACCTCAAAACAGTGGGCGGTGTATCTAATACACAAAATGAGCTCCACAAAATAGATGGCATGTTATTTCAGTCGTTCATTTTCATATCACCAAGCATGCCTAAGAAAAAATAACATATATTTTAAAATCTGTCAAGATTTCAGGCTACATAAGAGATTCTAAATTAGGTACTACATACCATTTTTCAATTGGCAGACCTGAAGGCACACTTCCGAGTCAACTATTGCATGCTGAACAATCTCGAAACAACCTGTGTGGAAAGAGACATACCACGTAAATAATGAGCAGGTCCTAAATCTGGGTACATGACCTCAAGTACCGGAAGATCTAAACGCTAGAAAATTCTCATTATACATATTTGGCCTACTCCACCCACTGTCGCCACCTGTACCTAGACCACCACAATCTATTCAGCATAAAAATATACGTTTTGAGATGCACGATAGGCAGATTAGTGTAATAGGAAAAGGGAGAACCAGCCGCAACTCACCTCGGCTCTATCTCGTCCATTTGTGGCGGCCGTCGTGCTTCTCCTTTGAAGTGCAGCCGGTCTTCCCGGCGACGGCATGGCACGCGGCGGCGGGCTGCGCTGCTTCCACTGGCCACCAACCGTTCATCGAAGAATCACTCGCCCCTCGTGTAAGAATGTAAGATCGACCTACGACTCGCTTCTCCGTCACCAGCTGCCAGTCGGAATTGGGGGTAGAGGCCTAACCAAGGCGGGAGCTGGCAGCTCGAAGGAGAGGAGTAGGGCAATGGGGAAGGAAGCGGGAGGAGAAGGGCAGGAGGAGGCGGAGCGAGCGAAAGGGAGAGGGGCGCGTGCAAGGAGTGGCGGCTAGGGTTTCACTTTCTGGTGGGGTTTCTATCTCGGGCTGTGAAGAAACGAACGGTTTAGATGGACGCGGAAACAATTCTCAGATCGGACGGCTCAAGTTGCCTAGTCGCTAAGGAGAGAGCAGTCTGTACGGAATGTTCCACCCAGTATGTCCATGACCAGTGGGACCAAAAACTGTAAAAAAAAATCACCACCGAAACGGACGCTCGAGATCGCGCTGCGGTCAAGATCTAACGGCCAAAAAGCCAAACGCTCTGAAAAGCGCCGGTCTCTACCCAAGGATGTTATCTTTAGATATATCCTGAAAAATGATAATGCATTAACAATCATTTCCATACCATAAAAAAATAAATCCAGATGCATATATCCAGAAAATGGTGGAGTCAACAATAATTTTCGGATCTTGGATGTATGAACAATTATTTCGGATGTTGATAAATTAACAACCATTTCAATATAAAAAAATGCATATGCATGTAAGAGGAAAACAAAAAGAATTCATAATGGTCTAGGGTATCAATTTTCACATACATTAGAGATCATAACATGGAAATTATATTCAATAACAATGTACCTAAAAAAAGGTTACATTTATGGTGTAAGAAATAACCACACATTCATGATCATAATCAGAATATTTCCTGATTTTGTGCAACTTTTGAAGAATCATATACATGGACTAACAAGAAATCATTGAATCATGTATGAACAAAAAAAGACCATATATTAACAAAAAAATGTCCATCTACTAACAAAAATACGAACCATACATTTTTTTAAAATTCGATTCATGTGTTCATTCAGATCAGAGAACAAAAACATGCAAATCAGATTCAGAAAAGAATAAACATAGAAAAGGAAACAAGATGAAGAAAAAATCATGTTGCAAACGCTAGATCCGGAGTCTTGGAGCTTATATCAAAGCAATCAACGATCGGATAAAGCCTCGCCATGACCGCTGGTTCAAGAGCATACACTGCCTCTTCCCCTCCCTCGCCAGACATCCGAACACGACAGACCTCCCGTCGCCTCCGTCCGGTCGCCAGATGAGCTCGAAATGGTGGAGTGGAGTTGTGGAGTCTGTTGGAAAATTCCATAGAAAGGTGAAACGAGAGGAAAGGAAAGGGGTTGGTGGGGCGTGGCCTGGCCTAAATTACCCCGACGTAAATCTCTCTCCATACCAGCTAAACGAGTCACTTGAGTGGGTCCTAACGCGGGATTGCGTTCACATGGGAGGAGCCGTCAAAGGCCCAACACGAATCTCCAACAAGGTTTAACGACAATGATACGTTGAGTACCTGCACGTAAGTGTGGTTTTGTATTTTCGCAAGTTGAACTGAGTATCTTCCACCAGCGGACCGAAGTTCTTTTTTTTAGTTCGGACTACAAGCGTTATGTTTTTTGTAAGGGAGAGTACAAGCGTTAAGTGAAGGCGTGAATGAAACCGACAACCAAAGGGTATATGAGAAGAGTCCAAAGAAGTAGCAGGGGGCGTATAGGAGCTTGTCTCGCTTCTCTCTCGAAAAAAAGCTCGTCTCGTAGGGAGCGGGGCCTACTTAAACCCCGGTACATCGTGACATTTGCACAAAATCATATTCAGCAGACTTTTTCACCGGTCGCCGCACGGTTCTCTCGGTCCTTCCCCCGTCCCCGCCCTTGGTCCCTTCAAGTCCCCAGTCCCCTCCCACTTCCTTGCTTGGCCCTTCCACCCCGAGTGCCTCGTCACCGAGTCTCCATGCCTCCCCTTCCCCGCAGGACCTGAGTTCCCCTTCCCCGCCGCCCCAGGAGTCCTCCTCCGTCTCTGGTACGCCACCGACTCCCGTGGCACGACCTAGCCGCCCTCGCGCTGTCGTGCCATGCTTCCTGGACAGTCCGCCGCAAACAACCCCGCCCACAACCGCCTTCCACATTTTAATACTAATTTATAATAAACTTTAGTACTTCATTTTAGCATTCAACATTTTTAGCGATCAAAATGTTTAGTTTTTTATATTGCATTCTTAAACACATAAAATTACTAAATGTTAGTTGGAACATATTTATAGCCATAATTCATATAATTAAAAATACATTTGCCTTGTGCTATATTTATATAATTTGTGGCTTAGTGATTCTCAATTAAGTTTAGATAACAACAAAATTATATAGTTTATAGTCTTGTACTAGTGAAGGCGCGAATGAAACTGACAACCAAAGGGTAGATGGGCCGAGTCCAAAGAAGTAGCAGGGGCATATATGAGATCATCTCGCTTCATTGAAAAAAGCACGTCTCGCAGGGAGGGGGACCTACTTAAACCCCGGTACAGCATGGCATTTGCAAAAAAATACTAAGAAGAATTTTCCACATGTCACTCCACGGCTCTCTCGGTCCTTGCACCGTCCATTCCGTAGGGCCCTTCCCGTACCCTCCCGTCCACTTCCTTGCCTGGCCCTTCCACCCCGAATGCCTCGTCACCGAGTCTCCATGCCTCCCCTTCCCCGCAGGACCTGAGTTCCCTTTCCCTGCCGCCCCAGGACTCCTCCTCCGCCTTGGGTACGCCACCGCCTCCTGTGGCACGAGCTAGCTGCCCTCGCCATGTCGTAGAATGCTTCCCGTACAGTCCGCCGTAGGCAGCCCCGCATTCCCGTCCTCAACCGCCTTCAACATTTTAATATTAATTTATAATAAACTTTTATACTTAATTTTAGCATTCAACATTTTTAACGATAAAAATGTTTAGTTTTTTTATATTGCGTTCTTAACCACATAAAATTACTAAATGTTAGTTGGAACATTTTTATAGCCATAATTCATATAATTAAAAATACATTTGCCTTGTGCTATATTTATATAATTTGTGTCTTAGTGTTTCTCAATTAAGTTTAGATAACAACAAAATTATATAGTTTATACGTTGCGAAATAGGTTGAGTACATTCATGGAATAACAATATGTGCACGATGCATACATGGTAATCAAGTAGCATCCCCTAATAGTAATAATCGATGAAATAAACAAATAATTATATTCTAGTGCTTTCTTGTAAATACAAGATGATTCTTTGATATGGCTGCATGGAATCCGTTCAGTACCATCTATCTATACAATCACTCGTTTATGTTACATAAATAAAGATTTATGCACATTACTAAACAAAATCTAGTTGACATATATTTTAGTTTGTAGTACAAATTGTAGGACTTTCAGCGCAACCCGACTATAATCCAAACTAATCTCGCTGCCATTGAGTAGATTGGTTTGTTTCTCCGTATGTGATACACACTATCGGTTAGTTGTGTGTATCTAGTCGTATTTTTTTTCCTTGTAAATAGATATTCAATAGTCTCTTTGACATAATAGATACAACTATAGTGGTTTTTATTACATTTCTAAATTTGGTCCCCTTCCTGTTTGGGCCTGGGGCGGTCATCTTGTTTTCCCGTCCTATGGGCCAGACCTACTAGTAAGCTATTTAAAATTCTGAAATGGTAAAATAAAAAAAATACAAACATACACAATACATCTAAATGAAACACATTAAAGCATACATTAACGTTATTTTGTATTTCTATTTTTGTTTGCTTTGATTTAGAATGACTCCGATTTTAGCAATTGAAATATCTCGAATAAATTATTAAAAGTAACATACCTACATGAAAAATACGGTCGGCTTAGCGCAAGTATATTATCCATGGTAGAGTTACGTAGAAATAATCATAACTTGTTTTTGAAATTTATCTACTTACCTTTCTATGTGTAATGAAAAACTACTAGCTAAATTTTCTAGTAAATTTCTCACAATATTCAACTTCTTTCGTGTAATGAAATTTTTTCATTGAAAATAGTATTTTGAAGATGAATTAACAACAAATGGTGCAAAACTACTCACGTACTTAATCTGAAATATACTCTTTCTCCGTAGACCGATGGCAATGGAGGATGTAGGATTTGACGATTGGGGTGCCATGTTTTGTCCTAACAACACAAGCGATACAAACACACTAAGATTTAAATCTCATAATTAATGTGATTGGTTGATTAAAAAACAAAAAAGAGTCCCCAAGAAAATGTTGACTTATTGGATTTTATATATATTTCAAGCAACATTTGATGGGTTTTGACTAAAATTTGACTTTAGTTTGATGTACTATGAAATTTTGGGATACAAATTTTGAGAACAACAAAACTGATAAGGGGATGCCTGATCTTCTCGATGAGCACTCTCGATAACTTTCTAGATAATTTGTGTCTCGCCGAAACCTCTGCAACTGATCCCTGATGCTAATGCAACAGCTTGCAACCCGTTCGATATTGTTAACTCCACACACTTACACAACGTAATCAACGACTACGAGTGATCATGTATCTTCTTATTCCTAGTGGAACAGAAGATAGCACGCATAATTTGCAAGGGGTAACACCACCAAACCGATGGGGATAATTTCAGATGAACATTGTTCAAGTCTGGAAACTAGGGTTTAATTTTTAACTGGGTCTAACCTAATTTCGTGGCTCCTACCATTATATGGAGGAGAGGGTGCCTCCAAGAGAGGGGGTGCGGCCCCTAACCTATTCCTACTCGGTTTGGTGCAAGCAAACCTTTACAAACCGAACCCAACATGGGCTCAGCCATATGGACTCGCAGGTCCTCTAATAAAAACGTTCGGGACAACCAAGGACATGTCCTTCTTGTTCCCATATCATCCTCCAATGCACCTATTGTGTGGATGGGTCCTTTAGCTCCTTCCTCCCTCTTCTCCCTTATATCAACATGATCATCATGTTCCATGATTTCCTCCTTGTCTTGTTGCTCCTCTCGTCCCATCATGGTTGTGGTATCAATAAATCTAATCATACATAAATGAATAGGCGTAGGTAGTATAACATTCTTATAAACACAAATATTGCATTGAATTAAGAAGTAATTCACCTTATAACAATCATCATCTAAGTTCAATATTTCCTTCCATCTCAAGCATGAACAAGCATCATGTACCCCTATTATATCCATATCATCCTCTCTTTCTTCAAAACAAGACGTTCTCGGCTTGTGGTAAGCTGAACATGGAAGAAACAAAAAGAACAACGTGTAAGCACAATATATGTATCTATAATGGGGTGCATTAGTTTTGTGGGCATGATATGAATACTCATGTGACATGAAGCAACAAATTTTGTATGTATTTAGCACAAAATTGTCACATGAAAACAAATAACATCTCATCATAGCAATCACAATTGCAGGTATAAGTGAAGCTCATAGAATCATGATCATAAGGAGAAACATCTATGTATAATTTCTTATTGTTTAATATCAAATCAAGTGTTCTCACAGATAATCTATGATCACATTTTGTGGTAGTAGTGCACTCAATTGTCTTCTCATGTTTATTATAATCATCATGTAAGTTGAACTCATTTTGCGAATATAGGTGAAGTATAAATCAATAGCATATGTACTTATCAAGTTCTGTTGGAAACCAAACATATGTGTAGAATCATGCTTAGATTTAGCAAATTGTAAACAATCCAACCGAGGTAACACAATGTTCAATTCAGCAATTTTATCACAAGTAATACATATTTGATCCACCATAAAAATTTCATTCATGTTATAGTCACCAATCAAATTAAAAGTGAAACAAGTAGTATAGGTCCTAGAATTGACATATGAAATTTCAGCAATCCTATTCATAGCACATTGCACAGTAATTGGTACATGTAACATGATGGAATACACAATATTAATAGGTGGTATTTTAGCAAGCACTTCTTTATGTGAAATCAAAACCACATGCTCAAAATTCGAAATATTCAAATTATCACATTGTGGTGAACTATATGTGCTTATCAACTCATATGAATCAAGTAACAAATTATTAGACTCACAAAATTCAGCACTTGCAAGTTTCAACTCCAAATGAGCACCAATGTTAATGACATCCTCCTCAGATACAGTAGGCACTGAATCACCTATCAAGTGGTGATGCAGGTTGTACTAGTGATGGCTCCCTTTCTTCAAGAGTAACCTGCATATCACAAGAAACAAGACTAGACACAATGGCATGCTCCTCCAATGTATGTGATGGTGGTGCAGGTTGTACTATAGGCTACCTTTCTTCAGAAGCAACCTGCACATCACAAGAAACAACACTAGGAGTAGACATGATTACATTAGTAGAAACAACCTCACATGTCTTCTCATCTTTTAATCCTCATGTACGGTTTTGTCTTTGCATTTCAAGGAGTTCAAGTCTTTGCATTTCTAGGAATTGAGGAGACAAAAATAATGGTTGACATCTAACCTCCTGAATTTTTTAAACCATGCATGTATTATCCAATTTTTCTTATTGTTCCAAAAGAATTGTACATCAGGATAATGGTTGTCAAAATTAACCTTATATCTATTGCACCATTTTTGTCCTAACAAAAGATGACAAGAAGTAAACGCTCTAGGAAGCACATAACATAAAATTCGTTCCTTATGGCCATGAATGGTTAAGGGAACAAAAACCATGTGAGTAATAATAAGTTCATCATCATTAGTGGTTAACATAAATGGATGATTTGTCTTTGGAACCAATTACTATTGTTCAACAACCTTAGAACTAACAAAATTATACCGTGTACCCTTATCAAGGGTAATAACAACATTGCTACCTTTGATGTTTGCTGTGAAGTGGCACAAATTTAACGCAGGGATCTCACTAGCATCCTCCTCCCAAAATGAATCACTGCAAATCGAACCCACACAATATGGTTTTTCCATAGAAACAACCATTGTTAGTGCAAATACATAACAGTATGTATATGGTGTACTCTCACAACTCACTCAAAGACATCAAAGAAAAGGTATATCTTACCGCTCCAAAGTGAATAGAGAACACTCACCAAAAAGTAGTAGTAACACGTGTACGGATGTGAAGGAGAGAATACCCGGGATTTTAGCTATCACAAGACAAACAAGGTATATGGAGGGGCTTTGTTTGGATACCTAACAACACAAAAATAGCAACTCCTATTTGTTGTACAATGTGATACAAAAACTCACCAATGAAACACACACGCGAAGAATACTGTGGCAAGCAACTATATGTATGGAATTATTGCAATGCACTAGAAAGAAACTAGCAAGTAGCTCAATGAAAACAGGCACACGATTGCTCAAACTAGTAGTGTCACACGTGGTATTGATAGTAACAAGCTCCAAACATCACTATTTGTATGAATGCTTCAGCCTCTTTTGCTCTTTTTATACTATTTCTTTTATATTTTTTCTCTCTTCTCTTTTCTGCAATGGCCAATACTGAAAACAGAAGCAAACTGTGAAGAAAACAACACTTAGGACACAAAGAACAAGTCCTATGAGCAGCCTGTGAGCACAATGTTAGCTAGTCTTTACTGGGTAGGCTCCTAAATATAGGTTGTAGAAAGGCTGTGGCTAAGTCACACTAAGATCATAATGGAAAACCTAAGAAAATTGCAAAAGAAACTAGAGAAAAACTATTTTAGCCGAATGTGAAAATAAAAAATGAAAAAATGAAAATGTTCCCAAACGAATTTGGGGATTTTGAGCGTAGAAAACTGCAGTGAACATACGAAGTGAGTTTGGGCTGGAAGCACTTTTCTCTCCTAAGCGTTTTGAGTACTCTTCTGTCAAAAATGGAGTTCGTATGCAAAAGTTATGACCAGTTGAAGTTTGGTGATCAAAACTACCAACAACTATGGAAATTGACTAGAACCCTATTATATCCCACGGCAGAAAAATCCCGGAATTTGTGCCCCGGCAGTACCACAATAAGGGTGGAGCAGTTGTGTAAGCACGACAAAGAATCAAGGCTATTTGTGCCACGGCGGGAGGCAGCCTCCGAGTCCAATAAGCATTATGGCGCGCGGTAGGGAAATGCTCAAAAGTATGCCGCGGCAGCAGTCCGATTGCTAGGACTCGGTACTCGCGGCGGCGATTCTACGCGAAATTGTGCTGGCGCGGTAGGATTCCGACTTGAAGGAGGGATCACGCGGCAGGAATTCGGGATGGTTCCGTGCCAAGCTCAGCAAGGTAAAATAACCTGATAGTAACCAGGAGAACCACTGACAAAAATTGGAAAGTTTTTGTGGCGACCAAGGTTGGAAATCCGAAGCAATCAAGAACAAGAAACCTCGGCAGAAAAACAGGATAACAAATCAATGCCCGTGGAGAATTCCTGGTGGGAGTCGGATTGGATCTACAAGTGGTCTCGAGTAGGAAATAAAGTTGTTTTCCCGAGCAAGATTGATCCAAACACACGGATAACAATGTTTTTGTGGGAATTTTTGGTGGACTCTAGGAAGAAAACACGAAGAACAACAAGAACCCTAACCCTAACTTGAAACTAGAAGGCTCAAAAAGGAGAAAACAGGGATGCAAAAATCAACAAGAACAACAACTAGAAGAAGCAATTGGTGTTGATCTAGGGCTATGGCAAACTCTACGAACACTATTTTTTGTGGCTTTTTCTGGATAGGTAGAAAACAAAAATGAATCTAGGGGATAAATTTCTCACCGAGTAAACCTAGTGCTCTGGTACCATATGATAAGGGGATGTCCGATCTTCTCGTCGAGCACTCTTGATAACTTGATGGATAATTTGGGTCTTGCTGAAACCTCTCCGATTGATCCCTGATGCCAATGCAACAACTTGCAACTCATTAGATATTCTCAACTCCACACACTTGCACAACGTAATCAACGACTACGAGTGGTCATGTATCTTCTTATTCCAAGTGGAACAACAGATAGCACGCAGAATTTGCAAGGGGTAACACCACCGAACTGGTGGGGATAATTTCAGATGAACATTGTTCCAGTCCGGAAACTAGGGTTTAATTTTTAACTGGGTCTAACCTAATTTTGTGGCTCCTAGCATTATATGGAGCAAAGGGTGCGTCCAAGAGAGGGGGTGCGGCCCCTAACCTATTCCTACTCGGTTTGGTGCAAGCAAACCTTTACAAATCGAACCCAACATGGGCTCAGCCATATGGACTCGCAGGTCCTCTAATAAAAACATTTGGGACAACCAAGGACATGTCCTTGCTGCTCCCATATCATCCTCCAATGCACCTATTGTATGGATGTCCCCTTTAGCTACTTCCTCCCTCTTCTCCCTTGTATCAACATGATCATCGTCTTCCATTCTTTCCTCCTTGTCTTGTTTCTCCTCTCCTCCCATCATGGTTGTGTTATCAATAAACATAATCATACATAGATGCATAGGCTTAGGTAGTATAACATTCTTATAAACACAAACATCACATTGAATTAAGAAGGAATTCACCTTATAACAACCATCAACTAAGTTAAATATTTCTTTCCATATCCATCATGAACAAGCATCATGTACCTCTATTATATCCATATCAAGAACTCACATAAATTTTGACAAACTTGAATTTCATCCATAGCCCTCTACTCGAGCTGCCAAATTAGGAGCACATGTAACAAGAGGAATTGATTGAATCCAAGACAAGGCAACATATCGTGTGAGCTTGTTCATCTATGTGCTTTTTTAAGTTTTTATTATTGGCATTAGAACATATGGGTTAACTGTACGTAGAATACACTTCAGCTTTAAGTTCGGTAGACTGCGAGTCTTCTCAGCGCTGTTGGGTCATTGTGTGCCAAGGTCTGTCAGTCCTTTGGTCTTTTGTTGTCAATGCCTCGTTGGTTGTGGCCCGGTTTGCAAAGCCCCTCCACACCAGCATCACCCTTGACTCGGCACCTCACTCGCTTATCCATCCACATGCACGCCACCTCCGTCGCTAATACAACCATGCGTTCTGCTTCCTCCCGATGGCCATCGTGCGGTTAGGCGCCATCTTGCGCCGCTGCTGCATGCGCTGCCTGTCTCTTTCCTCTCAACCATATCCCCGCGCTTGGATCCCCGCCGCCGCACGCTATCTCGGCCGTCACGTTCTCTTCTGCCCCCTCTCGGAAGGAGAAGCATGGGCCGCCGCTTACCACAGCCGCTGTGACGACGAGTGCAACCACCGCTTGCATACATGGCCGGTGCGAAAGGTGTATGGCCACCTATTCTCGCCTCGAGGCCTCCTTTGCCCATCCTAGTCGACACCACCATCATCGGTTGGCCCCAGATCAAAGCTGGCGCCATCGGCCACATGTCCCCTGTAACACCTGGGGGTGTTCCCCCTAAGTAGAAAATTGGTTGCTTTCCTTTTTCTTTTTGCATCACATGCATCATATGCATTGCACCATGTTTTCAAAACAACTCAAAAATTCAAACCACCTTAAACTTTCAAAACATGTCTAAAATTTCCAATTGAAAGTTGCAACCTAAACAACTCAACTTGTTTTCAAATAGTTGGAAGTTGAATTTATTTAAATTGCTTGTTAAATAAAAACTCCCTTTAATCAACACCCTAAATGGCAAATTCAAAATTCACTTCAAACTCAATCATAATGGGCATGATCCCAATTGTGGTTTAAGAATTAAAAATCTTCCAAACATTTTAAAACTCCCTAAGTTTTCACAGTGTTTGATTTTATTAAATAAAACTTGTTTATTTCAAAAATCCAATTGAAACCCTATTTGAAATTCAACTAACAATTTAAAATCAAACTAATATTCCAAAGTTTTGAAATCAATGCTAACATTGCTTTGACATTTCTGTTTTGAAAACTAATAAAAATATTTCATAAAATAGAACCCTAACACTTATTCCTTTCTCTCTCTCTCTCTCTCTCTCTCTCTCTCTCTCTCTCTCTCTCTTCTACAAAAAAAAAGGAAGAAAAAATAGAAAGAAAGGGGTGAGCTGTGGGGAGGCAGGCCAAGTGGCCACCTACCACCCACGGCCCAACCTTTTCCCCCAGCCCACCAAACCAGCGAGGCCCAGTCACCCTCCTTCTTCCTCGTACGGCAGTGCATCCACGATGTGCACGTCGCCTCTGCCTGTACTCGACAGCCACTGCTCCATCCCCACCTCCATAAAGCGCCACCCCCTCCTGCTCGCCCTAGCCCTAGCCCCCTCCTCTTTCTCTGCCGCCGCCATCCTCTCGTTCTCCTCCACCTCTGCTCCTCCCTCTCTAGTCGTTCTCTGTCTCTGTTGGCGATTGGGGGAGAAGTGGAGCTCGCCGACAGGGCCGCGACGTCGTGGGCTTTGCTGCGTCGATCAGGGCGGCTCATCGGGTCCGCCTCGACCCCGTGAACGCCATCGACACCGCCGTCGGCGCGGAGAAGGCCCCAGCTGCTCGCGCTGCTTCCATGAAGACCGCGGACGCCGAGGTTCTACTCCGATTCGTCGACGTTCCCTTCCCTGCCGCCCTCAACCATCTCCGCCACGACCCTCCGGTGAGCCTCCCCTTCCCATTCCCGACCTTACCTGCTTGTTTCATGTCCGTCTGCGGGTCGTCACTGTCGAGCTCGGCCGCCATGGATGCGTGCATCGCTGCTCTCTGTCGCTAGCGCACGGTGGCGCCATCTCCACCTCGTGCACCGTACGCCACGTCCTCCTCGCCTCCGTGCACGCAACGCACACCGCGGGTGCACGCACTCACCCGCGCGAGCGAGCTCACCGCCCCGCCAGCCGCCCGTCGCCTGCCGATCGCCGTCGTCGAACTGCATCGCACGGACGCAGTTTTCAGTTTCGACAGTTAACAGCGGTGGGGTTGCCTCTTATCCAACCACGATCTGTTTCTATCACAACACACAGCTATAGTCCACTGGCCCTGTTCCTTGCACCGCGCCGCGAGCACCCAGGGTCGAATCCCTGCGGGCGCAATGCCCCCCCCCTTTTGGTGATTTAATCATCGCCAGCGCCCAGGGCCCACCAGTCATTGGCCCTCACTGCCACCTCACCACGCACACACGCCACTGTGGCGCCACGCTGGCCTAGGCCCACTGCCAGCCAGCGTGGGTAGCCCTGCCCTCGGTATAAAATGTTTTGCCCTATTTTCTTTTAAGTGATATTTAAACCTAAAATTTGAACAATTAATATCTACATCATTTTAACTCCAAATTGCACAAGCAAAATATGTATCCCAATCAGAAACTCATGAACTTTTCAAATATGTATTTTGTTTACTGTTTTGAACATTCCAAATATTTTCGAAAACTCAAATTCAAATAACTCTTTTGAATTTGATTAAATCCATAACAAATTCAATTTTATTTCAAATGGGACATATAAAATATGTTTTCCAACCAAAATTTCATGCTCTTTCCAAATATAACATTTGTTTTCTGTTTTGGATAAATAAAATTAATGCAATTACTTAATGCTTTAATTAAATCATTTAAATGGTGAAATTCATAACTAATTCAATATTAATTCAAATGTCACAAATGAAATATGTTTTCCATGCCAAATTGAACCACCTTTTCAAATATAAACTTCGTTTCCTGTTTTGAATAATTAAAAGTGGTTAAATAATTTAAACCTCGTTTAAATCATTTAAAATTGCTAAATTAATAACTTGGTCAAATTAAATTCTTTTTGGACATATAAAATATGTTTTTAAACCAGAAAAGCATAACCTTTCCAAATATGAATTTCATTTAATGTTTTGAACAAATAAAAATTCAAATAAATTCATATTTGAATTCAATTCATTTAAATCTTGTTTAAACTTGTTTAATTCATAAGTAATTCATCTTAATTCCTTTTTCAACAAATGAAACATGTTTTCCATCTAAAATTGTGTGTTCTTTCCAAATATGAACTTTGTTATCTGTTTTGAACAATTAAACTTGGTGAAAACAACAAATGCTTGAGTAACCTCTTAAGAAGCCAAAATCTCTTAACCTAATAAATAAAATTTCCAAACTTGGTAAACCTTATTTCAAATTGCACCTAAGGTTGTTTTCTTTCTGTTTTCCTCATCCATGCATCATGCTAATTCACTTACACATGTTGGTTAATTGTAGATCACTTAATTCAACCTTAATTCATGGGTTTTCCATATGCAATCCAAATTGCATATGGGTCCATTTAAACATGTTTATCATGTCAGCTAGTTTATCTTGATGCATCTTTAAACTTGTCATGCATCCATATCTTGATCATGCTGGATCTTTTGCCGTAGTAGTAATTGTTCCATCCGGTGTTTGTTCGAGGTTCGTTGCTTCTTCCCGGATAGGACGTTGAGATGATGTGAGCAACGACAAGTTCTTCGGATGTACCTCTACTTGCTGTATTCCAGGCAAGTATACTCACTTGCTGCCAAATCGCTGCCTTTCATCACTTGTTACCGATTCTTTCCGTTGTTCTTATTCTAGCCTGTTGATTCGATGCTTGTGTCTCGATCCTATCATATGTTTACCTTGCAGCCATGATATAGCCTTCCTTCCACTTCCTATTAACTGTTGTTTGTTTACCTTGTTGGCCCTCGTGTCGTAGTGGCATGATTAGTGTTGTTTGCGCTCAAGTCTGGTTGTCCGTCTGATCACCTGTTTAGTTTGATAGTTGGGTTTCAACTTAATCAACAACTTGTTACTGTTTTGGGTAATAATTACATTGATGATAAGACACCGGCAGGAGGCCCGGCGTGGTTTTGAGGCCTGCTAGTGTCGACCCTAATTAGGAAAAGGGTCTTGTCCATTGATCCATGATGAGCGCACTAACCGCATGTGGGAAGCGAGTATGGGCGCCCCCCGCAATTCTGATTCGATTCGCATCTCGTCCAAATCGCCTCATTTAGTTCGGGTTTTCCATTTGCCGCATGCATATGCAGGTGCGAACCCTTGGCGCCAGGGTGGAACTTTTGTAGTCGGCATTTAGGGAGACACGTTCTTAGAGTGCTATGAGGGTCCCCTTTTCTCCGCGGGGCTTGATTAGCCGTGCGCTCAATTGCACGGGGTTCTTTGGGCTTGATGCGAAGAAGAGTTGGGTTGTGTTGAGTACCTCGCTTGGTGGGTTGATCCCCTGTCTGGCGGGTTATTCTTACGTGTACGGACAAATTGGTGCATCCCTGCAGGGTTAAATCTTCTCGAGAGGTCGTGTTGTCCGCGGTTATGGATGACTTGGTGAAAGTGCTGGCTAACAAGTACTCAGACAA
Source organism: Alopecurus myosuroides (assembly GCA_028641055.1). NCBI lineage: Eukaryota > Viridiplantae > Streptophyta > Magnoliopsida > Poales > Poaceae > Alopecurus > Alopecurus myosuroides. Next base: position 315,321,059 of record CM054060.1, on the reverse strand, counting down.
CTTACACTTAACGATGATAACTTGACTAGTAATATAGATTACTTTCACCATCAAAATGAATGTCACCCTAATCAACCGTGTGAGTTTCCTTGGGTTGCTTCCTTAGTAGGGGTAACATTGGATGGGTACTGTTTGGTGAGTAGTTGTAGTTGGTTCTGATACGCTATCTTATCCCTTTCTTTTAGCCGGATGTTGTAGCGTGTTTCTGTAGTTAGTTAGTGCAGCCCGCTGCCGCTTCTTTGCAATAATCCCTTCTTTTCCGTTGTACCCAAAGTATTGGTATCTTGTGATGATTGGTTACGCTGGTATCTTGTGAGTATGGTTTATCCACTTGCCAGTACTTAACCGTACTGACCCACGAATCTTTTTCGTGGCTGCATATTCAACATTGCACTCAACAGGTTTGAAGTCTGACGAGGTTAGCTTGGGAATCCCTCCGGCTTGGCCTGGGCAGGGATTGGACGCTCTCGGTTATCTTCAGGACTCTTAGTCCAATTTGGATCTTGTCCGTAGTCGGACACTATGTTGTTTCTTCCGCTGTTATTTGGATCTTTGTATTGTATCAGTTGTATCCTTGACTCGTTTGAGTCATCTTGTATATATCTTTTCTGTTGTTGTTGTGGATTATTCGTGAACTGTTGTAATGTTATCACAAGTGGCAACCTGGAATCGGTTATTATGTGGATTTTGGCGGGAATGCTGAAATCTGCATAGTGCCCGATCTCGGGGCGTCACAAATGGTATCAGAGCCTTGGTTCCGATTCCCGAGATTGTTTCGATACGAATGGTTATCGAAGCAACGGGTCCGCAAAGCCTATAGGATAACCTCGCTAACGGTCGTTGTTTCTAGGGTGTCAAAAACTATTTCTGCTAAACTATTTTGGAAACATCTCAATAGGATTCTTGTTTTCTCCTTATCTCTATTCTATTTCCCCTCCCATCTTATTTGTTTTGGAGTCTCCCCCTTGTCTATCTTTCAAAGTGTTAGGATCCTACGTGGGTTGGAAGTTTTCTGAGCCTTTAACCTAATAGGTTCGATCATCGGAAGATTCCTGGTGGAAGAACATCGTCGTCACTCCGAGCAAGAATCTCTTGTTAGTGGTGTCGAGAAGCCCTTGTTAGTGGTGTCGAGGAGATCAACTGGAAGCATGAAGAATCGATAGTCGAACTTCTTGCCCCTCCCGGGTTAGCAGGTGGATTGCGAGGGCGCAATCCCTTGTTAGTGGTGTCGTCTGTAACACCTGGGGTGTTCCCCCTAAGTAGAAAATTGGTTGCTTTCCTTTTTCTTTTTGCATCACATGCATCATATGCATTGCACCATGTTTTCAAAACAACTCAAAAATTCAAACCACTTTAAACTTTCAAAACATGTCTAAAATTTCCAATTGAAAGTTGCAACCTAAACAACTCAACTTGTTTTCAAATAGTTGGAAGTTGAATTTATTTAAATTGCTTGTTAAATAAAAACTCCCTTTAATCAACACCCTAAATGGCAAATTCAAAATTCACTTCAAACTCAATCATAATGGGCATGATCCCAATTGTGGTTTAAGAATTAAAAATCTTCCAAACATTTTAAAACTCCCTAAGTTTTCATAGTGTTTGATTTTATTAAATAAAACTTGTTTATTTCAAAAATCCAATTGAAACCCTATTTGAAATTCAACTAACAATTTAAAATCAAACTAATATTCCAAAGTTTTGAAATCAATGCTAACATTGCTTTGACATTTCTGTTTTGAAAACTAATAAAAATATTTCATAAAATAGAACCCTAACACTTATTCCTTTCTATCTCTCTCTCTCTCTCTTCTACAAAAAAAGGAAGAAAAAATAAAAAGAAAGGGGTGAGCTGTGGGGAGGCAGGCCAAGTGGCCACCTACCACCCACGGCCCAACATTTTCCCCCAGCCCACCAAACCAGCGAGGCCCAGTCACCCTCCTTCTTCCTCGTACGGCAGTGCATCCACGATGTAGACGTCGCCTCTGCCTGTACTCGACGGCCACTGCTCCATCCCCACCTCCATAAAGCGCCACCCCCTCCTGCTCGCCCTAGCCCTAGCCCCCTCCTCTTTCTCTGCCGCCGCCACCCTCTCGTTCTCCTCCACCTCCGCTCCTCCCTCTCTAGCCGTTCTCTGTCTCTGTTGGCGATTGGGGGAGAAGTGGAGCTCGCCGTCAGGGCTGCGACGCCGTGGGATTTGCTGCGTCGATCAGGGCGGCTCATCGGGTCCGCCTCGACCCCGTGAACGCCATCGACACCGCCGTCGGCGCGGAGAAGGCCCCAGCTGCTCGCGCTGCTTCCATGAAGACCGTGGCCGCCGAGGTTCTACTCCGATTCGTCGACGTTCCCTTCCCCGCCGCCCTCAACCATCTCTGCCACGACCCTCCGGTGAGCCTCCCCTTCCCATTCCTGACCTTACCTGCTTGTTTCATGTCCGTCTGCGGGTCGTCACTGTCGAGCTCGGCCGCCATGGATGCGTGCATCGCTGCTCTCTGTCGCTAGCGCACGGTGGCGCCATCTCCACCTCGTGCACCGTACTCCACGTCCTCCTCGCCTCCGTGCACGAAACACACACCGCGGGTGCACGCACTCACCCGCGCGAGCTCACCGCCCCGCCAGCCGCCCGTCGCCTGCCGATCGCCGTCGTCGAACTGCATCGCACGGACGCAGTTTTCAGTTTCGACAGTTAACAGCGGTGGGGTTGCCTCTTATCCAACCACGATCTGTTTCTATCACAACACACAGCTATAGTCCACTGGCCCTGTTCCTTGCACCGCGCCGCGAGCACCCAGGGTCGAATCCCTGCGGGCGCAATGCCCCCCCCTTTTGGTGATTTAATCATCGCCAGCGCCCAGGGCCCACCAGCCATTGGCCCTCACTGCCACCTCACCACGCACACACGCCACTGTGGCGCCACGCTGGCCTAGGCCCACTGCCAGCCAGCGTGGGTAGCCCTTCCCTCGGTATAAAATGTTTTGCCCTATTTTCTTTTAAGTGATATTTAAACCTAAAATTTGAACAATTAATATCTACATCATTTTAACTCCAAATTGCACAAACAAAATATGTATCCCAATCAGAAACTCATGAACTTTTCAAATATGTATTTTGTTTACTGTTTTGAACATTCCAAATATTTTCAAAAACTCAAATTCAAATAACTCTTTTGAATTTGATTAAATCCATAACAAATTCAATTTTATTTCAAATGGGACATATAAAATATGTTTTCCAACCAAAATTTCATGCTCTTTCCAAATATAACATTTTTTTTATGTTTTGGATAAATAAAATCAATGCAATTACTTAATGCTTTAATTAAATCATTTAAATGGTGAAATTCATAACTAATTCAATATTAATTCAAATGTCACAAATGAAATATGTTTTCCATGCCAAATTGAACCACCTTTTCAAATATAAACTTTGTTTCCTGTTTTGAATAATTAAAAGTGGTTAAATAATTTAAACCTCGTTTAAATCATTTAAAATTGCTAAATTAATAACTTGGTCAAATTAAATTCTTTTTGGACATATAAAATATGTTTTTAAACCAGAAAAGCATAACCTTTCCAAATATGAATTTCATATAATGTTTTGAACAAATAAAAATTCAAATAAATTCATATTTGAATTCAATTCATTTAAATCTTGTTTAAACTTGTTTAATTCATAAGTAATTCATCTTAATTCCTTTTTCAACAAATGAAACATGTTTTCCATCTAAAATTGTGTGTTCTTTCCAAATATGAACTTTGTTATCTGTTTTGAACAATTAAAATTGGTGAAAACAACAAATGCTTGAGTAACCTCTTAAGAAGCCAAAATCTCTTAACCTAATAAATAAAATTTCCAAACTTGGTAAACCTTATTTCAAATTGCACCTAAGGTTGTTTTTTTCCTGTTTTCCTCATCCATGCATCATGCTAATTCACTTACACATGTTGGTTAATTGTAGATCACTTAATTCAACCTTAATTCATGGGTTTTCCATATGCAATCCAAATTGCATATGGGTCCATTTAAACATGTTTATCATGTCAGCTAGTTTATCTTGATGCATCTTTAAACTTGTCATGCATCCATATCTTGATCATGCTGGATCTTTTGCCGTAGTAGTAATTGTTGCATCCGGTGTTTGTTCGAGGTTCGTTGCTTCTTCCCGGATAGGACGTTGAGATGATGTGAGTAACGATAAGTTCTTCGGATGTACCTCTACTTGCTGGATTCCAGGCAAGTATACTCACTTGCTGCCAAATGGCTGCCTTTCATCACTTGTTACCGATTCTTTCCGTTGTTCTTATTCTAGCCTGTTGATTCGATGCTTGTGTCTCGATCCTATCATATGTTTACCTTGCAGCCATGATATAGCCTTCCTTCCACTTCCTATTAACTGTTGTTTGTTTACCCTGTTGGCCCTCGTGTCGTAGTGGCATGCTTAGTGTTGTTTGCGCTCAAGTCTGGTTGTCCGTCTGATCACCTGTTTAGTTTGATAGTTGGGTTTCAACTTAATCAACAACTTGTTACTGTTTTGGGTAATAATAATTTGATGATAAGGCACCGGCAGGAGGCCCGGCGTGGTTTTGAGGCCTGCTAGTGTCGACCCTAATTAGGAAAAGGGTATTGTCCATTGATCCATGATGAGCGCACTAACCGCATGTGGGAAGCGAGTATGGGCGCCCCCCGCAATTCTGATTCGATTCGCATCTCGTCCAAATCGCCTCATTTAGTTCGGGTTTTCCATTTGCCGCATGCATATGCAGGTGCGAACCCTTGGCGCCAGGGTGGAACTTTTGTAGTCGGCATTTAGGGAGACACGTTCTTAGAGTGCTATGGGGGTCCCCTTTTCTTCGTGGGGCTTGATTAGCCGTGCGCTCAATTGCACGGGGTTCTTTGGGCTTGATGCGAAGAAGAGTTGGGTTGTGTTGAGTACCTCGCTTGGTGGGTTGATCCCCTGTCTGGCGGGTTATTCTTACGTGCACGGCCAAATTGGTGCATCCCTGCAGGGTTAAATCTTCTCGAGAAGCCGTGTTGTCCGCGGGTATGGATGACTTGGTGAAAGTGCTGGCTAACAAGTACTCAGACAACTTACATTTAACGATGATAACTTGACTAGTAATATAGATTACTTCCACCATCAAAATGAATGTCACCCTAATCAACCGTGTGAGTTTCCTTGGGTTGCTTCCTTAGTAGGGGGTAACATTGGATGGGTACTGTTTGGTGAGTAGTTGTAGTTGGTTCTGATACGCTATCTTATCCCTTTCTTTTAGCCGGATGTTGTAGCGTGTTTCTGTAGTTAGTTAGTGCAGCCCGCTGCCGCTTCTTTGCAATAATCCCTTCTTTTCCGTTGTACCCAAAGTATTGGTATCTTGTGATGATTGGTTACGCTGGTATCTTGTGAGTATGGTTTGTCCACTTGCCAGTACTAAACCGTACTGACCCACGAATCTTTTTCGTGGCTGCATATTCAACATTGCAGTCAACAGGTTTGAAGTCTGACGACGTTAGCTTGGGAATCCCTCCGGCTTGGCCTGGGCAGGGATTGGACGCTCTCGGTTATCTTCAGGACTCTTAGTCCAATTTGGATCTTGTCCGTAGTCGGACACTATGTTGTTTCTTCCGCTGTTATTTGGATCTTTGTATTGTATCAGTTGTATCCTTGACTCGTTTGAGTCGTCTTGTATATATCTTTTCTGTTGTTGTTGTGGATTATTCGTGAACTGTTGTAATGTTATCACAAGTGGCAACCTGGAATCGGTTATTACGTGGATTTTGGCGGGAATGCTGAAATCTGCATAGTGCCCGATCTCGGGGCGTCACATCCCCACACATAAACGTCTTCCCCTGCCTCGGTTCACTACCAAGAAGCTCGTGACTGCAGCAGACCAGACGCGCTGCAAGTTCGTTTGTGGAGGCGCTCGGCTACAAGAGCGGAAACCGGGGTTGGGGAGGCCAACTAAGGTGAGTATTCCTTCATTTAAAGTTCATTCCTCTCCCCTCTTGATTTCTTGATGATTCTGATGTTTTTATTATTGGTGGAAGATTACGGCGACCGTGCTGACGAGAGGAAGGGCGAGGACAGGGGGCTGAAGGCCTGCCCGAGAGTTCGACACCTCGCGACAGGCGGATGTGACAGTACACGTGCCGTTGTGCTGCTTCCGTGCACGGAGGATGGTGCAGACAGTGTGAGTGGGAAGCGGTCACAACGTGGGTGCCGGACGGTGTGCTACATGAGGATTACAGGGCTTGGTGTTTATTTTTGTGTTGCTTACTTATTTCATGGTGTTTGATGTACCACATGTACGCCCTTTGCCTACTACCAACGGGCAACATGAGGCTGCTACGGAGGTGCCGATGTGGACGCGGTGGTGCGGTCAACACTGTAAGGGACGGGGATGAAGCATGACGGGGTAAAGATGTGCAGTTTGACAACGCGGGAACCATCGGAGGTATGCCCTAGAGACAATAATATTAACCTATTATTCTATTCCAAGTGTAGAATTAAGTTTATACCATCATGCTACAATCGTTATAGCACTTGAAAATTGATTTTTCAAAGAAAAATCTTTGTGCGGATGTGAAAATATAGACAAACAAGAGCTCCTAATCTTATCTCTAAGATTAGGTTATAGTTTGTGAGATGATCATATTTTCCTTATCATGGACTTAGAAGAAAGTCTAGCAAAATATAACAGTTTATTGCTAGAGAAGCAATAGTACTGAACCGATCCAAGTATAGGTTGTTGCTAAAAGAGACTAAAAAATTATTATCTATTTTAGCAAATGCATATGAAGTTAACATTACTATAATTCTTATATTATGAGAATATCTAGTATAATATACAGCTTGCAATTTTGGAGGGGTTCCATGACACCCATTTCACCCCCATTGGATTCGCCACTGATAGGTGGACGTGCTCTACAACGAAAATATGGTTACTGCGCACTCGTTACCTTAAACCACAATCAAGTGGTTTTGGTGCGGACTTAAGAGATGCAAATTTCTGATCATAGGGTCGATCAATGTGATAGGCTCAAGAACTTGCGGCTTGGAGCCTTGATGAACCACATGCAAAAACTAAATACTTGAAGAGCTCTAGAATGTTTCATGTCCATGCAAGGGGATCCTCCATTTTCTTTTCTCTTCCATATCCCGCCCGAAAACTAAATACTGGAAGAGCTCTAGTCGGTGACTAAACCTGGACCACTTTCATACCACGAGAGCAGGAGTCGATTAATAGAACCGTAGAGAAGAGATGATGAGACGATGAACATAGATTGACGAAGTCCCCGTCCACAACTTTTCAATAAGATCACCTTGAGCATGCAATGCACCCTAGACTATACGAGACCACCGCCACCGTCGCAGTAGCATCGACGCCGAAAAGCGATACCGCCATTAGAGAGCAAGGCGGAGGATAAAAAAACAAATCATATTTTCGCATTTAAAATCGTTCTAATATATTTTCTATTCAAATATAGTTTATTTTCACATATTAATTTCACGAGGTTTAATAAATGTCCTCGAGGCCCAAAAAAACTGTTTATGGGATGGAAAACTTATGTTAACAATACTAAAAAAATGTTCAAGAATTCCAGAAGAAGATTCATGGATTCGAAAAATGTTCACAAGATTCAAAAAAGGTATTGATCGATTCAAAAAATAGGTTAATGGATTAAAAAAATTGGTTTCATATTTTAAAATTAATCATGTAGTTTGAAATTATGTTTGACGAGGTTTAATTAATTGCTCCTGAGGTTCAAAATGTTGTTTACGACCTCCAAGAAACAGGTTCGTATACATTTAAAAATTTCTCACAAATGCGAAAAAATGTTCATGAGATGAAAAGGTTAATCCATTCATGGGTTTAAAAAAAATACATTTATGGATTAAAAAAAGTTCACGAGGTCTAAAAAAATTCATTGTCCTTAAAAATGTTTGTTCAGTTTGTTCAAATATGTGTAGGGTACAATAAATGTTCATCTTCTGCTTAGAACCAAAAACAAAAGTAAAATTAAAAACAAAATCAACTATTTTATTTTAATAATAGTAATTTGATAAAAAAATAAAATCATAAAATTAAAAATATAAAGAGATCAACGTAATCTAGGAAATAAACAATGAAACTAAAATTGTAAAAAGAAAAAGGATAAAGAACAGAAAAGAAAATCAAGTTACAGAAAACCGAGTCGCCATCGGCGCTAAAAAAAAGAACTCCGAAATGCGAACTGGAAACAAATGGGCCGAGCCCACCGTGGTGTCCAGCGGCGGGGGTAACCCAAGAAAACGCAAGAAAGCTGAGGTCAACCGTATAAAAAGGCAAGACACGTAGGAATTTGTTGTTTCCAAAAAACGATTCGTCACTTTCCAGCATGGATCCCCAGCCGCCGCCACGTCCTCCCGGTGGGCCTCATCATCCTGCGTGGTTTGACGCCTTCATTGACATTGACTCTCTCTTCCGCGGCCCGTCCACCCCGGAGGAGTGGCGGCGACGTCCCCCGTCTCCGCCACCTCCCCTCCCGCCACCGCAGGGCCATCACCACTTCGCCGCGGCCGCAGGGCCGCGGCCTGCGGCACTACAGCTGCGACGCCCCCCGTCTCCGCCGCTGCCCTTCCCGCCTCCGCACCACCACCCTCCCGGTCCGCCTCATCATCCGGCGTGCATTGGCGCCCTCCTCGACTCTCTGCTCCGCGGCCCTTCCACGCCGGAGGAGTGGCGGCGACGCCCCCCTTCTCCGCCGCCTCCCCTCCCGCCTCCGCCGCCACCGCAGGGCCATCCCCACTTCGCCGCGGCCGCAGGGCCGCGGCCTGCGGCACTACAGCTGCGACGCCCCCCGTCTCCGCCGCTGCCCCTCCCGCCTCCGCACCACCACCCTCCCGGTCCGCCTCATCACCCGGCGTGCATTGGCGCCCTCCTCGACTCTCTGCTCCGCGGCCCGTCCACGCCGGAGGAGTGGCGGCGACGCCCCCCGTCTCCGCCGCCTCCCCTCCCGCCTCCGCCGCCACCGCAGGGCCATCCCCACTTCGCCGAGGCCGCAGGGCCGCGGCCTGCGGCATTACAGCTGCATTATCCTGCACCGTACCCCATCGCCACATACCTATACTTTCCGCCGGAGAGAGCCCCCGACGCCGTTGCTCCACCGCCTCGCCCCCGTCAGCCCACCGCTCCCAGGGCCTCTGTACACAGGCCTCCGATGCCTTCTGGTCCCTCTGGGGCAAAGAGGCCGGCGGAGGTGATGCTTTTCCCAGGGCGTCCTGTTCGTCGCCCTCGACAGCGTTGGCCCTTGCCGCGTACGCCGCCGGGAAGCCCCCCTCCACTGCAGGCTGTCCCGCATCCGGTGGACCCCGTTGTGGAGCCTCCACCACTGGATTCGGCTGAGGAGGACGGCTCCACCTCGACTGAGCACTCGTCGTCCTCCTCCTCCTCGACGGCTCATGGTTCATCATCGGTGAATCCCCAACCCGCCACTACACTTTTCTTGCTTTTTCTTGCCTTTTCTTGCTTTTTCTTGCGATTCTACATTCCCTTCTTCCTTCTTGCATAGAGCTCGTCCTCCTCCCACTCCACCGAGCATGATGCCGGCTCCCCTTCGTCCCAGCACGCTACACCATCGCTCGTCGTCGCAGAGGAGGTAAATCCCCGTGCATTTTCTTGGTTTCTTGCGTTCCATCCAGGCTTTACAGTCGATCCATTTCTTCTTGCATAGGTACCCGTGGATTCCTCCTCCTCTTCCTCCTCCACTGAGCTAGGCCAGGCGTCACCTTCACCATCGGGAGGGGCAAATGGGGATCCCGGCGACTCGGCGGCAGCAGAGGGAGTGGAGGAGCGCGAGGTGAGTTTCGAGACATTTTCTTTGGTTTTGTTCCAGTTCTTGCTTTTTTCTTTCCTGTCGTTTCTGTTTCCTTCGAGCAACCGTCGGCACCAGGGGGATCCCCACTGGTTTTTCATATTTTTTTCTCGCACTTCATAGGCGTCAGAGTCGCTCCCCTCCCAGTCGCCTGGACCTACGCTGTCGCAGGCTTCCCTTACTGTATCATCTCCTGAGGTGGGTGATCAAATTTAGCTTGTTTTTAGGTATGATGAAACTATGAATGCGTGTAATTTAGCCTGGACCTGACTGGTTTATCTTATCTTGTTCAGGGCTACAGAAATACTCATGAGCATCAGGGCCTGGGACTTTTCGATGATGGGGACGATGACTTCTAGGGTGCTTAATGTGATGTGATCAATGCCCGGTCGAGGTAAGGGGCAAATGTTCAAATCCTTACTCTAACTGAAATGAGAATGATGCATTGGCATTGGCAAGATATCACTCGACTGTCACTAATGTTCTAAGTTATGAAATTTGATTGTCTCTTGCACTTCTTTTAATAAACACGAAACTAGATATCAGCCGGACCTTATGCCACGAGGAAAGAGTTTGAAAATGCAGATCAGGCGGATGTTATGGCATGCATCCATGCTAAGAAGATTGTGCTTGGTAGCTCGATGTGCTTAGGTCTGCAGCACAAACTGGGGTTCTATATTCATGTTGCGTCCATGGTGTGAGTAAATTGTTCATCCAATGTTCAAATATAGATGATGAATTCATATTATTTCTTTAGGTATTCACATGTGTCTGAATAGTAATTGTTTTTTTCATTTTAGTGGAATGGTTAGTTGTTGCTGCGTTCTTCTTGCAGTCTGTTGTGAATTTCCTGTATGATCAGTGGTTTTCTTAGTTGTAGTACTTATTAGGCACCTGGTTAATATCTGGTTGTTAGTATGATTAGGTATTTTCTTTCTTGCTGTGGCTGAAAAAGTAGGCACCTGGTCAATATCTGGTTGTTTACTCCCACTTGGACTGGTTGGAGGTATTATTAGTTGAAACTAGCGGATGCAGTGTTGCATTATTCATGCCCATTACTGCAGGTGTCAAACTGAATCAGATTCACTTATTGCTTAGCACTGAGAATCCTGCTATGACATTCCTTTTTTGGCTGCCTTTCCTCTCTTTGTAATCAGCCTATGCTACCTGCTCCTTGTATTTCTTATCACTTATGCATGCACTTTCCTTTAACTAGATGATATTTGTTTCAGGTGATATAACTGCAAGTATTTCTTTATTCACATCATTCCCATGTTCTCTTCTCCTAAGTGGTTCCTTTTTGGGCATGACCTCATCTATATTTGGATTACAAATTCAGCTCTGATTTCAAACGTTTCAGGGGTGTTTGGTGCTGCAGGACGTCGCATTTAGTTTTGTTCTTATATCTCTCCCTCTGTGATGCTAATTCTTTGAGTATGTCTGACCCCTGAACTCTGCGTTCAGTCTTCTTTTTTGACAGCACTGCCTTCATTCAGTCGAAATACAGTCAAGCTCAGTAGACAGAACCTGCACAGAAAGCCAGATTCCAGATCAGATGTCCGATCCTCAACGATCCAGAACTCTTCTTACTGCTTTGCTCCATAGTAGCTACTCCAGAAGCGTCGATCCCTCATCCCATCTGACGGCTCAGTACTTTGTCGTATTAGTTCTCCTTCATAGCCTAAGATCTGGAAATGATTTGGACATCATGTGTAGCTGGGTTGAAACCCTGTGAGGTTGGCCCTTATGTTCATCTGTAATCGAATATATCTTGCCAGAAATTCGAACCTGAATCGAGTGCTTATTTCTTGTCGTTCTCTGAATCTCTTGGCCAGTTGCGAATATATAGTATAGAACCTGACAGAGTACATGGCTGTTAGTGCGTGACTGTAAAACAAATCTGTATTGTTTTTGTGTAAAATGAGCAGTAAGTGGTTCCTGGCCTCCTGCTTCTCTCCTAAATTTCATAGAGTTGCTTATTTCAGACCTGTGCACCCAATCTGTATTGTTTTAGTTCGTTTTTTCGTTTTTCCCTTGATGACAAAGAGGTTTCCATGTGCTCCACGCCTTCTCTGCCTTGGATTTGTTTTAGTATGTTTTTCTTTCTACTGCCGTAATACTGCAGGTTGGTGTTTTCTTTTGTATTTGCACAGGAGCTTCCTCTCTTCCTCCTTGTTTATGAGCTCTTCGCCGTCACCTTCTGCATCCGTGAATCTTGTTCCAAGGGTACAAGTCCTGCCGGCCGGCTGGGAAACATGTAGTGGTTGACCTGACGCCCAGTAAGGTGGGATGATTGTGAAATTTTACATAAATAACCTTTTGGCGCAACAAATTCAGTGATTTTGGGAAATAACCCTTTTACTTAACGCCCACCCCAGAGACATTATGGTCTATAGCTCAACGCCCCAGGTCTGAGACGTTATTGACTCTATCACCGTGGACGTGGACTCCGACGTGGCAGCAGCATAACGCCGTTATACTTCTTAACACCCTAGGCGGCCCTGGTCGGGGGCGTTAGCCAGTGAACTTAATACAGGCGCATGGCCCCCTCCCGACCCCTAACTGCCCCTTGCTCTCTTCTTGTTTCTCAAGCCCGTGAAGAACACCCTGCCGCCACCCCCTTCTCTCCCTCAAATCCCTCCTTTGTTCGCCAAATCGGAGGCAATCTTTGGGTGATTTTGTTACCTTGGACTTGTGAAGGAATTCTCCCACTTTTTTCCTCTTTTTATTGGTTCAAGTGTTCACATTTGATTTTTTTTCTATAAATTTCCGACCCCTAGTTCATCTAGTATTCTTAACTATTTAGGTTGTTAGTATTAGCTTTTTAGTGATGATTTACTGGTTGCTATTAGTAGTGAACACTTAGAACTAGTGGAAACCCTATATTTCTAGTGTAAACTCTAGATTCTAGTTTTAGATTTAGTTGTGAAATTAAATTTGTAGTAAATATATTGTTACTACTAGGTTTATATTATGAGGTATTTGGTGGTATGTTGCTATTAGTACTAGGCAAGCAATAAACAAATTGATTATGATATATTTAGTGTTTTTGGGAATTTTAGTTCATTGTAAATAGGTATTGGACAGTTCACGTAATTGTGATTTTAGGCATCGTATTGATAGTATTTGAAAATTATAGTTCATTTAGTTCATATGATTGTATATTATTTTCTCGTTGCTTTATGCATAGTGTTGATAGTTAAATAGACTTGTTACAACTAGTTAAAATAATTTTTTATAACAAGTTAGATAGATTTCTTATGAATAGAAACATTTGAATCATTATATTGTGATATTTTCTCTCGTTTTTTAATCGTATTTTTTTCTTCTTTTGTAGATCTATGTTTCTTTTCAAAGAGATTATGATGCGGACCACCGTGGCCGCTTTATGGCAGAGGATAATATTTTACCCATGCTGCACTTGAGGTCCGAAAAAATTGAAGGTCCACCGAAAGACGAGCCAAAGGAATGGTCCATGCACTACGATGAGAGGTATACCCCCTACATCAGGATGACCGGGATGGTTCCATTTGTCAACATGCTGAAGAGTGGGACACCGAAGTTCAACCCATGTGCCATCATCGCGCTGGTAGACCGGTAGCGATCGGAGACGCACACCTTCCACCTTGTGGGGAGATGATCGTGATGTTGCAGGATGTTGCGATGATCATGACACTTCCCATCAGGGGGGAAACCTGTATGTATGAGCACTGATAGTTCGGGATGGCGTGCAGGAATGATCGGATATCTCAGGAGGGAGCCGGGCACTGCGGGGAGAGCCGCTGGTGCCAACTTTGGTTGGATTGCTGGACATTTTGGAAGATGCACAGCTGACGCAGATGATGAAATTGTTCAGCGGTATGCCAGGGCATACATGTGGTATGTCCTTTCCCGAGCTATATTTATAGACGCCGGTGGCTCGATTGCCTCATATATGTGGCTCCAATTGTTAGCCATTTGGGACTACATATATAGCTGGGGTTCTGCCGCACTGGCTTATCTGTATCGTCAGGTAACCACTTTTCTATATCCAGTCCATTTTGAAATGATGTAATGAAATGTGAAACTTACTTGATTCTTTATGCAGTTGGACGAGGCGTGCCGAAGGGGCAAAGTCCCACAGGTTAAGATCCAGCATGATAGGAACAAGGTTGAATGCAATATGGGTGGGTGCTTGGTGCTTCTGTCTGTATGGAGTTGGGAGAGTTTCTCAATTGGCAGACCAGTGTCTGACATTAATATGTCGTGGAATGATGGTGGTTCAGGGTTATGTCGTGGGCTACATGGCTTCTGAGATGGTTCAGGGTTAACCGTGACTGCGGTTCAACTATGAACCTATATCTTGACTACACCAATCAGTTCGACACCGTTACCTCTGACATGGTAAGATTTTTATCTTACATACTCCCTACGATCTATAAAAAGTGTCGCTCACCTAGTACAACGTTTGTACTAGCTTAGTACAAAACGAGCGACACTTTTTATAGATCGGAGGGAGTAGTTTCAGATTACCACCCATATGGCTCAGACTAACAATCTAAAATTTTATTATGCATAGGTTACCTGGGAGCCATATGTTCATGATGCCTCGTTCGAGTTGAATACAAGGTGTCTAGCCGATCAACATCTTTGGCGGATGCAATGTCCGACGGTCAGTGGAGTGGCATTTGCCAAAAAGGGTAATGAGGCAATTTCGACTGTTGCAAACCACCCCTCCTCCTTATAAGGACACTGACGCGTCGTTGCACCAGTGAGTGATTCTCATTTTTCTTACCTAGTGATCATTGTAGTCAATTATACTAGTTTAACGTAACTAAAATTTGGAATGTAGACTAAACAAGAAACAGTCGAGGTCCACACGAAGAATTGTCCAAAGAAGTTTGACAAGTTCATCGCCAAGTTCAAGACCACCATTGATAACTTGACTTGGGCTCATGAAAATGGAGGAGCCACATTTGATGATCCAAGTCACAACACTGCTTCATTCGACAAGTATCTCACATGGCTAGCACTTAGGACTCGTCTTAAACTTTTCCCTTCTGCTTTCAACACTGAAATATCTACGTTGCGACAGACCCTCACAACATCGGTTTGTCAAAACTGGATTACAATAAGAGCATCAGGGACACGGAATTCTGCCCATATTTCCGGCCTGGGTCTGTTGGGTTGAGGAGTTAGCGCGGAGTTGGCGCGGAATTCCGTGTCCTTTTACAGCTTAACGCCTACGTAGAGGCGTTATGGCGTCCACACGCGGAATTCCGCCCCCAAATCCGGCTAGGGTCTATTGGCTAGACGAATAAGGGCAGAAATCGCCCGGAATTCTGGCCTGGGACGGTTTAACGCTGCCGTTTAGGGCATTATAATCTACGCAGTAACGCCTCGAGTCAGGGCGTTATGTCCCGTTTCCCAGTTTTTTTTGGACTTTGCTATCATTTTTGTTGCTCATTTTTCGTTCTTTTTTCTTGAACAATTGGCACACTCCATGTTACTTGAAGTGCATTTGCATTGCAACCCTAAAATTCTTTGATCTTTGAAACATCAAACATTTATAATGAGAAAGATGACAAAAATAAGAACATAAACAAAGATGCAAACGAACAATAACATAAACATAGTCGCACACGCATAAAAACATTGTTTGACACGATGACATAAACATAGTCTCACACAACATAATCATAGTCTGACAGGACGACATCATGAACACAAGTTCTAACACGGGACATAGAGAGCGACCCATGGCTCGGCAGACTGCTCCTCATCGGAGCTAGACTCGTCAGAGTCAGAGTCAGAGCTTATATCATCCGAGCTATCCTGGCAGCATCGGATGCGGACTAGGGTCCGTCGAATATCCTGATCTCGAGCACGTCCACCCCAACGTCGTTCTTGTACCTGAAGGTGAGAATGTACCCCGCCTCCAGCTTGTGCATACGGGAGAAGTGTGCCCACCCTCGACGCAAGCTGAGGTCCTCGCCGCGTCGCTCCACGTCCACCTCAATAGGGCCGTTGACGCAACCCTCCAACTCGAGGCTCAACATAGCGGGCTCGTTGCCATCGAGTAGCTGTGATATCTTCCGTGGTAGACGGAGCCTCTTCCTCCGTGGCGCGAAGATGGTGATGTAGAATTCGGGTATCACGATACCCTCATCTTCCGTAGCACCGGCGCCACGCCCACGCCCTCCATGCCCACGTCCTCCGCGTCCATGCCCACGCGCTGCAGCCGCTTCACGCCCGCGCGATATACGTCCACACGCTCCACGACCACGTGGTACAACAGATTCATCTTCGACGGGGAGCCCATGCCCACGCCCACCGGGCCCACACCCTCTACGTCGACAGGGAGCTCTCGCCATGGCTATAGTTAAAAATATAACTAGTTATTTATATTGCAAACATCATAAGTGCAAATATAACTAATTAATAAAAATAGTTCTTTTTAAATTATAAATTTGGAAACATCTTACTAACTAGTTAATCTAAATTACAAAATTGTAACCTAGTTAATATAACTAGTTAATCTTAATATCTTAAATTAGTAAGTACCAACCTAAACCTAACATCTTAAATTAGTAATCTTAACATCCAAAATTGCAACCTAAATAATAACTATTAGTTTAAAGTGCAAAAATAAAAAATACAATATGAACTACTATTACTACTACACAGTCACCGAACACAATCTAAAACTATTTAGATATTAAATTGACCAAAATTAAACCCTAAAATAAACTAGGGTGGGGATTTCCTATGTTTGATAAACTAGGATTTGATGAACTAGGGTGTAATGAACTAGAGTTTGAAATACAAAAGAGAATAGGATGAACTAGAATAGGGAAGATGAACTAGGATGAACAAAGAGAGGGAAACTTGTACGATCACCAAAACCCATGATTTGAAACACAAAAAAGAAGGAAACCAGGGGGCATACCTTTTTAACTACAAGGGAATCAAATACCTAGCCAAACTCCTCCGATCTATTCGATTTGGGGGTGGATTGGAAAGGTAATAGGGAGAAGAGATGAGGGGGAAAGAGTAGTGGGGAGAGGAAACGGTTTGAAAGTGGGAGGGGCGCGGGACGGGCAATTTGACTTATTCAACCGCATAACGCCCCTGTCCAGGGCGTTACTGCACATAACGCCTCCGAGCAGGGCGTTAAGAAACATAACGCCCCTGTCTGAGGCGTTATGCTGCCTGCCACGTTGGAGTCAACGTCCACGGTGGCAAAGTCTCTAACGCCTCGTGTCCTCGCGTTAAGCTATAGAGTATAACGCCTTAGGGGCGGGCGTTATGTCAAAGGGTTATTTTTTGTATCTTTTCGTGCTGGGGGTTATAGTTTGAATTTGTTGGGCCAAAAGGTTATTTGTGTAAAATTTCACGGGATGATTTGAATCCTAATCGTCCACAGACATTTGTACAACCTTACAACTCCCGAGATGTGGGTAAGACATCACCTTGTGCTCTGCATTTGGCATCTTCAGAGCATCTCCACTCCTCAACCCCACACCACCCAAGCCCATTCCGGCCCCAACATGCCCACTCGCGCCCCCAATGGGCCTTTTCGTCCGGACAAACCCCAGTTCCCGTCCGGAAAGGCTACCCCAACCCCGCCGCCGGGAAGAACGCGCCGTCACGTGGCCGTGGACCTGGCCTGTCAGTGAGACGCAGGGAAATCAAAGCAGCGCGGTCTTCGTCTTCTCCAGAGGCGACACAGCAGCACAGGGAGACGTCCCGTCGCCCACACGACGGACGCGCCGGTTTGCCACGAGTTCACCGACGTCAATGCGCGCCGCCCGTTCGCCGGTTTGCCACCGCGGTATATAATGCCGCCTTCCAGCGCCGCCCCGCCATATTGCCTTTGTCGCGTCCCTCTACAACTCCAGCACCGCCTCCCTTTGCTTCTCCTCTCGCCTCCCTGCTACTCTAGCGCCACCGCCATGGACTCCCTCGCCGCCAACGGCTTCCCCGCCACTCCCTCCTCAAGCACCAGACCCGCACGTCGGTGCGCCGCGGGTCAGCGACGCGTCTTGGGCGCGGTGGTGCTGGCCCACTACTATGACGTCCTCACCAAGGAGCGGCGCGAGGAGCCGGAGTGGGATCCACCTCCTTTTGCCGCCTGCACACATGACAGATGAACCACTGGGACGGCCTCGGCTCGGCGCCCCCCGCCAGCGAGTACAACCGCTGCGGCGCACGATGTTCTGGTCGCAGCCGGGGTGCACCCTGTCGCACATTCATGCTGGCGACCATCTCGGCTTCTCGTGGTCGGCGCCCAACCTTTGGGAGCCGAGGGGCACAGCGGCGATGCCCTCCTCCTCCCACTCGTCCGCGGGTGGCTCCTCGCTCCGCTCCATAGCGCGTCCCCAAGCCGGAGCCGCGCTCCTCGACGCGCCGCTTCGGCGACCTCTTCATCGGCGACGGCGCCCAGTCCACCGCTGCCGCCGAAGAAGCCCAAGCTGGAGGTGAAGACGGAGGCGCCCTCCTTCACCTGTGCCGAAATGCTGGCCCTCAAGCATTGCCTGGTGACGCCGGACGACCCAGAGGGCCTCGCGGCGGCATTCAACGAATTCTTCAACACGCTGGTGGCGTTTCCAAAGTGCGACGCGTGCGCGTGGTCCTTCGTCGACCACACTCGGATGGCCGACGCACCCATGATCGACCTCGACGACGGCTTCTCCCCGCCGGCCAACGACGACGAGGCGGGGCCGAGCAACCAGCCTCCCTCTCCAGCTGAGGATGGTGGCGACGACGGCGGCGACGGGGCGTACATCGTCAAGGAGGAGGACTTCGATGCGTTCTACTGGTGAACATTTCGAACTTAGTTTAAATTTATGTTTTTTTTACTTTAAAGTTCGTTCAAATCGTGTAAAATGTTCTAAAATTTGTTTCGAATTAGTTACTTCTTGTGGAGTTCTGTTTGGGGCTGCGAGTGGGGAGCGGCGTCCCCCAACGGCGGTTTTCCGTCCGGACATCCCCAAACGAGTCATTCGAGCGGCGCTTCAAACGCCAATTGGGGACGCCGAGTGGAGATTCTCTCAGGAGGCATGTCTCCCTTTGGACAATGGAAAAAGCCTTGTCGCGGTACAAGGTGTTGTGATTTGAGCAACTACATGCACCTAACTCGTGGAACGCTTGTTCTAGGTAGTTGGAAGGTAGGAGGAAGCCCTGAGTACGAGTACTCCTCCGTCTTATATTAAGTGTCGTAAAAGTGGGTAAAAATATATGTATCCAGATACATACATTTTTTACCAATTTGTGACACTTAATATGAGAAGGAGGAAGTAGTTTTAAATCCACTGTTGGCTTCCAGTCAACAGAGAGGCGCAAACAGAAAGAACGACATATGGTCCAACTTCCATTGTTCTAACAACATGGACAGGGGGAGAGTTGCTATGGCGCTCATAGGCCAAGGAGAGGGATTCAATCTTGGCATTGCTCGTCCGCAGCCAGGCAGCCGCGCATACAGGAGTCCCGCGAGGACACTTCGCCAGCCAAGAACGGGCAGGAGCGCCTCGAAATTTTAGGTTTATAATCTTTTGGGGCAAATTGACCGCTAACTTAAAAAATCCACAAAATGAACTGTGACCGTAACGTCCTTCCCTAGGGCATTATAGTCTCTTGTGTAACGCCCGTTCAAAGGTATTATTGATCGGGGCCAGGTCAGCACGCGGGGCCCAAGATGCGTAAACTTATTCCTCTAAGACTAGTCATAATGGGGAGTATCATACACTAATATCATACATATGATACTAGTCTATGTTACTACTCCCATAATGGGTAGTAACATGTTTGTGGTATCATATAGTGCTGCAATTATTGTGATATAGACTCATCTTGTCTCGTAATGCGTTATGTTACTGTATCTACCTATGATACCACCATCACCTCTCTCCTTATTAATTGCACTGCCAACTCAGCTTTTTGCCAACATGGCATACATGATACTACCTATGATACCCCCATTGTGGCTAGTCTAAGGCCCTATGCATCTGAACCGTTTAAATACCCAACCTAGGCAAACCCCGACCACAACTGCACCCACTTCTTCAGTATTAGGGAAGACCAAAGAGTATCCCCCGCTGTCTCTTTCCCTCCTCTCTCTCAAATCTCCCTCCAAACTCCCTAGATCAGAGACCCGAACATGTTGGATTTGCCCCCCCCAAGCAAGTTCTCAAGGTTCTCTCCTCTGTTTTCCCTTTTTTTGTTGGTTTCAATTCTTGCATCTGATTCATTATTACTTACCCTAGTTCATCTATGTTTTTGATATTTAGTTTGCTAGTGGCAATGATTGTTCGTTTTGTTGGAAGCAAACCCTAGTTCATATATTGGGATGTAAATGATATATTTTTTAGATTGATATTACAATCTTTGTAGTCCTACATTTGTTGGAATGCAAACCCTAGTTCATATATTAGAAGGTATATGATATATATTTTTAGATTTGTATCACAATCTTTTTTTTTTTTTTGACACCATATCACAATCTTTTTAGTTGCAATTGGGAAGATTGGTATTTTTGTTTGGAAACCAATTTTCCTAATTTGCAGTGTTAGTTTTGGAACCAATTCTTTATATTATGTTGATTTGTTACTGGTGGTGGTCTAGTAGTAGATTTCTATTAGAATTCTTTATATTATGTTGATTTGTTAGCCTTAGATTTTTCTTTTAATATTGTGATTATTTTTGTGTTTATAGTTGTGTTTTTTGGTTGTTTTTAATCGTAGCTCATGTCTTTTTTTCGCTTTTTTAGGATGACATATGTTCCCAAAGATGTTTATAATGAGGACCACCATGGCCATTATACGTTGGCCCATATTGTTTTACCCATGTTGCACTTGCAGTCCACAAAGGTTGAAGGTCCGGAGGTAGACGACCCGCAAGATCCGAAGATGAATTATGATGAGAGATACAACAAGTATATCCGGAATACCAAGCTACTCCCATTTGTCAATCTTGTTTCTCGTGGGGTGCTGAAGTTCAACCCAAGTGCAATCACCGTACTCGTAGACCGGTGGCGTCCGGAGACACACACGTTTCACCTGCCTTGTGGGAAGATGACCGTGACGTTGTAGGATGTTTCAATGATCACGACACTTACCATCAAGGTGGACCTATTTTTCAAAGCACTACTAGTGATGGTTGGCGTGAGCTCATGATCTGCTTCCTCGGGCTAGAGACGGGAGCAAAGGGAAGGGCCGCTGGTGCCGCCTATGGTTAGATCTCTAGAAATTTTGAAGATTCCCAGCTAAGTTACGACAGGATTCTGAATGTGTACAACAACATTCCAGCCACACTCGTGGTACGTGATCAGCCGATATATATTTCTAGATGACGGTGGCTCGGTCGCCCATTTATATGGCTCCAGTTATTAGCTGTTTGGGACTGCAAAGGGAGTTGTGGTACGCCAGAACTAGCTTATTTGTATCTCTAAGTAACCAACCATCTATACCAAGTTCGCTTTGTATTTTCGTTTTATGATGAATAGAAATTTACATTGTATTTAATATAGGTTTTGTTATTGTTGATGTAGTTGGACGAGGCATGTCATAGGGGTAAGAATGCGAGTGAATGCAATATGTGTGGTTGCTTGTTGCTACTGTTCATATGTAGTTGTGAGATTTTTTCAAACGGTAGACGTTTCTAATACCGAGTTGCAGTGGGATCATCTTGGCGACCCGGACCGTATGGCTACATGGGCTCTAATATGATTCAAAGTTAATCTTCAATGGGGTACATCTAGGTCCTTGTATCTTGAGTACACCAATGTGTTCGACACTCTTACCCCTAAAATGGCAAGTTCTCTAAATTTTCGACAATACCTGTTCCGTAATTTTTATGCTAAAGAACAAACTAACAATCTAAATTGTTGTATTATGCACATATGCTCTGGGAGCTTTACGGTACATCGGGGAATGTGGGTAATGACATGTCGTTCGAGTTAAATAATAAGTGTCGAAATGAAGAACATCTTTGGCGGATGGAATTTAAGTTGATATATTTTTACGCAGTGGAGTGGCATTTGCCAAACAGGGTTATGAGAAAATTTGGATTGTTCCAAAAGACCCCTCCACCTTATAAGCACACAGACACAGAGTTGCACCGGTAAGTGTTTCATATCGCTTACATAGTCATCATTGTAGTTATTCTAAACGACTAACATCTCTAAAATTTGATATGTAGACTGGACAAGAATAGAACGTGGAGTGTGAAGGATTGGCCAAAGAAGCATGACAAATTCATCATCGGGTTTAAGACCATTCTTGATAACCTAGATTGGGTTCATCAAAATAAAGTTGTCCAAACCGGCTCACGATATTGCAACATTCGACAAATATCTCTCGTAGCTACCTCCTAGGACTCGTCTTAAGCTGTTACCACCCTCTTTCAACACTGAGAACGTTTTTTTTTGTGGCAAACCCTGACGACATTGATAACCCACAAGTGTAGTGGATCGCAACAGTCTTTGAGACTAAGTAAAACCTAATTTATTGATTCGATACAACCGGGGGGGGGGCAAAGAATACCTATAAGCCATAGCAGTTGAGTTGTCAATTCAACCACATATGAGAAGCACTTACAAAATATATTACTAACAAACGGTGCAAGAAAATGGTTGATGGCATGGTGATGGGATGATTCTCTTGAGTCCTCCACACACCTGATACAATGTAATTGTACAAATGCACTGGTTCGACGAAGTGACAAACAAAGTGGTGTAATATAAAGTGAAAGAGGTGATATGTGTGATCTTAAATAATAATGGCAACAAGGTAACATGTAGCAAAACTGGGAGAAAATGGTATAGAAATGGTGGTAAACAAGGCCTAGGAATCATACTTTCACTAGTGGTAACTCTCGACAATATTAATATAATTAAAGACATGATATTCCTCTAACACTATTCATGATGGACGTTACTCGGAAATTCTTCCTAATGGATCAAATAGGTGAGAAACGCGTAGGTCTACACAAGAACACCTTAAAGTTCATGTTCCAAATCTATAGACACCCCAACCCTGTCACTTTGAGCATCCAAAGATAGTACTAACAAACACCACAACCTATCCCTTGAATAGTATCTTTCTAATACATCGACAACACCCTCAGTGTCACCTTGGCACTATAGAGATTATACTAAACACAAGCATCAAGAAACCTCATGATTCCATAATTCATTCCAACAAAATAAGAACAAGTTCATGATAAGTATCCCTCTAATCCATGATCCATAGAGTCACATACGACACCCGCACGGTCAATGTGGGACAAAGGTGACTCCGGAAGATTATACTAGATAAAACCACTTGAGCACATCATATCCATTACATAACAAAGGGAAACATGATAGAATTCAACTATAATAACATAGCTCACGATCACATGAAGATCACACCATCGGGGGGGGGGGGGGGGGAGATAACCACATAGTTACTAGCATGAGCCCTCAGCCCCGCGGAGGGACAACTCCCGCATCATAGTGGGAGGCATGAATGTCGATGAAGATGGATCCGGGGGAACTTCTCCGTCCCGGCAGAGTGCTAGAACAGATACTTTTGTCCCTCGAATGAGGGTTTTGGATGGCGGCAGAGCTTGACGCGTTTTTGTAAAAATCCTCCGGTATTCTTCCATTTTAGGGTAAAACTGATTTAATATGAAAAGGCGACGAGGTGATCCCAAAGTGCTGGTGGGGGGAGGGTAGGCTGATGACCAACAAGTGCAGGGGATCGCAATAGTCTTAGAGGGTAAGTGTAACCCAATTTATTGATTCAAGACAAGGGGAGCCATATAAGCCTTAGTAGTTGAGTAGTCAATTCAACCACACCTGAGAAGCACTTAAAAAAATATATTAGTAACAAACGGTGCCAAAAAATAGTTGATGGCGTGGTGATGGGATGATTCTCTCGCGTCCTCCACACACCTGATACAATGTAATTATATAGATGCACTGGTTCAACGAAGTTACAATGAAAGTGGTGTAATATAAAGTGAAAGTGGTGATATGAAAGAATAATGACAACAAGGTAACATATAGCAAAACTGAGAGCAAATGGTATAGCAATCGTAGTAAACAAGGCCTAGGGATCATACTTTCACTAGTGGTAACTCTCAAAAATATTAATATAATTAAACGTATCATATTTCCTCTAACACTATGCATGATGGATGTTACTCAGAAATCATTCTGGATCAAATATGACGAGAATCTCGTAGGTCTACACAAGGACACCTTAAAATTCACGTTCCACATCTATGGACACCCCAACCCTATCACTTTGAGCATTCAAAGATAGTACTAACAAACACCACCACCTATCTCTTGAATGGTCTCTTTCTAATACATCCGCAACACCGGAACTTTCACCTTGGCACTATAGAGATTATACTAAACATAAGCATCAAGAAACCTCATGATTCAATAATTCATTCCAACAAAATAAGAACAAGTTAATGATACGTATCCCTCTAATCCATGATCCATAGAGTCACACACGACACCCGCACTGTCACCATGGTACCGTGGGACAAAGGTGACTCCGAAAGACTATACAAGATAAAATCACTTGAGAACATTATATCCATTACATAATCAAGGGGAAACATCATAGAATTCAACTATAATAATATAGCTCACGATCACATGAAGATCACACCATGGGGGAGAGAGATAATCACATAGTTAGTAGCATGAGCCCTCAGCCCTCGAAGGGACTACTCCCGCATCATTGTGGGAGGCAACACCGTCGATGAAGATGGATCCGGGGGCACTTCCCCGTCCTGGGAGAGTTGCACAAAAGAGACTTATGTCCCCAGAATGAGGGTTTTGGATGGCGGTGGAGCTCTGACGCGTTTCTGAAAAAAAATCCTTTGGTATTCTTCCATTTTAGGGTAAACATGATTTTATACGCGAAGAGGTGACACGAGGCGATGCTCGAGGCGACGAGATGACCCCCAGGTGCTGGTGGGAGGGGGATAGGACGATGACCCACAAGTGTAGGGGGTCGCAACAGTCTTTGAGGGTAAGTGTAACCCAATTTATTGATTCGACATAAGGGGAGCCAAAGAATACCTATAAGCCTTAGCAGTTGAGTTGTCAATCCAGCCACACGTGAGAAGCACTTAGCAAAATATATTAGTAATAAAAGGTGCAATAAAACAATAGACGGAGTGGTGTTGTGATGTTTCTCTTGCGTCCTCAACACACCTAATACAATGCAATTGTATAGGTGCACTGGTTCAGCGAAAATAAAGTTAATATTGTGGAATACGGAGTTAAACAAGTGATATTTGTAATCTTTAATAAACGGACCAGCAAGGTAAAAAGTAGTACAAGCATGTAAAAACAGTAGAAATAATAGTAAAATATGGACCGGTGATCACATGTTCACTAGTGGTAACTCTCCAAACAATAAAACAAGTGTTGGGTAAAGAAATTACAGCTAGGCAATTGACAAATCATGGGGCATAACAATGCTATTATGACAAGATATAGTTCACGGGTTCTAACATGGTAGGCATTACGTCAAGACATATAGACCGCTATCCAGCATGCATCTATATCTAATAGTACACCTCAAGAAAGCTATCCAGCAAATCTCTCTAGTATTAAGTTGCTGCAACGAAGTGGTTACTCCGGGTGCAACAGACAATTGCATTAAGTAAAGTACGTAATGTAAGCGATGGTTCTCATCTGTAGACAAGAGCACCGCCGTTCTCTCCCTAATGGAAGCAGCACACACCCCACCCGTCATGTTATTGTCACTCGAGCACATGTGTAAGGGAGGCATGAACCCACTATCTAGCATCAATACTCCCTCTTGGAGATGAATACAATTATGTGATCAAGATAACCATACACATTAGAGAGCATGCAAGAACACATTAAACAGTCTAAGGATATAAGTAAAGATTCTCATATATTGACATGAACAAAATAATCATAATTCCACAGTTCATCGGATTCAGGAAAACACAACACACATTACATCAGATGGATCTCTATCATGTGAGGCAGATCAAGAGACCATGGTATTGAACATAAAGGGGGAGAGAGTACCAACTAGCTTTCTATGAACCCATAGTCGACGGGGAACTACTCACGAAGCATTATGGAGGAAGAACGGTCGATGGAGATGGCACCAAGGGCACTTCCCCGTCCCGACAGGGTGCCAGAACAGGAACTTCTGTCCCTCGAATTAGGGTTTTCGATGGCGGCGGAGCTCGGATGCGTTTCTGGAAAAAAAATCCTCCAGGGGTCTCTATTTATAGGTCAAGGGGAATCTTATAGGTGAAGAGGCGACATGATACAGTGTCGGGGGCCTCGAGGGGCCCACCAGGCGCGAGCTAGGAGGTGGTCGCACCTGGGGGTCATGTGGGGGCTGTGGGCCCCACCTTGAGTTGATCTTCTGGCCCCTAGAGTTTTCTGGGGAGTTAGGTGTAGTGTTCTCATATTTAAATAATGTAAGAACACCCGTGTTATTGTGCTAGTCCCTGGATCAATTGCTAGCACCACAGTACAAAATGAAAAAAAATGAAATATCATGCAAATGCGTCAAATTCTATTACATCGCATGATCTAGTCTATACAAAATAACATTACAACTTGCATAGTCATAGAAGACTAGCAGCATACAAAGTATTACAGCGGAACACAGAACAACATTGAGCCTCATCTTGTTTATGTGACACAGGCAAAACATGTTGGCGATAGACTCGAGATCCTAAACAAAATCCCCACTTGTGTTCATATTCATCTGAAGGATGGAATATGCAGCCACCATGGGGTAAATAAAATTTAATGTATTGGCAAATAACAATATGGTGTATATAAATGGCAAGACTAATACTACATACTTATCTGGTTGAGTGGAGTCTTTGGCTAAGTTTGCATAAAGCCAATTTTCTCCTATCTCTTTTGTAAAAAAAAAAAACTTTTCTTTTTAAAGAGTGGCATCATTGGACTGAAATCCAAGCACCACAATGACTGTTCACTTGGTAACATTTTACTTATTCAAAAGGGTGATGTGATTCTTCCGTCCATCCTTGTCCAGTTGCTCGAAGGTGTTCATAACCGGGGACACGGATAAGATCTTAGTTTGCTGACTTTGCAGAGTTTGTGCACTTTCACCTCTTGTCTTCAATTAACCCAAACATCCTATACACCTAGAGTGCATCAAGAAAAGGAGAGGATTGAGATGAAATCATTCAGAAGCAAGAATCCAAACCAATGACAAGACCCGTTCCACCTATAATTATGCTTCATCTGCTTGTCAAGCCCAGGCTGAACTCTCACAACTTAGTTGACCAAGACAGAGCCCATATGTCAAAAGGATGCGCTGTAAGAAGTCTAAACTTGGGGGACATCATAATCACCTGGTTCCTGGGTGGCATTCCTCAAGTGAACACCTCAGGAGATTAAAGGCCCTGAGGGACACTCAACCATCAATAGCCTTGCACTACCAAATCCACCCAGGTGATTCATTGTGGTTATATTAAGTTTTTCATCAGCAACTTAGTAAAAACACCAATATATAATCATGGCCAAGCAGAAACTAAGTTTGATGGCTACAAAATAACCAAGTTCAAAAAGGTTGGCTACACACTACTAGGATAATGGAATAGCATAATATAACAGTACAAATTTCCTACCATGCACTCAAAAATCAACTAATGCATATAGAAAATAATGGGTGGATGGATGGTGTGTCACTTGCCTTGTTGAAGTTGGTGAAGAAATCACACTCTTCACAAAAGATCGTTGCTCTCCGTATTATCTATACATTGCAAACACAATAACAAATAAACAAGCATCCATACAATCAAACATACAAGTGAAGAAAACACACAAAGCAAATAACATAGCAGAATGAGTTTAACCAAGTTATCTAGGACAAGGTCAAGGTTTGAGTTTGTAGTGATCAACTTTATTGAAATAATATCTATCCCTATCCAGGAAGTTCCAAGAGTTCACTTGGGAAGGACTGGGTTTTCCATTTGGGTATATGGTTGGACAAAAACAATCTTGACACAAATCAACTTGTGTAGGTGGTATGGTTGCTCCAAGTATTCACATAGTTGGTCTTCTTGGAGATCATCTTAAGGCTCTCTTGTAGCTTCCTCCTTATTGTAGTGAGTTCATTGCTTCTTGTAGAACTTCATGGTTTTGGATTAAGTGTTTAGAAGCAAACAAAGTTTACTAAAATCCACTAAGAGGTTTTGGCTACTAGGGAGTTCTTAACGAGTTCACACTAGGACTTCTAAATTTTGGGAATGGTCTTGAGTTTAGGTCTTCCATCTTCTTCTCATATCTTCTTCAGTTCTTGATGATGTGATGATGTAAAGGTTATTCATGGAGTCACTTTATCTTGATGTATTCTTGAATCTTGGCTTATTATTCAACTCCATACACTACTAAGTTATTTGGCTAACATGTATTGAGTGTTTTTTTTATCACAATGATCACACCACAAAGTCTAACTGGGGAAGAAAAGAAGAGAATAAAGAATAGAGAGAGATGTGTTTATTCTTCTTGAAGTTCCTCTTGATTTCTTCTAGTACTTCCACTTCCTTGAGTTTTCTTCTGATTGTGGTAAATTCTATGTCCTTGTCTAAGTGCTTCAATGATTTTCCATGTAGTGCTTCTTGTTGAGTTGAACAATAACATCAGAAGTTCCCTCTAGTACTTTTGGGGCTTAGTCTTATTTAGAAGTAGGAGTTTTTGGAGAGACGGATAGATATGGGTACTAGGGTTTAAGAGGTTCACTAGTTGGTCTTTTATGTGATTGACACATACTACGTACTTGGTCTTGGATTCCAAATGGCCACAACACATATGATCATATAGAAAGAAAAATATTCTAAGTCATGAACATCATGGTGTGAAGCATAATTGTGAAAATTTGGCAAATTATACATGGCAAAGGTTCTACGGTGGTCATAAGTTTTAGATACTGACTATTTTCAAATTATTTATGGAATTAAATCTATATAAAAAAATACTCAAATGAACAACTTAAATCTAAATCAATTTTAATTTGTTAAAAAATTATTTTGGGACATAGGATATGAAATCACACATCTTAAGGTTTCCAAATATATTTTATTTACAATTTTTAGATTTGTAGAATATGAATTATGTAAAAAGTCATCAAACATGCATATTTAAATTTGAACAAATTTAAGTTTATCAAATTCAAATTTGGATAGAGCTAAAAGTTTCTACATGTAAAGGGATTTTCAAAAAGTCCAAGTTGCTAAATTTGGCCTTATGGTTAAAAAGATATGAGTGTTCTAAGTTGCAGGGGCTTGTCTACAAATCTGCCTTTTAATTCTATTCGGAGACAAGTCTGAAAAATGTTGGCCACTGATGGCTAGGTTGAGACTCCAAGTGCAGAGTGTGTAGCTAGTGGCAAGCCTTCTTCCCCACGAGGGTCACTCGAGGGTTTATATCGAACTCTTGGGGAGCCAGTATTTCAGCAGTTGTCTTCCAAGCTTCCTCCAGGATCCTGCAAACAAATAGAGAGTTTTGTGCCCTTAACCTCACCAAGTGGTTTTCAAGCACAAGGTGTGAGACTTCTAAATTGCAATGCAAAACTGAAAGTAAATGTGCAATAATTAAATATACTAATAAATGCAAATGAGAAAATAAATATGCAATGGATTGTTTTTGTATTTTTGTGATGCAAGTGGTGATGGAGATAATGTAAATTCGAATTGGAGATGCAATTAAAGTAAAGTGAAAGTAAAGTAAATTGCAGCAAAGTAACTAGAGTGTTTTCTTATAATTAAAATAGGACCGGGGTTCATGGTTTCACACTTGCATTCTCTCAAATAAAGTAGTAGACGGTGGACATAAAGAATTACATGTGACATTACAATAACATGTTTAACATTGAGTACTTTCATATGGGCATCACGTCCTAGCATAGAGATCTCTACGGTCATATTGATCCCTCTTATACTCCACCAAGATGCGAAATAAATCATAACACCTCGATAATTAAGGAAAAACCAGAGTATAGCTTTAAGCAATGTGACATGAAGTTGAAGTAAGAACTTGCTAGATCTATTCATGGAGATTCATTAGTGTCACTTCAAATACCCGGTAACAAGGTACTCCTTTTTATCCCTAGTGAGGTAACTAAGAAAGGTTTAACAAAACCTAAGTGGATCGCTGAACTTCTGTCACTTTCACAGCACTAGCCACCCCCCGTTACTCCAACTAATGCACCCATCACCCCACACACGCTCTCAAGAACTAGATTGATCAAAGCTAGCAAATAAGAACGGGGTACATAAGATACATCTACTCAAATAACTCAAGAGAAACAATTGCAATCTCAGATTCAATAACTCATAGAAAAGATCCACCACATAGGAATTACAACGGTGCCCGTAATCATGTGAGGCAGCTCATACGGATCTAATTAGTGAAGCACATAGAGAGAGAGAGATAAGAGTGCTACTTCCACAAACCCATAGCCCTGGGGTGGACTACTCCCTCTTCATGGATATGTCGATGGAGATGACGTTGGAGGGGTAGGAGATCACACCGGCGGCGCCCCGCCGGAGTTTTCCCCCTCCAATCTGGAACTCCAGGTCTCTGTTTCGGTGTTTCGGTGTTTCGGCGGCGCTCCTCTCCGTAAGGGTACGGGGGACCCTTCTTATAGTCGGTTTTAGGTCAAGACGGAGTCGGTAAGTCGAAGATGGAAGGAATTGGGGCCACAGGGGCCAAATGGGGGCCTCTCATGCGGCCAAGGAATCTGGCCGCGTGGAGGGTCCTCTTTTGGGCCTCCATGCCCAATTCTCGTGGATCCTTCGCCCGCAAGTCTTCTCCTTCCAAGAAAATGACCCCCGCAGATTTTCAGGTGATTTCGCGGAAGTTTGCCCCCTGAAACGTCAAAAATGTAGAAAACGGGGTTTCTGAAAGGCAGGGTTAATTCCATAAAAGTTGGGGGGCTTTGTAATTTAACCCCAAAATACTATAAAACATTGAATTATACCCTTATATGATGCAATATGTAATAGAAAACCATGTGAAAATATGCAAAATTCATATATGCATTTTACATGCATCAGCCACTTGGCATCTCCTGATTGGCTAAAATTTCTGACTGGGCGTTGACTGTGCTTGCGAGGCCGCTGCCTGGGCTTACCACGCGGCTGTCTCCTATTGGCTGATACCTTTTCATCAAGTGAAATAATCTTGTCCGCTAGATCTAGATCAAACAGTTAGAAATAAATATGGGAGGAAAGCTCACCGCCGGAGGATGTTTTGGTTGCTAGAATTAATGGAGATGACGACGGTGGCCTCGGCCGTGGATCGCAACAGCGCTCTGATGGTGTTACGGCATCGATGATAGTACGGGGAGGCGTGACATGGCGAGGAGATTCTTCTAGCATGCTTGGTTAGCTCCGGACGGTGGCACACAGTGGCGGCGTCGGGCGTCGTCCGGGGTGGTATCGGGCTGCGAAAAAAACAAAACAAGGGCATCAAGAGGTGCAGGAGGTTAAGGGGTAGAGAGGGAGCGTGAAATCGGCGGCAGGGAGCCGCTGTTGTGGCCGTAAATGACGACGAACAGCGACGGCCAGTGCATAGTCCGACGAGGAATCTATCGGGCGTGGAGGCATGAAATAGAAAAGGGGGAGAGGAGAAATAGAGAGCAGGGCAGGAGATTAAAAGTGCGGGGCCGGGGAGATAAATCTGTGCTTAATTTTTCCCGTAATGGCGAGATGGAATTCGGCCGTTTCTGGTAACCCTCGGGAGGCACGAGGTTTATGACGATGATGCCATTTTTTTTCTCTTTCCCGGTTTATTTCTACAATTCATATCTTCTTTTTTAAATATCCAATTAACCTCAAATAAAATTTTAAATTATTATATAAACATTATCTTTCAAATAGAAGCTTGTTTGTGTTGTTTTCAACTCTTTTGAATTTTGCAAATTGAAAATATGAATTAAACTTTAATAGTGCTTAATATTAATTTAAAATAAAAATAACAAATAATTGGAAATGGGTTTTATAAAATTACAGAGACCTTCTACTTGTCAAATAATATTTTTGAAACTTATTTCAACACATTTTCATATTTTTATATTTGAAAATCATGAGTGAACACTAATAGCAACTTAATGCCATTTTCAAAATAGAAATTAATTAATTAAATAATTGGTCAAATAAAATCAGAGGCAAAAACATATTTGAAAATATGTTTTCTCTAAGTTTTTTTCGCACAATAAATTATGTGGAAAACATTTTGTTACTTGATACTTGATGTAGTAGTTGAAAAGTGATATAGTTATTTTTTTACTCCGAAAATATTTACAACAACCAAATAGGTTGTAAGATGAAATATTATTTATAGAAGGGAGTTGAAAACAAATATTTGGAAAACACATTGTTAAGATTTTTTTTTACAATATTAAGGTTGAATAATTCATTTTGTTGTCACATAACTATTTTCAAGTTCATAAAGTATTTAATGATGGTGAAAATATTCTTTTGGTTTGTAATCCTCAAGTTTTGAATGTCATGAAAACATTTTCAAAGTATTATTTGAGTTGGAAACATTTTATGCAATACGGTTTGCTAAAGAGAAAAAGTTACTTTGAAATAAGAAAAATTATTTGAATAAGGTATAAGGTTTATACAAAACAAAGGCTTATTGGATATTCATTCCAATAAAATTGGAGTATGACAAAATATTTCTTTTGTGGTTCCACTTTATTTGTTTTTGGTGTCTTGCTTTATCAAGAAAACAAAAGTTTTAATTTTTTTGTGATTTTCAAACTTTCCAAAACAGGGATGTTACAGATTACCACCCTTAAAAGAAATCTCGTCCCGATATTTGGGAAAGATAAACAGAAAGATAGGTTTGGGTTACGTCGGTTCCATTGCAACTAGGTGGCTACCACCCTTAAAACAAAATTTTGTGTTGTCTAATTCCGTTAGCTTGAAGTGTAGCTTGATTCTAGATTGGCTTGAGTGGAATTTCCTTTGTGGTAGAGTTGCAAATCAAAATAGTTCTGTTGAATTACCTTTGACACTGAGGGTTCACCCTTTGATTCAAACAAAAGAACAGGTTGGGAGGATTTCAAAACATAATCTCACTTTATTAAAATGGGAACACATTTCTCAGACATTGATTGTATTTTATTACACTGGGAGCATCTAATGGAACATTTATTTATAAAGTAAAAAACTTCATATAAGACTCATTCTTCGACTCGTGTTTCTCGATGCTCATCATGCTGTTCTGTACACTATCATTTTCCTTCTTTATTCCTTTTAGGGCATTTGTTGGCATAGTGTCATTTGTCTCTTCATTTGAAGCATGTTACTTGATTCATGCCTCTGTAGACGGGATTGGGGTTCTTCTGAAGTTTCTTCTTCCTTTTTGGTGGTATTATATTGGCCATCATGTCTTCATACCGTTGTCCATAATAATCCACTATATTGGCTGATAGTCTAGGTTGCTTGTTGGGACAATTCATAGATAAAATGTCCACCTTCTTCACAAGAATAACAACACTTGGTGGTGCGTTTGGATGAATATGGATGTGGTGTAGTCTTGGCTTTAATGTCCATCTTGACATTGTCTATCTAAATACTAACCAACTTGTGTTTTCCTTTCACTTCCGGATGTCCTGAGCTCTCTTGGATTCACTAAGCATTCCTAGTTTGACTAGTTGTCCAACTTGTTGTACCATGGGGTAAAGTGGACACTAGGATGAAACATGTGTTGTTCCTTCAGACAAAAAGCAAGTAACTTGAGTGAAGTGTTCTTCAGTTTAGTTGTTTGCATCACCATGGGGCCAATCATTAGGACAATCTTTGGAACAGTGTCCTATCTCTCCACATGATTTGCAGGCTTTGATTGTTGACAACATTTCTTCTTCTGTCTCCTGGTTATATCTGTCTATCAAGGGCTGATTGTTTTCACTATTGGCCAAGTTTTGGGACATCATCTGTACTATATGTGATTGAGTATCTAACACTTGTTGCATTCCTGGGGTTAACTCCATATTGGGGTTTTTGGTTGACTTTGGGTCATCAGTTGTATTACCTGAACCTGAGCTTCTAGTAGCATGTGCATTGCTATTGACTTCTCACGGTTGTAGGCGTTATAGTTAGACATCTGTTTTGGGGTTTAGGGAAGATGAGTAAAAACGAGAAAGATCTAAAGAAGGTTCCTACCTCAACACAGGAGAACAGGGAAACTCCTCTTACAAACATCTAACAATCATTCATCACACAAAACAACAAGGTTGAGCAAACAACCTAGTAGTGTCATGCCACACTCCTTGGTATGATCAATACACTAACATGTTAACGTTGTTCCAACTTGAAGGGAATATGCCCGAGAGGCAATAATAAAGTGTTTATTATGTTATTCCTTGTTTATGATAAATGTTTATTTCTCATGCTAGAATTGTATTAGCCGGAAACGTTAATACACGTGTGATTAATAAACAAACAAACATTCCTAGTAAATCCTCTCTTTTAACTAGCTCGTTGATTAACACATGATCAAGGTTTCCTGATCATAGACATTGGATCTTGTTAATAACAGGGTCATGTTATTAGGAGAATGACATGATGAACTTAGACCCTAACTAAGTATAACAATACGATCAAGTCATTTAGCTTTGTTGTTATGTCTTACATTCGGAGTAACCTTATTCTTTAGACCATGAGATCATGTTCATCACTAATACCGAAAGAATGATTTGATGACATCAAACATCACACCGTAACAGGGTGACTATAAAGGTGGCGTTAGGTACTCAGAAAGTGTTAGTTGAAGCTCATGGATCAAGAGTGGGATTTCTCCATCGAAAATGACGGAGAGATATACTCTAGGCCCTCTCGGTGATATCACATCGACACCGCTTGCAAGCTCGTGACTAGGTCACAAGGATGTCATATCACGGGAACGAGAAAAGAGTACTTGTCAGGTAACGAGATCGAACAAGGTATGGTTGATACGGAAGATCGGATCTCGGACAAGTAAAATATCGCGAGACAAAGAGAAATAGTTACGACGTTGAAGGTTCACACGATCACGAGAGTCATCGTTAAATATATAGGAGTCATCACGGATCTCCAGATCCTGCTGTTGATTATTGATCGGAGAGGAGTCTCGATCATGTCTATATTATTCGCGAACCGTAGGGTGATACACTTAAGGTTCGATGAAGCGTTTGAGAGGATACAAAATGCCGAAGAATGTTTTGGGCAGCACCGAAATTGTTTCGGGGAAAATTGAAATAGTTCAAGGGGTTTTTCGTCGAATGGTTGTTAATAGAATTAAAAAAAATGATTCGAGGTGCTATATGCAAATGTTTGTTAATGGAATTAACAAATATAAATAAAGAAATAAAAATGTTTTATTTATTTATTAAAGAAAAACCTTTGGATTTTCTAAGTGGAAAATTAAGGGAGCATGAGTGGGTGTGAGTGGAGCTTCCACTCACATGAAGAGGGAAGAGGTGGGGGCACACCATGGCTGGCCGCACCCCCCTCTTGGGCTGCCCCCTCCCCTATAAAAGGAGGGTGAGAGCTCCTTTTCTCCACACACTTGTGCCACCTCCCTTCCACTCCACCCGCTGATCCATTCCATGGTCTCCGGCTTGGCGAAGCCCTGACCGTGGGATTCTTCACCACCACCACGTCGTCGTGCTGCTGGAGTTTCGGAGGATCCTCTACTTCCGCTACCCCGCTGGATCGAGGGAACGGAGGTCTTCATCGAGCTGAACGTGTGACCGATTATGGAGGCACCGCCGGATTGCGGTGCTTTTCTTCTCGCTCTCGGGATCGACGTGAGTACGAATACGCCAACAACGAGATTTTATCTCGTACCACTTAGAGTCTTTGAGAGTATATTATTCTAAGACTCTTTCTCCCCGTTACCTTTCATCTCCTAGATTAGATCTTGGCCCTTCGGGTTTATCGCGCATAGGAATTTTTTGTTTTCTATTCAACGTACCCTTCAGTGGTATCAGAGTCGGATCTATGCGTAGATGATTTGTACGGGTAGAACACATAGGAGTATGTGGGCGTTGATGATCATGTTTTTGCCTCCTTGAGTATTTTATGATCTTAGTGGCATAGTAGGATGAAGCTGCCCTAGACTAAGTTTACGTGTACTATGTACGCGAGAATTGTCTCACTTGTGGCTGAGGGGGTGTCCGTTTCTCCTACTATAATTATGATCTAATCTACAAAGGGTTGTTAAAAATATGTTTTATCAACGTTGTGGCTCTTGTACGTAGGTATGAACGGTTCTATCCTCGTAATCCCAAGCCACGTAAAATATGCAAAAATAAATTAGAGGCGTCTAACTTGTTTTTGCAAGGCATGTGATGTGATATGGTCAATGTTACAAACGTTATGTGTGAGATGATATCTTTTGTAAATTATTGACATACCGGCTGGAGCCATATGGTTGTCTTATTTTTATGGCCTGCGTGCTGTATATCATATCCATGTGATATGTTGTAATGGACAATCAAGATGGAGGTGCCACAGACCTTGGTGCCACGCCGGTGGAATGATGGAGATCATACCATGATGCACAAGATGGAGATCAAGTGCAAGAAGGACCATATCATATCACATTATCCATGCCTGTGATGTTAATCCTTTTATGCATCTTATTTTTCTTAGATCTCAAAGGTAGCATTATAAGATGATCCCTCTCACTTAATACCAAGATAATAATGTGTTCTTCCTTAAGTATGCACCGTTAAGAAAGTTTGTCGTTTCGAGACACCACGTGATGATCGTGTGTGATAGACTCAACGTTCGCATACAACGGGTGTTTTCAAGCCTAGCATGTACATACATGGCATTGAAACACATGCAATACTACGGTTCTACTTGGCGAGCCTAGCATGTACAGACATGGCCTCAGAACACATAACTGAAAGGTAAAGCATGAGTCATATGGATGATATGATGAACATGTTGATGTTCGCCTTTGCAACTACACCGTCTCACGTGATGATCGGTTTCGGTGTAGTGAATTTGTAAGGTCCCCCAGAACCACTGTTCAAGGACACCTCCGATATGCATACATTCACGATCCTAGATCACACCAGTCGTTAACAACATATCAAGATTGTACACAGATACAATATCCATTACACAATTACATAAAACACTTACAAAAGGGACACGGTCAAATGACCAAGTCTACACAACTACCACGCAGGGCAAACACACATCACACACAGCGGAAGACTAAAACACACACAACATAGTAGAGCCCAAGTCACGCCTTAACCTATAGGCTGCTGACCGGGAGACGATCCTAGTTCGCAAGTCCATCAGCACATTACTCCTCCTCGCAGATCTCCTCCCGAGACTCCTTCTTGAAGTCTGGCAAGTAAATACGAGGGACGAAACCAATATGAGTACATTTGAATGTACTCAGCAAGACATCCATCATGTAGCTTACCAAAATGCATGTATGCTTATATATTGGAGTAGGTAGGCTATACATAGGGTTCTCTATCCATGATACATGAAAGACATATTATAGTTGATGTTGAAAAACTCTGCATCTTCGTTGAAGAAGATACTTCAAAAGAAAATAATATATTTTCTTTCTCTTGTAGATATTGCATATCCAAGAGGTTTTATAAAATTGTTTTATAAAAGAAATGTTTTTTCTTTGAAAAACTTCTTGTAAAACAACTTCTGGCTTTTCATCAACGGTACCTCCACGGTACAAGATTTCCTCCTTTCAGTACTCCATAAGTCCAACTCCTTTTTGAAAACTCATTTTTGAAAACATTGACAGAATGCTAGCTACATGGCCATTCAACTGTCCATATCCGAGGACGCGGCTATTCCGAATAGTTTGACTCTGCAGAGGTGTACACAATCCACCAGATTCAGTACATCCGCCGTGAACAACCACGGACTGTAACAACAGTATGTGAACATCAGATTACTGATCCTAACCATCCACTATGCTCAAGCTAGTAAATGCCTATATCTTCAGTTGGGTTTGTGCTCCCCGGCATCAGGTCCCACCTCGCAAAGACAGAAGACCCAACTGTCGCACACGGGGGTAACTTAATCCCTCACTTTGTATGTCACATATACCCCTCCTGGCGACAATCGGTTTGAGGGCACGACGACCCTTATAGAAAATTTAGATAGAACACACACTAACAAAAACAAACTTCAAGTTAAGCCGCGTGCCCATGTTGGGGTAAAGTGGCCGTATGGTAAAGGTTGTCGGACGAAGACTAGGTTATGTGTCATTTTTGTAAAACACCTTTTCCCCAAAAATGACCACTTCAACATTCCTCCGGTGGATAAGGTTTCGCCTTTCCACCGGGTTTTCCATAAAGCTTTTGTTTCGCAAAAACTTATTTTTACGGTGTCCACTTAGGGAATAATACTTTTGGTGGTAATAAATACCATATGGTGGCTATGGGCTTGGTAACACCAAGTATCAACTACTGGCATAATAATATATATATAATATTAATAGTAGCAGTCACTCGAAAATATTTTTGGTAATCAAATTTTTTGTAAAACTTTCAGAGGTAGAACATGCATGATAGATAATGATAAGTGTAGTAACAGGAAGCATCAGGATGGCTTGCCTTAAAACTCTTGGTGTCCCTGGCCTTGAAGTAGCTTGAACTTGACGCACAACTCTACATCTGCTTCTTATTCTCCTAACGTCGTAAAAGAAATAAAGACATCCACTCAGAACTAAAATAAAAACAACTAAAAAAACAACACATACAACAAGAAAACTCATACTAGCGCAAACACTCCAAAAGTTATGGAGAAACTATCTCACAAACTCTCATGGTACAAAACTATCGTCAAGCAAACATATGGTTGAGAAACCATATTCCACGTCTTATATATCATATATGGAGTGGGTGTACCACTCTCATACGAAGATACATAAGAAGCTAAAAATATAGCTTGTGGTAAAAAAGGTGAGACTACTAAAATAAGAACAATCATCAAAGCAATACCCATGGCAGTGGGTATTAACAACAACACAAGCGAGCATCACCAAACAAGTTCACTACTAACCTAATGCATAGATAACAAAATACTGCTAAACACAAGAACAAAACTAGCACAACAATAACATAAGTACAATACTCATGCTAAGGTAAACACTCAGACAATTCCAAACAGCAAGCAAACATACCACAGATGAATAGGCTAGCTACTGACTATGCTTATGTATAACCAAAGCTAAGGAGTCCATCTATCATGAAAATAACCAAACAAACCAGTGGCTCAACCAATGGTGACAAGTCATAAGACACACTTTAAAACCCAATCATCACAAGAGATAACATGGCTAGAAAATAGCACATCCAAAAGAGTCCACTGATAGCATAAGAGTATGAAAATTCTACACAGGCCTGCTATAAGAAATAATTGCATTCTACAACTAATAGAAACAAGCAATGTCCACAAGTCATTCCATAATAACATAAGTAACAACATCCTAAAGATGCCAGAATAATCATACACTCATAAAATAAAAAGACAACAATACTAGAGCAACTCAATATATCTAGTGATGACACTAGTTCATCACTAGAGGTGCAAACAACACTACAAGGGTGTATAATCCTAAACAAGCAATGTATGAAGGTAAAAGCCTACTAACAACACATAACACCTTACACATGCTAGGAAGCAAACACACTAAAATAATTCTATGAAAACAACTACTTGGGAAGAATCAACCAATTCTAATAACTCATGTTTTTCTAACAATCCAATACTAAGCAACCAAGATACATGCTATACAACCAGTAGCTATGCCCCTAATAAAAACTTAAATGATTTTTTTTTAAAAATCCAAACACTCAATGGAATTTATATCCACACAGTTTACCAAACACTAGGATAATATCCCATTTGCAAACAATATTCAAAAACATCAAAACAATAGTCAAACATATCCTAACATGATATTCCCAAGGGAACATCATGTCAACAAATGCACCACAACTAAACGTACTAGGAGTCACAAAGAAATACTAAACACTTCAATCAAACAAGTAAAACAAACAACCATTTTCATTGGTGGAAAATATTAAACACACATAAAAAGTACATGCTACTAGCACACAAATGTATGGTAGGGGATTTGCATCCCAAACCAAAAAGCAATGGGACCAGTGGGTTATGGGCCCACTAATACCAAGTCACTTAGAGGTCACAAAGCATGTGGTTACACTTGACAAAAATAAACTATCAAAGCATCCAATACAAGGCTATTCATACTAGTGAAAACAACGCTAGTGAAAGCAAACAACAAATGTTACACAATAAAGTGCAAGCTAAAAGAGATGATAACACCAAAATAACAGTACCAAAATGGAACTTGACTCAACTCAACCACACCAAAAACTTAGGTGCACCAAATCTACAAAGATTGGCTCACCCAATATACTCAAATAATAAAACTAGGAAATAACAAATGTTATTACTATTTCTATTTGACTTTCCAAACATGCACATACTTTCTAACGTAAATGTACTGAAAGAAAACAAACTAATAACAGGTAGTAACACCTCTATACATGATAGGAACAAAGTCTCAAGCAATCACACATTTGTCTACAAACAAATACATACATAAATAAGAAAACAGAAAAGCTGTTGTTTCTAGAAATGCATGCCAAAAATAATCTAGAGATCTAAAAATTCAACCAAGCTAGGATTACATAGAGCTAGTCATACACAAACTCATCCAATTGAATTCACCTCAAAAATATTTTTTAAACGCCTTCTAAAAATGTTAGAAAAGCCTACTGGTCCAAAACCAAAATGGATGTCATTTCCATTTGATAACTCACCTTGATGTGAGGCCAAGTCCTAATGATAGATATACTCACTAGGTACTCAAAACATTTTGGTTTGACCAATTTGGATACATATCAAAAAAGTTATGCCAAAAATGCTTTGACAGACACTCTATGGCAAAACAATTACCAATGCAAAAATAAAAGTGCAAACATGGATCTACCAACTGGACATGGTTAAGAAAACACAATTCTACTGCCATGAATTTTTGTAGAAATTATATAGCACTCAAACTATTTTAAACGGAGCAAAAGAAATCAGCTAGTTTTCTGTTGATTTAAAAAATACAACAGAGGGACGGGCTGGTTTCTAACAGACGCGGCCCAACAACCGTACGAATCAGCCACATCCTCGCGCGCGCAGAATCGTGCGGGGACACGGCGATTCAATGTGACCCATTGATCAGTTGACCAACGGTGCGTGCGTCGTCGCCCACCTCTCCTCTCATCTCTCTCTCTCCCGAACGGCGGTGACACGACGACGGCACGGCGGCTCACCTAGGGGCAACAGAGAGGGGTGGCGCGGGCTCGGCGAGGTAGCAGGGGTGCATGGGAGTCGAGGGGCGTTGAGCATGGGCGCGGGCGTGGCCTCGGGTGGTGGCGCACGGCAGGTGTCCGTGGCGGCACCCACGACGATGGTGAGGTATCTTGCACGCAACAGCACATGGGTGCGGGTCAGGCCGGGTCAGTGAGCTACGGGGAGTTCACCAAGGGTGGTGGAGAGGGATGGGAAGGCACGGGGGGAGAGGAGCACCACCTCGGGCTGCTGTGGTGACCGACGACGAGTTCGAGCTCGAGCTCGCTTGTGGAGAGCTCCAATGCTCGATTCCTCGAGTGAGAGTGAGTGTGGGGAGGGGTGGGAGCACAACGGCGATAGGGACACGTTTGGGAGGGCCTTATCTAGTGGCATTAGGTAAATGGCATGGGGGTGGGCTCGGGTTGATGTCAAAGAGTGGCAAGGGGGCGCCCTAGGGGGTGTTCTTGACAAGAATGGCCATGGCATGATGCCAAGGGGCAAGTCAAACAATGGCCTTAGGGGTGGAGGAGAGGAAAGGTGTGGCCACAAGGGTCAAGGCATGGGAGCCCATACCATGCCACATCAGCCTTGTTCCCCCCTCTTTCTCACTTGCAAAAGCCACACCAAAAACCTTCTAGAAGCATACAAAGGATCCTAGGTGGAGTATAAAGCTTGGTCAACACATGTGACAAAGTCTCACTTCCAAAATTGCAAGAAAAGGCAATGAAAACATCATTCAAACATTGTATCTACCACTGTTCCAAAAATTCAGTTAACACTTAGAATTTTTTTCTAAGTGTTGGAAAACAGAAGAAATGAGCAAAAAGGTTGGAATGTTTTCAGAGAGTAACTGGATTCCAAAATTTGTTTTCCAAGTTGGAGTTTGTTAAACATGTTTTAAACTTTCATAAACATCTTTTTAAAATAAATTTGGAATAGTGGAAGGCTATGAAAACAAAGTGAGAAAAGGTGTACTTTCTGTTTTTCTGTTTTCTAAAAATGCATTTTTCCGCCTTATTTTTCTTCCACAAAAACAACAAGAAAAAGATTGTTTTTCTTATTTCTAAAATGAAACCAAGCTTTTGGATTTGTAGTTCATATAACAAGGAACAAATACAAGTCAAGAAAACACAAAATGGAATATATAGCCTAGTGAAAACAAGTGTGGAAAACATGTACTTGGCTATATTTTCAGGGAATATTTTCTACAGAAAACTCAAAAGAAAACTTCCATAAATCATTTTGAAATTTTGTTTTCTTGGATCCAACAAAGCTAAAAGTTTATTTAAAGATGCAATCAAGAATGGTCCAAGTCTTGGAATAAAAATCCAGTCAAGTAACATCAGGGAAAAATTATAAAAGTGTTTTCAGGAAAAAGTTTGTGATGGTTTTCCAAATAAATAAAACTTGCATTGCATATATGATTAAGATCATACAAACATGTTGGTTCAAACAATCATGTTTTTAGAAGAAAAAAAATTGTTGGCCCTAATTTTTGTCTCCTTGAACTACACTACAAGGTTCCAAAAACTGGGGTGTGACAGAATTTGGTTCGTGTAATCACTAAAGACGACTAAGAGGGATGTTGTTTTTTGAGTGGGAGTTCATGGGATAATTTTAGAATTAACTTGAACTTAATTTATCATAAACCTAGTCTAAATAGTCTTTGCAAATATGTTGTAGATCATGGCAGCACCCACCTTCAATTTCAATATGTTCATGGAGAGAGTCAAACTAGCAAACAATGGAAGCAACTTTACCAACTGGGCACTTAACCTGAGGATTCTCCTTACCACTTGCAAGAATCTCTATGTGCTTGATGCACCGCTAGGTGACCCACCCGCTAATGATGCTTCTGATGAAGATAAAAATGTTTATCTGACTCAACAAGAAGACCACATTATAGTTCATTGCGGCATCCTTTATGGATTAGAGCCAGAGCTGTGAAACCATTTCGAGAACAACACTGCCTTTGCTACAATGGGAGAATTGAAATTGATTTTCGATACCCATGCCGCAGTTGAGAGTTATGACGCTTCAGAAAAGTTCTTTAGCTTCATGATGGAAGAGAACAGCTCCGTTAGTGAGCACGTACTCAAGATGTCTGCGTACGCTGATAAACTCATAGCCTTGGGAATAACGATTCCCAATGAGCTAGGGATACATCGTGTTCTCCAATCTCCGCCACCTAGTTACAAGAACTTTGTGATGAACTATAATATGCAAGGCATGAAGAAGACTCTTCCTGAGCTTCCCTCAATGCTTAAAACTGCTGAAGTGGAGATCAAGAAAGAACAACAAGTGTTGATGATAAATAAGACCACTAGTTTCAAGAAAGGCAAGAAAGGCAAGCCAAGGGTAAACTTCAAGAAGGGTGGAAAATCTGTTGCTGCACCTGAGAAGAAAACCATGTATGGCCCTAAGCCTGAGATTGAGTGCTATTATTGCAAGGGCACTGGCCACTGGAAGCGCAATTGCCCCAAATATCTGGCAGATAGGAAGGTCGGCAAAGTGAACAAAGGTATATATGATATACTTTTTATTGATGTGTACCTTACTAGTACTCGCAGTAGTGCTGTGTATTTGATACTGGTTTGGTTGCTCACATATGTAACTCGAAATAGGAGCTGCAGAATAAGCGACCACTAGCAAAGGATGAGGTGATGATGCGCGTCGGCAATGGATCAAGAGTTGATGTGATCGTCGCCGGAACGCTACCTCTACGTTTACCATCTGGATTAGTTATAAACCTCAATAATTGTTATTTGGTGCCTGCATTAAGCATGAATATCATTTCTGGATCTTGCTTAATGCAGAGTGGTTATTACTTTAAGTCTGAGAAGAATGGTTGTTCGATTTATATGTGTAATATCTTTTATGGTCACGCACCTGAGAAAAATGGTTTATTTCTTTTGAATCTTGATAGTATTGATACACATATTCATAATGTGAATGCCAAAATAATTAAGTTAAATGATGATATTGCTACTTACATGTGGCATTCCCGCTTAGGTCATATTGGTGTTAAACGCATGAAGAAGCTCCATTCTGATGGACTCTTAGAATCACTTGGTTATGAATCATTTGAAACATGTGACCCATGCTTTATGGGCAAGATGACTAGAACCCCGTTTTCTAGATCTAAGGAACGGGCGACAGACTTACTGGAAATCATACATACAGATGTGTGTGGACCAATGAGTGTATCAGC
Organism: Alopecurus myosuroides; assembly: GCA_028641055.1. NCBI lineage: Eukaryota > Viridiplantae > Streptophyta > Magnoliopsida > Poales > Poaceae > Alopecurus > Alopecurus myosuroides. Next base: position 315,276,616 of record CM054060.1, on the reverse strand, counting down.
GCGCGGTGGATATCGTTATTTTGTCACTTTCACAGATGATTTGAGTAGATATGGGTATATTTACTTAATGAAACACAAATATGAGACATTTGAAAAGTTCAAAGAATTTCAGTGTGAAGTTGAAAATCACCGTAACAAAAAGATTAAATTTCTACGATCTGATCGTGGAGGTGAATATTTAAGTTACGAGTTTGGCATGCATACGAAACAATGTGGAATAGTTTCACAATTCACACCTACCGGAACACCACAGCGTAATGGTGTTTCGGAACTTCGTAATCGTACTTTATTGGATATGGTTCGATCTATGATGTCTCTTACAGATTTGCCACTATCGTTTTGGGGTTATGCACTAGAGACCACTGCATTCACTTTAAATAGGGCACCATCTAAATCCGGTGAAATGCACCGTATGAATTTTGGTTTGGAAATCAACCTAAGCTATGATTTCTAAAAGTTTGGGGATGCGATGTTTATGTGAAGAAGCTTCAACCTGATAAACTAAAAAACCCAAAGCGGAAAAATGCATCTTCATAGGATACCCTAAGGAAACTACAGGGTACACCTCCTATCACAGATCCGAAGGCAAGATTTTCGTTGCCAAGAATGGATCGTTTTTGGAGAAGGAGTTTCTCTCAAAAGATGTGAATAGTAGGAAGGTATAACTCGAAGAGGTTATTGAACCTTATCTTCTTGGAATGGCAAGTAGCGCGGTGCCGGAAGTTGTTCCGGTGCCGACCCCGTCAGTTGAAGAGAGAGCTAATGATCAAGATCATGAAACTCCAAAAGAGGAAACTATCATGCCTTGCAGGTCAAGTAGGGATCGTACAACTCATGAACTGTATGGGAATCCCGTCTTAAACTTCATGGTAGATGGAGATGATGACCCTGCTACGTATGATGAAGCGATGATGAGCCTAGATTCCAACAAATAGCTTGAAGCCATGAAATCCGAAATAGGATCCATGCACGAAAACCAAGTTTAAACTTTGGTGGACTTACCCGATGACCGCAAGCCCATTGAGAACAAATGGATATTTAAAAAGAAAACTTACACTGATGGTAACGTGACCGTCTATAAAGCTCGACTTGTCGCAAAAGGTTTTCGCCAAATTCAAGGAGTGGACTACGATGAGACTTTCCTACCGGTAGCAATGTTGAAGTCAGTTAGGATTATGTTAGCAGTTGCTCCATTTTTCGATTATGAAATCTGGCAGTTGGATGTCAAAACGGCGTTCCTTAATGGTGACATTCAGGAAGAGTTTTATATGATGCAACCCAAAGGTTTTGTTGATCCTAAGGATGCTGACAAGGTGTGCAAGCTTCAGCGTTCCATTTATGGACTGAAGCAAGCATCCCGGAGTTGGAACCTCCATTTTGATAAGGTGATCAAAGGGTTTGGATTTTTCCAAACATACGGAGAAGCTTGTATTTACAAGAAAGTGAGTGGGAGCTCTGTAGCATTTCTAGTACTATATGTGGATGACATATTGTTGATTGGAAATGATATAGAACTTTTAAAAAGCGCAAAAGGTTATTTGAACAGTAGTTTTTCGATGAAAGACCTCGGTGAAGCAACTTATATATTAGGCATCAAAATATACAGGGATAGATCAAGACACTTAATTGGACTTTCGCAAAGTACATACCTTGAAAATATTCTGAAGAAGTTCAGAATGGAAGATAGTAAGAAGGGGTTCTTACCTATATTGCAAGGAAAAATGTTGAGTAAGACTCAATGTCCAGCTACAACAGAAGATAGGGATATAATGAATAAGATTCCCTATGCTTCATCCATAGGTTCTATCATGAATGCTATGCTATGTACAAGACCGTATGTGGCACATGCTATTAGTTTAACTAGTAGGTACCAATCCTATCCAGGTTTTGAACACTGGACGGTGGTCAATAATATCTTTAGGTACTTGAGAAGAACTAAGGATATGTTTCTCGTATATGGCGGTGAAGAAGAGCTCGTCGCAAGATGTTACGTCGATGCTAGCTTCAACACTGATCCGGATGACTCTAAGTCTCGGTCCGGGTACGTATTTGTTATGAATGGAGGAGAAGTAAGCTGGAGGAGTTCCAAGCAATCCGTGGTGGCGAGATCATCAACAGAAGCAGAATATGTTGCTGCCTCGGAGGCAACACAAGAAGCAGTTTGGATGAAAGAGTTCATATCCGAACTAGGCGTAGTTCCGAGTGCGTTGGATCCAATGGTTATCTATTGTGACAACAGTGGTGCCATAGCCAATGCTAAGGAGCCAAGGTCTCACAAGAATTCCAAGCATATCAAGCGCCATTTTCACTCCATCCGTGAACATGTCGCAGATGGGGATGTGAAGATTTGCAAAGTACATACGGATCTGAATGTGGCAGATCCGTTGACTAAAACTCTATCAAAGGCAAAACATGATCAACACCAGAAATCAATGGGTGTTAGATTCATCACTTTCTAATATAGATTATTTCCCCTAGTGCAAGTGGGATACTGAAGGGAATATGCCCGAGAGGCAATAATAAAGTGTTTATTATGTTATTCTTTGTTTATGATAAATGTTTATTTTTCATGCTAGAATTGTATTAACTGGAAACGTTAATATATGTGTGATTAATAAACAAACAAATGTTCCTAGTAAAGCCTCTCTTTTAACTAGCTCGTTGATTAATAGATGATCAAGGTTTCCTGATCATAGACATTGTATGTTGTTAATAACGGGGTCATGTCATTAGGAGAATGACGTGATGAACTTAGACCCTAACTAAGTATAACAATACGATCAGGTCATTTAGTTTTGTTGTTATGTCTTACATTCGTAGTAACCTTATTCCTTAAACCCTGAGATCATGTTAATCACTAATACCGAAAGAATACTTTGATGACATCAAACGTCACACCGTAACAGGGTGACTATAAATGTGGAGTTAGGTATTCAGAAAGTGTTAGTTGAAACTCATGGATCAAGAGTGGGATTTGTCCATCCAAAATGACGGAGAGATATACTCTGGGCCCTCTCGGTGATATCACATCGACACCGCTTGCAAGCACGTGACTAGGTCACAAGGATGTCATATCACGGAAACGAGAAAAGAGTACTTGTCGGGTAATGAGATCGAACAAGGTATGGTTGATACCGATGATCGGATCTCGGACAAGTAACATATCACGAGACAAAGGGAAATAGTTATGACGTTGAAGGTTCACACGATCACGAGAGTCATCGTTGAATATATAGGAGTCATCACGAATCTCCATATCCCGCTGTTGATTATTGACCGGAGAGGAGTCTCGATCATGTCTATATTATTCGCGAACCGTAGGGTGACAACTTAAGGTTCGATAAAGCGTTTGAGAGGATACGGAATGCCGAAGAATGTTTTGGGCATCACCGAAATTGTTTCGGGAAAAATTGAAATAGTTCACGGGGTTTTCGTTGAATGGTTTTTAATAGAATTAACAAATGATTCGAGGTGCTATATGCAAATGTTTGTTAATGGAATTAACAAATATAAATAAAGAAATAAAAATGTTTTATTTATTTTTTAAAGAAGATCCTTTGGATTTTCTAAGTGGAAAATTAAGGGAGCATGAGTGGGTGTGAGTGGAGCTTCCACTCACATGAAGAGGGAAGAGGTGGGGGAACACCATGGTTGGACGCAACCCCTCTTGGGATGCCTCTCCCTCCCCTATAAAAGGAGGGTGAGAGCTCCTCTTCTCCACACACTTGGCCCACCTTCTTCCACTCCACCCGCTACTCCATTCCATGGTCTCCGGCTTGGAGAAGCCCTGACCGTGGGATTCTTCACCACCACCATGCCGTCGTGCTGCTGGAGTTCCGGAGGATCCTCTACTTCCGCCACCCCGCTGGATCGAGGGAACGGAGGTCTTCATCGAGCTGAACGTGTGACCGAGTACGGAGGCACCGCCGGATTGTGGTGCACTTTTTATCGCTCTCGGGATCGGCGTGAGTACGATTACGCCAACAACGAGATTCTATATCGTACCACTTAGAGTCTTCGAGGGTATGTTATTCTAAGACTCTTTCTCCCTATTACCTTTCGTCTCCTAGATTAGATCTTGGCCCTTCGGGTTTATCACGCGTAGGATTTTTTTTGCTTTCTATGCAACATACCCTTCACAACTAAGTAACTAGATTGGGGGTCTCATCTATCTTCTTAAGTTTCTTCAAATTCTTCTCTCAATGTATTGAGGTGTTCTTGATTGTTGTGAAGTCTAAGTTTTTCTTATCTTGAGTGTAGGCCTCCATATGGTGACAATATTTCTTACACTCCATGGTATGGTCATCTAGAACAAGAGAAGATATTTTTGAAGGTGAATAATAGATGAGAAAATATGAGAAGGATTAGGAATGTACATGATGAATAAAATACTTAAAAATATTAAGTCTCATTTCTATGGTGATCAACAAAATATTAACATCTTATTGTAGATTGGATATTCACTATAGTGAGAAGGGATGACACCCGCAAGCCAATCTGTCTCATGTCCGTGGACATATAATATTTGTCCAATTCGCTTCATCTCACTATGCCCCTAGGATCCAAAATACTCAAAGAAAGTAATAACATGATCGAAAGGGTTTAGCCAAACCTAAGGTCCCGTGTCCTACATGCAACATAGTGCTCTGATACCATTTTGTAGCATTCCCAAATTTAAATAATGTAAGAACACATGTGTTATTGTGCTAGTCCCTGGATCAATTAATCCGGAATGATTTGGCGTAAAGCGTCTTTAGGTGGCTTTACAAGTCCGCCGTCTAGCACCACGGTACAAAATGAAATATCATGCAAATGCGTCAAATTCTATTACACCGCACGATCTAGTCTTCAGAAAATAACATTACAACTTTCGTAGTCATAGAAGACTAGCAGGATACAAAGTATTACAACGGAAACATAAAACAACAATGAGACTCATCTTGTTCATGTGCCACAGGAAAAACATGTTGGCAATAGACTAGAGATTCTAAACGAAATCCTCACTCGTCTTCAGATTCATCTCTAGGATGGAATATGCAGCCACAAGGGGTTCAATAAATTTTAATGTATTGGCAAGTAACACTATGGTGGATATAAATGGCAAGACTAATACTACAATCTTATCTGGTTGAGTGGAGTGTTTGGCTAAGTTTGCATATAGCCAATTTTCTCCTATCAATTTTGTAAAACAAACTTTTCTTTTCAAAGAGTGGCATCATTGGACTGAAATCCAAGCACCACAACTACTGTTCACTTGGTCAAGTTTTACTTATTGAAAATGGTGATGTGACTCTTACGTCCATCCTTGTCCATCTGCTCGAAGTTGTCCATAACCAGGGACACGACTAAGATCTTAGTTTGTTGACTCTGTAGAGTTTGTGCACTTTCATCTCTTGTCTTCAATTAGCCCAAACAACCTATACACCCGGAATGCATCAAAGAAAGGAGAGGATTGAGACGAGATCCTTTAGAAGCAAGAATTCAACCCAATGGCAAGACCTGTTCCACCTATAATTATGCTACATTTGCTTGTCAAGCCCAAGCTGAACTCTCACAACTTAGTTGATCAAGACAGAGCCCATATGTCAAAAGGATGCACTAGATGCAATCTAAACTTGGGGGACATCATAATCACTTGGTTCCTGGGTGGCATTCCTCAACTAAACACCTTAGGAGATTAAAGGCTCTGAGGGACACTCAACTATCAACAACCTTGCACTGCCAAATCCACCCAGGTGGTTCATTGTGGTTATATTAAGTTTTTCATCAACAACTTAGTAAAAACACCAATATATAAGCAAGGTAAGAAAAAACTAAGCTTGATGGCTACAAAATAACCAGGTTCAAAAGTAGGTGGCTACACACTACTAGGATAATAGTATAATATAATTTAGTATAATTTCCTATCGTGCATACTACTCAAAAATCCATTAATGCATATAGAAAATAATGGGTGAATGGATGGTGTGTTACTTTCCTTGTTGAAGTTGGTGACGAAATCACACTCTTCAAAAAGATCGTTGCTCTCTGTATAATATATACATTGAAAGCACAATAAAACAAGGATCCATACAATCAAACATGCAAGTGAAGAAATCATACAAAGCAACTAACATAGAAAAATGAGTTTAACCAAGTTGGCTAGGACAATGTCAAGGTTTGAGTTTGTAGTGATTGATGGAGTGTGGACGCATGCTCGTTGGGAGACCCCTAGGGAAAGGTGTGAATAGTGCAGCAACAAGTTTTCCCTCAGAAAAGAAACCAAGGTTGAATCAACCAATAGGAGGAAGGGGTAACTTCAGAAGGTTGATGCATCTGAGATGGTAGGGAAAATCACTTTACCCCAATGAAATCACTTTACACAACACAATCAACATGGAACCTACACAACACAATCAAATCACTTTACCCCAATGAAGCGGTGATTTTGTCAATCTCACCGGTTTTGCTGAACACAAAGAGGTTAAACGTATGGTGCGGAAAACAATATGAGAACATCATGAAAATAGTAGCAGCAGCATGAAAACAGTGGAAGTAGTGTGTGTATTATCATTATGAGGAAAATGGACCGGGTCCACAGTTCACTAGTGGTGTCTCTCCGTGAAAGATAAATAACATGTGTGGTGAACAAATTACAGCTGGGCAATTGACACAAATGAAGGCTGCACCATAGTGCATATTCAAGACATAAAGATTACTATGTGATTTATGCGGGCATTACAACAAGATACATAGACCGTCATCCAACTGCATCTATGACTAATAATCCACCCTCCGAATATCTTCCGAGCAATTGTTGGGTATTAAGTTGCAAGCAACAGATAATCGTAGTAAGCAAAGTGTGTAATGTAAACAATAGAATCATCCTTTGACAAAGCATTGTAGTTTTCTCCCTAATGGAAACAACACATCCTCCATCCTTCACGTTTCTGTCACTCGAGCACAAATGCAAAGGAGGCATGAACCGACTATCGAGCAAAAATACTCCCTCTTAGAGTTACTAGAATCTACTTGACGAGAGAATCTACTAATAACGGAGAGCATGCAAGATCATAAATAACATATGCATGAAGATAACATGATAGATTGATAATCAAAAGACATAACATTCAACATTCATCAGATCCCAGCAAACACAACATGTAGCATTACATAAAGACGATCTCGATCATGTGAGGAAGCTCACGAGATCTAAAGATGAGGCATGAAGTGGAGGCGACAACCATCTAGCTACTGCTATGGACCCGTAGTCCAGGGATGAACTACTCACGCATCACTTCGGAGGAGGGCATGGTGGTGTAGACCCCTGCGGTGATGAATTCCCCTCCCGGAAGGGTGCCAGGGAGAGCTCCATAACCCTTCCGATCTCGGCATGAGGATGACGGCGGCCTCGGGTGTTTCTCGGGAAAAAGTGATATATTTCTAGGGTTGATATATCGGTGGGATTATATAGGCGAAAGAGCGATGGCACATGGCACCTGGGGGACTAGACCACTCCAGACGCGGCCAGGGGGGCGCCGCCCTATGGTGTGCCCCCTGTGGCCCCTCTCCGGGTCTCTTCGGGACTCCGTGGAACCTTCGGGAATTCTAAGCCTTCCAGGCTTCGAATTTTCCAATTCCGAGAATATTTCCAAAACAACTTTTCTGAAACTAAAAACAGCAGAAAACAGGGAACTGGCTCTATGGCATCTTGTTAATAGGTTAGTCCCTAAAATCGATAAAAATGACATTAAGTGTATAGCAAACATGTGGGAAATAACATGAAAACAACATGGAACATCATATTTTAAGGATACGTTTATGACGTATCAACATCCCCAAGCTTAGTTCCTACTCGTCCTCGAGTAGGTAAATGACAAAAAACACATAATTTCTGAGGTGACATGCTATCAACATGAACTTGATCATTAATATGTAAAAGCAAATGTAAGTTGAGATCATAGAACTTAAGCATGAGCATGCTAAATAAAACTTTAATAATAACGCATAGAAATCACCTTGCATCATGAGGAGTAACACAAATAATAGATCATGAATAACAATGCATCAAAAGTTATACGTTTGGTTCAAGTATAGAGTAAGCATGGCAAAGTGATATTTCACTAGTCCTTAAGAGTGGGGCAAAACATAAATGCCAGGACACCTTCAACGTTTACGAGGAAGACTAGAACAAATAATCTGAGAGAAAGCAATAACACATCATGAATCAATTAATAATGTTTCTTGGACAAATGCAAATTAAAATTCGAATGGCAACTATGCTCTCTCAACTGTGCATAAAGTTAGAAGATGGAGACTCAACATAGAAAGTAAAAGAAAGGCCCTTCACAGAGGGAAGCATGGATCACTCATGTGCTACAGTTTTTATTTTAATAAATAGGGGTATAAAATGTTTGACACCCCTCCCATCGATCTTACACAAACAATGGCTAACCGAATCCTCGAAAGCCTGCCAACAATCACATACCGTGGAGGAGTGTCTATTTTTAGGGAGGTGTATGCTAATGTCAACGAATGGTAAACATAAAATACAGTACGTCACAAGCCAACTAGGCTTCACAAGAGCGGCTCCCACATGAAGGACGGAACTGGTGTAGAAGGTCATCCCTCTTTCTCTTTTGTTTACACAATTATGCTTTGACTGATAAATGAGGGACAAAAATAGTGAAGAGAATTTGTTTGTATTAATTTGGGGCTGGGCACCCCGCTGCCAGTGCTTCTATCAATTGGATAAGCGGATGAAGCCACTAGTCCAGGGTGTGAAATCCAATCAACAAGTGAGATAAAGATTCTCTATTTACGTCCTCATGACCAAAAACATGAGCACAAAACAAGAGTAATTTTGAAAGTTTTAAAGGTAGCACATGAGAAATTTACTTGGACTGGCAGTTAATTACCACATGTAGGTAGGTATGGTGGACACATTTGGCATACTTTGGTTGTTGGGAGTTTGATTGCACGAGTAGATCTCATACTCAGTATAGGTGGAGGCTAGCAAAAGACTGGGAGCGACAAATCAAGAGAGCAATAATGGGCATAATCCTGGATAGCGACATAAACATCATTAATCAAAGCATAAGTGGTACCAAAAGTAAAAAAACTAAATGATCATGGAGTCTATTAGTGACTTGTTCGTATTCATAAACAGGGTGTGAGCATGCGCCAAGTCAACCAAATAAAACATTCAAAGGAGAACACCACAAATTTATGCTTCAATATGACAAGAACAACTCATGATTGTTTCAATGGAACATTAAACACTCTCAGCTGTTTGAGACAAATCATGATAATCAATAACCACTAGGATTTATAATTAAAATAACATCTAGCATGATATTAAAACGTCTAGCCACAGTCCATACAAGCTTCTATTTGCATCGTTTATAATTTTACCAAATGTAGCCGTTTCTTTTCCCAACAAGCACCATACAAAATATGTTTTAACAAAAACTCTTTAAATGATACAGCAAGCAAGCATGAGAGTACTCAAATAACACTACTAAAACTAATATTTGTGAATAAGAGATGCAATGAAAACAAGAGCTAAACAAGAATTTTCGCAGCAGCTAGAAGAAAAAACTAAGAATACGAGCATAACGAGTATTCAAACGAAAAAGCGGAGCGTGTCTCTATCCCAAACAAGGATTCTAGGTTCCAATGATATTATTTCAGCAAGAAAAACAAAAAGAAAACAAAGCGAAAAATAACAGACGCTCCAAGTAAATTTCATATGATTTGACCAAATAAAAATATAGTTTCACTAGAAGTGACCTGATAAATGGTTGATGAAGAAGGGGATGCCTTGGGAATCCCCAAGCTTAGATGCTTGAGTCTTCTTAATATTTTCTAGGATGAACCACGGGGCCATCCCAAGCTTTGACCTTGCACTCTTCTTGATCACATATATCACCTCTTATCTTGACCCTTGAAAACTTCGTTCACACCACATTCAAAGAGTAATTCGCTAGAGGGTTAGTGCAACAATAAAACAAATACATGGGGTCTGTATGGGCACAAGTGCTATTGATACTCTTAAACATTAGATACATCCACTGATGTTTTGTGAAGCAAAGAAATCCACTTGACATCGTAAAAGAGCAAATGCAAGAAAAATGGCAGAATCTGCCAAAATCAGAACAATCTGTAAAGATGAATTTTTTAGGGGAACTTACACTGCTCAAATAAAAAAACTTAAAGAACAAAAAAGTTTCTGAATTAGATGAGGAATAATCACAAAGAATTTCGGGTCATTCTGTATTTTTCACGATTTTTTACGGTGGACAGCAGAAATCTGTTTCCTGCGCAGAAATCCCAAAACCAACTCCAACTTTTGTCAGAAACTTTACTTGGCACAACTAATACATGAAAATAAATATACAAAGGATTTTATAAATAAGTATATATCGCCTTGAATCAAATAAATTATAGAAAAACAAAGAAAAAATAGAACCATGGGCTATCTCCCAAGAAGTGCTTTTCTTTAACGCCTTTTAGCTAGGCCTAGAAAAGTGGATTCACGTGTTTTCAAGTGAAGAGGCATTTAAATTGTAATGAGTTGGAATAATAGAATCAAAAGGAAACTTCATTATATTTATAGTAAAGTGTTCCATACCATTCTTGAGTGGGAATGGAAATTTAATATTCCCCTCTTTCATATCAATAACAGCACCAACAGTTCTAAGAAAAGGTCTTCCCAAAACAATTGGACAAGAAGCATTGCATTCAATATTCAAGACAACAAAATCAACGGAGACAAGATTATTATTAACCATGATAATAACATTGTCAACTCTCCCCAAAGGTTTCTTTCTATGATTATCAATAAGACGAACATCCAAATAACAGGGTTCCAAAGGTGGAAAATCAAGAATATCATAAAGTCTTTTACGCATAATAGAGATACTTGCACCAAGATCACATAGAGAATTGCTATTAAAATCATTCACTTTAATTTTAATGATATGTTCTATCCCATCATCTAACTTCCTAGGGATAGAGGCTTCACATCTTAATTCATCCTCTCTTATTTGCATGAGAGCATTTGTAATATGTTTTGTGAAAGCCATATTCATAGCACTAGCATTAGGACAACTAGCAAGATTTTGTAAAAACTTAATCACTTCAGTTATGTCGCAATCATAAAAATTAATATCACTTTTATCAAAGGTAATGGCACCATTGTCTCTCATGTTTCTAAAAAAAATTAGCACTATTATGAGGAGCATTGTTAGCAGTTTCAGGCAATTTTGCATTTTTAATAGCAGAAATTGGAATATTGCAAAAACCAATTACTTTACCATTGATAGTAGAAGGTTTACTAGCATGAGAGGCTTCAGTTTTACTGGTGGTGGTAATGGTGCAAACATTAGTTATATTATTCTTTCTATCTATTTCATCTTCTCTTTCCCATCTAGCATGCAATTTAGCTAACATCCTAACATTATCATCAATTCAAATTCGGATGGCATTCAAGGTTTTGATTTCTTTAACATCATGAGGCATAACTTATAGTTTCATAAAATCAACATCAAGAGCAAGGCTATCAACTTTAGAAGCAAGAACATCAATTTTGCCAAATTTTTCCTCAACAGATTTATTGAAAGCAGTTTGTGCACTAATAAATTTTTTAAGCATGTTCTCAAGATCAGAGGGTACAATTTTTTTGCTGTTATAAGAATTACCATAAGCATTATTATTATTAGGAGGATATGGCCTATAATTATTGCTACCCAAATTATTCCTATAAGCATCATTATTGAAATTATTATTTTCAATAAAGTTCACATCAACATGCTCTTCTTGAGCAACCAAAGAGGCTAAAGGAACATTGTTTGAATCAATAGGAGCACGACCATTAACAAGCATAGACATTATAGCATCAAGTCTATCACTCAAAGAGGAGGTTTCTTCAACAGAATTTACCTTCTTACCAGTTGTAGTTCTCTCAGTATGCCATTCAGAATAATTTACCATCATATTATCAAGAAGCTTTGTTGCTGCCCCCAAGGTCATGGACATAAAGGTTCCTCTAGCAGCTGAATCTAGAAGGTTTCTTGAAGAAAATTCAGCCCTGCATAAAAGGTTTGGATGATCATCCAAGGAGTCAGTCCATGAGTGGGACAATTATTTACTAAAGATTTCGTTCTTTCCCAAGATTTAGCAACATGCTCATTATCAAGTTGCTTAAAATTCATAATGCTGCTTCTTAAAGATATAATCTTAGCAGGAGGATAATATTTTCCAATGAAAGCATCTTTACACTTAGTCCAAGAATCAATACTATTTCTAGGCAAACATAGCAACCATTCTTTAGCTCTTCCTCTCAAAGAGAAAGGAAACAATTTTAGTTTAATGATATCTCAATCTACATATTTATATTTTTGCATCTCACACAGTTCAACAAAATTATTAAGATGGGCAGCAGCATCATCATTACTAATACCAGAAAATTGCTCTCTCATAACAAGATTTAGTAGTGCAGGCTTAATCTCATAAAAATCAGCAGTAGGAGCAGGTGGAGCAATAGGTGTGCTAATTAAATCATTGTTGTTCGTGCTAGTGAAGTCACACAACTTAGTGTTCTAAGGAGTAGTCATTTTAGCAAGATTAAAAACAGGATAAAAACTACAACTAGAATAAGAACTAATTTTATTGTGTGTTTGTTATAGAGAAGCAAACAACATAAAATAAAATAAACTAAGCAAAACTAAAAACAAAGTAAAGAGATTGAAGTGAGAGACTCCCCTTGCAGAAATTCTCTTCCTCCCCGGCAACGGCGCCAGAAAAGCTATTGACGAGGGAGTGGTTGCTTCTTGATGACTTTGTGATCTCCGGCAACGGCGCCAGAAAAGCTTGTTGGAGTGTGGACACACGCTCATTGGGAGACCCCAAGCGAAAGGTGTGAAGAGTGAAGCAGCAAGTTTTCCCCCAGAAAAGAAACCAAGGTTGAATCAACCAGTAGGAGGAAGGAGTACCTTCGGAAGGTTGATGCAGCTGAGATGGTAGGGCGCATTACCGGTTCAGCAGCAACGTGGAACCTACATAACACAATCAAATCACTTTTCCCCAACGAATCAGCGAGGTTTTCAATCTCACCGGTTTTGCTAAACATAAAGAGGTTAAGCGTATGGTGTGGAAAACAATATGAGAACAATATGAAAACAGTAGCAGAAGTGTGAAAACAGTGGAAGCAGTCTGTGTATTATCAGTATGAGGAAAATGGATCGGGGTCCACAGTTCTCTAGTGGTGTCGCTCCGTGAAAGATAAATAACATGTGTGATGAACAAATTACAGCTGGGGAATTGACAGAAATGAAGGCTGCACTGTAGTGCGTATGCAAGACATAAAGATTACTATGTGATTCATGCGGGCATTACAACAAGATACGTAGATCGTCGTCCAACTGCATCTATGACTAATAATCCACCCTCCTAATACCATCCGAACAAACGTTGGGTATTAAGTTGCAGACAACAGATAATCGTAGTAAGGAAAGTGTATAATGTAAACAATAGAAACATCCTTAGACAAATCATTGTTGTTTTCTCCCTAATGGCAACAACACATCCTCCATCTGTCATGTTTCTGTCACTTGAGCACAGATGCAAAGGAGGCATGATCCCACTATCGATCATAAATAGTCCCTTTTGGAGTTACTAGCATCTACTTGGACTGAGCATCTACTAATAACAAAGAGCATGCAAGATCATAAATATCATATGCATGAAGATAACATGATAGATTGATAATCAAAAGACATAGCATTCAACATTCATGGGATCCCAACAAACACAACATGTAGCATTACATAAAGATGATCTCGATCATGTGAGGCAGCTCATGAGATCTAAACATGAGGCATAAAGTGGAGGTGACAACCATATAGATACTGTGGACCCGTAGTCCATGGATGAACTACTCACGCATCACTTCAGAGGAGGGCATGGTGGTGTAGACCCCTCCGGTGACTAATTTCCCTCCCGACAGGGTGCCGGGGAGAGCTCCAGAACCCTCTCGATCTCGGGATGAGGATGAAGGAGGCCACGAGTGTTTCTCGGGAAAAAGTGGTATATTTCTAGGGTTGATATATCGGGGCGATTATATAGGAGAAAGAGCGATGGAAGAGGGAACTAATTTTATTGTGTGTTTGTTATAGAGGAGCAAACAACATAAAATAAAATAAACTAAGCAAAACTAAAAACAAAGTAAAGAGATTGAAGTGAGAGACTCCCCTTGCAGAAATTCTCTTCCTCCCCGGCAACGGCGCCAGAAAAGCTATTGACGAGGGAGTGGTTGCTTCTTGATGACTTTGTGATCTCCGGCAACGGCGCCAGAAAAGCTTGTTGGAGTGTGGACACACGCTCATTGGGAGACCCCAAGCGAAAGGTGTGAAGAGTGCAGCAGCAAGTTTTCCCCCAGAAAAGAAACCAAGGTTGAATCAACCAGTAGGAGGAAGGAGTACCTTCGGAAGGTTGATGCAGCTGAGATGGTAGGGCGCATTACCGGTTCAGCAGCAACGTGGAACCTACATAACACAATCAAATCACTTTTCCCCAACGAATCAGCGAGGTTGTCAATCTCACCGGTTTTGCTAAACATAAAGAGGTTAAGCGTATGGTGTGGAAAACAATATGAGAACAATATGAAAACAGTAGCAGAAGTGTGAAAACAGTGGAAGCAGTCTGTGTATTATCAGTATGAGGAAAATGGATCGGGGTCCACAGTTCTCTAGTGGTGTCGCTCCGTGAAAGATAAATAACATGTGTGATGAACAAATTACAGCTGGGGAATTGACAGAAATGAAGGCTGCACTGTAGTGCGTATGCAAGATATAAATATTACTATGTGATTCATGCGGGCATTACAACAAGATACGTAGATCGTCGTCCAACTGCATCTATGACTAATAATCCACCCTCCTAATACCATCCGAACAAACGTTGGGTATTAAGTTGCAGACAACAGATAATCGTAGTAAGGAAAGTGTATAATGTAAACAATAGAAACATCCTTAGACAAATCATTGTTGTTTTCTCCCTAATGGCAACAACACATCCTCCATCTGTCATGTTTCTGTCACTTGAGCACAGATGCAAAGGAGGCATGATCCCACTATCGATCATAAATAGTCCCTTTTGGAGTTACTAGCATCTACTTGGACCGAGCATCTACTAATAACAAAGAGCATGCAAGATCATAAATATCATATGCATGAAGATAACATGATAGATTGATAATCAAAAGACATAGCATTCAACATTCATGGGATCCCAGCAAACACAACATGTAGCATTACATAAAGATGATCTCGATCATGTGAGGCAGCTCATGAGATCTAAACATGAGGCATAAAGTGGAGGTGACAACCATATAGATACTGTGGACCCGTAGTCCATGGATGAACTACTCACGCATCACTTCAGAGGAGGGCATGGTGGTGTAGACCCCTCCGGTGACTAATTTCCCTCCCGACAGGGTGCCGGGGAGAGCTCCAGAACCCTCTCTATCTCGGGATGACGATGAAGGAGGCCACGAGTGTTTCTCGGGAAAAAGTGGTATATTTCTAGGGTTGATATATCGGGGCGATTATATAGGAGAAAGAGCGATGGAAGAGGGCACCTGGGGGGCCCCAGACCACCCTTAGATGCGGCCAGGGGCGCCGCCCTATGGTGTGGCCCCCCTGTGGCCCCTCTCCGGGTCTCTTGGGGACTCCATGGAACCTTCCGGGATTCTAAGACTTCTGGGCTTTGAATTTTCCAATTCCGAGAATATTTCCGGAACAACTTTTCTAAAACTAAAAACAACAGAAAACAGGGAACTGGCTCGGTGGCATCTTGTTTATAGGTTAGTCCCTAAAATCGATAAAAATTACATAAAGTGTATATCAAGCATTTGGGAAATAACATGAAAACAACATAGAACATCAGAGATTAAGAATACTTTTATGACGTATCAGTGATCAACTTTATTGGAAACATATTTATCCAGGAAGTTCCAAGGGTTCACTTCGGAAGGACTAGGTTTTCCATTTGGGTCTATGGTTGGACAAAAACAATCTTGACACAAATCGACTTGTGTAGGTGGTATAATGCTCCAAGTATTCACATAGTTGGTCTTCTTGGAGATCATCTTCAGGCTCTCTTGTAGCTTCCTCCTTATCGTAATGATTTCATTGCTTATTGTATAACTTCATGGTTTTGGCTTAAGTGTTTAGAAGCAAACAAAGTTTACTATAATCCACTAAGAGGGTTTTGCTACTAGGGGTTTCTTAACGAGTTCACTATGACTTATACATTTTTGTAATGGTCTTGAGTTAAAGTCTTCCATCTTCTTCTCATTTTTCTTCTTCAATTCTTGATGATCTGATGATGTAGAAGTTCTTCATGGATTCACTTGATATTGATGTATTCTTGAATCTTGGCTTAGTATTCAACTCCATATGCTACTAAGTTATTTGGCTAATATGTATCGAGTGTTGGTCTTGATCAAAATGATCACACCACAAAGTCTAATTTGGGAAGAAAAGAAGAGAAGAAAGAATAGAGAGAGATATGGTTACTCTTCTTTAAGTTCCTCTTTATTTCTTATAGTTTTCCACTTCCTTGAGTTTTCTTCTGATTGTGGTAAATTCTATGTCCTTGTCTATGTGCTTAAATGATATTCCATGTAGTTCTTCATGTTGAGTTGAAGAATAACATCGGAAGTGCCTTTTAGTACTTTAGGGACTTAGTCTTATTTAAAATATAGGAATTTTTGGAGAGATGGATAGATATGGGTACTGGTGACTTGGTCTTGGATTCCAAATGGCTACAACACATATAATCATATAGGCATAAAAATATTCTAAGTCATGAACATCATGGTGTGAAGCATAATTGTGAAATTTTTGCAAAGTCTACATTGAAAAGGTTCTAGGGTGGTCATAAGTTTTAGATACTGATGTCTCTAGTTCAAGGTTACGAAATGGAGCAATCTTACTTAAGGAACCATTTTCATATTATTTATGGAATTAAATCTATGTAAAACAATACTTGAATGGACAACTTAAATCTAAATTCAATTTTAGTTTGTTCAAAAATTATTTTGGGACAGAGGATATGAAAGTAAACATCTTAACATTTCCAAATATATTTTATTTGCAATTTTTGGATTTACAACATTTGAATTATGCTAAAATTTATCAAACAAGGATATTTAAATTTGAACCAATTTGGACAGTGCTAAAAGTTTCTACATGTCAAGGGATTTTCAAAAAAACCAAGTTTTGCTAAATTTGGCCATATGGTTAAAAATATATGAATCCAAGTTGATGGGACTTTTCTACAAATCTGGCTTTTAATTATGTTCGGAGAAAAATCAGAAAAATGGTTCGCCACGTGGCGGCTCCCGATTGGCTAAAATTTCTGAATGGGCGCTGACTTTGTACTTGCATGGCCGCCGACTGGGCATGCCACGCGGATGTCTCCTATTGGCCGATACCTTTTCATCAAGTGAAATAATCTCGTCCATTGGATCTAGATCTAATGGTTAGAAACAAATTTGGGAGGAGAGCTCACCGCCGATGGACGTTTTGGTTACCGAGATTAATGGAGACGGTGGTGGTGGCCTCGGCCCTGGATCGCGGCAGTGCTCCGGCCTCGGTGATAGTACGGGGAGGCGCGGCGTGGCTAGGGGAGTCTTCTGGCATGCTCGGTTAGCTCCGGTGTGGTCTCCTGCGACGACTACAGACGGTGGCAGCCAGCAGCGGCGTCGGTCGTTGGGCGTGGTCTCCGGCTGCCAGCAAAAATAAATCATGGGCAACATGAGTTGCAGGAGGTTAAGGTGTAGAGAGGGAGTGCGAATTCAGCGGAGGGGACCTGCTACTATGGACGGAAATGACGTCGAACGGCGACGGCCAGTGCGTACTCCAGTGTGGAATCTCTCGGTCGTGGAGGCATGAAACAGAAAAGAGGAGAGGGGAAATAGAGAGGAGGGGAAGGAGATTAAAAGAGCGGGTTCAAGGAGATAAATCGGTTCTTAATTTCACCCGTAATGGCGAGATTGAATTCAGCTATTTCTGGTAACGTTCGGGAGGCAGGAGGTTGATGACTGCGATCATGTCATTTTTTTCTTTTTCCTAAATTAACTTAACAATTCATATCTTTTGTTTTAAATATCCAATTAACCTCAAGCAAATTTCCAAATTATTGTAAAAACATGATGGTTCAGATAGAACCATGTTTGTGTTGTCTTCAACACTTTTGAATTTTTCAAATTGAAAATATGAATAAAACTTAAATAGTCTTAATACCAATTTAAAATAGAAAAATAACAAATAATTGGAAATGGGTTTTATAAAATTACAGAGACCTTCTACTTTCCAAATAATATTTTTGAAACTCATTTCAACACATTTTCATATTTTTATATTTTTAAATTATGAGTGAACACCAATAGTAACTTAATGCCATTTTCAAAATAGAAATTAATTGATTAAATAACTGGTCAAATAAAATCAGACGCAAAAACACATTTGAAAATATGTTTTCTCTAATTCCTTTTCACATAATGAATTTGGTGGAAAACATGTTGTTACTTGATACTTGATGTAGTAGTTGAAAAGTGATATAGTTAATTTTTTTTACTTTGAAAATATTTACAACACCCAAATAGGTTGTAAGATGAAATATTTTTTATAAAAGGGAGTTGAAAACATATATTTGGATAATACATTTTTAAGAAAACACTTTTACAATATTAAAGTTGAATAATTCATTTTGTTGTCACATAACTATTTTCAAGTTCAAAAGAATTTAATGATGATGAAAATATTCTTAGGGTTTGTAATCCTCAAGTTTTGAAAGTCATGAAAACATTTTCAAAGTAGTATTTGAGTTGGAAACATTTTATGCAATAGTATTTGCTAAAGTTAAAAATTTACTTTGAAATAAGAGAACTTATTTGAATAAGGTATAGGGTTTATAGAAAACAGAGGCTTATCGGATATTCATTCCAATAACATTGGAGTATGACAAAATATTTCTTTTATGATTGCATTTTATTTGTTTTTGGGTGACTAGATTTATCGACAAAACAATTTTTTTGGCCTTTTTGTGATTTTTGAACTTTCCAAAAATCACGGATGTTACATTAGGCCTAATGGAATTTGTTCAGAATTTTCTGAGAACTTTGATTTTTGACCTATTTCTGCAATTCACAGACAGAAACTGGCTCTAGGCATGTTATTAATAGGTTAGTCCAATAAATGATAAGAAACATAGGAAACATAAGGAAAACATGTAGAAAACAAGGATGGATCATTACAAATTATAGATACGTTTGCAACGAATCATAGGCTACGCCTGCATGTCACGTGGTCACCCTGGGGCCCATCTCCAGTAGCTCTTTTGTCTCCCGGAGTCTTCAAGTGAATAATAAATCCTCAAAACTTTCCAGCTCATTCCTAGAACTTTCATTTTGGACCTTTTCTGCAATATAGAGACAACATAAATAGAAACTAGCACTGGATTAATAGGTTATTCCAATAAATGATATAAAACGCAAAAAACATAGGTAAAACATGTAAAAAACAAGCATGGAGCATAAAAAGTTATATATCCGTTTGGGACGTAGCAGCATCCCCAAGCTTAACTCATGCTCGTCCTCGAGTAGGTAAGTGATAACAAAATAATTTTGAAGTGACATCCTACCAACATAATCTTGATCAAATAATAATGTAAAAAAATGTAAACTAGGATCAAATGAACAAGAGTTGTGGTTTATATTTGATGCATGTAAAATGCATAGATGAATTTTGCATATTTTCACATGGTTTTCTATTACATATTGCATCATATAAGGGTATAATTCAATGTTTTATAGTATTTTGGGGTTAAATTACAAAGTCCCCCAACTTTTATGGAATTAACCCTGCGTGTCAGAAACCCCGTTTTCTATATTTTTGACGTTTCAGGGGGCAAACTTCCGCGAAATCACCTGAAAATCTGCGGGGGGTCATTTTCTTGGAAGGAGAAGACTTGCGGGCGAAGGGTCCACGAGAATTGGGCAAGGAGGCCCAAAAGAGGACCCTCCACGCTGCCAAATTCCTTGGCCGCGTGAGAGGACCCCTTTTGGCCCCTGTGGCCCCAATTCCTTCCATGTTCGACTTACCGAGTCTTGACCTAAAACCGACTATAAAAAGGGTCCCACGTACCCTTACGGAGAGGAGCGCCGCCGAAACACCGAAACACCAAAACAGAGACCAGAAGTTCCAGATTGGAGGGGGAAAACTCCGGCGGGGCGCCGCCGGTGTGATCTCCTACCCTCCAACGTCATCTCCATCGACATCTCCATGAAGAGGGAGTAGTCCACCCCAGGGCTATGGGTTTGTGGAAGTAGCACTTGTATCTCTCTCTCTCTATGTGCTTCACTAATTAGATCTGTATGAGCTGCCTCACATGATTACGGGCACCGTTGTAATTCCTATGTGGTGGATCTTTTCTATGAGTTATTGAATCTGAGATTGCAATTGTTTCTCTTGAGTTATTTGAGTAGATGTATCTTATGTACCCCGTTCTTATTTGCTAGCTTTGATCAATCTAGTTCTTGAGAGCGTGTGTGGGGTGATGGGTGCATTAGTTGGAGTAACGGGGGGTGGCTAGTGCTGTGAAAGTGACAGAAGTTCAGCGATCCACTTAGGTTTTGTTAAACCTTTCTTAGTTACCTCACTAGGGATAAAAAGTAGTACCTTGTTACTGGGGATTTGAAGTGACACTAATCAATCTCCATGACTAGATCTAGCAAGTTCTTACTTCAACTTCATGTCACATTGCTTAAAGCTATACTCTGGTTTTTCCTTAATTATCGAGGTGTTATGATTTATTTCGCATCTTGGTGGAGTATAAGAGGGATCAATATGACCGTAGAGATCTCTATGCTAGGACGTGATGCCCATATGAAAGTACTCAATGTTAAACATGTTATTGTAATCTCACATGTAATTCTTTATGTCCACCGTCTACTACTTTATTTGAGAGAATGCAAGTGTGAAACCATGAACCCCGGTCCTATTTTAATTATAAGAAAACACTCTAGTTACTTTTCTGCAATTTACTTTACTTGCACTTTACTTTACTTGCATCTCCAATTCGAATTTACATTATCTCCATCACCACTTGCATCACAAAAATACAAAAAAACAATCCATTGCATATTTATTTTCTCATTTGCATTTAGTAGTAGATTTAATTATTGCATATTTATTTTCAGTTTTGCATTGCAATTTAGAAGTCTGACACCTTGTGCTTGACAACCACTTGGTGAGGTTGAGGGCACAAAACTCTCTATTTGTTTGCAGGATCCTGGAGGAAGCTTGGAAGACAACTGCTGAAATACTGGCTCCCCAAGAGTTCGATATAAACCCTCGAGTCACCCTCGTGGGGAAGAAGGCTTGCCACTAGCTACACACTCTGCACTTGGAGTCTCAACCTAGCCATCAAGCGTTTTTCTGGCGCCGTTTCCGGGGAGCCATAGGTGAAGGAGTTGTCCAAGGGAGCTCACAAGAAGTCTTCATCACCAACAAGGTGTGCAAACACCTAAGCTTGGGGAGGTTGCACCTACGTGAGTACCGTCCTTTCTATCTCCACCTTCTTTCAAGTAGATTGTTTTGTTTCTTGTCTTGTTTTTGTTTTTGTTTTCTTTTTGTTCTTGTTTTTGTTTTGTCTTGCATATTTTATTTTAGTTTGCATTTTAGTTTTGCATTTAGTTATCTAGTTTATTTTAGTATTTCGAATTTTCCTAGTTACTTTACTTTTCAGTTTTGCATAAAAAATTAAAAACTACATAAAAACTGTTAAAATGGGTGATAGAACTAAATTAAGTGACTACACAAATACACCCAATGACCAATTCATTGCTAGGACAATTACTACACCTGAAATACAAGCTGAAAGCTATGAAGTAAGTCCTAGTTTATTGAATTTAATTACTAGAGAGCAATTTGGTGGTAGTTCTATGGAGGATGCCTCTATGCATCTTCATGATTTCATGGAAATATGTGATATGCAAAAATTTAAAAATGTGGAAAGTAGTGTTTTAAACCTGAAATTATTTCCTTTTTCAATTAGAGGAAAGGCTAAAGAATGGTTACTTTCACTACCTACAGCTAGTATAAAGTCTTGGGATGATTTAAAAGAAGCTTTCATTAAGAAAAATTATCCTCCCGTTAAAATTTTGCAAAATAGGAATAATATCCTCTCATTTAGGCAAAATGATAATGAACATGTATCCATGGCATGGGATAGAATTAAATTAATGATTAGAACATGCCCATCACATGGAGTAAATGAATGGACCATACTACACTCTTTTTATAATGGTCTAAACTACATGTCTAGAAATATACTTGATTCTGCTGCTGGAGGTGCCTTTATGAGTAAAACTGTAGGTGAGGCTAAGAGCATATTAGAAAGCATATTGCAAAATTATAGTCAATGGAATACTGAAACAGCACCCAATCCCACTAAGAAAATAAACTCAATTGAAGAAACCAATGATTTGTCTTCTAAAATGGACACTATTCTTGCTTTTATTAATAAACAAAATATGGATAATGTGCCTTTGCAGGAGCTAGTTGGTAGTAATTCTGAAAGTGTGGATGTTAATTTTGTTAGGAATTATGCTAGAAATGGTTTTGGTAATGCTTACAATTCATATAGTAAACCTCCTTATGTGCCAAATAAACCTTTTGTTCCATATCCTAATGCTAATGAAAATAAGTGGAAGCCTTCTAGTGAAATTTCTGAATCTAATAAATTGCTTATGGAACAAGTTGCTAGTCACAATGCTATGATACATGAGTTAAATAAGTCTATTGCATCCATTAATAGTGATATTAAAGGATTGCAACTTCAATCTTCGAATTTATATAAAGCATTGTCAAAATTAGCTGATAATCAAGCAACTATATTAAGCATGTCAGCAGGAAAGCGACAAGCACAACCTAGTGTAGGAATGAATTCTATTACTATTTCTGCTCCTATTATTGAAAATATTGATCATATTGCTGAGAATACAAGTGAGCATGTCCCTACTAGCTTAGAAGAAACTTCGAATGAAATAGTGAAGTACCCTGAATATTTACTTCCATATATGTCTTATCTTGCTAGCAAAGATGAGATTAGTCCTCATGAATCAAGCATGCTAGCTAAATTAGAGAGTAAAGTAGAGGAAATTATGATGCTTACTGAAATTAAGGATCCATTGCTTGATTTAGAAAAAAGTAGCTTGCAAGAACTTATTGCTACTCTACAAAAAATTGCTAGTGATCCCACTATAAATGTTAATCAACCTGGCTTTGGATCTTATATTGCTAATCATGTCTTGCAAGAAAAAATTGCTAGGTACAAGAATGAGGCCATTATAACTCCTAATCTTGGGGATGCATGGATCCCCAAGGTGCTAGTTTCAATTGGAAAAGAAATTTACCATGCTATGTTAGATCTAGGTTCTAGTGTATCGGTACTCTCTAAAGAATTATATGAATTGCTAGAACTAGAAAATTTAGAAAAGTGCTCAAGTGAATTTTTCCTTGCTGATAACTCTACTAAACATGCTGTGGGACAAGTAAAAGATGTTATGATTGAATTGCACATGACTTTCGTACCCGTTGATTTCATTATTATGGATATGGGGGATAAATTCCCTAGTCCTATTATTTTGGGTAGACCTTTTCTTCGTACTACAGGTGCAATCATAGACTCCAAGGAAGAGAATGTCAAGTTTCAGTTCCCTCACAAGAAAAGCATGGAGCACTTCCCAAGGAAGATGGGCACGCTGAAGAACAAGCTCCCTCATGAGCTTTATCCCTCTTGATTATCAAATAAGTAAAGCCTAGCTATATGGCTATAAAGAAAGCGCTTTACGGGAGGCAACCCGGTTGTTTTTGTTTGGATTTTCCTAGTGTCCTCTTGCTGTATCAAGATATTAGTTTTTCTATTTTAATTATGGAGTTTTCAATAAAGAGTCAAGTCAAACCCATTTGGACTTATAAGTTGCTATCCTAGTACATGAAATTTCTGTTTCAGCACGAGTCTGCTCACCGTATGATTTTACGTTTTTTATTGGTATGTCGCATTGAGCTATTTTTTCTAGTATGTTCTGCAACTTTTCGTCCTCTGTAAGCACAAAAATTGGCTTAATTTTTTGACGAGTCTAGCTTAGGGAAAAACGTTCGTTTTGCTGCTGCTGCTTTTCTGGACAGATTCTGCCTTCTTTTGTTTTATGCACTCTTTGGGCTTGGGAATCGAATTTCCATGATTCTTTAAAGCAAGAGAGTGACCATACAACATAATGAACCTTATTTTCTATCTACTGGAGCATTTGATTTGGAATTTTGCACAACAAGCATGTGATTTGTTTGTCCTTGCTAATCTCACCCCACAGAAAAAGAATGGGAGAAACATGTTTTGTGAAGTTTTTTCACAGGGAATAGAGGAGCTGCGCCTCAAGACATCCAAGAATGGTGAAACCCATAAGCTTGGGGATGTGATGAACACCCCACTGGATCTACACTATTTTGGTTAGCACACGTCTACTTTCTGTTTTTCTAAGCAAAGCATTTATCGTAGAGACTTGAAGCGTCTAGTTTTTGTTTTTATTTTTGTTTTGATAAGACCACCACCATCATTTTATATGAGATTGAGCTACTGGAGTTTGGGGTTGGAATGTATTGGATGCTAGTATTATGACTTGGAATAGGTATTCCATGGTTGATTTGAAGAGCTACATATGTTTGCATGATTTATAGGCTTTATGTGTAGAAATTTGCAATAATGTTGTCTTGAGCTATCTCTTATTCATGTCCTCGATGTTAATTGCTGGTTTATTTAGTTTGTCATGAAATGAGTAGTTCTATGGACATATGCATGCATAGTAGCTGGTCAACTATCTCCCTCTTGCTAGCCCAAAAATTTAAAAATTCCAACAAGTAAAAACTTGTTTCCAACACTCCTTAGCCAAGTATTTCCAGTGAGTCCACCATATCTTCCCATGAGCTTCATTGTTATTCCGAGTATGTTCACCATGTTATTGTGTTATTTATGTTCTAAATTAAGATATTCACTTTATTAATTGTCATGGGTTGAACTTGGGATAGGACTCTCACAAACTTTTGAAGACACACTTTACTTTTTATGCATCTAATAAACATGACCCAATAATGGGAGCCACAAGTTTTGCGTTTGACAAGTGTGTGTTTGGGAGCTAGCTATAAACGTGTATCACCGGAAATCTTTCAACATTGCACAATTTTTTTTACATTTGGTTGATATCATGTACTTTTTTTTTGGACTCCTGCCATGCCGAAATGAAATAGAGGAATAGTATGTTTTGATGAGTAAGTATCTATATGACTAGAGAAACGCATTGGGCCGCTAACCCAAGCCATGCTTTATCAAGGTGGAAATTTACTTACAGCTTGAGTGACTCTACAACACATCCTATAATAAAATAAGAAGCTATGCATAATTGTGAATGAAAATAAAAAGGATGATGAGTCTACTCCGTTTTTTCATCTTGTCATTGTAACATGGGCTTGTTTCCATGTCATGGGGCAAGAGGTACCTCTTTGCGGTTCTCTATGATGTCAGTAATACTTATTATGACTGTACAAAGCTTATTAGGAATCTTAAGTTGAGTAATCATGGAGTAGGTTTTCACACTCACGGGGCATGAGGCTTTCAACCACCTTGTCATTCTCATTACTTCAATACTCACAATTTTAAGATGCTAGTGATAAAGGGGCAATGACAGTCCTAGATCAATGGATACCACATTTCAATTAGTAATTTTAGTTGAATAATTTAGAGGCTAAATAAGACTTGATCATGTTTTACCTCTACTCAATTTTTTCCAAAGTGTCCACCATATTTTATATTATCCATTATGCTATTCTTTGACCAATATAGGATTTTATTTTTCATTTTGTGTATGCATTTGGTCCATAGTGCTTTTATTTCATTATACACTTTGTGAACTTTCATGAAGCATCTTTGCTTGCATATTTGATATTTCTTACAACCTGAATTGTATATTGCTACTCATTTCTAGTATTAATCATTTGATAATATGTAGCATGAATAATCCTCCTTGATATCCCATGATTGTTTCAATATGCAAAACCCATCTTAGTTTTATCACCTTCATACTCGAGGACGAGTATGGGTTAAGCTTGGGGATGTTGATGCATGTAAAATGCATAGATGAATTTTGCATATTTTCACATGGTTTTCTATTACATATTGCATCATATAAGGGTATAATTCAATGTTTTATAGTATTTTGGGGTTAAATTACAAAGTCCCCCAACTTTTATGGAATTAACCCTGCCTGTCAGAAACCCCGTTTTCTATATTTTTGACGTTTCAGGGGGCAAACTTCCGCGAAATCACCTGAAAATCTGCGGGGGTCCTTTTCTTGGAAGGAGAAGACTTGCGGGCGAAGGATCCACGAGAATTGGGAAAGGAGGCCCAAAAGAGGACCCTCCACGCGGCCAGATTCCTTGGCCGCGTGAGAGGTCCCCTTTTGGCCCCTGTGGCCCCAATTCCTTCCATCTTCGACTTACCGACTCCGTCTTGACCTAAAACCGACTATAAAAAGGGTCCCCCGTACCCTTACGGAGAGGAGCGCCGCCGAAACACCGAAACACCAAAACAGAGACAAGAAGTTCCAGATTGGAGGGGGAAAACCTCGGCGGGGCCCCGCCGGTGTGATCTCCTACCCCTCCAACGTCATCTCCATCGACATCTCCATGAAGAGGGAGTAGTCCACCCCAGGTCTATGGGTTTGTGGAAGTAGCACTTGTATCTCTCTCTCTATGTGCTTCACTAATTAGATCCGTATGAGCTGCCTCACATGATTACGGGCACCGTTGTAATTCCTATGTGGTGGATCTTTTCTATGAATTATTGAATCTGAGATTGCAATTGTTTCTCTTGAGTTATTTGAGTAGATGTATCTTATGTACCTCGTTCTTATTTGCTAGCTTTGATCAATCTAGTTGTTGAGAGCATGTGTGGGGTGATGGGTGCATGAGTTGGAGTAACGGGGGGTGGCTAGTGCTGTGAAAGTGACAGAAGTTCAGCGATCCACTTAGGTTTTGTTAAACCTTTCTTAGTTACCTCACTAGGGATAAAAAGGAGTACCTTGTTACCGGGGATTTGAAGTGACACTAATCAATCTCCATGACTAGATCTAGCAAGTTCTTACTTCAACTTCATGTCACATTGCTTAAAGTTATACTCTGGTTTTTCCTTAATTATCGAGGTGTTATGATTTATTTCGCATCTTGGTGGAGTATAAGAGGGATCAATATGACCGTCGAGATCTCTATGCTAGGACGTGATGCCCATATGAAAGTACTCAATGTTAAACATGTTATTGTAATCTCACATGTAATTCTTTATGTCCACAGTCTACTACTTTATTTGAGAGAATGCAAGTGTGAAACCATGAACCCCAGTCCTATTTTAATTATAAGAAAACACTCTAGTTACTTTGCTGCAATTTACTTTACTTGCATCTCCAATTCGAATTTACATTATCTCCATCACCACTTGCATCACAAAAATACAAAAAAACAATCCATTGCATATTTATTTTCTCATTTGCATTTAGTAGTAGATTTAATTATTGCATATTTACTTTCAGTTTTGCATTGCAATTTAGTAGTATCACACCTTGTTCTTGACAACCACTTGGTGAGGTTGAGGGCACAAAACTCTCTATTTGTTTGCAGGATCCTGGAGGAACCTTGGAAGACAACTGCTGAAATACTGGCTCCCCAAGAGTTCGATATAATCCCTCGAGTCACCCTCGCGGGGAAGAAGGCTTGCCACTAGCTACACACTCTGCACTTGGATTCTCAACCTAGCCATCAATAGTTGACATCAAATGTGTAATGTTTAAACCATTAGGAAAAAATAAAGTAAAAAATTCAATTATAAATACTAAAAGACAATCAACGGTTCAAAGTATATTAAAGGTGATTTACGCATCGAGCACAGTGATATAATCATCCAATGTATCAAACACTCACAATAATTTTTGTTAGGATCAAATAAAGTTTGTGCACTAAAATGAGTAAGCGTTTAGCATAGTTCGTGGCACCAGGATGTTATGGATAAGATAACATTATGGGGGGTTTGGATGGTTAATGGAATAAAATCTTGCACAACTTCAAGTAATAATTAGACAAGAGGAAGTCTTATAATCGAAACTATGCAAGGAGTAGTGATTTCCACACAACATATGCACATAGAGCTATAAGTGTATGAAAGCTCACCAATTGAGCTAATGGGGGTGCATCCAACTTGCTTGCTCACAAAGACCCAGAACACTTTTGAGGAGACTCATCATTGGAATATACTCGCCAAGTCCTATAATGTAAGGATCCCCACATAGTTATACATGTAATAATATGAAAACTCTATCCAAAATGATGTATAGGTGCTGAATATAAGAACAAGTGTCCAATAAAGGATAGTAATGCTGCCCCTCTCTCTTTTTATTTTTTATGGTAGCCTCTGTGGCTTTTTATATTTTCTCTCATTTGTCCTCTTTGGGATCTTTTTTTGGTGGCCACTTTGGACTCTTTTATGATGGTCTCTTTGGAATCTTTTAAATCCTCGCCGGTAGGGGCAACACTCTATATTACAATGAATCATCACACTGTTAGTACTCATAACTCATAATAAAATAAAATAAAAAACTTATAATAAAATAACTCTGATGTATCAAGCTGAATGCAATATAACAATGAAGAATGTCGTCAAGTAACATAATGTAGATGGATGTTGTAGGTCAATATATCTTGGAACGGCTATGTAAATGCCATGGTAGGTAGGTATGGTGGCTGTTTTGAGGAAGATATATGAGCTTATGTGTAGGATAACATGATGAAGTCCTCCCACGGGGGTGGATGTACTAGCAGAGCATGCTCCTACTCTCGATGTGATAAAAGACAATACACAAAACCATAGATGCTAGCAAATATGGTGAGCGTAAGTGCTAGATAACCACAACTTATCTTGAATAAAAAGAACTCACAAGTTTAAAGATTCCAACTAGCAGTTTGTGAAGGAGTTATGCCCTAGAGGAAAATAAATAAGAGTATATGTATGACATATATCATTAAGTTTATAGTAAGTTTTATATCATCCTATAATTGTATTAATAGTAAACTATAATACATGTGTGGCATATAAACAATCATTGGTAGGTAAACAACCGAGTCCCTAGTAAGACTCGAATTAACTAGTCCATTGGGAAATTAATGATCGAATGTTTCACGATCATGTGACATTTATGTCAGTTGACAATGAAGTAATTTCATCAGTGAATGAGATGATGGACATACCAACATAAGTACTGCAACATGATCGTGTCACAAAGTTCACCATTGTAGTATTTAGAACAATAGTATCCTAATCCTTATACCATGAGATCACATTTAATTGCTATCTCCAAGGTTACTTTGAGATAGACGGCAAGATATCCTGGTTAGCCGGAGGGATATGTTGAGGTGTGTGATCAACATCAGGATATTTTTATCCGCGTGATGGAGAGATACTCCGGGCCCAATCGGTGAGATTACATCCATGAAGTCGCGCAGCGTATGACTTGGTCATGGGGATGGAAGATCCATGTAACGAGTAAAAGAATTCTTGTCGGTAACAAGATTGAACATGACATGGAGATGTCAACAATGAAATCTCAGACAAGATAAGTATCAAAGGAAACAAAAGGAATAGGAATCTATGTTAAGTTTCAACGACATTATATTCGTGGATGCACATGGGTCATTATGGGCATCCAGGCATCGCTATTGATCATTGATCGGAGTGGAGTCTCGATCATTTTGGGAGTGTTCCCGAACCATGGGGTAACACACTTAAGCATTACCGATCCTAGGAGATCATTATCAGGATATAGGAATTGTTGAAGAGAAACTGGAAGGGTTTCGGAGAAAAGAGATGAACACCAGAGTGGTTCTGGAGAAAATAAAAGGGGTCACAGGAAGTGTTCCGGTAGGCCGAAGAAGTTCGGGGTGGTCTGGAAGAAGTTCCGCAGCCATGGGAATTAATTTAGTATTAAATAGTATATAAATAAATTAATTGAGAAATAATTATATTTATATTTATTAATTTAATATTGAATATATTTAATTTTGAATTAAAATAAATTAAATATTAAAATTAAAAAAAGGAAAAGGGAGCTCATGTGGGAGCTTGGCTCCCTTGGGCCTTGAAGCCCACACATGAAGAGAGTGGTGTGGCCAATGCATGGCCTCATCCTCCCCCTTTTGCCCTCTCCTTTAGTCCCACATTGGAGAGCTAAAGGGAGGGGTACCCGTTTGGCCTCCTATATAAGGATGGGCATAGTGCGGACTATTAGACACACTCAAATTGATTTAATTAGAAAATTTTCATGATTGTCTCTCTCTTCCCCACATCGTGGCTCCAAGTTTGGGCTACGCGCCGGAGAATTCACTCTACTCCGACAAGCCGTCATGCTAGGAAAATTCCGTTTCAAGAGATCTATTTTCGCAGCGTCTGCTAGATCGGAGGCCGGGGAGCATAGTCAACACCGTAAGTGTGCAACTACTACGAGGCGCCGTAATTTCGGCGTTATCACCATCGTTGCTGCACTGGGGTTTTCACCGACATGACGCGTTCTTCACGACTTTGATCATTGATCGGAGTGGAGTCTCGATCATTTCTGGAGTGTTCCTTAACTATGGGGTAATACACTTAAGGGTTGACAACGCTAGGAGATCATTATTAGGATATATGAATTGTTGAAGAGAAACCGGAAGGGTTTCAGAGAAAAGAGATGAACACTGGAATGGTTCCGGAGAAAATAAAAGGGGTCACTAGAAGTGTTCTGGCAGGCCGAAGAAGTTCGGGGTAGTCTGGAAGGAGTTCCGCAACCATGGGAATTAATTCAGTACTAAATAATCTATAAATTAATTAATTGAGAAATAATTATATATATATATATTAAGTATAATTTAATAATATGTAAATATATTTAATTTTGATTTAAATATGTTCATGTATTAATTAAATATTAAGAAGAATTAAATGATTTAATAATAAAATAAAATAAAATAAAATAAAGGAAAAGGGAGCTCATGTGGGAACTTGGCTCCCTTGGGCCTTGAAACCCACACGTGAAGGTAGTGGTGCGGCCAATGCATGGCCGCATCCTCCCCCCTTCCCCCTCTCCTTTATTCCCACATTGGGGAGCTAAAGGGACCGGTACCCCTTTGGCCTCCTATATAAGGAGGGCATAGTGCAAACTTTTAGACACACATAAAATTGATTTAATTAGACACTTTTCACGATTCTTTCTCTCTTCTGCACATCGTGGCTCCAAGTTTGGGATGCGCGCGGGAGAATTCTCTCTACTCAAGCATGTCGTCGTGCTGCGAAAATTCCGTTCCGAGAGATCTATTTCCGCAACCTCTGCTGGATCGGAGGCCGGGGATGGTAGTCATAACCGTATGTGTGTGAGTACTACAAGGCACCATACTTTCGGCGCTATCACCATCGTCGCTGCACAGGGGAATTCACCGACATGACAAGTTCTTCACGACCTTGAGGCTGCCTCGTGTTTCGTTCTACAAGAGGTATGTTACCGAAACACCCCTCAACTGTTACCATTTTAATTGTAGATAGATCATGGCTAGTTTTGGTATTCGCTACGTATAAGGTTTTTGAAATTATGCCGTGAAACCCTTACGTATAAGGTTTTTGAAATTATGCCGTGAAACCCTTAAGTGGTATCACAGCCGATCTATGCGTAGTACTGCTGGTACGGTTAGAACACATGTTGATTGTGTGGGCGTTGATCTTACAATTGTTAGCCTTCGACGTGTACTTTTTCATAGTGTTGACATTGTTTGATGAAGCGGATCAAACCGACCAGACGCGTACACTTATGCGAGACTGGTTCACGATTGATGGTGCAGGGCTTGCAATCGTTGGGAAACCCTAAGAGGAAGGTATGAGGAGCACAACAGTAAGTTCCCCTCAGAAAGAAACCAAGGTTGAATCGACTAGTAGGAGAAACAAATCAATTCCAAAGGTTGTTGTCAGCTGATGTTGGCAGGGCGCACTACCGGTTCAGCAGCAACGTCGAACCTACACAACACAATCAAATCACTTTGCCCCAACGAAGCAGTGAGGTTGTCAATCTCACCGGTTTAGCTGAAAACAAAGGGTTCAACGTATAATGTGGAAAACTGTAGTTGCAGGAAAACAATGGTTGAATTGGTTGTGTTATTAGTGTAAGAAATGGACCGGGTCCGCAGTTTACTAGTGGTGTCTCTCCATAAAAGATAGATAGCATGTTGGGTAAAAAAATTACAGTTGGACATTTGACAGATATAAAGGCTACACCGTAGTGCATATGCATGACATGATGATTACTATGTGATTCATGCGGGCGTTACAACAAGATTCATAGATTTTTATCCAACTGCATCTATGACTAATAATCCACCCTTGGAGCACCATCCATTCAAACCTCGGGTATTAAGTTGCAAGCAATAGATAATTGCATAAAGCAAACTGTGTAATGTAAAAAATATAAACATCATTGTTTTCTCCCTAATGGCAAAAACTCATCCCCCACCCGTTACGTTTCTGTCATTTCCGAGCACCTGATTTCCCTTCAAAGGCATATGATTTATTATCCATGGACGATTTGTTTCTTGTTCGATGCCCTTTTCAATGGTCTTGAAGATATCAATTTTTTATTTTTATCTATGGAGTCACAACCGAGGTCGTGGTAAATCCATGGATTTTATTCGATTTGTTCGAGCGTGAGTGAAAGGGAGGCATGAACCCACTATCTAGAATAAATACTCCCTCTTGGAGTTACAATCATCAACTTGTCTAGAGCATCTACTAGTAACGGAGAACATGAAAGATCCCAAATAACATAAACATGATATGACATGATAGATTGATAATAATTGGACATAGCATTCAATATTCATCGGATCCCAACAAAATAAACATGTAGAATTACAATAAGCTGATCTTGATCATGTTTTTCTCTACTCTTAAGGACAAGATGAATACTACTTTGCTAAGCTTATTGCTTAAAAAAATATAACTTTCAAATGCATTATTATTCATTATCCTTTTTGTGTTACCTTTCATGTTGCAATATGATTGCGACGTTTCATTGTTAGAATTATGTCTATCATGCATGTGTTTAGAGTATTATGATCTCAGCTTTACAAATTCTTTTACAAATATGATGATCAATATTATGTTGGTAGCATGTCACCTCAAAAATGATTTTGTTATCACTTACCTACTCGAGGACGAGCATGAGTTAAGATTGGGAATGCTTGATACGTCTCAAACGTATCTATAATTTTCGATGCTCCATGCTTGTTTTCTATCCAATACCTTTATGTTTTCTCATATTTTCCTTCGTTTTCCAGACGTTTTCATGGACCAACCTATTGACAAGATGGCACAATGCCAGTTCCCGTTTTCAGAAAAGTTGTTCTGCAAATATTCTCGGAATTGGACGAAACAAAAGCCAAAAGTCTTAGAATTCCCGACACATCAACATAGTCCAAAGGAGACCTGGAGGGGTTCCCTGGAGCCACCACACCATGGGTCGGCGCGGGCCCCCTGGCCGTGCCTGCAGGTGGTGTGGGCCCCTCGGGTGTCCACCGCCATCGCCCTTTCACCTATAAAGTGCCCCCCCGAGGCATAAACCATAAATATATCGGCCTCCATCCACGAAAATTTTCGTAGCTCCGCCGTCGCTGCCGACAAGTTTCGAGGGGCAGAAAACTCTGTTCCGACACCCTTATGACCCACAAGTATAAAGGGATCGCAACAGTCTTCGAGGGAAGTAAAACCCAAATTTATTGATTCGACACAAGGGGAGCCAAAGAATATTTGTGAGCCTTAACAAGTGAGTTGTCAATTCACCTGCACCTGAAAGTGGACTTCTTCGCAGTGGTTTATCAGTAGTAACAATTTTATAGTAGCAACAGTAGTGAAATAATAGCAGCAGTGGTATGAAAACAGTAGCAGTAGTGTTTGAAGTAAACGGCGGGATTAAATACTGTAGGCATAGGGATAGATGAACGAGTGTTGCATGGATAAGATAGTTCATATAATAATCAAGACATGGGCATTGCAGATAAATAAGATAAAGCATCCAAGCACTAAGTAACCATAGGCATGTGTTCCGTAAATAGTCATACGTGCTCGCAAGGAGAACTTGCACAACATCTTCTGTCCTACCAGCCCGTTTTCAGCGGGACCTCAAGGGAACTACTGGCAATTAAGGTGTTCCTTTTAATAGAACACCGGAGCAAAGCATTAACACTCCTCGAACACATGTGATCCTCACATCACAGCCATACCCTCCGGTTGTCCCAATTTCTGTCACTTCGGGTTCCGGACAACAATATGTGTAATCAAGTTGCAGGTATGATCAAGAAACAATAATTATCATCGTGATTCAATAACATGTTCAGATCTGAGATCATGGCACTCGGGCCCAAAGTGGAAAGCATTAAGAATTACAAGTTGCAACAATGTCAATAGCACTAATAGAAGATACTAGGCACTATGCCCTAACAATCACGACATTATTACATGAACGATCTCATCTAATCAGTACCATCCCCTTCAGCCTACAGCGGGGGAATTACTTACACATGGATGGTCGATGGAGAGGCGTTGGTGATGACGATGGCGATGATATCCTCCAATTCCCCATCCCGACGGGGTGCCAAAATGGAGTTTCTGATCCCCGAATCAAAGTTCTGGGTGGCGGCGGCGCTCTGTTGTGTTTCTGTGGAATATGACGAACCCCCTCGTGCTTTAGGGTTGAAGGCTATTTGTAGTCGAAAGAGGAGTTCGAGGGGGTCTCTGGGTGGCCCACACCTAGGGGGGCGCCAATGGGTGGTGTGGCCCCCTGTGGCTCTTCTCATGTCCCCCTTCTGGATCCCGGGGTCTTCCGATGTTTTAAGACCATTGGGGTCTTTTCTGGGCAATTTCCCGAAAGTTGAGTTTTCTGCACAAAAATGAGATACCAAGGTAATTCTGCTGAAAATAGCGTTAGTCCATGTTAGTTGTATTAAAAACACACAAGTTTAGAGGAACATAATAAGAAAAGTGTTCGGAAAAGGAGATACGTTTTTGACGTATCAACTCCCCCAAGCTTAGCTTATTGCTTGTCGTCAAGCAATTCAGTGACAACTGAGTGCGATAAAAGACTTTTACGAACACATTTGTTTCATATGATGTAAACATACTAACTATATGATCAAATACTTAATTATGCTCATGATAAGATATATGCAAGATATTGTCACTTAATAGCTATGCAAACCATGAAGAGATAACAACATAATAATAATAACCAACATGAAGCATAACTATTTGCAAGATCGTAATCTTCATAATAGGATCTGATAAAGTGGTATCTCGCTTGCCCTTATGTGTGGGGAAAAACATAAATGCCAGGGCACCTCTGAAATTCAAGGGAAGACTGGAAGTAAAGATATCAAAGATACAAGTATCAAAGTTGTACCACAATCAACCGTACTTTGGGACAAACACGTCACACTAAGAATGACAATTATGCTCTCAAGAAAGTGCTCAAAGAACATGGCGGAGACTCAACATAGAAGTAAAAGAAAGGTCCTTCGCAGAGGGAAGCAGGGATCACTCATGTGCTAGAGCTTTTATTTTATTAAACATAGGTATTGAAAACATTTTTAAGAGAGGTGTATGCTTATGTCAACGAATGGTAAACAGAAAATACAGTACGTCACAAGCCAACTGGATTCACAAGAGAGGCTCCCATATGAAGGACGCATCTGGGTAGAAGGTCACCCCTCTTTCTCTTTTGTTTACAAAATTATGCTTTGACTGATAAATCAGGGGCAAAAATAATGAAGAGAATTTGGTTGCATTAATTTGGGGCTGGGCACCCAGCTGAGCTCTTATATCAATGAGTGAGATAAAGATTTTCTATTGACGTCTTCATGAGCTAAAACAGTGGCACAAAACATGAGTAATTTTTAGAAGGTTTTAAAGGTAGCACATGAGAAATTTACTTTGGAGTGGCAGTTAAATACCACATGGGAGTTTATAGTGGACTCTATGGAATAACTTGGTTTTCAGGGAGTTGGATGCACGAGTAGAGCTCATACTCAGTACAGGTGGAGGTTAGCAATATATTGGGAAGCGACAATCAAGAGAGCAACAACTATCATAATCATGTTTGCGACAAAGTAAAATTAACTGAGGCATAAAATTGATACTAGAACTCCGAGGCAAAATAAATCATCGAGGCTTATTGACCTTTTATTTTCAGTCTTAGCATGCGTGAGCATGTGCCAAGTCGATTCAAATGAAATAGTCAGAGGAGGCTACCAAAATGTCATACCCTTCTATCAATAGAACAATGCGAACAAATATTTATGCGATATGTCATTTACTATTAATAAATTGGAACACAACATGAGAGAGCACGAACTATTAAGCATTCATTAAATCACATATATCTTATGCAAACAAACTAAGCAAGCTCACATACATGGATATATGTACAAAGATGAAAGAAAATAAAGCTCATACAAGACTCTCACCACAACTTGAATTGCCATAGATCGTCACTATTGCTCTTCACTTGTGGCTCAAATAATATATAATGAAAACCAATATCCAATGGAATCACGTACGACTGTTGAACTCTGCAGCAAACTTTACAAAACTAAAGAAGAACAACAAATATTTTTGGGGTTTTCAATTAAAGCACGAACAAAAGAGAACAAGAAAACAAAGAAAAATCTTTTTGAGTTTTTCGAAATGAAACAAGAATAAAAGAAAGCAAGCAACAAACAAAATAAAATATTTATATTAAACCGCGATTAAAAGATAAAGCAAACCAACTAAAGAAACAAAAAAAGAGAAACAACAGAAATATTCTTTGTCGTTTTGTGTTTGGAAAGCGAAAACAAAACAATAAAAACAAAAGAAGATAAAAAAACGAAAACAAGCAAAAGAAACAAAAAGAAGCGAAGGAAAAGAAAACATGGATATACAAAGAACCGGCAGAACATGATATATAGATGAGTGTGATGTCGGTATACCCCCCCCAAGATTAGGCTTTTGGCCTAAGTGGAGATCAACCATGGCGCGTGAAGTATCCCCACTGTGGTGGGTCATCCCTCGCATGGTCGTACTCGGGCGCATAAGAGGAAAATGATGCAGCGGGCGCATAGTCATAGCCGGGTGCTGATATGGAATTCCCATGGCGTCATTGGGCTGGATGAAATCACTATCGTCCCCCTCTCCGGTGTCCTCCCCTTGCTGGGGGTGATGCACAAGGTATGTTTCCAGCTCACTCTCATAAAGCGTCCAATTTTTCCTCTTATTAAGACCAAACAGAAAAGGTGCATGCAAAAGTACTTTCCTAACAGTTTTAGTAACTGTCCACCTAGATTGTTTGGAGAAAGTTATTTCAAAAGATAAGTTATGCAAGTGAGCAAGGGTAGAAATAAACTTATGTTGAACCATGGAAACAAGATCAAGCCTCTCTACAGGAAACTGCATGTCTAGAGGGTGTGGCTCCAAACCATGAAAAGCTAGCAAGAACGAGGCAATAAGACCTCCACAAATTCCACCCTTCTCACGATTATGTGAGAGACGGTAAGAAATCAAAGCGCCAAAGTTATAAGTCCTATCATGTGTCAAGGCAGCTGTAATAAACGCCAAATCATAGACAGATAGCTTGCTAGCAGTTTTTCTAGCTAACACACATTTAGAAATAAAGTAGGCAAAGTATCGAATGCTAGGGAGTTGGATTTCTCGAATTTTACCACTCTCCCCTGTGAATCTTCTGCCTTGTCAAATGTCTCCATATAAGTCTAGCAGTGGTCTAGGATTCCCACTTATCTTCTTACAAGAACCCCACACATGTACCTTAATAGCTGCACAAAAATCACTAAAAGGCAGGTTCACAGCTTTATTATAAATTTTATAGTGGACCATTGGGTTAGTTTAGGACCACTTGAAACGAAAATCCTGCACCACAGACATAGTTAGTTTCACATATTGGATGGGTTCATCCTCAATGAAATGGTTTAAGCCCGCATTCTGCACAAGGGTGTTGAAATCCTGCAGAATTCCTGTAACCCGCATAAATTCCCGACATGGATAAATCGATGGAAACACCCTCTCTTTGCGGTGCATGAGCATGACCTCATGCAACTCCAACTCATGCTGGTTTAGTTGATAAGCATTATGCTCCATCTATGAAGTTTTTAAACAATCATCACAAAAATTAATTTCAAGCAACTATAAGGTGGAGACTACCATAGCGACTTATATGAGAGCTAAACATACATCAAAAATACATTATTTCTACTCAAATCAAGCATGCAAACTCACATAAGCTGATACCTACTGTGCCAAAATACTCAAGAAATACTTAACTAAACAAAATTCTACTTGGATCATCGGAGGAGTCACATACCGGAGATCAAACACACCACATCTCAGCACAAATGATGGGCTGAAGAAGAAAATCGAAAATCCAGAGGAAGAACAGCCAGAACACGGTTCTACGAAATGTTTTCAGTTTTGGAGGTGAGAGAGAGAAGACTTTGGCAGTGGAGAGAGTAAGTGGAGGGCCAGGGGGCCCCACACCATGTGCTGGCGCCACTAGGGGATGGCCGCGCCACCCTATGGTGTGCCTGACTGGTGGGTCCCCCTGGGACCTCCCAGGTGGCTTTCTGCATCATTTTTTACGTAAAAAAATATTATAATTTTTCTAGAATTTTTCGAGAAACTTTATTTTTGAGATATTTCTAGAATTTTAATAATTAATAAAAACCAGGAAAACGAAAGTGAAAAGGTGAAAAAAAACCAAAACCAGCACTAGAGAGGTTCTATGACACTCTAATGGAACAATATCCAAAGAAAACAAAGGTGGTAGTGGTGAAAACAAAAGTATGGATGGTGAAAACATGCATAACCTCAGAAATTAGAGTGAAAATATCAGGAAACATGCATAAGGATGGTGGAAAACATGATTGTACTCAACTAATAATGTGATAACAGAAGTAAACATGCTGAAAACATAATGTGGAAGGTGAATACATAGTGAAAACATTGTCCTCTTCATTCAAAATCATTTTGTTAACAAGGGTGATCAAGTCTTGTTACAAAAATAATTTTATATGAAACAAAACTTTGTTTCTCACTAAATACTCATGTTACTTCAACCTTGATAGCCATAGTCCCAATCATAATAATTTCATATTCTTTTGGTGGTGCTGGAATGGGACAATAAAATTCTCCAATCTTGATGGTCTCAATATTTTCAATTGAATTTAGACCATATTTATAATCAATCTTCTTGCGAAAATAGACACTGTGGTCATTATCATTAACATTAAATTAACTTTTCCTTGATTGCAATCAATAACAACCCCTGCAGTATTAGAAAAGGTCTTCCAAGAGTAATAGACATATTATCATCTTTAGGCATTTCCAACACAACAAAGTCAGTTAATATCAGACAATTATTAGCAACTTGAACAGGAACATCCTCACATATACCCACAGGAATAGCAGTAGACTAATCAGCCATTTGCAAAGATATCTCAGTTGGTATCAATTTTTCTAGGAGGAGTCTTTTATAGAGAGTCAAAGGCATGACACTAACTCCAGCTCCTAAATCACACAAAGCAGTTCTAACATAATTATTTTTAATAGAACAGGGAATAGTTGGTATACCAAGATCTCCAAGCTTCTTAGGAACCTTGCCATTAAAAGAGTAATTAGCAAGCATAGTGGAAATTTCCTCATTAGGAATCTTCCTTTTGTTAGAGACATTATCTTTCATATATTTTGCATAAGGGGGCAATTTAATAGCATCAGTCAAAGGAATTTGCAAGAACAAAGGTTTCATCCATTCACAATTTTTTTGTAGTGTTCTTCTTCTTTTGATTTGTGTTTCTTATTAGGATAAGGCATTGGTTTTTGTACCCAAGGTTCTCTCTCATTACCATGTTTATTAGCAATAAAATCTTCCTTAGTGTACTTTGTATTTTTAGTTTGCCTTTCAGATTCCTTTTCAATTTCTTTTTTATCAGAAGCATCATTCTTTTCATAACCACTTTCAGTTTCAGCATCAGAGATAGATATACTATTAGGATATTTAGCAAGTTCAGAGTATTCTACAGCACTTTTATGTTTCTTCTTCTTTTTCTTCTTAGTATGAATAACATCATTATTAGTTTGCTGAGAATCTTGTTCAATTCTTTTAGGATGTCCCTCGGGATATAAATGATCTTGTGTAGCAATACCACTTCTAATTCTTATTTCATAAGCATGTTTTTGTTTAGAAGCATTAACTAGCAAATCTTTTTGCACTTTAGCAAGTTGATCAATTTGAGTTAATTTAAACCATTTGAAAATGTTTAACAAGCATTTTAACATCATTAGAGGTTCTTTCTATAACACCATGCAAATCATCAATAGCTCTAGAGTTTTCCATTAAGTGATTTTGCACTCTCATATTAAAATTATCTTGCTTAATAACATAATTATCAAATTCTTCTAAACATTGATCAGGAGGTTTATTATAGGGAATATCTCTACTATCAAAATGTTGGAGAGAGTGTACCTCAATGGTGGATGAGTGATGGATTAGCTTACATAATTCTTCTATAGGTGAAAGATTCTTCACATCTTCAGATTTAATACCCCCCTCTTTAAGATATTTCTTGGCTTCTCTCATCACTTCATCATTTAATTCAATTGTTCCCCTCTTCTTGGGTGTTGGTGTTGGTGTTGATACTTGGAGTAGAGGTCGACTCAGGCTAAACCATAGTCCAATCATCACGATTTTGGCTTATTTTAGCCATTAATTCCTCAGCATCTTCTGGAGTTCTTCGCCTGAAAAGACAACCAGCACAACTATCCAGGTATGTCCTAGATTCAACAGTTAGTCCATTATAGAATATATCCAGAAGTTTATTATTTTCTGGCTTATGCCCAGGTGTAGCCCTAACTAAAGAACAGAACCTTGCCCAAGATACAGGCAATTTCTCTCCATGCAATTGCTTGAAATTAAATATATTTTGTAAAGCAGCATGTTGAGCACTACCAGGAAAATATTTCTGAAAGAAGGCATTAACCAAACCAATAGGACTATCAATAGATCCCGGAGACAAATTATTAAACCAAGTTTTAGCTTCATCGTTTAATGAGAAAGGGAATATTTTATCAACAAAGTAGCTACGTTTCTTAAGATCATCAGAGAATAAACTACTCAAAGAGGAGAGACCATTCATATGTTTCACAGCACTTTCATTTTCAGTACCACAAAAAGGTTCTTTCTCAACAATAGATATATAAGATAAATCAAGAGAGAAATCATAATCCTTATCCCTAATATTAATGGGAGAAGTGGCAAACTTAGCATCAGGAGATAGTTTATATTTAACAGCACGGCTTTTGATAAGACTCATAACAGCATCTTTATCCTTCATAGCATGTATTTCATCAATAAGATCATCATTAAGTTCAATATAGGAATCATCAAAATCATCACTAGGATTTTCTCTAAACTCAGGTGAAACAACTGGAGTAACAGGATTTTTATCACGAGTTTCAGTGTTTGCAATATTTTTAGCTTTAGCAATAGTAGCATCTAAGAAAGGACCGAGAGAACCAGTCTCATCAAGCACAATAGAAGAATCATCAAAAGTATCAGAACTATTTTCAGATTCAGCAGAAGTAGCATGTGTAGCATGTGGTGGTGTAAGCAACTTACTCATAACAGACGGTGAATCAAAAGCAACAGAGTTGTTCAGAGTTGTACCTCTTCTTGTAGAGGATGGTAATATAGGAAAGTTTCCATCACGAGTCTTACCCATGATGAATGATTGGCAGTAGATAATAATACTCTCCGGTGAGCTCGCAAATAAATCTATGCTCCCCAGCAACGGCGCCAGAAAATAGTTTTGATGACCCACAAGTATAGGGGATCGCAACAGTCTTCGAGGGAAGTAAAACCCAAATTTATTGATTCGACACAAGAGGATCCAAAGAATATTTGTGAGCCTTAACAAGTGAGTTGTCAATTCACCTACACCTGAAAGTGGACTTGTTCGCAGTGGTTTATCAGTAGTAACAGTTTTATAGTAGCAGCAGTAGTGAAATAATAGCAGCAGTGGTATGAAAATAGTAGCAGTAGTGTTTGAAGTAAACGGCGGGATTAAATACTGTAGGAATAGGGATAGATGAACGGGCGTTCCATGGATAAGATAGTTCATATAATAATCAAGACATGGGACTGGCGGATAATAAGATAAAGCATCCAAGCACTAAGTAACCATAGGCATGTGTTCCGTAAATAGTCATACGTGCTCGCAATGAGAACTTGCACAACATCTTCTGTCCTACCAGCCCGTTTTAAGAGGGGCCTCAAGGGAACTACTGGTATTTAAAGGTGTTCCTTCTAATAGAACACCGTAGCAAAGCATTAACACTATGTGAACACATGTGATCCTCACATCACAGCCATTCCCTCCGGCTGTCCCAATTTCTGTCACTTCGGGGCCTCGGGTTCCGGACAACAATATGTGTAAACAACTTGCATGTATGACCAAGAAACAATAATTATCATCGTGATTCAATAACATGTTCAGATCTGAGATCATGGCACTCGGGCCCAAAGTGGCAAGCATTAAGCATAACAAGTTGCAACAATGTCAATAGCACTAATAGAAGATTCTAGGCACTATGCCCTAACAATCACGGCATTATTACATGAACGATCTCATCCAATTCCTACCATCCCATTCAGCCTACATCGGGGGAATTACTCACACATGGATGGGGGAAACATGGATGGTCGATGGAGAGGTGTTGGTGATGACGATGGAGATGATCTCCTCCAATTCCCCGTCCCGGTAGGGTGCCCGAACGGAGTTTCTGATCCCCGAATCGAGGTTCAGGGTGGCGGCGGCGCTCTATTGTGTTTCAGTGGAATATGACGAAACCCTCGTGTTTTAGGGTTGAAGTCTATTTTTAGTCGAAAGGGGAGTCCGAGGGGGGCTCTGGGTGGCCCACACCCTATGCTAGCGTGGCCTAGGGGGCACCAATGGGTGGTGTGGCCCCCCGTGGCTCTTCTCCTGGCCCCCTTCTGGCTCCCGGGGTCTTCCGGTGTTTTAAGACCAATGGGGTCTTTTCTGGGCAATTTCCCGAAAGTTGATTTTCCTGCACAAAAACGAGACACCAAGGTAATTCTGCTGAAAACAGCGTTAGTCCGTGTTAGTTGTATTCAAAACACACAAGTTTAGAGGAAAACAATAAGAAAAGTGTTCATAAAAGGAGATACGTTTTCGACGTATCACACCCTGCCGGGACGGGGAAGTGCCCCCAGAGCCATCTCCATCGACTCCACCGTCATCTTTACCGTTGTTGCTGTCTAATGGGATGAGGAGGGAGCAGTTCTCCCTCGGGGTTGAGAACTCTACCGGTAGCTATGTGTTTCATCTCTCTCTCTCTCCCATGGTGTGATCTTTATGTGATCATGAACTTAGTAATCTAGTTGAATAAGTAGATGTTACTCTTCATCTATTATGTTACTCAAGTGGTTTTGTTATGAGATGTCCGTAGACACTTTGATCATAGTGTGAAGGTGATAGTGTGTGCACCGTGTGGTTTAGCATGATATTTATATCTTGTGTTGGATGACCCTATGAAATTGTGGTGTTTTTCTGGAACCATCTAGGTCTCATGGTGATAGCATGGGGGTTACCTATATGGGGAAATATGAACTCTAAGGAGTGCTTTTTGCATCTCCACGCAATGATTGGTGTTTGTTATCCGACCGGAGATTGGTTCGGAGTAGCACAGTGAAGAGATGATATTTACGCATTCGATTATGTTATTATTGTTGAGAGTGTCCACTACTGAAAGTATGATCCCTAGGCCTTGTTTATAAGCATTGAAACACCATTTACAATCAGTTCTGCTACATGTTTGCTTGCTGACATTTTTATTTCAGCTTGCTATTCTCACTTATAATCATCCATATTACTTGTATTTCACTCTCTCTTCGCCGAACTAGTGCACCTATACAACTGACAATTGTATTAGGTGCATTGGGGACACAAGAGACTTCTTCTATCGTAATTATAGGGTTGCTTGAGAGGGATACCTTTGACCTCTTCCTCCCTAAGTTTGATATACGTTGGGTGATCCACTTAAGGGAAACATTTTGTTGTTCTACAAACCTCTACACTTCGAGGACAAACACTATCTAGAAGAACAGAAGCGTGCATAGACATCAAACCCACCATGACGTCAGCATTGACGTCGACATCTTCAACCTCCCGCGCAAGCAAAAGGACTCTGATACAGGTACAATCTTCACGTCCCGATTCCGCACGACTTAGGCCACCAATTTGATCCTCGAGACCCTCTATAAATAGCCAGAGTCCTCCTCTATCTATCCCCTCTCTCGCTGCTCTCGATTATGCATCCACGCCGCCACAATCACTCTCCGGAGCCACAAACCCTAGCCTCTGTTCCTCGTCAATCGCGGCCGGTACAAGAGGTTCCCACCTGACCTATATTGGCATCCTCTCTCCCCGCACATTGAGGAGCATCTCCCTCTGACCCGCCCACTCCTTTTTAGAGCAGCGAAGCAGCAACGCTATCCGCAACCGCGGCTAGCA
This sequence comes from Alopecurus myosuroides, assembly GCA_028641055.1. Classification (NCBI taxonomy): domain Eukaryota; kingdom Viridiplantae; phylum Streptophyta; class Magnoliopsida; order Poales; family Poaceae; genus Alopecurus; species Alopecurus myosuroides. The sequence continues at coordinate 315,231,827 of CM054060.1, read as the reverse complement.
GGCACCCCGAGCTCCCCACCTGTACCTCGTCGTCGATCCAGGAAACGAGGAACGTCCCCGCCACCACCATCATCTTCATCTTTTCGTGTCGTACCTCCCTATCACTTCTCCAAGCCTGGAAGATCACCGGAGGCCAACATCGTCAAAATTCCGGTGCGCCGCGCCACCGCGGACGCCATCTTCAGCGAGATCCCACCCCGGTGAGAACCTACTTCTTTCGGAGCCGTTCGATCTGAATACTAGGGCTTAGATTAGAATTGCGAACCGACGCGGTACTTTGCATCTCGTTCGTCGATCTTCACTTACATCCAACAACATAAATCCATGATCCTTGCCGAAACGGTATCAGCCAATAAGAGCGCTCCGATTATTTTCCCCGGATTGCGCAAATTATTTTAACATAACATCCTCTGTATTTTTTGCAGAAAAGCCCCTCTATCTTAGAATCATCAGAATGTTTAACCATGGATCCAAATTTAAATTTCACAGAAATAAATTATTTCAATTTCAAATAGGCTTGTTTGATGGTTTTTGGCATAGCTTGAATTCAATAGATCCAATTTTTGCAAACAAAATTGTTTTGGAGACCTTCGGATGTGTGCTAACAGAATCCTCTGCCCAAAATAAATTTTATGATAATTTAGATTTCTTTCAGAATTTTGATGCTCCTTTGACTATTTTGTGGACTTAGTTTTAATTTTGTAAGTATTTCCAATATGTTTTCTTTACAAATTTTTCTGTAAGTACTAACCATAAACTAGAGAGACCAAAACCTAAGCCATTGGACACCATGAAAATCAATTCCATGTAAGATTGTTCTAGTTGGCCCTCCTAGTTAAAAACCACGAAGTCAGAAATTCTGAAAACCATGAAGTGCAAGGAAGATGCTCCAATTGTCAACTTAACATTTTTTTCAACATGAAGCTAGAATACCAATAAAGGACTTAGCAACTTCAGAAGCATCCGTAAAAAATAGAAGCGTAAAAGAAATCAAGAGGAACTTCATGAAGAGCAACCACATCTTTCTCTAATTTTTATCCCCTTCCTTTTTCCTTCCCTTAGACTTTGTGATTTGTCCAACTTACATGACGGACATCCCCTATCTTGTATTAAAACCATCAAGTGTTGGAAATTACAATGAGGTCAGCATAGAGCCTGAAGATTATCCTTAAGAAAAAAAAACAATGTGAAGCTTTGGAGCTACAACCTATTCAAGATGATTTGTATAAAGTTTATTTTTTTACAAGACTTATAATTAGTTTTTCAAGTAATATGAGAGTTTTGACCAAGACTTCATCGAGAAGAACAACTTTAACAAAAAAAAGCCAACTCAAGAAGAATACTCTCCTAGAAGAAAAATAAGAAGAAGAGGAGATTTTACAAGTCCTTTTTAAAGGGAACTCTAGCAATCTCATCTACTTCTATATGACGAAGTCCCTAAATCCTAGATAGGTACTTCAGATGTTTTTCTTCAACTCAATAAGGAAGACTACAGGCAAGGCCATTGAAGGAAATGCATAAATACTTAGACATCAGAAGCAACCCAAGGAAGCAAAACAAGAAGTTGGAGAAATTCAAGACATAAATACTTTTGACCAAAACCTTTGTGTGATCTTTTGATCAAGTACCAACCCTTAGTCACAAATGGAAAACTCGAACAACAACCCGTTAGTTTATTTTCTGCATTGAAACTAAATGTTATCATATGTTTTCCCTTTTGCATATTAGACTAAATGTGAAAAACCTTAGTGAAACTTTTGGAAGTATTCCTGACAAACATGACCAATTAAGTTTAAACTCTTCAAACCCAATATTTGACCAATCAATACCCTTTTGCTATACACTAAAACCAATCACAATAATTCCTTTGGTAAAATAAATTGCTCTGTTAAGTTTGTTATGCTTTGTTCTTTTGTTTGTGATTGTTTGTTTATGGTTGTTACTTGTAGTGTTTAGATTGTACGGAGAGCAAATGTATTTTGTGAAGAAAGTGGGTGAACCAACAACAACTTTAAAAGGTAAGTAACACACCATCAACTACCCATTATTTTCTATATGCATTATTAGATTTTTTGAGTAGTATGCATGATAGGAAATTTTACTAAGTTACATTATGCTATGCTATTATCCTAGTAGTTTGTAGCTACCCCATTTTAACTTGTTATTTTGAAGCTATTAAATTTAGTAGATTCTTAAAATTGTTTTTAATTTGTTTTACTAGTTGTTGAGGAAATTTCTAAGTATGAATATTTAAATGAACAACCTGGGTGGAGGTAGAATGGTGGGTTTCTGTTGATTGTTGCCTCGGAGCCCTTTTCTAAGGGTTATGTCACTTAAGGTTGTCACTTCCGGATGGCCTCCAAGAACAAAGAAATTACGATGTCTTTCTAACTTTAGTAGTTTCTCTTGTAGGCTTTAGTCATATGGGCTTTATCTAGATCAACTAAGTTGAATGAACTCGCAAGCGCTTAACAATTAAATGTAGGGGGTGTAGGTTGGAACGGGTCAAGACAGACGGTGGTGGAATTTCTTCTGAAAGATATCGTCTCAATTTTATCCTTTCCTTAATGAACTTCGGGTGTATTGGGTGTTTGGGCTGATTTGAGTCTAAAGGTGAAAGTGCACAAACTCTGCAGAGTTAACAAACTAAGATCTTAGCCGTGTCCTCGGTTATGGAAAACTATGAGTCGCTTGACAAGAATGAGGGAAGAATATCATCATGCCAATTTCTGGAAAAAATTGTATGGGTGACCATGGGTAGGAGTTTGACATGGTTTCTATCATTGGTACTCCTTAATTTAGTTATGGTTCTATTGAAGATGAAAGTCTTTTATGAAAAGAGATAGGAGAAAAACTTGCTTTATGAAAACTTAGCGACAACTCCACTCAGCCAAGTATGCATGTAGTCATAGTCTTACTATTTATATTTACCATAGTGTTACTTTCCAATACATTAAATTATATTGACCCCTTGTGGCCATATATTCCATATTGTAGATGGATCAGATGACGAGTGAGGCGTCCGTTCAGGATCTCGAGTCTACAGCCAACATGTTTTGCATATGGAACATGGAGAAGATGAGGCTCAATTTTGCACTATGTTATTCACTGTATTTCATGTTTCTTGCTAGTCTTGTGAGACTATGCAAGTTGTAATGACAATTTTGTAAAGAGTGGATCATGCGACGTATTTGATATTGACGCATTTGCATGATATTTCATTTCATACTATGGTGCTAGCAATTGATCCAGGGACTAGCAAAATAACATATGTGTTCTTGCATTATTTAAATGTTGTAACACTACACAATGGTATCAGAGCATTGTGTTGCCTATAGATTCGAGACCCTAAGTTTGGAAAATAACCTAGGATTGAAAATCTACTTTCTTCAACTTATAGAAACAAAACATGTCATCTTAATACTTCTCATATCCTCTCATCTATTATCCACCTTAAAAACCTTATTATCTTATTATAGATGACCTACCTCTTGATTTCCATCAAAGACATGATTGGTGATGAAGTACCGGAAATGGTTTTTACCTGACCTTTTCGTTTTAACATGAAGATTTACACTCAAGACAATTGAAGAAAACTTGGAGATATACCCAGGCTTCACAACAATCAGAAACACCTTAAAGTATTGAGAAAAGGACTTGAAGATATCAAGAAAATATAGATGATATCACCAATCTATATACTTTGCAAGGAAAATGTAATCGTGTTAGTGTATTGATCATACCAATAAGTGTGGCACACCAATATTAGTTTGTTTTCTAAAACCTTGTTGTTTGGTGTGATGAATGCTTGTTAGATGTGTGTAAGATGAGTTCCCTTGATCTGCTGTTTTGGGTAGGTTTTTCTTTAGTATCTTTCTAATTTCAACTCATCTCCCCTAAAACCCAAACAATTTCCTAGCTAGAACATCAACAACCCCTAGAAATCAACGGCAATGCAAATTCTACTAGAGGCCCACACTTAGCTGATGCGACTAATGGTCTAGAATCAAGCCAGCAACCTCAATATGGAGTTAACCCCAGGAATGCAGAAAGTGCTAAATACCCAATCACAGATAGAACAGATGATGTCCCAGAATATGGCCAATGGTTAAAACAATCAACCCTTGATAGCTAGAGGCAACAAGGTGTTGGAAGAGGAAATGATTACCATATTTAAAGCCTTCAAAGCTTGTGGAGATATAGGACACTCATCCAAAGAATGTCCTGATGAGTCGCCCCATGGTGATGCAAACCATTCAAGTGAAGAATACGCCACTCAGGTCACTTGTCCATTGTGTGAAGGAACAACACATTTTCCAGCACAATATCCACTTTACCCCATGGTACAACAAGTAGGAAAATAAGTCAGAGTGGAGATAATTAGTGCATTCAAGGAGAACTTAGGAAAACAAGTAGTGAAAGTAAAACTCAAGCGGGATATTATTTAGATGGACAGTGTCATGATGGATACTAAAGCCAAAACCACACCGCATCCATATTCATCCAAACCCACCACCAAGTTTTGTTATTCTTGTGAAGATGAGGGAAATTTATCTAGAAATTGTCCCAACAAGCAACCCAGACTTTCGACCAATGCAGTGGAATATAATGGACATCAGTTTGAAGATATGATGGCCAAGACAACACCATCAAAAAGGAAGAACAAACTTCATGATAACCCCAATCCCTTCTACAGATACATCATCCAAGTAATATGCTTCAAATGACGGGATATAGGACACTATGGAAATAGTTGCCCTCAAAAGGAGAAGGGCGTAACCATGACATTCTGCAGGAAGGCATAATAATGCATCAACAAGTATCAGTCCAAGGATGAGTCTTATGTGAAGTTTTGAGTTAAAAATGAATGTTCCTTAGAGGTTTTCCCAATGTGATAAAATACAACGAAGTTTTATAAATATGCTCTCATTGTAATAAAATACTATGTTATAAGAGAAGAGTGTTTTCCCGTGATGACAATCAGAGTGATGTAAGAGTTGCGACAACTATGTGGAAACCGTGAAGGATCTTGAAGGAGATTCCATATTCATACGAAGATGTTTGAAAGTGTTTTCCTACATCAAGACAAGTAATCAACGAAGAAGCACAACCCTCCAGTTAGCATTACATAAAAAATTTAGACTACCCACAAAAGTTTCTTTTAAGGGTGGTATCCACCCAGTTGCAAGGAAACCCAAGTAACCCAAACCTATCTTTCTTTCTAACCTTCCCAAATATGAGGACGAGATTTATTTTAAGGTTGGTAGTTCGTAACATCCAGGATTTTTGGAGAAATTCAAAAATCACAAAAAATTAAAATGTTTTGTTTTCTACTAATGCAAGCCACACAAAAAAACACAACACAAAAAGAAATAATATAGTTTTCCGAAGTATTGGAAATTTCTAATCCAATTTTGCCTCTATTTTATTAACCCCAAAGTTGTTTTCAAATGTTTCATGGCATTATCACTCTTAATAATATTCTAGGCCTCTAAGATATTTTAAGAAACCAAAAGTAATTATGTTTTCTAAAAAAATGATTTATCAATACTTTAAAGATTATAAATATTTTCAAAAAGGTTCGGTATAAATATCAATGTTCATATGTTTAAAAATTTACTATTATAACTTGTAGTATTTTACAAAATTTTCTTAAACCAAAAGTGATTTAATAAGCCCTATTTCTAAATAGGCTTAAAGTGCCCTTTTGATTTTAGACTTTATTTGAAAGTTCAAAATTTAATTGTGTACAAAACATCACACAAATGTTTTCATTTGAATGGTATTATTTTAACAAAACTACAGAATTTTGTTAGAGGCAAATTGGATTTGTAATATAGAAGTTATGATCTATTGAATAAAATAGGAATTAAAAGAAAATAACAAAAAAAAAAGAGAAGAAGTCGGGTGATCCAGGCCAAAGTGGCCATCCTAGCCAGCCTCGCGCGTGCGCACACACGAGAGAGCCCGCAAGGCAAGTAGCAGAGACCAGCAAGCGTATCCCATTTCCCTTCCCTCTCTGTTTCTAACAACAGGGGCACCCCATGACGTCAGCAATGACGTCGGTGTCTTCAACTTCCCGCACAAACAAAAGGAGTGTGATACGGGTATGAACTTTTCGTCCCGATTCTGCATGATATAAGGCACCAATTTGATCCCCAAGACCCTCTGTAAATAGCCCGAGACCTCCTCTATCTATCCCCTCTCTCGCTTCTCTCGATTGTGCATCCACGCCGCCACAATCACTCGTCGAAGCCACAAACCCTAGCCTCCATTCTTCGTCAATTGCCGCCGGTACAGGAGGTTCCCGCCGCCCTATCTTGGCATCATCTCTCCCCGCACATTGAGGAGCACCTCCTTGACCCCTCCACTCCTTTTTAGCGCAGCGAAGCAGCAACGATATCCGCAACCGAGGCTTGCCGCCACCCTGAGCTCCCCACATGTACCTCGTCGTCGATCCAGGAAGCGAGGAACGTCCCTGCCGCCACCATCATCTTCGTCTTGTAGTGTCTTACCTCCCTATCACTTCCCCAAAACCGGAAGATCACCGGAGGACAACGTTGTCGAAATTCCGGTGCGCCGCGCCACCATGGACGCCATCACCGGCGAGATCCCTCCCTGCTGAGAACCTACTTATTCCGGAGCCGTTCAATCTGAATCCTAGGGCTTAGATTAGAATTGTGAACCTAAGTGGTACTTTGTATCTCGTGTGTCGATCTTCACTTACATCCAACAACGGAAATCCACGATCCTCGCCGAAACGGTATCAGCCAATAAGAGCGCTCCGATTATTTTCCCTGGATTGCGCAAATTAACATAACAACTTGTGTATGTTTTGAAGAAAATCCCCTCTATCTTAGAATCATCATAATTTTTAACCATAGATCCAAATTTTAATTTGACAAACATAAATTGTTTCAATTTCAAATAGGCTTGTTTGATGCTTTCTGGCATAGTTTGAATTCTTTAGATCCAATTTTGACAACCCAAGTTCTTTTGGACACCTTAGGATGTATGCTAATAGAATCCTCTACCCAAAATAAATTTTGTGATAATTTAGATTTGTTTTAGAATTTTATGCTCCTTTGACTATTTTTGACTTGTTTCAATTTTGTAAATATTTCCAATATGTTTTCTTTAGCAATTTTGCTCTAAGTACTAAACATAGACTAGAGATACAAAAACCTAAGCCATTGGACACCATGAAAACCAATTCCATGTAACATTGTTCTAGTTGGCCCTCCTAGTTAAAAACCACAAAGTTGGAAATTCTGAAAACCATGAAGTGCAAGTAAGATGCTCTAATTGTCAACTTAAGATTTTCTCAACATGAAGCTAGAAGACCAATAAAGGACTTAGCAACTTCATAAGCATCCCTCAAATGTAGAAGCACAAGAATAAATCAAGAGCAACTTCATGAAGAGAAACCACATCTCTCTCTAAGTTTTTCTCCTCTTTCTTTTTGTTTCCCTTAGAATTTGTGGTATGGCTAACTTACATGAAGAACAACCCCTAGCTTGTACCAAAACCATCAAGTGTTGGAAATTACAATGAATTCACCGCACAAAGGATGAAGCTACAATAAAGCCTGATGATTATCCTTAAGAAGACCAAACAATGTGAAGACTTAGAGCTACAACCTATTCAAGATGATTTGTATAAATTTTGTTTTTATCCAAGACTTAGAATTAGTTTTTCAAGTAAGATGGGAATTTTTACCAGGACTTCATCAAGAAGAACAACTTTAACAAAAAAATCCAACTCAACAAGAATACTCTCCTAGAAGATGATGAAGAAGAAGAAGGGAGATTTTACAAGTCCTTTTTAAAGGGAACTCTAGCAATCTCATCTACTTATCTTATTCTATATGACGAAGCCCCTAAATCCTAGAGAGGTACTTAAGATGTTTTTCTTCAACTCAATAAGGAGGACTACAAGCAAGGCCATTGAAGGAAATGCATAAAGACTTAGACATCAGAAAAAACTCAAGGAAGAAAAATAAGAACTTGGAGAAATTCAAGACATAAATATTTTTGACCAATACCTGTGTGTGATCTTTTGATCAAGGACCAAGCCTTAGTCACAAATGGAAAACTCGAACAACAACCATTTAGTTTATTTTCTGCATTGAAACTAAATGTTATCACATGTTGTCCCTTTTGCATATTAGAGTAAATGTGAAAATCCTTAGAGAAACTTTTGGAATTTTTCCTGACAAATATGACCAATTAAGTTTGAACTCTTGAAACCCAATATTTGAATATTAAATAGCCTTTTGCTATACACTAAAAAAATCACAATAATTCCTTTGATAAAATAAACTGTTGTGTTAAGTTTGTTATGATTTGTTCCTTTGTTTGTGATTGTTTGTTTATGGTTGTTACTTATATTGTTTAGATTGTACGGAGAGCAACAGCCTTTTGAGAAAAAAAAGTGGGTCAATAAACACCAACTTCAAAAGGCAAGTAACACACCATCAACTACCCATTATTTTCTATATGCATTATTAGAGTTTTTGAGTAGTATGCATGATAGGAAATTTTACTAAGTTATATTATGCTATGCTGTTATCCTAGTAGTTTGCAGATACCCCCTTTTACCTTGTTATTTTGAAGCTGTTAAATTTAGTAGATGCTTAGCATTGCTGTTAATTTGTTTTACTAGTTGTTGAGGAAAAATTATACATATGAATATTTAAATGAACCACCTGGGTGGAATTAGAAAGGCGGGTTTATGTTGATTGTTGCCTCAGGGCCCTTTTCTAAGGGTTATTTCACTTGAGGTTGTCACTTTCGGATGGCCTCCATGAACAAAGAAATTACTATTTCTTTCTAAGTTTATTAGCTTCCTGTGCAGGCTTTAGTCATACGGGCTCTGTCTTGATCAACTAAGTTGAATGAACTCTCAAGCGCTTGACAAGTAGATGTAGGGGGTGTAGGTTCGAACGGGTAAAGCCAGACGGTGGTGAAATTTCTTCTGAAAGATCTCATCTCAATCCTCTCATTTTCTTAATGCACTCAGGGTGTATAGGATGTTTGGGCTGATTTCAGTCTAAAGGTGAAAGTGCACAAACTCTGCAGAGTAAAAAAACTAAGATCTTAGCCATGTCCTCAGTTATGGACAACTATGAGCAGCTGGACAAGCAATGACGGAAGAATCTCATCATGCCAATTTCTTAATAAAATTTGTATGGGTGAACATGGGTAGGAGTTTTCCATGGTTTCTACTATTGGTACTCCTTAATTTAGTTCTGGTTCTACTGAAGATGAAGGTCTTCTATGAAAAGAGATAGGAGAAAAAACTTTCTTTATGAAAACTTAGCCAAAACTCCACTCAGCCAAATATGCATGTAGTTATAGCCTTCCCATTTATATCCACCATAGTGTTGCTTGACAATTATGTCGGCGGTTGGCAAAACGGCCCTAAGATCCGGGACTGGTAAAACATGGGTGCCCAATTTGATTTTCAGTGCTCCGCCTTAGTGCCCTTATCGCTTGTTGGGCCCTTGATTCCTAAGTACCAGTATCGAAGGCATACTTGAATGCAGTAGGTTGGGATGCGGCCTACAAGGTTAAAGATAGGTGACAACATTAAATTGTATTGACCCCTTCTAGCTGCATATTGCGTATTGCAGATGGATCAGATGACGAGTGAGGCTTCCGTTTAGGATCTCGAGTCTACAACCAATATGTTTTTACTGTGGCACTTGAAGAAGATAAGGCTCTATATTGTACTATGTTTTTCGCTGTAATTTCATGTTTCTTGCTAGTCTTCTGTGACTATGCAAGTTGGAATCATAATTTTTTAAAGACCGGATCATGGGATGTAATAGATTTTGACGCATTTGCATGATATTTCATTTTGTAGTATGGTGCTAGCAATTTATCCATGTACTAGCACAATAACACAGGTGTTCTTGCATTATTTAAACCTAGGAACGCTACATACGAAAAAAAAGAACAAGTTTGTGATAAGTATCCGTATGATCCATGATCCATAGAGTCACACATGGCATCTGCACTGTCACTTTGGCACCTGGGACAAAGGTGACTTCGGAAGATTATACTACATAAAATCACTTGATCACATCATATCCATTACATAGCAAAGGTGAAACATCATAGAATTCAACTATAATAACATAGCTCATGATCACATGAAGATCACACCATGGAGGAGAGAGATAACCATATAGTTACTAGTATGAGCCCTCGACCTCGTGGAGGGACTACTCCTGCATCATCGTGGGAGGCAGCAACGTCGATGAAGATGACTCCGGGGGGGCACTTTACTGTCCCTGGAGAGTGTCAGAACAGATACTTTTGTCCCTCGAATTAGAGATTTGGATGGTGGCGAAGCTCAGACGCGTTTATGGAAAAATCCTCTGGTATTCTTCCATTTTAGGGTAAAAGTGATTTTATAGGAGAAGAGGCGATGCATGGTCGTGCCTGAGGCGGCGAGATGACACTCAGGCGTAGGTGGGGTTGGGACGTGCCTGCAGGTCACATGGTCTCCTTGGAGACCATCTCCCTATGCCTTTCTGGCTCCTGGAGTCTTCCGTTGAATAAAAAATCCTCAAAAATTTCCATCTCATTCCGAACACTTCCATTTTTTGACCTTTTCTACAATATACATACAAAATAAATAGAAACTGACACTGGTAAGAAATTATGTGTCCGCTGCCATGCTGAAGAAAACTATCGACTCAATAGTAGTACTTCCTTCGTTCACTTCTATAAGTCATTTTAATTTTGGTCACATACATTCTAAAATGAGTGAATCTAGACTTATTTTGTATATAGATTCACTCATTTTACTACGTATGTGGTCAAAATTAAAATAGTAAGAAGTGTGTCTTATAGAAGTGGACGGAGGGAGTAACTGAATTCATTATCAGGCCTATAGAAAATGGGATCATATTCAGTGCAACTGTTTCTCGGCTCTGAAAGTGAATGGGTCGGCTCCTACATCAAGTTCACCTAATGATTCCTTCTGGTTAAGGAAACTGCTAGATCTTCGTACCGTATTTGGGGAAGGGATATGATCACTGTCTCAGAAGGTAATCGGGAGCTAATTGCGCGTCAGAATGGGAGAATCCTCTCTCTTCTTCAATCCACGCCTGGTTCTACGGCTGATGCCCCTTCTCAGAATAAAAAGAAAAGACGTTGACCAACGGGGAAAGGATCCCTCTCTTGCCTATACGTTGTTAGGTAGGTGAGACACTAGGTTTATTCGAGCGCACGCATCTGGGAATCAAATTTTCTCGAGCACGCACAGCTGGGACTCGAACCCGGGACGTCGGCTCCACACCCTGAGCACCAACCATTAGGCCAACGCCCAGTTCTCATTTAAAAGAGATCCATGGGAACTAGCAGCTAGTACTTTCCTTTGGTAGAAAAACCTACCGGGGTGAGGCGCCAGAAATTCACTCGCGGTGGGAGTAACCCTCGATACAGTGTTTGTCACTACGACCCTTGCCACTAGGTTGATACTTCTCCCCTCTAGAGACTCCTGCTGTTTCATTTTCTCCGCCGCCCACCCCATATGGCCCTGCGTGGTCAGAAGAATCCCTCCCCCAAAGATCGCTAATTTCCCCTTTGACCAAACTCCTTTTGTGCTTAAGGATCCCCGGCGATACCCTTTGTAATAATCAGTTACTATGACTACCATCATGCTACCTATCTTTCGGTACAACTGTAATAAGTACCATATTAAGACCTTATGGATTTGGTCCTCCAGTTATGAGTTTTTTGAATTATTCATATCTCAAGATCTCCAAGTTTACCATATTTCCCAATGGCTAGGCACTAGAATGTTCTAGACCAGAATATCAGGGGTACCAATGATATGAAAAAATGGTTAGCCATTTTCAATAGTATAGATGAATATGACTGCAATATTTTGTTTGCAAGAAACTAAAAGATAAACTTTGACGGTGATTATGTTAAAAATTATGTCCCCGGAGATTCAGTAAATTTGATTACATTCCATTAGTGGGTGCTTCCGGGGGGCTTTTTGTTGCTTGGAATGAGGCCTTCTTTTCTGGAGAAACCATTTCCGAAAATGATTTTTCTCTCTCAATCAAATTACTCCTAAACACAATGGTGATTCCTGGATTCTCACTAATATATATGGTCCTTGTCAATCCAAAGCTAGAGCAGACTTTATTTATTGGTTCAACAAATGTTCAAATGTCCTACAACATTAATTGGTTGGTACTTGGAGATTAATTATATCACATACCCACATAATAGAAATAGAGAAGGATGAAATTTCAATGACGTCCTTGCCTTCAGTAAGGCTATAAGCGCTCTTACGCTAGTGGAAATCCCAATGAAATGAAGGGAATTTACATGGAGTAACATGCAATATGCCCCTTGCTAGAGAAATTTGATTGGGTACTCGCCTCAGAATCATGGAGATTAAATTCCCCGAACATTGTTGTGTTTCCCTTGGCAAGACCCATTTCTGATCAGTAATTCAGATTGGTACCAACATTCCGAAGCACAAAATGTTCAGATTTGAGAACTTCTGGCTCAAAGACCAACACTTTCAAGATGTCAAAAGCATTTGGACCCAAGAGATAAATGAGAAAGATAGTGCTAAAGAATCACAACAAAATTTAAATAGCTTAGAAAAGAATGAAAAATATGGTCTAAAAAGCGCTCCAGTGTTGTGGACCCACATTGGGGCATACCCTATCAACCCAGACCAAGGAAGGAAGGGTCTAGCTTGACACCTACAACACAAGGAAACCACGAGGAAGAGGAGTCCAGGTTTGAGTGAACTTAGAGTTAATAGGAAAGAATAGGAAGAGTGCAAGTTTGTTTGAGTCCGTGTCCTCCCAGGACACCTATCCTCCTTGTGTGCTATCCCGACCTAGTCTAATTCTCTGTTTCCCCAACCTCTGCTGTCAACCAGCCCCGGCCACGGAGCCCTCCCATCTCCGTCGGCCTCGGCCTCCGGTGAACTACCCGTACCACCTCCGAAGTAAAGGACACATCATCTTGGTATCAGAGCCGACCACCAAGGCTCCCCTTAGCGATGAAAAATCAACCAATGCTGACACGGCTACAACCATCGACGCACTGCAGGAAATGCTCCTCAAGAAGATGGAGGATTGCTTTGTAACTATTAACGTACGCATCAAGGTCATGGAGGAGAAGGTGATTGGTGAATGCCTGGTCCTAAAACCAGCAGGCCTCCAGCCGCTCGCCTCATCTGCAGCGGACCTCACGGCCAAAGAACTTGCAGACACCCTCACCACTTTGGTAGGGTTGTGATCGACGAATCTGCCACAGTTATTGCAGCAGTTTCCCTCGCGATCGGCAGGGGCATCAGCCTCGATGAGGCCATACGCACCACTGTTGTATCAGACAGGGTTTTCGGCGCTTGCACCACAACAGCAGCAACTGAGTTTCCCAAAGGTCTGCCCTACCCCTCCCGCCCCCAACATCACAGAGACAGCCGGTGCTCCTCGCTACCATAAATTGGATTTTTCCAAGTTTGAGGGTCAGGAAGATCCGCTCACTTGGGTTAATCTTTGCGAGCAATTGTTTTGGGGACAACGCATAGATGAAGCATTCAAGGTTTGGCTGGCAGCCTATCACATGGTAGGTGTCTCTCATGACTGGTATATACACCTAGAGCGAGATGAGGGCAAGCCATCATGGCCTCAATTCAAGGAGTGTTGCAACCTCCGCTTTGGGCCGCCTATCTAAAATAATCCTTTGGGCGAGATCGCACGAATGCAACAATCCGGAACAGTCATAGATTATGTTGAGAAATTCTCGTCCTTGCTTTCTCATAATGACCCTCTCTCTAGCAAGCAGCAGGTACAACTATTCACGTCTGGGCTTGTGGACCTTCTCCGGGTGGATGTTGAGATGCAAAAACTACCAAATCTCCATGAAGATATGAGCTTAGCTCAAGCTTTCGAGCATCGCGCAGAGATTATTGCTGCAGTAAACACATCAACAAACCATGGTCGCCAGCGCTTCGGTCCACTATTCCGTGGGCCAGGCCAACAACACAACCAGACCACTCCTTTGCTCGGTGGCGCAGGTCAAGGCGGAGGAACAGCTTCGGGTGCAGGCAACGTCACAGGAGTCCCAGGCAGCTGGCCATTCAAGCGTCTTATAGCAGCAAAGATGACAGAAAGACGCGAGAATGGGTTGTGCTTTAATTGTGATGAGAAATTCACACCCGGGCATCGCTGGAGCAGGAGTTTTTTTGCATTGAGGTTATTTATGATGACGAAGAGGAAGACCACTTGCCTGTTGAACCAGAGGACGATCCATGTGTCTCATTACACGCCATCACTGGAGTTTGCGTTGGCAACACAATGCAGCTTCAAGTTCGATTGTGTAATACAAACCTGGTTGCTCTTGTAGATTCAGGGTCGACCCACAATTTTGTACCAGACGATGTGGTCAAGCGAATAGGGCTCGCTCTTGCACCACGACCAAACCTCAAAGTCTCTGTGGAAAATGGTGAATGGGTATTGTATGATGGTGTCGCTCTACAGCAGCTCCTACAAATTGACGGGGAGGCGTTCCACTTGGACTTCTATGCACTCTCGCTCGACTTTGATATCATACTTGGAACTCAGTGGTTACGCACAGTTGGGCCTATTCTCTGGGATTTTGATGCATTGATCATGTCCTTTTGGCGTTCAGATCACCAAGTGATTTGGCGTGGGATGCCTACAACTTCCCACCCTGATTCACATAGTGCTACAGGTACTGACTTGATTGCCACGTTATTGAGCAGTTCAAGGATGTTTTTGCGATGCCCAAGGGACTGCCACCGGCTCGCCGATGTGACCACTGTATCTTCTTATTTGCTGGGACAGCCCCCATTGCAGTGCGGCCGTACCGGTACCCATCGACACAAAAGAGCGAACTTGAAAGACAATGCAAAGATATGTTGTCCCAGGGGATTATTCGCGAAAGTAACTCTGATTACTCATCGCCCGTCATTTTAGTGAAGAAGAAGGACACTTCCTGGTGGTTTTTTATGGACTTTCGAGCCCTAAATGAGAAAACAATCAAAGATAAATTCCCGATTCCAGTCATTGACAAGCTGCTGAATGAGTTAAACAGAGCATGTTACTTGAGCAAACTAGACTTGCGCTCCGGATACCACCAAGTCTGCATGGCCGAGGAAGATATCAAGAAGCCGGCTTTCAAACACACGAAGGTCGCTTTGAGTTTCTGTTGATTCCGTTTGGCCTCTCTAATGCGCCAGCTACTTTCTCAGCCTTGATGAATGATGTGCTCAGGTCACATCTTCGTAAGTTTGTTCTTGTTTTTTTTTCGACATACTGATTTACATCAACTCATGGTCGCGGCACCTTCGTCATGTTCGAACCGTTCTCCAATTACTACAAACACATCAAATGTTCCTCAAAGAATCCAAGTGTTCATTTGGCCAGGAGACGATTTCCTATCTCGGTCATATGATTACTGCAAAGGGGGTTGCCATGGATAGTGAGAAGGTTCAAGTTGTCCGTGAATGGCTGACCCTGCGTTCGGTGCGCACACTCCGCGGGTCCTTGGGATTGGCTGGCTACTACCACAAGTTTGTTCGTGACTATGGAACAATTGCAGCTCCATCGACAAAGATCTTGAATAAGGAATGCATTGGCCAATGCATCGTCGGAGGCTGACCGCGCTTTTCAGAACCTTAAAGATGCATTGGCCACGGGTCCAGTTCTGGAGTTGCCTGATTTCAGCCAACCCTTTATGGTTGATTGTGATGCTTCAGGTTCAGGACTTGGGGCTGTACTACATCAAGGTGATTGGCCCCTAGCATTTTTTGGTAGGCCCATTGCACCCCATCACGCCAAACTGATTACATATGAGCGAGAGCTGATTGGGTTGGTTGAAGTTGTTCGTCATTGGCGACCTTATCTATGGGGTAATCGGTTTGTGGTTCGCACCGATCACTATAGTCTGAAGTTTTTGTTGGATCAACGCCTCTCAACCATCCCTCAACATCAATGGATGAGTAAATTATTTGGATTTAATTTTTCTATTGAGTTTCTTCCAGGGTATCAAAATAGGGTGGCATATGCTCTTTATCGGCGTGATGAGCATGCAACAGTAATGACACTCTCCGTTCCACATTTTGGACTCGTTGATGATATATGTACCGACGGACAGCAGCATCCACTTCTACTTTCAAAGAAACAACAAATTGAGTCGGGGGAATTAGTTGTCCCATGGAGCTTGGTGGAGGGGTTGGTTACCCATGGGAATAGGAGATTTGTCCCTACCGACTCAACATTAATTTCAAAAAAATTGGTGTCCACACATAGCTTGGGACATGAAGGAGTTCAGAAAACATTGCACCGTTTACGCAGTGACTTTTATATTCCTAGGGTCAGAACATTGGTGGGTGATTGGGTGCGCAATTGTGATACATGTCAACGAAATAAAATAGAGCATCTCCATCAGCTGGGTCTGTTGCAGCCCCTTGAAGTACGAGAACAAATTTGGACGGATATTTCAATGGACTTTGTTGAAGGTTTACCCAAGGTCAATGGCAAATCAGTCATCCTTACGGTCGATGATGGCTTCTCAAAATATGCGCACTTCATTGCTTTGTCCCGGCCATAGACAACAAGTTCAGTGGCACGGTTGTTCTTTGATGAAGTGGTACGACTCCATGGTTTTCCAGCATCGATAGTTAGTGGCCGAGATCCAAGATTTACTAGAAATTTTTGGCGGGAGCTCTTTCGTCTCTCTAGGGTCAAACTTAACTTCAGCTCAGATTTTCACTCCCAGTCTGGTGGACGGGCAGAAGTCGTGAAAATCGTAGCATTGTGTTGTACTTACGGTGTCTATCTGGAGATCAACCTAGATATCGGGTGAAGTGGCTTCCTTGGGCTGAATATTGCTACAGCACGAGTTTCTAGTGTGTCATTCAGACCAGCCCCTTTAAAGTTATTTATGGTCGTGATCCTCCTTCCATCCGATCCTATGAACCGGGTACTGCTAAGGTGGATATAGTCTGAACTTATTAATAATGCAAATGATGCTATTATGTATTTGACTCAATTGAGGAATTCAGAACACTAGCTGTTTGGGAGAGGAATGGCGGAGCACCTACATCAATGTGGACAAAATGATAGTTATTGTCCTCAAGCTAGACTTTGGAAAGGCTTTCGATATGTTGGGAGGACAAATCTATCTCAGATATTCTTCAATGAGGCTATGAGAAACAATTTGATATCTGCTCCTTTGTCATCACATTCTTGCCCAGATTTTCCGATCGTTCACGATTTACTATTTTGATTTGCAAAAAATCTCCTCCTACACTTTTCAAACTATACTGGACTCAAGGTGAATTATGAGAAATCCAATTTATTCCCTATCAATATTCCTTAAGACAGATTTCAACATCTTGCTTTGGCTATTGGATGTGCTGTTGGAGATTTGCCAATTCCGTACCTTGATTTGCCTTCATGTCTTTCTAAGACTAAAGTGATTGACTACTCCCCTCTTTTAAATCGGGTACACCAAAGACTTTTTGGCTGCTACTCAATGCTTTCCTATGGGGGAAAACTGCAACTCATCAAGTCAGTGTTCTCATGCCTTCCAGATTTATGCATGAGCATTCACAACATTCTAGTATCAGTTATTGAACAAATCAACAAGTTCATGAAGCATTGCTTCTGGATAAAGTATGGTATGGAAGACCGAGGAATTGCTCTCATTTCGCGGGATAAAGTTTGCAAACCGAAGGAGCAAGGAGGACTGTGTGTGATTGACTTATCTTCCCACAACAAAGATCTTCTTATGAAGCATTTGCATAAGTTCTTTAACTCTCATAATCTTTCATGGATTAATTTTGTCAAGGAGAAATATTATTCCGACAGGGAAATTGATGAAAGACCAGTAGGGTCCTTCTGGCGGAGAAGCTTAACAAAACTAATTCCAGAATACAAGAAGATGAGTATCTGCCAGGTAGAAGAAGGAAACACAATCATGATGCGGAAAGATCAATGGAATATTCAGAGCTGCAAAGATTTTCCTGCTGTCTGAACAGTAATCAAAACAGTAAGAATTATATCCAGGCAGAATCAGTTGAAGACAACTTCTTCACACCTCTCCATCTAGGCATTCCAACAGCTACAGAATCTCGAGCAAGATACGCAAATCATTTAGCTGAGTACTAATCCGGACATTTGGACAATTAATGAAGGTACTACTCCCTCCTGTCCTAATTAAGTGTCGGAGAGCTAGCCTAAATTTTGCCTACAACTGTGTAAACTTCTGACACTTTAAACGGACCGGAGGTAGTACTATTTATTCCTCTATGAAAATATACAAACGTCTCATGGATGCTCCTGCAGCTCCGTATTTATTCAAAAGATTATGGAGAAGTGCCACGATTCTCAAATTCAGAGTCTTCTTTTGGTTATTACTCAAAGATAGACTTAATTCAAGAAGTCTGCTTCTCCGTAAGTCGTTCCATTTACCAGACTATACATGAGCACTTTGCAACTCAAATTCCCTGGAAACATTTGCACCTTTTTTTGGGATTGTCCTTTTGCATTAGACTGCAAGGTATCTATACTTCAAGACAGGAAGAGAGGCATTTCTGTTTTGGATGATTGTGAACAGGCATTGTGGTCACTTCCCAAACAAATTGCTACGGAAATTGTCATCATGGGGAGTTGGAACATCTGGATGCAGCGCAATGAAAAAAATGTGCAGAGGAACCAGACCCACCAGCATTCAGACTTGGCGTATTGTCCTCAAGAAAGAACCTTCCATTATTACCTACAGAATAAAGACCAAGCATGTTGCTTGTCTGAAAGATTGGATTGAGTTGTCTCTTTCTTAGTTTTCAGTTTTTTTTCACCCTCATGTTAGAGAAAGCTGGAATAGGTTAATTGGTTGTTCTGTGGAACTTGTGCATATTTTTATATATATAGAAAATATACCGCAGAACAATTGTTCTACGGTTCATTGCCTAAATAAAAAAAATCATGTTCGTAAATACATGGCTGTGGAGTCTGGTTCAGAGGAAGTAGAGGTCGAGCTGAGGAGTTATACGTACCATCTAAGCTTGAGATTGCAGGCTTCCAAGGATGTTGGCATACTCTTCATGCCACTCTCAGAAACTATACTAGTAGCATTTCAGAATTCGACAATGGACATCTATGGAATGCAACTAAACTAAGAACAAACCTATTTTCCCATCGATTACAAGATCCCTCTAGGCTCAGTAACAATGTGCACATGAGAGTCAATAAAGAGATTATCCCAAGATCAGTTCCACAAGAGGCCTGAGCCCAAACTTTTTTAGCATTCCTCTCACTACAATTTTTTCATCATCGCTCCACGAACATGTTTGCTGCCCGACCATCCGCCAATCCCAGAGTCCGTTGTACAGAACATGCCCATCCTTTAGCAGAACAACGCGTTGCAACGATGTGCACATCCTCACAACATACTTAAAAAGCCATATATTGCGCTGTGTGAATCCAATCACGACCAGCTCCTTGAGGTGATGGTGCCGAAGCTCATTGCGTGATTTCTTCCAATTCATCCCACGCAGGTAATCTGGCTCTGTTTCCGAGCGAGGCACGTGGATGTGCAAGACCTCAAGAAATGTCGAGGCCATAAGGAGGCTACGTGTCCATGATATGTCCCAGTTCGAAGGCATGTCAGCAACAAGGAGCCTTTTCAGGTCCGGCAACTTCCTCTCCGGACGACTCGCCCCAATCCATCTTCTCAGCCCGGTAAATCGGATGACGAGGTTTGCCATGGTGGGGGACATACTGAGGAACGAGTCAAACTCATCTATCCACCGTGCCGCCACTATACTATCACTCTCTAGAGAGAATGTGAGGTTAGTGTCCATGAGGCTCGGAACCGAGCCGAATACAATACTCGCTGTGTTGGTTACGCAGCACGCCAGGCGGACAAGCATTGGGAGGTTGCGTAGCTCGATCACAAAGAAGGAACACTCTTCCAAGACGAGCTCCCTTATCTGTGAACACGCCGCGTCCACCACCAGAGTGGGATGTGCACAGCAACAGGACATGAGGTGAAGCACCTGCAGCCCGGTGCAGTCTTTGAACACCTTTTTTTTTTTTTTTTTGATAAAGGGCTTTATTACTCAAAAATTAAAGCATTACACCCGGCCTCTGCATCGTGAGATGCACACAGCCTCAATCCGAAAATGAAAATAAACAAAAATGACAAAGCTACAAAATCCTCTGTAGACTGTAAAGCTACGAAATCCTCTGTAGAATGTCAATGCTATGGAGCCTCAATCCGTAGATCAAGCGGCCATCCATGTGGGATAAAAATATCCCTCGCCACCTGCTCCAGTCGTGCACATGCCTCCATAAAAAGGCCTCGTAACTCCCCTCGCTGTAATGTGGACCACGAACGGAGAATACCTGTGCTCCTGAATAGAACCTGCATACGAGAAAAAATTTTATCATTGAAAATCTTGTCATTTCTACATAGCCAGAGCGACCAGATAACTGCAAGCGCTCCTACCCTAATAATAGTCTTAAATCGTTTATCTACCCCATTCAACCAGTTACCGAATATATTCGCAACGGAAGTGGGTTGATATAGATTCGAAGCCATTTGGATAGCGGACCATATAGAACGCGCAAATGGGCAATCAAAGAATAAGTGTTTAATTGTCTCATCGTGAGAACAAGAAACACACTTAGAGCTTCCATGCCAATTACGTTTGACAAGATTATCTTTTGTGAGTATGACCCCCTTACGAAGGTACCACGCGAAGATCTTAATCTTCAACGGCACTTTCATACGCCATACATTTTTGAATATATCGATTGGCATATCCGACTGGATTAGGGCTCTGTACATGGAGTCCACCGAGAACTGTCCATTCTTAGTGATCTTCCATCGAAATTCATCGGCGCCTGGTGTAAGAGTAACTGTAGTTAATCTATCAACCAGGTTTTGCCAAGACACTAGTCTAGGCCCGATTAAATCTCGCCTGAACGTAACATTAGGAGGTGATGTTTGCATGACCGTAGCCAGCGTATCCTCCTTATGTCGCGCAATGGTGTACAAGGCCGGATACTGTTCTCTGAGTGTGGTATTGCCTAACCACTTGTCCTCCCAGAACCGTATCTGTGATCCATCCTTAATCTTAAATACCCCATAGCGAAAAAACTTATTTTTGGTCGCCATGAGTCCAGCCCAAAAGTGTGAATCACCTGGTCTCCACGTGACCTGTGACATTGCTTTCGAGCCTATGTATTTGCGTTTCAGGATAGTCTGCCAAACGCCGTCTTCGGTTAGTAGTTTAAAAATCCATTTACCAAGTAGGGCTGAATTCTTGACATGGAGATCATGAATACCAAGCCCCCCTTGATCTCGTGGACGACAAACTACATCCCATCTGGCCAATCGATATTTCTTTTTCTCGTTGTCACCTTGCCAAAAGAATCTAGATCGGAAGTAATCCAATCTTTTTAAGACTCCTTTGGGTAACTGGAAGAATGATATCATATACAGTACCATATTAGTAAGGACTGAATTAATGAGTACCAGTCGTCCACCAAGTGACAACAATTTTCCTTTCCAACTAGCTAGCCTTTTCTGCAGACGCTCTTCGACTTGGCCCCATTCTGCATTAGTCAATCTCCTGTAATGTATTGGTATTCCCAGATACTTAATAGGAAACTGACCTTGCTCGCATCCGAATAACTCGGTATACTGCGCAACTGCATCATGGGCCTCGCCAAAGCAGAACAATTCGCTTTTATGGAAATTAATTTTTAATCCGGATAAACGCTCGAACGCTGAAAGTATTAATTTCAGATTCGCCGCTTTCTCCAAATCATGCTCCATAAATAGAATTGTATCGTCTGCATATTGAAGGATCGACAATCCCCCATCTACAAGATGTGGAATTATTCCCTCAATTAGGCCATTTTCTTTGGCTCGATCGATCATGATTGCTAACATATCTGCCACAATATTAAACAATACGGGCGATAGCGGATCACCTTGTCTCAAGCCTTTCTTTGTTTGGAAGTACCGGCCAATATCGTCATTGACTTTGATAGCCACACTTCCTCCAGCTACGAAACTGCGAACTAGGGTACACCACTCCTCTGAAAATCCTTTCATTCTCAGAGTCTGTTGTAGAAACTCCCAATTCACTTTATCATAAGCCTTTTCAAAGTCTATTTTGAGGATTACCCCATTAAGCTTTTTCGTGTGCAGCTCATGTACGGTTTCGTGTAAAGTCACGACCCCATCTAGGATATTCCTACCCTGCATAAAAGCAGTCTGTGTAGGTTTTACCACATGGTCTGCCACCGAATTCAGCCTAATAGTTGCAACCTTAGTAAAGATTTTGAAACTAACGTTAAGAAGGCAAATAGGACGGTACTGTTGTATCCGTTCTGCGTTCAAAACCTTAGGTAACAAAACGATTTCCCCAAAATTAAGGCGATATAACTCCAGATGTCCACTCTGCAAGCTATCAAACATTTCTAAGAGATCATGTTTAATAATTTCCCAAAAATGCTGATAGAACTCTGCCGGACAACCATCTGGACCAGGTGCCTTATTATGTTCCATCTGAAATATCGCCTTCTTTACCTCCTCTTCAGAGAAGGGAGCAGTAAGAAAAGCGTTTTCTTCCATTGAAACTTGGGGAATATCATCTGTGCGGCTCTCATCCATGGTAATATTACCCACTTCGGGAGCCCCAAACAGATCTTTATAGAACTTTGTGATATAAGTCTTGAGACACTCTTGTCCCTCGATGAGACCTTCCTCTTGTTGGAGACTTTGAATCCGTTTTTTCCTATGTCTGCCATTAGCAACATTATGGAAATAACGAGTATTCGAATCTCCTTCAAGAATGAATTGAGCCTTCGATCTTTGATACCATTTGAGTTCCTCTTCCCGCAACATATGTGCTACTTTCGCATTGGATTGACTTTTCAGTTCAATCTCTTGCATAGATAGCAACCTAGTTTCTGCGAGCCGGTCCAACTCATCAATAATGGAACAAAGACGTTCTTTCTCCTTCTTTAGCATCCCGGTCGTATGTCTCGCCCATCCACGGAGATATTTACGCAAATTGCGCATTTTATTATTCCACCTCCGTATCGGGTTATCACCTACAACCGGTTTATGCCATACTTTCTTTACTAGATCATCGAAACCATCTCTCAAAAACCAACCTAGTTCAAACTTGAACTGAGTATGGCCTTTTGGTTTTGATGTACCAGTTGAAAGAAGCAAAGGGGCGTGGTCTGACAGAGACTCAATACGTTCTAGAGCACGTACCGTTACCAATGGGAATTTAACTTCCCAATCGGTACTCATTAATACGCGATCTAGCTTTTCGTATGTAGGCTCCGGCAAACTATTTGCCCAGGTGAACTGTCTTCCGGACATGTAAACCTCTCTCAAGTCCAAACTATCAATGACAGCGTTGAACAGGAAAGGCCAATGACCATCAAACCGTCCCCGGCTTTTCTCGTATGGAAACCTTAGCATATTAAAATCGCCACCAATTAATATTGGATGTGGATTAGTATTAGCCAAGTTAACCAATTCCCGAAGAAAAGCCTCTTTGAACTCTTCCTGGGCAGCACCATACACAGCGACTAAACTCCATACGAAATTGTCGGCACGGTTACGGAGGTGTAATTTAATATGAAAATCACCATCCGACCTTGCTAACACATCAAAGGAGTCAGTTTTAACGCCTAGTAAGATACCCCCCGACCTGCCGCGAGGAGGAATAGAATGCCAAGTAAAGTCGATACCACCTGAAAGGCGGTTCAAAACACTCACTTGGAAATCTCGCCTCCCTGTTTCGGAGATAGCCAGAAAGTCCAAATCGTGATCCCTGACGTATTGTGCAATATTCAAATGTTTAGCCAAGTCTCCAAGACCTCTGCTATTAGTGAATAAGCCATTCATCGGGAAACACATGGATTTTTAGGCGGTCTCGCAACGTTTCGCGGTGAGTTTTTCCTCTTTTGCTTAGCGGTTTTGGATTTCCGGCCGGATGCATATAGATCAACTAAGGATCCAAGCCCGTCCTCATCCAATCCCACCTCAGTCACTTCCCCCACTAGATGTGATAAAAGCTGTCCATCCGAAGAGGCATACGCTGAATCATCATCCATGTGAGGTATGTCCACCATGGAAGAAGCACTCGGTTTGACCGTTAAACGATCAAATTCCATATGCTTCAACACATTAGTGGACAACGTGATCTCCTTGTCATTTTTTCCTAATGAAACACCAACTACACCTAAACTAGAGGATAACTTGGTATCTGAAAAAGAAAGAAATGAACGAGGATAAGAACCCATACCCTGCGGTGGAGCTGAGTACAGTGCCGCCTTTCGCCGCATGGCCTTGGACATGGCGTCCTCGTCCGTCGATGAAGCCCCGTCTGCAGCAACTAGGTGGCGAGCGCTACGTCTCAGCCCACCTTTAGGCTGCCCAAGAACTCCAGAGGAAGGCGCCACGGCGGAGGGGGGCAATGTCGAAGAAGAAACCCCCCCGACCACCATGTCCACATCCGCCAAGACCGGGACCGGAACCGCAGCCATCGACTCCTCACGAACCGGGGGGGGCGTGCGCTCCCTCGGCCCGTCGTCGACGCGCGCAGCAGGTGACTGCGAGCCGCCCCGCCTGGTAGCGGCAGGCACAGGCAGTGCATGAGAAGGCCCAGCACTAGCCCGCCCTCCGCCACTAACTGTCGCCTGGGCGGTAGCCTCCATCTCCTCCCCGCGCGCCGCAGGATGGGCCTCCGTCCGCTGCGCCTGGGCGGTGGATGGCGTCGAGCCGCCCGGCCCAGCATCCGCCACCCGCTTCGCCTGGGCGGTGGATACCGTCGAACCGCCCGGCCCAGCAACATGCGCCCTGGAGCAGCTGGGCCCAGCTCCTAACGGGCCACCTACCGTCAGCTCCGCCTGAGCGACAGATAGGGTCGCCCCGCCTGGCCCAGCTGCCAGCCGACGGGAGCTGCTGTGGACCGCCTGCAGCGCGTCCTTACGCCCCGCCTGGGCGACGATCGGACTGGCGCATCCCGCCGCCTGTGAACCACCCGAAGAAGCCGCACAAGACGGCGTCTCCACCGACGCCAGCTTGGCGAGAAAATCGCCTGATGACTGCAGTGACCGGACAATCTCCTTTCCCCTAGGAGTGGCCGGGGACAAGTTGATTGGCGTCAATGCATAGCTCTTCAGCAACTCCAACGCCTCAGCATGGGCCGTATTACCACCATCCGCAGGAACCGAGTCAATAGCCATACTCGTAGCATCTCCCGCATCGCCCTCCAGATCAGCAGCTGCATCAGGTACATCATCTCGGACCCCCCTGGTAGAAGACTCCGTGGGCGTCTTCAAGTCCCACATATAAGGTACGAAATCTGTCTCTGGCACATAATCCTCAGGCTCCGGGCGAAAAGTGAAGCTATATCCCTTCAAACGCAGCACACCATCAGTTCTCACGTAAGGACCCACCTCGTCCACCTTGTTGAACACCTCGTCATCTGACAGTGCCAACCTCAGCCGAACAATACCTCTGCGACGTAGAGCCAACAGGTCCACATCTAAAGTAATACCGATGAGGGATCCAACCGCCCACAGACCCAAGAAGTGTCTCAAAGGATTTGGCACACCTTCCACATGGACCCATGCCTGCTCGAACTCCAACTTAGGCTCAACGTCTACCGGCTTCCACTTGCTGAACAGCAGTCTAGTAGATTGAGATGGCACCCCGAAATCCATCCCATCAAATCTATCCAATTCTGTCACAGACGGGAACACGACCTTGAACCGATTATCCCCGCTAGGAAGTGCTTCCCACTTCCACCGCGGCGCAGAACTCATGCGAGCAACCGTGGCCTCGACCTGTTTCGCCGTAGCGGCAGAACCAACCACAGTGACCAGCGCCACCGGCCCTCCAGACACATCTCCCTCCTGAAACAAGCTGTCCGGAAACTGGGAGAACATCGTATGCAAGCTACCAATCCCACCAATGGACACAGTCGGCTTAGGAAGCCTGAGCGTAGGACACTTCTTCATAGGGTGCGTTTTTGAGTCGCACACATAGCAGTAGTGTTCCACCGTACAATCCCTCGTCGCATGTGTGTTCACCTCGCATCTCCAGCACCTAGTCTTCCGAACCGTCACTGCCGCGGCAACATCAGCTCCCACGGGTCCAGCGGCGGGGAGGGCCAACTGTTCAACCACAGGAACTGGTAATGCTACAGCTGCCTCGTGAGTCCCAGTAGCCACTACCTGAGCCGTCTTCTTCTTTTTGTTCTTGCGTTTCGCCACTCCAGTTGCTGCCACCGTACCAACCGCGAACTGCCCAACCACTGCCGTACCCGCCACACCGGTGTTTGATCTTTGAACACCTTGTCGTACATGTCCACGGGCATGGAAGCAGGCATATCACGCAGGACGAGCTTGGTTAGCGTGCTGTAGATATGCAGCGGTGGCAGTGCGCAATACTTGCCCAGCGTCAGGCTGCGAAGGCGCGACCAGAGGTTGAAGCAGTCGTGGGGCAAGCTATATGCCGGCGTGTGACCATCACCGGACGATCGCCTAACGACAACCTCCAGATCTTCCACTCCCCATGCGCCAACCGCCGTGTTGATAAGGCGGTCCGCACAGATGCCGTTGTACGTCTTAAAAAACTCGAGACGGAGGGTCTTCACGCGACGGTCAAGGCCACCGTCCGCTTCCAGGAAGCTCGTAACTCCACTGGAAAACGACCGCATTGCGTCGATCTCACAGCACGCCTTGAGACCGTCGAGTATCCCGGCCAAAGTGCTGTCACGCGGCAAGTTGCGCTGGCGAAGGGCGACGGTCCGGTCATACTCCGGCGGGAGTATGTCGCTCACCCTGAAGTCGAGCGCAGACAGCTTGCGCGGGATGCGCGCCCAGCGTCTAGCGAGGACGGCCATGGAGAGCGCTGTTTGGGTGTCCAGACTGCTTACTATGAGGAGGATCAGCTCGTCGGGGAGCGCGCTAAGGCGGTCCTCACCGCCAGACGCATGAGACCGCACTCGACGCACGATTGACATGTCTCTCGGTGACTGTGGTGGAGCCGGAAAATTTTCAGAGTTCCTGTGCCATATTTAGAAAAAAAAAAACCAGCATCGCATATAACACGGTGTTACCGAAAGGAACAATATAAATAGGTTTTACAATATTATAGCTCACCAAATATGTTTAATGTTAACAAAAATAGCAAATACAAATAGTTGGGATTTGGGAATAGTCTTACATAAACAAAATAGTCTCTGTATTTTCGACAATTGTACAATAAAAGTAACACCAAACTAGCATAAGAAACTAGTGAATTGACACAAAACATGGACAATTTCAGTAACAGAACAGTGACCTAATAAAAACTGCCTGATGCATTGGCGGACCAGAAAAAAAATTGGAGGGTGGGCTGGCAAATGAACAATATAAACATCCTATTGATTCACAACATTCTAGTTCAATCATATGTTTCAAATGTGAGTGAATCCACCATTACAACAAACACAAGCAAAAAAACAGAAATAAGTTGGCGATTCCGAAAATATCAGCACACAATAATAATTAAAACAAGTAATGTAACACTTCGGCTTAGGCATTGGGGATGGGGATTTAGGGTTCATGGGGGGCAGGTGGGCACAACAATACAGCAGGGCATCAGGCGGTCGATGATATGAACAAGCGGAAGCAGGCTTACCAATTCCTGCTAGGCTGCTCCGGTGCTCGCGTGCTGCAGCAGCAGCGCTGCTCACAGCTGTCTCTGGGTGGCGCGGCCGCGAGACCGAGCTGCGATGGGCGACCTGTGTCGTGGTGGTGTCACGGCAGATGCCATGGGATGGCTAAAGATGTGGGGACGAAGGACGCTGGAGGTGCTCGGGGAGGGATCACGCGACGAGTAGCCGCGTGGGGTACGAAGTAAACACTGCAAACAACACGATCTACCCAGGTTCAGGGCCCTCGTGAGGAGGTAAAACCCCTACTCCTGCCTTTCTGTATGTATTCTGGTGTCTCACCGAGTAGCCACAGTACAATGGATCTTGCTACCGAGTAGCCACTCCTCTCTCTACGTGATGAACTAGGTCAAGAATTAGGTCACAAGGTGTTCGATCTCAACCTGCGATGTGGCGATGCCTCACGCAGGAGGCGGCGGGGCACCTTATATACCTGGTGCCCAGCCGGATACGTCCAAACCTAGACAAGTGTCGACATAGTGTGCACATCGTCCTTCTTCCGGGTTCCCGCTGACAGCTTTGGTTCCTAATCTTGGCTGCATCTGGAAAGTCGTTGGGCAAAACAAGGGGACAGACTGGTATCACTGTGCCAAACACAGAGTAGGGCCCCCTTATCCTGCGACGGCCTGCTTCCATGCTGTCACTGTCAGGCAGGCCGGTCCCAGATGAACAGTTGTTCGAATACTGCCAAGTACGGACCCAGGATACGCGGGATCCTGTGTCAGAACGACTCCTTTGACTTTCTGGCCCGAGTAGGTTCCCGCCAATTTTACTCGGGCCAACTCTTCTACTCGAATGGAGAGAACTTGAATGATTCTTCCTTCTGGTCATCTTGAGGTGAGACCGAGTAGCAGTCAACCGGGTAGCAAGTACCGGGTAGGCGGCTACTCGACCAATCCTCTCTTCTGACAGTCGCCTTTACCACTTGCCTTTACCCTACTCGGGGGTAACCCCCCGACAGCAGTCCCCGAAGCTGGTTGAGTCTTGCGAACTTGTTCACTAGGCTCTGCCAGCTTAAAACCAATCTTTGCAACATAGCCCTTGAACCTCAAGATACCGAGTAAAAGACCTCCGAGTAGTACTCTAGAAAGTACCTTGAGTTTCCTGTCTTTCGAGTAGCACCAGCTCTCTACTCTGTAACCGAGTAAAAAGACTTAGAGAATTTCTCCTCTGGCGTCTCTGCAGCGCACAACATTATCCAGCCTTCCGTGCTGCGACTGGACGCGTGTCAAGCATCCGTGACCCAGTCGTTTCGCTGCCCACGACACGACGTGCCACGCGCCCAGTTTTCACGGAGCGGGCCCACCGGCTCGTTATGTCCCATCAAGCGTAATAATAGGCCACGATCTGGCGGTGGGATCATTTGCGGCCGTTACGCGCGCATCCCGCGCTTGTGTGCGTTTCCAGCCGGCCACAGACCCCACCACACGCCACGATCGATCCCACTTCCCCGATGGTAACGGTAAACCGCGGAGAGGATATAAATACCCCCGCCGGTAACTTCCTCTTCTCCTCCTTCGCATTTTTCCTCTTTCGTCTCTCTGTTCTTCTCCGCTGCCGAGCTCTCCGCCGCCGCGCAATCTTTTGCGCCGCCGCGAATTCAATCCACCCGACCAAATCTTTCCAGTTCTTCCCCCCTTCCCTGCTCGCGACCATGTCTCGCGCCGGCTGGGCTGGTTCGCACGTCACCGCCGAGGATTGCGCCTGGCTCGTGAACACCCGGAGGGTTCCTCCTGGTGTTCAATGCCGACCGTCTGAGGGCGAGATCGTGCCAACCCCGTAGGAGGGCGAGCACGTCGTGTTCTTGTCGCACTTCGAGCGCGGAATCGGCCTGCCGGCCTCCGACTTCCTCCGCCGCTTCCTCGACCACTTCGGCCTCCAAATGCACCACTTGCCACCAAACGCCGTCGTCTTCCTCGCCTACCACGCCGTGGTGTGCAAGGCCTTCCTTGGTATCCATCCCACGACGGATACCTGGTTGAAGTATTTCCATCTCCGCCAGCAAACCACCGGGAAGAAGGATGGCGCGGCCGCCAGCAGCCGCACAACCGACACTGGCTGCGCCATGATGGTGCAGCGGTCGGGGACCAATCACCCTCGCATCAAGGGTTTGGAATCCGTCCGGATGTGGCAGAAGACCTTCCTCTACGTCAAGAACATCCCCGCCACGGAAGGAGGCCAGGTAACCGACAGAATTAACCTTCCCGCTTGGAGTAATCGCGCTCCATCCGGGAAAAATTGGAAGGCGAAGCCCTCCAATGACCTCAACTCGATGGAGATGGATGAGCGGCTCGGTGTTCTAATCGACGAGGGCCTCAAGAGCGATGATCCTGTGGCTTGCTGGATCAAGAATCGCGTGCTGCCTCTGCAAGAGCGCAGCCATCTGATGTGCTATATGGGAGGCCCCCGCGACTGCACCAGGACGACCACCATCGAGCTCGACAACGCGGATGTTCCCGCGCACGCCAGGGCCATCCTGACAACTAGCCTTGGTGACCACTGGCAGTATGGGTTCATCCCATTCAGCCGCACGAAACCGATTCCCCGGGTACGTTCTCCTTATTCTGCTTTCGATATTTGCCATCCGACTAGAAAATCTTCTCTCTTGGCTGCAACTAGCAATTGCATTCTGTACCGAGTAGAGTACTTAGCAGAATTGTATAGGCTTAGTGTGCTTTGTGCCTGCACGCCTTGTCGGGTAACCTACTCGGAAATAATTCTTAGGTTTAATAAGCTTGATGCTCGCACGCCTTTCCGAGTAGAACATTCGGTAAAATTGCTTAGGCTTAGTGTGCTTTGTGTTTGCACGCCTATCCGAGTAGGATACCTTCCCGCTACTCGGCTAACTTGTGACACTTCTCCGCTCTTCAGGTCCTCAACCGCCAGCTTATGGAGAGCTGTGAGCGCTTTGAAGGCAATTGGTTTGCCGACTGAGAGGAGGACGACAAGGCCTCTTTTGAGACTGCAGACCAGATCAACCTTCCTCACTCTCCTACGACAGAGAAGCAGCCTGCCGAAACATCTCTTCGAGAGTGGTCCGATGACGAGTTCGAAGGTAACTGAATTCGCGCTCTCCCTCTGCGAAAAGCTCAAGCCCTTTGCCTGCTGTTTCTGAAATGTTTTCCTTCCTCCCTATTTCACAGATGCTGCAAATGCTGAGGATGATGACGAGGACGAGGAGGAGAGAGTCCTTGAGGTCAATCCTCTTTCTGTTGCTGCACCTGCTACCCGCAAGCGGACCGGCAGCGGCGCCCTAGAGCCCCCCGCCAAGAAGAAGAAGGCGACCGAGAAGGCGACCAAGAAGGCGGTCGTGAAGAGAACAAGGCGAACAATTCCCTCCACCACCGCGTAAGTTTCTTATCGGTTGCATGTTTCAGTTTATCTTGCTCTTCTCGGTTGACTCCCAGTCCCTTTCCTTCACTGTTTTCTCTTGTTTTCCTCTGCCCTTTTCTTATCTTCGAGCCCAATTTCCTCTTCAGAGCCCCCTTGAACGCAGATGCCGCTCTTGCATCCACCGAGACTCAGAAGAAGACTACCATCGATGTCGACAAATTAATCGACCTCGATGGCGACGAGAACAATGCCGCCAATGCATCAACAGAGGGCACTGATGCCCAGAACGCTGAGCCAGAGCCGCAGGATGCTGCCCATCAGGAGAAACCACCTTCCCCTCCAGCCGACGCCGCCGAGGGGAATCAAGATCAAGATACAGAGATGCACCATGATGCCGCCGTCGAGCGGCAAGAAGCCGAACCTGAGCAGCCAGCCACAGACGCTGCCGGACAAGAGAATCCCGCTGCCGAGCAGCGGGTAGAAGATATAGCCATGACTGAGGAGTATCCCCTGAGCAGTGCGCAACCAGGCGCTGCACAGAGTAGCGCGCAACCAGATGCTGCACGAAGTGGTGGGTTCGTGGTGCCACCCATTGATCAAGGCTCTGCACCGCCAGATTCCTCCTTGGTGCCACAGACCAAGGACGCAGCCAGCCCTCCTGCCGGGCGAGTAACCAGGAAACAAGCCCTAGATGCTCTGAAGGAGGCAGTCGAGAAGAAGGCAGCCGAGGAAGGGAAAACCGAGAAGAAGGAAACCGAGATGCAGAAGATCAAGAAGCCAACCTCCGAGAAGCCACCTGCTCAGAAAGAGACAGCAAAGAAGAAGGCTGCCGACAAGCCGCCGCCGACATCAGCTGGCCAGTCCAAGCAGCTGGTTATCCGCAATCCCAGTGCGGTTCCTGCCGCCGCTACCATAGCTGATCAGCCCCTCTACCCGGATTACATGGTGAAGGTCAGCCAACAGCACCAGATTGGCCTCTCCGTCGAGGACCGGAAGCTTGCTCTCACGAGAGGAAGGAAAGCCGTGGCGGTGGACTCCAGGCCCCCAGCCCCAAATCAGGACAGATCTGTCTCCATTGCTTCTCGGGGAGCTCAAGACCAGGCGATAACCTCCCAGAGCCTGGAGCAAGTTCTCGACCTGATTGGCTTCATCGACGCCAAATGGGACAGCAAGGTTCTCGGCAACTCCAACTGGAACGGCATCGATTTGGGTGACATCGACCACATGCGCCAGGACTGGAACAAGGTGGACTTGGGTTGCAAACCCATGACCGTCTCGACCACCTCTGCTACTCTGGCTGCCAAGATGTTCGTGCACCGCAAGAACGCAGAAGATCTCGAGCAGTCTTACGCGGTAAGCCTCAACTTATCTTTTCCGAGTTGCATCTTTACTTCTTTTCTTCTCTTCCTCTTATCCTTATCCATCACCCAGTCCCCGAGATTCTGGCCGAGTAGGCGGACACTCTCCCGAGTAGCCGCCTTCTCGGGTTGAATCTTCACTTCTTTGCCTAACTTGTTTTCCTTTCGCTTCTCAGGATAGCGTTCTGAAGCGGACCAATCTGCATCGCCAGCTTCTCTGGAACCATGCTATCGCCAGGAGGCGAATTGCTGCACTGGAAAGAGAGAAAGCAGCTGCGGAGGCAGCCGGTAAGAATGCGAAGGATAGCACTCTGAAGCTGTCTGAAGTGGAAGGTACGTTTTTAGCTGCGCGGTTCTTGCGTTTTTTGTTTACGCCCGCTTCTGCTTTCTTGCGCTAACCATTTCTACTCTGCAGGGAAACTGAAAGCCCTTGCTGACGAACACGAGAACTGCCGTGCCTTTGTTGCGAATGCCGAGACCACCATCAAGAAGCTTGAAGGTAAACCTCCGTCTACTCGGTTTGCCCTTGTGTCTGTTTCCTTTGCTTCTCTGCTAACCGTGCTTTGCTCTTTTCAGAAGATCATAAGAAGTTTGTTCTAGAGCATCAAGATTGCCTCAAACCTGCTGAAGTGGAGGTGCGACTAGCAAGCCAATCTGCAGCTCTGCAGAGTGCACACACTACCGAGATGGAGACGCTGCAACTCCAGCTGCAGAAGGCACTCCAGGATGCTGTCAAGCTTGGTGATGAGAGGGACAGAGCCATCGCCGAGAAGGCAAAAGCCGAGACAACCTTCAATGCCAAGATAAAAACCCTCGAGCAGGAGTGCGAAGTGCTGACAAAGGCCAATGCTGGGCTCTTTACTCAGCTGGATGGTCTGCGCTTGCTTGAGGAGAAGCATGTGTCCAATGAAGAGGAGTGGAAAATCCAGCTGCAGCAGCTGCGCCATGAGCTGAATAGTAAGTTCTTTCCTTTCTGCATCTCTTCTTCTCGGTCATACCTCTTCTCTGATTCTGTTACTGAACTTGTCGCTTGCTTCTTGCAGAAATCTTTCCTGACATCGTGTCTGCTTGCGCCCCTGCTTTGGCCAAGGCCCAAGCAGCTCGTGTTGAGAAGGGCGAGGCTGCGGACACCAGAGCCGAGATCGAGGACAGCCTGCTGGTGATGCGAGGGCATTTCGAACGCCTAGCCGGCGTGGGCACCGACCTGGTGCGTGTTGGCTTCGAGCTCCACAAGCTATTCTGGCCTGAAGATCCCACGCCGACAACCATTGGTGGCCTTGCTCTGAAGCTGCGGAATGTGAAAGCCGAATTTAAGAAGTGGCGCGCCTCGGGAGCTCGGGCGGGCGCTGATCTGATGCTGCTCTGCGTCGCCTCCTGGTACGAGAATCTGAACATGCAGGTCATCCGCGGGAAGCGCGCCAATTCCAAGTGGGAGATGGATCCCAGCTGCGTGACCACGCGCAAACTGATTGCGTATGAGGTTGCGGAGTGCGCGGATACGGCCACCTTCATCGATGGCCTCCCTGAGCCCGACACCGAGATGGAGGAGGACGAGGAGGAGGATGAAGAAACAGATCCCGAGTTGGGATTCTTCGATTCTCCCCAGGGCAAGGGGAAGGCCGCGGTCATCGCGAGTAGCGATGAAGAAGTCGAGGAGATCGACACAGCTGCCCTCGAGTTCGGCACCTCCTCAGGAGCCGCACTTGACGACACGGTGCGCACCCACGCCCCCGAGACCGGCTCCGCCTCCGCAACAGCGCCCATCTCGGTGGCCACTGCAACTTCCGAGCAGGTCACCACCGAGCCTGACGCCGAGCAAGCGAAGACTGCTGATGCCATCGCAGAGGTAGACGCCACCATGGCCACTGAGGAAGACGAAGCAACCAAGGCGAGCACCGAGTACACCCCGTCGACCTGAATTTGATTTTATCCTGCAAATTTTTACTCAAACACTTATCAGATCCCCGGGATGCCGGGAACAGATGTATCAGACTATTTTATTCCGTTGCTACTCAATTTTATTCCCACTTTGTTATTTCCAACTTAATCAATTTTTTCAACCTGGGCTGGATGCCGAGTTGCGTTATTATGCGAGTCCCCGAGTTGCATTTCTTATTCACTCTCCCTTTTCGTCTCAGCTCTACCCGCAACTTGTTGCTTTTTTGGTATTCGAGTCACAAGAGTTAAAGAGTAGAGCTGCAAATACTTAGCCGCTTAGAAACAATCATAGTAACGCAGCCCACCACTTAGCCGAAAAGACAAGTCACAGAACAGTAATAAAAACACCCTACTCGGTTCCTGCACTCTTCCTTTCCTTAGTAATTTTTCTTGTGCTCATGGACCTTTTGCTTGTTCTCTTGCTTGCCATGAAGCCGGGTTTCGGACAGCAGCAAAGTCGAAGAGTTGGCATATAGGTTTAAACACAGTACTCGATGTACCTTTGAATTTTGAAGTAGAGCAACCGAATAGGCAAAAGATAAAGCCGAGTAAGAACACTTAGAGCAAACTTGAGCGAGGGCAGTCCCCGAGAACACTTTCAGATTGCAGAGTAGAATTTCAACTCGGATAAGAGGGTACATAAACATCTTTGCTTACGAATGAAAACGACGGAGTAGAGCTACATTCCAAGGGCGCTTGGTTTCCTCTCCGGATTTATCTGCCCTGTTCGCCTGTGGTGGGCGCACATCTACAAGATAGTAAGCATCGTTGTGCAGCGCTTTGCTCACAATGAAAGGCCCTTCCCATGGAGGAGACAACTTGTGCATCCCGGCTGTGCGCTGCACAAGCCTAAGGACCATGTCTCCTTCTCGGAAAACCCTTGGGTTCACCTTTCGGCTATGATAACGCCGCAGGTTTTGCTGGTAGATAGCCGAACGTGACAGAGTCAGCTCTCTTGCTTCTTCAAGCAGGTCAACGTCGTCTTCTCGAGCTTCTCTCGCCTCCACCTCAGTGTAGAGGGTTACTCGGGGGGAGTCATGCTCTAAGTCTATTGGCAACACGGCCTCAGCCCCGTATACCAAGAAGAATGGCGTGTAGCCGGTTGACCGGTTAGGGGTAGTCCTTAGACTCCACAACACCGCTGGCAACTCGTCTAGCCAACACCCAGGTGTTTTCAGCAGTGGCTCAATCAGCCTCGGCTTTATGCCTGCCAGTACCATACCATTTGCTCTCTCAACTTGCCCATTGGAGGCAGGGTGCGCGACTGACGCGACGTCTAGTCGGATGTGCTTATCTCTGCAGAACCGCACCATTGCCCCCTCTGTGAAGTTGGTGCCGTTGTCGGTGATGATGCTATGCGGGTAGCCATATCTCATGATCACATCTTTTACGAACTTCACAGCTGTGACCCCATCGCACTTCCGAATAGGCTTCACTTCAATCCACTTGGTGAACTTGTCCACCATGACCAAGATATGTGGCATGTTGCCTTTAGCCGGCTTGAAGGGGCCAACCATATCCAGACACCAAACAGCAAACGGCCATGTGATAGGAATCGTTTTCAACTCGGAAGCAGGCATGTGAATCTTACTTGCGAACATCTGGTAGCCATTGCACTTCCTCACAATATCTTCAGCTTGCTGCAGAGCAGTGAGCCAGTAGAAGCCATGCCGAAAAGCTTTCTTGACCAATGCCCGAGATGAGGCGTGATGCCCACATTCTCCTTGATGTATCTCCAACAAGATTTCTCCTCCTTCTTCTGGGTCCACACAGCGTTGCAGCACGCCTGTGGCACTCCTCTTGTGCAGCACATCTCTGACTATGGTGTAGCCCTTGGATCTTCTCTGAATCTGCCTTGCAGTAACTTCATCTTCTGGCAAGGTACCGTCCCTTAGAAAGGATAATAAGGGCATAGCCCAACTCGGTGTCTCCCGCATAGGAAACACTGGTTCGTCCAGTTCCATTGGGACGGGCACTTGTGGTTGCTCAGGAGGATTAGGAGCACTTCTCTGTAGCCCTGATCGGTTGGCAAGGACCTCCTCAATGAATGCGACAGTCCCCGGGTTAAGGACAGCAGTCCCCGAGTAGGGAATGACAGTCCCGAGTAGGGAGTGGCAGTCCCCGAGTTTCCTGTAGCATTCTCCCAGTCAATGTCCATGGGATCAGATTCCTCACTTGGCAGAGAAGGAACGGAAATGGATTCCGAGTTGGGGGAAGGCTTGATGGATGGCTTCCTCAAATGCTCCAAGGCAATCCCCGCCGGGATGGACTGCCGAGAAGATCCCAACTTGGATAGCTCGTCTGCCGCTTCATTCTCTGCTCGGTGGATGTGCTGGAACTCACAGCCTTCGAAGAATCCTGTCATAGACTGCACCAGGAAGCGATACGACGCCATGTTGGCATCCAGAGCATCCCAAGTGCCTGAGACCTGCTGCACCACCAGATCTGAATCTCCATAGCATATGATGCGTTGCACTCCAACCTCCTTGGCTACTCGCAAGCCATGTACTACTGCCTCGTACTCGGCAACATTATTGGACGCCTTGAAATGAATCTGCAGTACATACTTGAGTTGATCTCGCTTGGGTGACGTAAGCACGACACCAGCACCAAGGCCTTCCTTCACTTTCGAGCCATCAAAATGCATCCTCCAATAGTTGGAAACTGGAGCAGAGGTTCATACTGCACCTCGGCCCAGTCCACAAGAAATTCCGCCAGGATCTGTGACTTGATGGCTTCTCTTCTCGTATACGCGGGAGCGTACGCAGCTAGCTCGATCGCCCATTTGGCTACTCTGCCACTCGCCTCCTTGTTGCCCATGATATCCGAGATGGGGGCAGAACTCACGACAGTGATGGGGTGCTCCTGGAAATAATGTTTCAGCTTCCTGGCGCTTAGGTACACACCATAGGTCATCTTCTGGTAATGCGGGTAGTTCTGCTTGGAGCTAGACAACACCTCACTGAGATAGTATACTGGGCGCTGCACACTCTTGCCTTCTTCTTCTCGTTCCACCACAATCACCACACTGACTACTCGGTTGGTCGCAGCAATATACAACAGCATTGGCTCTTTGGGTAGCGGACTAGCCAAGATGGGAGCGCTACCCAGCATTGCCTTCAGCTCGTTGAATGCCACGTCCGCTTGCGGAGTCCAGACAAACTTGTCACTTTTCTTCATCAGCTGGTATAGGGGCAGGGCCTTCTCGCCCATTCGGCCCAGAAAACGGCTCAGAGATGCCAAGCAACCTATGAACTTCTGCACATCTTTCAGTGATCTCGGCAAAGACATGCTCTCAATAGCTTTTATCTTAGAAGGATTGGCTTCAATGCCCCGACTAGAAACTAGAAAACCGAGTAGCTTTCCAGCCGGTACACCAAAGGTGCACTTACTCGGATTCAGCTTCATTTTGTACTTGCGTAGGTTAGCAAAGGTTTCCTCCAGGTCGGCAAGCAGAGTATGTGTTTTATTCGTTTTGATGACAATGTCATCTACGTACACCTGCACATTCTTGCCGAGTTGATCGTGCAAGCATTTCTGCATGCATCTCTGATAGGTTGCACCCGCATTCCTCAAGCCAAAACACATGACACGATAGCAATAAGCCCCGTACGGGGTAATGAAGGCAGTCTTTATTTGATCAACAGGATTGAGTGCAATTTGGTGGAAACCAGAGTAGGCATCTATGAAAGACAGCAGGTCACAACCAGCAGTGGAATCGATCACCTGATCGATGCGAGGTAGCGGGAAAGGATCCTTGGGGCATGCTTTGTTCAAGTCGGTGTAGTCGACGCACATACGCCATGCGGTAGCAGCC
This sequence comes from Alopecurus myosuroides, assembly GCA_028641055.1. Taxonomy (NCBI): domain Eukaryota; kingdom Viridiplantae; phylum Streptophyta; class Magnoliopsida; order Poales; family Poaceae; genus Alopecurus; species Alopecurus myosuroides. Next base: position 315,193,604 of record CM054060.1, on the reverse strand, counting down.
TTGGGATCCTCCTTCTTCTTCTCGACCATGACCGGGTTGGCTAGCCAATCCGGATGCAGCACCTCCATGATGAAGTTACTTATCAGCAGCTTGGTGATTTGGTCACCAATGGCCTTCCTTCTCTCATCTCCGAAACGGCGCATAGCCTGCTTCACGGGCTTGGCGTCAGGACGCACATGCAAAGAGTGCTCAACCAACTCCCTCGGGACTCCTGGTAGATCTTCATTGGTCCAGGCGAAAACATCCCGATTCTCACGGAGGAAGTGGATGAGCTCGCTTTCCTATTTCTCCGACAACCCGGAGCCAATGATGGCTACGCGGTCGGGGAACTCGGGGTCGACCTGGATCTTCTTTGTCTCCTTGGCAGCCTGAAAAGCAGTGCCGTGCTGGGTACTCGGCACACCTTGTGCGCCAGCTTGCGCAGATTGCGCCATGGCCACCACCTCATACATCTTCTTCTTCTCGGCCTCAATCACCATTGACTCTGCCAGCTTGGAGCTCGCTGAGGCACACTCCATGGACTTCTTGTAATCGCCAGCGATAGTGATTATGCCATTGGGACCAGGGATCTTCATCTTCAGGTACGCAACATGCGTGGAAGCCATGAACTTGCTCAGAGCAGGCCTGCCGAGTAGAGCATGATAGGGGCTCTGATGATCAACCACTTCAAACTGCAGGCGCTCTGTGCGACAGTTCTCCCGGGTACCGAATAGCACATCTATCCATACTCGGCCAATCGGGTTGCATGAGATCCCAGGCACAATTCCATGGAAGGTGGTCTTGCTGGGCAGCATCGTGTTCTCGGCCATGCCAAGCTTCTCGAGTGTGTCTTTGTACACAATGTTGATTCTGCTGCCGTTGTCGATTAGCACCTTGCTGAACCTCACATTCTTCTCGGGGCCCAGGAAGGTAGGATCCAGCACCAAGGCATAGGTACCCGGGTTGGGCATCACCTTGGGATGATCTACTCGGGACCACCTGATCTCCTGGTTGCACCAGTACATGTAGTGAGGGACAGCAGGAATCACTGCATTGACCTCCATGGCACGCCTGTGCTGTGACTGCTTGTCGACTGCCTCAGAAGTGAAGATCATGTAGCTCTCATGGTGCTCTTGGTACTGATTGGAGCCTCCGCCCCCATTGTTGCCGTTGTTGTTGTTGCCCTGGTAGTTGTTGTTGCGGTTGTAGTTGTTGTTGTTGTTGCGGTAGCTCTCGTTGTTGAAGTTGCGGTTGGCTCCTAAAGCCACCTGGTTCACATTCTCTCTTCTCGGGTACACTGGCGGTCGAGCTGCGGGTGCGCGAGTAGGCTGCACGCTAGCATTGGCAGGCTGGCAGGGGAGGAGGAGGAGGCAAGCCATCACTCTTGATCGCATCCCACCATTCGCATTGCCGAGTAGTATGGTTTGCAGGCCTCGAGGGGTGGTGAGTGTGAAAACTGCATGGGCCATCCTTCATGTCATCAAAGACAAACTTCTTCGGCTGCTCGGAGTTCCCGCTACCCGACTGAGAGGTGCGAAATGGCTTCTTGTTGCCTTGGCCCTGGTTCTGGTTCTGCCCGTAGGCTCTAGCAGGTTTCTGCCTCTGGCTGCCACCAGCTCCAACAGTCACTGCGTTCACCTCTTCAGGATCATACCGAGTATCTACTCGGCGCTTGTTGCGGAACTCATTGCGCTTGCCGTTGCTGAAGTTTCTTCTCGGCTCAGAGGAGTCCATCAGTGGCTGAGTAGGATCACCAAGTGCGTACTGATCCGCAATCTTGATGGTCTCCGCCAGAGTGTTTGGCATCTCCCTCTGCAACCTCTGCCACAACATACTGCCATGTCTGCATCCCTGCGCAAACCAAGTAATGGCCTGTGCTTCATTCACACCTTCACATGTGTTCCTCAGGGTGCTCCACCGAGTAAGATACTCGCGGTCTGTCTCATCCTCTCGCTGCCTGCAAGCAGACAGCTGCTGTGGCCTATTCGGCCTCTTGTATGTGCTGGTGAAGTTGCTGATGAAGGCATCCGAGAAGTCCAGCCAGCAGTTGATGCTATTCTTGGGCAAGTTGTTGAGCCAAGTGCGAGCTGGACCCTCTAGCATCTGCGGAACGTACCGCACCGCCCATCTCCGGTTGCCATTCGCGATATGAACCGCGGTGACATAGTCATTGAGCCAATCTTCAGGCTTGGTGCTGCCGTTGTAGCTCTTGGTGCCCCTTGCGAGCTGGAAACCCTTCACGGAAGGCTCGTTCATGATGCGCGGGCCAAAGCACTCGGGGCCAGGAGGACCCGTGCTCTCAAGCCGCGCTGACAAACTGATACGATCCAGCTGATGCCTTGCATCTCCAGGCGCCAATACGCGCTCACCAACACGGTCATGAATATCATAGCCGGCCATCTCCATAGCCGAGTAGCCGTCATCATACCTATCCACCTGCACAGCAGCAGGCTGCTCCACCGGGTTGGCGACTGGCGCCACTGCACGCGGCTGCTGCCTCTGCCGAGTAGGCTGAGCTGCGGGTTGCCGAGAAGGACCTGGACGCTCTCCATCTCGGGCCTGGCTTTGAGCTTTTTGGGCTTGGAAGCCTGCTCTTGCAGCGTTGTGTTCCTGACCAGACTGCTGCGGCACAGCGTGCTGTTTCGCGGCAGCAGCCGGGTCGTACACCTGCATTTGCCTATCTCGGCCTGAACGTCCACTGCGGCTCTTCTCGCGGCTGGGATGCGGGGATGAGGCCTGATCGTTAGATCTAGCCGCGTGCGAGTGCACCACCTGCGAGGCTCCAGCACCCGGGTTGGCCTTCCGGAACTCCTCATTCTGCCTAGCAGCCTCCAACACCAACTCGTTGAGCCTTTCTTGCTGCCTAACACGTGCATCGCCATCAAGACGAGGCAACTCGGCAGCTACAGCCTCTGCAGCTCTGAGTGTCTTGGCGGGCGTGCTATATCTGGGCCTGGTGGAGGTGTTTGCGGTGGCGGACTGAGCAGGAACCTCTACAACTGTCGCCATCTCGGCACCAAGGTTGCGCCGATTGGCACCCACTCTGCTAGCCCTCCTAGCGACTGGCGTGAAGCCATGAGCCTTGTTGTACTCGAGCTGATCTAAACTCAACTCCAACCTTACCTTATCCAACTCCGCCTGCTCGGCAAGCAGCTCCAGGCGTTGCCGCTCGAGCTGCTCCCTCATGGCTAGAAGCTCGATGTCGGTGGGAGTCGGCATGCCAAGTCGCGTAGCCGACGCGGGAATAACCGTAGACGTGGAAGGCGGCAAGTTGCTCTCCCTTTCGTAGGGCCGGTGAGTCCTGCCACCAGCAGCCGGTTCATCAAGATCCTCGATGACGGCCGCAGCGCCAGTAGCGGCTGCGCCAGTGTTTGCCGCCAAGCCCGTCACCATCACCTCAGCGCAGTTCGCAGAGCGGCACGCGGGCCTTCCACGAGCAGCAATCACCGCGGGAGGATCCTCCGCGTCATGCACCAGCTCGGGGTACGCGCGGTTGGCGACGGTGGCGACGTAGACGAGGTGAGAGCCGAAGGAGATCACCGAGCCGCCCTCCGGCATGGCCATGCCGCCGAAACAGCCGGCGTTGTCGGTGACGAAGTCGAAAGAGCTGAATCTGTGGACAAGGCCACAGACCACACGCTCCGCTGAAGAAGATCCCGTCCGAACAGAAACTCCAACCAGCGCCGCTGGTTGCCCCACGGTGGGCGCCAACTGTCGTGGTGGTGTCACGGCAGATGCCATGGGATGGCTAAAGATGTGGGGACGAAGGACGCTGGAGGTGCTCGGGGAGGGATCACGCGACGAGTAGCCGCGTGGGGTACGAAGTAAACACTGCAAACAACACGATCTACCCAGGTTCAGGGCCCTCGTGAGGAGGTAAAACCCCTACTCCTGCCTTTCTGTATGTATTCTGGTGTCTCACCGAGTAGCCACAGTACAATGGATCTTGCTACCGAGTAGCCACTCCTCTCTCTACGTGATGAACTAGGTCAAGAATTAGGTCACAAGGTGTTCGATCTCAACCTGCGATGTGGCGATGCCTCACGCAGGAGGCGGCGGGGCACCTTATATACCTGGTGCCCAGCCGGATACGTCCAAACCTAGACAAGTGTCGACATAGTGTGCACATCGTCCTTCTTCCGGGTTCCCGCTGACAGCTTTGGTTCCTAATCTTGGCTGCATCTGGAAAGTCGTTGGGCAAAACAAGGGGACAGACTGGTATCACTGTGCCAAACACAGAGTAGGGCCCCCTTATCCTGCGACGGCCTGCTTCCATGCTGTCACTGTCAGGCAGGCCGTTCCCAGATGAACAGTTGTTCGAATACTGCCAAGTACGGACCCAGGATACGCGGGATTCTGTGTCAGAACGGCTCCTTTGACTTTCTGGCCCGAGTAGGTTCCCGCCAATTTTACTCGGGCCAACTCTTCTACTCGAATGGAGAGAACTTGAATGATTCTTCCTTCTGGTCATCTTGAGGTGAGACCGAGTAGCAGTCAACCGGGTAGCAAGTACCGGGTAGGCGGCTACTCGACCAATCCTCTCTTCTGACAGTCGCCTTTACCACTTGCCTTTACCCTACTCGGGGGTAACCCCCGACAACCTGCGAGGAGGACTGGAGGCGGAGGAGTTGAGGCTGGGAGGGGCCGGCGCCGGCGACCGCTGGAGCCTGAGTTGGGGATCGCGATTTGAGGCACTCGTCCCTCGCGCAGTATCTCGTGTACTAGGAGAAAGTTTTTTTTTTTTTTGAGAAACTAGGAGAAAGTATTGACTGGGCTTGCGTTATGGAAACAGAATCGTACAAGCGGTTAAATACTCCCCGCAAAAAAAACAAAACGGTTAGATGATGAGATAGGCAGGAAAACAAAAAGCCCTAAAAAAAGAGACAGAAAAAAAAGTACTCCCTCCGATCCTACAATTTTAGTGTGGTGGGAAAATAACTAAACATATACTCCCTCCGCTCCAAAATAGATGACTTCCATTTGTCTAAATAGACATGTATCTAGACATGTTTTAGTGTATAGATAAATTCATATTTGAACAAATGGAAGTTATCTATTTTGGAACGGAGAGAGTACAAAGTTATAGCACAACTAGGGGCACTTTGTAAAGACCAAAGGGAGTAGTATAATGGGACCGAACATGAGCGCATCCGGTTGGAGGCTGCCGTCGGCTACCCTGCCGCTAGACGACCGCATACGCCGAAGACCGAGGACCGGCGACGCCTTCACAACACGGACCCCGCTCGGCGGAGAGGGCATTGCTCACCGGAGCTAGCGATGCGGTCCATCAAATCGTCTTAGCCAAGTCCGTGACCAACACGGAGACGGACCGCCCAACGCCTATGTTGCAAAAACCATGTTGGACGTGGCTATCGCAAAGTCCAAGAAGGGGGCAGCGAAGATTGACCGTGAGGCCAGACTTGTCGGCGAGCAAGCCCACGCCGCTCGCATCTTCGCCACTCGTTCCGGTTCTAACGGTACCCCCGGCTAGACCTGTATGCGGCCAGGGGCCATGTCAGTGGAGGGCCCATCACCGCATATGTTTATATACAACTGCTCCTGATATATGGGGCTGCAAAAAACGTGCTAAAGGGCCCAGCAAAATTGGCCATCGGGAGAGGAAAAGGCACGCAGCGCACACACACACATCTATCGGCCATCGATCGATTTCGACGCCTTGGCCGCTCCTTCTCCTTGAGCGCGTTTGGTAGCCTGCATGCCCCTAGACCAGGCCCGTTGGGTGCAAAGCTAGGTAGCACGTTTGGTTGCATGCAAGAAGAATCTTTGGTTCGCGCGAACTTTAAAGTACGCTGGGCCAGACCCGCTGAAAACGGCCGAATCGGCAGTTTCTCTGGAGCCAGACTGCGTGGGTGCGAGGAAGAGGAACGTGGCGTGCGAGCTGCTGTAGAGCGGAGATGGCGCGAGCGGTGAAATTGCGGCGGGAGGTTTTGCGTCACCGTCCGCGAAAAATAGGCCCCTATATTACACTGACCGGCTCACCCCCAAAACGAAAAACCGCCATTTTAACTCCCAAGCTCGCTCGCTCGAAGACATGGCTGGACACGCGTGGACTCCGGTGCAGAAGAGGGCGATGCCAATGGGGACGGTGGTAATAGTCAGCGGTAAGTCGGGTCCGTGCTCATTCCCCAATTGTGTGATGCATTCTCCATTTGTAAGTCCCTCCGAGCTCCTTCTGTCCGCATAATCCGGGTGCATAATTTAGATCTGTGGTAGACTTGAAAGATATGATTGCTTGTCTCCTGTGTGTTTATCATAGTTTGGTCAGGATCCATATTTACCATGTTGCTTACCATAGTCTCTTCATGATTCCTGTTAGGCCCTCGTTGCACCTCCCTCACCTATTATGTATGCCCCCTCCGTGTACTCCAAAAAGAGACCCATCGATGTTCTTGATCTTCAACCCGTAAGAAGAGAGTCCCTCTCCAACACCTTATTAAGAACGAGCTCCCTGAAATGTGAAATCAGTGGCTGAAAAAACACTCCCTCTGCAAGTTTTATATGAGATGACACTACAGAAACATGATGAGAATGCGGTGCCTATTGATACACTCGCTGTGATTTCAATGGATCAGCCTCTGATTAAGTTCCTCGGAAGCTGCCTCTGAATGAAGAGGCTATCGATGCACCTCTGAAGGAAGAGATGAAGGGTACGTTTCATAGAGAAAAAAATTCCTACTTGAGAGACACCTGAAGGGCCAAGATCTAATCTAGGAGATGAAAGTAACAGGGAGAAAGAGTGTTAGAAAAACATACCCGCGAAGACTCTAAGCGTTACGAGATCGAACCTTGTTGTTGATATAGTCGAACTCACATCGATCTCAAGATCGTGAAGATGTGCGATGCAATCCGGCAACGCCTCCGTGATCGGTCACACGTACGGCTTGATGACGACCTCCGTTCCCTCAATCCAGTGGGGCAACGGAAGTAGAGGATCCCTCGGAACTCCAGTAGCACGACAATGTGGTGTGGTGGATAAAACTTCGTTCAGGGCTTCGCCAAGCGCATGAACATGAGGTTAGTTATTTTAGGCATAATTATCATGTCCACACAACACACATGTGGTTAACAAAGTGGTGTGTTTTAATTGGACCATTTTAGATACTAGTCTTTTATAAACTAATTTGTAAATCTACTGAGTAGTGTTTGTTATGCATTGAAAATAAAATCACTGACTATGGAATTTATTTCCAAGTCATGCCAGATGATTTTGTTTAGTGAAAGGACTTGTTTTCTTTTATGTGGGCTTGATATTTTCATAATTGAATCTCTTAAAAATATTTAGTTGACATTATAATTAGGTTTGTGTATGCCATGTTTGATATATCAAGAACTTGATCAAGTGTGATCATGAGTAGCTTTGGAATTACTTGTTTGTTTTCCACCCTGTTTTACAAATAGGGATATTATCTCATGTTGTTTTAGAAGCATTTAATCATTTGCATGGATGATATTGTGTTATTATCTATTTGTCTTGTGTATGAGAATGAGTTCATAATTGTTTCACTAAAGATGTTATTATGTGACCCTCATCTCTGATGAGCTTGACAAGCCACAAAGATTCTAATTCAACTACATGCCAAGCATGGTATATTATCACAATGGTTCTGGTTTGTGGTGTCTGACAACTAAATTAGGTGGAAACATGATCAGATGTTGGTGCATGCATCACATACATATGTCCTGCATGTGACCAGGTCTTATGGAAGATAGACGAGTAAAATGATGAAAATGGAATGTCTCTGGATTCCATAACTTCTTCTCAAGATACAATGCTAGTGAAATTCCCTTTGATGGGAATTGATACCTTTGTGGATGTAAGCAAATTGTTAGATCAACTTCTGACTAAGTAGTCCATGTAGTTTAATTGACCACGTGTCCAATTTTGTCTCTTCTTGAGAAGAATCTCAGGAACAAACCGAATGGCTTTATTCACGAGATGAACTTGTGAACTACTTTCTTATGAGACTAGACCACTCACAAAAAGGTGAGGGTTGACTCATGCCACAATGGTTATGGATGGTGATTATGTGGCTTTATGATTTGGCTTTACTTTATCCATGAATTTCTATTCTTGGGGAAACACCATAAATATCAATGTAGCTTCTTAGTTTAGAAACTTGAATGTGTTTCCTAGGTTATAATGGGTTTCTTGTTTTCATATTGTTATCCTTTCTCTTAGTTGGTTGTAAAAGGAATGTAGGTGTCTGTTATCAAATCAATTTTCCCTCTGCATATAAGAAGAATTTGTTAACAAGGTAGCCAGCCTTTCCTCCAAATTACTATTCATATACAATAGGCTGAGATGTATCAGGTTATTCAACCTTCTGTTTTTGTTTGTGTATGACACTCAATTGTTTGAGTATACAAAAGTGATCTGTTATCAAGGTAGCTAGTCTTGTTACCAAAATACTTCTATATATCACTAACATTGGAATATCACACTATTTCTTGAGAAATTAATAAGATCAGATTAAAATATAAGAGTTCCAAATACTCTTATGATAGATTGGAATAGCAGTTCTAGAACACTCTAAAGAATCTCCCTAAAGATCTTCTTGTGGAAGTTCTCCTTTTCTTGTGGGTTGTTTCTCTTGCATAGTGTCTTTGAGAAGATTGGGAACAAGATATAATGGTCTAGACAAAGTAACAAGATCTAGATTAAGAGTTAGTTCATGCTTTTATTCTCCTTCCATATACTTCTTATTTTATCTCCCATAGGATATGTACTTGTTCATATATGTTTGGTGTTACTTAGCTATCCATTCAATTCCTCTAGTAGAGGTTATAACTTGTTGTTATTCATTAGTTGTATCCAGAGATACTTTAGTTGTTGAATGTTGATTTTAATTAGTAGAAATGTGGAATGTTTGTGTAATGGGGACTTAAGATACTAAGTTGATCAAATGGCTCATTGGTGTGTTTAGATATCATGTGCTCACTTGTATAAGATGAATGAGACATTGGGCATATGAAGGTTATTGGATTTTAATGAACTTAGTCGGAGTTGTTAGTTGGTTTCTCAGAGTGTCATGTTTCTACTTTATATTCTTCATTTGTAATCATGATGCATACATAGAGGTTTGGAAATATCATATGTAATGATCTAGGTGTAACAGTAGTTTAAGAATATTGATTTCTTCTTTTAAATGCTTCCCTTCTTGTTGATGAGATATGTACGCATTCCCTAAATATGTTATTAATGGTAATTAAGTCATTTCCCACTTGTGGGTTTGAGTTAACACTTGTTTTTATCATTTGTGTTTCACTAAACTTTTATGATTTACTTGTGAAGGTTCACTTAGTAGTTATTAGAGAATTTAGAAAGATGTTGTGTGAATAGTTGATGACTTAAAAAGTTCAGGATTATAGGACATAATGTCTCTACTGTTGAGATGGTTCACTTGTGCATTATTATCTTGCGGAAGTGTGATCATCAGCCATGTGATTTGGATACTCACCCGTCTTTGAGTTCTAGGTACCTAGTGAATTATTCCAAGTCACTTATAGACTTGTGGTTAAGGTTGTTGAGAGTTTGTGTTGGTCACAACCAATTATGATTTGTGTATTCATATGATTTTGTTTACAAGATACTTGTTATAAAGATCACTTCAAATATACTCCTGACCCGATGATCTAAACCTATTTCATCATGTCAAGTGGAACATTGGTCACTTTGGTTTGTTTAAACTTTCGCGCCAAAATTTCCCGTATTTTTAGATGCATGATTTGCAAATGCACATATTATATTTAGATCCTTATAACATTCCAAACACTGGGATGTTACATCCCTGCTGATTACGCCTTCACGAATATCTTCCGAGATGAAATCTCCGATAAAATTTTGCGCCGCCAACATCCGGTGGTGATGGGAGGGGATTTTAACCTCATTCGTGGTGCCCAGAACAAGAACAACTCTAACATAATCTGGTCGAGGGTCGACCTTTTTAACCTTCACATCGCCAACTGGGAGATTAGGGAGGTGGACCATTCTGGGGCCAGGTACACGTGGACCAACAAACGGTTGAACCCGGTTCGATGCGTGCTTGACGGAGTCTTCATGTTCACAAGTTTAGACATGCATTTTCCCTTGTGCTCCTTGGTGGAAGAAACCAGTTTGGGCTCGGATCACACCCCACTTATTCTCGACTCGGGCGAGGGCGTCATAGTCCATGGCAATAGATTCTTCTTCGAAACCGGGTGGTTCAAACTTCCTGACTATAAGTCCCCCGGCTATCTTTTTGGGTTAAACTAGCGGCGGAGGCGGGGGGTCGTGACATCATAGATTGGTGGATGCACATGAGCAGGGGAACTAGACAAGTGTTGCGTGGATGGAGCCGCAACATAGTTAAAGAGGTCAGAGCCAAAAAGCCTCTCCGTTGGCTGCTATCAAATACCTTGATTTCAAAGCGGACTCGTCGTCCCCGGATGATGACGAGTGGGCGTATAGGCTACACCTTGAGGACCAACTCCTGTAGATATACAGAGTGGAGGAAGAGTATTGGCGGCAACATGGCCGTATTCATGGGCGCTCCAGGGGATGCCAATATGGCGTAATGTCACGCCGTTGCCAATGGAAAAAGGATATGTTGCAACATTTCCTCCCTCGTCTCAGACTCCGGGGTGATTTCCGACAAAGAGGCTCTCCAAGCGCACATCTTTTATAGAGAGCTGTTAGGGTCTTCAACCCCCCACCACTGCGGTCTTGCAGCAAATATTTGGGCCGAGGACGAGTTGGTCCCGGACAAGGACAACGAGCTCCTTTGTCGTACTTTCTCCTAGTCCGAGTTAGAAAGTTTAGTGAAAGAAGTTAAATCCGACACCGCTCCTAGGCCGGATGGATTCCCGGTCCCTTTCTTCCAAAAATGTTGGATCTTGATTAAACACGGGGTCCTACACATTTTGAACAATTTCATCCTCGGGAGGATTGATATCTCAAGGATCTACTTTGGGGTGCTCTCTCTTATTCCTAAGGTCCCGGGGGTGAACCACATCTCTCAATTCCGCCCCATAGAACTAATCAACACTATTTTCAAAATAGTCTCAAAAGCTTTTGCGTCCAAGCTTGACTTCGTCGCCAATAAAGTGATTAGCCAAAACCAAACTGCCTTCATTAACGGCAGATCCATCCTAGACGAAGCTTTGGCTTTGCACGATATCACACACGAGCTCAGAATCCAAAAGCTAGGGGGCATTCTACTTGAGCTAGAATTCGAGAAAACCTACGACCGTGTAAAATGGGATTTTCTTCTAAAAGTGCTTCGCCGGAAGGGTTTCGAGTTTGGCTACATCCATAGAATCTCCCAACTCGTTGCCGGGGGCTGACGGCAATCTCTATCAACGGGGAGATGGGCCCCTTTTTCCGCAACAAGTAGGGGGGTGCGTCGGGGTGACTCACTTTCCCCTCTCATGTTCAATTTTGTTGCCGAAGGTCTGGCGGCAATGTTGAGTAAGGCGGCGGCTGCTGGCCATATTAGTAGGGTGGTTCCCCACTTAGTCCTTGGGGAAAGTCACGCACTTGCAATACGCTTATGACACAATCATTCTCAGCCAGTACATCGACCTCGCTGTGGCCAATCTCAAGTTCCCGCTCATGTTTTGAGAACATGTCAGGGTTAAAGATCAACTATCACAAGAGCGAAGTTATTGTCCTCAACCAGTCTCTGGCGGTTTGTATTAGTGTAGCTAGATGTTTGAACTACAATCTTGGCAAGCTTCGCATGTCATATCTTGGTATCCCGATTGCTGACAAAAATCTCACTAGGGAACAATGGGTGTTCCCGATTCACAAGTTGGCAGCTAGGGTCGAGCCGTGGATTGGTAGGTTTCTCTCCTTGGGCGGCATGCTGATCCTCTCCAACTCCTATCTACACAACCTCACCACGTACGCTATGGGCCTCTTCATCATCCAAAAAGGAGTTCACGAGAAATTTGACTCCCTTAGAGCCTGCTTCTATTGGGAAGGAGCCTGGCCTGATCGTAAGTACCATATGGTTAACTGGCCCTCAATCTGTCGACCCAAGGACCAAGGGGGTCTAGGGCTGTCGCACCCGGACTTCTAAAGGATACTCGCCGTTCCGTTGAACAGTAGTAGATTGGATTACGGGGCTTACCGGCACCCGCGTCCTCTTACGAGTAGGCCAACACACGTATGTGTGACAACCAACCCCTATCTGTTCATCGTCGACGTAAACTATCCCATAGAAATCAGGATACTACCATTGACGTACTTCATACCATACACACATGGTATGGCAACGGCTTGTAACAGAATGATAACACAACATATCTCTAAGACACAAAAGATTGAAATAAGTTGCAAATAGCTCTCACTAGAGCAGAGATAGCAAATACAATCATCCAGAGGACACATGTCCCAACATAACAGCATTACATCTCAGCGGAAGCATTCAAAGGGTCTGAGTACAGACAAATCCAAATAGGCTTAAGAAGCCGGGAATGAAAGGAAAACGGAGCCCATCCACGAAGTCTCGGATCCTGCCCGGGTCCGCTACCTACTCGTCAGCAGCCTCGTCAAACTCCACGTAGTAGCCGTCACTGGGATCCTCGTAAGCGTAGTCTGCGGAAACCACAGCCCCAAAGGGGTCAGTACATAAATGTACTGGCAAGCAAGACTCACAGTTCACCAAAGTGTAGCCCGTCAACACCAAGCATAGATGCCTTGGGTTCAACGGAAGAAAGGGGATATAAAAGATGCTGCAACTGGCTGCGCTGAACAACTACAGAGATTATACCACTTCCGGCTAACAGAAAGAAGATAAGATATCGTATCGTAACCAACTATAAATAACCACCAAGCAAACCCATCCTGGATCTCGCCCCTTATCCAAAGAAGCAATCCGAGGATAACTCACACAGTTGGATTAAATGGATGATGGATCAAGTGGTTGTGTCAATAAGTCTATTACTAGTCAGGTTATCATTAGTTAGGTGTAAGTTGTTCTGAGTACTTGTTAGCCAGTACTTTCACCAAGTTAACCATAACCGCGGAAACACGGCTTCTCGAGAAGATTTATCCCTGCAGGGGTGCACCAATTTGGCCGTACACGTAAGAATAACCCGCCAGATGGGATGCCTCCCACCAAGCGGGGTACTCAACACAACCCAACTCTTCTTCGCATCAAGCCCAAAGCACCTTGGGCGCACGGCTAATCGAGCCCCGAAGAAAGGGGACCCTCATAGAACTCTAAGAACGTGTCCCCCTATATGCCGACTACAAAAGTTCCACCCTGCGCTGGGCTCGCAAAAACATGCATGCGGCAAATGGAAAACACGAACTAAATGAGGCGATTTGGACGAGATGCGAATCGAATCAAATTGAGGGGGGCGCCCATACTCGCTTCCCACATGCGGGTAGTGCGCTCATCATGGATCAGTAGACAAGACCCTTTTCCTATTAGGGTCGACACTAGCAGGCCTCAAAACCACACAGGGCCTCCTGCCGGTGCCTTATTAGCATATTATTGTTAATAGGTTGATTGATTAACATCGAGCCCCCAGAGCATAATGGAATATAGTAACAGAAAGTAACGGGTAACAGACTCGAGCAAAACAACCTAAGCATGCTAGTAAGACACTGGCTCAAACAATAGGGTTGTAGGAGTGGAGGTGAGGCAGTATCAGGGTTAAGGGATTCATGTGATAGGTTCGTATCAGAAACAACTATACATAGGGCTAGCAAAATAGGCAACGGAAAGTATCGGTAACCAATGTTGAAAGGAACACGGTGGTTCATGTGAGTGATAACTTGCCTGCAAACTCAGTAGCCTGGTACTGAGCTAGATCCTCAGAAGGGGTGCTGTAAAGATCGTCTGTCTCAACGTCGTTGTCTATCCGAGAAGAAGCAAACAAACAAGGCAGAAATATAAACAATCAATATCATGGCATAGTGCACAATCATGGGATGATGCATGTCAATTTAACTGATGCATCAAAATAAAATAGTTGACATGGGAAACAATACATGATTAAATGGACCCACATGCAACTTTGAGTTGCATATGAAAAGCCCATGAATTTTGGTTGAAACAATTGTTTTCCAATTAACCAACAGGTGAAAGTGGATTAGTATGATGCATGGATGAGGAAAACAACAAAATAACAACAATAGAACCAATTGGAAATAAGGTTTACTAATTTAGAAATTTATTTATTAAATTAGGGAATTTTTGGTTCCTTTAAGGGATTACACAAATAGTTGTTGTTTTCACGTATTTAAATTGTGCAAAATAAATAACAAAATTCATATTTGAAAAGAATACAAAATTTTAGTTGGATTACTTGTTTCAAATATTGAAAAAGGAATTACAATGATTTAATTATGAATTAAACAAGATTAAACAAGTTTTAAATGAATTTAAAACAAGCATGAATATTATTTGAATTTTATTTATTCAAAACATAAATTCAAATTCACATTTGAAAAGTTTATACTTTTCTAGTTGGAAAACATATTTTGCATGTTCAAAAATAATTTAATTTGAGCAAGTTATGATTTTATCAAATTTAAATGATTTAAACAAAGTTTAAAATATTTAAACAATTTTAATTATTCAAACCATGAAACAAATTTTATATTTGAAAAGGTTATTTGAAATAGCATGGAAAACATATTTTATTTGCATTATTTGGATTAACTATGAATTAGTTATGGATTTTAGCAAATTGCAATTGAATTATTTGAATTCAAATTTTAAATGCATTTGGAAAATTCAAAACAGAAAACAAATGTTACCAATGGATAGATAATTGAATTTAGAGCAGTGCACATATTTTATTTTTTATTAATTGGAGTTATAAAATAAAAGTTATTCACTTTTTAGTTTAAGGGACCATTCTGTAATATTTAGGACCTAAACAAAAAAAAGAAAACTTGGAAAAGGACCTGCACCGCGCAGTGACCCAGCCACGGTCACTGCCAGTGGGCCAAGGGCCAACGTGGCGCTGCGTGGCAGCACAGCTGGCCACCACGCCCACAGACAGGTGGGCCACGAGCTTAGGGAAAAATCCCAAAAAAAAGGTTAGCGCTGCGGGGGCTCGAACCCACGACCAGGCGCGCGATAGGGAGCAGTGCTGCCAGTGCGGTGTGCAATTCGCTTCTGTCAGTATACATCGCGCGGCAAAGGTAAGGTTCAGACTTGGGTGTTTAACTGAAACTGAAGCGCGCGATCGCTTCTGAACCTGACAGAGATGCGTCGCCGGCGGTGAGCTACGGTGGCTACTGGGCTCGTGGTGCTGCCGTGGAAACGTGGGCGTGCTGCGGTGTGCACGTGGTGCAGAAAGAGGACAGGGAGGAGGAGATGGCTGCGTGCTCACCCTCGGCTGGAGTCGCGGCAGAGGCTCGGGGTAGCGGTGGTCGTCGCCGGCGGCAACAGCAGGGATCGCGGCGGCGTTCCAGTAGGTATCCGGGGGCGATGGGGTGTCGTCGAGGTCGAGGAAGACACGGCGAGCTGATTCCGGTGGTTAGGTTGGGTGGCGGTGCAACGAGGTGGACGTGGCCATGGCAGGTTCAGAGAAACGCTCCGGCGAGTGGCGGCAGAGAGAGGGGAATCGCGGCGAGGGAGAGGGAAACGGCGGCGCGAGCTCGGGGGAAGAGGGAGGTAGGTTTAGGGCAGGCTAGGGAGAGCCCTAGGGGGGTCTTATAGGGGGCAGGGGCAGCTGCTGGCCGTCGTTCTGCTCCTGTGCCGCCGTGGCATCGCTGGATGCACGGCCGTACAGGTTGAAGACGACTGCCGAAGCGGTACGGGCCGCGCGGAGGTAAGTGGGCTGGGCCTGCGCTAGGTTAGCTGCCGCTCGCGCGCGTTTTTTTCCTTTTTTCTATTTTTTTTTTGCAGCAATTAGAATAGGAAGAAAAAGATAGGTTTAGAGTTAGCAAAAATTTTGTAAAAATTTGGGTGTGCTATTTAGGTCAAATACAACCAAATGCCAAGTTTGGTTTTTCAAAAATTCAACTTTTAATTACTGTTTTGTAATTTAAATCAATATTTGAAAGAATTGATTATTAATGGATTTTTATCAAAAACAACATGTTTATTAGGGTGAACCCTATTGGTTAAAAAGAACAAATGATTAGGGTTATTTTGCTGATTTTTATAAGTTGCATTTGGGTACTGTTTGAATGTTTTTGCTTTGAATTTGAATTACCATTTGGAATTGATGGGTTGATAAAAATCCCTCATTTTTAATAGTTGATCACTATGAAATAAATGGAAACAAAATGAGACTTTGGATTGCAATTTTGATTTGAAAATATTGTAACATGACAAGTATGAAACACATCATTTGAAATTGTTTGAATTTCCATTATGAAAACAAGGAAGAACAGATGCAAAACAAATGCAAACAAGGAAAATAAATATGATGACATGATGCAATACTTTAATTAAACAAGAAATCAAACATTCTAGGGGGTATTTTCATACTTGGGATGTTACAAAACGCCCCTTCTTGAAGGAATCGCGCCCCGAGATTCCTTACTGAGAAAGGAAAATGTCCGGATACTTCTTTCGAAGATCCTCTTCGGTCTCCCACGTTGCCTCCTTATCGGAATGATGCGACCACTGCACTTTCAAGAACTTGGTGCTCTTGTTGCGAGTCTTACGCTCGGTCTCATCGAGAATTCGAATAGGGTGCTCCTCATAAGAGAGATCATCTTGCAGTTCAATGGAATCATGATCAACTGCACGATCTGGATCTTTGAAACACTTCTTGAGCTGTGACATGTGGAACACATCGTGCACCTTGGATAGTTTTTCTGGAAGTTCAATACGATAGGCATTTTCCGCACGCCTTGAGAGGATGTTGAAAGGACCAATGTATTGTAAGGACCCCAGACCGGCAGTCTGAAACCCTACGTATGCATACATTCACGATCCCAGAAAGATCAGTCGTGAACAACATACACAGTTGGCACACAGAAATACATCATCCATTACACGAATACATAAAGGTATTACATAAAAGATCTCATGATCAAGTTTAACGCAACTGCCACATGGGGCATGCAACTTATCAAACACAGCGGAAGACAAATAAAACACAACGTAGTTGAGCCCAAGTCACGCCTTAACCTACAGGCTGCTGACCCGGAGACGATCCTAGTTCGCAAAGCCGCCAACTCCGTACTTCTCTTCATAAATATCCTTCGGAGGCTCCTCCTCCAAATCTGATAAGTAGATACCAGGGGCGAAACCATAATGAGTACATTTGAATGTACTCAGCAAGACATCCATCATGTCACTTACCAACATGCAAATATGCTTATATGGTGGAATAGGTAAGCTATAAATATGGTTCACTATCAATGGTGTTCATATATGATGACACCACAGTTGCAGTCAGGTTTATCTGTATCTTCGTTGAAGAAGATATTTCAGAAGAAAAATAATATATAGTTTTATTTCTCTTGTAGATATCACATGTACAAGAGGTTTTGTAAAGTTTTGTTAAAGAATATTTTCTCTTTGCAAAACTTCTTGGAATCAGTTTCCAGAATTCTTGCTTAGAGTAGAAAAGGTTTTCTTTGCAAAACATTTTGTTTTTTTATAACATCATCTGGCTTTTCATCATCGACGATACCTCCACGGTATCAGTTTCCATTCCTTTCCGAACTTCACAAGTTCACACTTCCTTTCCAAAGTTTCCCTTTCAAAAAACTTCCTTTTTGAAAACATTGACACAATGCTAGCTACATGGCCATTCAACTGTCCATATCCGAGGACGCGGCTCCTTCGAAAAAGTTGTACTCTGTAGAGGTGTACACATCCACCAGATCCAGTACACCTCCCGTGAAACAATCACGGACTGTAACAACAGTATGTAAACATCAGGTATCTGATCATAACCATCCACTATGTTCAAGCTAGAATATGCCTATCTCTCAATTGAGTTTAACCACATCCCCGGCACCGAGCTAATCCCCGCCAAGCCAGGATGCCTCAACTGATGCATCCGGAGGGAAAATTAATCCCACACTTTATATGTCTCCACGACATTCGGTTCAGAGGATCGCATCCCCTATAGCACATTGAGATAGCACACACTAATAAGAACAAACTTCAAGTTAAGCCCCTTGCCCATGTTGGGGTAGGGTGGCAGTACGGTAAAGGTTGTCCGGCGAAGACTAGGTTATGTGTCATTTTTGAAAACACCACTTTCTCAAAAATGACCACTTCCACATTCCTCCGGAGAACAAGGATCCGCCTTTTCTCCGGGTTTTTCCGTAAAGCCTTTGTTTTGTAGAATCACAATTTTAGGGTGTCCACTTAGGGACTAGTATATTTGATGGTAATAAATACCATATGGTGGCTTATGGGCTTGGTATTACCAAGTTTAACTACTGGCATGATAGTAACCTATAATATAGTATAGTAGTAATTTCCACCTCAAAAATAGTTTTGATAATCAAGTTTTTGTAAAACTTCAGAGGTAAAACATGCATGATAGATAATGGTAAGTATTGTATCAGCAAGCATCAGGATGGCTTGCCTGGTATCTCCTTGTGTCCCTGGTTTTGGAATGACTGGAACTTGAAACAGAGCTTCCCGACACTTCCTTCCTCTTCGTTTTCTAACGCCGTAAAAGGAATAAAGGACACACATTCAGAACCAATCAAGGCAAGCAACCATACATAAAAATACATACAGCAAGGAAATCTAATAATAACCAATCACACAATTCTTAATGGAGGCAAACAATCAAACAAAACTACTTGGCAGAAATGCCATTTAATAAGACAACTTAAGGTTGGAGGGACATATCTCACAACCTTAATATCATGGATTCAGTGGGTGTTCCACTCTCATACCAAGATATTAATAAACCCAAAATATACTTAGTTTCACAAGGGTGAGACTACTAAAAGTATATAAAACATGCACCACATTAATCATGGCAAAGGGTCTATCAACCAAACAACAAAAAGAGAAAGGCAGCTAATCTGCTAAGCCTAAATTCACATCAAGAATAACTAAGACACATGATTTGCAAAAGTTACTTTTACAAATCAGTGAGCCTACACAAGTGTAACAAAGTAATAGACTCATCACAAAACACACAATTTCTCATAGTGAGAACAATAGAAATAATGACTAAAAGGAGGAATCCTATAGACATGTTTCTACTAAAAGTTTGCTATGCAAGCATGCATAATAAGTAAAGTAATAAAATGCAAACAAGGAACCATGTTATCATAATGGGAATGAAAACATGTCCTCATGCAAGGATACACAAATATCTACCAAACACAAGTTGGCAGAAAAAATAATTCAATACAAAAACTGCTAAGGAAACTAGTACTACTCACACATGAAGAATCAATGGATGTATTTCAATAAAGTAATTGAAATACAACCAGAGGGTCCATGTCATAAAAACAGTAGTGAAAAACATCTATACTTGCTAAAAATATCCCATTGGATAAAACAAGGTATCATTTTGCAGGGCAACTCCTATATACTAGTAGTAATAAAAAGGGCATTACTAGAGGAATCAAACAACACTCCAAGAATGTATTTTTCCTATCAATCCACACATGATTACAACCACTTACAAACAGAAGCATACCCATTTTTGTTTAGCACAAAAATTCCCAAAGCAAAAATACTAGGCACTCAATAGTTATGAAACTATATAAAAGAAATACATCTAGTTTGGGGAAATAATGTTTCCACCAAAAATGCAATGACACCAGTGGGTGTTCCACTAGAATAACAAAGCATTAAGAGGTCACAATGCCTCTGGTCCACTTGCTAAAAATTAACAAAAAACTAAACTAGCATCTAGTGCAATAACCATACTAGTAGAAAATAATAGGGTGCAAAAATAAGCAAGGTAATGCTACTCATGCTATTGTTTTCACACAACTGAAAACTCTAGGGATAAAGTACTCATAACAACATAATAAAAATGCTACTGGTCCTATGGATACAACACAAAAATATGTGGCCACAAAACCACAAATGATTATGTCAAAATTCCACACATGAGGGAATTTTTCCATAACCATTCTCATAGTCATGACAAAGCTACTCATGCTTTTCTACCAACTCAAGTGCAATATAGCAGAGGTGATAACAACACAAAATAAGTACTAACATGGCACTGGATCCAATCAAAAATCCAAGTGCTAGCACATCAATTCATCACTCAAAAATTATATGCAACTATACACTAGAGATAAACATATGCTACTAACAAATATCACATTTCTTCTCCACTCAAGTCCACACATTCTAACATGCTAAAATAGTTAAGTAACACTTATAAAGCAAGTTCACACAACTTATACATGCTAGAAAACAATATTGCAACACAAAAATACCACCACACAAATTAATTAACTAAAATGCCAAAATGGCAGAAATATGCAAAACAAGGATCTGTCCACAAAATTTTCTAGGATGCTCTAAAAATTAAACCCTTCTAGGTTTGGATAGACCTAAACATATACAAGACCATCCAATTTGGTTTGCATCAAAATTCATCTTTAATTAATTTATAAAAATCACCAAAGTGCTCTCTGGTGTTTTACCAAATTGCATGCCATTTCAAAAATACAATGAATTTGGAAACGAGGTTAATTGCTCCTGTTAGATAATTTCAAGGGCTTTCCAATGCAATTGGCCTCACTTCATTCTGAGTTGTGAAATTAAAATGGTGCTTATTTTGGTGTTTCTGGTACCTGTTGCCAAATCATTTTTACTTTCAAAACCATTCATCCAAATGTAGATCTACAAGTTGGAGGTGGTTCATATTTTGTTGCTTTACATCTGTGAATTTTGGTTTGGTAAAATTCATCTTTTAAGTTGCCTTTTAGATCCAAAAGTAAACAGGTAACGTTCTGCCAAAAATTAAAAAGAAAAACAGAGTGGATGGGCCAGATCCAGTTGTTGGGCCGGCCAGATCTATTCTACCGGGGGGGGGGGATCTAGCCACTGAGGCTGACACGCGGGCCAACCGCCACGCAGGCAGCCACGCGGCACAGCGGGGCCCCACCAGCCGGTTTGACCAGCCCAGCGCGGGGTCAAAGGAGACGTGACGCGAGCGTGACGTCGAGGTGATGTCACTCGCCGGCGGGAGGTTCTCCGGCGAGCTCGAATCCGTCGATATCGGACGCGAAATTTCGATTCCTAAACACCTACGCGACGTACACGACACAAGGAACCCAACGGTGGCAGTTTCGTTTCCTGGGAACGAACGAAGGGCGGCCGGCGACGAACGGCGCACGGCGGCCGGACGGTGAGCGCTGCACGGCAAGAAATAAGGGGAGAGGGAGAGGGTAAATGGGTCGGGGAGACGCGGCTGCTCACCGTGAACACGTTGGAGGGCTCGGATGAGGAGGAGGGAGCTCGAGGCGGCGGCAATGGCTCACCGGAGCTCCGTCGGGGCCGAAGAGGAATCGGGACGGCGCGGGCTCTACGGCTCGAATCTCCACGATTCCTTTCGCAGGGAGGAGTACCACGACGAGGCGGAGCGAATGGTGCAAGCGGCGACCGGCGGCGAGGTCTCAATAGGCCGAATCGACGGCGAGGTGCTAGCTAGGGTTTCGGTTTGGAGCAATTTTGTACAGAGAGAGAGAGAGGAGAGCTCTAGGGGGGAGAGAGGGAGCAAGCAGGGGACACTAGCACATGGGGGGGCCTCTTTACCTTCGAGGAAACCTTCTACTCGAAGGCAATGGCTAGGTGTGCTGTTTGCTACAGAGAGCTAGAGGTAGAAGATGACTCAGATTTCATTTTAGTCCCTGGGTATTTGCAACTAGGTCCTTCTCTTCTCTGAAAAAGGATGTTTTCCCTAAGCAAACAAAGTCAAAATTTGAAATCCTTTTGCCCAAAATTCTTATTAGTTAAGGTACCCAACATATGTGAAAATTGGCTCCATTGGATAAACTTTATAATTCAAAGTTGTTCAAATTTGAATTCTTACATAAATGGACATTGAATTTATTAACCTACTTAGGAGCTTCCAAAAATGATAATTTTTGGCACACATTCCTTATTTGATGTGTTCCTTATGTGGTAGAAAATTCAAGTCATTTAGAGTTACTTCATAGAACAAACTTGTTCAAATTTCAAAAAGGTGCTGTCAAGAAAACAGGGGTTTTTGGCAACTTAAATTATTCAAAAACTTGTGCCCTTTTGGTTTTCATCCTTATTTATGATATAGAGCATGTGGTATTTATTTCATGGCATTTGCAAAAAGTTTGTAGAACAAACTTGTTCAAAATCCCAAATGTTGCTGTGGAGAAAAATCATGTTTTCAGGACTTTAATGGATTCAATTTTTGGTCTCCTCTTGTGTGTGTTCCTTATTTGATATAAGGAAGCAATGGTATGAATTTCAAATCATTTTAAGAAAGTTTCCAATAGTAACTTGTTTTAGTTTTCTGTTTCTGGAAATATTGGAATTTCTATTTAATAAGGCACTTGGCTTTTCTTTAACAATGCTTTGCCAAAATATTTATGTGACTAGAGATAGCAAGTCAATGCTCTCCAATACCTTTGTTTTTAATCTTGCAAGGTTGGAAAAACATTTGATAATATTTTGGTGAAGCATTTAAGAATGCCTCTTTTTCTGATAATCTTTTAGGGAAATTTTATTTAGTGTTTCCTCTTTCTTAATTTAGAACTTGGAATAATATTCCACAAGTATGGGATTCCTAAGATGTTTTTGGAAAACTCTTTGATCAATATTTACTTTAGAAAATATTGCCAAGGTCATTGGAACAATATGTTGAATATTTTTATCCCTGGAACAATATGTTGAATATTTTTAGTTCACTGCTTTGCTATCCTTTTAAGTTTGCAAGTTTATATAATTAGTTTGTTTAGTTGCACTTAAACAACCACAACCAAGGTTTATTAGTAAAGCAATTAGCAAAACAACTGTGTTAACAGGTATTCCAAAATTGGGATGTGACAGGTCTTCCCCCCTTAAAAAGAATCTCGTCCCCGAGATTCACAAGCGAGGACTAAGGGAGGGCCAACAAACACAATGTTAGTGTTGGAGTGCAGGTGCTTCCCCCCTTTGACTTTCCTTGGGAGGAGGGGTACTTCACTAAATTAGAAAATTCTTTCTAAAAAGTACACCAGTAGTGTTTTAGGTCCAAAACTTTTGTTTCCTAGTTTGAACAAAAATTAAGGTTAGTGCAGAACTACCTGGAAATGTACCGTCAATTATTTACATGAGTTTCTAGCTAAATCCCACATATTACATACCACATATGGAGTGGTCTACCACTCTCATAACAAGGTATATAAGAAGCTAAAAATATAGCTTGTGGGTGCAAGAGGTTAGGTTGCTAAGGTAAAACAAACAGACAGAACAATACCCATGGCAGTGGTTATTACTCACCACAAGCAACTATCACTTAATATGTTCATGATTTTAGTTGGATGTTTTTAGTTTAATAAGATACTCTTAAGCACAATCATAACACAAGTATAAACTCATGCTAAGGTAAAACATTTAAACAAAATCCAATAAGCAAGCAAACAACACCACAGATGAATAGACTATTTATTCACTAGGTTATTGTTTATTAGAGGTTTTGGAAATCCATCAATCATGAACAATTAGCAAACAACCAGTAGCTAAAAACCAATTAATTCAATCATAAAGGTACTCTGAAATACCATCTTTACACAAGATGAAACTCCTATTTCACAGGCATAAAAACAGGACTGCACAAATAACATACTAGTATAAAAAAATCTACACCAGCATGCTATAAGAGATAATCATATCCTATAACCATAGAACATGCAACTAAATAATTCATGGCATGATAACATAAGTAATAACTTCCTAAACATGCTATATCAACTCATATACTCATAAAAATAAAGAGGCTAATACTAGAGCAAAAATCACCATTTTCTAGTGGTGAAACTAGTTTTCGCGCTAGAGAAGCAAACAATGCTATCATGATGTTTAAACTTAAACAAGCAAGTCATGAATATAAATGTACCTAATAACAGTACACAAAACTTACTCATGCTAGTAAGCACAAACATCAAAACAATCCCATGAAACAACTATTAAACATGCATAAATTAATTCTAGCAATTTATGTTTTTCTTTAACCAATTGCTAGCAAACAAGCAAGGTATAACTCACACAACCAGTAGCTATGCAATTAGTGAAAAGTTATCTAAACCTTTTCAAAAATACATACACTCAATTTAAAATCATTCACAAACAATCTACCAATCAAGAGGAATTTATTTTATTTGCGAACAATTTAATTTCAGCACACGATAGTGAAACATTTCTTAACATGATACCCCTAAGGAATATTATGCTAACAAAAGGATCACACCTAAACATATTAGTCTTTACTAATAAGAGATAAACTTCTCACTTTCATAGGTGGGAACAAACAATTATATTTTCCATGGTGGAAAATAGAAATCAATCACATAGTGAAACATGCTATTTTCACACAGGTGTATGGTTGGGGATTTTCATCCTCAAGCCAAAAGGCAATGGGACCAGTGGGCTATGGCCTACTAATACCAAGTAAAAATAGGTACTAAGCCTCTGGTTACTCATGAAAAACTTTGCATACAAGATAAAAATATAAGGCTATTTAATCCAGTGAAGCAATACTAGTGCATATTGATAGCAATGCTTACATATGCTTTACTATTAAGAGACATGCAAGCTAACATAGGTACAAGCCTCAAAATAACAGTACCTAAATGGTACTGGACTCAAAGAAAACATAGCACAAAATTTACTAAGAAAGTATACACAGATCTGGTTCTCACAATACTTCCAATTAATAAACTAGAAGGTAACAAATGCTATTTCATTTTTATTCGAGTTTTCAATCATGCACACACTTTCTAGGGTAGATTTATTGTAAGAAAACAATATAATAACAAGTCCTAACAAGTCCATATAAGTTAGGAAGCAAGATTGAATAAAACACAAATTCGTTTCAATCAAGAGCACACAAAGAAACAAAAACAGGAAAACTGATGTTTTCTTGATCTATCGTAATCATTCCATCGTTCACTTAATTTCTAATACCCCAAATCTCATAGTACCTACAACGTCTACTAAGATTTGGTTTCCAAAGTAGATACACATGATATCCTATTGACTAGTAAACGAATAAGTCATCATCTTATTTCCTCGTGACTTCTCCTTTTTACCAACCAGATTAAAAGGTGTCGCAAGTCACTTAATTTCTTGGTTTAGAAAGAGTTGTCAGTAGTTCACATGCTTTGGTTAGGTGTCAACCTAAGATTATACCAAACATGTTAGTCTTGTTATCTTTCTATTTAATCATGTTTGTCCGACAAGATACGACTAGCGTCATACGTCGAATATTGAATTGTGCTCTTTTGATTGGCTTTTGAGGGGATTGCGCATCATGGCATGTGGAGACTTCTTTTGCACCTTTCTCCAGAGGAGGGAGGTATATAACTTTCTAAAGGGGATCTCTTTAGTTTGGTCTTTTAAAAGGGGACATAAAAAAAAGTGCGACATTTAGCCAACAGGGTAAAAAGAGTCTTTTGCAAACAGACAAACATAGAAGTTTTGGTCAGTAGTGGTTGGTTTTCTTCACGCCTTTTCTTCTTTGAGGGTTGTCGTTGTTGGAGCTTTATCCGTTGGAGTGCATCACTGGTAGCAACGCTATCAGCTCGTGTGGCTTGATGGTCCTCTATATAGGCCCAACGGTGCTTTCATTGATTGTGGGGGAGATGGTGGTGGTTCACGACGGGTCGCACTATGAAGCGAAAACGAGTATACGTCTAAGCAACAAATTCTTGTTTTTGAATACTATACAAACATTTTTGCTTGCAAAAATTTAACACGAGGCGATTCAAAAACAAGAGCGGGGCAATCACAAATCTGCAAATATTTGAGCACTTCGCAAACATATAGAAGCCTAGATGAACCAAATTCTACACCACACAATAGCACAAAGTCCTATGGACACACATAAGCAAGCCAAAACACACAAGCAAGGCTCCATTGGAGCTACGTCAGGGGATGATCCAAAATCCTAGAAGTGGCTGAAGAACTATTTCTACTGCTGACCAACATTACTGTAGAGCTATGCGATTATTTTGGTCTTCTCGGGACATCGACCAGTATACAAGTTTTTGGACGGAAACAAGATAATAGAAGTAAAGTTTCGAGAAAACTTTATGCAACAATCTGTTTTTGAAACTCCAACTATTTTCTGGACAGAAAACTTCAAATACGAGAGATGTTTCAAAAACAGAGCGGAGCAGTTGTAAACAAGTAAGAAACAAACTCTTAACCGAGAGAGATACTAACTCTGTAAGGCCCGCCCTTCGAACCACTGTTCAAGGACGCCCTTGATATGCATTTAGAATCTTTTGAAAAGATCATAAGGAGGGGAAAATATACTAAAATTCCCTTAGATAAAAATAATTTAGATAGTAAATAGGTTTTTACTCCAAAATACTTTTCTTTCCTATCAGACGTCCATGCTAACTAAGGTCTCCTAAGGTCAGGATGGCTCTGATACCAACTCTGTAAGGACCCCAGACCGGCAGTCTGAAACCCTACGTATGCATACATTCACGATCCCAGAAAGATCAGTCGTGAACAACATACACAGTTGGCACACAGAAATACATCATCCATTACACGAATACATAAAGGTATTACATAAAAGATCTCATGATCAAGTTTAACGCAACTGCCACATGGGGCATGCAACTTATCAAACACAGCGGAAGACAAATAAAACACAACGTAGTTGAGCCCAAGTCACGCCTTAACCTACAGGCTGCTGACCCGGAGACGATCCTAGTTCGCAAAGCCGCCAACTCCGTACTTCTCTTCATAAATATCCTTCGGAGGCTCCTCCTCCAAATCTGATAAGTAGATACCAGGGGCGAAACCATAATGAGTACATTTGAATGTACTCAGCAAGACATCCATCATGTCACTTACCAACATGCAAATATGCTTATATGGTGGAATAGGTAAGCTATAAATATGGTTCACTATCAATGGTGTTCATATATGATGACACCACAGTTGCAGTCAGGTTTATCTGTATCTTCGTTGAAGAAGATATTTCAGAAGAAAAATAATATATAGTTTTATTTCTCTTGTAGATATCACATGTACAAGAGGTTTTGTAAAGTTTTGTTAAAGAATATTTTCTCTTTGCAAAACTTCTTGGAATCAGTTTCCAGAATTCTTGCTTAGAGTAGAAAAGGTTTTCTTTGCAAAACATTTTGTTTTTTTTATAACATCATCTGGCTTTTCATCATCGACGATACCTCCACGGTATCAGTTTCCATTCCTTTCCGAACTTCACAAGTTCACACTTCCTTTCCAAAGTTTCCCTTTCAAAAAACTTCCTTTTTGAAAACATTGACACAATGCTAGCTACATGGCCATTCAACTGTCCATATCCGAGGACGCGGCTCCTTCGAAAAAGTTGTACTCTGCAGAGGTGTACACATCCACCAGATCCAGTACACCTCCCGTGAAACAATCACGGACTGTAACAACAGTATGTAAACATCAGGTATCTGATCATAACCATCCACTATGTTCAAGCTAGAATATGCCTATCTCTCAATTGAGTTTAACCACATCCCCGGCACCGAGCTAATCCCCGCCAAGCCAGGATGCCTCAACTGATGCATCCGGAGGGAAAATTAATCCCACACTTTATATGTCTCCACGACATTCGGTTCAGAGGATCGCATCCCCTATAGCACATTGAGATAGCACACACTAATAAGAACAAACTTCAAGTTAAGCCCCTTGCCCATGTTGGGGTAGGGTAGCAGTACGGTAAAGGTTGTCCGGCGAAGACTAGGTTATGTGTCATTTTTGAAAACACCACTTTCTCAAAAATGACCACTTCCACATTCCTCCGGAGAACAAGGATCCGCCTTTTCTCCGGGTTTTTCCGTAAAGCCTTTGTTTTGTAGAATCACAATTTTAGGGTGTCCACTTAGGGACTAGTATATTTGATGGTAATAAATACCATATGGTGGCTTATGGGCTTGGTATTACCAAGTTTAACTACTGGCATGATAGTAACCTATAATATAGTATAGTAGTAATTTCCACCTCAAAAATAGTTTTGATAATCAAGTTTTTGTAAAACTTCAGAGGTAAAACATGCATGATAGATAATGGTAAGTATTGTATCAGCAAGCATCAGGATGGCTTGCCTGGTATCTCCTTGTGTCCCTGGTTTTGGAATGACTGGAACTTGAAACAGAGCTTCCCGACACTTCCTTCCTCTTCGTTTTCTAACGCCGTAAAAGGAATAAAGGACACACATTCAGAACCAATCAAGGCAAGCAACCATACATAAAAATACATACAGCAAGGAAATCTAATAATAACCAATCACACAATTCTTAATGGAGGCAAACAATCAAACAAAACTACTTGGCAGAAATGCCATTTAATAAGACAACTTAAGGTTGGAGGGACATATCTCACAACCTTAATATCATGGATTCAGTGGGTGTTCCACTCTCATACCAAGATATTAATAAACCCAAAATATACTTAGTTTCACAAGGGTGAGACTACTAAAAGTATATAAAACATGCACCACATTAATCATGGCAAAGGGTCTATCAACCAAACAACAAAAAGAGAAAGGCAGCTAATCTGCTAAGCCTAAATTCACATCAAGAATAACTAAGACACATGATTTGCAAAAGTTACTTTTACAAATCAGTGAGCCTACACAAGTGTAACAAAGTAATAGACTCATCACAAAACACACAATTTCTCATAGTGAGAACAATAGAAATAATGACTAAAAGGAGGAATCCTATAGACATGTTTCTACTAAAAGTTTGCTATGCAAGCATGCATAATAAGTAAAGTAATAAAATGCAAACAAGGAACCATGTTATCATAATGGGAATGAAAACATGTCCTCATGCAAGGATACACAAATATCTACCAAACACAAGTTGGCAGAAAAAATAATTCAATACAAAAACTGCTAAGGAAACTAGTACTACTCACACATGAAGAATCAATGGATGTATTTCAATAAAGTAATTGAAATACAACCAGAGGGTCCATGTCATAAAAACAGTAGTGAAAAACATCTATACTTGCTAAAAATATCCCATTGGATAAAACAAGGTATCATTTTGCAGGGCAACTCCTATATACTAGTAGTAATAAAAAGGGCATTACTAGAGGAATCAAACAACACTCCAAGAATGTATTTTTCCTATCAATCCACACATGATTACAACCACTTACAAACAGAAGCATACCCATTTTTGTTTAGCACAAAAATTCCCAAAGCAAAAATACTAGGCACTCAATAGTTATGAAACTATATAAAAGAAATACATCTAGTTTGGGGAAATAATGTTTCCACCAAAAATGCAATGACACCAGTGGGTGTTCCACTAGAATAACAAAGCATTAAGAGGTCACAATGCCTCTGGTCCACTTGCTAAAAATTAACAAAAAACTAAACTAGCATCTAGTGCAATAACCATACTAGTAGAAAATAATAGGGTGCAAAAATAAGCAAGGTAATGCTACTCATGCTATTGTTTTCACACAACTGAAAACTCTAGGGATAAAGTACTCATAACAACATAATAAAAATGCTACTGGTCCTATGGATACAACACAAAAATATGTGGCCACAAAACCACAAATGATTATGTCAAAATTCCACACATGAGGGAATTTTTCCATAACCATTCTCATAGTCATGACAAAGCTACTCATGCTTTTCTACCAACTCAAGTGCAATATAGCAGAGGTGATAACAACACAAAATAAGTACTAACATGGCACTGGATCCAATCAAAAATCCAAGTGCTAGCACATCAATTCATCACTCAAAAATTATATGCAACTATACACTAGAGATAAACATATGCTACTAACAAATATCACATTTCTTCTCCACTCAAGTCCACACATTCTAACATGCTAAAATAGTTAAGTAACACTTATAAAGCAAGTTCACACAACTTATACATGCTAGAAAACAATATTGCAACACAAAAATACCACCACACAAATTAATTAACTAAAATGCCAAAATGGCAGAAATATGCAAAACAAGGATCTGTCCACAAAATTTTCTAGGATGCTCTAAAAATTAAACCCTTCTAGGTTTGGATAGACCTAAACATATACAAGACCATCCAATTTGGTTTGCATCAAAATTCATCTTTAATTAATTTATAAAAATCACCAAAGTGCTCTCTGGTGTTTTACCAAATTGCATGCCATTTCAAAAATACAATGAATTTGGAAACGAGGTTAATTGCTCCTGTTAGATAATTTCAAGGGCTTTCCAATGCAATTGGCCTCACTTCATTCTGAGTTGTGAAATTAAAATGGTGCTTATTTTGGTGTTTCTGGTACCTGTTGCCAAATCATTTTTACTTTCAAAACCATTCATCCAAATGTAGATCTACAAGTTGGAGGTGGTTCATATTTTGTTGCTTTACATCTGTGAATTTTGGTTTGGTAAAATTCATCTTTTAAGTTGCCTTTTAGATCCAAAAGTAAACAGGTAACGTTCTGCCAAAAATTAAAAAGAAAAACAGAGTGGATGGGCCAGATCCAGTTGTTGGGCCGGCCAGATCTATTCTACCGGGGGGGATCTAGCCACTGAGGCTGACACGCGGGCCAACCGCCACGCAGGCAGCCACGCGGCACAGCGGGGCCCCACCAGCCGGTTTGACCAGCCCAGCGCGGGGTCAAAGGAGACGTGACGCGAGCGTGACGTCGAGGTGATGTCACTCGCCGGCGGGAGGTTCTCCGGCGAGCTCGAATCCGTCGATATCGGACGCGAAATTTCGATTCCTAAACACCTACGCGACGTACACGACACAAGGAACCCAACGGTGGCAGTTTCGTTTCCTGGGAACGAACGAAGGGCGGCCGGCGACGAACGGCGCACGGCGGCCGGACGGTGAGCGCTGCACGGCAAGAAATAAGGGGAGAGGGAGAGGGTAAATGGGTCGGGGAGACGCGGCTGCTCACCGTGAACACGTTGGA
This sequence comes from Alopecurus myosuroides, assembly GCA_028641055.1. Taxonomy (NCBI): domain Eukaryota; kingdom Viridiplantae; phylum Streptophyta; class Magnoliopsida; order Poales; family Poaceae; genus Alopecurus; species Alopecurus myosuroides. The sequence goes on along the minus strand of CM054060.1, from coordinate 315,162,573 downwards.
GGGCTCGGATGAGGAGGAGGGAGCTCGAGGCGGCGGCAATGGCTCACCGGAGCTCCGTCGGGGCCGAAGAGGAATCGGGACGGCGCGGGCTCTACGGCTCGAATCTCCACGATTCCTTTCGCAGGGAGGAGTACCACGACGAGGCGGAGCGAATGGTGCAAGCGGCGACCGGCGGCGAGGTCTCAATAGGCCGAATCGACGGCGAGGTGCTAGCTAGGGTTTCGGTTTGGAGCAATTTTGTACAGAGAGAGAGAGAGGAGAGCTCTAGGGGGAGAGAGGGAGCAAGCAGGGGACACTAGCACATGGGGGGCCTCTTTATCTTCGAGGAAACCTTCTACTCGAAGGCAATGGCTAGGTGTGCTGTTTGCTACAGAGAGCTAGAGGTAGAAGATGACTCAGATTTCATTTTAGTCCCTGGGTATTTACAACTAGGTCCTTCTCTTCTCTGAAAAAGGATGTTTTCCCTAAGCAAACAAAGTCAAAATTTGAAATCCTTTTGCCCAAAATTCTTATTAGTTAAGGTACCCAACATATGTGAAAATTGGCTCCATTGGATAAACTTTATAATTCAAAGTTGTTCAAATTTGAATTCTTACATAAATGGACATTGAATTTATTAACCTACTTAGGAGCTTCCAAAAATGATAATTTTTGGCACACATTCCTTATTTGATGTGTTCCTTATGTGGTAGAAAATTCAAGTCATTTAGAGTTACTTCATAGAACAAACTTGTTCAAATTTCAAAAAGGTGCTGTCAAGAAAACAGGGGTTTTTGGCAACTTAAATTATTCAAAAACTTGTGCCCTTTTGGTTTTCATCCTTATTTATGATATAGAGCATGTGGTATTTATTTCATGGCATTTGCAAAAAGTTTGTAGAAAAAACTTGTTCAAAATCCCAAATGTTGCTGTGGAGAAAAATCATGTTTTCAGGACTTTAATGGATTCAATTTTTGGTCTCCTCTTGTGTGTGTTCCTTATTTGATATAAGGAAGCAATGGTATGAATTTCAAATCATTTTAAGAAAGTTTCCAATAGTAACTTGTTTTAGTTTTCTGTTTCTGGAAATATTGGAATTTCTATTTAATAAGGCACTTGGCTTTTCTTTAACAATGCTTTGCCAAAATATTTATGTGACTAGAGATAGCAAGTCAATGCTCTCCAATACCTTTGTTTTTAATCTTGCAAGGTTGGAAAAACATTTGATAATATTTTGGTGAAGCATTTAAGAATGCCTCTTTTTCTGATAATCTTTTAGGGAAATTTTATTTAGTGTTTCCTCTTTCTTAATTTAGAACTTGGAATAATATTCCACAAGTATGGGATTCCTAAGATGTTTTTGGAAAACTCTTTGATCAATATTTACTTTAGAAAATATTGCCAAGGTCATTGGAACAATATGTTGAATATTTTTATCCCTGGAACAATATGTTGAATATTTTTAGTTCACTGCTTTGCTATCCTTTTAAGTTTGCAAGTTTATATAATTAGTTTGTTTAGTTGCACTTAAACAACCACAACCAAGGTTTATTAGTAAAGCAATTAGCAAAACAACTGTGTTAACAGGTATTCCAAAATTGGGATGTGACATGTATCTTGGTGCAAGCTTTCCTTTCACACCAAAACGATGAGTGCCTCTGAGGGGAGTTACACAGAGATATGCCTTGTCACCAGGTGCATAGATCATATCCCTGTGCTTGCTGTCATAGTAGCTTTTCTGACGAGACTGAGCAATCTTGAGATTGTCACGAATGATATGAACTTTCTCCTCGGCTTCCTTAACAATGTCAGGGCCTAAGAGTGAACGTTCACCAGCTCCAGACCAATTGATTGGACTCCTGCATCTGCGGCCATAGAGTGCTTCAAATGGTGCCATACCTAGGCTTGCCTGGAAGCTGTTGTTGTAGGAGAATTCAGCATATGGAAGGCAATCCTCCCATTTCATGCCAAAGGAGAGACCACATGCTCTGAGCATATCCTCGAGAATCTGATTGACTCTTTCGACTTGCCCCTGAGACTGAGGGTGATAAGCTGTGCTGAACAGAAGTTTGGTGCCCAATGCTTTTTGAAAGCTTTTCCAGAAATGAGAAGTGAATATGCTTCCACGGTCTGAGCTTATTTCCAATGGAACACCATGAAGAGGAACAATCTTTTTTGTGTAGAGCTCTGCTAACTGGCTAGCTGAGATTGTTTCTTTGACAGCAAAGAAGTGAGCTACCTTAGTGAGACGATCAATAACAACGAAGATTGCATCGTTGCCCTTCTTGGACTTTGGAAAACCAGTGACGAAGTCCATTTCAATCATGTCCCACTTCCACTCAGGAATTTTCAGAGGTTGGAGTAGACCTGCTGTTTTCTGATGGACTGCCTTAACACGTTGACAAACTTCGCATTCAGAAACTTATTGAGCAATTTCACGTTTCATGCCAGGCCACCAATACAGCGTCTTAAGATCCTGGTACATCTTTGTACTTCCAGGGTGTATGGAGAGAGGAGTTTCATGAGCCTCCTTGAGAATGACATCTTTGAGACTTTGAATCTGAGGAACTGCAATGCGTCCTTCAAAGAACACAGTTCCCTTGTCATCAATTGAGAAGGACTTGAATTTATCATTGCCTTCTTTGATGTGCTCTACAATCTTCTTGATTTCAGCATCACGAAGTTGTTCAGAACGAATCTTGTCCTCGAGAGTTGGACTAGCTGTCAAGCTTGCAAGATAACCTTCAGGAACAAGACCAAGGTTCAACTTCTGGAATTCTTCATGAAGTGGAGGTTGGCTTTCCATGATCATGAGATTATTGCAATAGGATTTGCGACTGAGAGCATCGGCCATAACATTAGCCTTGCCTGGAGTGTAAGAAATGGTGAGATCAAAGTCTTTAATCTTTTCAATCCATGTCCTTTGCCTGAGGTTTAGATCTGGCTGAGTGAAGATGTATTTCAGACTCTTATGATCGGAAAAGATTTCAGTGCGGTTACCCAACAAGTATTGTCTCCATTTCTTGAGGGCAAACACAACTGCTGCAAGTTCTAGGTCATGAGTGGGATAGTTTTGCTCATGGATGTTCAACTGACGTGAAGCATAAGCCACAACTTGGCGTTCTTGCATAAGAACTGCACCTAGACCTTGGAGAGATGCATCGCAGAATATCTGGAAAGGTTTGGTAGTATCTGGGCCAACCAGAACAGGTGTAGAAGTGAGTTTAGTCTTCAGGGGATTGAAACTTTCATCACACTGTGGAGACCAAACGAACTTCTTTTCCTTCTTTGTGAGATCAGTGAGAGGTTTGGCAATCTTGGAAAAGTTTTGGACGAAACGACGGCAATAGCTAGCCAAGCCTAGGAAACTTCTTACTTGCTTTACCGTCTTAGGAGGTTTCCAATCAACAATTGCCTTAACCTTTTCTGGGTCAATGGCTATGCCTTTGGCAGAGATGATATGACCAAGATAAGCAAATTCTGAAATCCAGAACTCACATTTGGAGAACTTGGCATACAAACGATGCTCGCAAAGTTTCATTAGAGTGAGACGAAGATGTTCTCCATGCTCTTCCTCGGATTTGGAGTAGACCAGAATGTCATCGAGATATACCACAACGAACTTGTCGAGGTATTCATGGAAGACAGAATTCATAAGTCTAGAGAATGTCGCCGGTGCATTGGTGGGACCAAAGGACATGACGGTGTATTCATATAGACCGTACCGAGTGGTGAAAGCTGTCTTAGGAATATCCTCCTTTCTAATCTTTATTTGATGGTAACCCATCCTCAAGTCCAACTTTGAGAATATTGAGGCTCCAGCAAGTTGATCAAAAAGATCATCGATACGAGGAATTGGATACTTGTTTTTGATGGTTTTCTCGTTGAGAGGACGATAGTCAACCACGAGTCTTTTTGTTTGATCCTTCTTGGCAACGAAGAGAGTTGGGCAACCCCAAGCGGAGGAACTAGGCTGAATGTAACCTTTCTCCATGTACATATCGAATTGCTCCTTCAACAATTTCAGTTCAGGAGGAGCTATCTTGTATGGATGCCTAGAGATTGGAGCAGTACCTGGCTCAAGCTCGATCACGAACTCAACTGCTCTGTCCGGAGGCATTCCTGGCAACTCTTCTGGAAAGACGTCAGGGAATTCACAAACCACCGGAACATTTTCGAGTAGAGGTAGAGGTTTTGCATCGAGAGTGCATAGCTGAATAGACCTTGATCCATATGGAGAATAGACTATCTGGCCAGAAGGGTGGGATAGAGTTATTGACTTTTGAGCACAGTCAATTTTAGCTTCATTGGTCTTTAACCAATCCATGCCCAGAATGACATCAATGTCAGAATTTCCCAGCAACATGAGTGAAGAAAGGAATATGCAACCTCCAATTAGGATTTGATCGTCCTTACTTATCTTGGGAGTCAACATTTGAGATCCCGGAGAGTGAACAGTTATTTGATTGCTTAGTGGAACCAGAACTAGGTTGTACGTTGTAGCAAAGATCTTTGACACAAAAGAATGCGATGCTCCGGTATCAAACAACACTTTAGCTGGAAAAGAGTTTACGGGTAATATACCGAGAACGACGTCAGCAGCTTCCTCAGCTTTGTCGGCCTTGATATGATTCACCCTCGCGGTCCTCCCGACAGGCCTGTTGTTGGAGTTGAAGGCTTTAGCCGGGGGAGCACGCACCATTGCCTGGTTGGTGTTGGGGCGAGGTGGTGGAGGTAGCTGCCTCTGAGTGCACTTATCAGCGTAGTGTCCAGTCTCCTTGCACTTGAAGCAAGTGACGACACGAGGAGGACCTGGCCTTGGCTGCCCCATTGGAACCCTCTGACCATGCATCTGAGATGGGTTGGGTGGGCGGGGAGCAAAGCCTGGAGAAGCTTGGGCATATGGAGCCCGAGTGACAGCACCATTTGGCACCCAGATGCGGCGCTTTTGCGGAGGGGTGGTCATGTTGGAGGAGGAACCACCCTCACGTGAGTGCTTGCGGGACTCCTCGAACGCCTTGCGCCCATTTTCCTCATTGAGCGCGGTGTTCACAAGCTCCTCGAAGTCCTTGCACTTGATGTTGGTGAGTGCGTACTTGAGTTCCGGGTTAAAACCTCGGCGGAACCTTGCCATCTTCTTAGCTTCAGTGGACACCTCATCACCAGCGTATCGAGCGAGACGATTGAACTCATTCTGATAGCCAATGACGTCCAGCTTGCCTTGCTTAAGAGAGCAAAACTCTTCACGCATTCTTTCCATGAGACCATCTGGGATGTGGTGCTTCAGGAAGGCATCCTTGAAACAACCCCAGGTAATAGGATAGCCAACTCTCATGGTCTGGTAGTTCTCCCACCAAGTAGCTGCCTGACCCTTCAGCAGGTAGGTGGCATACTTGACTTTGTCTTCCTCAGCAACGTGAGCAATGTCCAGAGCCCTGGCCATCTCCCGGATCCAGTCATCAGCATCCAGAGGCTCCCGTGTTGCCACGAAAGCTCTCGGACCCAGACTGAGGAACTCCTTGATGCTGACTCGTGGAGCATTCTGGTTGTTGTGCTGGTTAGTCTGGAACTGGGCCATCTGTGCCATGACCTGAGTCAGCTGAGTCAACAGCTCCGTGATTGGCGGTGGCTCAGGCGGGTTGTTCCTTGTTGGCGGCATCCTGGATGGAAATGCATTTTAGCACAACAATAGAAAAGATAGACTTGGTAACCGAAAGATAGTTTATTCCGACGCATGAATAGATAACCAACAGGTACATCATAACATGTTCAAATACATCAGGATATCCAACAGACCAATACATGGTTCGAAAGCCAAAGGATAACTAAATATAGCTAAGAACGGATACATCAGTACTCCCATGCTCATCACGCAGGACGGCGGTGAGTAGTACGACGAGGGGTACGGTGAGGAGCACGCCCCCGAAAGTAGGTAGAACGACGATCCACATAGATCTGACGTGGCCTGAGAGCAACTCTAGGTGTGGTGAAGTACATAGCGTCGACTCCCTGTGCTCCAAAGCGTGGAATCCCAGTGTAACCAGCTCCGAGGTTGAGGAGTGGACCTCTGATCGGCTCGTAACCTCCAGCATCTGGCAGACGACGACCAACTGGCTGATCGAAACGTGCAAAGCGCTCATCTCCAACAAAGTCTGTGGTGTACGTCGCCAGACGAGTCAAAGCAAGGTAGAGCTGCTCTCTGACTGAGGCCAACTCCTGAGAAAGTGTGGTGGCAACTGCGTCACTGTGCCTCACAAACTGAGCGGTGGTGTGCAGCCTGGTGTTATCATGCTCGTAGACATCCAGGTTGTCGTAGAGAGTGAAATGAGCTCCCTCCGAAGTGATGTAACCACGGGGGATGTGGCGATAGATAGAATCGTCAAATCCCCAGTAGTTAGCACGAAGGACGGTGAGACTCACATAAGCTGCCTGCTGCACGGCCATATCCACTGTGGAACCTACTGCCTCGTAGCGGTGGACAACGCTCATGCCATCATCTGACAGAATGTAGACGATAGCCTGGTAGTAGGTCTGGTCAAACTCTCGCTGCTGCTCGTAGACCTGGTACTCTGGTGCCCAACGGAACCCCAGATAAGTGACCATGTCTCTCAGCATCTCCGGATAACCGGCGGTGCTCTCACAACGAGTCATCTGAACCACCTGCGGGTAGAACCTGAGATCCATCTGCAGATGACCGGGGAAGTTTTGATTAGACGCCGGTAGAGAACTGTAGTGGAAAGCAACAACAAGATTTCAACGGACGATAAGGATGTTGAAAAGAACAGGATATTGAAGCAACATCGGGAAACACGGGACCAAAAATCCTGAGGTACTACGGAGAACCCAAAACTCGTGAAAACCTAACTTGAAAGTTTAGGTGAGAAGAGAAAACAACGTTGCACTTCCTTACCAGAAAAGGGTGGGTGGGTGGGGAAAGAAGAAAAATGGCAGAATTCCTACTCTCACGTTTCATTTTTCCTATATAGCTACAAAAATAGTTTCTAGACTCAACTGCGACCAGTAAAAGGGATCCTACAGGCAGACAGGCTCTGATACCATTTGTCGCACCCGGACTTCTAAAGGATACTCGCCGTTCCGTTGAACAGTAGTAGATTGGATTACGGGGCTTACCGGCACCCGCGTCCTCTTACGAGTAGGCCAACACACGTATGTGTGACAACCAACCCCTATCTGTTCATCGTCGACGTAAACTATCCCATAGAAATCAGGATACTACCATTGACGTACTTCATACCATACACACATGGTACGGCAACGGCTTGTAACAGAATGATAACACAACATATCTCTAAGACACAAAAGATTGAAATAAGTTGCAAATAGCTCTCACTAGAGCAGAGATAGCAAATACAATCATCCAGAGGACACATGTCCCAACATAACAACATTACATCTCAGCGGAAGCATTCAAAGGGTCTGAGTACAGACAAATCCAAATAGGCTTAAGAAGCCGGGAATGAAAGGAAAACGGAGCCCATCCATGAAGTCTCGGATCCTGCCCGGGTCCGCTACCTACTCGTCAGCAGCCTCGTCAAACTCCACGTAGTAGCCGTCACTGGGATCCTCGTAAGCGTAGTCTGCGGAAACCACAGCCCCAAAGGGGTCAGTACATAAACGTACTGGCAAGCAAGACTCACAGTTCACCAAAGTGTAGCCCGTCAACACCAAGCACATATGCCTTGGGTTCAACGGAAGAAAGGGGATATAAAAGATGCTGCAACTGGCTGCGCTGAACAACTACAGAGATTCTACCACTTCCGGCTAACGGAAAGAAGATAAGATATCGTATCGTAACCAACTATAAATAACCACCAAGCAAACCCATCCTGGATCTCGCCCCTTATCCAAAGAAGCAATCCGAGGATAACTCACACAGTTGGATTAAATGGATGATGGATCAAGTGGTTGTGTAAGTCTATTACTAGTCAGGTTATCATTATTTAGGTGTAAGTTGTTCTGAGTACTTGTTAGCCAGTACTTTCACCAAGTTAACCATAACCGCGGAAAACACGGCTTCTCGAGAAGATTTATCCCTGCAGGGGTGCACCAATTTGGCCGTACACGTAAGAATAACCCGCCAGATGGGATGCCTCCCACCAAGCGGGGTACTCAACACAACCCAACTCTTCTTCGCATCAAGCCCAAAGCACCTTGGGCGCACGGCTAATCGAGCCCCGAAGAAAGGGGACCCTCATAGCACTCTAAGAACGTGTCCCCCTATATGCCGACTACAAAAGTTCCACCCTGCGCTGGGCTCGCAAAAACATGCATGCGGCAAATGGAAAACACGAACTAAATGAGGCGATTTGGACGAGATGCGAATCGAATCAAATTGAGGGGGGTGCCCATACTCGCTTCCCACATGCGGGTAGTGCGCTCATCATGGATCAGTAGACAAGACCCTTTTCCTATTAGGGTCGACACTAGCAGGCCTCAAAACCACACAGGGCCTCCTGCCGGTGCCTTATCAGCATATTATTGTTAACAGGTTGATTGATTAACATCGAGCCCCCAGAGCATAATGGAATATAGTAACAGAAAGTAACGGGTAACAGACTCGAGCAAAACAACCTAAGCATGCTAGTAAGACACTGGCTCAAACAATAGGGTTGTAGGAGTGGAGGTGAGGCAGTATCAGGGTTAAGGGATTCATGTGATAGGTTCGTATCAGAAACAACTATACATAGGGCTAGCAAAATAGGCAACGGAAAGTATCGGTAACCAATGTTGAAAGGAACACGGTGGTTCATGTGAGTGATAACTTGCCTGCAAACTCAGTAGTCTGGTACTGAGCTAGATCCTCAGAAGGGGTGCTGTAAAGATCGTCTGTCTCAACGTCGTTGTCTATCCGAGAAGAAGCAAACAAACAAGGCAGAAATATAAACAATCAATATCATGGCATAGTGCACAATCATGGGATGATGCATGTCAATTTAACTGATGCATCAAAATAAAATAGTTGACATGGGAAACAATACATGATTAAATGGACCCACATGCAACTTTGAGTTGCATATGAAAAGCCCATGAATTTTGGTTGAAATAATTGTTTTCCAATTAACCAACAGGTGAAAGTGGATTAGTATGATGCATGGATGAGGAAAACAACAAAATAACAAAAATAGAACCAATTGGAAATAAGGTTTACTAATTTAGAAATTTATTTATTAAATTAGGGAATTTTTGGTTCCTTTAAGGGATTACACAAATAGTTGTTGTTTTCACCAATTTAAATTGTGCAAAATAAATAAAAAAATTCATATTTGAAAAGAATACAAAATTTTAGTTGGATTACATGTTTCAAATATTGAAAAAGGAATTACAATGATTTAATTATGAATTAAACAAGATTAAACAAGTTTTAAATGAATTTAAAACAAGCATGAATATTATTTGAATTTTATTTGTTCAAAACATAAATTCAAATTCACATTTGAAAAGTTTATACTTTTCTAGTTGGAAAACATATTTTGCATGTTCAAAAATAATTTAATTTGAGCAAGTTATGATTTTATCAAATTTAAATGATTTAAACAAAGTTTAAAATATTTAAACAATTTTAATTATTCAAACCATGAAACAAATTTTATATTTGAAAAGGTTATTTGAAATAGCATGGAAAACATATTTTATTTGCATTATTTGGATTAAGTATGAATTAGTTATGGATTTTAGCAAATTGCAATTGAATTATTTGAATTCAAATTTGAAATGCATTTGGAAAATTCAAAACAGAAAACAAATGTTACCAATGGATAGATAATTGAATTTAGAGCAGTGCACATATTTTATTTTTTATTAATTGGAGTTATAAAATAAAAGTTATTCACTTTTTAGTTTAAGGGACCATTCTGTAATATTTAGGACCTAAACAGAAAAAAAAGAAAACTTGGAAAAGGACCTGCACCGCGCAGTGACCCAGCCACGGTGATGAGGGGATAGTAACCCGGTAGGCCAACTCCAAGGTGTAACCCGGCCCAAAGGACGCTTCGTGAGGTCCGGCTAAGGATGAAGAAACTTCTGGAAGGCCCAAAGTTTGTAGGCCTCGTAACCCGGGTTGTGGGTTGCGGTAAGGGAAGCTAGGGTTTGTAAGCAGAGTTCGAATAGGACTCAAGCTGCGCCTTGGAGGGCAAGCCAGGGGGGGTACGGGTACTTTATAAACCGGCCCCTAGGTTTAGCTTGACAGAAATCCCCGACATAATCATACTACCTGTTATCGAGTATCCAGTATAATTCATATTAGAGATCCGGCGAGTTGCTTTCCGGTTCTTAGATCGCTTTTTGCCATGTCTTCCTTCGAGCTAAACCCACTGTTCCAAATATCATCCGATATGCCGATTTATCGGCCGATTTATCGCTTATCGGGTGTTGACCGATAAGATAAATGGATATCGGTGGAGTTTATCATTCGGGCCATTTTATCGGTCTTGCAAGCGATTTATCGGTCAATACGCCGATAAATAGGACGTTATATCGATTTTCTAGCACTGGAACATGTGATTAATGACATCCATCATAGAATTTTTAGTATTATTGAATACAATATATCTAATATCATGATCTAGATTTTTTAGTGCCGATATAACGTATTTTATAGCATATCTTATTGCTACAATTTAGGATTTACAAAAAAAAATGGCCGATAAATAGTCGACCGATAAAATCGATTTATCGGCCGATAAGCCGATATATCTCTTATCATGGGCCGACCGATAAGTTAACGATAAGCGATATCCTGAACAAGATCAGTTACCCCAGGTAACATCTGCCGTGATTATCCCACGACAGTTGGCGCCCACCGTGGGGCCTGCGTCCAAAGGTGTTTACATCACGGGAGAAGCTCGGAAGAGCATGAAGAACTTCATCATCGGCGAGATCTACACCAATGACGAAGGAGAAAAGATAGTGGACGATTCCGGCTGGGAGCTAGAGCCGGGTCATCTCGAATCCGGATCTACTGTGGCGATCGGCCAAATCAGTATCTTCATCGGTATGGTACGTACGCTTGATTTAAGAGGACAATATCACGTGCATGTTACAGGGACTTCTAGCAGGGACAAAGGAGCATTAAATCAAACGGTGAATTCAACTTCTGCGGCCGTTCCGAGATGCCTAAGTTGGGCGGAGCAAGAGGTAACGTGGAGCAGAAGGGATCACCCGGGAGGAATAGAGCGCCCCGGAATCTTGGCATTGGTGGTCGCTCCGCAGGTCAATGGTTATGAATTGAAAAAAGTCTTGATGGATGGAGGGAGCAGCATCAACATCCTGTATTGGGAGACCTTCTTGCGCATGAACCTCAAAGAATCACAGCTACAGAAAACTTCGACAGTTTTTCATGGAATCGTGCCGGGTCATTCGGGGCGCCCCGAAGGAAAAATCACATTGGAGGTCGCTTTCGGAGAGTCGGTGGATAATTATCGCGTAGAATGGCTCACGTTTGAAGTGGTCAAGTTGCATAGTCCTTATCATGCGCTGTTCGGAAGGCCGGCTTACGCCAAGTTCATGGCTAGGCCGTGCTATGTGTATTTGCAGCTAAAGATTCCGGGCCCCAAACGGACCATCACCATCCATGGGAGCCGGGACATAGCAGCTGAGTGCGATGAAGGGGATTCAGTGATGGCTTAGCAAGCTTGCAGAAAGGAAGAACTCAAATACTACCGGTCTCAGGTAGATCCGGATGATGGCACAGCATTGAGAAGACCGGACTCCGAGGACGAAAGAGTGAAGTTTAAAGCAGCACAGGACACCAAGAAAGTAGATTTCGTGGAGGGAGATCCCACCAAGCAGTTCACTATAGGGTCTAACTTGAAAAGCGAGCAGGAAAAGGCTCTTGTGGAGTTCATTCGTTCAAATGCGGACGTATTTGCTTGGACGCCCAGCGACATGCCGGGTATCCCCACTGAGTTAGCGGAGCACAGTTTGCATGTGGATCCCAAGGCTAGGCCTGTGAAGCAGGGTTTGAGAAAAATGAATGAGGAAAGAAGAAGAGCCATAGGCGAGGAAATCGCGCGGCTATTAACTGCAGGTTTTATCATGGAAGTATTTCACCCGGACTGGCTAGCAAATCCGGTTCTTGTGATGAAAAAGACAAATGAGTGGAGAATGTGCATCGATTTCACGAGTCTCAATAAGCATTGCCCAAAGGATCCGTTCGCGCTGCCAAGGATAGACCAAATCATAGACGCGGTAGCCGGGAGTGACTTGCTGTGTTTCCTGGACGCATATTCGGGATATCACCAGATTAAACTCAAAAGGGAGGATTGGGAGAAAACGTCGTTCATAACCCCTTTTGGGGCCTTCTGCTACAAAACCATGACGTTTGGATTGAAGAACGCGGGTGCAACTTACCAGCGGTGTATTCAGAAGTGCTTCGAAGATCAAATTGGGCGCAATGTGCATGCTTATGTGGATGATGTGGTTATTAAGACCCGGAAGGCTGATACATTTATCGATGATCTAAAGGAGACGTTCAAAAACTTGAGGAGATACTAGATGAAGCTTAACCCAACCAAGTGCGTGTTCGGAGTTCCGGCTGGGAAATTACTCGGCTTTATAGTCTCCGAGAGAGGAATCGAGGCAAACCCGGATAAAATCAAGGCCATCCAGAGTCTGAAAAAACCGGAAAATTTGAAGCATGTTCAAAAGCTCACGGGCTGCGTAGCAGCCTTGAGCCGATTCATATCCAGACTTGGAGAAAAGGCGATACCCTTGTACCGGCTCTTGCGGAAATCAGATAAATTCGTGTGGGATCAAGAGGCAGATGAGGCGTTTGAAGCACTAAAGAAGCAGTTATCTGAAGCACCAGTACTAGCGGCGCCGGGTCCTAAGGAGCCTATGTTACTATACGTGGCAGCTGGCCCCCGAGCCGTCAGCGCAGTAGTTGTCGTGGAACGCAAAGAGGATGGGAAAGGTTACCCGGTTCAGAGGCCGGTTTATTACGTCAGCGAGGTATTATCAGAAGCAAAGCAGCGCTATCCACATTGGCAAAAGTTGGTGTTCGGGGTCTTTATGGCCAGTCGGAAGTTGAAGCCGTATTTCCAAGAACATCCCATAACAGTGGTCAGTTCAATACCAATGTCGGATATCATCAGAAACTCGGATGCGACGGGAAGAATAGCCAAGTGGGCAATAGAGATGGGGGATTATCACATCAGCTACGAGCCCAGATCAGCAATCAAGTCCCAGGCCTTGGTCGATTTCGTTAACGATTGGACGCACACCGGAATGGCTACCATAGTTCCAAATTCCGAATCATGGACCATGCACTTCGATGGATCAAAGCAATACGAGGGGTCAGGAGCTGGAGTGGTGCTGACATCGCCCAAGGGAGACAAATTGAGTTACGTACTGCAGATTCACTTTGACTGTTCAAATAACGTGGCCGAGTATGAGGCCCTATTGCATGGCTTAAGGGTAGCCAAGGAGATGAACATTAGAAGGATACGATGCTTTGGAGATTTGGATCTTGTGGTACAGCAGGTATCAGGAACTTGGGATAGAAAGGACACAACTATGGCAGCGTACCGCAGGGAGGTTGATAGGGTTGCCGGGTGTTTTTCCGGGTATGAGGTGGAGCACATAGACAGAAGAAAAAACGAGGCAGCAGACGCACTCGCCAGACTCGGCTCGCGCAGAGAGCCGGTCCCACCTAATGTTTTCCTGGACGAGTTATGGCGACCATCAGTTAAAACTGAGTCTGAGGAAGAATTGGCAAATCAAGACCCGGATTTGGAACTCGTGGCCACAGTACGTGCCGTTCCCGAGTGGACAGAGCCATACCTGGCCTACCTATCACGGGGCGAGTTACCAGAACAGGAGGTATTAGCAAGACAAATTCTGAGGCGAGCGAAAGGATACTCTATTATCAATGGGGAGTTATACAAGAGAAGTGCAGCAGGAGTCTTTTTGCGCTGCGTAGCACCAGAGGAAGGCCGACATATTCTTAAGGAAATCCATGAAGGTGATTGCGGGCATCACGCATCCACAAGATCCCTAGTGGCCAAAGCCTATCGACATGGATTCTTCTGGCTCACGGCTCTAGCAGATGCGGAACGATTAGTAGCAAGGTGCGACGGATGTCAAAGGTACGCTCGCCAAACCCATGTGCCGGCTATGGAATTACGAACCATCCCGTTAACTTGGCCATTTGCTGTATGGGGTATGGACATGGTTGGCCCCTTCCATAAGTCACCTTGCAAGAAGACACATCTTTTAGTGGCTATTGATAAGTTTACCAAGTGGGTCGAGGTTATGCCAGTTACTAATTGCGAAGCAGCTACAGCAGTCAAGTTCCTGAAAAGAATTATCTACCGGTTCGGGTACCCTCACAGCATAATTACCGATAATGGAACCAACATGTCCCTTGGAGAGATGGAAAAATTCTGTGGCAACAACGGAATCCGGCTTGATGTAGCGTCAGTGGCTCATCCACAGGCTAATGGGCAAGTAGAGAGAGCAAACCAAGAGTTGCTTCGTGGATTAAAGCCGCGATTGCGAGTCCCTTGCGTCAGGGCCGCTGGAGCTTGGGTCGAAGAACTTCCTTCAGTGGTCTGGGGTATCAACACTACACCCAACATATCCACTCAGATGACACCCTTCTTCATGGTCTATGGGGCAGAAGCGGTATTACCAAGCGATATTATTCATGATTCACCAAGAGTGGCAGCTTATGTTGAAGTAGAGAACGAAAAGACCCGGCAAGATGCCGTGGATATGTTAGAAGAGCAAAGAGAACAAGCCTTGGAAAGATCCGCCATATATCAGCAAGATTTACGGAGGTACCATAGCCGGCGTGTGAAAACCCGGGTCTTCCAGGAAGGAGACCTGGTTCTGCGCCTGGTTCAGACAAACGAAGGAAAACACAAGCTATCACCACCGTGGGAAGGACCTTTCATCATAAGCCGGAATCTGCATAATGGGTCATATTACTTGATAGACGCAAGGGAAGAATCGGCCATAGCTAACGACACTGCTCATACCACTGCACCTATGCAAGAAAGAGACAGACCATGGAACGTGGCTCAGCTACGCCCGTATTATACTTAGCAAGGACTATGTTGGTGCACGGAATTAAGCGATGTAACAGGCAGCAGGTTTCAGACGCACTCTTTTCCTATCCAGGGTACCCTTGGGAACTGGACGGGTTTTTGATGAGGCGGCCTGCTGGCTTAATTTTTTCATATCAAATAAAGAGGTGATTATCGAGAAAAGAAGTGATTATTATCTATGCGGTGTGTATCTTTAGGTCTTGAGGGCTGATCGCTCATATAAGCGCAGCTAACTCAAAAAGACCCGGCCTTGATGCCAATGAGTTATAAGGGCCGGTTACTCAAACACGAGTGCGGCTACAATCTTATAACCGGACAAAGAAGTCCAAATTTCTCGGCTGTTCTTACTTAAGCTTGATGTGACTCGCATCAAAGTGGCATGATTTGTTCGCTTACGATCACTGTCAGCCATGAAGCCCAATGGGACTTGCCTGACCATGTTTTCGTATAGATGTAATAAACATGGTATCCACGCGAAAGCCGGCTTATAGTACAAGATAGTCGAAAGGGTCATCTAAACCACAAGTTATGCAGAGTATAAGGCTCATAGCCGGAAACTCAACGACTATTAAGCATAACTTCAAATCCTATGTGAAATTATCCTGGGGCCCTTGTGAATCTAGCAGCAGGTAATTCGTTCTCCTTTAAAAAAATCATGTGTCTTAGGCTCGAAAATCCGGACCTGGGGACTCGTGAATTTTAAAGAAGAAAAGCGTTGTTCAACTGTTAAGATTCCAAGGTGCCAAGCGTCCGGGTCTTAGGGGCTTGGGGACTTGGAAATAAGTCCGTTCGCTAAGCACCCATGTAACCCGGAAGCCAGGTCTCACAAAAGGAAGAATAAAGAATTGCGGGTATCAGGAATAAGACAAGTAGGATATCAAGAACAAGTGGGTACAAAAGCATATAAATCGAAAGCCCAAAGAGGCGCAAAGTGCATCAGGGAGTTCAGAATGTATTACAAAGCCTCACTAAAGTATCAAAGGAGCACAGGCGCTCCATTCAAAAAATAAAGTTGTTTCAATGACGCTTCGCCGACTGATGCATATGAAATAATAGGCGACACTCAATACTCTAAGCCGCAGGGTCCATCTTGGCTTTGCCCTTGCTGTCGCTTGTGGTAGCAGCGCCGCTCGGGTCAGTGGCAATGCCGACTCGCGCAGGTGGAGGGACGACAGGAGTAGAAGTAGCAGGCACAGAGTCGGCTTCGGCCTTCTCCTTGGCAGCTTCTTCCCTTATCTTGGCCGCTTCCTCCTTCCACCGGGCAAGCATGTCGTACGGCTTGGGGCGGTTTGCCTTGATGATCTTATCGTTAGCATCATACGCAGGGAGAATTACATCAATCTCCAAACCATCAGCAATAACGCTAGCCGGATGACGGATTTGTTTTTGAATAGCCTTGAAGTCCTTAGGCGAAAACTCGGACCCATCCGGGTTGAACTCCGGAAACCCGCCCATCAGCTTGGCCGGCTCTAGCTTAGGAACATAAGCTTTAGCCAGCGCGAGTCCTCGGGTCACACCAAATCGGCAAGATGAACGCTTCCAGTGCCAAATCCACTCAGGGATAGTGGAGCAGAATTCTAGCAATTTCTTCATGTTGCTTGGCCTGATACCCGGCAGTCGCAGCTCGTCAAGAATCCAACCAATTCCGGCACTAAGTTGCCAGATAGTGTCCTTGATAAGTTTCAACTTGGTAGTGTCATCTTCTTCAGGGGCTACGTCACACGGGCCTATTAAAAAGACAAAGGAAAAGTAATAAGTAAACGGATACGGTTGTCCATCTAGAGCGAATCCGGATCATGGGTGCTAAAATTCAGAGATCATACCAGTTGCAACGCGATGGATATAAGCAATCTGCACTGAAAGAGTCGTCAGCCTATCTTCGGCCACGTGAGCTCTTTTCCGGTATTTCCTCATGATCTTTTGGCTCCTACGAGTCTCAGTTTCAGCTGCTTCGCGAAGGGCCCTTTCCTTTTCGATACGCTTGGTGGCCTTGGCTAGCTTTTTCTCAGATTGCGCAACGAAGTCCTAGGAGAAAAATCGAAGAAGGGTCAGTCGGAAATATCATGCAAAGTTCCAAGCAAATTACTTAGTAATTCACTTCGAACTTGGGGACTATATGAGGAAACAGATGATATTACTCGGGTTTACTTTGTGTTTGGTTATCAAGGCATCTAGGATATTTTCTTCATTGGCCCTCAAAGTGTAGAGGGCATCAAGCATCTGGGCAAACGTCATGTCTTCAGGGCGAAGTCTTGAAGGGCCGGAAGATTGGCCTTCGTCTTGAAGGACCTTTCCGGGTCTTGGGGTTGGAACCCGGATTGTCTGAGTGTCCGGGTTAGGAGAACCCGGCTTGGTCTCCAAGATGATATCTTCGTCTACTTCTTCAGAGGACTTGGGTGATGCGGTTTCCGGTGGAGCTGGGTCCTTAAAGGGGTCTTGATCCTGTCCGTCCTCAGCCTCGTCATCAGCCGCAACATTCGTGTTAATATTTGGCTCCTCATCTCCTTGCTTTTCCGCTTCGGGGATATCCGGGTCACTGACGGTAACTTGGACACTAAAGGAAAGAAGGAGATAGTGGTTAGTGGCACGTATTAAAAAGGTAAATAAGTACAAAAGAGTATCGAATAAGGGTCACTTACCCGGTATTCACGGCATAGTCCGGTGGGAGCTCGCTGCTAGAGGCAGATGATGTCGTCAAAGGTACCGGTTGCGGTACCCGGAATTGCCCGGCGAGTGGATGATTAGGAGATGGATGGCGTTGAGGAGATTTGGGAGGCTGAGGTGGAGGAGTGCTAACTCGGCGAGCAGGTGAAGGGGAGATGCCCGGGTTAAGGGGATCCTCCCCCGGGGAACTCCGGGTCACCCTACGTTTAGCCAAGGGGGGATCCTTCAAGAATGGTGAATGTGATAATCGTTCATTAAGTTTTTGCATAGTATCAAAGGAGTAAGGCTCAGAAGACATGGAGGAGAAGGGAACCTTTGCAACTACCCCTCTGGTTTTCCTCTTGGTTCCGACCGTGGTTTCCTGGTCGGATTCGGTGGCTTCCGGGTCATCCTCCTCTTTTTCCTCCTCGTCCTCTAACCCTGAAAGATTGAGTATGTATCAAACGAGGAAAAGATGGATGGTAGGAAAGGTAGCGCAGGTACAAGGTGAATATAAGATCAGGGAAAATACCCTCGTCGTCGTCAACCGGCTCTTCCTCTTCTTTCGGGTCTTGGGAAGGGGGAGAGGTTTCGATCCTCCAGAAGGGATCGTCAGCCTGTGATCAAAGAGATTCAAGCAAGAATTAGAAACTGTGAACAGGTAAAAGTGTTGAAATAAACTAAAGGAACCAGGTCTTACCGCTGGAGCTGGGTGCACCCGAGTAAATGGGGGTAACCCGGCGATATTCTTTATCGCCTCCATCCTCTCCGTCAGGAAGCTTTTTATGGTCTTGTTGGTGTCACCGGCGGCAAAGTTTTTGGTGGAGTATCGGAGTGAGTCCGTGATGTGCCCCGAGTATTCACACAACAACTTGGTGCGAATGGAGTTGGGCTGAACCCGGAAATCTACCCAGGTCTTCACCAAATTAAGACCAAGAAGGCCTTGGGCCGAGAGAACAGCTAACTTAGTCAGTAAAGGCTGGATTGCCTCCCTGTCAGAGCCGGAGGCGAAAGAACTGAAGGATTCGGAAGGCTCAAGGAGACTCTCCGAGTAGCCTGGCAACTTCCTCTCGCCATCCGGGGAAGTGTCATGGCAATAAAAGAAAGATAGTTGCCAGTTTTTGATGTGGGAGTTCAGGTTGAGAGTTGGCATTGGTGAATGTTTGCGGCGTTGGATAGATACCCCGCCGCAAGTAAGAAGCGCCCCGTCGCCGCTCTCGCGGCACGGTTTGCACTGGAATAGTTCAACAAAAAGGGCCAGACTTGGCGGAATGCACAAATATGACTCGGATAAAACGATGAAGTGGGTAATATTCAACATAGAGTTAGGCCCTATGTCGAATGCCCGGAGGCCATAGTGGCTTAAGACTTCCCGGAAGAAAGAGTGACCCGGAGGACGGAATCCCCGGGTCACGTGCTCGGTGAAGCAAATTACCTCATTTCCGGCGGGAGTGGGCCGGGTCTCGTCGCCTGGTGCCCTCCAGTGTATATCCTTTTGAGGAGGGAGGATTCCTAGCTCGGCCATTTCATCCAACTTGGTCTTTGTTGCTGTAGATCGACCCCAATTTGCTGATATGGCTTGGGAAGCCTTTGCCGGGGCCGGCTGTTTTCCTTGCCTCTTCGGAGCCATAGGGTTGACCTGCAGAATGCAAGAAGCGTGGGAAATGAGATTCGGAAACGTTGGATATTCGGGTTGGAATATCAGGGACAGCACGAAGATTCAGAAATATCCGGGTAATGTATCACAGAGCAAAAAAGTTACGAGTTGTCCGGGTGGTAAATATGGTTGTGGAAATTACTAGTTACTTACGTGTTGGGGTGAGTTTGGTGTGCACGGATGGTTGCCCATGCTTCTACTGCGGACAAAGTAACTGGAAAAGGAGGATTTCCTGGGTATTAATGATATGCGCGGAAAGTTAGGCGAAATGGATCTAGGGTAGGAAAGCTTGCGAAAGATTCTACAAAGAAATTGGAGATTAAAAGTGATAGGAGGGTGGTGTGAGATCATCCCATCGGTTACTAAAGGAACTAGCAAGCATTAAGTGGTTTAATTCGGTGCGGTAGGAGCAATGGCTCACGGATCGACCAAGATCCCATCTAGAGAAAATCTGGGAATTATGGGTCAAACTGATGGATACGAGAGGCTTACCGGAGGAGATTGGGGCGGTGCGCGGCGGTGATAGATAGCGCAAAATGGATACTTCCTTGCGACGGCTGGCCAGATGTTCGCGGACGCGGTGATTGAGTTCGACGGAGGCACGGGGCGAACTGCAGCGAGTTGGATCCGCGGGCGAGCGCGAAGTCCTTGTGGAGGCGCTCTGTGGATCCGTGCGCGAAAGCAAAGGGAAGAAGGAAGGAATGAGCCGTTGGGATTAGGTTAATCCCCAAGTGCCCATTTATAGGGTACGGGAAGGTAGACCTAGGCCAACGGACGAGAGCCGGGAGTTACGGATAAAGTCGCGCCCGCCCGGATTTTCCGAGGTACGCGTCAAGGAGTTAGGCGAGGTTTTCAGAATAAGACGTGAGGCGTATCTTTTCTGCGATTGTTGGGTTGGTTAAACAAGTAAAGTGGGATGGGTCTCCAACATCGTTATCAGAGTACTTTCCCGGGAAGATGAGCAATGAATTCGGAAAAGGCCGAGTTACTATGTGGCCACCGTGGAGTTGGACCTAACTGCTTATTGAAGGAATCTAACCCGGCCTATTTGAATTGGCACATCTAATATTTTTGTAGGGAATAGCCAGCGCTTCTAGGAGGAATCCAGGAAGCCCAAGCTATCCTGGGGACTACTGATGAGGGGATAGTAACCCGGTAGGCCAACTCCAAGGTGTAACCCGGCCCAAAGGACGCTTCGTGAGGTCCGGCTAAGGATGAAGAAACTTCTGGAAGGCCCAAAGTTTGTAGGCCTCGTAACCCGGGTTGTGGGTTGTGGTAAGGGAAGCTAGGGTTTGTAAGCAGAGTTCGAATAGGACTCAAGCTGCGCCTTGGAGGGCAAGCCAGGGGGGGTACGGGTACTTTATAAACCGGCCCCTAGGTTTAGCTTGACAGAAATCCCCGACATAATCATACTACCTGTTATCGAGTATCCAGTATAATTCATATTAGAGATCCGGCGAGTTGCTTTCCGGTTCTTAGATCGCTTTTTGCCATGTCTTCCTTCGAGCTAAACCCTCTCCCGAATACCTGTGTCGACTTGCCCCAAGATCAGTTACCCCAGGTAACATCTGCCGTGATTATCCCACGACACACGGTCACTGCCAGTGGGCCAAGGGCCAACGTGGCGCTGCGTGGCAGCACAGCTGGCCACCACGCCCACAGACAGGTGGGCCACGAGCTTAGGGAAAAATCCCAAAAAAAAGGTTGGCGCTGCGGGGGCTCGAACCCACGACCAGGCGCGCGATAGGGAGCAGTGCTGCCACTGCGGTGTGCAATTCGCTTCTGTCAGTATACAGCGCGCGGCAAAGGTAAGGTTCAGACTTGGGTGTTTAACTGAAACTGAAGCGCGCGATCGCTTCTGAACCTGACAGAGATGCGTCGCCGGCGGTGAGCTACGGTGGCTACTGGGCTCGTGGTGCTGCCGTGGAAACGTGGGCGTGCTGCGGTGTGCACGTGGGGTAGAAAGAGGACAGGGAGGAGGAGATGGCTGCGTGCTCACCCTCGGCTGGAGTCGCGGCAGAGGCTCGGGGTAGCGGTGGTCGTCGCCGGCGTCAACAGCAGGGATCGCGGCGGCGTTCCAGTAGGTATCCGGGGGCGATGGGGTGTCGTCGAGGTCAAGGAAGACACGGCGAGCTGATTCCGGTGGTTAGGTTGGGTGGCGGTGCAACGAGGTGGACGTGGCCATGGCGGGTTCAGAGAAACGCTCCGGCGAGTGGCGGCAGAGAGAGGGGAATCGCGGCGAGGGAGAGGGAAACGGCGGCGCGAGCTCGGGGGAAGAGGGAGGTAGGTTTAGGGCAGGCTAGGGAGGGCCCTAGAGGGGGTCTTATAGGGGGCAGGGGCAGCTGCTGGCCGTCGTTCTGCTCCTGTGCCGCCGTGGCATCGCTGGATGCACGGCCGTACAGGTTGAAGACGACTGCCGAAGCGGTACGGGCCGCGCGGAGGTAAGTGGGCTGGGCCTGCGCTAGGTTAGCTGCCGCTCGCGCGCGTTTTTTTCCTTTTTTCTATTTTTGTTTTTCTGTTTTTTTTTGCAGCAATTAGAATAGGAAGAAAAAGATAGGTTTAGAGTTAGCAAAAATTTTGTAAAAATTTGGGTGTGCTATTTAGGTCAAATACAACCAAATGCCAAGTTTGGTTTTTCAAAAATTCAACTTTTAATTACTGTTTTGTAATTTAAATCAATATTTGAAAGAATTGATTATTAATGGATTTTTATCAAAAACAACATGTTTATTAGGGTGAACCCTATTGGTTAAAAAGAACAAATGATTAGGGTTATTTTGCTGATTTTTATAAGTTGCATTTGGGTACTGTTCGAATGTTTTTGCTTTCAATTTGAATTACCATTTGGAATTAATGGGTTGATAAAAAGCCCTCATTTTTAATAGTTGATCACTATGAAATAAATGGAAACAAAATGAGACTTTGGATTGCAATTTTGATTTGAAAATATTGTAACATGACAAGTATGAAACACATCATTTGAAATTGTTTGAATTTCCATTATGAAAACAAGGAAGAACAGATGCAAAACAAATGCAAACAAGGAAAATAAATATGATGACATGATGCAATACTTTAATTAAACAAGAAATCAAACATTCTAGGGGGTATTTTCATACTTGGGATGTTACAAGGGCTTATTAACTTAAGAAGAATGAACAAAGTCCTTATGCTTAAATGGATCTGGAAGATCTACCAAGCTGATAACTCCGTTTGGGCGGTCATTATCCGTAACAAATACAACCCTGATGGGGACATTTTCGCCACCTCTAAGCGTGGGGGCTCTCAATTTTGGAAAATCCTCCACAAAATCAAGCATCTCTTTAAAGTCGGGGCCAAGCACCACATTAATAATGGCTCCCGGACTCAGTTTTGGACCGATTGGTGGCAAGGGGAAGGGCCCCTTTGCCAGAGATTCCCGCTTCTCTTTAATTCTTGGGTTAACCAAATCATCTCGGTGGAAGTGGCGACCAGGGATGGTATTCATTTCCACAAATCGCTGGACCAGGCTAGTATAATCCGATGGCATGCGCTGGATGGGATTCTAGGGGAGGTTCAGCTTTCGGTGTTGAATCACAGGATCTCCTAGTCTCTTGAAGCCTCGGGACACTTCTCGTTGAAATCTATGTATACCTCGTTGTCCCGAGGCCATGTATTAGCTCATTCTAAAGTCCCGTGGGAGGCAAAGATCCCGCTGAAAATTAAAGTCTTTGCCTGTAGTTGTTGTTAGATAGGTTACCTCCTGGGGCTCAGTTTGCATCTCGGCAGGGCTGTCGATGGGAAATGCAACCTATGTGGCAACATTGAAGTCGGGGATCACATTTTTTTCTCTTGTTCCCTCGCAAGTATGCATGGAGCATCATGTGGCACGTCTTTGGGAAGGCCTGGCGCCCAAGTGGAGGAGCGCGGTGGCTTTCAATTGTTCTTGCCTTGCCCTCCCGTACTCGTAGTCTTGTGTGCCGTTTTTTCCTTGCGCAATCTTGAGCGCTTTGGACAGTTAGAAACAAGCACGCTATAGAAGGGAAGATTATTCGTCATCCTGCTAATATAAGTTTCAAAACTGACACCTTCTTGTAACCGTGGATGCCAAAACCGAGGCTTGACGAGCATGATGGAGCGTGCTGGACCACTGAGGAGCTCAAAAAGTTGTACCGTCTGTGGACTCCTAGGACCGGTGTGCCGTAGACTCATTTTGTGTTGCTGCTTAGTAGTTCAGGAGCCACATATTTTTTGGCTCTCCCTTGTTCTTTTCTTTGACAAAGTTGTATGTCTCAGCCTTTGTATTACCTATGTGGATTCTGCTGGCTTTTTAATTTAAGGTCGGATATCGTAATGATTTTTATCTAAAAAAACATGGGCTAGCTAGCACAAACAAATCTCTGGTAGTTTTACAAATCTCTCTAGAAAAATATCTTGCTAGATCCTTCATGCCATGAACTATTTACATGTATTTTTTTTCCTAGATAAATATTCCATACATGCGAGACGAAAAGACCTAGCAAGACCTAGCAAGATATTCCATACATGCCTAGACGCTGTGAAAGACGCAAGGGCTCCCCAATTTGGATTTGTACGGCGGCGGCGGCGGCGGGCGAGAGCGATGATAAGCCGGCGGTTTCTGTACATGGTACTAAACAACTACATGCACGCGCCCTCCGCCTGGTACACACTTCGTCGCATCGACCCATCTCGGCTCTTCTACCCCAATTTCTCGCCCGGTAGCCCAGCTGCGGCGTCGGCGGCGGCAGAGGAGTACGTGCGCCTGCCCGATCCTGTCATGAGCTTCTACCCTCCCCACTCGGCACACAACGCCGGTAGCATGGACTTCGCGCTCCTCGGCGGCCACAGCATGGATAGGATCCTCGCCCTGGACCACACGGGTCGCGCCATCCTCTACGATGACGATTCGCACGCCGTGCACGCGCTGCCGCAGATGACGGCGCCCAAGTGGTGCCGCACCTTATCCTTCGCTGTCGACGGCGCGGACGGCGTATGCGTCATCGAAACAGACCCCGGATGTGGGTGTCCACGAAGCGACGCGGCACGTACCATCTGGACACGTCAAGCGGAGCGTGGAGCAAGGCGGGGAACTGGGCGCTGCCGTTCCGGGGACGCGCCGTGCCGTTCCCGGAGTACGGCCTCTGGTTCGGCGTCTCGGCCAGGGACGCTGGGCACATCTGTGCGTCTGATCTAGCTGCCGCCGCCGGCAAGAGACGTCCACCGCGAGCTGACCACGTGTGGGAGGGCTTCGCGGTGCCCGAGGGGTTCAACGAGCTGGAGTCGCAATCGTACCTTGTGCACCTCGGCGATCGCCGGTTCTGTGTCGCCAAGCTCTTCTAGACGTCGCGGGGGGAATCGTGCGACGAGTACGGCCCCTGGCGTGGCTGTGAATGTCGCGACTACGTCGGCGAGTGCACGTTCGCCACGTTCACCGGCGTTGAGATGGTGTGCGGCGACGACAGTTCAGGCAGATGGCTTCGCTTGATCAAGCACAGGTCGCTCCGCTACAGTTTGGGAACAGACAGGTTGCCTGTGTGTGTACTCTGATTAGTTGGGGTTTTATATATTAGGCCGAGCTATAGAAAATATGAGTGGCTTCAGAATTTAGAAATATCTGAGATATATTTTTCATACAACGGATTTGCTAAATCTCACTCGTCTGAGATTTAACTAAATCTCAGTCACGTCTGCCACCGTCCGTTCAGCATGTGTTGAGATTCATGTTTCTTCACCCGAGCTGCCCGCGCGCGCTTTCGCTGTGCGTTGCTGTGTGCTTTTTGCGGTCTCGCTCGCTGGATCGAAATTAGGTGGGCCTACGGCCTCCCCCGCATGTGGGTTCCTTGGGCTTTTCCCGTGTCGAAATTCTTTTCCGCCCGCCCGTTGGTGTGTGTCGTTTGGACACAGAGGCAGAGCAAGCGGTTGCATTGACTTCCCCTCATCGCACCGTTTGAAACAGTAGAAGCAGAGAGGGAGGAGGAGGACCAATCGAGCACAGAGAAGAGGGGATAGGGGAGCTGGTGCGTCGGAGGGGGTGTCGCCGGCGGGGCGGGGGACGCGGTGGCCCGTGCCCTTCTCGTCGCCAAGTCCGCGAAAGCTCATACAAGGTACAGCCATCTCCGTCCTCGGGGGGGCGGCCTGCTTTTTTTTTGCTTTGATTGTGTCCTCCGTCTAGAGTTCTTCAAGGGGATTTTTCGCGCCCGGGCACCGATCTGAAGTGACGCGAGCTAGGGTTTGCCCCCGTCAGTGCGTAGGTTCGTGCTTGGTTTTCCCCACGGATTGATGGCGTGATTCATGTTTTTGTTGCACTGGGGGAGGGGGGGGGGTGAGGTCGAGCGAGCACCAAATCGTAGGAAATGCAGAGTGTCTGTGGCGGCGGCTTCTATCGATCCGAGAAATGGAGAGATCTTGCCCCGATTTTGGCGGATTTACGTGACCCCGGTTCGATGATTCTTACTGTACTTAGGTGCCCCCCATATATGCGTTCGGAATGTTGAACTCGATATCGTTTTTTTTGTTGGGGATGTCTGTCCTCCTTACCCTGATGCACGCCCCTGCTGTTTGCTTTTGATGCAATTGAGATGCTAGGAGGAGGCACCTAAGTACAGGCACCTAAGTGTGTGCAGGTTGTTTGGATATAGCAAAAAACAGACAATGGATGGATGTTATCTGTACTCACGATTTTGTCTTGTATGTGCTAAGGTGGGGGCGGGGGGGGGGGGGGTCTGTTTTGGGGAAGAGATGGCTACATCATGAGCAGCATTTTTCTTTGTTGCCCATGTGAAAGTAGCCCCGAGGTATCCATCTTTTTTTCCTGTACCAGTGTGGAAGTAAGCTCCCCTGTGTGCATTTTATCTATGGTCAGGTCAGTAACACTAAATGGGAGCTTACAATGCTTTCCACACCCTTTTTGGCTGGTGTTATACTTCTAATGGTCTCTCTGCTTTTTTTGTGCAAAGCGTCTGATGTGTGTGTACAATATGACTTTCCTAGTGGACTTGTTCTGGTTTCTGACTATTTTTGGTGTGTTTTTCTGAAATGAAGTGCAGCGGAGGGGTTAAAAAGGCAGATGCGTTCCCCCCCTTAAAATTCTAGCAGATCATGGGGTGCCCTTTTTTTATTTTTCCACTTTGTTTGGTTGATTGTAGTAATTTTGACCGTTTGTCTGTATTCTGTGTCTAGCTTCATTGGGACTGGACCTCTGTTAGCAGGAGATGTTTTCATCGGGTCGCGGCATGACGCGTTGCCGGATTTTAATTTTTGTCAGCGGAGGGGTCGCGGCATGACGCGTTGCCTATGATTGCTACTGCCAACACACATATGAAGCTAATACCATGTGTTACCCTCTTTTTTGTTTTTTTCAAGGCGCACAAGGTGAATTCCCACTGAAACAGAAGCTACAAGTTCTGGCAGTGACAACCACGATAGGTTGTGCGTTGGCAATGAGATACGCGGCTTGGACAAACCCTTACATGAAGACTTGTGCGACACTGAGATGTCACAAGATTTGTTCTACGAAGGCGTGAAGAGAATGGTATGTGGAATAGAGTTTTTGGTCATCAGCATAGTAATATGGTTTACATCATTGTTCACTCTGTTTCTTTTTCTTATCATCAGATAGCTGGGAGTGTAAAGAGAAGACAAAAACGTTAGAGTGTATGTAAGCAAAACAGGAAGGTAATACGCACCACTCTTGCCTTTTTTTTTTGTTCAATCTGTCCCTTTTTTACTTTCATTACTTTTTGTCTGGTCCGGTCCCTAATGTTTTTGTGTTTTTCCTAGTTGTGTTTGTTGATCCTAGTTTATTTTTGATTTGATAATAGAGGACCAAAACCAATCCATGCAGTCTCTCGTATTTCTGTGAAGTTAACAAACATGTTATCAACAACCCTCATTGCACAAGTTTGGTCAGAAACATGGGTTTTGGGGATGTATTGAAGATCAACGAAGGCTGCCATGTGCTAAGGGCTTTTGTTCAGTGGGTAGCAGACCACACAGTCCCAGAACTTGAGGCCATAGTTATAAATGGTAGGTCAATCCCACCGAACCAAGATTCTGTCAGAGATGTGTTGAACGTACCAGCAGGCAATGAATGTGTAGAAGGTGATGAAGAGGAAGGGAAAATGTGTTTTCTGAGCTTGTTTGGATTAACTGAAGTGCCTCCAATATCATTCTTTGGGAACAAGATAATATCAGACCCCCTGGAAGATGATGTATTCTGCAGATGTTTTATGAGTGTTTGCTTGTCGACCTTTTTGTGTCCAAATTCGAACACAAAACCGAGCACTAAATACATGGGAGCATTGGTTGATGTTGAACTAATAAAGAAACAGAACTGGTGCAAGTTTGTACACAACTGGTTAATACTATACATTGCAAAATATCTTAAACAGAAAGCAAGGTTGAATCGCGTATCTCTCACACTTGGCGGTTGCATATATCATCTAGCGGTGCGTACCTTTCTTTTTTCTCTGTTTATCATAACCTGAGTTTTCTTTCTATTGGCTCTGCCCAGGGTTTTGTTTTTGTTTGTGTGTACCTAATCCATATGCATTTTATTTTTACTTTTTTCCGATAACAAGTGAGATGTCTCGATTTCATGGATTTTGGGCTGATTCAGATGTCTCACACATTACCAAGGATACATGTCTGGAAAGGAGAGTTGATAAAAATATTCAGCGATATGGCAGTGGGAAAAGATGGGAATTATGGATCACGGATAGTGAGTGCAACTATTTTTTTGTTTTCCTTCCCTGTTTTCCCTTTTTACCGGTGTTTTTCATGTTTTAGTTCTCTTTAATAACATTTTTTTGTGCCGTGTCCTTTTTGCCTTATGTTGTTTGTGTCAGATCAAGGAAGAATCAGAAACTTGCTATGCTTGCGACGCAGCTGGTCGTTCAGCTAGTTTCGATAAACGAGTTTTGAAAGATTCGATAGATGTTGTTGTATGCAGTCATGTATCAGAGACGATATATTTATGTTCTTTTTTCTCACAGTGTTACTGAGTTCCTTTTTTTCCCAGCAGTATGTTAAATTTTTTGGTTCCTAGTTCTAATACCCTTTTTTACTTTTTGTTTTTGCTTCCATATATGCGTTTTCTTGGCAAGGATAGGTCAAGGAAGATATCATTACCGCTTTCGAAACTCTTGATATCATGAGACAACTTACATCTATTTCAGATTCCGTGGACACAATCAAAGTAGAGGGATCAGAAAGCCTTCACTTATCACTGGAACTTGAGAATAATTCAGGAAGCAAATTCAAGAGGCCACACGCAGATGATGATGAAGTTCATCCAGCTTCTAAACGGGCACGCCCGGATGTCATTGAATGTCGCAAAGAGGAAGGTATAATCTAGTTTTATCTCTTTTTTTTCTTTTTATATTTTTTGTGTTTTACTTTTTCTCTTTGTACAACTGCTTCTTCTTTTTACGATTTTTATATATCAATCTTTAATTTTCATTTTAACTGTTGTTTCTTCTATCCATTTTCTCCTTTTGCAAACAGGAGATTATAAATGTTGCAGCCAGCAGTCAACAGGTTCAAATAATGAATTAGAGAAAAAAGCCTCCAGAAACAAAGAAGAGAGCGGACCTATTAACTTGTCTGTAGGCCGTATTGAGGTGTAGGCCGTATTGAGGTCTGTTTTTTCTTGCCTTCATTTATTTTTGCATAACCAGTTTTTGCATGCTGAAAATTCTTAATAGGTTTTATTTTCTCTGGTTTTCTACCTGTAGGAAAATTAAAAGGAGCATATAGCTGGTGAGAAGAGTGTCAACTTAGATTACATGATCAAGTCTACAACAGAAACTAAGAAAGCATCTCAAGGAGATAAGATTGAGGCAAGCTCAAGTATGTGAGCTTTGTGCTGACATTTTTATATTAGTTTTCACATCTCTTTTTTCTTCTTTTTTTGCAGTAGTTTTGGTTTTAGCTAATTTTTTCGTTTTTGCTATTTTTTTCAACCACAGGTGTTGATCTACCTGCAACCTTTATTAGTCAACCGCCGCAGGTCGAAGAAAAGAATATTTTTGCAAATTTCTTTGGTTTTAGGAACACAACCCAACCAATCAACAGCGCTCCGAAACTCATTGTGGACTTAAGTGCACCAAAACATTTAAATTTAGGTAATCTATCAAAAAGTCATAAACAATGTCTTCTTCTCCTTTTTTTAGAAGTTGTCCACTAAATCTTTTTTCTCAGCCCATATATTTTTTATTTTTCTTACATGCATAAATTCTTATAAAACAGAGCAAAAGCTTTTCGAGGTTGAGGTTAAGCCAGAAAGACCGACGAGCAGGCGTGCATTTCTTGAACAAGCGAGGAAAAAATATAGATTTAAAGATGATTCAGTACCATCATACAGAATTCACGAGGGCGAAGATGACTATGGAACTAACATCGAAGAAGCGGAATTGTGGCGTCCTATAGGGATAAGAGATGACGAATACAACCAGCTTGTTGAGGTAGCTGCCTTTTTTTTGTGTCTTTGCGATTTTCTCGCATGACTGTATTCGTATATGCATGTCTTTTTTCACTTAACCAACTCATGTTTTTCTTTTAAAAAACCAGGAAAATATCCAGAACGCAGAGGCTAAAGGCGCATACACACACAAAACACCGGATCCAGTGTGCAGTGCGCACAAAAAATGCCCACTCACAGCGTGCTTTGTGCACAGAGACTACCCAGTTACAGTTGTCTCACAGACAAACGACGAGCATTATTGAAGGTGAAAAAGCGACCTAAAACTTCATATTTTTCTAATTCAACTAAATCCTTGTCCTTTATTTTTCTTGCCCCTTCCGCTGAAGCTTTTTCTTTTTTGTTTTAAGTTTTTTTTGTGGAAAATTAGGACCCTGAAGCCGTCTTTCAAATGTAAAAGAAGCCAGTCATCTTCGGACGCAAGCTGTTCACCCAAGAATTTGATGGTAGAATCGAAGACGAGCAGAGCACACCATCTCACAAGGAACCCGACGACCAAGAAAACGTAAATTTGTCTCTATTTTTTTGTTCAATCTGGCACGAAGTTTCTGTTTGGGGGGGAGGGGGAGGGGGGGACATTCACCACGTGCTAAGCTTTTCCTGCACCGACCCAACAGTAACCTCCTAAATTTTTTAGTGTTTAAGTTTTTCGTTTTGGGTTTTCAGTGGTAAGCTGCGTACATCAGGCAAATAGGTTTTGCAACTAAATTTTTGTTTTCATAATCACTTTGACCAGTTGGACACAGGTAGACAAATTAAGCGCATTTTTTCTTTTTTAGGAGTGGACGACTTTTTAACTCGAAATCAGTTGTAAGCCGTGTGCAAACTTTAGCAGCATGGGACAAGAATGAAAAACCAGTTGCATGCACCAACTCATAGTTGCACGCAGCCGAAAACCGGTGCGCAACTAGGTTTCTTTGTTTTTCCTTTTTTCAACCCAGTTGCATATACCAGGCATGGGATGCGCAACCCGGGGGGGGGGGGGGGAGGGGTGGTGTGTGGTGTGGGGCACAGAGCCCAGTTGCAAGTATACGGGCACGCTGTGCGGAACTGAGCATCACAAACCGAACCAAGTTGCATGTACTAGGGCATAGGATGCGCAACCGGGACCCAGTTGCGCGTCCTAGGCATGGGATGCGCAAAACCGGGGGGGGGGGGGGGGGGAGGGGCACAGAACCAGTTGCAACTACCCCCGGCACGCTATGTGAAACTAGGCATCCCAACCGAAACCCAGTTGCATGTACTAGGCATGGGATGCGCAACCCGACCCCCAGTTGCGTGTACTACGCATGGGATGTGCAACTAGGGGGGGCGGAGTGTGCGGGGGGGGGGGGCACGAAAACTGGACCAGTTGCATGTACTAGGCATGGGATGCGCAACCCGACCCCCAGTTGCATGCACTAGGCAAGGGATGTGCAACTAGGGGCGGTGGAGTGTGTGTGGGGAGGGGGTGGGCACGAAAGCCGGACCCAGTTGCATGTACTAGGCATGGGATGCGCAACCCAACCCCCAGTTGTACGCACTAGGCAAGGCATGTGCAACTAGGGCGGTGGAGTGTGTGTGGGCAAGGGGGGCACGAAAGCCGGACCCAGTTGCATGTACTAGGCATGGGATGCGCAACCCGGCCCCCAGTTGCATGTACTAGGCATGGGATGCGCAACTAGGGCGGTGGAGTGTGGGGGGCACGAAAACTAAACCAGTTGCATGTACTATACAAGTTATCCGCAATTTGTCGCGTGCGGGGGGCGGGGGACCATGGGTTCTTTTTTTCATGAATTCCAAGCGTGTTTTTCTCCTTTTTTTAGCTGAACAGGTTTCTGTGTGATTATCTATTTTTTTAAAAAAATTATTCATTGTAATTTACCTTTTCAGGAGCGGTCACCAGAGATACAATTCCTCGGTGAAAAGAACTTCAAGAGTACTTGCAACATGATGACTATGGAGACTGATTCAATTTACAACACACGTTTGACTCTAGGAAGTTCAAACTCTTCTCATGGGAAAGAGAACTTTCAACAGAAAAGATTAATTCCACCAAGCAAATACATAGGTTCTCCGTACGACAATTTCACAAGGAGTTCCATCACAGCGCAGGATGCCAAGTTGTACGAGACTTTGACGACTATTTTTGATTTGCCAGGGTACCAAGAGTATGTTTTTTATCCACGTGTAGAATGCAAATCTTTTGCTTCCCCTTTTTTGTTCTTGTAATTGCAATTCTTTGCTCTTCATTGTATCCTTATTGTCTGTTTAATTAACCTTCGTGCCCTATGTCCTTTTTGGGGGGTGCCTATTTATTGTTTTTGTTTTGCAGCACTTGGGCCATAAACATCGACAACTGCACAGTGTCTTTAGGACAGTTAGGAAAATCTTTCAAAACTGGAGGCTGGGTAGAAGCGTACGTCATAAATGCGTTCTGCGGAAAACTTTTTAGAGACAACCATCCTAGGAAATCAAACAAGCATTTCTTCTTCCACACATCAGCTGTGAGTTCAAATAGAGATAAAGCTTGTGTTTTTGCTCTATGTATTTGCACATTTATTAAAACATTAGCCATTGCTCCAGGAATACTTTCTCGAGAAATACAAGAGTGAAGCCGGACGATTAAGGTGGAGAGATAATGTTATCAGAGGTTTTATTGGAGCAGGTTCAGCTAAAAAATTGCATTTAGTAGAGAGGGTATGTTGTTTTTTGCTCTCACCTTTTTTTGTTCTGTTTTTTGTATAGTTTTGATTGAATTAGAACATCATCCCTTTTAACATATATTTTTTGCAGTTGTATTTTCCTTCGGAGTATGCATCGCATTGGTTTGTATTCGTCGTTGACATAAAAGCTAGGAATTTCATTTTCTTGGATCCACTTTTCGGAGAGAACAACAGCTATCACCTAAATACCAGAGAGATGATGGTAAAAATGAGCTTATATATGATTTTTTCATCTCGAAACCTTATATTTTGGTTATTTTTTCTATTTTTTTCCTTCTGCGTTTTGTTACCCTTTTTTGTTAATTCAAATCCCCCGAATCAAAAACAGATAAAGAATTTCACAACAACCTGGCAAGAAAGCGAACAGAAGAATGTGGAATTCCAAACGTTTGGAAGGATTTACCCAAAGGTGCCAAAACAAATAGGAGGGTAGGTGAACTCAAACCACAATCTTTTTTCGATTCTCCAGTTATTCTGTTTCATTAATTCACTTTTTATCTTTTTTCTCTTTTTATATTTTTTAACCACAATATCGCTTTTGTTTTCCCCCAAACACAGTGATGATTGCGGAGTTTTTGCAATGAAACTGATGGAACTATGGTGCCCTCGGAACCCGATGTCTTGTATATTCTCGATGAAAGACATTCCATATTTCCGGATGAGTCTAGCACTAGACAACCTATTCAATGAGCACAACAAGGAGGAAGCTGGGAAGAACCTTGTTCTGAACTTCAACCTGAAGGCTAGTTTTTATATTTTTTCCCTAAGTTCTTTTCATCTGCGTTTTGTTTAAATTTTTATGTATTTGTTCTGTTTTTTCCAAGCGAATATTAGTTCATGTGCATTTTGTTTTTATGATTCGTTATTCTTATGTTGCATCCTTTTTCAATTTTTATTTTTTTTCCAGGAATTCAAGACGAGATCAAAGCACTGATATAGACTAATTTTTTTGGGCACGGCATGCAAGATGAAGCCCCAAAGGAAACTGACTCAGTTTCTCTTTTGTGAATTTTTTGCAGGAAACTCTTGTGCTCTTTTTCTCTTGTTTCTAGAAATATTATAAGCTTCTGTTTAAGAGCTGTAGAACTCACAGCGCAACAACGATGACATATTTTTTGGGGGCACATTATATTTTCAGTTTTGTCCAGTGTAGCAGACAAGGAGTATGCATGTAGATAATATTTCAGTACATCATATATATCCATCCGGTTACATGTCCTTTTATGGTTTTGCTTTTGACCCACAATTACGACAGTGTCAAATTTTTTCTGTTTTCTATGTCTGCCTCCATATGATTTTACTGCAGGCCTATTTCTATACAGCAATTCTAGGACCAGCAAACACACCACGAAGATCATCCACGTCCTCACAACGACACAACCCAATCAAGACCATGATGAACGCAATGATAAACAGGTAACTGCTGGTCTGCCGCTCAGTTTTTTTGCAATCCCACCCCATGTTCATGTGCTGTCTGGTTGCGGCACAGCTTCAGACTAGTTTTTCTTTTTTAGATCCCGTCAGTTGAGCGGATGGTTGGTGTAGTTGCTGTAGGGTTTTATGTGTTTTTGAAAGTGCAACAGTTGCATTTATTACTTTTTTTTTCTGCCCGCCGCGCCATGACAGCTATAGGTTATAGGCAATCCTGGTCTTCAGTTTTAATTTTTTTTTGTGCTGGCTAGTACTGCAGTATATCAAAATGAAATAACCATTTTTGGTTAAATTTTGCAGCTCACTAAGAATGACTTGTACGGACAATGGATTTTTCTGCTTCGAGCAGTGAAAAACAAAGTTCCATAATATCCATATTTCTACAAATCGAGCGGAAAGCAGAACAAGTGTTTTTAATGCACGTACACAAACTCCTCCGATGAATCTAATTCTACACATTTCCTTTTATGTCCTGTTTTTCTCCACATTTTTTTGGAAACAAATCAAATGAACCAGCCCATCGTTCACATAGAGCCTTTTGATCCTTTGCCAACTAGCTTGATTTGTTCAGCTTTTGTGTTTGTCTGTTCTCCCCTGCTAGGCTTTGCTTTGCACCTTTTGACCTTTGCGCACTCGAGATACCTGCAAAAAAGGTGTATGCCCCTGTTAGTTCTGTGTATTTGATATGAGATTTTTTCATTATCTTTTTTTTAATAAACCAAAAGAATGCTAAAGTCACAGTAAAAAAAAGCATACCAACCTGTCGTCTTCTTAGTTTTCTTCTTTTTCTCGAAACATGCTTTGTCAATGTGTAGATTGGTGCATGTCGCTATATTGTGGCCATATGAACCACAATGACTGCACGTGATCTGCTGCTTTGAGAAAATATGTTCCACTAGTGTCTTCTGCCTTCCACTATCTGTTGGTCGCCCTTTAGAAGGAACGAAGTCAGGATCAACTAGATGATCTGCGTACCCGTCAACTACCTCCACATCAGGCACCGAAGGTTGCTTGCCAGCCTTCTTTGCATTTGCCTCTCGCAATTCTTCCAACTTGCAAAGTTCATCTAGTTTATCTTCTAGTTTCTTGCATTCACTAACCACTAACAAGTACCTCTCATTTGTTTTTGAGCCTTCTGAAGCCAAATCAATAAGCCGTTTAGAGAGTAGGTTGAATCTGAAGTGCGAGTTATCTGATGTGAGCTGCATCGGCACATTGAATTGTTTGTCCCTCAAGTATTTCCTTTCTTTTGGCCTCCACCTATCAATGTAGTACTTGTGTGGCAGTTCAGAGATATTTAGATGAGTAAGAACTCGAAGAACATGGGCACACATCACACCATCCTTTTGAAACTTGCCGCGAATGCAAGAAAAATCCTCGTTTTGAAGGTTGATCAAAACCAAATATCTGCGAGGCCTAACATCTTTTAGAGCAACCAACCTACTTTTGTAGACTTCATATCTTGTGTTCTTCTCAAGTTCATCGACATGGAGCTTCGCAGTGAAAGCTAGCTGTTTCTGAAACTTGTAAAAAATCTTACGGTTACAAATTTTCCCAGCTTGTATCTCAATGTCACTGCGAACCCAATATGTTGCGTCTGTGGTTCTGGTTATTGAGTCCTGTTCTCTTTCTCTTTCTTCTATGTTGTCCATTATCTTATCATACTCACCAAGGAAACTGATCACACAATATGTAGAGCCAACATTGTCTTTAAACACTGCATTTGTCCCTTCACTCCTAGCTGTTGAGTTAATAAATGGGAAGAAATCTGTCTTGAAGTAGACTGGGACAAACTGATGTCTTGTTTTCCACATAATCTGAAGAAATTTCACATGACCAACCTGAAACTTGTGCAACATTTCCTGCCAAAGTTGTTCAAACTCTGCTTGCGTCAACGAATTTCGCAGTATATCTGTGAAATAAAGATGTAGTTCTGGCTGTTTTGCAAAAACCCTACCACACTTCTCCTCCGCTTTCTTCTTGACATGGAAAAAGTAATTACTATGCCTACAACCAGTGAAAACTGCAGGAAGAACATCTTGCATTACTTTATCCTGATATGTGATAACTGTAATTGGAATTTTGCCTCCCATGCAGTGTAGGAAAGTTTCAAACAGCCAGGTGAATGTTGCTGTTGTCTCGTCCTGCAGTATAGCACAAGCAAATAGACAATTATTTCCATGTCCTGTAATGCCAACAAACGGTGCAAACGACATGTTGTAGCGATTTGTCTTATAAGTCGTGTCAAAACTAAGACAATCGCCATATAGATCATACATCCTTCTCGAACTGCCATCCGACCAAAATATGCTTTGAACTTTATTGTGTGGACCAAGCTTGAAAGCATAGTAGAATCTTGGATCATTGGCTTGCTTTTTCCTGAAGTATTCAAGCACTTGAGTCATGTCATTCTTCTTGTTCTCTGAACTTATGGCGTGTCTGACATTGCTCACCTATTTCTTAGTGTAAGGGACATCTTGAATTCCACCTCTTAGATAAGACAGAATTGCCGTCATCTTCCGTGTCGGTAACTTCACTGAGTTAAATGTCCTGATGAACATCTTCTCTTCATCAGTCATGTGCTTGTGCGAAGGCAGGAATTTTGATTCTTCATGGGGGGAAAGTTCATGATTATGTTCTAAGTCAATAGTTATGACATGCCATTTTCCATTTTTCAGTGTGATAACCATCTTGGCTTGACAGTCTGTTATCTCTATGACATTTCATTTCCTTTTCCTTGTGTTCTCGGGTGGCGCAATCCCTGTTTTTTCTTGCTTCCTTAGCTGTTTTTGCTTCTTCCTTTCTTCTATAACAGACTCATCCAGGATTTTACCCGACCTGTTGCACCTGTACGTGTGCCTTGTTGCAGCTCCTGATGCCACCTTTTTTCCATGATAGGTTCCAGCCCTCTTAATGGAAAAACCACAAATCGAAGCATATTCATTGTAGAAAGCATAAGCCATCTCCTCAGAATCAAACACCTTGTTCAAATGAGGCACATGGTGGCTGTGTACTTCTTGACTTCAGCTCTGGGCAGCAACAATGCTGTCACTTTCAAGAAAAATATCAATGTATTCCTGCGTTAGTTGCTCTGCACCAGGCTGTTCTGTTTTTGGCATTTCTTCACGCGGCTGATCCTGACCATCATCACCAAACAGATCTGGGATATCATTCATATGCACCTCTTCTTCATCTGATTCAACATCAGAATCTTCTTTGTCTGCTTGGTGAGTAGTTTCTACACTTCTTTCATCTGTTCCCTTATCTGATTTGCTGTTTGTTCCATTGACCTGATCAGTGCAAGGTTGTACGCCCCCTTGACCTGAATTGTTTTGTTCTTCAATTTCACTATGAAGCCAATCCACTCTGTTGCCATTATCAAGCTCACTCCAGAATGATTGACTTTGTACAAGGCCTTCATCATTCTGACTACTAGAACAGTACCGCCCAGTGATCATGAACATTTTATTCTGCAAATTTTGTCAATAACACACTAGGTAGTCAGGGGGACACGTGGGGATAGGTGTATATAATACTCAGTCCATAAAAATAGTAAGTAGCTCTCTTGAGTACCTCTGCCCCCATAGGTTCATGAATCATGTTCCTGAAGCCTCCAAACAAGTTCTACAACAAAAGCATCGTTATTTCTCTTTTTTTTGGTAGAGCTTTTATTGATTTTATCACCTAAACATAGGTCCAACAAGACTTAGACGAGAATACCTCAATTCCGTCATTAGGATCGGAAGCAAGTAGCATCTCTGTAAAACTCATGCCCGCCCCTGGAACCAAGCTTGTCTGCATTTTTTTTGTTATTTTTTTTTTGTGTTAGTGAAAAATAAGTTTCATATCCATTTTTTTTTTTTTTCATAAATACAAATATGGCTTTTCAAAATACCAAGCACCAAGTACTTACGACAGATTCTCTACGTTCTTCAAACGCGTCACCCCTCAAGGCATCTGCAACCTGCCAAGAAACAACCACAACATCAGTTTTTATGCCCCAACAGGCAGAAAGAAGGTATGCGCGGAATCTTTTTTTGTTAGCACGAACTGAACCACGGGGCCCTGCACCTGTTATTTTTTGCTTCTTGCAAGTTCATTGTTAAGTTTTTTGTCCACTGTGAAAATGTGGGGGAGGGGGGATAGGACTACGATTGTGTTCTTTTTTCCAGTAAAGAATGACTTTTATTCACTGCAGTCAAAAAGAAGTTCATTGTTTTTGGGGGTTTTTTGTTCTTTTACCAGATGAGAATTATCAAACAGTGAAGAATGCCAGGTCAACGACTCGTCCATCCGATCAGTAGGTTTTTGTGTACAAATGATGCCTTCAGCTTCCACTGCAGTCAAAAAGAAGTAGGGGGTATCAGACCTGTAATTGTTTTGAGTCAAAACCATAACTGGACAGTAAGTTCAAGTACAGGGAGTGGGGGGACGTGCAGAACAGGCATACGATCAAACACAACTTGCACTTGTCACTTTTTATGCAACGTCCAGGTGCACTAAGCTTTTTTCCCCTTACCCAGATGATGCAAAAAGAGGACAGTGAAGGAAATTTCCTGCTAATGTAAGTACCTTCATCACCTACACTCTCTCCTGTCTGTTGATCATTGCAACTCATGCCTGTGTGGTTATCCATTCGATTTGTTCTCCTCTTTCTTTCCTTTGGGGAGTGAAAGAAGATCAGATTCGATTTTGTTCAGCCCCTATGTTGTACTCTCTGGGGTTACAAGGGGGGTGTAAGCTGCACGAACTGAGATCTAGATCTAGATCGGGGGTTGCCAATGGCGTCTACAAGGATAAACCATGGGCAGGTAAGCCACAGGAAGAAAGGGAAGGGGGGAGAGGGAGGGGACAAGGGTTTTCGTGCTGCGTTGGAGACAAAGACTCCTATTCCTTTTTTGGGTTTCTTTGTTGCATGACTAGCAACTATTTTTTCTGTCTGCTTTTTGCCCGTTTGTGGCCTTCAATGCTGGGCTCAAAAATATTTCTTTTGCTCGTTCTTATCAGCGTCATATTTTTTCTTTGCGTTTTTTGTGGGCTCCCAACTGATGGTAAACTTCATGGCAGGGGCAAGCCCAGCAAAAAACAAAAGCTAGAAGGCCGCGGTCCACTTTGCGTGACATAAACGAGTCAACACAAGGCAGAGCAAATGGGGCCAAAAACGAGTCATGACAAGGCAGAGCAAATGGGCCAAACAAAACAACGGACACAACAGGGAGAAAACATGACATGAAACGTGACATCATCCACTCGACTGAGATTTTGTGAAATCTCATTCGACTGAGCGATAGTCACTCCCTTCATACAAACATGGCATTCTTCTCAAATCTCAAAGGCACATTAATTCTTCTCAAAGACACGTGCTATATACATCATGCTGTTATGTATCTTCGTAATTTTTGGTGCAAATATGAAATATGTCGCTCTAGTGCAGTTCCCTCTGATAGCACACAAATATTACTCACATTTGACAGGCTGGAAAGCACACTTCTGCTTCTCTGTTTGCTCGACCTTCTTCAAACGGAGGAACAAGGTCAACATTACTTACTTCAGTGCCAATGAAGATGGCATAAACAAAGTTAAGATGGTTTCAATGAAAACGCAAGTCTCTCGCCCTGCTTCCTTGGTCTCCCAAGAAGAAAACACCACCGAACACATCCTATATCTAACCCCAACGCGTCTATGCTAGGCGGGTTTTGTTTCACTTTTTTATTTAATCTGACAATTAACACACTTGTTTGGCCATTGCAAAACAGTGCTGCCCCCAAATAGAATACGCTGCTCAGGGTGTGTTTAACTGTATATTTTCTTCTAGTTTCTACAACTATTTTCATCTATAATCGGCATGTATGGTTGTAGATTATCAGTAACCGCGTATTGTAAGAACTAAGAAGGGCTTCTGACCTTGTTGTAGGAGAAATTTTACTGACACTGTGCTACTACTGCTTTCTTCTAAGGATGATGCACGCGATGGTGGTACCAAGACCATTTCTGTGGTCCATCAAGTGCAAATGTGCAATGAAATTGCCAGTGGGAAACTCTTGAACTATATTTGATATGTGTACATCTTCGTTCTCCCTGTGTTTCCCATTATAAATCTTCAGTAATTCACTAATTCTTTCAAATGAGCTTCTTTTCTTCCTTCAACAAAATAAATCTCCAAAGTATTACATGGAACTTTGTTTTGTCGTCGACCACTTAGAGTCACTACTCAGTACTCACTACCATAGTCATCGTCGTAGTGAGTCGACGCTGCAACCAAGGCCCTGGACCGTGCTTCCCATGTCAAGTCACTAGCACTCAGGATCACTACCTGGATGTATCTCGCAGAGAAGAGTGAATGGAATAATGAGACAAGAGGATGGTGGGGAGGAAGATAAATAAGCCTCTTATCTGTCAGCTTTGTTTCTTATTCTTATTTTACTTTACTTCTCCATGTAGGCGAGATTCACTTCTTACTTTTCTATTTATGCTCTATTAATGCTTAGTGTTGTAAATATGAGCAATTTTCCATAAGATTTAATCCATAAAATAAGTAGATAAGCTTGAATAATGAAATATAAATTAAACTAGTCATGTCATATAAATTGTTACAAATATTGTAGGAAGCATGATCTTGAACAAGGTAGAAGATCACATACACGGCATTGGATGATTGGCTAAACACATGTTGCTGGAGAGTTGTGGTCGTCTGGGAATAGTCGTCGACGCCATGTTTTGGAGATGAAGCCAGTAGTAGCGTCAAAACGCTCCCAAAAATCTTATTGCCTCTCTCCCGTACAGAATCACGAGAGGCGGAGTTCTGGAGGCCTACCATCATGTCCCCGCGGTGCGCGCCGTGGAAAGGATGGAGTTGTCTTTTCGGTGGTGCAAGGTTCCTGAACCGGGAGGCAAATCCATATGGGTTTGGAGTGTACTTAAGACTGGCCTTGCTCGGATGGTGGTGGCCAAATTCTACCCAAAAGAATTGATTGCCTTAAGAAACGTGTGCTTGATCTAATCGTCCCTAATATTATCATTTCTAAAGTTTCTAAAGCCGTGATTCTTCTACACTGCTATGAGGGGGACTCATCTTCTTGCATCACTAATTCATCTGCTCGATGAAGGGCAAAATCATACTTGGATCATTAAATACTTGCATTGCCCTCAAACAAGGTGTTGAGACTATCCCAAACTCTTTTCGCATTGTTGCACGCATGGATATGAGCAAGATGATCAAAATGAAGAGTATTTTGAATGATGGAAAAAATGGTTGAATTGAGTCAATATTTAATATATTCTCTTGGTGACGTGGGGATGACTCTTGGACCTATCGGGTGAGCCTACCCGGTCCAATGCCTAAGACCTAGACTAGATGACTCCTGGACCTATCGGGTGTTATCCTGTGCTACTAGAAGGCCCAACGAAGTCCCACCCACAAGACTTGCGGGTCAAGACAAGAACTCCTATACGTAGTCCACTAGGACTCATGTAACCCCCTCCTGACTGCATATATAAAGCCAGGAGGAAGGAGAGAAAAAGATCATCCAATCTGGGATCCAATCTAGAGAGACGTAGATACAAGCCACAACTAGACTAGACAATACATGGGATACCCCGTACGCCTCACCATGGCATCACCTTTGTAAACAGCTCGACTATTTTGCCATAATACAGATCAAACAAGCAGGAGTAAGAGTTTTACCTCTACGAGGGCCCCGAACCTGGGTAAATCATTCTCCTTGTTAGCCGTCAAGACTACCAGCTCGTACATCGTTCCTCTACTCGAAACCCTACCGGCTCACCAAAGGGATTTATCGACACGAATCTTCGACAATTGGCATCAAATTGTTTGGATCGAGAGGATAAAATCCATATTTCACACTTCTCCACAAAGAAGTATGTGAGCTAAGAACGCGAGGTTCCATTTTAAACTTCTACAAAGAAATGTCATTAGTGTTAAGTATAGTAGGAGGTCCAACGCTAAGAATGTGTGTCATTACGGAAATATCATGTATGCTATGTTAGTTTGGTGGTGCAGGCACTCTTGAATTAGCCCCAAAGCCATTTTATATGAGTGGTGGGGTATTTTTTTGCACTCTACTTTCCCTAGATTTGGCTGCAGCCTTCGCCTTTGGTTTTAGCTTCTGCTTTAGCCTTAGCATCGGGATCCTCTACCCGTCTAGTAATTCAACAGCAAGCTCGGCATCACTAGCGCCGGGAGAATTAGTGGAGATGTGTCCTTACACTTAGGCTTACGCATCGTTTTCACGAAAAGC
Organism: Alopecurus myosuroides; assembly: GCA_028641055.1. Lineage (NCBI taxonomy): Eukaryota > Viridiplantae > Streptophyta > Magnoliopsida > Poales > Poaceae > Alopecurus > Alopecurus myosuroides. Next base: position 315,120,352 of record CM054060.1, on the reverse strand, counting down.
TTCCGCACATATGTAAATAGGGTTGTTGAGTGATCTTTGTAACATCCCAAGTATGAAAATACCCCTAGAATGTTTGATTTCCTGTTTAATTAAAGTATTGCATCATGTCATCATGTTTATTCCTTTGTTGCATTTGTTTCTTTTTGTTTTGCATCTGTTCTTAATTGTTTTCATAATGAAACTCAAACAACTTCAATTGTTTACTTCATACTTGTCATGTTACAATCTTTTTCAGATAAGAAATGCAAATCAAAACCTCTTTTGTTCCCATTTAATTCCATAATGATCACTTATTAAATTGTTGGTTTTAATCAAACAAATAATTTCCAAATCCCCTTCAAATTCAAATCAAATGCATCAAGCAGAACCAATTTGAACTTATGAACATTATCTAAACCAATCAACTAATTTAACCAAGTTAACAATAGGGTTCACCCTATTAAAATGTTTGTTTTCATAAATGATCACTTAATATAAAAATTCACCCAATTTTGGTTTAAATACAAACAGCAAGTTAAACTCCAACTTTGTGAAAACAAAAGTTAGCATTTGTTTGCTATTAACCTAAATAGCTTAACCTAATTTTTCTAATATTTTTACTAACCTACAAACCATCCTTTTCTTCCATTTTTGTTTTCAGCAAAAAAAAAACGAAACGAAAAAGGAAAAAGAGAACTCACCTGCGAGGGGGGGGGGGCCAAAGTGGCCCAGCCCACTTACCTTGCGCGCCTGGCCCGGTACCCTTTCAGTTAGACGCCCCCGTCGTCTTCAAAGTGTACGGCGGCGCATCCGGGGGCTCCACGACGGCAGCCGTGCCCCGTCGACGGCCAGGAGCCACGCCATCGGCCTATAAGACCCCCTAGACCCCCTAGGGCACAGCGCGCTACCCTAGATCCCCCTCTCCCCTCGAGGCCGCCGCCTTTTCTCTCTCTCGCCGCGTTTCCTTCCCCTCTGTCCGCTCGCCGGAGATTTTCCTCTGAACCCGCCATGGCCACATCCACCTCGCCGCGCCTCCCACCTTCCTAGCTGTCGGAATCGAAACACCACCTTCCCCTCCTCCGTTTAAACACCCTATCTACATCGGAGACCCGCGGAATCGACGCTGCCATCGTCGACATCGCCTCCGGCCACCGCGGCGCCATCTCTGAACATTTGCTCGCCGTCGTCGCTGTCATACCTCTCGTCGTGATCCAGCTGCTGGAATCGCTCCGCCACTTCTTCCTCAACCTTCTGGACACCCGCACGAGCCCGGAGGTCTTCGGTAGCAGCGCCGCCGTCCACGCCGCTGTCGCCTCGCCGTCGAGTTTCCCCCACGGCAACCTCCCGGTGAGCAGCCTTGGTCCTCCTCCTTCCTCTCTGGGCGCACGCGTCCGTGCACGCAACACCACCACCCCAGCACAGCACCTCGAGCACATCAACGCGACGGTGATCGCCGCCGGGGAGTTCTTCTCTATCGAGTTGCATCGAGCGCGAGTTTCAGTTAAATTCAGATAGCGTTTCTGAAACTTAACCTTGTTGCGAAGGTGTTACTGACAACGAACTGAAAACAACGCAGCGGTAGCAGGCAGTGCAGCGCAAGGGCAGGTCCAGGGATCGAGCCCTGGCTCCCGCACGGGATAAAAATCCCATCTTTTTTCCACCACAGCGCTGACAGGGAGGGCCCCCTGTCAGCCACTCACTAGCCACACAAGCCCACAGTGCCCTGGGCCCCCCTGGCAGTGCCTAGGGTAGGGTACTGTGCGGTGTAAAATGTTTTTGAACCTTTCTGGTTTTAAATCAAGGTCCTTTTATTTAACAGATTGGTCCCTGGTTTTAAAAAAAAAACCTAATAACTTTAGTTTTATAACTCCAATTAATCAAAATAAAATATGTGTGCTGATCTAAATTAAATTGTCTACCTATTGGTACCAATTGTTTTCTGTTTTGAATTTTCAAAATGCAATTCAAATTTGAATTCAAATAATTCAATTGCAATTTGCTAAAATTCATAACTAATTCATTCTTAATCCAATAAATGCAAATAAAATATGTTTTCCATGCTATTTAAAATAACCTTTTCAAATATAAATTTTGTTTCATGGTTTGAATAATTTAAATTGCCTAAATAATTTAAACCTTGTTTAATTCATTTAAATTTGATAAAATCATAACTTGCTCAAAATAAAATATTTTTGAACATGCAAAATATGTTTTCAAACCATCAAAGCATAAACTTTTCAAATGTGAATTTGAATTTATGTTTTGAACAAATAAAAATTCAATTAAATTCAAACCTGTTTTAAAATCATTTAAAACTTGTTTAATATTGTTTAAGTCATAATAAATTCATCCTAACTCCAATTTCAATATTTGAAACATGTAATCCAACTAAAATCTGATGGTCTTTTCAAATATAAACTTTGTTATTTGTTTTGAACACTTTAACTTGATGAAAAAAACAAATGCTTGTGTGACATCTTTAAGTAACCAAACTTTCTAAACTTAACAAACATTTTCCAAACTTGTTTTATTCTTTTACCACTTGCATCTATTGTTGTTATTATGTTGTTATCATCATGCATGCATCATGGTAATCAATTTCCACATGGTAATTAAATTGTAGATCATTGTTACCACTTAATTCATGGACTCTTGCCATATGCAATCCAATTGCATATGGGTCCATTTAAATTGTGTTACCATGTTAGCTAGTTTATTTTGATGCAACCATTAACTTGACATGCATCATCCCATGATTGTGCACTATGCCATGATATTGATTGTCTATCTTTCTGCATTGTCTGTTTGCTTCTTCTCGGATAGACGACGACGTTGATACCGACGATCTTTACGACACCCCTTCTGAGGATCTAGCTCAGTACCCGGCTACTGGGTTTGCAGGCAAGTTATCACTCACATGAACCACTGTGTTCCTTTCAACATTGGTTACCGATACTTTCCGTTGTTCTTTTCTGCTAGCCTTAGTAGTAGTTGTTTCTGTTACGAACCTATCACATGAATCCCTTAACCCTGATATTGCCTCACCTCCATTCCTACAACCCCATTGTTTGAGCCAGTGTCTTACTAGCATGCTTAGGTTGTTTTGCTCGAGTCTGTTACCCGTTACTTTCTGTTATTACTACTTCTATCATGTTCTGGGGGCTCGATGTTAATCAATCAACCTGTTATTAATAATATGCTGATAAGGCACCGGCAGGAGGCCCTGTGTGGTTTTGGAGCCTGCTAGTGTCGACCCTAATAGGAAAAGGGTCTTGTCTACTGATCCATGATGAGCGCACTAACCGCATGTGGGAAGCGAGTATGGGTGCCCCCCTCAATTTGATTCGATTCGCATCTCGTCCAAATCGCCTCATTTAGTTCGTGTTTTCCATTTGCCGCATGCATGTTTTTGCGAGCCCAGCGCAGGGTGGAACTTTTGTAGTTGGCATATAGGGGGACACGGTCTTAGAGTGCTATGAGGGTCCCTTTTCTTCGGGGCTTGATTAGCCGTGCGCCCAAGGTTCTTTGGGCTTGATGCGAAGAAGAGTTGAGTTGTGTAGAGTGCCCCGCTTGGTGGGAGGCATCCCATCTGGCGGGTTATTCTTGCGTGTACGGCCAAATTGGTGCAACCCTGCAGGGATAAATCTTCTCGAGAAGCCGTGTTTTCCGCGGTTATGGTTGACTTGGTGAAAGTACTGGCTAACAAGTACTCAGAACAACTTACACCTAACTATTGATGAATTGACTAGTAATAGACTTATTGACATAACAACTGGATCCATTATTCATTAATTCAACTGTGTGAGTTATCCTCGGATTGCTTCTTTGGATAAGGGGCGAGATCCAGGATGGTTTTGTTTGATGTTATCTTTCAGTTGGTTACTATACGCTATCTTATCTCCTTTCTGTTAGCTGGAAGTTGTAGTAGTTTCTGTAGTTGGTTAGCGCAGCCAGTTGCAGCATCTTTCGTATCCCCTTTCTTCCGTTGAACCAAGGCATCTGTACTTGGTGTTGACGGGTTACACGTTGGTGAACTGTGAGTCTTGCTTGCCAGTACGTTGTTGTAATGACCCCTTTGGGGCTGTGGTTTCCGCAGACTACGCTTACGAGGATCCAGGTGACGGCTACTACGTGGAGTTTGACGAGGCTGCCGACGAGTAGATAGCGGACCCGGGCAGGATCCGAGACATCGTGGATGGGCTCCGTCTTTCTTTCATTTTCCCGGCTTCTTAAGCCTATTTGGATTTGTCTGTACTCAGACCCCTTTGAATGCTTCCGCTGAGTTGTAATGATGCTATGTTGGGACATGTGTCCTCTGGATGATTGTATTTGCTATTCTCTGCCCTAGTGAGGGCCAATTGCAACTTATTTCAATCTTTTGTGTCTTAGAGATATGTTGTGTTATCCTTTTGTTCAAAGCCGTTGACGTACCATGTGTGTATGGTATGAAGTACGTCAATGGTAGTGTCCTGATTTCTACGGGATAGTTTACATCGACGGTGAACAGTAACGGTTGGTTGTCGCACATAAGTGCTGGCCTACTCGTAAGAGGACGCGGGAGCCGGTAAGCCCCGTAATCCAATCAAAATACTGTTCAGTTCGTACGGTGAGTATCCTCTAGAAGTCCGGGTGCGACAATCTTACATAAGTGTATGGGACCTATCGTAGTATTTTTGATAAGAGCGTCGAACCCAACAATGAGAAGAAGGTGTTGACGAGTGTTTTTAAGCAAGGTTTCACTTCAAATGCTACGAGAAAGGTTTTTTTAGGTTCTAGTGACAATGGGCAAATAAAGAACAAGTAAATAAAAGTAAGAGTAAATAATTGCAGCAAGTGGACGAATACTTTTTAGCAAAAAGTACAAACCGGTGGTGTTACTTATGATGGTTAAAACATTCTCGAGAACACACGGGAGGATTTGCGAAGTTACTTTCATCATATTTTATTGACTAATATTCATCATTTTGATAAGTGTTGTGTGGGTGAACCTATACTAGTGCATTGTCCTATCCAAGACAAATGCACACTTATGATTACACTCCTTGTAAGTATCCGCAACTACAAGAAAGTAATTAAGATAAATCTAACTGTCGCAATAAACTTTGAGATCCTATGGTCCCTTGTGTAAAAGTTTGAAAACTAGGGTTCTGGTTTTTTATCACTCTGGCAACCCTCCATAAGCTAACCAGTACACAATGCATTCTCCTAGGACCTTGAAAGGTCGGTACTATGTAGTCGATGTTCACACGACACCACTAGAAGAATATCCCCACAACTTAAATATAAAACCGTTAAATATTATTCAGCAAAACATGACTATCGAGGACACGACTTCTCCCATGTCCTCAAGAACTAAAGGAATTACACACAATAAATCATATAGATCATGATCAGAGGTGGTGTGTAGATGGATAACAATCTGGCCATAACAAGAATTCACTGATAAAACTGAATAACATCAACTACAATGGAGTAATCAACACAGATAAAGAGATCTGGATGAAGATTACAAGTTATAACTCTTATCATTGCACTGGGATGAGATGGTATGAATACGATGAGGGTGTCGATGGTGGAGATGATGTTGACGATGGGCCATTTGATGCCCGACGTGATGACGGTGACGATTTCCCCCTCCGGAGGAGGGGAAATTTCCCCGGTAGATTTATGTCTGTTGGAGGGTATTTTTCTCGCTATCTTGTTTCCGCCTCGAGATGGCGATGGTAAAACTATTCGGGGGCTCTCCTTGATAAATTAGGTCATAGGGAAGAAGTATGCCAAAGGGGAGCCGAAGAGGGGCCACAGGGGACAAGGCGAGTAGGGGGTGCCGCCATAGGTTGGCCCGTGCCCTCGGATGGCCTGGCCACCTTGCAGCCCTCCTCTCGGAGATTTTTATATCTCCGATAATTTCTCCCAGAAATTTATTTTCTATTTTTCTAGAATTTTCCAAGCTCTGGAAGTGGAGTCCCTTAACATATGTGTTTCCCTCCTCATTTCGGACTCTACAAAACATGCAATATAATATAATTAATGCATTATAATATGAAATATATCAAATGAATAAGAACAAATTATGATATAAAATAGTGATGAAAAATGGACTTATCAGCTCCCCAAGCTTATACTCCACTTGTTCCCAAGAAAAAATTGAGCTCGGTAAACATGACCATAGGTTCATGGAGTGAAGTGTTGATAATAAAGGATACAAATATGAAGTATTAGTATTTAGTCAACAAACACTAAAACATTCCAGTCAGCAACTTTTTCTCATAAAAATTCTCAAGAGCAAGTAATGGTACAATTACACATAAAGGTAAAGCAAAGTGAAAACCTATAGAGTCATGACAAACTGTGTTCTTGGTCAGAGAACAACGACAAATAAATCTTACATTTCGACTAGAGTCTATGAAAGAACAATTTGTTTAACAAATAACATATGAATTAATTATCAGATTGTATTTACATGAGTTGGGAACTCTCAGGATTACATACTCATAAAGAAAGTGAAAATACAACCTATGGCCTCCGGTCCTATTTTCTTTGAAGAGACACCACTAGTGAACCTATGGCCCCCGGTTCTATTTTCTCATAATTACAACCTTCTTTAAATCAGTTTCATAATGGTTTCCTTACCGTTTAGTTTTTACTCTATCACTTTTCAAGACTATATACGTTTAATTCTCCTATTTTTAGTAAGACCGGAAGATTGACAACCTTACGGAAAGTTGGAGCAAAAGATAGTTTGTGTTTGTGTGTGTGTCCAGATTCCACGTTGGTTGACGCGCTAGAAAACAAGCAACCTTCTTCAAGACTACAAAGTCCGACTGGTTCGATAAACCCTGATTCCTTAACTGGGTGTGATGGAGGGATGATAACCCGGTAGGCTAACGTCAAGGTGTAACTCGGCCCAAAGGGAGCTGCGCAAGACCCGACTTAAGGAAAAGGAGTTTCTAGAAGGCCCAAGAGCGTAGGCCTCGTGACCCGGATTGTGGGTTCCGATAAGGAAACTTAGGGTTTGTAAGCAGTGCCCGGGTAGGACTCCGAGTATGCCTTGGATAGGAAGCCAGGGGGGCCGGATATTATATAAACCGGCTCCTAGGGTTAGATTAGACACGAGTTTTACTAGCTATTCGAGTATCCTTTGTAACACGAGAGTTGAGATAATATATTCAGATCGGAGACTCGGCGACTTGATTGCCGGCTACCAGATCGCCTATCACCATGATTTCCCTTGAGCTAAACCCTCTCCCAAACACCAGAGTCGAATTGCCCCAAGATAAGTTACCCCCGGTAACGTCTGCCGTGATTATCCCACGACAGTTGGCGCCCACCGTGGGGCCTACGTCCAAGGGTGTTTACATCATGGGAGAAGCTTGGGAGAACATGAAGAACCTCGTCATCGGCGAGATCTACACCAACCCCGAAGGAGAGAAGATGGTGGATGATTTTGGCTAGGGGCCAGAGTCGAATTTGCTCGAATCCGGATCTGTCGTTACAATCGGCCGAGTCAACGTCTTCATCAGCATGGTACGTACGTCTGGTTCAATCCCTGATGATTTTGGATTTGATTCTATATCAGGAGAGGCCACCTGCGTTTAGTTGGATGGAGAAGAATCGGTCGGGACAGTAGATCTGATAGAAGAGCCCACAACGAAGAGGGAACAGCCGGAGGAGCCGGCATGGACCCCGCGTGGCCGGGTCATGAGAGAAGATGATACCGAGTCTATCCTGCACTTGCTGGAGGACCAGTACGAGGAGGATAGCTGCGATGAGGAGGAACATGAGTCTTCTCCAAGCATCGTATGCCAGGTCGCGGTCTACACGGTCCCTGCAACCAATCTCAATCAGGGGGACGAGACTACGGCCGCGGTCGGAGCAGCGCGAGCACTGGCCCAGCAGCAAAACCCGGCTGACGGAAATCCGTTTCTTTCCCGGGTTGATGGAGAGTCGGCTTCAGTCACCAGCCGGGCAGCGGATAGCGAATTGCAGGCGAATATGTTCGGGTTTATGGCGAACAGGACGCCAGGGACGGGTCCTTCGAATCCACAGCACCCGACCCTGTTCAATAATAACATGATCCTGGATCCCACGGTGCTAGCTACGGTGATAACCATAGAGAACGCAGCGGCGCGTGCTAGGGATCTGGATGTAGCCCGTCGCGCATTGGAGCAACAGAGGAGAGATGTGGAAGCAGAAAAGCAAGGGATAGCCACACGCCAACGTGAGCTGGATGCATTGGAGAACCGGCTCCGGGTTGAGACAACCAGGGTGCATCAAAGATACCAGACTAGATTACCGGCAATGGGTGGGGTCATAAACCCGGCCGCACTATTAATCACACCTCAGGATCAGCCAATCCCAGCTGCGAATCAAGAAACTGTGCATCAGCCCGAAACCGGAGGAGGACAGCCGGCAAACGTGCAGGCCGGGTTACCCACATTACAGACCGGGGTCGCTGTTGGCAACACGGCACCACCACCACCACCACCACCATCACGATTTCACACGCCGCCAGGTCACTTTAACAACCCCATGGATAATGTATACGCAGCAACAATAGCATTGGATCGCATCCCCGTAAGAGAGTCACCCCACGCGGAGGAGACCCGGCGGGCGATAGATTTATTGCGCACGGCAGTGGCACAACAAGTTAATTACCCGGATAATAGGAGTGGAATGCATGGGACGCCATATATCAGCCGGCAGCATGGCAATGCCGGAAATATTCAAACAAGTTCAGCGCGACAGAGGGCAGAGCAGCAGCAAATGCCGCCTCCTCCCCGCGTTCAGGCAGCACCAGCAGCATCAGCAGCACAAGCTATTGTGGATAGTTCCAGAGCCAGGCGAGCCGCGGCCGGGTCTGCGGTGCATGGACCAGCAGCAGCACCACGTCCAGCCGTACCCCCCGCAGGATCGCATGTTTCCCGAGTAAGGCCGGTACTGACTAATCTTGCTGGGCCCAAGTGTCTGTCGGATAACATCAGGGCTGAGCCTTACCCGGATAAATTCAAGGAACCGGGTAAAGTAGTGAATTATGAGCCGACTATGGATCCGAAAATCTTCAAGCCAAGTTCATGTACTTAATGATGTCAGAAGGAGCAGCAAAATTGTGGTTCAACAATCTACCGGAAGGATCTATCAAATCGTGGGGTGAGTTGAAAACTGCGTTTATCAAGCACTTTCACGGAACGTGCAGGAAGTTGTTTACTATCGATGATCTAGAACGGTATGTGCAAAAGAAGGGAGAATCGGTGCACAGCTGGGTGCGCCGGGTTATGGAGATACTCCACTCATCCAGGACATTCAGCCGAAGGATGCATTACAAGCTATGGCAAAGACGTGCAAGTATATACCTTTAGTGCAAAAGCTAACTCGCATGAAATATAGTCGGAATGCTTCAGAGGTTACGATGGGAGAGTTAATGGACGCATGCAACAAGCACGCCGCAACGGATACCACAGAAGAGGATCTTGATGATAAGAAAGCAAAAGCAAACACGAGCAATAATGGAAGAACCGGCAATGGATCTACGCCGGGTAACAATGGAGGTAACAATGGAAACAACCAGAATAAGCGCTCGTTTGAAGGAAGTTCCGAGTTTGTCGCCAGTACAGAAGCCGAGTCTTCGAGACCCAGAGCAGAAGGAAATTTCAATGGAGGAAACCATAACGGAGGAAACTACCAGGGGCCACCAAGGCCAGGTAACAACTGGGATGTCTTCAAAATGGCGTGGCCGAAACACAGTAGGAACGGAAGGCCGGCTAACCACTCATTAGAGCAGTGTGTGGACTTACAGATATGGAAGAACGAGGAAGTAAACAAGGCTATGCGAGGTGCAGGTCGGGGAGGAGGACCGGGTCCGGGTGGAAACCCGGGCAACGGCCCACCCCCAGAAGGCAACCTAGGAGGTGGAAATCCGGGTAACAACCAGGGAGGAGCTGGAGGTTTCCAAGCTAACCCCAAGCAGTTGGGACAATATCACGTACATACGACAGGAACTTCCAACAAGGATAGAAAGATACTCAAACGAGCAGTGAACGCGGTAATTCAGCTATTCCGAGATACCTGAGATGGCCGGATCAAGAGGTGACGTGGAGCAGAAGAGATCACCCGGAAACAATAGAACATCCGGGTGTGTTAGCATTGGTGGTTGCGCCACAGGTTAATGGTTATGAGCTGAAAAAAGTCTTAATGGACGGTGGAAGTAGCATCAACATCTTATATTGGGAAACTTTCTTACGCATGGGTCTCAAGGAGTCTCAACTATAGAAAAGTTCAACAATTTTTCATGGGATCGTACCAGGTCACTCCGCGTGCCCCGAGGGAAAGATCACTTTGGAAGTTGCTTTTGGTGAATCGAAGGACAATTTCAGGGTTGAGTGGCTCACCTTCGAGGTGGTGAAGTTGCGTAGTCCTTATCACGCGCTATTTGGAAGGCCGGCTTATGCTAAGTTCATGGCCAGGCCGTGTTACGTATACCTACAGCTAAAGATTCCGGGTCCTAAGCAAACCATTACCATACATGGAAACCGGATTATAGCAGCTGAGTGTGACGAAGGAGACGCGGCAATGGCGGAACAGGCCTGCAGGAAGGAAGAACTCAAGTATTACCGGTCTCAAGTAGACCCGGATGACAGAACAACGTTGAAGAGGCCGAACACTGAGGATGAGAGAGCAAAATTCAAAGCAGCACAAGATACCAAGATGGTGGCCTTTGTCGAAGGTGATCCCTCTAAGCAATTTGCTATAGGATCTAACCTGGACAATGAGCAGGAAAAAGCACTCGTGGAGTTTATTCGTTCGAATCAAGATGTTTTTGCTTGGACGCCTAGCGATATGCCGGGTATACCCACGGAGTTAGCAGAGCATAGCTTGCATGTTGATCCCAAATCTAGGCCCGTGAAGCAAGGCCTGAGAAAGATGAATGAGGAAAGAAGAAAGGCTATAGGAGAAGAAATTGCTCGGCTATTAACAGCCGGCTTTATCATGGAGGTATTTCACCCGGATTGGTTGGCAAATCCGGTTCTCGTGATGAAAAAGAGTAATGAGTGGAGGATGTGCATTGATTATACGAGTCTCAACAAGCATTGCCCAAAGGATCCGTTTGCCCTTCCGAGCATAGATCAGATCATAGACGCAGTGGCTGGAAGTGACCTATTATGTTTCCTAGATGCGTATTCCGGGTATCATCAGATCAAGCTCAAAAAGGAAGATTGGGAGAAAACATCGTTCATAACCCCTTTTGGGGCCTTTTGTTACAAAACCATGACTTTTGGATTGAAGAACGCTGGCGCAACCTATCAGCGGTGTATTCAGAAGTGCTTTGAGGACCAAATCGGACGCAACGTTCATGCTTATGTGGATGATGTGGTGATCAAGACCAGGAAAGCGGAAACATTCATTGACGACTTAAAGGAAACATTCAAGAATCTGAGAAGATATCAGATGAAGCTTAACCCGACAAAGTGTGTGTTTGGAGTTCCAGCAGGAAAGTTACTCGGCTTCATAGTCTCAGAAAGAGGGATTGAGGCAAACCCGGACAAAATCAAAGCTATCCAGAGTCTGAAAAAGCCGGAAAACCTGAAGCATGTTCAGAAACTTACAGGGTGTGTAGCAGCGTTGAGCCGGTTTATATCAAGACTCGAAGAGAAGGCAATACCCTTGTACCAGCTCTTGAGGAAATCCGATAAATTCGTTTGGGACCAAGAGGCGGATGAGGCGTTCGAGGCACTAAAGAAGCAGTTATCTGAGGCACCAGTTTTAGCAGCCCCGGGTCCTAAAGAGCCCATGCTACTATACGTTGCGGCCGGGCCCCGGGCGGTTAGCGCAGTGGTCGTTGTTGAGCGCAAGGAGGATGGGAAGATCACCCGGTTCAGAGGCCGGTTTATTACGTCAGCGAGGTATTATCAGAGGCAAAACAACGCTACCCACATTGGCAGAAGCTAGTTTTCGAGGTCTTCATGGCCAGCCGGAAATTGAAGCCGTATTTTCAGGAACACCCCATAACAGTGGTTAGCTCTATACCAATGTCGGATATCATCAGGAACTCGGATGCAACAGGTAGAATAGCCAAGTGGGCGATCGAGATGGGAGATTATCACATCAACTACGAGCCCAGGTCAGCAATCAAATCTCAAGCTCTAGTTGATTTCATTAATGATTGGACTCACACAGGCATGCCCACAATGACACCAAGTTCCGAGTCTTGGATAATGCACTTTGATGGTTCCAAGCAATACGAGGGATCAGGAGCTAGAGTGGTGCTCACATCACCCAAAGGAGACAAGTTGAGCTACGTGTTGCAGATTCACTTTGATTGTTCCAACAACGTGGCCGAGTATGAGACATTATTGCACGGACTGAAGGTAGCCAAGGAGATGAACATCAAGAGGATACGATGCTATGGAGATTCGGACCTTGTGGTACAGCAGGTCTCAGGAACTTGGGATAGAAAAGATGCAACTATGGCAGCATACCGCAGAGAGGTGGACAGGGTTTCCGGGTGCTTCTCCAGGTATGAGGTGGAGCATATAGATAGAAGAAAGAACGAGGCAGCAGATGCACTCGCCAGACTCGGCTCGCGCAGAGAGCCGGTTCCACCCAATGTTTTCCTGTACGAGCTATGGCGGCCATCAGTTAAAACCGAGTCTGAGGAAGAGGTGGCTAACCAAGACCCGGATTTGGAGCTCGTGGCCACAGTTCGTGCTGTTCCCGAGTGGACAGAGCCGTTTCTGGCCTACCTATCACGGGGCGAGTTACCACAGCAGGAAGTATTAGCAAGGCAAATTCTGAGTCGAGCAAAGGGATATTCTATCATCAATGGGGAGCTGTATAAAAGAAGTGCAGCAGGAGTGTTTTTACGCTGTGTAGCACCAGAAGAGGGCCGGCAGATTCTGAAGGAGATCCACGAAGGTGATTGTGGGCATCATGCGTCCACAAGATCCCTTGTGGCCAAAGCTTATCGACACGGTTTCTTCTGGCTCACAGCCCTAGCAGACGCGGAGCGCTTGGTAGCAAGGTATGACGGATGTCAAAGGTATGCTCGCCAAACCCATGTGACGGCTATGGAATTGCGGACTATCCCGTTAACCTGGCCGTTTGCTGTTTGGGGTATGGATATGGTTGGCCCCTTTCACATGTCACCTTGCAAAAATACACATCTCTTGGTGGCTATTGATAAGTTTACCAAGTGGGTCGAAGTTATGCCAGTTACCAATTGTGAAGCAGTTACGGCAGTCAAGTTCCTGAAAAGGATTATCTATCGGTTTGGGTATCCTCACAGCATAATAACGGACAATGGAACCAACATGTCCTTAGGTGAGATGGAAAAATTCTGTGGAAACAATGGCATCCGTTTGGACATAGCCTCAGTGGCCCACCCACAGGCTAACGGACAAGTGGAGAGGGCAAATCAGGAGTTGCTTCGTGGATTAAAGCCACGGCTGCGAGTCCCGTGTATCAGAGCTGCTGGTGCATGGGTTGAGGAGTTACCTTCAGTGGTTTGGGGAATCAACACCACACCTAACAGATCTACTCAGATGACGCCGTTTTTCATGGTTTATGGTGCAGAGGCGGTGTTGCCGAGTGATATTATTCATGACTCGCCTCGAGTGTCGGCTTATGTCGAGGTGGAGAACGAGAAGACCCGGCAGGAAGTTGTGTATATGCTAGAAGAACACAGGGAACAAGCCTTGGAGAGATCAGCCATATACCAGCAGGATTTGAGAAGATATCACAGTCGGCGGGTCAAAACCCGGGTCTTCCAGGAAGGAGACCTGGTTCTGCGCCTGGTACAGTCAAAGGAAGGAAAACACAAGTTATCTCCACCATGGGAAGGACCGTTCATTATAAGCCGGAATCTGCACAATGGATCATATTACCTGATAGATGCAAGGGAAGAGTCGGCTACGGTTAATGACACCGCTCATACCACTTCATCTATGCAAGAAAGAGAAAGACCATGGAACGTGGCTCAGCTGCGTCCCTACTATACCTAGAATAGGTTAGATTCACAAGTGGAATTACCCGATGTAACAGGCAGCAGGTTTCAGACGCACTCTTTTCCTATCCAGGGTACCTAAGGGGACTGGAGGGTTTTTAATGAGGCGGCTTGCTGACCTAACTTTTCTCATATCAATAAAGAGATGGTTAAACAATATATTGTTCCTTTTTCTATGTGTTTTTGTCTAGTTTTTATATTTCTGTTATGTTTCTATTTTTCTTCCAGGTAAGTATTATTTATTGTTCTTAGTATATTAGTTTCTCTAGTAAATTGCATATATCTAGGTCTTGGGGGCTGGTTGCTTGAATAGCACAGTTGCAAACTCAAAGACCCGGCCACGATGCCATTGAGTTATAAGGGCCGATTACTTATAATAAGTACGGCTGCAAGCTTATAACCGGACAATAGAGCCAAATTTTCTTGACTTTTCTTGCTTAAGCTTGATGTGACTCGCACTAAAGTGGCATCCTTTGCCAGCGTATAATTACAATCAGTCATGATGCCCAATGGGACTTGCCTGACCCTGTCTTTATACAGCTATAGCAACATTGATTATCCACGCGAAAGCCGGCTTATAGTAGAAGAAGGTCAAAAGGGTCATCCAAACCACAAGTTATGCAGAGTAAAAGGTTAACAGCCGGAAACTCAAAGTATATTAAGCATAACTTCAAACCTATGTGAACGGCTCTAGGTTTTGGGCTTTAGCAAAAATAATTCGTTCTTTTGAAAAAATCCAACACCCTAGACTCGGAAATTCGGGCCTTGGGGACTTGGGAATTTGAAAAAAGAAACAAATTATCTAGCTATTCAGCTCGAAAACCCAAAAATCCGAGTCTTGGGGACTTAGAAAAAGTCCACTTGTCAAAACCCATGACACCCGGAAACCGAGTCTCACAAAAGGAACCACAGCGAAAAGTCGGAAAACCAGGAATGAAAAGTTCAAAGCAGGAAAATATCAAATTCACGCAAAGGCCAGAAGGGCCACGAAAGCTATTAAGGTTTTTAAACGTATTACATACCAAGGTAGTAGTATCAAAAAGTGCACAAGTGCACTATCAAAAGAATAATTGTTTTGAAGGCCCATTGGCCGAATAAAGATCTCGAAACAGTGGCAGATAAAAATTTCACTCGGCCCCCTGGGTCGAGTCTTCAATCTTGTCCTTGGCAGAGGGGTCTTGGTCTTGGGTTTGCCCTAAAGGGGCCTTCCCAGCATCTTCACCCGGATTAGCGGTACCGGCGTGCGCGGGAGGAGGAACAACCGGCGTAGAGGTCGTAGGCGCAGTATCGGCCTCAACCTTCTTCTTCGCGGCCTCTTCCCTCATTTGCGCAGCTTCCGCCTTCCACCGTGCCAGCATGTCATAAGGCTTAGGAGGATCCGACTTAATGGGCTTATCTTCAGCATCATATGGTGGCACAATCCGACTAACGTCCAGACTATCGGCAATCAGACTAGCCGAGTGACGAACCTCTGTTTGGATGGCTTTGTAGTTCTTGGCTGAAAACTTGGAGCCTTCATTGTTGAATTCTGGAAACCCGCCAACGAGCTTTGCCGGCTCAAGCTTGGGAAAGTAAGCTTTAGCCAGAGCAAGCCCTCGGGTTACTCCAACCCGGCATGACGAGCGTTTCCAGTGGTAGATCCACTCGGGAATGGTGGAACACGCATCAAGCAGCGTGTTCAAACTACCATGTCCAGTACCCGGCCACTTCACAGCTTGCAGAACCCATTTGGTGCCGGCACAGAGTTGCCGGATTGTGCTCTTTATGGTCTTCAGCTTCGCTATGTCATCCTCATCTGGAATCTCATCATCTGGCCCTGCAGAAAAACAGAAAGATTCAAGTAAGGAATTTCGAGTGTTTATCAGAATGAAAAATCCGGGTTACGATCTGTGAGTCGGGAATCATTACCAATCAAAGCACGGTAAGTATCGGCAATCTGGGCAGATATCTTGGTCAGTTCATCCTCCGCAGCATGGGATCTCTTTCTATACTTTCTCGCAAGTTTCCCCAGTTTCTTGGCATCAGCTTCAGCTGATTCACGCAGCTTCGTCTCCACCTCGAGGAGTTTGGTGGTTTTAGCCAACACTTTCTCAGAGTGGGTTACGTATGCCTGCGTGGAAACACAAGGAAGTGTTAGTCGGACAAAAAAGAAATATCAGTCGGATATGCTGTGAAAGTTCCAAGTAAATTATGCATAAGTTCACTTGGAACTTGGGGACTAGATAAATATACGAGCAGTATCAGTTGAATTTACCTCGTGCTTGGCTATCAAGGCTTCTAGAATGCCTTCTTCGTCAGCTCTCAGGGTATGCAGAGCGTCAAGCATCTCGGCAAAGCTCATATCCTCAGGTTTGGTACCGGAAGAGCCGGCGGCCTGGTTACTAGGAGGAGGAGTCCTTTCCGGCTCTGGGGGTGACACCCGGGTTGCTTGGGTGTCAGGATTGGGAGTACCCATCCTTGCACCCAGGACCTCGACATCGTCACCCCCGGGTCCGTCTGATGGGATGCGAGACTTGGCCTCCTGTCTGGCTGGGTCTGTCAGCGGGTCTCTTTCTCTTTCTTCTTCTTCAGCGCCGCCAGTCGCGGCATTCACATCATCAACCGGATCCTCAGTTTCCCGGTTATCCAGATCCATGTTGTCCGGGTCACTGATTGTGACCTGAGCGCTAAGGACAGTGAAAGAAATGGTCAGTGTTTATGAGTGAAGGTTACTGAAAGAGCCAGTATATCGGATAACAAGAAATGTAACTTACCCAGTATTCACCACGAAGTCCGTTGGAAGGTCGTTGCTAGACCCGGACGAGGCTGTTACAGAATCTGAGAGTGAGACCCGGAATTGTCCGGCCAATGGATGATTGGGGGAAGGATATCTTTGAGGTGAATTGGATGGACGAGATGGGGAAGTACCGGCACGTCGAGCTGGGGACGTAGGGATACCCGGGTTGAGGGGATCCTCACCCGGGGAGTTCCGGGTTACCCTGCGCTTGACCGGAGGGGGCTCCTTCAAGTATGGTGAATTGGATAATTGTTGATTAAGCTCACACATATTAGCAAATGAATACGGTTTGGAGGACATGGAGGAATATGGAACCTTGAATACGATCCCGCGGGGTTTCCTTTTGGCCCCAACCACGGCTTCCGGTTCTGCCTCGCCTTCGTCACTCTCGGTCTCCTCCGGGTCTCCCTTATCATCTTTGTCCTCCTTATCTTCCATTCCTGAGAAACATAGTACACAGTCGGAAAAAGAAAAAGTGTGGGAAAACAAGTTAACAGAAAGTAAGGTGGGTGAAACCCGGATGGTACCTTCTTCCGAGTCAGCCGCTTCCTCGTCCTCCTCCGGGTTTTCGGAGGAAGGGGGAGTCTCGATGTTCCAAAAAGCGCTATCTGCCTGAGATAAAGGTATAAAGATGAAAGTTAGTAGTTGCATCAGGTAAAAACACGAGAATAGAAGAGTAAGGGCCGGGTCTTACCGCTGGAGCCGGGTTGTCGCGAGTATACGGCTCCAAACCGGCTATATTCCGGATCACTTCCACTTTCTCAGTCAGGAAACTTTTGATAATCTTGTTTGTATCACCAGCCGGATAGTTCGTCGAAGAGTAGCGGAGTGAATCCGTGACGTGCCCGGAATACTCGGACATTAGCTTAGGCCGGATGGCATTAGGCTGGATCCGGAAATTCACCCAAGTCTTAACTAAATTAAGCCCAAGGAGACCCTGGGCAGAAAGGACAACAAGTTTGGCTAAGAGGGGCTGGATGGACTCCCTATCCGACTCAGAGGCAAAGGCATTGAAAGTATCGGAGAGATCAAGGAGGCCCTCGGAGAAACCCGGCAATCTCTTTTCGCCGGGTGGGGAGATGTCTCGGCAATACAAGAAGGACTTCTGCCAGTGCTTGACATGAGAGTTGAGGCTCAGAGTCGTCATCGGCGAATTCTTTCGCCTTTGGATTGACACTCCGCCGCAAGCCAGAAGGGCCCCGTCACCTCTTTCGCGGCACGGTTTGCATTGGAACAATTCAAGGAATAGAGCAAGGTTTGGGGGGATGCACAGGTATGATTCACAGAGAACTATGAAATGAGTGATATTTAACATAGAGTTGGGTCCTATGTCAAAGACTCGGAGGCCATAGTGGCTAAGAAGTTCACGAAAAAAGGAGTGACCCGGTGGACGGAATCCCCGGATCACATGCTCTACAAAGCAGATTACCTCATCCGAACCAGGGGAGGGCCGGGTCTCATCTCCCGGGAGTCGCCAATGGATCTCCTCCTGGGAAGGAAGGACGCCCGACTCAGCGAGCTCGTCCAACTTGGCCTTGGTCACGGTGGACCTAGCCCAGTTGGCGGATATGGACTGAGTCGGCCTAGCTTTTACCGGTTGTTTTCCCTTATTCTTGGGAGCCATGTGCGTAGTCTACAAAACAAGAGATAAAAGGTGCAGAATATAAGTAATTAAGGCCCGGAAAAGGATTGATTGTCCGGTTAACCAAAGAGCGGCTGAAAGACCCGGAAATTATGGATTATCCGAGTATCAAAGAGCAGTTACGGAGAATTTTGGCAGATTGGATCTAAAACTTAGGGATTCACAGAGAAATTGGTGACTACAAGCAATGGAGATGTGCTATTGATCTAGTTTACTCGTTGGTTGAGAAGGGAAGAAACATGGACTAACCAATCATTGCGGAACAAAAAAACCATTTATGGAGCGGGCCTAGATCTAATCTAAATTCAAGCAAAGTTTAAGGGTAAGATTCATGGAAGAATTGGACTCACCGGCGGGGTCCGGAGGAGAGCGCGGCGGCGGCAGACGCCACAGTTGCGGTGGCCTTCTCGATCTTCCGGTGCGCAGCTCGACGGCGCGGTGGCGGTGG
Organism: Alopecurus myosuroides; assembly: GCA_028641055.1. Classification (NCBI taxonomy): domain Eukaryota; kingdom Viridiplantae; phylum Streptophyta; class Magnoliopsida; order Poales; family Poaceae; genus Alopecurus; species Alopecurus myosuroides. Next base: position 315,101,508 of record CM054060.1, on the reverse strand, counting down.
TTGACGGCGCAAGCGGAAGCGGAGCGCAGGCGACGACGGCTCGCTTCCGGCTGCTCCCCCGTGGGTTCCGTGGCGGCGCGGCGTCGAGGTCGAGCAAAGGAGCACCGAGCGAGGTTGAAGGTGAAGGAGAAAGGAAGGGGATGAAGAAATGGAACGTTAGATCTAGGTTATCCCCTAAGGCCCTTATTTATAGGTGCGGGTGGGAAAACCTAGGCTGGTGAGCGGGAGCCAAAAATTTCGGAGAGGGATACCCGTCCGGATTTTTTGGGATAGGCATTAAGTGCCCATGTGCGATATCCGGAAAAGATCAGAGCAAATCGCTTCCGCGATATTCGGACTAATTAGCGAACAAAGTGAGCCGGGTCTTCTGTGTTTTCCTCGGAGTGTTGACCCGGGAAAATGAAGATGGATTTGGAGAAAGCCGGGTTGTTATATGGACCACCAGTGGAGTTAGGCCTAGCTGTTTATCAAAGCAACCTAACCCGGTCTTTCATGAACTTGTATGTTTGTTATTTTTGCAGGGAATAGCATGCGCTTCAAGGAGGATCCCGTGAAGCCCAAGCTATTCTGGGGACTACTGATGGAGGGATGATAACCCGGTAAGCTAACGTCAAGGTGTAACTCGGCCCAAAGGGAGCTGCGCAAGACCCGGGTTAAGGAAAAGGAGTTTCTAGAAGGCCCAAGAGCGTAGGCCTCGTGACCCGGATTGTGGGTTCCGATAAGGAAACTTAGGTTTTGTAAGCAGTGCCCGGGTAGGACTCCGAGTATGCCTTGGATAGGAAGCCAGGGGAGCCGGATATTATATAAACCGGCTCCTAGGGTTAGATTAGACACGAGTTTTACTAGCTATTCGAGTATCCTTTGTAACACGAGAGTTGAGATAATATATTCAGATCAGAGACTCGGCGACTTGATTGCCGGCTACCAGATCGCCTATCACCATGATTCCCCTTGAGCTAAACCCTCTCCCAAACACCAGAGTCGAATTGCCCCAAGATAAGTTACCCCCGGTAACGTCTGCCGTGATTATCCCACGACAGGGGGGAAAATTTTCGATAGACTACATCATACGTTCCGCTTGGGGTCTCACAACGAGCGTGTGATCATGTCAGCATCACCGCATACCCTCGGCTTGGCTGAAATTTATACCTCACAAATCTTACTCACTAATTATCAAACTTTATTACATACTAACGGTAGGGACGATGTAATTTTTTTAGATAACAGGCATAAACACCCAGCTTTGAATTAACAAAGTTCATAGTTTTTCAACAGCAATTACAAACGAAACAAGGTGTTGAGGAGAGCCTCTAAAACATTAGACAGAGGACGGGATAAAAATTAAGAGGGTACGCACTACGCCGAGGACCAGATCGTTGCGTACAACAGCCAACCAAGAGACAGGATCGGACCACAACGAAGACACACCACCACTAGCGCATAGCTTGACATCGGCGCGGAAAGCCGGAGACGAAAGACCAGAACCTTCAACAAAAGGCGAGCCCGAAGGAGAGAATGCCGAGCATGACAGTGTCATGCGGAGACTACAACATCGGCATCGGCAAGCATCGAACCTTGCGTAGAAAAGCAACAAGCTTCCCAAGTGGCGGGGTTGGACACACCAACCACCAAAGGGGCGAGAACGTACCACCGTGTCCACCGGAAATGCCTCCACCAAGGCACATGCGCACAACAACATCACTACATATCCTCGGCAGCGGAAAGGTCCTAGATTTGCACTCAAAACTGCCATGGGCGAGCCGAGTAGACCCATGCTACAAGACGGTGCCTCCAAGGAGGACACAACGCAGAAGCGCCACCACCATCAGGTCGAAGACCTGGGTTTTCACCCAGATAAAGCACAAGAGGGGTGAGGTGGAATCACAGTGTCACCCCCAAGAGGGAAAACGGCACTCACGAGTGTGACCGACACCGGCGTCAAAGCCGACTTGAGATTTCGCTCGGCCCCACTCTAGCCACCCATCAACAGGGGACACCAGCGCCAACCCTCACCGTGAAGGGTGGAGATAACCATGGCTGCACCAAAGCCTCAAAATCAGTATTTGGGCGAGGAACAACGCCCACGCTAAACCTTGCCAGGATCTCCCAACGTTGCGCACTTTGCCTCCCTCATGGCTAAGGTGCACAACCAAAACTACGCGAAGTTGAACATGCCGTCAAGGCACCACCGCGCCACCGTCCAGTGTCGCCACCCCGGCGGACAAACTCCGATCCCCGTGTCCCCGAACCGAGAGGCAAGACGAGCACCACCGTGACGACCAGACCCTACTGACCACGACCGACAACTTCGCAAAAGTGATTTTCAGACTAGCAGGTTGTTGAAAGGAAACTCCCCGCAAGCAGCATGCTTGGATGAATTTTTACTGCATGTGTGTTCGCCTTCTAGACAAGGTCAAGCCCGGGCATCTGAAGCTCTGCCCCTCAGTTCAGACAAGGCGTCGGGTTGCGGTCTTCTTGCCCTTCTTCTTTGGTGGGCCGGGTGGCGGTTGTCGAATCTGCATCTCAACAAGTCCCTCGGGTGAACCCATAGGGTTTCGATTAGGAGAACCTGTAGGCGCTGGTGATGATCGTCGGCAAGATAGGGGGCACGATTTACCCAGGTTCAAGGCTCTCGTAGAGGTAAAACCCTTAATCCTGCCTTGTCGATCTGTATTCAAGAGTAGATCGGTTACAATGGGGGCAAAGGCATCTCCTCTTGGGCTCCAGTCCTGGGCCTAGGACCGGGTATCCTTACTCGACAGGTCCAAGGTCCATCCCTTCATCAGTAGCCCCCGAGTGTTTACTCGATTGGGATTTCCCAGTCGGGTAGACGCTCAGAGTTTTCGTCTTTCTTTCCTTCGAATGACCGTTTTTGTCGCTTTCCGATTGGAGGGCGTATACCCAGTGTGATGAGTTTTTTACGCCCGAGTATCGAGCGATGAAAGTGCCTGTGTTTTTGGCTATTTTCGCAGAAGGATACGGCTCAGCAGCTTGGCTCTCCCGAAAGATCAGGGCCAATTAATTGCATCTAGGGAAAAAACAATTCTTGCCTACATAGATTCGAGACCTCCGACTCGAACCCGATGAGGTGATCATTGCGACTGGGCCGTAGAGGTCTTACCGAGACGAACTTAACCTATAGGGGTACCCGGCGCGTCCGCTAGGATTTTTCTTCGTGTTGTTGAGACGGAAATTTACCGGAGGACGCAGCTTGAGTGCGATTCCAAGCCCTCAAGAGAGATCTTTTGGGTCTTACCTTCATATCCGAAAGAATATGGCATCCGGATGTGCCTAGTCGGCCGAACAATCCAGGTCTGTGATGTGTATACATCATGTAATAGTGGCAGGAACTGCACACCCGCGAGTTTTAGGTCTAGAGATCTCTCGAGTAAGAAATCCCTCCTGTTTTTGTATTTGAAGTTGTTTCGTCCATACGAAAGAGTTTTCGTGTCTGGAAAAAATTGTTTGTGCCCATACGAAAGAAAATTTCGTGTCTAGGGTTCTTTTTTATGCGAAAGTTTTTCCGCGTTTTAATCTTACCCATACGAAGTTTTGTTCTTGTTTGGGGTTTTATCCGAAAGTATTCAGACTTGATGATGTTTAACATAACGTCATAGCGCACTCTGTTTGCTCCGAATCCTCCCGATGGGACGTGACGAGGCAAAAACAGGATTTGCTGGCCCACCTTGTCAGCTTTTTGACCGGAAACGATACGCCATTTCTGGTTTTCCCGCGAGCTGCGCGCAATAAATGCCCACGATCTTCTTTAAGATCGTGGTACGAAACAGCGTTCACCGCCATTTCGTTTCGGCTTCATGCGTGGCTGCCGCGATGAGTGCCACGTCACTCGATGAGTGGCCAGGATTGGGCGATACCGTGTATAAATACGGTCCTTAGGTGAAAAGTTAAAACTTCCCTTCATTCGCTTCCCAGCTTTCACCTTCCCAACCTTCGTCTTCCTCGTGCTCCTTCTTTCTCCTCAAGATTGCACCAGCGCCCATGGCGGGAGGCAAGAAATGCAGCGCCGCGGTTTCCTCTTCTCAGGCACCCGAAGATGCTCGTGCAGCGCCTGCTGCACGCTCCGGCGACTGGCGCTCCGCCAATACCACGCAGAAGAGCATCAAGGAGATGCAAAGGGAGGGTCTGCTGCCTCCCGACGCCGAGAAGCGGGTTCGCCTCGGCAAGAAGGAAGAGGTACCCAATCCCCACGCAAACGAGTGTGTGATCTTCGCGGATCACGTTTCGCGTGGGCTCTCTCCCCCTCCATCCCTTCTTCGTGGCATTGCTGTATGTCTACGGCATACAGCTCCACGACCTGCCTCCGAACGCGGTGCAGCACATCTCGTGCTTCATCGTGCTTTGTGAGTGCTTTCTTGGCATTCGCCCGCACTGGGGCCTTTGGAAGGCTCTGTTTAAGGTGTGGGCCTTCCGCGAGAAATCGCGGGTGGAAACGGAGCTTGGGGAGACGCTGCGCACCGGCGGCTTCGGGATCCAGGCAAGATCAGACACCCTCTACTTCGACATGCAACTCAGCGACTCCGCGCAAGGGTGGAGGAAGAAGTGGTTCTATGTCGTCGACGACAGCACGGATGGAGTCAATGAGTTCCACCCATTCGCCGTTTTGAAGCGGCGAAAGTCTTGGGCGCACAGGCTCTCAGTCGAAGAGAGCCGAGTCGTCGCCCCATTACTCGCCAAAGTTGCAGCGCTCCGCGACCAAACTGCAGGGGTTGCGCTGAACGACTTGCATCTTGCGAGCATGTTCCTTAAGCGCGGGATCCAGCCCCTGCAAGCGAGGCCCTCTACCATGTGGGAGTACCAAGGAGCTGAAGACCCCAGCCGAGTGAGCCGAGAAGAACTCTCGAATGCAGAGTTTGAGAAAAAGATCACGTCCATCACGAAGCTGAAAGTGGGTGAGTCCTTTGCAGATTGCCCAATCGCAGCTTTTAAAGCTTCGTATCCTCCTCCATCCGATGTAAGTTCAATACTTTTTCTGTCTTTAACTTTTCTTTTCTTTGTTTGCGAATTTGTCGACTGAATTCCTCCTTCTTTTTCCGACCTGTTGGCGAGCAACCTGGATGTCCCTGCCGACACCAGTGTTGCCGATTGTCGAATCCCTGACTCAACAAGTCCCTTCGGTGAACCTATCGGGTTTCGATTAGGAGAACCCATGAGCGCTGGTGGAATCGTCGGCTAGACAGGGGGTGAGATTTACCCAGGTTCGGGGCCCTCGTAGAGGTAAAACCCTTACTCCTGCCTCCTGTCGATCTGTATTGGTGAATAGATCGGTTACAAGGTGTGCTCGAATCGAGAGAAGGTCTCGAGTTCAAGGCTTTTGGGTCGTGCGGTAATTGCTTGGTCCTCTCCTTGGGGGCTCTCCTGGCCTTATATAGATGGCCAGGTCTCGAGTTCTACCCGGAGAGGATTCAAACCCTAGCTAGGTCGGTTACAAACTCCCTAACTTAACCCGCAAGTTTAGTGCGGGTGGGCTTCAGGTGGGCCTTCTGGAGTCTTCCAAGGGCGCCTCTTCTTGGGCCTTGACCTTGGGCCTGAGAGGGGGTGTCCTTACCCGTAGGGTCCAAGATCTATGTCTTCGTCAGTAGCCCCCGAGCGTGTGCTCGACTGGGATTTATTTCCAGTCGGGTAGACGGTCAGACCTTTTTTGATCTCCTCTTGGAGGTTCAGCTCGACAGTTGTTGTCTTTGAAGGGTGTGTCCCCTGCATTGTGAGTTACAACACTCGAGTATCGAGCATCATAAGTGCCTGTTTTTACGGCTTTTACACAGAAGGATATGGCACAGTAGCTTGGCTCTCCCGAGAGATCAGGGCCAATTAATTGCGACTAGGGCAAAAACATTCCTGGCCTACACAGATTCGAGACCTCCGACTCGAACCCGATGAGGTGATTGTTGCGACTGGACCGTTGTGGACTTATCGAGTCGAACTTAACCTATGAGGGTACCCGGCGCGTCCGCTAGGATTTTTCTTCGTGTTGTTGACACGGAACTATGCCGGAGGACGCAGCTTTCGAGTGCGATTCCAGGCCCAAAAGAAAGATCTTTCTGGGTCTTACCTTCATATTCGAAGAATATGGCATCCAGATGTGCCTAGTCGGCTGAACAATCCAGGTTTTTTATGATGTAACAATTATCATGTGTAGGTGAGGCAGGTTCTTTCTACCCGATTAATTTGTCTGAGTTCCATACGAAAAAAGTTTCGTGTCGGAAAAATTAATTCCGTATGAAAGAGTTTTCATGTTTGGAATGTTGTGCCCATACGAAAGAGTTTTCGTGTATAGGGTATTTTTTCTCTTGTTCGAAGAGGCTTTGGTCCATGAATTTCTTCACAGGAAAGTTGCTTTTATCCGAAGGAATTGTTGTTCGTACGAAGAAATTTTCGCGTTTGAACCTCCACTCGAAAGATCTTGATTTCGAATGATGTGTGCCATGACGTCATGACGCACTCCTCTTCTCCCGATGGGACGTGACGGAGTGGTAGCAGATGGTGGCCCACCAGGTCAGCTTTTTGACCGGGAAACGAGACGTCGTTCCCGGTTTTTACGCGAGCCGCGCAGTAAATGCGCACGATCTCCTGTTAAGATCGTGGCACGAAACAGCGTCCGCCGCCTCTTCGTCTGATCTCCTTCACGCGTGGCGATCACGATGGGCGCCACGTAGCGTATCGTACGGCGGAGATCATCTTACTCAGTGTATAAGTACTGGACTTGGTGTTACGGTGAAATTTTCCCAGTTCTTTGCCTTCGTCGTCTTCCCCGCATCCATCTTCTTCTTCCTCGCGCTCGAGCTCGTGCTGCAACAATGGCTGGCGGAAAGAAGCGTGGCGCCGTCACTTCTGCGTCTGGCGAGCCTTCTGCGCCACCCGCCCCCCGCGCTGGCGACTGGCGTTCTCCTAACACCACCGCGAAAAGCATCAAGGAGATGCAGCGGGAAGGATTGTTGCCGGCGGAGACGGAGAAGCGCGTCCGCCTCGGAAAAAAGGAAGAGGTACCAAATCCTCAGTCAAACGAGCGCGTGGTCTTCGTGGACCACGTGTCTCGGGGCCTTTGTTTTCCCCTTCACCCCTTTTTCATCGGGTTGCTATATGTCTACGGCATACAGCTTCACGATCTTCCCCCGAACGCGGTGCAGCACATTTCGTGCTTCATCGTGTTCTGCGAGTGCTATCTTGGCATTCGCCCGCATTGGGCGCTCTGGAAGGCGCTTTTCAAGGTCAGGATCTTCCGCGAGAAGCCGCGGGTGGAATCTGAGCCCGGCGAACCACTTCGTACGGGTGGCTTTGGGATCCAGGCGCGCCAGGAGAGTAGCTACTTCAACATGCACTTCATCGACTCCGCCCAAGGCTGGCGAAAGAAGTGGTTTTACGTTGTCGATAACAGCTCGGGTGGGCTTGTAGAGTTCCACCCGTTCGCTGTTCTGACGAGGCGCAAGTCCTGGAGCCACAAGATGTCAGCCGAAGAAAATCAGATTGTCACGCCCTTACTCGCAAGAGTAGCCGCTCTTCGAGACCAAACTGCAGGAGTCGTTCTCAACGGGCTACATCTGGCGGGCATCTTTTTGAAGCGTAGGATCCAGCCCCTTCAACAGAGACCTTCCACCATGTGGGAGTACCAGGGCCCGGAGGACCCCAGCCGAGTGAGCCGCGAGGAGCTTTCGAATGTGGAATTCGAGAAGAAAATCGCGGCTATTACTCGACTGAAAGTAGGGGAGAAATTCCCTGAATGTTCGGTTGAAGCCTTCGCCGCCTCGAATCCTCCTCCAGCCATGGTTAGCTTTCTCTTTATTGCCTTTTGAGTCGCATCTTTCAAGTTCTGAATCTTGAACGATGACATTTCTTCTTATCTTCTCTGTCTTTGTAGAGCTTAGCTGTGGCAAACTGCTACCCGCCTGTTGCGGGAGAAGATGCCTCAGGATTGTTGTCAAGTCATCAAGACGGCGCGGTTGATACCAGCGTCGCCAACGCCTCTTCGAGTTCGGAGCACGATTCTTCGGATGACGCTGAAGACTCGAATGGCGCCCCTCCGAAACGTCGTCGGGTAGACGAGGACGAAGCCACTTCCAAGGACAAATCCTTGGAAGCGTCGCCCAGTCAAGCCCCAATTTCTGCGACTCCGCTTCAATCTCGTCCTCCTTCGGCTTCGTTCCCAGTGATGACAGCCGCTTGGAACGAGGATGACGAGTAAGTGTCTCTTCCGTATTCTTAGTCGAACAATTTCTATATCTCAACATTGATGTTTTCTGTCTCTCGCTGCAGTCTGCAGGCGATCAGTCCACGCGGGTTCGCCGCTGCCGTTCCTCCCGAAAAGAGGAATAAAGCAAAAGATGCGGATAAAACCCCCACCGCGGGCACCGTCCAAAATTCTCCCAGAGCAGCGCCTGATGTTGCGACTGTGGAACGTGAAGCCCCCAGCTCTGCTGCCAGGACTTCAGTTTTGAAGGAAGCGACGGACAGCTCTGCGGATCCTCTCTCCCGCGCCACCGGACAGGTGAACTCCATCTCTTAACCTTCAAATTTCTATCGGGTGCACGACAGTGCTCCCGATGGGAGTAGCCCCCGAGGCTGTAGTCGATCGCTAGTGATCGGCTACAGGCTCAAAGTCTTGTTCATTTCTTTTTCATAATTTTGCTTTCCTCGGGTGCACGGCAGTGCTCCCGATGGGAGTAGCCCCCGAGGCTGTAGTCGATTGTAAATAATCGGGTACAGGCTCCAATTTAATCCTTCTAACTCTTCTATCTTCGTGCTTTTGCAGTCGCTCATTGATTCCCTTGCGGCGATTGGTCGCCACGTCGTTCTCGCCGAATCGGATTGCAAGTCGCTTCGAGCGGACCGTAGCCGGCTTCAAACCGAGAACGATCTTCTCAAGGGTAAATTTTTGTTTATCTTTTTGGCTTCAGCGTCTCGTCCATTCTTGATTTCTGATGACCATCTTCTTTGTAGCTCGACTTGAATTCGCGGAGTCCGACAAGGCCGGCCTTTCTGAGCAGGTAGCCGCTCGGGAGGCTGAATTGGCGACCACCCGACAAGAGTTAGAGGTTTCCCGCAAGCAATCGGAGGATTTCAGTCGACAGCTTGCGGAGGCGCGGAAGTCCTTGAAGGACCTGGAGGAGGTTGGCAATAAGGCCGATAACAATATTGTCGCGTTTCTCCGTCCCCTCGCCGAGCGTTTCGCGGGTAAGTGTCTTGGACTCTCGTGATCTTTAATCTTCCATTCTGCTGAATTTTGCTAAGCACTAACTTCTTCGTTTATAGGTCTTCTGGACGTCCCCCTGGAAATCCCTGGGCTTCAGCGGGTGGACGTGCTAACCGACACGCTTGCGCAGCTTAGGAGGCATTCTGATGGAATTATCTCTTTGATTAATGATGCCTCTCAAGCTTTGGTGCGAGTGCATAGTCGCCTCGTCGCTAGCGATACTCCTGCGCCTGCGCTGGATGATCTGCTGAAGATCTTCTCGGAAGGCAGTCTTCTGGATGCCTTCGCAGTCGCTCAATCGGAGGCCGGCGCGAAGACTGCGATCCAATTCGCCCTGGCGAACGGAGTCGAAGGTCTCGAGGAGGCTTACTCGTCCATTCCAGTCGACCCCTCCACGTGCAAAAAGGTACGGCTCTCTCGTTTTGGCGAGCAAGCCGCCATTCTTGCTCGGAAACTATCTGAGATATTTGCTCGGAAGAAGGGAGGGTTGACTGCTGCTAGTGGGAGCACCCATGTAGCCTCGTAGTCTTTTTTTTATTTCTTTCCTTGAATCTAATGAACCTTGGGATGTATTCCCGTACCTTTGTTGTCCTTAATCGAAGCATTTTGCCTTTGGAATTTTATTCCTTTTGTTTTGTGCCTTGTCTCCTTGTCTCCCGATGAGAGTAGCCCCCAAGCGTTTAGTCAGATGGGCGACTAGAAACAACTCGAGTAGGGCATCTCACTTCTTTCCTTGTACTTCTTCCAGGCTACTGTGTTTGCCGCGGAAGCTTCTGGTGGACGTGGTAATCCAGTAAATCCACTTGTGGCCGCCGTGGACACTTTTGCTGGCCTCCGTGATAAGGTTCAGGAGGGTGAGCGTAGGCTGAAAGCTCTGCGCGGGGTGGCTGATGTGGCGATATCCAAACAGAAATTGGCGGCTGAGCGCGAACAATTTCTGATGGATGAACTGTCTTCAGTCGCAAGGGAGTTGCTATGTAAGTGGTGCAGCCCCCGTGCATTTTTCTTCCTTGTATTCTTTAGCTGACTAAGCGCGTCTGCTCTTCAGTTGTTAGACCGGATGACCGGGAGGAAAAGCAGTGGGTGGAGAACCACATTCACCAAGAAGCTAGCAGCTCAAAACCTCATGCGAATAACTTCTGGTCTGATCGCAGTCGAGGGTTTGTGATGGCCACCTTGAAATTCCGAGTCCTCCAGGCGAGAATTCTCGTGGGTTCTTTTCACGAGGTCTTGGTTGCGATGAATGCTGCTTTTTATCCACTCGAAAGGGGTCCCGAAGACTGGAGCTATCTACTCAGGTTGTTTAGACGGGAAGGGGAGATTCGCGCGTGTGTATGCAACCAAATGACGTGCGGCGCGGTTGTGGCTCTCTCTTTTGTCCGAATATGGCATTCTGAGATAAACTTGAACTCCGTAGCTCGGCGCCCAGATTATGCAATCGAGGACATCACGCCGTATTATGATGTTGTACGCCCTGCAGCCGAGAAGATTATCCGAATGACCTCTGAAGAGGTAGATAGGGTCTTAGCGACTGAGAATGCTCAGCGTTTTGACTGATTGTCGGATGTAAATATCCTGTAAACTGTTTATAGTTTGTAAAAACTGTTGTAAGGTGTATAACCTTGTATTTGATGATTTTTCTTTGAGATGCTAAGTTTTAGGTGTAGCCCCCGTGTGTGTTATGGGGTGTGTACCTGTAACTTTTAGCATGTAGTAAACTAGAAGCTTCGGGTAAATATGATGAGGAAATCATGTCTTTTTATTGCAATGACTGAGAAGTCATGTATTCGAGCTACAAAACTGGCTAGTATAGCCTTATTGTTGTAAAAACAAGTAAACCTATGGGTAGAATTTGCGGAGTTGTGCAATATTCCATGGATTGGAATAGATTCCTCCAGTCTCTGGATTCTTCAGCCTGTAGGCTCCTCCTGGGATAACTTCGTGTACGATGAAGGGTCCTTCCCAAGGCGGTTCGAGCTTGTGTCCTTCCTTTTGCTTGAGCCGCAATACTAAGTCACCTAACACGAATGACCTGTGGCGTATGCGGCGACTGTGATAGTTGCGTAGTGATTGTTGGTAAACTGCGGATCTCGCGAGTGCGATGTCCCTCATTTCGTCGAGTGCATCCATATCTTCTGCAAGTGCTTTGTTGGAGGTTTCTTCGCTGTAGGCCACAACCCGTGGGGCGCTGAATCGAACTTCCTCGGGAAGGACTGCTTCCGCCCCGTATACCATAAAAAATGGTGTGTATTTTGTAGACCTGTTTGGGGTTGTCCGGAGGCTCCAGAGTACGGAGGGTAGCTCATCTGCCCAATGTCCTGCTGCGGGGTGCAGACGGTCGAGTAGTCGTTTCTTGATTCCAGCCGAAACTAAGCCGTTGGATCTTTCGACTTGTCCGTTCGTTTGCGGGTGGGCAACTGAAGCAAATTTGAAATTGATGCCTTTCTCCTCGCAGAACTGCTGTGTTTCCTTTGCTGTGAAATTTGTGCCGTTATCTGTAATGATGTCGTGCGGCACACCAAATATGCATATGATGGAATCGAGGAACTCCACGGCGCATTGGGCGCTAGCCGAAGTTATTGGTCTTGCCTCTATCCATTTGGTGAATTTGTCGACTGCGACCAGCAGGTGTGTATATCCACCGGGTGTGGATCTGCGTAATGGTCCAACCATGTCTAGCCCCCACTGTGCAAAGGGCCAGGCGATGGGTATCATGTGCAACTCTATGGCGGGTGCGTGCGGCTTTGGTGCGAATCGCTGGCAGACGTCGCATCTATCGACCAGGCTTTTTGCATCGGTGGCTGCTGTTAGCCAGTAGAATCCTGCTCGAAAGGCTTTTCCCAGTATTGCTTTCCAGCTAGCATGATGTCCGCAATCACCCTGGTGTATGTCCCGGAGTAATTCCTTGCCGTCTTCGGGTGCGATGCAACGCTGAAGTATTCCCGAGATGCTTTGTTTGTATAATTCTCCGTTAACCACCCGAAAGGATTTGCTACGCCTGATTAGCTGTCGAGCCTCACGTGGATCGGCCGGGAGCTGTTTGTTGAGCAGGTAGTCGAGATATTTCTGCGTCCAGACTGGTTCGACCAGAAAAACCTGCCGTGATATGTTATGAGTAAGCTCGAGAAGCGCGATTTGCGGGCTGACCTCTGTTTCCGGTGCTGCGGGTGTTTCTGCGGCTTTCTTCATTTTGACCGATCTCTTAATCATCCGCTCGAAATATATCCCTGGCGGTATGGGTGTATTCGTGGAACCCATGTTGGCCAGTCTGTCTGCTTCTTCGTTGCTAGATCTTGCAATGTGCTTTAGCTCGCACCCTTTAAAGCTTCCTTCGAGTAGGTTATACATGTCGCGATATGCAACCATGTTTTCAGCAATGGCGTCACATTCTTTCATCGTTTGCTGTACTATGAGGTTGGAATCGCCGTAGATCATTAATCGGGTAGCTCCACAGGCGATTGCCATCTTCATCCCGTGCAATAGTGCTTCATATTCTGCGTCATTGTTCGATGCTGGGTCATCGGGTGGAAAATCCAGTCGCAGGACGTATTGCAGTTTGTCTCCACGAGGTGAGATAAGGACGATTCCTGCTCCTGCTCCTTCGTTTCTCTTGGATCCATCGAAGTACATTATCCAATTGCTCGTATACTCGGGTGGCCCGGGTGTTTGTAGCTCTGTCCATTCGCTGATGAATTCCACGAGAACTTGGGATTTGACTGCGTTGCGTCCAGCATAGGTGATGTCCCAGGCGCCCAACTCGATGCTCCACTTTGCTATTCTTCCGGATGCCATAGGGTTGTTCATGATTGTCCCGAGTGACGCATCATTAACCACTGTGATGGCGTGTTCCTGGAAATAATGTTTGAGCTTTCGAGCTGTGAGAACAACCCCGTATGCGAGCTTCTGATAATGAGGGTAGCGTTGTTTGCATGGCGAGAGTACTTCGCTGATGTAATATATTGGTCTTTGAACTCCGTATGCTTTGCCGTCTTCAGGTCTTTCGACTACGATCGCTGTGCTGATGACCTGGTTTTGTAGCGGCTAAGTATAGGAAAAGTGGCTCCCTTTCTTGCGGTGTCGCAAGGATGCGCCTGCTTTGCAAAGACCGCTTCAAATCTGCGAACGCTTTTTTAGCTTCGGGTGTCCACTCGAATTTGTCCGTCTTCTTCAGTAATTTGTAGAAGGGTAATGCCTGCTCTCCCAATCGTGAGATGAATCTGCTCAGGGCTGCTAGTCGTCCTGCGAGCTGCTGTACTCCGCGTAGATTGGTTGGCTCCTTCATAGTCAATATGGCTTGTATTTTCTCCGGGTTGGCCTCAATGCCTCTGGCGGATACCAGGTACCCGAGGAGTTTGCCTGTGGGGACACCGAAAACGCATTTGGTCGGATTGAGCTTGATCCGATATGCGTTAAGGGCGTCGAATGTTTCTCTGATGTCCTCGAGGAGTGTGTCCTCCACTCGAGTTTTGATGACGATGTCGTCGACGTACACCTGTACGTTTTTGCCGATGAGATTGGCGAGGCATCTTTGCATGCAGCGCTGATATGTTGCGCCTGCGTTCTTCAGCCCGAAGGGCATTGTTGTGTAGCAGTATACACCGTGGGGTGTGATGAATGCCGTCTTCTCCTCGTCTTCTTTTTTCATGCGGATCTGATTATATCCTGAATAGGCGTCTAGGAAGGAGAGGCGTTGACAACCTGCCGTAGAGTCCACGATCTGGTCGATTCGTGGTAGAGGGAAGTTGTCCTTGGGGCAGTGTTTATTCAGCGACGTGTAGTCGATGCACACCCGAAGGATATCCGTGTTTTTCTTGGGGACCAACACCGGGTTTGCTAACCAAGTGGATATCTTGATCTCCCTGATGAAGTTTGCGGCTAGCAATCTGTTTACTTCTTCTCCAAGCGCTTTCTGCTTGGGTTCTGAAAATCGTCGAGTCGTCTATTTGATGGGTTTGGCGTCAGTAAAGACTTCGAGTGAGTGCTCGGCAAACTCCCTGGGTATTCCTGGCATATCTGAAGGCTGCCAGGCGAAAATCTCCCAGTACTCACGGAGGAGTTTGACGAGCGCGCCTTCCTATGCTGGCGAGAGGGTTGTTGAAACCATCGCCGTCTTCGCAGAATCCGTCGGGTGCACTTGATGCTTGCGGGTGTCGCTGTTGGCACTGAATTCCAGTTCGGGTGCGTTTTTCTTCGTGAGGGGCATAACGGAGTGATCCGTGGTTTTTGCCAGCTCTTGAAGTTCTTCTTGCATCCCGAAAGACTTTGCGATCTCGTTAAATTCTATGTCGCACTTGTCGGATTTCTGGAAGTCTCCGTCGATGGTGATCACACCGTATTCGCCAGGTAGCTTGAGCTTTAAGTACGCGTAGTGTGGTACGGCCATGAATCTGGCGAACGCTGTTCGACCGAGGATGGCGTGGTACTGTGAGGGCCAGTCGACGACTTTGAAGTCTAGGAATTCTCTTCTGTAGTTGCGTGGGGAGCCCAGTACAACTTCTAGGTTGATTGTTCCGAGTGGACGGACTGCCTTACCCGGAACTATCCCGTGGAAGGATGTTTCTGATTCCGTTAGGCCGTCCAGATTCTTGTTCATTCGACGGAGTGTATCCGCGTAGATGATGTTGATGCCACTACCACCGTCCATGAATACGCGGGCCAGATCATAATTGCCAATTTGAGCTTGGATGACGAGGGCGGCGTGTCCCGGCCGATAGACTCGTGGCGGGTGGTCTTCTTTCGAGAACGTGATTGGCTGATCGGCCATCTTCAGGTACTCGGGCTTCGTTGGTGGCGTCTGCACTGCCATGCATATTTGTCTCGAGTTAGTTTTTTGAGCTCTGCGAGAGGGGCATACCTTCTGTATCATCCCGAGGAGTTGTCCTTGCGGAGTCGGGTATGTATTGGCTCCCGCGTTTTGTGGTAGTGGCGCTGGTAATGCGGCGAGCGCCATGTTTGGGTTGGTCGGTGGAGGTGGAGGTGGTGGTGGCTGGAATTGTTGTCCCCCTCCTGGCAGTAGCGGATAGTTTTGGGTGGATGCAAATCTTTTCCTGACGAGTGCGTCCGAGATGTCGAGGAACTTTCGGCAATCCTTGAGAAGGTGCGTTGCCTTAGTCTTGCCCGTGCGCTTGTCTGTGAACAGATGTAGCGAGCAGTACGCATCAAGGTCTTCCTCGGGGGATTTTTCTTCTGCTTTTGGTTTCCACTCGCGACTTCCTCGACGACCAGGGTCGCGACTTCGCGTGAATTCTGCTGCCACTAGTTCTTCTCTATCCTCGTGGTCGTAATATTTTCTTCTCTTCTTTCGTCCGTGGCGGTCGTCCTCGTGTGCAGGTGATGACCCTCTTACGTTGCGTACTGCGTCTTCTCCATTGGCCCATTTTTCGGCTATGACCATGAGCTCCCCGATGGTTTTGGGCGCTGCTCTGCCTAGTTCTTCCCGAAAAGCGGTTCTTCTCGCGCCTTTAGCGAAGGCCTCGATCGCCACTTCTTCCGAGATGGTCCCTGCGGTGTTCCTGAGCGTGTTCCACCGCTGGATGTATTCTCGGGTGGACTCGCCGCTTTTCTGTTTGCAGGCTCGTAGTTCGTCGATTGTAGCCGGCCTCTTGTAGGTCGACTGGAAGTTTTTGCAGAAATCACGGTGTAAGTCGTCCCATGATGCGTAGCAAGATCGCGGTCTCCTCTCCAGCCAGCTGTGGGCCGCTCCGGCTAGGTGCAAATTGACGTATTGCATAGCCGTGTTCTTGTTCCCACGTTGGCATTTCACTGCCGTGAGGTAGTCTCTTAACCATTGAGAAGGCTCGAGTGAGCCGTCGTACTTCGTCACTTCCGTGCTGAGCTTGAATCGCTTGGGTAGGGGCGCCTCGCGGATACTACGGGCGAAACAAAGTGCGCCGCAGGTTTCGTCATCCGAAGAGCCGGATGATGATCGGTCGCGATATCTTGACGCCCTTGCCCTATCCACCTTGTTCTGCGCGATGTCCGATCGCGCGTCGCGTCCGGGTTGATCGCGGTCAGCGTCCTTCCGTGGTTCCTTGCTTTGCTTTCGCGAGCGGCTGCTGCGGCGTCGCGAGCTTTTTTCTCTCGGACTGTCGTCGCTGCTGCTTCGACTTTCACCGCGGCGGCGGGCTTCTTTCCCTCGACCACGACGTGGCGACTTGTCTTTTCTCGGGGAGGAGCTTCTGTGCCTGCGGGGCGTTTCTTTGTCCTTGTCCTTCTCCAGTCGCTCCTTCTCCAATTGTTCTTTGCGATCGTGAGAGGCGAGCCTTGCGGCTGCCAACCCTAGACCTTTGCGAATATGCTTGTGTTGCTCCACCCGAGGGTCGCTATCCGTCGGCTGGTTCATTTGCATGTACGTTGATGCGGCTAGGATCGCGGCAGCTGGGGTTTGCGGGTAGACGTTGCCATCGTCGTCGACCCTCATGAAAGAAGACGTGGTAGACCTGTCGGTCCCAGCCATAGATTCGTGATCCCTCGTCGATGCCGCGGGTCCCTTCCTCCCAGGTCGGGTACCGACCGAAGGTGCATGGGATGGCTCGGCTCGACGTAAGCTTGATTCGTCCGCCGCTCTCCTGCGACGGGCTAGATCTGCTCGGGCATCCTTGATGTTTGAGGCCGCTCTCACTAGGTGATAGTGGTAGGCGGTTAGGTCTTCCTGCGTGGCTCCCGCCGCAGGTGGCTGACTCTTTCGCATGGATTCCTTGGCTTTTTTCCAGGCTTCCCGCGAAACGCCGATTATATCGCGCTCGGTTGCGCTGAATTCAGTCTCCGAGGGCTGTTCCGACCCAGCCATGCAGACTTGGGCCAGTTGTGGTCCGTGCGTCCTAGGCGCAGATCGGAAAGCTTCCCGTACCCGAGAGGGTTCCTCTGTCGAGAGGGTGTGATAGTCGACTGTGTTATAGCGGATGGACTCGCCGCTTTTCCCCGTAGGAAAGCGCGAGTTGACGGTTCCAGATTCGGTTTCAGATTCATCTGAGAAGTGGAGGATCCCGTCTCTGTTCGCCATGAAGTTGAAGCTCCCGAACGTCAGGGTGACGCTCTTCTCCAGTTCCTCGAACGCCGGGCGCGATTCTGGCGAGTGAGGCGTGACCACGACAGATCCGATCCGTATAGGATTGCTCGGAGCCGTAGTCGTTGGTTTCCAACGGGAGTTGGACGTCGATGAAGCCGAAGATGCCGGTGATCCAGCGCCCGCGTTTCTCACAGACGGCGCCAATTGTCGAATCCCTGACTCAACAAGTCCCTTCGGTGAACCTATCGGGTTTCGATTAGGAGAACCCATGAGCGCTGGTGGAATCGTCGGCTAGACAGGGGGTGAGATTTACCCAGGTTCGGGGCCCTCGTAGAGGTAAAACCCTTACTCCTGCCTCCTGTCGATCTGTATTGGTGAATAGATCGGTTACAAGGTGTGCTCGAATCGAGAGAAGGTCTCGAGTTCAAGGCTTTTGGGTCGTGCGGTAATTGCTTGGTCCTCTCCTTGGGGGCTCTCCTGGCCTTATATAGATGGCCAGGTCTCGAGTTCTACCCGGAGAGGATTCAAACCCTAGCTAGGTCGGTTACAAACTCCCTAACTTAACCCGCAAGTTTAGTGCGGGTGGGCTTCAGGTGGGCCTTCTGGAGTCTTCCAAGGGCTCCTCTTCTTGGGCCTTGACCTTGGGCCTGAGAGGGGGTGTCCTTACCCGCAGGTTCCAAGATCTATGTCTTCGTCACCGATGCTAGCTCGAGCTCTGACCACGGCTTTTAGGATGATGTGGAGGAATCGGGTAGCGATCTTCGCCACCGCAAGCGCCGTCGGGCAAGAGACGATGAAGCTACTTCTAAGGACAACTCGATCCCTGGGTGGAGGGTCCGATAAGGAGCCTCTCCTCGTGACTCCGCTGAGTGTGCGCGCTCCTCTTGCTCCCAAGCCGACAATCCAAACCGCATGGAACGCGGATATGCTGGACGACAAAGCCGATGAGTAAGTTTCTCTTTTTTCCACTTTCTAGTCGAAAGTATTTGCTTGCTCTTCCTTATGATGTTGCTTCTTTTTTATGACAGGCTTCAGTCCATCAGCCCCGGCCAGTTCGCCTCTTCTCTTCCTAAGAGGAAGAATGTTGCTGCGGATGAGACTCCAACCGCTAGGACTATCCAGAACTCGCCGAGTCCAGCTCCAATGGCTGCGGCTATAGATTATAGACTGCCTAGCTTTGCAGTTGGAGCCTCGAATTGAGAAAGAAGTGTCGGGTAGTTCAGCCGACCCTCTCTGCATCGCTCAGGGCCAGGTAAGATTTACTCTTTTCCTTGCATTCTGTGTGTTTTAGAATTTTGTTCGGGTGCACGGCAGTGCTCCCGATGGGAGTAGCCCCCGAGGCTGTGGTCAATCGCTTGCGATTGGCTACAGGCTCAAGAACTTGGCTTTTTCCTTCTCTCTATTTTATCGGGTGCACGCAGTGTTCCCGATGGGAGTAGCCCCCGAGGCTATTCACGATTGTTTACAGTCGTGAATAGGCTCAAACTTCTCTATCTTCTCTGATTTTTCCATCTTCTTTGTTTTGCAGTCTCTCCTTGACTCCCTCGCGGCTGTTGGCCGCCGTGTAATTTCGGCTGAGACAGACTGCGTGACCCTTCGGGCAGATCGCGACCGGCTCATCTCGGAAGGCCAACTTCTCCAAGGTAACTTGATCTGCTCTTTCTATTTATCTTTCCTAGTCGTGCAAATTCCTTTGGATTTAAAATTCTATTGCTGTGCAGCCCAAGCTGAAGTTCTGAGAGATGAGAAGACCGATGCTATCACTCAGGTGAACAGCCTCGAGGCTGAGCTGGAGACTACTCGAAAGGAACTAGAGTCCTTTCGCAAGTAGTGAGCTGACTTCGAGGGGAAGCTTGCTGATGCTAAGGATGCTTTGAAGAAGTTGGCGGAAGCTGGTGTCAAGCAGGACAATGATCTTGTCGACTTCCTCCATCCTTTAGCTCAGAACTTCCCTAGTAAGTTATACTTGTCCTTTGCTATTTTGTGGCTAGCTTGGATTGTCTTCGAAATTAATGTTGTCTTTTGTAGATGTCCTTGGCGTCGCGCTGGAGCTGCCCGGGGTTCCTCGAGTGGATGTGGTGATGGATTCCCTCGCCTAGCTTCGGAAGCATGCGGATGGGATTGGTTCCCTCATCCGCGATGCCACTCAAGTGTTGAGGCAGCTCCACGAGCGTCTTCTGGTGGATGTCGCAGTTCCGCCTACGCTGGGCGGTCTCCTGAAGGTTTTCTTGGAGGATGATATCCTTCAGGATTACTCAGTTGCCCAATCAGAGTGCGGGGAGAAGACCGCCATTCAATTCGCGTTGGCGCACAGAGTCGAAGGCTTGGATGAAGCATACTTGAATCTTCCCGTCAATCCTTCCACGGGCAGAAAGGTAGCGCTTTCTCCTTTCGGCGAGCCGGCTGAAGCCCTTGCTCGGAATTTGTCCGCCTTGCTCGCTCGTGCCAGTCGCAAGGGGCAACCTGGTGCGAGTGGCAGCACTTCCGCGATTCCATACGATAGGATTTAGCTTATTCTTCCTGATGTAATGAACCTTGGGATGTATTCTTGTATTTTTATCTTTAATCAGAATGTTTTTTGATATCCAAGTTTGTGATTTCTTGCGATTGATTGTCGTGAAGTTCTCCCGATGGGAGTAGCCCCCGAGCACCTGTTGAATAGGTGGTTTTATTTTCTCGAGTGGGGTGACTTTGAAGTTTTTCCTTAACCTTTGTATTTTCCTCCAGGAAATTGGTGCTGCCGCGGAGTCTTCGAGTGGATCTGCTGCACGATTGGATCCGCTTGTTGCTGCTGTTAGCAGTTTTGCTTCTCTACGTGATCGTGTCACGGATGGTGAACGCAAATATAAAGCTTTGCGCGGAGTGGTTGACGTGGCCAAGTCGAAGCAAAAAACTTGCGGCTGATCGTGAACAGTTTGCGATGGAGGAACTTGCAGCCGTCGCCAAGGATATGCTGTGTAAGCACGTGAGCCCCCTAGTATTTGGTTTGACTACCCTTCTTTCCTTTGCTCACTCTCTGTGGCTTTCTTTATAGTTGTTGAGCCTGATGGTCAACGCGAAGCGCATTTGG
Organism: Alopecurus myosuroides; assembly: GCA_028641055.1. Taxonomy (NCBI): domain Eukaryota; kingdom Viridiplantae; phylum Streptophyta; class Magnoliopsida; order Poales; family Poaceae; genus Alopecurus; species Alopecurus myosuroides. The sequence goes on along the minus strand of CM054060.1, from coordinate 315,081,225 downwards.
TGGATAACCTTATTACTCATGAAGCTAGAAGTTCCAAACCACATGCGAACAACTTTTGGTCGGACCGTAGTCGAGGCTTTGTTCTGGCTACGTTGAAGTATCGAGTAGTCCAGGTGAAGATACTCGTGAATTCCTGCCATGAGGCCTTGATTGCTGTGAACTTCGCTTTCTATCCGTTGGAGAGGGGTCCAGAAGATTTGAGCCATCTCCTCAGAACTTTCGGTCGAGAAGGCGAAATTCGCGAGTGTGTCCGCAATCAGATGATTTGCGGGTTCGTAGTAGCGCTTTCTTTCGTACGATTGTGGCATCCTGAGGTTAACTTCAACTCTGTAGCCATGCTCCCCGATGGTCTAGTCGATATGGCCCCTCATTATAGAGTTGTTCGACCTGTAGCGGAGGAGATCATTCGATTGACCTCGAAAGAGGTGGATCGGGTATTAGCCGGGGAAAATGCTCATCGCCATATGTAATCATAGGATGTATGTATCTTGTTACTTTGTATAGTTGTTCCAAAACTTTGTAAGGTGTCCACCTTGTTTGTAACTTTGTATATGAAATTATTCATGTCATGCTAAGTTAGGTGCAGCCCCCCGTGTATTTGGGGTGTATACCTGTTATTTAGCGTATAAGGATAAAGAACACGAGTAGTTATGGTTGAAAAAACCATGTACTTTATTGAGATGACTGAGAAGTCATGTGTTTCTTTCGAGCTACAGGATGGCTAATATAGCCTTATTTTTTGCGATTAAAGTAAATCTAGGGGTAGAATTTGCGGAGGTGCGCAACATTCCATGGGTTGGAGTAGATGCCACCAGTCGTCGGGTTCTTCAGTCGATAGGCGCCACCTGGGATAACTTCGTGTATTATAAAGGGTCCCTCCCATGGTGGTTCGAGCTTGTGCCATTCCTTCTGTTTGAGCCGTAGCACCAAATCCCCCACGGCGAAAGCTCTGTGACGTATACCGCGAATGTGATAGTTTCGCAACGACTGTTGGTATACTGTTGATCTTGCGAGTGCAATATCGCGTATTTCGTCGAGTGCGTCCATATCTTCCGCGAGTGCCCTGTTAGATGTTTCTTCGCTGTAAGCAACGACCCGTGGGGCGCTGAATTTGACATCCTCGGGAAGGACTGCTTCAGCCCCATATACCATGCAAAAATGGTGTGTATTTTGTGGATCGATTTGGGGTCTTGCGGAGGCTCCATTGCATGGAGGGTAGCTCTTCTTCCCAATGCCCCTCTGCTGGATGTAGGCGGTCGAGTAGTCTTTTCTTGATGCCAGCCGAAACCAATCCGTTGGATCGTTCGACCTGGCCGTTGGTTTGCGGATGAGCCACCGAAGCGTATTTGAAGGTGATTCCCTTTTCTTCGCAGAACTGCTGTGTTTCCTTTGCCGTGAAGTTGCTGCCATTGTCGGTGATGATGTTGTGTGGTATGCCAAATCTGCATACAATGGAGTCGAAGAATTTGACGGTGCATTGGGCGCTAGCCGAGGTGACTGAGAGCGCTTCGATCCATTTCGTAAATTTGTCGACTGCGACAAGCAAGTATGTGTATCCTCCGGGTGTAGACTTGCGTAATGGTCCTACCATGTCCAGCCCCCATTGTGCAAAGGGCCAGGCGATTGGTATCATATGTAATTCCGTGGCGGGGGCGTGTGGCTTGGGTGCAAATCGCTGGCAAGCGTTGCACCTGTCGACCAAGTCCTTTGCATCTCTGGCTGCTGTGAGCCAGTAGAATCCTGCTCGAAAATCTTTGCCCATGATTTCTTTCCAGCTGGCGTGATGTCCACAATCTCCTTGATGTATGTCTGGCAGCAATTCTTTGCCATCTTCGGGTGCTATGCATCTTTGCAGTATGCCTGAGATGCTCTGTTTGTATAACTCGCCGTTGAGTACCCGAAAAGATTTGCTACGTCGAACTATTTTTCGAGCTTCGCGAACGTTTGCTGGGAGCTGTCTGGTGGACAAGTAGTCGAGGTATTTCTACGTCCAGACTGGCTCGACCAGAAAAACTTGTCTTGAAATACCATGGCTGAGCTCGATGATAGCAACTTGCGGGCTGACCTCTGTCTCCAATGCTGTGGGTGCTCCCGCAGTTTTCTTGACCTTGACTGAACGCTTGATCATCCTCTCGAAATATATTCCTGGCGGTATGGGCGTATTTGTGGACCCCATGTTTGCCATCCTATGTGCCTCTTCGTTGCCGGATCTCTCTATGTGCTTCAGCTCGCATCCTTTGAAACTTCCTTCGAGTAGATTGTATATGTTCCGGTAGGCAACCCTCCTTTCTGCGATAGCATCGCACTCCTTCATTGTCTGTTGCACGATGAGGTTGGAATCGCCATAGATCATCAGTCGGGTTGCTCCACACGCGATTGCCATCTTCATCCCATGCAACAGGGCCTCGTATTCTGCGTCGTTGTTGGATGCTGGATCGTCGGGCGGGAAGTCCAATCGCAGGACGTACTGCAACTTGTCTCCTCTGGGTGATATAAGGACGATCCTAGCTCCAGCTCCTTCATTCCTTTTGGACTCGTCAAAGTACATGATCCAGTTACTCGTATATTCTGGCGGTCCGGGTGTTTGTAATTCTGTCCACTCGCTCAGGAATTCCACGAGTACCTGTGACTTCACGGAATTGCGCCCTGCATAAATAATGTCCCAGGCGCCTAGCTCGATGCTCCATTTTGCTATTCTTCCAGATGCCATGGGATTGTTCATGATGGTACCGAGCGATGCGTCGTTTACCACCGTTACGGTATGTTCCTGGAAGTAATGTTTTAGCTTTCGAGCGTGAGAACAACTCCATATGCTAGCTTCTGATAGTGAGGGTATCGTTGTTTGCACGGCGAGAGCACCTCGCTGATGTAGTAGATTGGTCTTTGAACTCCATATACCTTGCCATCCTCAGGCCGTTCGACTACAATGGCCGTGCTGATGACTTGATTTGTTGCGGCTAGGTATAGGTAGAGTGGTTCCCTCTCTTGTGGTGTTGCGAGAATGCGCCTGCTCTATAAGGCTTGTTTTAGGTCTGCGAATGCCTATCTTGCCTCGGGTGTCCACTCGAATTTATCTGTCTTTTTCAATAACTTGTAGAAAGGTAATGCCTGCTCGCCCAATCGCGCGATGAATCTGCTCAAGGCGGCTAATCTCCCTGCGAGCTGTTGCACTCCGCGTAGATTGGTGGGCTCTTTCATTGTCAAGATTGATTGTATCTTCTCTGGGTTGGCTTCAATTCCTCTGGCGGATACCAGGTACCCGAGAAGTTGTCCTGCTGGGATGCCGAAGACGCATTTTGTCGGGTTGAGCTTGATCCTGTATGCGTTTAGAGCGTCGAACATTTCTCTGATATCCTCGAGGAGCGTGTCCTCCACCCGATTCTTGATGACGATGTCATCAACGTACACTTGTACGTTCTTGCCAATTAGCTTGGCGAGGCATTTTTTGCATGCAGCGCTGATATGTTGCGCCTGCATTTTTTGAGCCCGAAAGGCATTGTAGTCTAGTAGTATACACCATGAGGAGTGATGAATGCTGTCTTTTCCTCGTCTTCCTGTTTCATCCTGATCTGGTTGTATCCCGAGTAGGCATCTAGGAAGGAGAGGTGTTGGCAGCCTGCAGTGGAGTCCACGATCTGGTCGATCCGCGGGAGGGGGAAGTTATCCTTGGGCCAGTGCTTGCTCAGTGACGTGTAGTTGATGCACATGCGAAGGATGTTGGTATTCTTCTTTGGGACCAGCAATGGGTTTGCCAACCAACTGGATATTTTTATCTCACTGATGAATTTTGCTGCGAGCAGTATGTTTACTTCTTCTCCAAGCGCTTTCTTCTTGGGCTCCGAAAACCATCGAGTGGTCTGCTTGATGGGCTTTGTGTCTTTGTAGACTTCGAGTGAGTGCTCGGCGAACTCCATGGGTATTCCTGGCATATCTGAGGGCTGTCAGGCGAAAATTTCCCAGTACTCACGGAGGAGTTCGACGAGAGCGCTTTCCTATGCTGGCGAGAGGGTAGTGGAGACCATCGCTGTTTTCGCAGAATCTGTCGGGTGCACTTGATGTTTGCGAGTGTCACTGTTGGCACTGAATTCCAGCTCTAGTGCGTTCTTCTTTGTGAGGGGCATCACGGAGTGATCTGTGGTTTTTGCTATCTCCTCCAGTTCTTCTTGCATCCCGAAAGATTTGGTGATCTCGTTGAACTCGATGTCACACTTGTTGGATTTTTGGAAATCTCCGTCGATGGTGATTGTGCCATATTCCCCAGGTAGCTTGAGCTTCAGATATGCATAATGTGGTACTGCCATGAATCTTGCGAACGATGTTCGACCAAGAATGGCGTGGTACTGTGAGGGACAGTCGACTACTTCTAAGTCAAGAAATTCTCTCCTGTAATTGCATCGATTGCCCAACACCACCTCCAGGTTGATTGTTCCGAGTAGGCGGATCACCTTTCCTGGAACTATCCCGTGGAAGGATGTTTCTGATTCTGCGAGTCCTTCCAGGTTCTTGTTCATCTGACGGAGAGTGTCCGCGTAGATGATGTTGATGCTGCTGCCCCCGTCCATGAATACGCGAGCCATTTCGTAATTGCCAATTTGTGCTTGGATTACTAGGGCAGCGTGTCCTGGTCGATAGACTCGTGGGGGATGGTCTTCCTTGGAAAAGGTGATTGGCTGGTCCGCCATCTTCAGGTACTCGGGTCTTTCTGGTGGGGTTTGCACAGCCATGCATACCTGTCGTGTGTTTGTCTTCTGGGCCCTGCGGGATGGGAAGACCTTTTGTATCATCCTCAACAGTCCGGCAGGGTTCGGGTATGCGTTCCCTCCTGTGTTGGCGACGGGCGGCGCAGGTAGTGCGGCTAGCACCGTGTTCTGGTTTCCTGGTGGAGGTAGGGGTTGTGGCGGTTGGAATCCTTGGTGTCCTCCTCCTCCTCGGGAGTTTTTTCCTCCGCCTTTGGCTTCCACTCGCGATTTCCACGGCGTCCGCTATCGCGATTTCGTGTGAATTCTGCTGCTACCAGTTCTTCTCGGTCGTCGTGATCGTAGTACTTCCTTCTTTTCTTTCGACCGTGGCGGTCGTCTTTGTGACGCCCCGAGATCGGGCACTATGCAGATTTCAGCATTCCCGCCAAATCCGCATAATAACCGACTCCAGGTTGCCACTTATGATAACATTACAACAGTTCATGAATATTCCACAATTACAACAGAAACAGATAGATACAAGATGACTCAAACGAGTCAAGGATACAACTGATACAATACAAAGATCCAAATAACAGCGGAAGAAACAACATGGTGTCCGGCTACGGACAAGATACAAATTGGACTAAGAGTCCTGAAGATAACCGAGAGCGTCCAATCCCTGCCCAGGCCAAGCCGGAGGGATTCCCAAGCTAACGTCGTCAGACTTCAAACCTGTTGACTGCAATGTTGAATATGCAGCCACGAAAAAGGATTCATGGGTCAGTACGGTTAAGTACTGGCAAGTGGATAAACCATACTCACAAGATACCGGCGTAGCCAGTCATCACAAGATACAAATACTTTGGGATCAACGGGAAGGAAGGGGTTATTGCAAATAAGCGACAGCGGGCTGCACTAACCAACTACAGAGAGATACTACAACTTCCGGCTAACAGAAAGAAGATAAGATCGAGTATTGTAACCAACTGAAAGATAACTTCAAACAAACCCATCCTGGATCTCGCCCCTTATCCGAAGAAGCAATCCGAGGATAACTCACACAGTTGGATTAATGATGGTTCAGATTATTGTGTCAATAAGCCTATTACTAGTCAAGTTGTTAATCATTGGGTGTAAGATTGTTAATCATTAGGTTTAAGTTGTCCTGAGTACTTGTTAGCCAGTACTTTCACCAAGTAATCCATAACCGCGGAAAACACGGCTTCTCGAGAAGATTATCCCTGCAGGGTTGCACCAATTTAGCCGTACACGCAAGAATAACCCGCCAGATGGGAGATCACCCCACCAAGCGAGGTACTCTACACAACTCAACTCTTCTTCGCATCAAGCCCAAAGCACCTTGGGCGCATGGCTAATCGAGCCCAGAAGAAAATGGACCCTCATAGCACTCTAAGAACGTGTCCCCCTATATGCCGACTACGAAAGTTCCACCCGGGATCCAAGGGCTCGCAAGATCATGCATGCAGCAAATGGAAAACCCGAACTAAATGAGGCGATTTGGACGAGATGCGAATCGAGTCAAATTGAGGGGGGCGCCCATACTCGCTTCCCACATGCGGGTAGTGCGCTCATCATGGATCAGTAGACAAGACTCTTTTCCTATTAGGGTCGACACTAGCAGGCCTCAAAACCACAAGGGCCTCCTGCCGGTGCCTTATCATCAAATTATTATTACCATTAGCATTAACAGGATTGATTGATTAACATCGAGCCCCCAGAACGATAATAATAGTAAAAGAAGTAACCGACAACAGACTCGAGCAAAAGCAACCCTAAGCATGCAGCTACGACACGAAGGCCAACGAGGTAAACAATCAACAGTTAATAGGAAGTGGAAGGAAAGGCTATATCATGGCAGCAAGGTAAACATATAATAGGATCGAGACACAAGCATCGAAACAACAGGCTAGAATAAGAACAACGGAAAGAATCGGTAACAAGTGATGGAAGGTAGCCATATGGCAGCAAGTGAGTATACTTGCCTGAGATCCCGCAAGGTAGCAGAACTTGTCGTTGCTCACATCATCTCAATGTCCTATCCGCGAAGAAGCATCGAACTAAAAGAAACACCGGATGCAACAATTACTACTACGGCAAAAGATCCAGCATGATCCTATTTTATATGCATGACATGGCAAGATGCAACAGGGGAAACAACTTAAGCAATTTAATCGGAACCGGAGTCCGGAGAAATAGGAATTGGTTCAAGTTGTTTATCTAACCATCAATTTAATTGTTATTTAGCATGGCAACAATGGGGTAGATGAGTTAGGCAATTTAAATGGAAGGGGGCAACAGCTGGAAATAATTAGCCCACACATTCCATATGTTGTCCTATAGGTGAACATGCATAACAAGATCTAAAGTGCACAAGATAAGATGGAAACAGAGATATGGATGGCATGAACATATTCCTTGCAATTTTCTGATGGGAAAACATATTTTATTTGTTTGATTTGGAATTAAAATGAATTAGTTATGAATTTTGGTAATTTAAATTGCATTAAATAAGAGGTGAAGCAATTATTCAAACTAATTATTGCAAACCAGAAAACAAAGTTGATATCCAAGTGTGGCATTTGATTTTGGATGAAAAACATGTTTTGGGTATTTAATTTGGAGCAACCATTTGAAAGATATTAATTATGCCATTTTAATTAACCAATTTAAGGATTATTAAATAACATTAATTTTAATTACCCAAATTGCAAAACAAAGTTGATAAACAGAAAGTACAATGAATTTGGAATGAAAAACATATTTGGTTTGGGTTATTTGAATTAGGTATGAATTAATTATGGAATTAACCAAATTTGAGATGAATTGTTTAAATTTGAAATTTGAAACAATTTGAATTGTGCAAAAACAGAAACAAATGTTATATTTGAAAAGCACAGGAAATTTGGAGTGGGATACATATAAAATTTGTGTCATTTGGATTTGGGGGTTTGAAAGTTATGATCATCTGAAGTGTGGGGTGCAGGAAACAAAGTGCAAACATGAGCATGGATGGAAAATTCATGTTCCTTACATTTTTCTGATAATTCTAGACATAAATTTTGTGATATTTGGAGTTAACATGACAAAGTTATAGCATCTACAAAAATAGTAGCATTTTATGGAAAAGCAATGGCAAAAAAAATAGGATGTTGCCCGTGGGATTCGAACTTGGGCTGGTTGGATGGGAAAGAGTAAGGCACTAGCCACTGGGCTGCTCCACGAGGTTTGTTTAGATACAGAACTGGATGTACATAATACGGTCAGATGCAGTAACTGAATTTAACACAGAAAAGGCATTCAGAAACTTGTGCCTGCGGGAAACAAAAACAAAAAGGAGGCTTATGTGCTCCGTATGGGGATCGAACTCGTGATCGCTGGGAGCAAGGCAGCTGACGGAACCACTGCGCTGGTGCTTCGTTTGTGTTGGGAATGGGATCGGACATAAGGTGAGGAGACAGTGCGGGCGTTAAATGAATCATTCAGCAAAAATTCAGACTTTAGATGCAGCGCGTCATCGACAGTTTGCGGCTGCTCTGCTGATCCTCATGTACGTGTGCGATTTCGAGGAGCGAGCGGCCAACTGAGATCACTTGCTGTGGTGCAAGCTAGTGTGCAAGGTGGAGAGGAAAGTGTGGATGTGCTTGCACGCGACGAACTGAACCTGCAATATTCGAGCACTCGTTGTCCATCCCGGCGGCCAGGCGGGCAAGGCCGGATTCCGACAGGTAGGTGCATACAGCTAGCGGGAGTGTCCATGAGGATGTCCACGAGGTGGGGTGGCTCACCGTGAGTTGGATGGCGCGTTGGATCGTCTTGCGGACGACGACGGAGGCCGGACGAGGATGGGGAAGGCGAAGCCGAGTTGCTGCGGACGCGGGAGAAAGGCGCGCACGACGCTGAGCTCGTGGTCCTTCCCGGGCCTGGGTCCTGCTCGGAGACGGAAGAGGGCGTCCCCGCGTAGCTGTTGGCGCGAGGGACGGAGACTAGGTGGACATGATCGACGGGGCTGGTGAGCGTCTGATCACGGTGATCATGGCGTCGGCGGGGCTAGGACGAAGGCGATGGCGGCGGCGAAGGGAGGTAAGGGAGGGGAACTAGATCTAGGGTTCAAGGAGAGACCCCTGGCCATCTTTATAGAGGAGGAGAGGAGGAGGATTGGTAGTGGGGGTTGACAGCGACGTCCAGGAGGTTCACGCATGGGGCGTGCTCCCCTGTTCGTACGGAGAAGAACGATTGGGAGGTGGGCTTCTTTGGGTTGTAGGTGGGCTGCCCCTTGTGGGCTGGCCTGCCTCCCCATCTCTCTCTTTTTAGTTTTTATTTTTCCTTATTATTATTATTTTTTTTGTAAAGGATGAAAGGGGAAAAGGGATAGAATTTGGAGGGGTTTAGTTTATTAAATATTTTTTATTACTTTCAAAACAGAAAAATGAAAGCAATGTTAGCATTATTTCAAACTTGGAATTATTAGTTGGAATTTTAAATTGGCAGTTGAATTTCAAATAGGGTTTGGGGGTTTTTATTTTATAATTAAATTTTATTAATTTGCAAAACAATAATTGAAAGTAAGTTTAGTTATTGATTTCAAAATTGGTAATATTAGTTTGATTTCTAAGTGGTTAGTTGAATTTTCAAATAAGGTTTGATTTGGGAATTTTGGAAATAAATAAATTCTATTTAATAAGCTCAAGAAATTTTGCAAGCATTATTTAGTTTACTTTGTTTGCAAAGATTTTTAACTTTTGAACCCATATTGAAAAAATGATAAGTAGGATTGATTTGCTTTGAATTTTTGAATTTGCCATTAGGGTTTTAACAAAAGGGAAAATTTTATTTAGCAGGCAATTTGAAATAAATTCAACTTCAACTTATTGAAAACAATTTGAGTTGCAACTTTCAATTGAAATTTTTAGACAGATGTGAAGGTTTAAATTATTTTGAATTTTTCAGTTGTGATGCAAACATGGTGCAATGCAATATGATGCATGTGATGCAAGCAAAAAAAGAAAACAAACAACTCTCTATTAGGGTAACACCCCAGGTGTTACAGACGACACCACTAACAAGGGATTGCGCCCTCGCAATCCACCTGCTAACCAGGGAGGGGAAAGAAGTTCCACTATCGATTCTTCATGCTTCCAGTTGATCTCCTCGACACCACTAACAAGAGATTCTTGCTCGGAGTGACGACGATGTTCTTCCACCAGGAATCTTCCGATGATCGAACCTATTAGGTTAAAGGGGCTCAGAAAACGTCCACCCACGTAGGATCCTAACACTTTGAAAGATTGAGTACGAGAGTAGACTCCAAAACAAATAAGATGGGAGGGGAAATAGAATAGGGATAAGGAGAAAAACAAGAATCCTATTGAGATGTTTTCCAAAATAGTTTAGCAGAAATAGTTTTTGACATTCTAGAAACAACGACCGTTAGCGAGGTTATCCTACAGGCTTTGCGGACCCGTTGCTTCGATAACCATTCGTATCGAAACAATATCGGGAATCGGGAACCAAGGCTCTGATACCATTTGTGACGCCCCGAGATCGGGCACTATGCAGATTTCAGCATTCCCGCCAAATCCGCATAATAACCGACTCCAGGTTGCCACTTATGATAACATTACAACAGTTCACGAATATTCCACAATTACAACAGAAACAGATAGATACAAGATGACTCAAACGAGTCAAGGATACAACTGATACAATACAAAGATCCAAATAACAGCGGAAGAAACAACATGGTGTCCGGCTACGGACAAGATACAAATTGGACTAAGAGTCCTGAAGATAACCGAGAGCGTCCAATCCCTGCCTAGGCCAAGCCGGAGGGATTCCCAAGCTAACGTCGTCAGACTTCAAACCTGTTGACTGCAATGTTGAATATGCAGCCACGAAAAAGGATTCGTGGGTCAGTACGGTTAAGTACTGGCAAGTGGATAAACCATACTCACAAGATACCGGCGTAGCCAGTCATCACAAGATACAAATACTTTGGGATCAACGGGAAGGAAGGGGTTATTGCAAATAAGCGACAGCGGGCTGCACTAACCAACTACAGAGAGATACTACAACTTCCGGCTAACAGAAAGAAGATAAGATCGAGTATTGTAACCAACTGAAAGATAACTTCAAACAAACCCATCCTGGATCTCGCCCCTTATCCGAAGAAGCAATCCGAGGATAACTCACACAGTTGGATTAATGATGGTTCAGATTATTGTGTCAATAAGCCTATTACTAGTCAAGTTGTTAATCATTGGGTGTAAGATTGTTAATCATTAGGTTTAAGTTGTCCTGAGTACTTGTTAGCCAGTACTTTCACCAAGTAATCCATAACCGCGGAAAACACGGCTTCTCGAGAAGATTATCCCTGCAGGGTTGCACCAATTTAGCGTACACGCAAGAATAACCCGCCAGATGGGGATCACCCCACCAAGCGAGGTACTCTACACAACTCAACTCTTCTTCGCATCAAGCCCAAAGCACCTTGGGCGCACGGCTAATCGAGCCCAGAAGAAAATGGACCCTCATAGCACTCTAAGAACGTGTCCCCCTATATGCCGACTACGAAAGTTCCACCCGGGATCCAAGGGCTCGCAAGATCATGCATGCAGCAAATGGAAAACCCGAACTAAATGAGGCGATTTGGACGAGATGCGAATCGAGTCAAATTGAGGGGGGCGCCCATACTCGCTTCCCACATGCGGGTAGTGCGCTCATCATGGATCAGTAGACAAGACCCTTTTCCTATTAGGGTCGACACTAGCAGGCCTCAAAACCACAAGGGCCTCCTGCCGGTGCCTTATCATCAAATTATTATTACCATTAGCATTAACAGGATTGATTGATTAACATCGAGCCCCCAGAACGATAATAATAGTAAAAGAAGTAACCGACAACAGACTCGAGCAAAAGCAACCCTAAGCATGCAGCTACGACACGAAGGCCAACGAGGTAAACAATCAACAGTTAATAGGAAGTGGAAGGAAAGGCTATATCATGGCAGCAAGGTAAACATATAATAGGATCGAGACACAAGCATCGAAACAACAGGCTAGAATAAGAACAACGGAAAGAATCGGTAACAAGTGATGGAAGGTAGCCATATGGCAGCAAGTGAGTATACTTGCCTGAGATCCCGCAAGGTAGCAGAACTTGTCGTTGCTCACATCATCTCAACGTCCTATCCGCGAAGAAGCATCGAACTAAAAGAAACACCGGATGGAACAATTACTACTACGGCAAAAGATCCAGCATGATCCTATTTTATATGCATGACATGGCAAGATGCAACAGGGGAAACAACTTAAGCAATTTAATCGGAACCGGAGTCCGGAGAAATAGGAATTGGTTCAAGTTGTTTATCTAACCATCAATTTAATTGTTATTTAGCATGGCAACAATGGGGTAGATGAGTTAGGCAATTTAAATGGAAGGGGGCAACAGCTGGAAATAATTAGCCCACACATTCCATATGTTGTCCTATAGGTGAACATGCATAACAAGATCTAAAGTGCACAAGATAAGATGCAAACAGAGATATGGATGGCATGAACATGTTCCTTGCAATTTTGTGATGGGAAAACATATTTTATTTGTTTGATTTGGAATTAAAATGAATTAGTTATGAATTTTGGTAATTTAAATTGCATTAAATAAGAGGTGAAGCAATTATTCAAACTAATTATTGCAAACCAGAAAACAAAGTTGATATCCAAGTGTGGCATTTGATTTTGGATGAAAAACATGTTTTGGGTATTTAATTTGGAGCAACCATTTGAAAGTTATTAATTATGCCATTTTAATTAACCAATTTAAGGATTATTAAATAACATTAATTTTAATTACCCAAATTGCAAAACAAAGTTGATAAACAGAAAGTACAATGAATTTGGACTGAAAAACATATTTGGTTTGGGTTATTTGAATTAGGTATGAATTAATTATGGAATTAACCAAATTTGAGATGAATTGTTTAAATTTGAAATTTGAAACAATTTGAATTGTGCAAAAACAGAAACAAATGTTATATTTGAAAAGCACAGGAAATTTGGAGTGGGATACATATAAAATTTGTGTCATTTGGATTTGGGGGTTTGAAAGTTATGATCATTTGAAGTGTGGGGTGCAGGAAACAAAGTGCAAACATGAGCATGGATGGAAAATTCATGTTCCTTACATTTTTCTGATAATTCTAGACATAAATTTTGTGATATTTGGAGTTAACATGACAAAGTTATAGCATCTACAAAAATAGTAGCATTTTATGGAAAAGCAATGGCAAAAAAAATAGGATGCTGCCCGTGGGATTCGAACTTGGGCTGGTTGGATGGGAAAGAGTAAGGCACTAGCCACTGGGCTGCTCCACGAGGTTTGTTTAGATACAGAACTGAATGTACATAATACGGTCAGATGCAGTAACTGAATTTAACACAGAAAAGGCATTCAGAAACTTGTGCCTGCGGGAAACAAAAACAAAAAGGAGGCTTATGTGCTCCGTATGGGGATCGAACTCGTGATCGCTGGGAGCAAGGCAGCTGACGGAACCACTGCGCTGATGCTTCGTTTGTGTTGGGAATGGGATCGGACATAAGGTGAGGAGACAGTGCGGGCGTTAACTGAATCATTCAGCAAAAATTCAGACTTTAGATGCAGCGCGTCATCGACAGTTTGCGGCTGCTCTGCTGATCCTCCTGTACGTGTGCGATTTCGAGGATCGAGCGGCCAACTGAGATCACTTGCTGTGGTGCAAGCTAGTGTGCAAGGTAGAGAGGAAAGTGTGGATGTGCTTGAACTGAACCTGCAATATTCGAGCACTCGCTGTCCATCCCGGCGGCCAGGCGGGCAAGGCCGGATTTCGACAGGTAGGTGCATACAGCTAGCGGGAGAGTCCATGAGGATGTCCACGAGGTGGGGTGGCTCACCGTGAGTTGGATGGCGCGTTGGATCGTCTTGCGGACGACGACGGAGGCCGGACGAGGATGGGGAAGGCGAAGCCGAGTTGCTGCGGACGCGGGAGAAAGGCGCGCACGACGCTGAGCTCGTGGTCCTTCCCGGGCCTGGGTCCTGCTCGGAGACGGAAGAGGGCGTCCCCGCGTAGCTGTTGGCGCGAGGGACGGAGACTAGGTGGACATGATCGACGGGGCTGGTGAGCGTCTGATCACGGTGGCCATGGCGTCGGCGGGGCTAGGACGAAGGCGATGGCGGCGGCGAAGGGAGGTAAGGGAGGGGAACTAGATCTAGGGTTCAAGGAGAGACCCCTGGCCATCTTTATAGAGGAGGAGGATTGGTAGTGGGGGTTGACAGCGACGTCCAGGAGGTTCACGCATGGGGCGTGCTCCCCTGTTCGTACGGAGAAGAACGATTGGGAGGTGGGCTTCTTCGGGTTGTAGGTGGGCTGCCCCTTGTGGGCTGGCCTGCCTCCCCATCTCTCTCTTTTTAGTTTTTATTTTTCCTTATTATTATTATTTTTTTGTAAAGGATGAAAGGGGAAAAGGGATAGAATTTGGAGGGGTTTAGTTTATTAAATATTTTTTATTACTTTCAAAACAGAAAAATGAAAGCAATGTTAGCATTATTTCAAACTTGGAATTATTAGTTGGAATTTTAAATTGGCAGTTGAATTTCAAATAGGGTTTGGGGGTTTTTATTTTATAATTAAATTTTATTAATTTGCAAAACAAAAATTGAAAGTAAGTTTAGTTATTGATTTCAAAATTGGTAATATTAGTTTGATTTCTAAGTGGTTAGTTGAATTTTCAAATAAGGTTTGATTTGGGAATTTTGGAAATAAATAAATTCTATTTAATAAGCTCAAGAAATTTTGCAAGCATTATTTAGTTTACTTTGTTTGCAAAGATTTTTAACTTTTGAACCCATATTGAAAAAATGATAAGTGGGATTGATTTGCTTTGAATTTTTGAATTTGCCATTAGGGTTTTAACAAAAGGGAAAATTTTATTTAGCAGGCAATTTGAAATAAATTCAACTTCAACTTATTGAAAACAATTTGAGTTGCAACTTTCAATTGAAATTTTTAGACAGATGTGAAGGTTTAAATTATTTTGAATTTTTCAGTTGTGATGCAAACATGGTGCAATGCAATATGATGCATGTGATGCAAGAAAAAAAAAAGAAAACAAACAACTCTCTATTAGGGTAACACCCCAGGTGTTACAGTCTTCGGGTGCGGGCGAAGATGCCCTCTCGTTGCGCACTGAGTCCTCTCCATTAGCCCATCTATCGGCTATAATCATCAGCTCTCCAATAGTCTTGGGTGCGGCTCGTCCCAGTTCTTCTCTGAAAGCAGTTCGTCGAGCGCCCTTTGTGAAGGCTTCGACCGCTACTTCCTCTGATATGTTCCCTGCGGTGTTCCTGAGCGTGGTCCATCGCTAGATATATTCGCGAGTGGACTCGCCACTCTTTTGCTTGCAGGCTCGCAGTTCCTCGATGGTCGCCGGTCTTTTGTATGTTGCCTGGAATTTTTTGCAAAAATCGAAGTGTAGATCGTCCCATGACTCGTAGCAGGACTTCGGTCTCGCTTCCAGCCAACTGCGTGCCGCTCCTACCAAGTGTAGGTTGAGGTACTGCATAGCCGTGTTCTTGTTCCCACGTTGGCATTTTACTGCCGTGAGGTAATCCGACAGCCATGACGAAGGTTCGAGTGAACCATCGTATTTTGTTACTTTCGTGCTGAGCTTGAATCTTTTGGGTAGAGGCGCCTCGCGGATGTTGCGAGCGAAGCACAACGCGCCCCAGGTTTCTTCATAAGAAGAACCGGATGAGGAGCGTGTGCGGTTCCTTGCTGCTCTCGCCTTATCCACTTTATTTTGCGCGATATCCGACCGCGCGTTATAACCTGGCTGATCACGATCGGTTTCCTTCCTTGGTTCCTTGCCGCGATTTCGTGAGCGGCTGCTGTGATGTCGCGAGCCGCAATCTTTATTCCTGGGGCTACCTTCACTGCTGCTCCAGCTATCATCACGTCACCGGGCTTCTTTTCCCCGGCCACGGCGAGGTGATTTTTCTCTCCTGGGCGAAGCACTCCTGCGCCTACGGGATGCTTCCTTCTCCTTCTGTGCAGCAGCTTTCCTGCGATCGTAGGAGGCAAGCCTTGAGGCCGCCATGCCTAATCCCTTCTGAACTTGCTTGTATTGCTCGGCTCAGGGGTCGTTTTCCCCTGGTTGATTTATCTGCATGTAGGTTGCTGCGTCTAGGACTGCGGCAGCGGGAGTCTGCGGATAGATGTTTCCTTCCTCGTCGACCCGCATGAGGGAAGGTCCGAGTGACCTGCTGATCCCGTTCAGGGACTCGTCGTCCATAGTCACGGTTCTTGAGACGTATCCCTTCCTTGCGGTCCGAGTCCCGACAAAAGGTGTTAAGGACAAAGCGGCCCGGCGTTGGCTCGATTCGTCCGCCAATCTTTTCCGATTGGCTAGATCTATACGAGCTTCCTTGATAGCAGTAGCCGCTCTCACTAGATGATAGTGGTAGGCGGTCATATCTTCGTGTGGGGCTCCGAAGGCAGATGGTTTGCTCGTGCGGATAGCCTCCTTTGATTGGACCCAAGCGTCTCGCGAGACGTTGATCTCAGCGCGTTCCCTTGCGTTGTATTCAGTTTCTTCGGGTGGTTGTTCCGATCCTGCCATGCTGACCTGAGCCAGATATGACTTGTGAGTCCTAGGCGTGGCTTGAAAGGCCTTCCTGATCCGAGAGGGTTCCTCTGTAGAGAGGGTATGGAAGTTGCTGCTGTTGAGGCGGATGGACTCGCCACTTTTCGCCAAGTAGGGTCGTGAATCGACAGCTCCTGGGCTGAAGATCGACTCAGATCCCGATTCCTCAGAGAAGTGAAGGATCCCATCTTTGTTGGTGTAGAACTTGAAGCTCCCGAACGTCAAGGTGACGCTCTTCTCCAGATCGCTGAATACCGGGCGTGATTCCGGCGAGTGAGGGGTGACTACGACAGATCCGATTCGAATCGGGTTGGTCGGAGTCGAAGTCGAAGGTTTCCAAAGTGAGTTGGTTGTCGATGAAGCCAAAGATGCTGGAGATCCAGCGCCCACCGTTCCCACAGACAGCGCCAATTGTCGAATCTGCATCTCAACAAGTCCCTTGGTTGAACCCATAGGGTTTCGATTAGGAGAACCTGTAGGCGCTGGTGACGATCGTCGTCTAGACAGGGGGCACGATTTACCCAGGTTCGGGGCCCTCGTAGAGGTAAAACCCTTAATCCTGCCTTGTCGATCTATATTAAAGAGTAGATCGGTTACAATGGGGGTTGCTCAAGTCGAGAGTATGATCTCGAGCTCGAGGCTTGGTGGTGTGGTATTGCTTGTCCTCTCCTGGTGGTTCTCCTGGCCTTATATAGGCGGCCAGGTCTCAAATCTCACCCGGGGAGGGCTCGAACTCTAACTCTAAGTCGGTTACAAGTTTCCTATCTTAACCTGCAAGGCTTTGCGGGTGGGCTTCCACTGGGCCTTCTAGAATAGTCCAAGTCATCTCCTCTTGGGCTCCAGTCCTGGGCCTAGGACCGGGTATCCTTACTCGACAGGTCCAACGTCCATCCCTTCGTCAGCGGTGGCACTGGCCAACTCGTGGATGCTCCGGTGTCGTTTCGCTTTAGGTTTGGCACCTTCCAAAGTCGCCACGCGAGGCGACCCGCGGAGGGAGAGGAAAAAGGCGTTCCTCTTCTAGTATGAAGATTATCAGATTGTCACCGAGTGTGCTGAGCGGTCACCACCGCCGGTCGTGCGTGGCCGCACCTGACGCAACATCGGCATGATGGGATCCGTTAGCGGCCACGACAATTTTTTTTTTGACGGGAGCTCCCACGGTAGCTAGTTGCCACATATAGTTTGGGATTTTAACAGGATGAGTGCATGTCTCTGTAGACAATCAGGGCATGTATAATGGTTGATAAGACGTCTTATCTTAATTTTTTAGATAAGACTAAAAAACATGGTGTACAATGGATTATCTCTTAGCCTTTTCCAGATTCGCTAAAAAAGTGATAAGACAATTCTCGCTAAGATATCATCTCTTAATTAAGAGAAGACAAACCTCTTTTTTGTTTCTCTCTCCTCCAACTCAGCAATCATCTGACGTGACATCACTAAGATAGCACGATTGTACGTGCCCTTAAAAATCGGAATGTTCCATACGGACAAACGTACGTGGAGTGCGCTGGGTGGTATATCTGTTTTGCTTCCGTGATTTTAGCGGCTGAAGTGCTCCACCGGCTCTCCACTTTATCCGGTAACAAGAATTCTGTAAAAACCAATCCATAGATGTATAGCATCACTCTTAAAAAAAAGGAAAGTTGGGGATCATCCGGGGGATATAGCGCATCGATCCTCCGCCTCGAGCGCACACCACGTGTCCGTGCACGCGAGAGCCAGCGATGGGATAGGGGGGCCATAGTACTACCTTATCTCTCCTGAACGCCTCTCCTCCACTCATTCCTCTCTCGTTCCTCATCTTCTTCTCCGTGAAAACCAAAGTACCCACAAAATCCATGCCGCTGCCGCACCAATCGTTGGCGACCCTGGTCCATCACCTTCCCGCGACGGCCACCACGCCCTTCTCTCTCCTCTCTACCGTCGGTCCACCGCCTGGGCACGCAGGTGAGCTGCGGCCATGGTGCTTCCATGGATGCTCAACGGCGGCCGCAAGTTCGGCGTGCTCCACTGGCGACACGATGGTGCTCCCATGGTTGTGCGGCCGCGCTCCATTTGGCGAGACGGCGGTGCTCCTATGGTTGTGCGGACGTGCTCCCGTGGCTATGCGTCCGTGTTCCATTGGCGAGACGGTGATGCTCCCACGGCTGTGCGGCCGTGCTTCATTGGCGAGACAGGGGTGCTCCCATGGCTGCGCGACCATGCTCCAATAGCGAGAGGGCGGGGCTCCTGTGGCTGCGCGACGGTGCTCCAATAGCGAGGCGGCGGGGCTCCTGTGGCTGCGCGACGGTGCTCCAATAGCGAGGCGGCGTTGCTCCAACAGAAGGGCGAATATGCTCCCATGGTTGCGCGGCGGTGCTCCAATGGCGAGACGGCGGTGCTCCCGTGGCCGCGCGACGGTGCTCTCCCGTGGGCTGCGCGGCGGTGCTCCAATAGCGAGACGACGTTGCTCCCTTAGGAGGGCGACGCTGGTCCAATGGCGAGAAGGTGTTGCTCCCATAGAAGGACGGAGGTGCTCCGGTGGCGTTGCAGCTCCGACGAGTGGCAGCGGCATTGCAGCTCCGGCGGCCGCGATGACACAGACGTTCGGCCCTCCCATTGAGCTCCCGAGACATGTGTGGGAAGAGGTGGACCCGGGAGTTTTTTTTTCTTCTCTCGGGAAACAGAAGGCAGATGCGCGGATGGACCCGTCCTTGACTAGGGGAGGGAACACGTGTCAGCAGCTCCATGCGGGGGATCGGAACATCTGATCCCCGGGGACGCTCAGGACGGCCTAAAAAAAAAAGTACTCCAGCATTCTGTTTGATGCAGAAGATGCAGAGTAGTATTCTGTCGGGCTGGCGTGGAGGATGCGGAGAAGTATTCTGTTTGATGACCGGGCCTATGGGCTGAATGATCCAGCATTGCATAGGACACTGAAAAACACAAAGCATCGCAGAGCGAATTTCTGATCTAGAGAACGGATCTGAGAGTAGGAGAGGCCTTGGTCGTCGGCGACGGTGAGCCGGCGGTTTCTGTACATTGTGGCCGGGAACTGCTGGTTCGCTCCCAGCTCGTACACCCTTCACCGCATCAACCCGTCGCGCCCTTTCTACCCCAAGGATTCACCGGAGCGCGCGGCGGCGGCAGGGGCGGCGGTTGCGAGGGCGACAACAATGGAGGCGGCGGAGGCGGCTGAGAGGGCGAGGACGGCGACGATGCAACAGGAGGAGGATGCGGCATTGAAGGCAAGGACGATCACGATACATGAAGCTATGCTGAAGAGGGCAAGGAGGCGGACGAAGGCGACCACGATGAAGGCGACGGAGACAGCTGCGCGTGTGAGGCAGATTGCGATGTCGGCTGCACTGACAGAGATGGCCATGAAGACAAAGGCGGCTACGTGGGCGAATTCAGACGACGCGGAGAAGGCTCGCTTGCCTGTACCTCAAATGAATTTCTCATGTCCCAACACCGGCATAGTCATGGACTTCGCGCTCACCGGCCAAAGCAAGAACAAGATCGTCGCCCTGGACCGTGCATGTCCAGAATAGGGGTCTTTTACGGTGCAACTTACTAGTCCAAAGGAGTAGTAGTATTGGAGGGCTATTATGGGTAATTAATTGGGTAAGAAATCTTGGTATAGGATTTGATTGAATTTAATTTGTTATTACTATGTAAATGCAATGGATACTTACCATACTTGTGACTCGACTTAGCACACACCAATCTGAGCTAATAAATTGTGTGAAAAAAGAAAATGAAGCACATGAGTTTGTGAGATGCACGCATGATTTGTTACCATCGTCCACCTTTGCTGCGTTTTTTCCCAATTTTGCGGTATATCTCTTGCATGAAATATAAATCCGACAAGTGCTTTTCATATGAATTGGCGAATCAAATATATAAATGTGTTGTGTAGCTCGGACATGACCGGTTATAGTAGCATAGGCGCGATCGGACAACCGAGAGAGGTTTAGGTCGATCTGACAGACTTATACATGTGTAGGTTGCACTCGACGCCTTTGAGTAGTGTAGGTGAAACCGAATGTTTGGGAGAGATCTAGGTCGGTTCGATATCATAAAATCCTATATGTGATCTGACAACATAGATGTGAATACGTAGGTAATGCGATACAACTGAGAGAGTTTGTAGATCAGTCTCAACTCTCAAAGACTATAAATGTGCCGCCATCTTCCGATCCAGAGCAACCGGATCGAGGATTTTCCCTGGAGCATTTGAGACGGAAGACGACACTGCACTCGACGATGCCTTCTGGAAGGTGACGACAATCGGCAATCGCGAGCGTCGTTGTCGCCGGGTCGATCATGATCGAGCCATGCTTTCGTCGGAAGCCACACAAATCCGAGCCCGAGACCAATCGGCCACACCAAGTTACCACCACCAGACCGTGCGCCGGAAACCTTCCGTAGCCATGCGTGCGACAGGCGCTGCCACCGCCAACAAAGTAGGACGTCGTGGGAGATATTCGCCAAGCTCCAAGCCGCCCCGCACCCCGGAGTGCCACCAGACAAGGGTCGCCGCCCCGAATTCGGATGCTGCCGGCGAGCACCATCGTTCGTGCACGACCTCCCCCACTGCCCCGAATTTAGGTACTGGCCTATTTCAAACTTTGTTTTGCAAACGTCAATCAACCGAGATCCATGCAAAAGTTCACGTCTTTTTTAACAATAAAAACAAAAAAGCACATTTTTTTTACTATTTGAGAAATTTATTACATCGCTCTGATAATTTTTAGACACGTATTGATAAATTTGCAAAACTAACTAAGGTTATCGATAGATTGAGATTTGTATATTTCCTTAAATTTTTCTTTATTTCAGTTCGTGAGCGTATAAAGCTATCCAATTTGGCAGCAAGCTGCACGGATTGTTCGTAAAGGAAAAATAATAATTAAGCCAACGGAAATTAATACATAAGAAGTTTCCTGTTTTATGTTTTATGTGTGTCAAATATACCCTTGGATGGAAATATACTAATCTTCCGGTCAATAAGTATTGGTCAATCTGGATCATCGGGGACGGTCAATATTTTCCTGTCCCTACCGTAAAAAGCCCCCCAGAATACACCCGAGAAACTTGGTACGTGCCGGGCCCGGGTCCCGCCGTCCTCTACGACGACGCCTCTCACTCCGTCCGCTCGCAGCCCCGCGTCGGATTGCCTGAGCGCAAGACCGTGCCTGTCGCCGTCCGCGACAACCTGTACTTCATGAAGGAGGTGGTCGTGCCTAACAAGAAGGACAATAATATCCCAGCGCTTATGCACAATGGCAGGGACCGGTACTGGGATGCTTTCCCGCCGCCTCCCTTCCACGTCGTGCAAGGTGCCGGCGGCGAGGACCCAAGGCCGCGAGACCCCGACACGAGGGATGTGCTCGGCGCCTACGCGGTGGTCGGCGAGTCATACATCTGGTTGTCAACCCGCATCCACGGGACCTACTCCATGGACAGTGTGTGCGGCACGTGGAACAAGGTCAGCGACTCACCGCTCCCGTTTTGCGGTCGCGCTGAGTACGCGCCGGAGCACGGCCTCTGGTTCGGCTTTCCCCACGATGAATGGCAGCCACGGCCACCGGACTGGGATAACGGCCTCCTTTGCGCATGGGACCTGAACGCTGCCGACGCCGGTAAACCAGTGGAGGCGCGCGGCGTATGGGAGGGCTTCCGGGCGCCACGCGGGAGCTTTAATCTGAGATCCCACCTCGTGCACCTGGGTGACGGCGGCCGATTCTGCGTCGCCAAGCTCTATCAGATGGAAAAGCCACTGCCGGCGTCGGCCTGCCCTCACTGCTACAATGACGGCATGCCTATTGAGATGAGCTTCGCCGTGCTCACTGGCGTAGAGGTCGAACGCTGCGACTCGCATGATCAAGCACAGGTCCTGCAAATATAGCTTTGGTGCATTTAGTTTTCCCCACGCTGTACTGTAGACTGGTCGTGAGTGATGACTACATATGTGCATCATCCCTACCATGATGAGATCCATTCTTATAAGTCCCCGACATATTAGAAAGCATACTTAGAAGTTCTTTTTTTTTTCTTCTTCAAACACTTTGAAAACAGAGGAACGAACAACATTGATATTATTTCGGTAATCGATAATATGAATATTGGTATAGGTATTTTTGGCTCCCAGTAATACTAATAGTGCTCATGCCATTTTTAAAAATTCAAAAGAAATATTTACGAGTTTCAAAGAAATCTGAAATAAAAAATCGGATGTAGCCAATGATTTGTAAATTTTCAATTTCAAATACAAAGTAGAGCTACACAAAAATGAAAAATATGATACATTTAGAGATTTAAAAATAGGCATACTTAGATCCACAGTGTTGTCATTTTTATTATGTACTTTAGAATACAGATTATTTAAAATTAAACTTTTGCACGTTTGGATGATACACCATTGCCTATATTCCAAAAAAAAACTCAGATTTTTTTAACTAGTAACTTTTTTTTGAAATTTTTGAAATGGCATAAACACTGGTGCCCATGTGCAAATACTCTATAGAAACGTTCAACTTTCAGTGAGCATTTAATGTGTACTCCCTCCGTCCCAAAATATAAGGCGGTCTATTTTTATGCTGGGCTTTGATGCTCGACTTTGACCACCAATAAATTATAAATTATATGGATTGAGAATGTATAAATGGTATCGTTGGAATCGTCTTGTAAAATTCTTCCATTTCATATATATTTATACTAATTTTGAAAACAAATTGTAAGGACAAATCTGTTGAATATATTAGCAATTTAGCACATGATTTAATTCGAAATAGCAGCAGATGAATTGCGACAGTAGCAAATACAGTAATCATGCAAATATCTAGATCTAGTACAGTAGACAGACTGATCCAATCTATAGCTAGAACTAGACATAAGAATTCCAGGAGTATCTCATACAGATGGAATAGAGTTACGTACGATGGAGCGGTAGCGGCACCGCCGTTGTTGTTGTCCACGTCGGCCATGTCGTCGATGAAGAGGTTGCCGAGGTCGGGGAAGAAATCGTCGTTGGGGAAGTAGTCGCCGTCAGCAGTCGCGCTCATGCGCTCCCCAAAAACCTGATCGCCCCTCTCCCGTACAGGATCACAAGAGGCGGGGTTCCGGAGGCCTGCTGTCCATTCTCGCGGTGCACGCCAGAAGGAGGGATGGAGAAGACTTGAATTGGCGGCGCAGTGTTTTGGAACGGTATGACGAAGTGGCGGCTAGGGTTTACCGTATGCGCGTATTTATATGCGGGCTGGGAGAGACGTGGGCGTAACTCCACGTCTGAGTCCGTTAATTACCAAATTAATGACTCATTAAGTTTTCCCAATCGACAAAATAAACGCTCTCGGCTCGGCTCATTCCCGCAACCCGCGTCGCGTCGCGTCGTGACGTGTCGTGACGAGGCGGGCGGCGGAGGAGGAGCGCGCGTGTGGCACACCTCTCCTCTTGCCTTGCCTACTCATACATGAGCTAGAATGGCTCACCTTATAAGGTGCTTCCACTCTCTCCAAACTAGCAATGTGGGACTAAACTTTAGTCCCACTCACTCCACTTATTATTCATGAATGGGCCATGACAATTTCAGGATTTTAGTGGGCTTAGTGGGCTAGACATGTGAGCCCATATACATAGCCCATACAAAATTCCAACAATCCCCCACAAAGTGTCATTAGCACATTTCATAAACTCTGTTCCAAAACATTGTTTATATATCGGTGTTAGTGGAGACTGTTAAGTTGAACTTCCACTTAGAGCATCATGCTACACTAGTTCACAACTTGAATAGTGGACTACGCCTTGAACTACAAGTTTGCTGTGATACTAGTTTCACACAACGTCTGAACCGATACTAGGCTGCCGCAAGGCTTCCCCGCGGTTTGGAGCGTATGCGTCATACTCCGAAGGCCTTTCATGAGTTTATTAGAGAGCACCCGATTCTCATAGACTGCGACGTTTAACAGTCAGACTCATATAGGTGAGTTCCTCAGGAGATGTTCTGTAGGACACATCTCTGCTTATATATATAAGCCACTTGGAACACATTAAGACAAATGTCAACCTACCATACAGATCAGGAGAGTATTGCATCTTTTATGGAGTGGAATAAAATATAAGGATACTCTCCTCTCAGCTGACCAACAGCTTGTCTCCCACTTCTAATTCACGGGATCTCCGATCACATAGAGTGGGTTACCACTGTGGTCAACTCATAACGTGGGCCTCAAACCCATCTCCCTCGATGCATTATCTATCACATTCCGTGATAAACCCTTTGTGAAGGGATCTGCCAAGTTCATAGACGTTTGGATATAATCCAATGCAATAACTCCGGAGTTCTTCAATTTCCTGACAGATTTTAATCTCCTCTTCACATGTCTTGATGACTTTGCATTATCCTTAGAACTGTTCACTTTGACGATCACAGTTTGATTATCACAGTTCATTAGGATTGCGGGTATTGGCTTTTCAACCATAGGCAAGTCCATCAAGAGCTCACGAAGGCACTCTGCCTCAACAGTGGCTGTGTCTAGTGCTGCGAGTTCTGGTTCCATAGTTGACCTCGTTAAAATGGTCTGCTTGCAAGACTTCCAGGAAACAGCGCCACCACCAAGTGTAAAAACATAACCACTAGTGGACTTAAGCTCATCAGCATCAGATATCCAATTAGAATCACTATATCCTTCCAGAACCCTCGGGTTTCCGGTATAGTGAATTCCATAGCTCGCAGTGCCTTTTAAATAGCGCATAACTCTCTCAAGCGCACGCCAATGATCATCTCCCGGATTGGAAACAAACCGGCTCAATTTGCTCACAGCAAAAGAGATGTCAGGCCTCGTGGCACTCGCCAAATACATAAGCGAGCCTATAATCTGAGAATGTCTCAGTTGATCTCTAGTAATCCGTTGATTCTTTCGAAGCAACAAACTAGCATCATATGGAGTTGGAGAAGGCTTGCAGTCACTATACCCGAAGCGACTCAAGACCTTTTCCACATAGTGAGATTGAAGCAGTGTGATCCCACCATTATCATCTCTCAACAGCTTGATGTTCAAGATAACATCAGCTACTCCTAGATCCTTCATCTCAAAACAGCGACATAAGAAATCCTTAACTTCCTTGATTAAATCAAGATTGGTCCCAAAGATCAATATGTCATCAACGTATAGACATAGAATAACTCCCTCGCCCCCACCATGGCGATAGTACACACATTTATCAGCTTCGTTTACAACAAAGCCTTCAGCAGTCAAAGTCCTTTCAAACTTCTCGTGCCATTGCTTAGGTGCTTGCTTGAGGCCGTATAATGACTTCAATAACTTACACACTTTGCCTTCCTGACCGGGTACTACGAAACCATCTGGCTGCTCCATGTAAATTTCCTCGTCCAACTCTCCATTAAGGAAAGCCGTCTTAACGTCCATTTGATGAACGAGAAGACCGTGCGAGGCAGCCAGTGAGAGTAGCACACGAATGGTGGTCAGTCTAGCCACAGGTGAGTAAGTATCAAAGAAGTCTTCACCTTCTTTCTGGGTATAACCCTTGGCCACAAGCCTTGCCTTGTACTTTTCAATTGTACCATCAGGCCTAAGCTTTTTCTTGAACACCCACTTACATCCTACAGGTTTACACCCATAAGGACGATCAGTGATTTCCCAGGTTCCGTTAGCCAAGATGGAATCCATCTCGCAACAAACAGCCTCCTTCCAGTAGTCAGCATCAAGAGACGCATAGGCTTCTGAAATAGTCTTGGGTGTGTCATCCACGAGGTACACAATGAAATAATTACCAAAGGACTTTGCAGTCCTCTGTCTCTTGCTCCTTACAGGAACTTCATTATCATCCTCCTCGGGATTCTCAACGTGTTCTATCGGAATGGTGGATTCAGGAATCTCAGCTAATTCCTGACTAGATGAAACAGGTTTCTCCTGATTTGATGAGCTAGACATATCCTTCATAGGAAATATGTTCTCAAAGAAAGTCGCATCATTCGACTCCATAATCGTACCAACATGCATGTCGGATACCTCAGATTTTACTATCAACAATCTATAACCAATGCTATTAAAAGCATAGCCCAGAAGAACACAATCTACGGTTTTAGGTCCAAGCTTGCGCTTCTTGGGAATTGGTATATTGACTTTCGCCAAACAACACCAAGTACGTAGGTAGGAGAGTTTCAACCTTTTCCTTTCCCATTCCTCAAATGGAGTAATGGTTTTATTCTTTGTGGGAACTCGGTTTAGGACATGACATGCAGTCATTAGCGCCTCCCCCCACCATGCCTTGGAGAGACCCGAAGTGTCTAACATGGCGTTAACCAAATCAGACAGCGTTCGGTTCTTTCTTTCAGCCACCCCATTTGACTGAGGTGAGTAGGGAGGCGTCCTCTCATGAATAATACCGTGTTCAGCACAAAAAGAATTAAACTCGTTGGAAAAATACTCTCCACCACGATCAGACCTAAGCCGTTTAATTTTACGATCAAGTTGGTTCTCTGCTTCGGCCTTATAGTTCTTGAAATAAGTTAAATCTTCATCTTTAGATTTCAGAAGATACACATAACAATATCTAGTGGAGTCATCAATAAGTGTCATAAAATATTTCTTTCCACCTTTTGTCAATACGCCATTCATCTCACAAAGATCAGAATGTATAAGTTCTAGTGGTGCCAAGTCTCTCGCCTCCGCAGTCTTATGAGATTTGCGAGGTTGCTTAGCTTGAACACACACTTGACATTTGGAACCTTTAATAGTACTGAATTTCGGAATTAAACTCATATTTGCTAACCGCGTCATGCAACCAAAATTAATGTGACAAAGTCGTGAATGCCAAACATCACAATCATTATCGTGGCAAACATTATTAATAACTTTGGTGCAAATATCTGACAAGGATAAGCGGAACAAGCCTCCGCACTCATAGCCTTTACCAATAAATTGTCCATACTTGGAAATTACAACTTTATTAGACTCGAAAACCAACTTAAAACCATCTCGACATAAACGTGAGCCGCTGACGAGATTTTTATTGATGGAGGGCACATGATGAACGTTCTTCAGTCGCACGATCTTCCCCAAAGTAAACTTCAGATCGACCGTACCAACACCACGAACAGTAGCATGTGACCCGTTCCCCATCAGCACGGGGGAAGTCCCTGTGACCTGATAAGAAGAGAACATAGAAGCATCAGCACAAACATGTACATTGGCACCTGTGTCAATTAACCATTCAGGTGAATGACAAACCGAAAGAACAGTGGGAACTATACCGTACCCAGAGTCCTTCATCTCAATGTCAGCCATGACAACATTAGCGGTCTTGCCGCTGTTCTCCTGCTGCTGCAGCTCATAACGCTTAGGGCACTTTGGAGCCCAATGGGTCGGATCACCGCAAACGTGACATGACCCCTTTCTCTTCTTGAAGTTGGTAGAGTGCGACGGCTTAAACTTGCCATCGGGCTTGCCTTTACCCTCGGATTTCTTCTTGTTATATTTAGGCTTGTTGGGCGGGTAATGTTTCTTCTGTACCACATGAGCAGAAGAACCTACCTCAGCAACCCGAGCACGTGTATCCTTTGCTCTCGCCTTCTCTTCCACATCAAGAGATCCGATGAGGTCCATAACGGAAAACTCATGTCTCTTGTGTTTTAGAGAAGTAGCAAAGGTGCTCCATGAAGATGGAAGCTTGGCAATAATGCCTCCGGCCACAAACTTGTCCGGTAACATACACTTAAAGTGCTAAAGTTTTTTAGCGAGTGACTGTATCTCATGAGCCTGTTGAACAACAGAGCGCTCATCAGTCATCCTGTAGTCATAGAATTGCTCCATGACATACAGCTCGCTGCCAGCATCCGAGGCCCCAAATTTGGCCTCGAGTGCAGCCCACATATCCTTGCTGTTATCAAACGACATGTATGGATCCACAATAGAATCATCAATTATACCGAGGAGGGCACTTTTAAACATAGTGTCCATATTCTCAAAGGCCTCCAGCTGTGCTGGATTGAGATCGCCCTCAGGCTTGCCCTTGGTGGCCGCATAGCAGCGCAAGGTTTGAAACCATAGCACTGCTCTTGTGCGCCACCTCTTATAGTCCACACCCTTGAAAGGGTTTGGCCTTGTCGCCGCAATGACAGACGGCGCAGGTGCAACAAATTGCCTATAATCAGGTTTTTGGATTGTTGAATATATTAGCAATTTAGCACATGATTTAATTCGAAATAGCAGCAGATGAATTACGACAGTAGCAAATACAGTAATCATGCAAATATCTAGATCTAGTACAGTAGACAGACTGATCCAATCTATAGCTAGAACTAGACATAAGAATTCCAGGAGTATCTCATACAGATGGAATAGAGTTACGTACGATGGAGCGGTAGCGGCACCGCCGTTGTTGTTGTCCACGTCGGCCATGTCGTCGATGAAGAGGTTGCCGAGGTCGGGGAAGAAATCGTCGTTGGGGAAGTAGTCGCCGTCAGCAGTCGCGCTCATGCGCTCCCCAAAAACCTGATCGCCCCTCTCCCGTACAGAATCACAAGAGGCGGGGTTCCGGAGGCCTGCTGTCCCTTCTCGCGGTGCACGCCGGAAGGAGGGATGGAGAAGACTTGAATTGGCGGCGCAGTGTTTTGGAACGGTATGACGAAGTGGCGACTAGGGTTTACCGTATGCGCGTATTTATATGCGGGCTGGGAGAGACGTGGGCGTAACTCCACGTCTGAGTCCGTTAATTACCAAATTAATGACTCATTAAGTTTTCCCAATCGACAAAATAAACGCTCTCGGCTCGGCTCATTCCCGCAACCCGCGGCGCGTCGTGACGAGGCGTGGCGAGGCGGGCGGCGGAGGAGGAGCGCGTGTGTGGCACACCTCTCCTCTTGCCTTGCCTACTCATACATGAGCTAGAATGGCTCACCTTATAAGGTGCTTCCACTCTCTCCAAACTAGCAATGTGGGACTAAACTTTAGTCCCACTCACTCCACTTATTATTCATGAATGGGCCATGACAATTTCAGGATTTTAGTGGGCTTAGTGGGCTAGACATGTGAGCCCATATACATAGCCCATACAAAATTCCAACAAAATCATGGTAAAAGTTAAAAGTCGTTGACCCGCGAAATTAAAGGGTGTCTTATATTTTGGGACGGAGGGAGTAGTTGTCGTTAGCCGTACATTCCGTTTACATTTTGTTTTCCTAGTTTTATCGGCAAGAAGCAAGCCAGGCTAACAGAAACAAGCTCAAAGGATTACATATCATATACCTACTCCTCATTGTCTTGTCTGGTTGTACTACTTGGAGAGTCACAGTATAATGGTAGATAGGGTGCTAGATGCGAACTCTTTGCTCGGTGGCCCGGATGCCCTTCTTATAGTCGCGATAGCTCCTCGTTCCCGCTCATTGGGCTCGAATGAAAACCACAAAGCGACGAGTGAAGGACAACCTAAAGCCGTAAGCGACGGGAATGACGCTCAGGGACTGTGGTGGTCTACAGCAGACGGTGTGGTCTTCACAGTGACCTCTGTTATTTTATGATGATCCAAATTCATATTCGTATATACTGATAAAGGCCGAACTTCTGACGAGTGGAGCCTCTGTTATTTTACGGTACGAGTTGTTACCGAGTCGGATTTGGATTACGTGTTACCGACCTAGTTACGTCAGGACCGCCTTTTATATACCTCTTGTAAGCCGCCGCACGGGATAAGCCATACATTGTAAATCCCGGCGCGATTGTAACCTCACCCGAAATAGTGAAGTATTGCTGGCTGTCGTCCGTGGTTTTTTTCTCTTCCTCCTTGGAAGGGTTTTCCACGTTAAAATCTCGTGTCCCCGTTGGTTCGATCTTGCTTAATTTCATCGTTGTTTTGCTATTGCGTGTAACAACCTCACGGATAACGCTCGTGGAGCAGCTTTATGCCGGCATGGTCTTCTTGCACCGAAGAGAAAAGTCTCGGGAAGAGCTTTGGGCGCCGCAAATAAGCGGTTGTCTTTAATCACGGAAATGCGAAGTTTTGGCGTTGTTGCCTCCTTTGTCATCCGTTTTGTCACCCGCGCAGGCGCGCTTTGTCTCTTCGGCGGGATAGAGACATGTGCCCTCCTGTCATAGGGTCACGGGTGGACAGAGTGCTGTCTTCTCGCGAAGACGTCTGGCCTCCTTGTGGAGGTGTGTGATGAAGATTCCTCGCGGAGACCCGTGAAGCGGAGGCATGGTTGCCCCATTCTGCTAAGTCCCAAAGTTGAGAGCTTCCTCGCGAGGCCATTGCTCGCACGGAGTCTTACTTGATACGCCTCTTGTTGACTGGATCCCACGGGCCTTGACTGGGTCTTGGCAGAACGGTCTGAATACCCTGGTATCCATTACCCCGACTACAAAGGAATAGGTTTGAGCACATATATATATATGGTTTCCGATGGTGTTTTTACACATTATTTCCTGGTGGGGTACTTAAATTTGTGCAGTTTTTTTTTTTTGGCTCCATCTTAACTTGCTCAGGTTTGAGCACATATATGGCTTTTCCATGGGTTTTTACACATTTTCTGTGACTAATAAGGAGTAGGTTTAACTTTGCACAAATGCCTCCACTCCAGCATCAACTTTGAGTAATTCCATCAAGTCTGTAATAAATGGTCATTCAGAAATTCAGATTTGCTTGCTGACGCGACTAGCTAGAGTACACATGCGGTGAAGGATTCACCTAAGAGGTACCGGAACGATTTCTGTCTGATGATGCGGTGACATCTGCCGGTGTGCGCCACCTCCAGGCTTGTAATCATCACGAAACATTTGCCTTCGTCCTCGTCGGGAAGATCATAGCAGCAGCGGGGCAGTGGCAGTGGCGCCGGCGACGCAGCTGGGACGTCCACTCGAAGATCTTTGCGACACAGAACTGGCGATCTCCCATAATATATAGGCGAGGTGCGAGTACAGCTCGTGGAACCCCTCGGGAACCCCGAACCCCTCCCAGACCTGGTCCGCAGCCGGTGGACGGTCCTCGTCGACGGCTGCGGCAAGGTCGGACGCGCAGATGTCGCCTCTGTTGGCAGCCGAAAACCCGAGCCAGACGCCCAGCTCCGGGGCAGCCACGGCTTGTCCCCGGAAAGGCAGCACCCAGTTGCCGGCCTTGGTCAGTCGCCGTGTCCAGCCAGTACGTACCGCGGCCCGCGGCGGTCGCGGTGTC
Source organism: Alopecurus myosuroides (assembly GCA_028641055.1). Classification (NCBI taxonomy): domain Eukaryota; kingdom Viridiplantae; phylum Streptophyta; class Magnoliopsida; order Poales; family Poaceae; genus Alopecurus; species Alopecurus myosuroides. Next base: position 315,049,676 of record CM054060.1, on the reverse strand, counting down.
TGTCCACCGCGTGGCAGGTGGTCTCGCCACCGGAACGGCAGCGGGAGGGAGCGCCATGCGCCCATGCCCAGTCCTCCTCGTTGTGCTGGTACACGAGTTCCCGGACGTGTCGGCGCCGGCGGCCGGCCTGGGGGTTGGTCCGCCTCGATGACGTAGACGCTGCCGTCGTCCCCGGCGCTGACGCTGTCGACGGCGACGGACAAGGTGCGGTGAAGTTTGGGCGCCGCCGCCATGGTGGGCAGCGGGCGGACGGAGTGCACTCTGTCGTCGTAGAGGACGCCGCGGCCCATGCCGTCAACGCCGACGATCTTGTCCTTGCAGCGGCCCAGGAGCGAGAACTTCATTCTCCCGGAGAGTCGAAGCTCATATCGCGTTCAGGCAGTGGCGCCTCCACCACCGGGTTCGCGCGGCCGCCATGGGAGTAGAAGAGCTCAGACGTGTCGATGCGGTGGAGCGTGTACCAGGGAGAGGAAGGCATCCTCTTGTGGTTGTCGACGACCAGGTAGAGAAACCGCCGCAACAAACTCATCGTCGTCGTTCGCCGTGCGTCCGGCCGGATTTAATCCAAAGATATTTTTTCCCTCCTCCGCCGGCCCTTGCCCTAATTCTCCATCACGTCGAACCCGTACGTTAGGCAACTGGCTGCGATCGCTTCTACCCGGTCTACAATGCACGGAGTTTCAGAAATCAGAGATGCTGACAAAGAATAGATTGAAATTGTTACGACACCTCGTTGAACTCTGCGGTCTTATGCTGACAAAGAATATACTCCCTCCGCCCACTTTTATAAGACACACTTCTTACCATTTCAATGCTTAGAAGTGAGCCTTATAAAAGTGGACGGAGGGAGAACTAGTTACGACTGCCAGCAGGGGAGCCTTTGTATCGAGCAGGATGGCCGGCCTTTCAGGAACTAAACCTGGGAGATGCATGTGCACTGCACACACCAGAACGTGTCAAATATCTGCTTCCGCAATGCACCCCTGCTTGAATAAATTAAGAGCCTCAATTCAACGAGAGTGCAGAGTGCTTGTAGATACTAAGAAGGACACTGTTATTTGGGTGTAATAATGCTAGTGCCCACCCTGGATGACCGATGGGAAGAAAAAGTTTAGTTTGATGAATGCAGCTTGAGAAAAATGAGCTCCACACTGTTCAGGTTTGGACTTTCATATTCTTCAGCCGCTTAATTTATTCAAACACTCCGGGACAAAATACACCACACCAATGTGGCAATGCACGCGGATATGACGACCAGGTATCAAACGTGAAAATTTTAAATGGGGAAAAAATGGAACAAGGTTTAATAAATGGGGTAAGCTGAAAGAATATGGGGTCATTAGTGTCACAAATGTCAAACTAGAGAGTAAAAACTGGAATTTACTCTCAAATGGTTCAGCTTAAATAGGCTGGGGGGAGGTGCCACATGAGTCATGAGTGGATGGTTAAAAGCCATCGTCTTCTTATGTAAAACAGTTGCATCTGTTACACTTTAAAAGAGTGGGCTATCGTATTTAGCCCCGCCATTTCAACAGCTATGAAATATTATAGCCACGTTATACCTGCTATATAAATATATCAAACACCTGATACAAGATTTGAGAGGCACCCCTGGCTGGGGCAGCTGCCAACATACACTCAAAGAACGAATAAAAGAAATAAAAGGCGACATTGGCGGAAAGACTAAACGGCGGTGACTCGCACCCGCTACGCCCACCACAAAAGTACTACCACGCTCCTAGGTACGAATCGTCGAGTGCCAAACAGCACCTTCAGGAAGGAGAGTCGCGCTGCTGCCCGGACTAGCACACTGACATAGGGTTTCCCCCGGCACACAGGGGAAGGCGGATAAGGGTAGCCCCGACGCCCTTCAGGAAGGAAAGATGCCACCCGGAGGCAGCACCGCGCCGGTGTCGAAGACCCGACAAGGATTTCTCCTAAAGAAACCCTATCCACCGACACAGGCGGTCTATAGCACAGGAGCCCCACAAGAACGAGCCTCGACTCCACCGAACCAACCGTCCACCAACATTTCCAACCACGGTCACGAAGCCACCACCGTCTTCTCCTCGAGGTCGACGTCCCGTGGTCTGCAAGACAGAGAAGAGGAGAGGCGTGCACCGGGGACAGCAGACCGCGACCGCGGGAGGGACCTACCTCCACCGTCGAGGACGATAGTCGACCGGAAGTGGCGGCGGGGCTCACCTGTCCCAGTTAGGTCCGGCCATGCCTAGCAGGCCCGTAAAGCCCACCTTCGCGCTGCAACAAGCCGGACGCCGTCGTTGCTACCCTAGACACCCTCAACGCCAGAGGATTCAGAAACGGTACAAGAAGAAATATATAGCCCCAGAGGATGCATGCATTTTGACAGAACTATGTGTGCAGGTAATTTATGACGACAAATAGGAAGCAAATAGTGAGTGCTAAGATAGAAGGGAAAATGGCACTTAATCGACAAATAGGCATCAAATAAGCTCAACTGCTCAAAATATTGATTCTGTTACCACACAATGTTTCAGAAGCAGTACAAGAGGAAAGATACCCCAAGAGGATTCATGCATTTTGACAAACCTATGTGTACAAGAAATTCACAACAACTAAACGTGAACATCCATTCACCAACTCTTGGACATGATTAGCTTTTACATAATGCTCGAACCGAAATCAGTACAACCCAAAAGCAGAGACACCACAAAGAGGCTCTTTGAAATAGCCTCATCCTGAGACCATTTTCACATATTAAGCGCTATCAAGGGCACCCGGGAAAACTAAGTGGTGTAGATGAGCCCAAGATCTGGCCCTTCAAGGACTAGGGGCATCGTTTTTGGAGCAGACAATGGCTAGCGGTGTTGTGGAGGTGGTGTGTACCTACTGCATCAACGACGACGAGTTTCCACGGCATTGAGTCGTAGGGTCTCGGTGGAGGTCATAGTGTGGTGGACACCCGCTGGGTGGAAGCATTATCGGGCGCCATGGTGGCATCGATGACAAGCCTGGCAAGGTCAATGCGCTGATATTCTGGAGATGGGATTGCGGAATATGGCGACGACGGCTTCTAGAGTGGGCGCATCGTCGTCCTCTTTGAGTTTGTTGGACCAGTTGTTTCTCCTAACCCACCGTCGCGCGGCTTGGTTGAGGCCTTCGGTTGACACATGATGTGCGTTGGTGCGAGGTATGGGTAGACAGTTCTGATCATGGTCACCCCCTTCATCAAATTGGTAGATGTAGCGACACATGTGTTCAGGAAGGTGGCTTTCATTTTTTTTTCTTGTATTACATTCTACGGCTCCGTTGAATAATCAATAAAAAAAAGTTGTGTGCATCGGTCGATGCAGAAATGGGAGGTTTCAAACTCCATTTCGGAAAAAATGTCATGCATGGGAAAACCTATACTAGTGGAGCGTCGACAAAAAGTTGTTGCATTAGATAGATAGAGAGAGTTGAGAGAATATCGAGAGGAGAAACGATGTTTTTTCAGGAGATGTGAGGAAAAGACGAGGAAGTTTGACTCTGCATGGAGGAGGAGGAACGACAACGCAAGGAGGCCCGTGAGGCGGAGAAAAAAGAGCTCAGCCAAAGGAACTGGTCATTGGAAAGGAAAATATCCACGTTGTACACGGCTCAGTAGATTTGTCACCTTCCTCTGTTTTCTCCGGTCCAACCTGCATGTGAAGATACCAACACGAGAGTAATATCAACAAATAGATTTTTTTTGGCTAAGGCAACATATGTCATTCAATCTTACTCATGAAGCAGCTTGTCTTTGTCCTTCCAGTCTGGCAGGTGAGCCTGAAACAATCCAAACTACCTCATTACGCGGTGTGGCAAGTGAAACTCAATCTCCCAATTGCATATCAACGGGCAACACATAAGCCATAGAGCCATAGAGCCATGCACATTGGGTTCAAAGCGTAAGAATGCGTGGCACCAAATTTGTCCCCCCCCCCCTCCCGTAAGGCTCCCAATCCACCTACAACATAGCACGTCGACATCAATTAGAAGAAAGATACAAAAAATGTGAGCGAGTCATTTAAGGATAAATACTTACTTTCTCGGGAGTAATCGCATCCAACTCATTCATGTACTGTCTATACATGTTTTCTGTATCGCTGTGAGCCTCCGATACAATGTCGTAATGCTAATCCCAAGTTGCGCGGCGTAGAGGGTTGTTCCCATATGCTGCCTAATCAACATAAGTTACTTCTCTCGGACGTCCAACTGGTATACGGATCCCAGCTCCGCACGTAGAGTAGAAGCATAGAACCACCAACTCCATATTGGTCCGTAATCCTACGACAAGCATCGTCCAGCTGCACATAATGGCAAACAAAGTCAATACATGTTCAAAATGGATATCAACAAACTCATTATAATTTACCAATTTATTACCTGCCGATACAAGTAAGCAAGTGCAGCACTTCCCCAGCTCCATCCATAGTGAAAGATGGTCAATGCCTTTAGCCAGATCCATGGAGCGTTCCTCCCATTGTTGTCAGTAAAGAGAGTCCTACTAATAACTACCACATGTACACGCGAGCGTACGTCTTGATCAAGTCCTCATTGGCTTCTTCAGGGCAATGTTTGTAGTGTTGTACTATCCATGAGTAAGGAGCGTCGACTGAGAGTCTCGCTTTAGTCAGGTCAGCAGGCTGTGCTGGAACATTACCAATAAGATCAAACATCTGCTGACGCCACCCTTCACAATCGGTGTCCATAGCTACAGGCTTCCCCTCAATAGGAAGTGCAAGGATCATGGAAACATTCTGAAGTGTGACAGTCATCTCGCCGGTACGGAGGTGGAAGCTGTATATCTCTGGCCTCCACCGATTGATGAGAGCGGTAATTGCAGCCGCGTTGAAGTTTAGGGTCGACCGGCTAACAAGTTGGATGAAAGGGAGGAGCCCGGCCATCTTGATATACGGAGTGTACCGCTCATCATACGGCATCTCTTTAGGACCGGAGACCCCATGATACCGAATCTTCCAAGGGTTAGGTTGCTGCAAACGTACAAGTTAAATACTTAGAACATATCCTACACATTTGCTAGAGCATGACATTTGAAACATAAAAGTGCAAAAATAATCATCTTACCATCTTCTTCTCTGATATCATATAGAACCGGTGTTTAACTTCATAGAAATCATCGAGTAACCACACCATTCTACATAATTTAAATCGTAGGAGTATCCCACACTTCAAACATTTAATTCCACACAAAAAATCCACACATGTTCATAGTAACAACTAAATAATCTAACATACAAATTTGGTTTCTAAACTAAAATAACCTACTAGATTATTACCAATAGAAACTATAGCTACCCTAATGCTAAATAAAATTAAAACAAGGCATTATTCCATACCAAAATCAAATCAAACTAGAAACTAGGATTCCACCGAAATTGCAATATGGAGACCAAATGTGACAAAAATTGTGGATGAAAAGAGGGGGTTTAGGGAGGAATACCTAGGAAACGTAGTAGGGAAGCAAATCCCTCCACTTTTCCTTCAGATTCGGTGGTTTTTGGTGAGGATTTAGAGGGGGGAGGAGGAAACGCCCGAGCAGCCGCCTATTATTTCTCTTGTCTGTCTCTGTTTCTGGACTGGGGCCAAGGGAGGCAGCGCCCGCGATTTAGAATCCGGGCTTGTAGCGCCTAGTGCCAAGGCACTACATGCCCTGACTCGGGCCCACCCGTCAGGTGCCACGCGTGCAGGGGTGTAGCGCCCGATGCCTAGGCGCTACACAGTAGGGTGTAGCGCCTGAACGTTGGGCGATACCCGATGAGGTTAGTTCGAAAAAATTGTGTCCAGGGTGCAGTCTGTGAATTTGTTTCGCCTTGTGGCCACTGTAGTCCATTTTGCCACGCAAGTGTAAGAGTGTTGGAGCATCGAAGGTAGTCGCTGATGATAATAGTGACGATGACTTTATATTGTTAAAGTGTATAACTAGATTGTACTAGTCCTTTCTATTAGATCGGTCTTTTAGAATAGTTTGACATGGTATCAGAGTCAAGGTCTCGAGTTCAATTCCCGTGTGGCGCAATTTAATCTGAAATTGATGTGCCCGCTCTGCGCACGTGATGTCTTGTCTTCTCTTCTTTGTCAAATACTGAAGATGACTTCATGCCCGGTTAGACCGAAGGGTAAAAGTGTTGGAGTATCGAATGCAGTCGCCCATGAGAATAGCGACGATGCCTTCATGTAGTGATGTAAATCATTGTGTTGTATCTTAAGTTCAGTTCTAGTTGTTAATTTCAGCTTGCAAATGTAGTATGTTTCAAATGTATCCTAGTACTTTGTAGTAATATTAATAAATGTCTTTAGCAAAAATTGATAGAAATATATCTTGAGTGTCAATCATTTCCGATCGGAGGGAGTACCATACTTGTCTGATGAACCCCTCTCCAACTTGCAAGACAAATTGAGAGAACGGATCATTATTCTTTTCTTGTTCCTTGATCATCCTAAAAAAATTAGAAGCCCGCGAAGAGTTTAAATTATAAAAACGGTGTTAAAATACAACGAAACGGGGTGAACTGACTGCTAGCTCAGTGGCAAGAGGCAACAAGTGTGCGCCAACCCGCCTGGGTTCGAGTCCTAGCCGAGCCATACACGAAAAATCGAGTTCCGGCTGAGGAATACTCAAATAAACCGGGTGTCTCGCATTCGCATACGTAACAACTTATCACCAAGTGAGGGACCATTCTCCCGTTGGCAACGATTTTTAGAACTGTGTGCTAGCTCTGTAACAATAGACAGCCACTGCACGCCAGCCCGCCTGGTTTCGAGTCCTAGCTGGGACATACTCGAAAAAACCAAGTCCTAGCTAAGTAATACTTAAATAAAGCGGTGTCTCATCTACCTAAAACGTATAAGCAGGGAGTCTTTTTAGTACAACGAAATGGGAACATGATGGAAAAATACACGCCACATTCGAGTCAACGTGAACATACTTGCACCAGCTTTTGGAACATGCATGATTAGCTTTTACATAATTAGCTGCGATCTGACTACCATTAACGTTATTAATTGGCCCACATGAAGGGTGAATCTGATGTTAGATTATGTGCAAACGCTGCTTGATCCATGGGAAGATATGGTCGACAAAACAAGCATAGCTACCCTGCAGATGTGATCGCCAGGACATGCTTTCGCAAGCAGCTACCTCAAAAGAAAGAAAATACTCACATTGTTTAAAACTTAGAGAATTACACAAGGCTGTCTCCAATCCAAATGTGCTACAGAGAAATGACTGGCCTAGGTGCGCAAAAATATCGACAAGAAAACAAATTTCATTAAAATTAAAAAAAAAACTTGCACAGTTCTCCGTTCTCTTCGATGCAGCTCAGCATGGTAATTTAGGAAACTCTGCAGTTGTATCCACAGAATGGCCCTTCAGGAGCTGAACCTTGGGATCGTGCACATACAGTGCGCCTTGATTCCAAGCTATGGGGGCCTCATCGACGCTGAAAAAGTTTAAGCTGGCACGCTTCGCCGATGCTCGACAACCAGTTACATCCTTACTTGCCATTTGGTGCTGGCGCTTCGACCTGACTTGGACAGGGATTCGCTACAGCAGAGCTCAAGATACTGATCTCTCTCATCCTCTCCAAGTTTGCACTCAAACCTTGGCCGCATTCATCATTGAATATTCTCAAATTTTCAGACATTAAAACTCAGAAATTAATAATGTTAGTTCACCTTAACTCATTCCGTGATGGAAATTAAGGAAAGTGTAGCTAAATGAGTCCAGCTTGACAAAAATGTACAGCTACAATACATGTTCATGCTGTTCAGGTTTTGGTCTTCAGCATTGTTTTCTGGTGCGTATGTAAGGGTTCGGCTCCAAATTGGCTAGATTAGCAGGAAGGTGCTAGGCGCGTAAACCATCTCATATAAGGGCATCTCCAATAGTGTCCACGTCATCGTAAGATAGCAATGCCAACTCAGAAAAATGCCTACATGGCAAGTAATAATGAGGTGAGAGAAGATGAGTTGTATGATATGCAACCAACAAGGTAGCACGTATGCCAAGATACTTTTCTCCTTTGGTCCCACTAAAATGATTATATGATTGGCTAGAATGTACTACTTTACCAACAACTCTTCCAACAAACCATTGTAATAGTTGTATGATACATTGTTGCTTGATGAGTTGGCTAGTCTATCATACGATGTATCATACAACCTATTGCGGATGCCCTAAAACACTTGCAGTTCTGATGTGAATGGATACCAAGATGAAAAGGTAACAATTAATAATTGCGGACTTACAGTGTTGGCACTACTTGCCTGATGAACCCCTCTCCAAAACACAAAATGAGGGAATGGGTCATCATACCAAAGTTGAGAAGCCCAGAAGTTCAAAACATAAAAGCAGTGCTAAAATACAAGGAAAAGGGTACAAGATCGACAAATAGACGAATGAACCGCAGAAAGCGTTGGTTTTGCCACCAGACGTGACTGACAGTACTGTTTAGAAATAATTTACAGCAACAAAACCAACAACCCACATTCGAGTCAACGTTAACATCCTTGCTGCAACGTTAGGACATGATTAGCTTTTACTTAATGCTGGAACTGAAATCAGTTCAACCCAACAGCAGACACAACACAACACAAAGAGACTCAGCCTGAGACCAATTTCACAACAATGATAAGGATATTAAGCGCTATCAAGGGCATCCGCAGAAACTGAGTGGCGTAGATGAGCCCCACGATCTGGCCCTTCAAGGACTTTGTCTGACCATTTCCTGAAACTTCAGACATGCTCCATCCCTTGGGACCAAGGAAGCGGTCTTCATTCAGTATTGCCAACGAATTTGCGAGAAGCAGAAAACCCTCCAGCAGTACCCACAAGCCCATCTCTGCATACGAACACCACCACTTTGTTAGTTAAAATTTTGCTATTGATGTGCCACCATTATTCGTCCCATCATTCCTAACTGAACTCATAGATTAGTTTGGTTGCATGGATTCAACATAGCAATGTCACACCATCCACATAAACGTAACTAGACAAGGAAAGAGAATATCAAATACTACGTCTACCACCATGGACGTGGCACATTCGAATGCCACTGTCCTAAGAATATATTGTCCCTCCCTCTAAATTTTTAGGGGTGAAATCACCAAACTCGAAGAAGGTTGCTCCAGGGCGTCCTCCTGGTCGCCGGCTCAGTCCTCTGTCACCGTCCCGTGATCAGAGAAAGAGAGATAGAGGGAGGGTGGTCAGATCAAAGAGAGGGGAGAGGAGAGCCCGCCCGTTCCCCGCCGCCAGTGCTATCTGATTGCCGTTCCCCGGCGAGAGCTGGGAAAGAGGACATGGGGAGAGAGTAGAGATCGGGGAGAGAGGGGAGAGGAGGCACTGACCACAGCTCGATTATCCCGCACAGGCTGCACGGTCGCCGCCGCTACGCCCGATAGCCGGCAGGGAGAGAATGTGGTGAGATATGGAGATCTGGAGAATTATTACTATCCTAAACCGCGTCGTGTTCTAATTCCCTCAATTTTTCCATGGTCATCACCTCATTTATTTGGGTGACACGTGTCTCATCTTTCCTTTCTCTCCGTGCGTTCCGCTGCACTCGCGTTTCCCATCTGTGGGCAGTTGTTGGTGGTGGGCCCGACGCCTCAGCTGTGTTCATGTACGTTTTACCTCACGCGTTTGTTGGTGCTGGGCGTCGTGTGTTCCGATAGCGTGGGCCAGGCCTGTTTATCTGTTCATATTGGCTTCGTGTTGCCTTCCTGTGTTAATGGTGGGCCACTCGGACGTGCGTGTTCCTTTTCCTGGTTTGACAGCTGTTTGCAACGGCCACGTGAGCCTATTTCCTGTCAATCGCACCGCTTTGACTGGTAGTTATTGGTACGTGCTCATCCGAGAGTCTCTGCCTTTGTATCTCTTCCCAAATCTTCTCCATCGCTGCTTTCACGCCCCTCCCCAATCCTCCCGAATTAACCCGCGACTATAGCAAGGAGGACCTCCTGTCCGTCTCACGAGCGCTGTGAATCACGCCGTAGGTCTCCGCGTGTTCCTATCCTCTATCCCTATGGCCGTCTGTAAGGATCTAAGCAGGAAGAAGAAGAATTATCACAGGAATTGGTAGTTTAGCTCGATCCACCCATCCGCCCCCGAGCCAATTCGGTTACAATACGGCATCGCCGTCCTTCCAGTCTATCGATCCAAGCCACCGTCTCCAGGCACACACGCCACACCTAAATAGGTTCTAATCCACCCACGCTTACAAGGCCTTAGCCCAGTTGGTGGCCTGCAAGCCATGCCGGAAGCTTCTTCTCCCTGTTGGGCCTTGGCCCAACATGCGCTTGTGTCACGGGACGCGCTGAGCCGTTCTGGTCGTTGACATTCCCCCCGTCTTCGAATCCTGCTTGACCCCAAGCAGGCGCCGAAGGAAAACGTTGCCGTAAGTCATCTTCATCTTCCCAGGTAGCCAGGGACACGGGAGAATCGTTCCACTGGACTAGTACCTGAGCAACGGTGCGGTTGTTTTTCTGCCGAGCTCGACGTTGAAGGACCTGGACAGGGAACTGGAACAGGACATCAGTATTGCTTGGAAGCTGATGAACAGACTGACCTGAGCCAACGCATTGCTTCAACTGGGACACATGGAATACAGGGTGAACTTTGCTAGATTGTGGAAGATCCAGCTTGTAAGCCACCGGACCTATTCTCTCCAATATGCGAAAAGGGCCGAAGAATTTGAAAGCCAGCTTGTGGTTGCTTCTTCGTTCCACTGACATCTGAATATAAGGCTGTAATTTCAGAAAAACCTCATCCCCCACTGAGAAGGTACGCTCAAGGCGATTTTTGTCAGCCTGGTATTTCATTCTCTGTTGCATACGAATCAAGTGTTGTCTCACAGAAGCAATCACCACGGAACGTTCCCTCAACCACGCCTGAACATCCTCAGCAACAATACCAGAAGAAGGAGTGAGACCAAAATACCTCGGTTGTCGCCCGTAGAGGACCTCGAAAGGTGATTTTCCCAAGGACGAATGCCAGTTAGTATTGTACCAAAACTCACAGAGGGGTAACCACTTAGCCCAATGATTTGGATGACCGCTAATGAAACACCTTAAGTAACACTCAATGGATTGATTCACCCGCTCAGTCTGGCCATCGGTCTCCGGGTGGTGCGATGTACTCATGCGTAACTCAGTCCCTGTAGCCTTGAAAACTGCTTGCCAAAAGTTACTTGTAAAAACTGGGTCACAGTCAGAAACCAAGGACTCTGGCATCCCATGCAACTTATAGATGTTGTCCACAAACAAATCAGCCACCTTGCTAGCATTATAAGGATGCTTGAGTGGAACGAAATGAGCATACTTCGAAAATTTATCAACGATTACCAAGATGCAATTATACTGCTTGGATGTAGGGAGGCCATCTATGAAGTCCATTGTTGCCATTTCCCAAGGTCCTGACGGGACTGGCAAGGGCTGCAGCAACCCAGCAGGTAATGTGCGCTCTGGCTTTGCCATCTGACAAACTTGACACTGTTGCACGAATTCCTTGACAGCCTGCTTCATTTTTGGCCATTTGAATAATGAATTCACTCGCCTATACGTGACTGGAAACCCAGAATGTCCCCCAACAGGGCTATCATGAAAAGCAGATATGATTTGCCGCTGTAATTCTGTATCTGAACCCACCCAGATGCGCTTTTGATAACGAAGAAGCCCTTCTCTGAAAGTGTAGCTTGGTTCTGACAGAGGGTCCACAGCAAGTCTCTGCAACAATTTTTGCACTTGTGAATCATGTGTATAGCTTGCCACTACCTTGTCCAGCCAGACTGGTTGTACCACTGTGAGTTGAAACACTTCAGAGCTTGATGTTGGCTTCCTGGACAACGCATCAGCCGCTCCATTCTGGCATCCCTTCTTGTACATCACCTTATACTGCAGGCCCATTAGCTTAGTCAGTGCTTTCCTCTGCCAATCAGTGTGGAGTCTTTGATCAGTCAAATGCGTGAGGCTCTTGTGGTCTGTTTTTATAATGAACTCAGCCAATTGTAAGTAAGGTCTCCACTGCTGAATTGCCAATAAAATGGCCAAGTACTCCTTTTCATACACTGATAACGTCCTGTTCCTTGGCCCAAGTGCCCTGCTCACATAAGCTAGCGGATGTCCCTTTTGAGAAAGGATTGCTCCAATACCCACATCACATGCATCAGTCTCAATAGTGAATGTCAGACTGAAGTCCGGCAATGCCAACACCGGGGCTGTCACTAATGCATCCTTGAGAGTACAGAATGCCGTTTCAGTTATATCTGTCCACACAAAGGGAGTTCCCTTCTTCAGTAACATGGTGAGTGGCTGGCTGATGATGGCATAATGATGAATAAATTTCCTGTAATATCCCGACAGCCCGAGGAATCCCCTAAGTTCCTTGAGATTAGTGGGCCTAGGCCAAGTCTTCACCGTCTCGATTTTTGTTGCATCCGTGGAGACTCCATCACAAGAAATTACATGTCCCAAATATGCAATTTCTTGCTGGGCAAAGGCGCATTTGCTTAATTTGACTTGCCATTTCTCATGCTGTAAAATTGACAGTACCCTCTGCAAATGCTCCAAATGATCCTGGAAGGATGGACTGTAAATCAAGATGTCGTCAAAAAACACTAGTGCAAACTTGCGAAGGACAGGAGCCAATGCTGCATTCATGGCGTGCTGGAATGTTCCAGGAGCTCCAGTGAGGCCAAACGCCATCACCTTGAATTCATAATGGCCGTTGTGCGTTTGGAAGGCTGTTTTATATTCTTCCCCCGGTGCCAACCTAATCTGGTGGTACCCAGCCCTCAAGTCAAGTTTAGAGAACCATTTAGCACCCGCCAGTTCATCCAGTAACTCATCTATGACAGGCAATGGGTATTTACTCTTGATGGTAAGTGCATTCAGGTTACGGAAGTCGACCACCACTCGCCAGGTTTTGTCAGATTTCTTCACCATCAAGATGGGAGATGAGAAAGCACTGTTACTATGAGTAATGACCCCTTGATCAAGCATCTCTTTAATTTGTCTTTCCAGTTCATCTTTTAACTCAGGGGCCACTCTGTATGGCCTCAACGAGACTGGGCGTGCTCCAGGCAACAATGGAATTTGGTGATCATAAAATCGTCGCGGAGGCAAGCCCACTGGAGTCTCAAACACTGAAGCAAATTCATCCAATATTTGCCTAACTTCAGGTCTTACAAACTGAGCCTCCTGCTGTGCTTCAGGTTGAATTAACTGAATTTCAAACACAACGTTTTCCTTTTCCTTGCTTCCCACTCCATGTAAAACCAGGAAGTCTCTTCCCCTAGGAATGGCAATCCATTGTTCTCCCCAATGAGTGACCATGGGGCTGTACTTTGCTAACCAATCGAGGCCCAGAATTCCAGCATAACTGTCCAGTGCAAGCACCTTAAAGGAATCGATGAATTCATGCCCTTGGGAGGACCAAGACAACTCTGGTAAATACTCCTTACAGCATAACAAGGCTCCTCCAGCAACCTTCACATTTATGGGGTGGGACAAGGGCATTTTGCCAGAAATTTGCTCTGCTAAGCTGACATCAAGGAAACATGCTGAACTCCCAGAATCAATGAGGAACAATCTCTCCATCCCTTGGATCTGCACTAGCAGCTGCATCGACCTTGGGGCTGTTTTAGTTGAGTCACTAGCTGCTGCAGACAATAGGTGGACATGATGAATTTCACCTTCGGTTTCAGGTTCAGGAAGAATGTCACACTCTTCCTCAGACGCCGCTTGCATGAAATCGATCATCTCCTGTACCACGTGCAACTGTATGGTGGTTTTGCACTGATGGTCCTTTCCCCACTTCTCTCCACATGTGAAACAGAGCCCCTTGGCTCTGCGATAAGCCTTGAGATTCGTCCATTTATCGTCATTCAAGCCCCTTTGGGTTTCAGCCTGGCGCTTCTCTTCCACTGATTTGGACACCCACCTGGCAGGTGGCGCAGGTGGAGGAGGCGGCAATGGATGCGCCAGCGACGCTAATTGCTTGCGAGAAGATGCACTGGTTGAGTTCTGTACAGGGAAGGCAGAAGTTGTGTCCCCCATTTCTTCATACAAGAGAGCGAGGGTGTATGCTGCATCAAGGTCCTTCGGTTGCTGAATAGCGACCAAAACTCTGACTCCCGGCTTCAGACCATCGAGGAATCGGGTTGTGTAATGCACTGGATCCGGTTTAGCTTCATAGGCTGCAATCTGGTCCATGAGGTCAGAGAATCGTTGAACATAATCTTCGACCGTACCAGTTTGATGGATGTGAAACAGTCGGCGGACGAGGACTTGGTGCTGAATTCTATTGAATCTGGCATGAACAGCTGCGACGAACTCAGTCCATCGAGCTTGAGGGTTGGTACTGAGGAAGGACTGCAACCAAGTCGCTGCGGCGCCAGTGAATTGAGACGAAGAATAAGAAATCCACAGCGCCTCCGGTGTGCCCCAACGCTGAAAATATTCTTCGCTTCTTCGTTGCCATAACTTGGAATTGGAGCCCTCGAACGATGGAATTTCAACACGAGGTCCCGAGTCAGTCACCTCAGGATTACAGGCAACGTAATTGGCATGGAAATTAGAAGAAATTTGGCCGATGGTGGTACCTCCTCCCGGAGGTGGCATGTGCGTAGCACACGACATCCCCCGGCACGATGTTGACGCGCGGTGCCCATCCGGGCTGGCGAATCCCTCTCCCGACGACTTGAGCGTCGTGGCGGTGAGATCGATCGCCGAAGGACTATAACCTGACTGCATCATGCGATTCACCGCAGAGGTTAGGCCGGCGATCTCGCCTCCCAGCGACCTCTTGACCTCCTCCAAGTCCTTCCCAATCGCGGCCTTGACTGTACTCAGATCCGAGCCCGCCTGCTCCTGTGCCTCGGCGACGGAATCCCCCAACTCCTTGATCTGCGTCGTGGTATCGTCGACGAACTTCCGCACAGCATCCAGCATCTCCTTCTTGTACGAGAGGAACTTGGTCTCGTAGATCCCCGCCGTCTCCGAGGTGATGATGTCATACAGAAGCTTCGATTCGCCCGAGAGTTGCTCCATGGCTTGATTCCGACAGCGCTGAGCAAAACGCGTATGGTGGGGATGACTAGGAATCTCCAGATCGATTTCTGGCAGTATATGGTGGTAGGAGTGGGATCGAATGGCTCTAGATACCAAATGTAAGGATCTAAGCAGGAAGAAGAAGAATTATCACAGGAATTGGTAGTTTAGCTCGATCCACCCATCCGCCCCCGAGCCAATTCGGTTACAATACGGCATCGCCGTCCTTCCAGTCTATCGATCCAAGCCACCGTCTCCAGGCACACACGCCACACCTAAATAGGTTCTAATCCACCCACGCTTACAAGGCCTTAGCCCAGTTGGTGGCCTGCAAGCCATGCCGGAAGCTTCTTCTCCCTGTTGGGCCTTGGCCCAACATGCGCTTGTGTCACGGGACGCGCTGAGCCGTTCTGGTCGTTGACACCGTCGCCGCGCTCAAGGTGGCCAGCCCACTGCTGGAGTTCCAGCCACAACTTGCGGTGCTGCCTCTACGCTACTACGCGTTGAGATTGGCCTTCAGGCTACAGCTGTCGGATGTGCCATCAAGGAGAATCCTTATTTGACGCTCTCCTTGGCGGCCTGGCCTACGGTTTGAGTGGCTGCGAAGAACTGCGACGGCGGGACCGAGCACATTTCTTTTCTTTTTTGGTGTCTTTCTGGTCGTCCTTTACTCTTTGGTTTCTTGTTGTCTCTCTTCTTCTATGTTTTTTTGAAACGACTCTCTTCTTCTATGTTGCCGGCGTTTCTTCTTGTTGGTTTTTCGTCTGGTAGGCGCGGAGTGGTCGTGCCTTGCGTCGGCGACGCGTGGTTTCTCGGGTCGATGTGCGGTCGGCCGTGGTGTTTCACCGCATGGTGCTACTTCTTTCGTCACCGCTGAATGTCCTGACCGTGTTGCAGTTTTGGGGGCGTCGCGGCGCCACTCCTCGACGGCAGCCTGCCGCTGATCCTCTACCTACACGGCAGCGATTACATGCTCTTCCATACGGCCTCCGAGCCGTTCCACAACACCGGCAAGGTTTGGTCGGCCTTCAGTAGACTACTCCAGTACAACATCGCGCCCGTGCACCGCCTCCCCGCCGAATTCCACGATGATGGCGACGATGGAGCCGACACAGTCTGTTGGGTCCGATCGTACGCCGATGCGTCGCCAGGTAGGCCCATCTTCATAATGAGCTGCCACAACAGCGTGAGAATCGTGTTCGCCGCAGTGCTGGCAGCGGTGGACGAGTGTATGGAGCTGCAGAGATTGATACTGAACCAGGTGGAGAGAACAGCTACAGGACACGCGTCGTCGATGGACGACGGCGTCGTGCCGCTGCAGGCGAACGACCTTCTCTGACAGCTCGCGCAGCCACCTGCCAGTGGGCGCCGTCCAGGACCACAAGCACTGAAACCCGTAATCCATGCTGTCTTGCGTGAGCGCGGCATGGCTTCGGTGGCTGCCGCCGTGGGTGCTGGTCGGCCAGAAAAAGGACTCAGCGAGGTAAACGGCGGATGATTCTGGTGGCGGCACTGCCGAAGTCGACCGGGCTGGATGTGGCCGCAGAGTTCGACGTGCAGATGGGGTACTTTGTCGGCCGGCACGCTGGCGAGGGCTTCGACGTACACACTCCGGGGACATGAACCAGCTCCACACAAAGCATGGGCCAAAAGAAAACTCCTACAACTATCTTTCTCTACAAAGTTTATCGCAAGAGCAAGAACAATGGATCCCTACACCGAAAAAGCCAACATCGGCGCATAGGCATGACACAGAAAACGAGTTACATGCACACACGCACTGCTAGCTAGCACCCACCGGCATATCTAAGCTAAAATATAATTAAGCCGCAGAGCATGTTATAAAATGCGAAGACACACAAGACATGCATAGGCAGAAGACCCCAGCATCCAACCTACCTACTAGCCGACCATTTCGATTGGTGAATGTTCTACCAAACTAAGCTACTAAAGACGGATTAATATATGGAACTGACAATCCTGTAACGGAAAAGCTGTATTAATTTTCCAGCACATATAAGCCCAGCATGGGCGCGGCGTGCGCCGCGCCGGCCTTGGCTAGTATTCCCGCAAGATGGTTGCCCCGGTCCATCCTAATTCTATCCTTTGAACCAAACGCTTTCTAAGGACATCTCCAGCGGCAGTGCTCATTTGGCCCGGAAAGGCCGGATTTGAGCAGGCCCGGACAAAACGAGGCCCCAGCGGGGCTGCTCAACCCACGGCCTGGTCCGTTTTCCGTCCGCGGATGCTCAAACCCTGACCAAATTTGGGTCAGATTTGAGCAGCCCGCGGACGCGAAACGGACGGGCGCGCGGGGCCGCGCCACTTTTCGGTCAAAGGGGGTGGCCCGCCGGCCAGTGACCGTGGCGACGGCTCGCCTCCCCCACCGGTCCTATTTAAATGGGACCCGCGGCCACGCGTCCATCCCCACGCGCACCGCCTCCTCAGTCCCCGAACCATCACTGCCACCCCCTCCCCCCTCGGCTCCCTCGCCGCCGGCCGCAAACCTAGCCGCCGCGCCATGGGCCGCAGCTAGTTGAACTGGGGCCGCGGCGGCAAGAACGACAATGAGGCCGGCAGCTCACGCCGCCGCCGCGCGCCCTCGCCCAGCCGCCCGGTCCCACCTCCACCCCCACTCACCCGCACCGCCCACGCCCAAGCGGAGCAGGTGCGGACGACTCCCCCTCTCTTCCTCCTACTTCTTCTCAGGGCCCGGCAGCCCCCTTCCGGCGGGTGCCCGCGCGCGTCCGCGACCGGCCCTACCTCAATAAGAGGAGGTGCTAGTGGTACTGGGATCGCGCGATCCCAGTTCCATGGCCAGATGTCCACCTTCCCGACGGGTGGCATCTGAACAGGGATCGAATCCCTGTGCCGCCGGTCCCGCGCTCGGGCCTCGAGCGGGAGGTGGAGATCCACCGCCGCCGCGACGAGCTGCCGCTCGACCTGCGCGGCCACCCGGCGTTCGCCGTGGACAGTCCCCATTGGGACACATGGTTCACGGATGAACACGACCTGCGGCGCAGGTCGTATTTCGGGGCGCGCCAGGCGCGCGGGGCGGCGCAGTTCCCGCCGCCATCGCCTCCACGCCCGGCGCGGCGTGGCACCGCCCCTCCCCCACCACCCCTCCGCCCCCTCCGCATTGGCGACCGCGCCCCGGCCGTCAAGGAGGAACCACTGGAGGAACCCCTCAGTGGTACGAGGACGAGGACGACGACGACGCCGCCATGGCCGAGCCCGAGCCCAGCGAGGAGCTCCAGCTGGCCATGGCCATCGAGGCCTCCCAGAGGGAGGCGGAGGCAGCGGACGCGGCGGAGGAGCGCGCGCTGGCGGACGCGCTCGCGGTGGTGGCCGCCCAGCAGGCGGCGGAGCAGGCGGAGGCCCGCGCAGCCGGCGCGCGGGCTGTGGATGAGGCCGTGGCGGCCATCCGCGCCCAGGAGATCGACGTCTACCCCTACGACGAGGAGGTAGACGACGACGGGCGGGACGAGCACGCGCCGGTCCCGGCGTGGTTCCAGCCCATGGTGGGCATGCAGTGGGAGTGGCATGCGCCCCCACCGGAGCTGCCGCAGCCCCAGCCGGCCACCCAGCCTCCCACGCCGCAGGGTGCGAGGGCCGCCCCGCTCCCACCCCACCTCGCCCCCGACACCCCGGAGTACGTCATCCTAGATGACTAGGATGCTCCGGGGCAACTCCGGCCGCCGCGAGGCCACTGGCTAGTGGCCGTCTAGCCCTAGCTAGACTTTTTTTTTCTGTTTTTTATTTTTTTTAAGTTGTAAATCTATGGGCCCCTGTGGGCCCTACGCAATCTATGAAATGGTCCGTTTTGGTATGAGCAGCCCCGCTGGGGGCACCTGGTCCGGGCCGTGTCCGAGGACAGCGGACGGCTGCTCAAACAGACAAAATGCGGACCAAAGTGGTCCGCATTTGAGCAGCCCCGCTAGAGATGTCCTAAGAGGGATCCTCAAAGGCCTTTTTCGGCTCCGCTTGTGCCGACGCTAAGGGCATCTCCAGTCGTCGCAACCCCCCAGCATAAGAAAATCAAAAGAAATAGGACAAACGACTCAAAATTAAAACCTGGGGAAAGGTCATTTATCAGCCGTAGCCCACCCAAGCAGCCAAAATGGGGGGCTTTTGCATGCAAAGTGGGGCAAAAGTAGGAGAGAGAGGCATCTTTGCATGCAAAGTGGGGCAAAAGTAGGAGAAAGATTCCTTTTTGCATGCAAAGCGGCGCATTTTGCCCCCCCCCCCCAAGGCCAAACCCAGCCCCTTGGGTTTGGCTTGGGTGCGCCGGCGCAAAAACGGCGCTTTTTCAGCTCCTGTGGGGGTTGACTGGTGGAATTCGGCACTAAAACGGCGCTTTTTGACCCAAAAACGCCGATTGGGGGGCTCTGGGGGGACGGCTGGAGATGCCCTAAGGGTGTGTTCGGTTCTAGGATTGTCTGGAACGGAATGGAACCGTTACATTCCTAGGAGGCATTCTTGTGTTCGGATTTAGCACGGAATGGAACCAACCCTTGCCTCAGAATGGCATATTCCTCCAAGATGCGGAATCAACCCATCCGGCCGAATCGGCCGGACGAGGTGGAACGGGTGCTGTCATCCTCTAATTCTTCCTCCCCGCAGCTAACCCCTCTCTCTCCCCCGTGGGTGGCCTCCTCCTTGCTCGCCAACGGCACCGTCCTCCTCCCTGCACGCCGCCGACGCCGTCCTCCTCCCTCCTCGCCGAGGCGCCGCCCTCCTCCCTTCTCGCCGAGGCGCGCCGCTCCTCCCTGACCCTCGAGACGGCCGACCAGCAGGCGGCCCGGCGGCCCGAGGCGTGGGCCAGCCAAGCCGAGGTGCGGCGGCCATGCGCGACGGCGGCCACGCGCGGGGGCGTCCACGCGCGACGGCGTCCCACCTTCCTCCGTGATGCCCTCCTCGGTGCTCGCGGCCAGGCGCACGCGGCCAGGAGCGACGGCGTCCACACGTGCGCGAGCGGCCAGGCGTGGGGGCGGCCACGCGCGGGGGCGGCCCGCCTTCCTCCGTGCTACCCTCCTCCATGATCGCGTCCAGGCTCAACGGTAGCCACGCGCGACGGCGGCCAGGACAGGCGCGACGGATTGGCGGCCTCGGCCCGGCGCGACAGAGACAGAGCGGCGTCCTCAGCGAGGCGCGGGGCCAGGTCAGTGCACGGCCAGCCGCGAGGGCGGCCAGCGGGCCGGTGCGTGGCCACACGCGGGTTCGAGGCGCGGCGACGGCCACGGCCAGAGCATGGAAGGCGGCGGAGCTCGTCGGGGGGGGGGGGGCAAGCCCATCGGACGGGGAAGGGATGGGGCTGTTTTAGTTAATTAGGCTATAATTAATAATAATTAGATTAATTAGGCTCTAATTAATTAAAATTTTGATTAATTGCATGTTGTTCCATTCCCTCTTTTTCGGATCAACCGAACGCAAGGACGAAGTTGAATGGGATGAAGCGGAATGGGATGGAGTGGAATGGTTCCATTCCATTCCACCCTGTTCAAAAAACGAACACACCCTAATTTTACCCTGGACGACGTCTGTTCCCATCCGTGTCCCTAGAAATATAAAATGGAACGAAAACTGATAAAATTTAGTTGAACTTGACCGAATGTATGCGAATTTGATGAAATA
The DNA here is from genome assembly GCA_028641055.1 of Alopecurus myosuroides. Lineage (NCBI taxonomy): Eukaryota > Viridiplantae > Streptophyta > Magnoliopsida > Poales > Poaceae > Alopecurus > Alopecurus myosuroides. Next base: position 315,028,970 of record CM054060.1, on the reverse strand, counting down.
TAGACGATTTCATATATAGTTGGTGATTACAACTTAAAAAACATAAAACATAATTAAAACCAGTTCACAGGCCCGAGTTCATTGGCGGCTCCTCCTTCGTGGCGCCTCCTAGTAAGAAGGCGAGCCACCGGCGGCCGAACCCGTTCGCCACATCGTCATCACCTGGGAAATGTTCCACCATTGTTCGACGAGCTCGAGGAGGAGAGAGAGATGAGGAGACGGCGAGGGGAAATGGCGAGCGTGTTCCTAGGTGGTGCCACGACCAGCTTTTCATATAGAGGCGGCGCGCGGACGTGTGGGCGGGAAACTTACGCGCTGCGGCGGTGGGACGCCATTTACCATGTCGTGTGGCCGATTGGACTGACCGGCGACATCATTGGTTCGGAGAGGAGAACGAAGCACATCACCTCTCTCACCGACACAAGGGACACACGGTGGGATTTTGGAGGGTTTATTTTTAGCGCCGTTTTTCTTTGTGCCGTTGGAAAGAGCATTTCTTGATCCCTACTGTTTTGTGTATTAGTTAACAGTACTAATAATATATATTTAATCATGTGTTAAGTGATGTAGGTTGTTAAATTTATCCTATGCATCAAAACACCAAAAAGTGTGAAGGTAGACCAGATGTTGCAGTTTCAGAAGGCAACCAGAAATTTCTATTCAACCGGATTATCCGGTTCTAAAAAAACTCAGCGAAAACGGCTAAGAAAAGAAAAGTCTCTGGCACTGGAGGTAGCCGAAAATTTCCAACCGGAATTTTCTAGCCAACCGAAATATCTGGTTACCTCCAAGACCTGGAGAAAACGGTCAAGGGACCCAGCATTTTCGCGACAGAAGCGAGCCAGAAATTTCCTGGCTACCAGATTATTCGGTTTATAAAGGAGGACACGAAATTTTGCAAAGTCCCGGTTTCATTTCGACGCAAAAGGTAGCCGGAGATTTGCTACCGGAAATTTTGGGAGCGTAATTTTCCGGTTTGGTCAATGGCTCGAAGATTCCAGATCTTGGGATTTTGAGGTCTCCGGAATATCCGGTTCAAGTTTGAACCGGAAATTCTGGCTGTTTGCTGCACTCCAACAGCCACATTTCGTGAGGGGGTATAAATACCCCTACTTCTTCTCCAAGAGTTCTAGTTCGTTCAAGGCATTAAAGAAACATTTATTGAGCTCACCAAATCCAAGATTTCTCCCAATCACTCCGTCCAAACTCGTTCATCTTTGGAGGATTGAAGGAGAAGGCCCCGATCAACATCTTCACCAACTCGTTCTTCATTTCTCCCTCATTTTCTTGAGACACTTGAGTCTAGGGTTTCTTTGTGGAAAATCTAGACTCTATTGTTACTCACTTGTTGTTTGTAGAAGATTTGTTGGTGTTCTTGAGAGCCCCCAATTCGGTTGTGGGTGTGTGCCTCAAGCTCATTGTAAAGGCACTGATTTCCGCCTCAAGGGAATTAATGGTGGAAGGTGAACTAGGCATTTGTAGCGAAATTCATTGGAGAATAGGGTGAGGCATTTGTAGCGTTGAGTAGGCCTCTATGGTGAAACTCACACCCCTCCAACGAGACGTACTACCCTCAAAAGGAGAAACTCGGGAATACATCCTTGTCTCTGTGTGCTCCCTCTATCAGTTATATCTATCATTTAACTTTACTTTGTGTTTGTATCTTGCTTAGTGTAGCCCTTGACATATAGGTAAATTCAGCTTAGTTGCATATCTAGAGAATTTACCTTTGTGTTAAGTCTAAATCGAAAAAGTATTAAAAATTGGAGCTAACACCTATTCACCTCCCTCTAGGTGCCCATACTATCAGTTGACGTTACCCTCACCCCCCCCCCCCCCGGCCCTAGCTGCCACCCGGTGCGCTAGGTTTGGCCTAAGTCCGTCGGCGTAGTTTTTGTCCCAAGCCAGCGAAAATTGGGCTCTCGGGGATCGTAGGAGAAATATTTCGCCGGCGGACAAAAACCTTCCCAGGGGCTCTTGGTGGGGGGGGGGGGCGAGTGGAGATGCTCAAAGACCCGTTGGCCCATTTGGTCCGGCCATGTTCGATTCTATCCGCTAGGATGAAAAAAGGCCCAACGCGCTGACCTATTTAGCAAACAGACGTGTTTCGCGGCCGATCCGGTCCGCGCTCACCCATTTGAGGCCCAAATATGGGACAAAAATGCGTCGACAAGGACAAGGGTGGTCGTGGTGACCCACAACCATCGCAATCCCTGTCGTCGTCGGATGTGTCATCATCATGTTCGTCCTCCTCTTTATGCCTCATGCCAGGAGGGAAATCATCACCGGAGGGGTCTACACCACCATGCCCGCATCCGGAGTGATGCGTGATTAGTTCATCATTGGACTACGGGTCCATAGCAGTAGCTAGATGGTTTTCCTCTCCTCTTTATGCCTCATGTTTGGATCTTGTGAGCTGCCTCATATGATCGAGATCATCTTATTGTAATGCTACATGTTGTGTTTGCTGGGATCCGATGATTATTGAATGCTATGTCTTTTGATTATGAATCTATCATGTTGTCTTCAAGTGTATGTTATTGATGATCTTGCATTCTCTCCGTTCTTAGTAGATGCTCTGGTCAAGTAGATGCTCGTGACTCCAAGAGGAAGTATTCATGATCAATAGTGGGTTGATGCCTCCTTTGCATCTGTGCTCGAGTGACATGAACATGACGGATGGTGGATGTGTTGTTGCCATTAGGGGGAAAACAACAATGTTTACTTTTTTACATTACACAATTTTCTTACTACGATAATCTGTTCATTGCAACTTAATACCCAACGATTGTTCGGATGATATTCGGAGGGTGGATTATTAGTCATAGATGCAGTTGGATGACGGTCTATATATCTTGTTGTAATGCCCGCATGAATTTCATAGTAATCATCATGTCATGCATGTTTCATTATCTATAAATTTCCCAACTGTAATGTGTTCACCACGCATATTAGCTATTTTTTATGGAGAGACACCACTAGTGAACTGCGGACCCCGGTCCATTTTCTCATACTGATAATACACACACTGTTTTCACACTGCTTCCACTGTTTTCACATTGCTACTGATGTTTTCATGTTGTTCTTATACTATTTTTCACACCATAAGTTTAACCTCTTTGTGTTCAGTAAAACCAGTGAGATTGACAACCTCACTGCTTCATTGGGGCAAAGTGAATTGATTGTGTTGTGTAGGTTCCACGTTCCTACTGAACCGGTAGTGTGCCCTGCCATCTCAGCTGCATCAACCTTCGGAAGTTGCTTTTTTATCCTTCTGGTTGATTCAACCTTGGTTTCTTTCTGAGGGAAACTTGCTAATGTGCTCTTCACACCTTCCTCTTGGGGTCTCCCGACGAACGTGTGTTACATGCGCATCAAGCTAATTTCTGGCGCTGCTCCCGGGCAAGAAGAGAATTTCTGCAAGGGGAGTCTCTCACTTCCAATCTCTTTACTTTGTTATTGTTTTGCTTAGTTTATTTTATTTTGTCTTGTTTGCTACTCTTTATCAAAAACACAAAAAGTTAGTTCTTATTCTAGTTGTTGTTCTTATCCTGTTTTTAGTCTTGCTAAAATGACTACCCCTGAGAACACTAAGTTGTGTGACTTTACTAGCACCAACAACAATGTTTCATTAGCACACTTATTGCTCCACATGCTCCTACTGCTGATTTTTATGAGATAAAACCTGCCCTGTTAAATCTTGTTATGAGAGAGCAATTTTATGGTGTTAGTTCTTATGATGTTGTTGCTCAGCTTAATAATTTTATTGAAATATGTGAGGTGCAAAAATATAAATATGTAGATGGAGATATTATTAAACTGAAATTGTTTCATTTCTCTTTGAGAGGAAGAGCTAAAGAATGGTTGCTATCTTTGCCTAGAAATTATAAATATTACCCTCCTGCTAAGATTTAATCTTTCATAAGTAGGATTATAAATTTTAAGCAACTTAATAATGAGCATGTTGCTAAAGTTTGGAAAAGAATAAAATCTTTAGTAAATAATTGTCCCACTCATGAACTGACTACTTGGATGATCATCCAAACCTTTTATGAAGGTCTGAATTTTTCTTCAAGAAATCTTCTGGATTCAGCTGCTGGAGGAACCTTTATGTCCATTACTTCGGGGGCAAAAACAAGTCTTATTGATGATATGATGATAAATTATTATGAATGGCACACTAAGAGAGCTACAACAGGTAAGAAGGTAAATTTTGTTGAAGAAACATCCTCGTTGAGTGATAGACTTGATGCTATTATGTCTATGCTTGTGAATGGCCATGCTCCTATTGATCCAAACAATGTTCCTTTAGCCTCTTTGGTTTCTCAAGAAGAGCATGTTGATATGAACTTCATTAAAAATAATAATTTCAACACCAATGCTTATAGGAATAATTCTGGTAGCAATAATTATAGGTCATATCCGCCTAATAATAATAATAATAGTTATGTAAATTCTTATGGTAATTCCTACAACAACAATACAATTTTACCCTCTGATCTTGAAAACATGCTCACGAATTTTATTAGTACACAAACTGCTTTTAATAAATCGGTTGAGGAAAAGTTTGACGAAATTGATGTTCTTGCTTCTAAAGTTGACAACCTTGCTCATGATGTTAATTTTATGAAACTAAAGGTTGAATCTCATGATATTAAACAAACAAAAACTCTAAATGCCATCCAAATTCGAATTGATGATAATGTTAGGATGTTAGCTGAATTGCGTGCTAGATGGGAAAGAGAAGATGAAATAGCTAGAAAGAATAATATAGCTAATGTTTGCACCATCACCACCACTAGTAAAACTGAAGCTTCTCATGCTAGTAAACCTTCTACTATAAATGTTAAAGTAATTGGTATAGGAAATACTCCCACTTCTGCTATTACCAATGCAAAACTGTGTGAAACTGGTAAAAATATTTTTGATAAAAGTGCTGAAATTTTTAGAAATATGGCAGACAACGGTCCCATCACTTTGATAAAAATTATATTGACTTTGATGATTGCAACATAACTGAAGTGATTAAGTTCCTACAAATTCTTGCTAGTTGTCCTAATGCTAGTACTATGGATATGGCTTTGACAAAACATATTACAAATGCTCTCATGCAAATTAGAGAGGATGAATTAAGATGTGAAGCCTCTATCCCTGGGAAGCTAGATGATGGTTGGGAACCCATCATTAAAATGAAAGTGAATGACTTTGATTGCAATTCTCGATGTGATCTTGGTGCTAGTATATGTGCTATGCCTAAGAAATTTTATGATATTCTTGATTTTCCACATTTGGAACATAGTTATTTGGATATTCGTCTTATTGATAATGGTAGAAAGAAACCTTTGGGGAGATTTGATGATGTTCTTACCATGGTTAATAATAACCTTGTTTCCGTTGATTCTGTTGTTATGAATATTGAACGCAATGCTTCTTGTCCAATTGGTTTGGGAAGACCTTCTCTTAGAACTGTTGGTGTTGTTATTGATATGAAAGAGGGGAATATTAAATTTCAATTCCCACACAAGATATGGAACACTTTCCTAGAAAGAGAATGAAGTTTCCTTTTGATTTTGTTATTCGAATAAATTACAATTTGGATGCCTCTTCACTTGAAAACACTTGATTCCACTTTTTTGGGCCTAGCTAAAAGGCGTTAAAGAAAATCACTTCTTGGGAGATAACCCATGGTTTTATTTTTTGCTTTGTTTTTCTCTCTTTTATTTGATTCAAGGGGGTTGTATACTTCTGTAGTAACTCCTTTGTATCTTTATTTTCATGTTTTAGTTGTTCCAACTAAAGTTTCTAGCGAAAGTTGGAGTTGGTTTTGAATTTCTGCACAGGAAACAGATTTCTGTTGTCCACCGTAGAAAATCGTATAAATTCCAGAAAGATAAAAATGACATGAATTTTTTTTATTATTCCTCATCTAAATCCAAAACTTTTTTGCTTTTATGTTTTTCGATCTGAGCAAGTTAAGTGCCCCGAAAATATTCATCTTTATAGACCGTTCTGATTTTGGCAGATTCTGCCATTTTTCTTGCATTTTCTCTTTTACGATGTCAAGTGGATTTATTTCCTTCATGAAACATAAATGGCAATAGCTAATGTTTAAAAGTATCAATATAACTTGTGCTCATGCAGAACCCATGGATTTTGGATTGTTGCACTAACCCTGTAATGCGAATTACTTTGAGTGTGGTGTGAAGGAAGTTTTCAAGGGTCAAGAGAAGAGGGTGATATAATGTGATCAAGAAGAGTGCAAGGTCAAAGTTCGGGGATGCCCCCGTGGTTCATCCCATAAAATTATATGAATACTCAAGCATCTAAGATTGGGGATGCCCAAGGCATCCCCTTCTTCATCAACAATTTATGAGGTCACTTCTAGTGAAACTATAATTTTATTCCGTGACATCATATGAAATTTACTTGGAGCGTCTATTTGTTTTTCTTTTGTTTTCTTTCCTGAAATAATATAGTTGGAACCTAGCATTCTTTATGTGGGAGAGAAACACGATCCGCTTTTTCGTTTGAATACCCGTTATGCTTTTATTCTTAGTTTTTCTTCTAGCTGCTGCAAAATTCCTGTTTAGCTCAAGTTTTTCTTGCATCTCTTATTCATACATGTTAGTTTTAGTAGAGTTGTGTTAGTACTCTATTGTTTCATTTCTTTATCTCTTGGAGAGTTTTTGTTTATTATGAAATGCTTGGTGTTGGAAAGTAGTAGTACAGTTTTCATGCTTATAACGGTGCAAATAGAAGCTTGTATAGATAGTGGCTAGACTTTTTTATGTCATGCTAGATGTTATTTTAATTCTAAAGCCTAATAGTTATTTTTTTAGCATGATTTGTCTCAAATATCTGAGAGTGCTTAATGTGCCCTTGAAAGAATCATGAGTTGTTTTTGTCATATTGAAGCATGAATTTGTGGTGTTCTCCTTTGAATGTTTTATTTGGTTGACTTGGCCCATGCTCACACCATGTTTATGACTATAAACCAGTCACTTGTAGCCTCTATGATCATTTAGTTTTTGAACTTGTAGTACCACTTATATTTTGATTAATGATGTTTTTGTCACTATGCATGATTATGGCCATTATTGCTCTCTTGATTTCTCGCTCCCGGTCTTTTGCTAGCCTCCACTTGTACTGAGTATGAGCTCAACTCGTGCATCAAACTCCCAAAAACCAAAGTTTGCCAAATTTTTCCACCATACCTACCTACATGTGGTATTTAACTGCCACTCCAAAGTAAATTGCTCATGTGTTAGCTTTAAAACCTTCAAAATTACTTACGTTTTGTGCTCCTGTTTTAGCTCATGAGGACGTAAATAGAGAATATTTATTTCACTCGTTGATTGGACTTTCACACCCTTGGCTTCATCCTCTTATCCAATTGACAGAAGAGCTGGCAGTGGGGTGCCCAGCCCCAAATTAATACAACAAATTCTCTTCACTATTTTCGCACCTGATTTATCAGTCAAAGCATAATTGTGTAAACAAAAGAGAAAGAGGGATGACCTTCTACCCAGATGCGTCCTTCTATGGGAGCCGCTCTTGTGAAGTCTAGTTGTCTTGTGACGTACTGTATTTTATATTTACTATTCGTTGACATAAGCATACACCTCTCAAAAAGAATGTTTTCAATGCCTGTCGAGACATCGTAGTAGTTTTTATAGACGGGGGTGCCATGAGACTACGGTAGAGACGTGGGGTAACGGGATAGCGTAGTAACACAGAACACAGGATTTTACCCAGGTTCGGTACGTCGCGACAGTACGACGTGCCTACTCCTGCACTTCTCACTAATTGGGACTAAAGCCCGTAAACAGGGTTACAATGTGAGGGTTTAGATCTAAGCTACTCGACGAGGATGAGCTTCTCGGCGAGTTGGCGTAGAGCTTCTCTGTTATCTCTCCTTTGTTGGTTGTTTTGTTTATCTCCCGTCCGGCTTTATATAATAGCCGGATTAGGGCTTACAGAATAGGAAACCTAGAAAACTACGGTAACTTGTAACTTGGAAAGCAAGGAATCCGTCTTCTCCTCCAAGCCAGATCACATGGGCTGTGATCCGGGTTCTTCTAGAATCCGGCTTCTGCGCGTCGGATTACTGGGCCGCCTAACGGACCTAAGCCCACTACCACTTAGGCCACCCTGGTAATCCGGCACTTGGCCTACCATCTTCTATACCCCTATTTGGTATATATCCGACAGTAGCCCCCAAGAAGGATCAAAACTCTGATTCTCCGCCGTTCGCCAAATATTTTTTGTCCGAGAAATATTGATTCAGCAGTCTTGATTCTTCTTATTCTTCTTTTGAAAAAGATGGTGGCATGAAACTCGGAATCCTGAAAATACGGCTTTTCTCTCACGATCCTTCGCGGAGAAGAAACTTCCTACGTCAGCGCACTCAACCATGCTGACGTAAGCGATGTTTGAGATTTACTCGGAAAAACCCAGAAACATATCTCTGACAGATTCTCGCGGGAAACGAGGAGATAACCATCATTACCCCGTCGTTTCATTTCCCGGATTTTCCGGCGAGTGACACGCGGCAAACATCCAACGGTCAAAATAGCCGTTGGCGCGTATCTTGACGGATTTTTAGCTATAAATAGTCATCCTCGTCCTCAACGAAAACCTTCCGCACTCTCACCGCTCTCGCCATTGACGCGCACAAGCTCCCAAGCGACGCACTGTTCCGCGCACACCTCACCTCCAAGCACCGGAAACGAACGCGCCGCACGAAAATGGCAGGCTCACCGTCGTCGCCCACTCGCGCCGCCATCAACGACATCATCAGCGACCTAGATCCCCAAGTCGGGTCACCCAAGAACGCCGGCGACGAGCCGGAGAAATCCGCGGCCTCCTCGGCGGGCGGAGAGAATCTTTCCGCCGCCGCGGACGTTGCGGGTGCTAGCTCCGCCGCCTCCCCGCCGTTCGCTCCTGAAACGGCGAAGGAGAAGATCCAGCTCGTCGGTGACGAGCTCGCCGCCGCAGAAGCGGCCACCGCCTCCGCCACCGGAGCAGATGAAGAGGCGGAATCTGCAGGCAACTGGGTTGCCTGCAGCATTCCCCCGGCCCTTCTTCCAAACTTGGAGAAAGAGGGCCTAATCCTCCAAGGGAAATGGCGGCTTCCCGAAGACGAGAATGAGCCGGCGCCAAGAGATGGTGAAAGGGTTCTCCTTTCTTCCCACCTTCTAAGAGGTATGGGGCTCCCCCCTTCCGCTTTTTTCCTCCAAGTCCTTTCTCACTACAACATCCAACCCCACAACCTGCCACCCAACTCCATTCTTTATTTGGCCGGGTTCCAGGCCCTATTCGAGGGTTACTTAGGTTTAGAGCCTAGGTTAGACTTCTGGATGTATTGTTTCGGAGTTAAGCGGAACTCCTCGGAGGGCGCACTTCCGACTTGCGGGACCATCTCCTTTACTCTTCGGAGGTTTAGGGAAGATTGGTTCCCCAAGATCAAGACATCAGAATCCGTCAAATTTTGGACGGGTTCTTTCTTTTATCATCCCGATGTGCCCTTTCCAAAAAAGGCCATCGGGGTTCCACCTTTTGCCAACACCGCCGCTGTTCCCCAAGAGAATTGGGGAACAGAAGCCGTCCAAGTCCTGCCGCCTGATCTACTAAGGATCAAGCGGCGCATCGCCAAGCTCACCTCCTTGGATCCGCCTCTAACCGGCATGGACACGGTTCTATGCTGGCTGACTAGGCGAATTCAGCCATTGGCCAACCACAGTGGCCGTCTCCTGTGCGAATACACGGGAGTCAAGGATCCGATGCGGACAACCACCAAAGATTGGCCCGCAAAGGAGCTTCGACGGCGCATCAACCAGTTGGTCGCATCACGCGACCAATACGAAGCAAGTCGGCCAATGTATACGGCCGACAATCCGGTTCCCAAGGTAATTTTTCAGTCATGTGGGTACAGTTTTATTTTTTCTCGGATTTTCTAGCTTCTGATTCTGGTCTTGTTTGTCCGACAGTTCGCGGATCTTCCAGATTCGGAATTGGTCTCCGAGGCTGAGCTGGACGCGCTGCGCACCGCCGCTACAGGTGGACGCAAGCGCAAGAAGATTATTTCCTCTGAGGAAATTATCGACCTTGACGGAATCCCCGTCGCCACTTCCAGGTTCTTTCATCTGGGTTCTTTTTCTTTCATGAGAACTTTTCATCCTTCTTCCGTGTTTTAACTTTTCCGGGTTTTTTGTTTTTTAGCCTACCTTCCTCCAGCCTGAAGCCGAAGAAGCTCAAGAAACACAAAGTTGTTTCCAGCCGAGGCAGCCAACCTTCTCCCGCCGTTGCCCCGGACACACCATCCTCAATGGCGGAAGAGCACGCTGTAGCCCCCACGACCAGGCCGTCAGAGCCCAGCCAGCCCGTTGTGTCGGACACGGACACGAGGGAAAGGGCGGCTCCAGAGGTGGAGAAATTTTCTCGGACTTTCGACGAAGAAATTCCCACCTTTGACAAGGACTTCAAGATTATCAATGACGGCCTAAGCGCGGCCGGAACTGCTATTGCGGAATACGCAAAAGAGTTCAAGGAAAACTTGGCGGGTTTGCACCGAATGAGCCAGGTATGTAACTCTAGCCCCCAAGCATTAAACAAAATTGCATGCCTGTTTTGCTTTGATGCTTTTTGTAACCATTCTTTTCCTTGCCATGTTGCAGCAAACCGCCGAAACCATAAACATGGAAGTTTTCAACAAACTCACCATCAAGAATAAGGAGGTTAGAAATCTCCTTTCTATTCTTGAGGAGAGAGAGGCGGAACTGGCATCGTCTCAGCTCGCTTTGTCGGAAACATCAGGTACACATTTTTCCTCTGAGGTTTGCGATTCAATTTTTTGTCTAAGTACTTATTCCGGAAATTTGCTAAACCCGGAATTTTCTTTGCTTTCCAGCTGCTTTGGCTAAGGCCAAGCAAATAGCTGAAGACGCCGGCAATGCCGAGAATCTCCGGAAGGAGAATTTGGAGCTTCACAAGCATCTTGTGAAGGCTCAAAAGGATTTGGAGGCCAGCAACTTGGCCCTTGGATTTGCCAACTCCAAGGCTTCTGAACAGGCGGAGAAGGATAAATCCACCATTCAGGATTTAGAAAATGCTCTGAACCTTCGCCTGGAGGAAATCTCCGAGATCGACAAGCTTATCGGTAATTTTCCGTTACCTTTTTTATTTTTCCATATCTTGTTTTTCTTCTCTGTTTTTTGCCTAACACTTTTGATTGTTTTGTCGGAAAAAACAGGAGATATCCCAGATTGTACCCGGCTTGAAGGGATCCAAGCCTTTGGGAAGATGTGGACTTCGATCCGTGCTGCTGGAATGCAGCTGGTGAACAAGTTTCTTCCCGCAAGGACTGGGGAGTTCTCGGAGGTTGAAAAACTTCCGGGAGCCATCATGGAGGTGGCGGAATCCAGGGATTCTATCCTGCGTTCCGCTGCACGGGGTGGTGCGCGTATGGCACTCGGCCTTATGCGCATGCACTACCCCGGTGCTAAATCCTGGCGCGTGGCGTCCGGTGTCCCTCAAGGATACACGGACACTCAGCGAAATACCATCTTTGATGAAATCAAAGGCCACGCCACCCAGATTGCCTCCATGGTAAATATTTCCGTCAATTATCCAGAAGAGGAGATCCCTCCAATCCCCGAGGACGACAGCAGCGAGGAGGAATCAGATGCTTGAAGGGCTACCTTTGACCTGGATAGTAAAAATAGACAATAGGAGCATTACTGTTCTTTCAATGTAAGCCAAAATGTAATGCTTCTGTTTGTATGAATGAAAAATTCTGCCTTTTGCAATTTTTAGTTATGAAATTTTTTGCAAGGTTTTTCGGATGTTACTATTCCTTTATCTTCTAAGTTCTCTGGCATATATGTTTTAACTGTCCTTAGTGTTTGAAATGGCTCAAATAGCAATATGAATCGTCATGCCGAGTAACTGGGCGTAACCAATCAGTTTAAACTCGGAAACATGGACCATGCTAAAGGCATTTTTACTAACTAGTTCCAGTAACCCAACACATACGCAATCAGATAATGCTTAGAGAAACAGGGAATTTTTTGACCGAAACTTGGGCACGCAGGCAATTCAAGTTTCCTTTAGCCGTTAGCAGGCTGAAAAACATTCAGTTTCTTAACGCCGAGTACGCAGGCACAATTCGGGTTAACATTGAGTATTTTGTAAGATCATTGGGAAATAGAGAAGGTGGAAACATGCTTTTACTATAATGAACTTGTAAAAAACATGGATACCAGAAATCAAACAACTTTATTTCATGATCTCAAAAGATGTTTACATAGATATTGAACTAAGTATAGAAGAGACATAACTGCTATGTATTCCAAAGCTTTGCTATCCACTTGATTTTGTCGGATTTCTTCAACAACTTGTATAGTGTTAGGATTTTAGCCCCCAGCCGGCTAATAAATCTGCTAACGGCAGCTGCGGAACCCGTCAATCTTTGGACATCTTTGACGCAGGTAGGTTTTGTGATGTTCAAGATTGCCTTGATTTTTTCCGGGTTAACTTCTATTCCTCTATGAGAAACGATGAAACCCAGAAGTTTTCCTGAGGGAACCCCGAATACGCACTTAGATGGATTCAACTTCATCTTGTAGGTGCGTAAGTTTTCGAAAGTTTCTCGCAAATCCTCAAGGAGTGTATCTTTTTCCTTGGTTACGACAGCAATATCGTCCACATAAACATGGACATTTTTTCCAATCTGACTATGCAAACAACGTTGCATGCAACGCTGGTAGGTTGCACCTGCGTTCTTCAGGCCAAACGGCATGGTTACGTAATAATACGTCCCGTATGGGGTTATGAAAGAAGTCTTAATTTGATCTTCCTTTTTCATGCGTATTTGGTGGTACCCGGAGTATGCATCCAAAAAGCACAAAAGCTCAGAGCCTGCTGTGGCGTCTATTATTTGATCGATTCGCGGTAATGCGAACCTATCTTTCGGACACAATTTGTTCAAGCCTGTGTAATCTATACACATTCTAAGAGCAGTAGTGTCTTTCTTCGGTACTAATACCGGATTTGCGGACCAGTCAGTATGGATCACTTCCTTGATGAAATCCGCTGCCAAAAGCCGGATAATTTCCTTGCCAATAGCCTTCCGTCTTCTTCCGTCAAATCGACGGAGACCTTGTTTGACGGGTTTTGATCCAGGAATAACCTTAAGTTGGTGCTCAGCAAGTTCCCTGGGTACACCTGGCATGTCAGCTGGACACCAGGCAAAAATATCCCAGTTCTCACGGAGGAACTTGATGAGCTCGCCTTCCTATTTGTCAGTCATCCCAGTCCCTACGACGACAAATTTTGTCGGGTGTTTGGGATCTAGGATTACCTGTCTTGTATTTTCGGATGCCTTGAAGCTGTCTATTGGCTTCCGAGTTTCTTTTCCTGCCGGCATTTCTGACGGTGATACTTCCTTGGCTAATTCCTTCAGTTCTTCCTTTGCTATGACTCTCTGAGCGCAAAGGGCGTTTTCTTTCTCCAACTCGTTTGCCAGCTTGAAATCACCAGCTATAGTGATTACTCCTCCCTTGGGTCCTGGCATCTTCAGCTTGTTATAAATATAACAGGATCTTGCCATGAATTTGGCGAAAGCTGGACGTCCGAGTATTGCGTGATACACGCTTTCGAACGGCACTACTTCGAAGGATACTTTTTCCTGCCGGAAGTGATCTTTATCTCCGAAGGTGACATCTAGGGAAATTTCTCCTAGGGATCGTGCTTGCCTGCCAGGGACGATACCATGGAAGCGTATGTTGCTGTAGTTGAGCTGAGACTCGGAAATCTTCAGATGCTTCAGTGTATCCAGGTACATTATATTAATGCTGGATCCTCCATCCATCAGCACTCTTCTTAGCCTAGTATTTTGACCAATAGGGCTTACAACAAGAGCTTGTGTGCCAGGTTCAGGGATATTTCCGGGATGATTAGACTGATCCCAGATTATTGGTGTGTTGGAGTACTTCAAGAATTTCGGGGTTGCCGGAACAACCGCGTTTATTTCTCGAAGTGTTCTTTTTGCCACCTTTGCTGACGGGGTTGCTAAGAAAGTTAGCATTGCTTCTCCATCAACTCTCGGAAACTTGGGTTCGCCTTTACGCTGTTGTTCCTGGATTTTTTCGTCAGTGTCCGATTCACTGTCTTCTTTGTCAGCTTCTGGCTTTTGTTTGGCGGGTTTCCTTTTGGAACCCTTCCCTTTATTTCCGGACCCTGCACTGCCTTTCATGTGCTTATTCAGCCGGCATTGCGCGTTTGTATGGGTGGGTTTCCCAAATTGCGAGTGGTGAACGCAAGGTTCCGACTTAATCCTTTCCCACTCCTCTGGAGTGTAATTGATTGCATCTGGGTTGCGTCCTTTCCACTTATTTCCCTTTTCTCCTCCAAAGGCTATGTTCACCTCTTTGGGCTTCGTCGTTGTTTCTGGAGTGACTTTTTTGTCAGAACGAGGGGTTTTCTTGGCAAGTATCAATGATTCAATATTGCCTCCTCTTGCTCTGATGTCATCCTCGGCTGCGGCATGCTCATTGGCGGTTGTAAGCATGGATCCGAGATCCTTGTGCTTTTTGGAACCAACCATGAACGGTACGAGTCCGGGTTTTAGGCCATTGACGAAAGCATGCATTGCTTGTACGTCAGTTACTCCAGAGCAACTATTCTTCATTGCTGTCCATCTGGAGATGAAATCCACGTATGGTTCATCCTCAAATTGCGTGCAACGGTTTAGCTGGTTGATGCTATTCGGGCGTTTGTATGTTCCCCGGAAATGCTGAGTAAATACTCTAGCCATATCGTCCCAGCTGTCCACTGTTCGTGATGGTAATCCATTTATCCAATCTCTGGCTCCGTCCAGCAGCATTAGGGGAAGAAACTTGACAGCTTCCAAGTCTGTCCCATTGTTGATCTGGACGGCTGTATAGTAATCCGAGAGCCAAGTATCCGGGTTTGTGCTGCCAGTGTATTTCTGGTACGTTGGACCGACCTTGGCAAAGCCAGAATGCAGCGTTATTCTTCGGATCCTGTCAGTAAAACACTTAGGACCAAAGTATAGATCATCCTTTTCTGCTCTGTCAATGTGTGCAGAATATCTTCCGGCTGAATGGACAGAAGGGGATCTGCTCCTTTCTCTTTGCACGAACGCGCTTTTCCGGGATTGTTTCTGTCTCTTCCGTGATCACGCCCTTTTGGATTAGGCGGATTTCTACTCCTGTGCCTTTCTTTGTCCTTAGGCGGTGTCCGGGATCTCTCACGCCTGTGAGGTATATCGTATCTTCCAGCTTTCTCAGCTGGGTTTCTCGGAGGTGGCATTATTTTGCCGTCTTTCCGGTGTTTGTCTTCCCGATCATGGGGTTTATACCCATCTTTCGGGAGATGGGATCCGGTCCTAGACGCTGCATCCCGGTTGTCGGGGTTTTTCTTGTCTTTTCTCGGATCCTCTTTTTTATCTTTTGAGTTGTCTGAATGCCCGGGTTCTTCCGGTCCAGGTGCTCCAGCAGCGCAAGTAGCCGTCTTGCATAGGGCGGAGTTATCGTGCAGCCTCCCTGATCGCTCTTGGGCGCGCTGTTGTTGTTGCAATGCTTTTCCTAGGAAACCATACACCCCTTGGAGTTTTTCTCCATTGGAATACAGATCGTTGTTAAGAATCGCGAACGCTGCTTCCGCGTTTTCTGCTGCGGTCTTGTATATTGGTTCGCCCTTGGCATCTTTGCCGTTTACCTGCTTTTGCCAAGACGGGTTATGGAACCTTTCTTTTGGCGGCAGTTCTTCCGGTCTTGCGATTCCGGGTAACCTAGTAGGTTTTAACGCGGATCTATTCTTTCTCTCGTACCCTCTATTTCTTCCTTCATGACCTTGATGTCATTATGGGTTTGTTGGAGATGTTGCCGAGATCTGAGTAGATGTTGCTGTTGCCGTTGGAAAGCTTGTCTCCTGGCTTCCAGCATCTCAGGGGGTTCATCTGGTCCCACTGGTGTTTGCAATAGCTCTTGCTCTTCCTGTTCCGTCATTGGCGGAGCAGTGATTTCTTTAGATTTCTTCTCCGCAGGCTTTGTTCCGCTAACATCTCCAACTTCCAGGTTTTCATCAGCGAGATCAGCTGGTTTTTTCTTCCGGATTTTGTATTGGAGTTTTTTAGCAGCACGGTGGTTTTTCTTGGAAGAGGGAGGTTTTTTGACAGGCTCATCTTCTGTCATCTCCTTGACACTGGGGAATATCGGAGAAGTTTCTCCGTCTTCTCTCTCTTCCTCTGGCGGAGGGGTTTTAGGGCTTTCCTGGCTGCCGGCGTCCATGGTATCAGCCGGTTTCGCCATTAGAACTTCATGGAATCCCTCTTGAAAGGACTTAACCTTTCTTACGAAGGCGTCCTCATCTTCGTCTTCGGAGTCAAAGTTATCCGATCCGGTTTCCGACTCCAACCTCGCCTCAATGGCGGCAAGCACGGATTCTGCTTCCGAGTTCATCGTCTTGTTGACGGATGTCGGATCTTCCGCCTCTGTGACGGGTGTTTGATCTTCCGTCTCCATGACGGGTGCGTTGTTGTCTGCCTCTTGCACGGGATTTCCGTCATCCGTGTTTTCGGCGATTTTGGACTGCACCATGCCGATGAAGTGTGTATCACTTTTTTGTCGGCGATCTGAGCAGAATCCGGCATCGTAGTTATCTTCGACTGGGTATAGGGCGGGTGGGATAAATTTGTTTCCACCGCAAAACCCCATTGCTTCTGCAGTTAGTCCGATAAAGATGTTAGCAGATCCTATCGGTAATACGCAGGCACTTACCAGGTGGTTTTGCGCCGGTATGTAGGATCCGTTGTCGAGGAAGCGCCCGACGTCGTTGTCGAACTCCAAGCTTCCGACAGTGATTGATCTTCCGATTCCGCCAAGTATCCCAGATCGGAATCTTACGCCTGACGTCGTTTGCCCCACGGTGGGCGCCAACTGTCGAGACATCGTAGTAGTTTTCATAGACGGGGGTGCCATGAGACTACGGTAGAGACGTGGGGTAACGGGATAGCGTAGTAACACAGAACACAGGATTTTACCCAGGTTCGGTACGTCGCGACAGTACGACGTGCCTACTCCTGCACTTCTCACTAATTGGGACTAAAGCCCGTAAACAGGGTTACAATGTGAGGGTTTAGATCTAAGCTACTCGACGAGGATGAGCTTCTCGGCGAGTTGGCGTAGAGCTTCTCTGTTATCTCTCCTTTGTTGGTTGTTTTGTTTATCTCCCGTCCGGCTTTATATAATAGCCGGATTAGGGCTTACAGAATAGGAAACCTAGAAAACTACGGTAACTTGTAACTTGGAAAGCAAGGAATCCGTCTTCTCCTCCAAGCCAGATCACATGGGCTGTGATCCGGGTTCTTCTAGAATCCGGCTTCTGCGCGTCGGATTACTGGGCCGCCTAACGGACCTAAGCCCACTACCACTTAGGCCACCCTGGTAATCCGGCACTTGGCCTACCATCTTCTATACCCCTATTTGGTATATATCCGACAGTAGCCCCCAAGAAGGATCAAAACTCTGATTCTCCGCCGTTCGCCAAATATTCTTTGTCCGAGAAATATTGATTCAGCAGTCTTGATTCTTCTTATTCTTCTTTTGAAAAAGATGGTGGCATGAAACTCGGAATCCTGAAAATCCGGCTTTTCTCTCACGATCCTTCGCGGAGAAGAAACTTCCTACGTCAGCGCACTCAACCATGCTGACGTAAGGGATGTTTGAGATTTACTCGGAAAAACCCAGAAACATATCTCTGACAGATTCTCACGGGAAACGAGGAGATAACCATCATTACCCCGTCGTTTCATTTCCCGGATTTTCCGGCGAGTGACACGCGGCAAACATCCAACGGTCAAAATAGCCGTTGGCGCGTATCTTGACGGATTTCTAGCTATAAATAGCCATCCTCGTCCTCAACGAAAACCTTCCGCACTCTCACCGCTCTCGCCATTGACGCGCACAAGCTCCCAAGCGACGCACTGTTCCGCGCACACCTCACCTCCAAGCACCGGAAACGAATGCGCCGCCCGAAAATGGCAGGCTCACCGTCGTCGCCCACTCGCGCCGCCATCAACGACATCATCAGCGACCTAGATCCCCAAGTCGGGTCACCCAAGCACGCCGGCGACGAGCCGGAGAAATCCGCGGCCTCCGCGGCGGGCGGAGAGAATCTTTCCGCCGCCGCGGACGTTGCGGGTGCTAGCTCCGCCGCCTCCCCGCCGTTCGCTCCTGAAACGGCGGAGGAGAAGATCCAGCTCGTCGGTGACGAGATCGCCGCCGCAGAAGCGGCCACCGCCTCCGCCACCGGAGCAGATGAAGAGGCGGAATCTGCAGGCAACTGGGTTGCCTGCAGCATTCCCCCGGCCCTTCTTCCAAACTTGGAGAAAGAGGGCCTAATCCTCCAAGGGAAATGGCGGCTTCCCGAAGACGAGAATGAGCCGGCGCCAAGAGATGGTGAAAGGGTTCTCCTTTCTTCCCACCTTCTAAGAGGTATGGGGCTCCCCCCTTCCGCTTTTTTCCTCCAAGTCCTTTCTCACTACAACATCCAACCCCACAACCTGCCACCCAACTCCATTCTTTATTTGGCCGGGTTCCAGGCCCTATTCGAGGGTTACTTAGGTTTAGAGCCTAGGTTAGACTTCTGGATGTATTGTTTCGGAGTTAAGCGGAACTCCTCGGAGGGCGCACTTCCGACTTGCGGGACCATCTCCTTTACTCTTCGGAGGTTTAGGGAAGATTGGTTCCCCAAGATCAAGACATCAGAATCCGTCAAATTTTGGACGGGTTCTTTCTTTTATCATCCCGATGTGCCCTTTCTAAAAAAGGCCTATAGAATAGCCGGATTAGGGCTTACAGAATAGGAAACCTAGAAAACTACGGTAACTTGTAACTTGGAAAGCAAGGAATCCATCTTCTCCTCCAAGCCAGATCACATGGGCTGTGATCCGGGTTCTTCTAGAATCCGGCTTCTGCGCGTCGGATTACTGGGCCGCCTAACGGACCTAAGCCCACTACCACTTAGGCCACCCTGGTAATCCGGCAGTTGGCCTACCATCTTCTATACCCCTATTTGGTATATATCCGACAATGCCTCTGTTTAACAAAATAAAAGCTCTAGCCCATGAGTGATCCCTGCTTCCCTCTGCGAAGGGCCTTTCTTTTACTTTTATGTTGAGTCTCCATCTTCAAACTTTATGCACAGTTGAGAGAGCATGGTTGGCATTCTGAGCTTAATGTGCATTTGTCCCAGAAACATTATTAATCGATTCATGATGTGTTATTATTTGCTCTCAAATTATTTGTTCTAGTCTTCCTCATGAACTTTGAAAGTGTCCTGGTATTTATGTTTTGCCCCACTCTTAAGGACAAGCGAAATATCACTTCTCTATGTTATCTTTACGCTTGAAACAAACGTATAGATTTCGAGTGCATTATTATTCATGATCTTTTGTTTGTGTTACTTTTCATGATGCAAGGTGATTACTACGTTTTATTGTTAGAATTATATTTATCATGATTGTGTTAAATTTCTATGATCTCAGCTATGCTTATGCTTTTACAATTTAGATGATCAAGTTTATATTGGTAGCATGTCACCTAAGAAATGATGTGTTGTTTATCGTTTACCTACTCGAGGACGAGTAGGAAAGCTTGGGGATGTTGATAGGTCTTAAACGTATCCTTAATTCCTGATGTTCCATGTTGTTTTCATGCCATATGCTACATGTTTTCCTTACACTTTATGTCATTTTTATCGATTTCCCGGGACTAACCTATTGACAAGATGCAAGAGAGCCAGTTCCTATTTTCTGCTGTTTTTTGGTTTCAGAAAAGTAGTTCTGGAAATATTCTCGAAATTGGAAAATTCGAAGCCCAGAAGTCCTACAAATCCCGAAGTTTCCACGGAGTCCCGAAGAGTCCCGGAAGGGGGCCACAGGGGGACACACCATATGGCGGTGTGCCCCCTGGCCACGCCTGGGGGTGGTGTGGTCCACTCGGGCGCCCACTGCCACCGCCCTTTCACCTATATAATCCCCCGATTCGTGGAACCCAAAATATATACCACTTTTCCATGAAAAACACCGGAGGCCGCCGTCATCGTCAACCCGAGATCGGGAGGGTTCTGGAGTTCTCCCACGCACCCTGTCGGGAGGGAAAATCATCACCGGAGGGGTCTACACCACCATGCCCGCCTCCGGAGTGATGCGTGAGTAGTTCATCCATGGACTACGGGTCCATAGCTGTAGTTAGATGGTTGTCCTCTTCTCTTTATGCCTCATGTTTAGATCTCGTGAGCTGCCTCACATGATCGAGATCATCTTATTGTAATGCTACATGTGGTGTTTACTGGGATCCGATGATTATTGAATGATATGTCTTCTGATTATCAATCTATCATGTTGTCTTCATGTGTATGTCATTTATGATCTTGCATGCTCTCCGTTGTTAGTAGATGCTCTGAGCAAGTAGATGCTAGTGACTCCAAGATGGAGTATTTATGCTCGATAGTGGATTCATGCCTCCTGTGCATATGTGCTCGAGTGACAAAAACGTGACGGATGGAGGATGTGATGTTGCCATCAGGGAGAAAATAGCGATGTTTACTTTGTTTACATTACACACTTTGCTTACTGCGATAATCTGTTGCTTGCAACTTAATACCCAATGTTTGTTTGGATGATATTCGGAGGGTGGATTATTAGTCATAGATGCAGTTGGATGACGGTCTATATATCTTGCTGTAATGCCCACATGAATCTCATAGTAATCATCATTTGATGCATGTTTCCTTATCTATCAATTGCCTAGTTGTAATTTGCTCACCATGCATGTTAGCTATCTTTTATGAAGAGACACCACTAGTGAACTGTGGACCCTGGTCCATTTTCTCATACTGATAAGACACACACTGTTTCCACTGTTTTCACATTGCTACTGCTGTTTTCATACTGTTCTCATACTATTTTCTACACCATAGGTTTAATCTATTTGTGTTGAGCAAAACCGGTGAGATTGACAACATCACTGCTTCGTTGGGGCAAAGTGAATTGATTGTGCTGTGTAGGTTCCACGTTGCTGCTGAACCGGTAGTGCGCCCTTCCATCTCAGCTGCATCAACCTTCGGAAGTTGTTTCTTTCTCCTACTGGTCGATTCAACCTTGGTTTCTTTCTGAGGAAACTTGCTACTATGATCTTCATACCTTCCTCTTGGGGTCTCCCAACGAATGTGTGTTACACGAGCATCAGGCCTCTCACAAAAGCAAATTGGGATTGCAAAATCCCAAATGCTCTCTACACATCCTTCCTAGCAACGGCTTGTGCAGCATGAAAAGATGATTTATTTTTACCTTGAGGATGGCGCACCGGCCTCACGAATGTTTGCCACCTTGGATAGATGCCATCGGCAAGGAAGTACGGTTAAGTGTGTCTGTTCCCGTTTGCTTCAAACTGAACCGGTGACAGTTCACCATTAGCAATCAGGTTCATCAACTGTGACCGATGAAGCACATTGATGTCATTGCAAGATCCAAACATACCAAAGAAGGCATGTCAAATCCATGTCTCCTGGTCTGCAACGGCTTCAAGGATTATTGTGCAATCCTTATTCATCGCCTTGAACTGACCATACCATGCCGCTGGGCAATTCTTCCAGCTCCAATGCATGCAATCAATTGATCCAATCATACCTGGAAACCCTCGAGCTTTGTTGAACGCCAACAATCGCGCTGTGTCTTGAGCATTGGGGCATCTCAAGTATTCCGGACCGAATACTTCCACAATGGCCACCACAAAGCGTTTGATGCACAAGATAGCTTGACTATCACCCATTGCCAAGTGATCGTCGACTGATTCGCCAGAATACCGTACGCCAACATACGCAAGGCCGCAGTCATGTTCTGGTAAGTGCTATGACCAAGTTCTCCGGCAGCATTCCTCTTTTGCCGAAAGAACTGGTCGTGCTTCATGACGTCCACCGCGATCTTCTTGAACAGCTTTGTGCTCATCCAAAAATGGCGCCGGAAATACCTCTCCGGATAGACAGGCTTCTCAGCAAAGTAGTTCCTCATCAACTTGTTGTGCACGGCGATCCGTTCTCTCCACAACCTCACCCGACCAACACGAGAACCGCCATGCCTCCTACTCCTCCTATGCAAATCAACCGCGCCTATTCATACTCGTGACGCACGGGCGAGGTGTGCCGCGGCTACTCGGAGGCGCGTCACACCTGATTCCGGAGGTGCGCCACGGCTAGAAATTTAGGTGCGTCACGGCTATGTAATGCCTCCACGGCTAAGTTCCCTGATGCGCCACGGTTATCCATTTTGGTGCGTCACGGCTATCCTCTCAGGTGCGTCACGGGTATCCTTCTAGGCGCGTCACGGCTATACTATGTTGTATTTTTTTTATACAGGTATATACAGCTCAAATACAGAAGAATATCAGTAGACAAAATGTATCAAAACAGTTCTCTGACAAACAAATAATATATCATAGTTGATCATACTGCTTAGAATTCCGAATAGCTACATCAAACAGTTGATTATGAATACAAAGTGTTTATCAGAGTCAAATAGATACAAGTGACCTACATCAGACGGTTAATCATCGGGACCGATTACATCGATCGATGATGCTTCATCATTGGGACAAGTGACCTATCTAGTCGCCGATAACCTAATCATCTAGCTAGGAACCATAGCATGACGAGCGAGGCGACGGCGACAAGAGCGGCGGCGATGGTCTTCATCCACTTGTTGTTGTTCTTCTTCTTCTTCTGTTCCTCCTCGAGATGGATGAACCACCTAGCTTCCGCCGCCACTCTTGTGTTGTAGGATTTGTAGGCATTCCCTTTGAACTTGTTCACCTGCTCGAAGCAGTCTTCCCAGTGATCGTAGACTCCTGGAACCCTGCCTCTAAACACCACGTAGCACCTCAGCATCTGTAATGACAAGAAAGAAAAACAAAAAAAATAGTTTTAAACATGTCTGCAATAAGTAGTAAATGGAGAAATATGACATAAATAAGATGAAAGTTAAACACAAAGGATCAAATTGGCCCTTCTCATATCTTGTGCTTGTTACGAGGTAGTACACGTGATGGCGATCCAGAGAAGGACGAAGACAAGGGTTT
The DNA here is from genome assembly GCA_028641055.1 of Alopecurus myosuroides. Lineage (NCBI taxonomy): Eukaryota > Viridiplantae > Streptophyta > Magnoliopsida > Poales > Poaceae > Alopecurus > Alopecurus myosuroides. The sequence continues at coordinate 315,005,811 of CM054060.1, read as the reverse complement.
CTGAACTTTGTTGAAACTAAACAAAATCACATACGTAAGTGTTTGTGAGATCCGAACAAAGTTGGACCATTTCGTGCACATGCATAATGGGGACATTCTCCATAGCCCCTTCCGGGGCTATGAAAAATATCCCCATTACGTATATGTACCAAACGGTGCAACTCAGTTTTGATCTCACTAACAATAGTATTACATATGCGACGTTCCTTAGTTCCAACCGAAACCCTCATCTTCATCCTTTTCCCGGATCACCACCGGCATGTAGTACCTCTTAACAGGAACAAGATGATCATCGGGCCTTGTTGTGAAGTTAGACATTTTGTGCTTGCTACGAGGTAGTACACGTGATGGTGGTCCGGAGAAGGATGAAGACAGGGGTTTCTAGAAATCTTTGAAACTAAACAAAATCATATATATAATATATATATATATATATAACATCGTGAGATCCGAACAAGGTTAGACCCTTTTGTCCACGTACATAATGGAGACATTCTTCGTAACCCCGGAAGGGATTTCTGAGGAATGTCACCATTACGTATGTGGACAAAAGGGTTCAACTTCGTTCGGATCTCACGATATTACATATCTGACGTTGTTTAGTTCCAGAAACCCTCATCTTCCTCCTTTCCCCGGATCACCACCGCATGTAGTACCTCTTAACAGGAACAAGATGGTCATCGGACCTTGATGTGAAGTTGGACCTTCATATTTCTGCTTGCTACGAGGTAGTACACATGATGGTGGTCCGGAGAAGGATGAAGACAGGGGTTTCTGGAAATCTTTGAAACTAAACAAAATCATATATATAACATCGTGAGATCCGAACAAGGTTAGACCCTTTTGTCCACGTACATAATGGAGACATTATTCGTAACCCCAGAAGGGATTTCTGAGGAATGTCACCATTACGTATGTGGACAAAAGGGTTCAACTTCGTTCGGATCTCACGATATTACATATCTGACGTTGTTTAGTTCCAGAAACCCTCATCTTTCTCCTTTCCCCGGATCACCACCGCCTGTAGTACCTCTTAACAGGAACAAGATGGTCATCGGTCTGTGTGCCTCATATTTAGGGTTGACACATACAAGCAGCCTAGGTGGACCCGGCGCACCAAGTGGGATGCACAAGATCCTAACTTTGTGAAAATCACAAGGCGCACCGAACCACCCAGGCCATTTTAGTTTGAACCAGCTCTTTTAATCATCGGCATATTTATTCAAAAGATTGAACGAACATCACAAGTAAAACTGCAATAATAAAAAGCAAGATAATCAAGCGATGTACGATTCATAACCGTAACGATGTGTGCCTCATATTTAGGGTAGACACATACAAACGGCCTAGGTGGTGCCGCTGCGCCAAGTGGGATGCACAAGATCCTAACTTTGTGAAAATCACAAGGCGCAACGGACCACCTAGGCCATCTGAGTGTGAACCAACTCTTTTAATCATCGGCATTTATTTATTCAAAAGATCGAACGAACATCACAAGTAAGACGGCAATAATAAAAAGAAAGATAATTAAGCATTGACATAATTGAGCATCTGTTACACGATGGACGATTCATAACCCTAACGATTGAGTTCGACTAATTTCAGAAAATGTAGCAAGCCTTACAATAGTTCTCACTCCTTCTGACTCATCCTCCCAGGGATTACAACGGGACAGCCCTCCGGAGTGATGAAGGGCCTGTCGTCACATGCAGTTGCTAGGTAGGTATCTATGTCGCGGTTCGGCATGTTGAACCGGCAGTAAAATGTCCCACTCTTGTTCACCACTTCATGAACGATTTTCGTGGCAAAGCACTTCTGGATATCATATATCTCTTCTCTAACCTTGTCATCACCGACCATCGACAAGCGGGAGGCCCATTGTTGGACTTGACTAGGCAGGGTAGGGAACTGTTGATCCCGTACGTACGCCCGCATATGATGGATGACATAGTAGGTGTCTCGGTTACTGCCTGCCGGCTGCTTGACGCACGCGAAAGTCGTCGTGTGGGTGAACACCCGAGGATTCTGAACGACCTTCTCCCTAGCGAGTATGCCCCCCCTTGCGTGGTAGCCGGTGAGAGCATTATCCAAAACTTTCTTCATGTTGGAGTAGTCTTTCTTCACCTCACTCCCTGAGTCGAGATACGTGGCATGCGAATGACTGATACAAATGGAGATGAGTGTGCATTGTGTATATCTGCGCGAAATAATCCAAACAAAGTGTTCGAAAGGAGCGATGAAAATCTAAAGAAAATCACTTTCGATTCGGCGAAGAATATTGACTTACCCGGCAAAGTAAGGCATGAGGATGTAATCCTTGATCTGGTTAGCCAGCGTGAAGTCCCGGAGATATGTCGACGCGACTACCTGGTTCCCAACGGAGCACACCACGTCGTGGCACATGTAGAAGGGGTCCACTATCGCGATGCTCGGTGTATTATCCCTGCTGACTTGCACCACCAGACTGAGCGAGTATAGGCGGAGCATGGAGTAGTGCAGCGGATTGCTATGGAACATATCGAAGATGTCCGAAAACCGAAGTACTATCCTATCCGCGCCGGTTGATTCGACGAAGCCCAAGTCCTTTGGCACCATGGCAATGAAAACCGGGTATGATGGATCCTTGGTTTGAAGAAGGCGCAATTCTAGAAAAAGAATGTTGTCATGCAAACTCCGCATATCCCCACTTGCGGCCTTGAGCTTGCTCTGGCTAAGCATAGGCTGACCAATCACATGCATCTTCCGCGTATGCTTAGATGTAGGTGGGCCGTCCTGAACACGGAGCGGCATCTTAGCAGGCTGGCTAACGGAATTTGCGGCCTTGGATCTAGGTCCTCTTTTCCGCGGCTTCGGCGCTTTCGCAATGCACTCCTTCTCAATCTCCTCATTAGCCGCCTTACGGATTGTGCCAGGGCTGAAAATAACTCCTCCCTTCGCGCTTTTCTGAGTCTCGGTGCAGGGGGCGACATCTGGAGGCATGTCTTCCTAAGAACCGAATAGATGCTTGCAATTGGATTTATCCGCGGGAGGAGCCTCACCACGAGCCTCCGTGCTATGGTAGGGTTCTTCTGGGGAAGGAACAATGTAATATCCGCCATCAAAGTCATCAGCGATGAAATCCATGGCATCAAGATCGTCATCCGCCGGGTGTTGTGCCATCTCCATGTAAGGGGTAGGCGACGGCGCTACGACGGTCTTGCCATGGCTCCGCTCCGGCACTTCTAGAGGGGTTGTTTTCGAGGTGGTGCCTCGCGCAGGTAGTTCTAGAGGCGATGTCTGCGGGGTGGCGCCCCTCTTTCCCAGGCGAATCTGGCTCTTCGGCCATTCCATGTTCCAAGGTTGGCACTGGAGCAGCGTCAGGGTATCGGGGTCATCTTCTTCCTGGTAGGGTTGAATGGGAGGCAACAAGTCGTCGTAGCCCGCCAGCACCCTGAAGCAATCGAACTCTATATACGTCTTCGCGCATCGGCCTATTGTGGAACTTGCGGGTTGACGGCTGAACGATCATACCCACAGCAACATCCTTCAACACGCCGTCCATTGTGTGTAGGAGAGTGCATGGAACGTCGTCGTTCTACGGAAAACATGCAGGGCGTCAGAGATGCCAGTCTAAGGCAAAGGAAGATCGACGCTCCAATGCTTAACTATTTACCTGGCTGGCGATGGCGTCGAGCTCCTCTAGTGGCGAGGGGCCAACGACGGCGGGCGTGCTACCGTTGACTGGTGAGGGACCGCCGGTGGCGGGCGTGCAACTGATGGCCAGGCGGCGGTCGTTCGTTGGTGCACTCTCTTCATTCGGCGGAGGACCGCCCACTGTGGGCGCGCAACGGATGGCCAGGCGGCTAGAGGCGGGCGGAGTCACTATCCGCGCCGTGTTGTAGGCGGGCGGAGTCACCAGTGGGTCCGCCATCGTGGCGTTGGCCGGCGAGACTCTGGACAAGTCTCTTGAGTTGCTGCCCTGCATGCCAGGCACCGGGCACGGCCCCACTCGACCTCCTTCATTCCATCGAGTAACCACATCGTAGATGGCAGGCAAAACGGTGCCCATTTGTTCTGCCAAAGCTTCTTTGACAATATTCGGAATATCGGCAACTTTGGACTTGAGGTCTGCAATCTCGCGATCGCGGGCTTCGTCACGTTGGATATCTTTGATGGTCCTCCTTCTATTCCTTCTCGCCTCCTTGAGCTCCTTGTAGTAATCTCTGAGCTTCGTCGTCGTGCCCAAGCTACAAACTCGGCCACCTGACGGCCTTTTGTGCTTATCCTTCCCCTTCGTCACGTTCACCGCCCTATTCAAATGGTCGTCCCACGGGCCGTGCAGCGACGGCATGGATGCTGAGGTTCCACCACTTTCGATTTCTGTGTTCTGCACAATTAGCGTGAACCGTTTAGAATTCCACCAGTACACTATGATGAATTCGACTTGATCATCGAGAGCAAACTAATTAGGGTAGTGTATTTACTTACCAAGTTTTCATACAACTTCTTCACCTTCTCATCATCGGTAGTATACTCATTAGCTACCGGGTCATATGTAAACCGGGCCCTGATGAAGTTTTTTTTCTGCGGCGAGTACCTTGCGAGAGGGTCAGGGATGCCCTGTGCTGCACGTTTGGCGTCCTCCTTCTCCCAATTGGGAATCACCGCTCTGTAACCGCCGCATCCCAGTTTGTGGGAACCTATGTTCAACCGCCGCATCCTCTGCCCCCAATCACCATTAGCCTTGCCGACTTTGCTCTCGCAAAGTAGCTTGAAGTCCCGGACTTCAGCTTCGGTGATGTTAGGCTGACTCGCTAAAACCTCCTCCAAGCTTTTTTCGGGGTCCAGGACCGCAACCTTCACCCGGTGTTTCCAGTTGGCCAAGGCGGTGTTCATCTTACCAATGGCGGCATTGTTGACCTTATTCCCCTCCAGATTGTCGTTATTGTACTTAAACGGCTCTTTTGGCGGATGCGGTACAAGTATCGTCCGTGCAGCTTTCTAAAGAGAACAACCCGATAATGGGCATTCTCTTTTTCCTTAGATCATCGGTGGTGATCCTGACAGTGTCCCGGACAATGCAACCAATTTGGTTTCCGAATCCTTTGACCACCGAGTCGGGCGCGATTGGATACCCACTGCTATCAATTTCCTCTTCACGGTGGGTGCGGAGACTGTTCCTTTTCCGTTTTCTCGTCGCCGTCATCTTCTTGGCTTTGCTACCACCATCTGTCTCACTGCCGGCATCAGTGGTGTCATTTCCGCCGGCGGCGCCACTAGTCGTGGCTTCATCCTCCTCGCCACCGCTAGTGTCCGCGTCAGCCCCGGCATCCGCCGTCGGGTCGTATTGCTCATCTTCTTCATCGGAGATTCGCCGGAACGGCTTAGAACCGCCGGCCTCATCGTCGTGTGCCATGTTCTGATGGGGAAAATTATTGGTTAATCTAAATCCAACGAAAAATCGACATACTACTCGATCACGGGAAAACGGCTAAGTCCTAAATTCACCCAAAAATCCGGCATGACCTTTGCTAATTTTCTAACACTAGAGTGCCCGATTCTCGCCGAAACGGAAATTAATCGACATTTTGGTGAAAATGGGCAACTCATTTGAATTCCCTGCAAAGTTTTAAACGGCTCGATGGCCGGACATAGTTGCTCTGGTTGATCTCATATTCATTTACCAACAATGACACTACTGTTTACACAGCAAGAACACATCGCCATATTTTGACACTAAACCAGCCACAGCTCAAGAACACCTTCAAAGATCAGCCACAACTCAATAACATCTCCAAAATCAGCCACATCTCAAGTGTTTTTAAACAGCAAGAACACATCTTTCCAAATCTAGCCACAACAGAAATACACCAGCAATTTCTCATGCATATGAAATAGTTGATGTAAGAATTGCAGCTCATGTCTGTCTAGCAGAATAGAATATAATTGTGACATGACACAAAAGTAAATCATTGGAGCCAATTTTATTGGAACAAAAACCCTGTCTCTAAGCCATGTTTCTAAGCCAGGCAAATACATGTATAACTGGTCATTTCTGGACTTTAAATTATGAGAATGTTGCATGAGAATGTTCGGATTATGACATGTTTCAAAACTAAAGCAGTTTGAACTTGGAAGCACACTGATGGCTGAATCCATCGAGAAAGTAGAGATTAACCATTGATCAACTTGCCATTCCTAAATTACTGTGTACTGTTATGACATGTTCGCATACTCGCCACCCAACAACCGTTGCAACTACTGCTAAAAACTAAAGCAACAAAGACTCGGACACACAGAGACAGAGGGTGGGAGGACCAGATCACATGGAGATACTAAATGAATATTAGTGTGGTGGTACGGCAGATAAACTTGTTTTCTTTCAACACTGGGGTTTTTCGAACAATACAATAGAAAGGACTTTTGTTAACATTGGACATCAGTACTATTTTGACGACATCAGTAGGTAGCCCATGGTTAAGTGCAAAATTCTGACGGCATATGTCTAGTTAGGAGTATATGAGAAGTGCTCCAACTATTTTCAGTATTTGTATCCAATTAAACATGAAAATAGCAAGAGACCATTAAATTTATTAGGGCTTCATTATCATGTCAAACTACTACTCCAACTGAATTTTTTACACTTAAACAAGTCTCAGTAAGAAACACTACTACTCCAACTGATTCAGTCAACAAGTTCAAACACTACGGCAATTGTACAAGAAAGTTCTGTTCATGCTAAGAGCACAGTACTGCAAGAACTACTCAAGGACTATATTCAGAGAACTACTCAATCAGTTGGTAGTCAGCCAGTGACATGATTAGGTTTCCACCGTAGGACTCGATTACTGTTCTTGACTTTTTTTATGTTGTCAGTTGCACTAATTCTATAGAATTACTCCAGTCAGAGACACAAACACCATAGGAGTCTAAAATAAAACCAAGAGTACAGCAGAAGCAGGTTCAGTTTACAACCAATTACTCAAGAATTAACTTTCAGGATAGTCATAAATTAACTTTAAGAAGCTATGATCATAACAGGCTAGCTGATGGTAGAATAGGTAGATCATTTTCCTCTATGAAATTGCAAGAATTGTCGTTCATTTTATAGACTGATTATCTTGAGGAGTTTGGTGTTATCTGCAATAAGTGATTATTGAGTATTTAATCAACTACTCCAAGCAGTGGTTCAGTTCTTGTCAGTTAACAACCAAGCACAACAAACGCAAGAAGCACAAGCAGGAAGCACACGCAGGAAGCAGAAGCAGGAGTAGCACAAGCAGGATTAGCATAGGAAGCACAAGCAGGAGTAGCACAAGCAGGTTCAGTTTACTCCAATCCACGGCACAACAAACGCGGGATCAACTAGCTACTGAAAGAACATAGCTTGAGGAAGCACGTAGCAGCCGCCTCGGCACCTAGCACCCATGGTCGATTTGTAGGAAGAGGACGGCAGCACTGTGAGTCGAGCTTGAGGAAGCACCAAATCCATGCTACAGAGGTGAGGTGGGGAAGAAGATCGACTCACCTTTCACACGATCGATGGCGAAGACGACAGAGTTGGGGAAGATGACAGAGGTGGGCAAGGCGATGCTGACGGTCGATCCGACTCCCTCCTTGCTGGCCCGGTCCGGCTCCCTCCTCGCTGGCTCCTAGTCCTGCTCCCTCCTCGCTGGCTCCTAGTCCTGCTCCGGGTCGTTCTCCTCCTCGAGCAGCAGCGGCGCGGTGGTTCAGATTGAGATGGGCGCAGGGCGGTGGGCGGCTAGGGAGATGGGAGGTGGGCGCTGGGTAGTGGCGGTGGGCGCTGGGTAGTGGGCCAGGCGAGAGGAAAGTAGCGGCGCGGTGGCTAGAGGGCAGCAGCGGCGCGGTGGTTCTTCAGATCGAGATCGAATGTGGAAGAGAGAAGACGATGTGGAAGAAGAGGAGAACGGTCCCGCGCGCGTGCCTATAGCAGAGGATAGCCGTGACGCACTGCAGCGAGATGCGCCGCACATAGCTTAGCCGTGACGCACCGCAGAGAGGTGCGCCACGCATAGCTTAGCCATGACGCACTGCAGCGAGGTGCGCCGCGCATAGCTTAGCCGTGACGCACTGCGGAGAGGTGCGCCGCGCCTATTCGCAGATTATGTTCAAAACGAAACATTGCCTTTATGTATCACAACTAGTTACTTAGCCCAGTGGTTGGACTATGCTGTCCCCAACACCCGAGTTCGAATCCCCACACACCCATTTTTTGAATAATTTTAGAAAACAACATAAATTCATATAAATCAATATAAATTTCAAAATAAAATTTCAAATCATGTGTTGATTAATTTAAACATCATTAAATAATTTCATATAACACAATATAAATTTCAAAATAAAATCTCAATTCATGTGTTGATTAATTTAAACATCATATCTTAGTGCATGCATATAAAATACATCATCATACATTGTCATCACTTCCTCGAATGCATGCAAACACATGACACATATATCGTTGTTCTTAGAGCTAGCGTTTTACAATTTTCTTTCCCTTCTTTGTCGCGGTTGAGTAATTTAGTCCGGGAACACCATGACTTCTTCGGTGGAATGGGCGACCTGTAGGTAGCGTTGTCCTGCTTCTTCTTGTTGTGTATTTCGTTCCATCGTTGTTGTCATCTTCCATTTTCGGGTCGCCGTACTGGTCAAAGTCTTGCTCGGTTGCTACTCCATCCATTCCGATGATGCTTCTTTTTCCTCTCCGCACGACAACACGGCTAGGCCTTGTCGGGTCAGTAATGAAGAAGCATTGGTCCACTTTGTTAGCCAAGACCCATGGCTCATTTTTTGCGGTGACATTCGTGCCGGATTTGGCTTCAGATATCACCATGGTGGTGAAATATTGTCCTTCTTTCCTGACGCTCTTTGCCCATGTGACACGGAACATTGGCACCTTCTCTCCGCAGTAGTCGAGTTCCCATATCTCGTCGATCCTACCATAGTATCTTTCCTTGACGTCACCTGTTAATGATTCCATCGTTACTCCCGAGTTCTGGTATTCGCAATTCCGGTCCTTATTTGCCGTGTAGAATGTGTAACCATTGATATCGTATGCCTGATATGTCATGAGGTTATGTGCGGGGCCTTGTGACAATGTGAGTATGAGTTTTTCTTCTTCAGAATAAGGAGTCTCCGGGTGATCGGTCATAGACCACTGTGTGAAATGGATGTTGTGCTCTCTGATTATTTCTGCTTCGGTCCTATGTTGTCCCCGGTCACTGTAATACTTCACGATTAGCATTTTGTGCTTTTCCAACCAAGGATCGACCACTGTTAGATGTTGTAGCGCGACTAGGTTTGCTCTGTCAAAGTCGTTGCGTCGGCCCTGAAAGTCGACATTCATTTCGCGCTGGCCCTCGCGGTGTCCCCATCCAGCGAGCCTTCCAAAGTGCCTGTTTACGGGCAGACCAGGGTTCTCATCTTTGTCTAGAAAATTCGTGCAGAAAGAAATACACTCTTCTGTCAGAAAGCCCTTGGCAATGCTTGCGTCTGGACGGGCCCTGTTGCGGACGTATCCTTTGATGGAACCATTCATCCTTTTGAACGCCATCATGGAGTGTAAAAACGGCGGCCCGAGCTGGTTGATATCATCCACGACATGGACAAGGAGATGCACCATAATGTCGAAGAATGCGGGCGGGACGTATATCTCAAGCTCGCATAGTATCACCACGCTCTCTTCCTGTAGCCTTGCGAGTTGCTTCACGCCAATCGACTTTCGAGACATGACGTCAAAAAAGTTGCAGAGTCCAAACAGCGTTTCACGGACGTGCTCGTCCATTATCCCTCGAATTGCAACTGGAAGTATCTGCGTCATCATCACGTGACAGTCGTGAGACTTCATCCCCCTGAACTTTTGCTTTGGTACGTCTAGGTATCTGCTTATCTTCCCTGCATAACCGTAAGGAAATTTGACTGCAAGGAGGCACTTGAAGAATTGGTCGATCTCCTTCTCGCTTAGCGTGAAGCACGAAGGGGGACAGTAATATTCCGTCTTCTTGGCCTTTTTGTCCTTGCGGCGACCTTCCATCCCATCTAACACATCATCATCATCATCGTCATCATCATCCGGTTTTTCTCCGTGGAGCTCGCCCCTGATATTCAAAAATCTCAAGTCGTTCCTTGCTTTCGGCCCATCTTTGGTCCTCTCCGGCATGTTGAGCAGGGTGCCAAGTAGACGCTCGCACACGTTTTTCGTGATATACATGAGGTCAAGGCAGTGAGGCGTGCGGAGAATCTTCCAGTACCTCAGGCCCCAGAGAACAGACCTTGTTTTCCATACACCCTCTAACGGCGCCGGTGCCTTTCGCTTCTTTCCCGGCGCAGGGCACTCTTTCCAGTTCTTCAACAGCTCGTCGATTTCCTCGCCGCTCCTTTGACGTGGGGCTCTTCGCATCTCAACTTCATTGTTGAACAGATCTTTGCGTTTTCTCCACGGGTCATCCTTGCGAAGCCACCTTCGATGCCCCAAGAACACGGTTTTCGAAGACCCGGGGTTTCTCTCTAGCTGGAGATACGTAGTGTCATCCATGCACCTAACGCGTGCACAGAATCCGTGCGTCACCTGCCCCGCGACATATCCGTAACCGAGGTATTAATGCACCGTCGTGATGAGCGCGACTCTCATTGGAAAAAACGTTTCTCCATAGGTGTCCCATGTATTGGCTGGCTCGTCCCATAACGTGGCTAGCTCTTCTTCCAACAACTGGACATACAAATTGATGTCGTTACCTGGTTGTTTCGGTCCTTGAATAAGCATAATCATCTTTATGTACTTCCTCTTCAAGCACAACCAGGGGGGGTAGCTTGTATATACATACAAAAACGGGCCAGGTGCTATGGGTGCTGCTCTGGTTGCCAAAAGGATTTAATCCATCCGTACTCATGCACAACCTGATGTTCCTTGGATCGTCCCCGAATTCGGGGTATTCGATGTCTAGCGCCTTCCACTGGCTAGCATCTGAGGGGTGTGTCAGCATCGTGTCATCCTTCTCCGGATCAATTCCAGCATCCTCTTCTGGCTTCTTCCTTTCCGCGTGCCATCGCATGAGCTTCGCCTGTGTGGGGTCTGCGAAATACCGCTGCAGACGGGAAGTTATCGGAAAGTACCACACCACTTTTCGAGGAGAGGCCTTCTTCCCTGGCTTGTATCGAGTTGCGTCACACACCGGGCATATGGTTCTCTCTGCGTCCGCGCCCCGATAGATGATGCAGTCATTAATGCAAGCATGGTATTTCACGTGAGGTAAATCTAGAGGGCACACGACTTTCTTGGCCTCCTCGATGCTCGTTGGACACTTATTCCCCGTGGGAAGACGTCCGTGCCAGAATGCCATGTTCTCATCGTAGCTCGCATCGGTCCATCGGTGTTTTGTCTTCATCTTGAGGGTTCTTAACGTTACGTTCAGACGGGTATCCTCGCTCACGCATGCTTCATACAATGGAGTAACGGCGTCTATCTCCAGTTGCGACAGCTTCGATTTCTCTCTAGCAGCAACTCTGGTGTTGCTAGTCTCCTTGAGAAGCAGAGCTTGGACATGAGGGTCCCGCACCCAGTCCGACGACGATGTCCCGACATCTTCATCATGATGTCCTTCGTCTTGATTATGATCATGTCCGGCATCTTCATCATGATGTCCTTCGTCTTGATTATGATCATGTCCTTAATCTTGATCATGATGTCCTTCATCATGTCCGGGAGACTCTTCATCTTCATCACTTGTCGGGTAAAGAGTGTATCCATCCATGAAACCACGGCAGATAAGGTGCGACTCCAAGTCACCACAATCGTATCTGATCAAGTGTTTCAGTTTGCATCTTCGACAAGGACATCTTATCTCCGTCATGTTATTTCGCAACATTTCGGCCGTCGCATGTTTCATAAATCTAGCCACGGTGCATGTGCTTATATGCATGGTTGCCTGCATAGTAAAAAAAGATCAAAGGACAAATTAATTAGAATCAAATTACGTAATATATGGATGATGCATGCATGGTCGTCGACGGAAAAATTCGGCATGACCTATGCTAAAAATAGGACATTCTCGGAGTACGTGGTCGCCGAAATGGAAATGAATCAACATTTTGTTGGGAATATGCCCTAGAGGCAATCATCTATGATGTAATTCCCACTTTATTCATAAAGTTATTAAGTTGTCCTTGTTTTGAACATCTGATATATGTCATTGAATATGTGATTCGATTGTGGAACTATATATTCATGTTGTTCATACTAGATTGTCCTTGGTCATTAAGGTTGTGCTGGACACACACCCTAGACTAATGTGAGTGTTGGCTGATGACACGGGTCCACTTGTCATGGGCATTGTGATGCCATTCCAACGTTCACGGATTTGGCTAAAGAGTTTAGCAAGTCGGACTGACCCACATTGAGATGCAACGATCAAGTCGTCATTTGCATGTCTCAATCAATGTAATCCTTAGACCTGAGGTTGCCGCACAATCCGAGTTGTGGATCACCGACTTAGGTTCTGTCAAACGTTGTTCTGTGACAAGGCAACTATAAAGGCAGAGTTCGGGTCGAATGAGAAGCAAGCTGCGTGATGTGGATAATCAAGATGGGATTTTGCCCCTCCTAATGGAGAGATATTCTCTGGGCCCTCTCGAGTGATATGATTCAGGAAGCATGGCCATGCGCGACTCAGTTAAGTGTTAACTGTGTCGGTTGACTAAGAGTTAGTCAGATGAATCGCATATCACGGATCGAGAAGAGAGTTGAACTATTTAACGGATGACGATAAATCGCCTATAGTTGGACAAGGTATATCGTGAGGCAAAAGGGACTAAGATGAATATCACATTGAAAGGTATGTCGTCATGACTCAATGGTACTTGGGAGTCAGCACGTTCTGCTAGGAGCCGCTACCGATTGATCGATTGGGAGTTGGACTCCAATCGTGTCCAAGTCGCCATGAGCCTGCAGGGTCGCACACTTAAGAGCGGGAGCAAGTATTGGTTGGGTTGGACCCGAACCGGAAATGGACTGAGTTAGTGAGTCGGACTCACAGAGGGAATGGGCCACAAGTGTTGTGCAGCCCATTACCATACGCTATATAAAGAGGGGCGCAGGTTGCCCAACGGGAAAGTTAGTCCACTCTCCCATGCGTTGGGAACCCTAGCCCCACTCAGTCCAACCGTCGCACCAGACCTAGCAGTCTGCCGTCGGAGCTCCTCCTCGTACGTGTGGATACCGGCAGAGGTGCTGTACGTTCAGCACTTCGACGTTCGAGGGATTGGATCGGCTGGATTGGATCGTGGGACTGCACTTCCCCGACGCGCTGCACCGATAATCCGCACCTGCGCGTCTAGTGGTAATCATCGTGGCCTTCTACCTCGGCTAGATCTTGGAAGCATCGCGTAGGAAAAGTTTTCGTTTATCTCTACGTGATCCAACAGTGGTATCAGAGCGGTAGCTTCTGGTATTAGGCCCGAGATCCGTACATATGTGATATGTAGTTAGCGTTAGATGTGATCTAATTGCTGTTTTGGTGGTCGGTCTATGAGATAGATCGGTTTTGTACAAGGTTGATTGGATCAATCGTACTCGGGGTTAATGGATGATCAGGTTTCCGTGATCATACTGCTAAGGTCGTGAAACAACTTACCCCTACCGGTCGGTTTCCGCCATCGGGGTATACCGTGACACATAAATCCAGTTGCGGTGATCGAAGATCAAAGAGTTTGGTCGAATCGGAATACGGATCAGATTCGGGTAAAATCGTTTTATCCGATGAAGAAATCCATGATCGGAATGCAGATGAGATCTGCGTTTTCCGAAATCCATGATCGGAATCCATGATCGGACCGCCGGCTTCGCCCTGTCGTAGCGCCTTAGATGTCGCTGCGAGTTCACAACGCCGGTAGATATCGGATCTATGCATAACTTGTTTTTGCAGGAAGTTGTGAATGGTATGGCTTATGTGCATGTGATGTGTGTAATCCATACATGATCTGCGTATCATGTTTATGTCAGCCGGCTGGAGCCTAGGTGCTGTCATTTTATTGTATACCGGCATGCGTGTCGGATTCTCTATGTAAATTTTGTTTTACTAGCTAGTGTAGCTTGTTGGAGAACCCGGTGGCATGCAAGTCGATGTACAAGTCGGCTACATGGAGTAAGATGGCACGTGACAAGAGTTGGCACGAGTCGACTTACAAGCTTCGTGGAGATGGAGATCACCATGAAGAGAGCCATACCATTTCACAATATAATTGCTTTATTTGTGTTATTGTTATGTCTCTATTTACCTCTATGTAGATAGTTGGTAGATTCTTTAATCCCTCAAAGAAGGTCTAGTCGGTCGCCCCGCCAGTGCTGCACCATCACAAGTCGGACATTCTTGGTAGTGGGCTCATGAAATTGAGGTGCTACCAATTCTTTCCGGTTAGGTGGGTTCGAGTCGAACTCTTACAAGCAGAAGCACTTGGTAATCTAGACGAGTCCATCACAACGGTTGTGGGGCTCGGGGCGAGGTAGGTTGGGAGCCGGGGCATGTGATGCCACCCAACTAACAGGAGTCGTATAGAGATACGATTGGCAAGGTGTTGCCTACCTAGATCACTTGACGGCTAGCGGTGATGCTAAAGCTCACTAGTCGGCTTGCTTATTTAGGGTCCTGAATCACTTAGCAACCATCGGAGGGATGTTGGTTCTAGTGGGAGCATAAGTATTAAAGCGTTTAATATGCCTGCTCTTTTATGAATACATGTCTTAAGTGTTTTTGCGTATTTTCTGTTGTAGATCAATGGCACCTAGCAACCTTCCTCAGTTGTCCGCGTTTGCGTTGAGGTCAATCTTAGAGAAAGATAAGCTAAATGGAACTAATTTCACCAACTGGTATCGTAATCTGAGGATAGTCCTCAAGCATGACAAGAAAGAACATGTTCTAGAAACTCCACTTCCAGATGAGCCTAATGACGATGCGACTGTCGCTGTCATGAATGCCTACCGTAAGGCTAGAGATGAGTCTACGGAAATCAGCTGTCTTATGCTTGCACACATGGAACCGGACTTGCAGCAGCAGTTCGAGAATGTTGAGGCCTACGATATGATCGAAATCCTCAAAAGTATGTTCCAGGCTCAAGCAAAGACTGAGAGGTATCAAGTCTCTCAAGCTTTGCTTGGCTGTAAGCTGAAAGACGGCGATCCACTGAGTCCGCATGTAATCAAGATGATTGGTTACATACAGTCTTTGGATCGGCTGGGCTTCCCAATTAACGAAGAGTTCGCTACTGATATAATTCTGAACTCTCTTCCTAGTGCGTATGGTTCGTTCATCTCGAACTACCATATGCATGGTATGGATAAGAGTATCACTGAATTACATGGGATGCTCAAAACGGCAGAGGCTGATATCAAGAATGGCACCAGTCAAGTGTTGATGGTGCAGAATAAGGCTAAGTTCAAGAAGAGTTCTTGGACTAAGAAGAAGAAGGATAAGTCAGGAGGTAGCACCCATGGCCCTGTCCAGAGTGCTCCCTCAAAGACTAAACCTTCTCCTACAGCCGGAGCCAACTGCTTCTATTGCAAGCAAGATGGCCACTGGAAGAGGAACTGCACCAAGTATTTGGCTGACAGAGCCAAGAGTGGAGGTGTGACTTCCAACTCAGGTACGCTTGTGTGCAATGTTATAGACATTTATCTTGCTGATGCGCCTAATAGTTCTTGGGTATATGATACCGGATCAGTTATTCACATATGCAACTCGTTGCAGGGACTGGTAAGAACTAGGAGCGTGGCAAGAGGAGAGGTTGACATTCGGGTCGGCAACAAGGCGAGAGTCGCTGCGTTGGAAGTCGGCACGATGCAACTTCATTTACCTTCAGGATTTATTTTGGAACTAAATAATTGTTATTATGTTTCAGCGCTTAGTCGAAACATTATTTCCGCCTCATGTTTGATGAGACAAGGTTATGAGTCGAATATTAAGAATAATGGTTGTTCTTTATATTTGAAAGATATGTTTCATGGCTTTGCACCCGTTCAGAATGGGTTATTTATTTTAAATCTTGATAGTGAATCGGTCTATAACATAAATGTTAAAAGGTTGAAACCAAATGATCTGAATATGACTTACTTTTGGCACTGTCGGCTTGGTCATATAAGTAGGAAGCGCATGAAGAAGCTCCATGATGATGGAATTCTAACTTCGTTTGACTTAGAGTCATTCGAGACATGTGAATCATGCCTACTAGGCAAAATGACCAAGACACCTTTTGCAAGGAGTTGTGAAAGGGCGTCCGACTTGTTGGAACTAATACATAGTGATGTATGTGGTCCAATGAGCACGATAGCCAGAGGTGGTTATGAGTACTTCATTAACTTCACTGATGATTTGAGTAGGTATGGATATATCTATTTAATGAAACACAAGTCGGAAGCCTTTGAAAAGTTCAAGGAATTCCAGAGTGAGGTACAAAATCAGCTCGGCAAGAAAATAAAGTTTCTACGGTCGGACCGTGGAGGCGAGTACATGAGCCATGAGTTTGATGACCATCTAAAGAGTTGTGGAATAGTTCCTCAACTCACTCCGCCGGGTACACCGCAGAGAAACGGTGTATCGGAACGGAGAAATCGGACCTTGTTGGACATGGTACGATCAATGATGAGTCGGACAGATCTACCTTTATCATTTTGGGGTTATTGTCTAGAAACTGCAGCTTTCACACTAAACAGAGTACCATCAAAGTCAGTAGAGAAGACACCACATGAGATGTGGACTGGTAAAAAGCCAAGTTTGTCTTTTCTTAAGATTTGGGGTTGTGAGGCATTTGTCAAGCGACTTCAGTCGGACAAGCTCACGCCCAAGTCGGATAAGTGTATTTTCGTGGGGTATCCGAGGGAAACCTTGGGGTACTACTTCTACAACCGGGAAGAGGGCAAAGTGTTTGTCGCTCGGAATGGTGTCTTCCTTGAGAAAGAGTTTCTCAGTCGGGAAGTCAGTGGGAGTACGGTACAACTCGAAGAAATTCGAGAGGAACCGGCTAGGGGCGAGTCGGCGAACGCCTTGGAGGCGGAGCCGGTCGTGGTACCTACACCGGTTACAGCACCTGAACCACGGAGATCTGCCAGATTACAGAGTGCTCGAGATGTTTTACTGTTAGACGGTAATGAGGCGGCAACTTATTCGGAAGCGATGGTGGGATCTGATTCCGAGTCATGGCTTGGAGCCATGAGATCCGAGTTAAAGTCCATGGATGAAAACCAAGTTTGGAATTTGGTTGATCTGCCTGACGGTGCAAGACCCGTCGAGTGCAAATGGGTCTTTAAGAAGAAAATTGATATGGATGGAAATATTTCCGTCTATAAAGCACGACTTGTCGCGAAGGGGTTCCGACAGGTTCAAGGAGTTGACTACGACGAGACATTCTCGCCTGTAGCGATGCTTAAATCAATTCGGATCATGTTAGCCATAGCAGCCTATTTCGACTATGAGATATGGCAGATGGATGTCAAGACGGCTTTCCTTAATGGAAATTTAACTGAGGACGTGTATATGATACAGCCCGAAGGTTTTGTCGATCCAGCTAATGCTGACAAGGTATGCAAACTTCAGAAATCCATTTATGGGTTGAAGCAAGCATCTCGGAGTTGGAACATTCGCTTTGATGAGGTAGTCAAATCGTTTGGCTTCATCAAGAGTGATCATGATTCTTGTTTATACAAGAAGTTTAGTGGGAGCAAAGTAAACTTTCTAATCTTATATGTGGATGACATATTACTGACTGGAAATGATGTCATGATGTTGCAAGAAACCAAAGAGTCATTGGAAAGGAGTTTCTCAATGAAAGATTTGGGTGAGGCAACTTACATATTAGGAATCAGGATCTATAGAGATAGATCAAGGCGGCTCATTGGATTGAGTCAGAGTACTTATCTGGACAAGGTTTTGAAGAAATTCAAAATGGAAGAGTCCAAGAAGGGATTCTTACCGATGTCCCATGGTATAAAACTTAGCAAGACTCAGTGTCCTTCGACGACTGATGAGCGAAGTTAGATGAGTGTGATTCCGTATGCTTCGGCAATCGGATCCATCATGTATGCCATGATTTGTACTAGGCCGGATGTTTCCTATGCTCTAAGTGTTACGAGCAGATACCAGGCTGACCCTGGCAAAGCCCACTGGGCAGCGGTCAAAAACATTCTTAAGTATTTGAGAAATACTAAGGAAATGTTCCTAGTTTATGGAGGTGATGAGGAATTCAGTGTAAAGGGTTACACGGATGCGAGTTATCTCACCGACTCAGATGATTCTCGTTGGCAATCCGGATACGTGTTCGTAATGAACGGAGGAGCTGTGAGCTGGAAGAGTTCCAAGCAAGATACGGTGTCTGCATCTACAACAGAGGCTGAGTATATTGCTGCCTCAGAGGCGGCAAAGGAAGCTGTTTGGATCAGGAACCTCCTGATTGATCTTGGTGTGGTTCAGGGCGCGTCCAATCCGTTGGACGTATATTGTGACAACAATGGTGCTATCGCACAAGCCAAGGAACCTAGACAACACCAGAAGAACAAACATATACTCATGCGGTACCACCTCATTCGCCAGTTTGTCGAACAAGGTGATATCAAGTTATGCAAAGTACACACGGATGCAAACATTGCAGATCCGTTGACAAAGGCGCTACCACAGCCTAAGCATGAGGCGCACACGAGAGGCATGGGCATTCGATGCCTAGGCATATGATGCCAGGATGATTGACTCTAGTGCAAGTGGGAGACTGTTGGGAATATGCCCTAGAGGCAATCATCTATGATGTAATTCCCATTGTATTCATAAAGTTATTAAGTTGTCCTTGTTTTGAACATCTGATATATGTCATTGAATATGTGATTCGATTGTGGAACTATATATTCATGTTGTTCATACTAGATTGTCCTTGGTCATTAAGGTTGTGCTGGACACACACCCTAGACTAATGCGAGTGTTGGCTGATGACACGGTTCCACTTGTCATGGGCATGGTGATGCCATTCCAACGTTCACGGATTTGGCTAAAGAGTTTAGCAAGTCGGACTGACCCACATTGAGATGCAACGATCAAGTCGTCATTTGCATGTCTCAATCAATGTAATCCTTAGACCTGAGGTTGCCGCACAATCCGAGTTGTGGATCACCGACTTAGGTTCTGTCAAACGTTGTTCTGTGACAAGGCAACTATAAAGGCAGAGTTCGGGTCGAATGAGAAGCAAGCTGCGTGATGTGGATAATCAAGATGGGATTTTGCCCCTCCTAATGGAGAGATATTCTCTGGGCCCTCTCGAGTGATATGATTCAGGAAGCATGGCCATGCGCGACTCAGTTAAGTGTTAACTGTGTCGGTTGACTAAGAGTTAGTCAGATGAATCGCATATCACGGATCGAGAAGAGAGTTGAACTATTTAAGGGATGACGATAAATCGCCTATAGTTCGACAAGGTATATCGTGAGGCAAAAGGGACTAAGATGAATATCACATTGAAAGGTATGTCGTCATGACTCAATGGTACTTGGGAGTCGGCACGTTCTGCTAGGAGCCGCTACCGATTGATCGATTGGGAGTTGGACTCCAATCGTGTCCAAGTCGCCATGAGCCTGCAGGGTCGCACACTTAAGAGCGGGAGCAAGTATTGGTTGGGTTGGACCCAAACCGGAAACAGACTGAGTTAGTGAGTCGGACTCACAGAGGGAATGGGCCACAAGTGTTGCGCAGCCCATTACCATACGCTATATAAAGAGGGGCGCAGGTTGCCCAACGGGAAAGTTAGTCCACTCTCCCATGCGTTGGGAACCCTAGCCCCACTCAGTCCAGCCGTCGCACCAGACCTAGCAGTCTGCCGTCGGAGCTCCTCCTCGTACGTGTGGATACCGGCAGAGGTGCTGTACGTTCAGCACTTCGACGTTCGAGGGATTGGATCGGCCGGATTGGATCGTGGGACTGCACTGCCCCGACGCGCTGCACCGATAATCCGCACCTGCGCGTCTAGTGGTAATCATCGTGGCCTTCTACCTCGGCTAGATCTTGGAAGCATCGCGTAGGAAAAGTTTTCGTTTATCTCTACGTGATCCAACACATTTTGGCAACACATGTCAACTCATTTTTAAGACATCCACAACTTTCATCAAAAATACGCAACACAATTTCGAATATGTTTATATGCAACCATATGAATCTTTTGTGACGACGCACCGGCCGATACCGAGCGAGATCTATGAGAGAGAGCGAGATCAAGACACACACATATATATACATACAACACATATACATATCCCTCCAACAACTCACCAACTATAGATCTTGCCGACTCGAGACCGAGAGAGTACGTGTGTATGTGGCTATAGGGAGTGAAAAAGATGGAAGAGAAAGTGGTAAAGTGAGATGGGGGTGGAGAGAAGTGTTTACTAGATTCCCCTCACATATATATATCAAATAAAATAGGTCAAATAAGTTTTAAATGGTGGGAAAATGGGGGAAATGGGGTGGTGAGGAGGTGGGGGCAACCAGATCTAAAATGGGTTGGAGATATGGGGGGATGGGAGGTGGGGGTGGTCCCAACCACTTAAATTGCTCCCAGGTATACCCGTGACGCACTGTGTTATTGGTGCGTCACGGCTATGTGGGATAGGCGCGGCGCACCGGGCTGTGGTGCGTCACGACTATAGATGCTACACGTGGAACAGATAGCCGTGACGCACCACCGGCCGGTGTGCCGCGCCTATCTCACATAGCCGTGACGCACCAGTGGCACGGTGCGTCGTGGGTATGCCTCGGAGGCTCGCCACCCCGGCCCCACACATAGGCGCGACGCGCCATCTGTTTGGTGCGCCGCGGGTAAGGCTGTAGGGGCGACGCACCAAACCGTGGTGCGCCACGGCTATTAGGAGTGACGCGCCAAAAGGCAGGTGCGTCACGGGTATATCCCTCCTATAGCTGCTTTCCTAGTAGTGCGCGCTGCGCCCGCGCGCGAAGCGCGAAGGCGCTGCTGGAGTTGCTCTTATTTATATAGCAAACTCGGGCTTTTAAATATGTATAAAATCTATCTATTGTAGAAAAAATCTTCTTAATTGGTTAGGTGCATGTGGACGGCCGAACATGACCGGATTTTACGTGTCCACGCCAGGATCTAAACAGACCCTAAATAGTCATCACGTTGGAGATGATCTAATACAAAACACTCCCCGACGATGGATGTTCAAGAAAAAGACACGGGAAAAGACAAGTGTGGGTTTAATTGTTAAAGTTCTATGATCTCAGCTATGCTTATGCTTTTATAATTTAGATGATCTAGTTTATGTTGGTAGCATGTCACCTAAAAAATTATGTGTTTTTTATTGTTTACCTAATCGAAGACGAGTAGGAATTACGCTTAGGGATGTTGATAGGTCATAAACGCATCCTTAATTTCTTATGTTCCATGTTGTTTTCATGACATATGCTACATGTTTTCCTTACACTTTTTGTCAATTTTATCGATTTCCCGGGACTAACCTATTGATAAGATGCCAGAGAGCCAGTTCCTATTTTCTGTTGTTTTTGGTTTCAGAAAAATTGTTGTTGAAATATTCTCGGAATTGGAAAATTCTAAGACCGGGAGTCTTAGAAATCCAGAAGGTTCAACCGAGTCTTGAAGAGGCCCGGAGGGGGGGCCACGGGGGGGGGGGGGACACACCATAGGGCGGCGCGCCCCCTGGCCGCGCTTGGGGGTGGTGTGGGCCCCTCGGGCGCCCACCGCCATCGCCCTTTCGCCTATATAATCCCCGCGATGCGTGAGCCCAAAAGATATACCACTTTTCCATGAAAAACACACGAGGCCGTCGTCATCGTCAACCCGAGATCGGGAGGGTTCTAGAGTTCTCCCTGGCACCCTGCCGGGAGGAAAAATCATCACCGGAGGGGTCTACACCACCATGCCCGCATCCGGAGTGATGCATGAGTAGTTCATCCATGAACTACGGGTCCATAGTAGTAGCTAGATGGTTTCCCTCTCCTATTTATGCCTCATGTTATATATCGTGAGCTGCCTCACATGATCGAGATCATCTTATTGTAATGCTACATGTTGTGTTTGCTGGGATCCGATGATTATTGAATGCTATGTATTTTGATTATCAATCTATCATGTTGTCTTCATGTGTATGTTATTTATGATCTTGCATGCTCTCCGTTGTTAGTAGATGCTCTGACAAAATAGATGCTAGTGACTCCAAGAGGAAGTATTTATGCTCGATAGTGGGTTCATGCCTCCTGTGCATATGTGCTCGAGTGATAGAAATGTGACGGATGAAAGATGTGTTGTTCCCATTAGGGAGAAAACAACAATGTTTACTTTATTTACATTGTTTACATTACACAATTTTCTTACTGCGATAATCTGTTGCTTGCACCTTAATACCCAAGGTTTGTTCGGATGATATTCGGAGGGTGTATTATTAGTCATAGATGCAGTTGGATGACGGTCTATGTATCTTGTTGTAATGCCCGCATGAATCTCATAGTAATCATCATGTCATGTGTTTCATTATCTATCAATTGCCCATCTGTAATTTGTCCACCACGCATGCTAGCTACCTTTTATGGAGAGACACCACTAGTGAACTGTGGACCTCGGTCCATTTTCTCATACTGATAATACACACACTGTTTTCACACTGCTTCCACTGTTTTCACATTGCTACTGATGTTTCATACTGTTCTCATATTATTTTCCACACCATATGTTTAACCTCTTTGTGTTCAGCAAAACCGGTGAGATTGACAACCTCACCGCTTCGTTGGGGGCAACGTGAATTGATTGTGTTGTGTAGGTTTCACGTTGCTGCTGAACCGGTAGTGCGCTCTGTCATCTTAGCTGCATCAACCTTCGGAAGTTGCTTCTTTCTCCAATGGTCGATTCAACCTTGGTTTATTTCTGAGGGAAACTTGCTACTGTGCTCTTCATACCTTCCTCTTGGGGTCTCCCAACGAAAGTTTGTTACATGAGCATCAGGCCGCTCAAAATAGCAAATTGGGATTGCAAAATCCCAAATACTCTCTCCACATCCTTCCTAGCAGCGGCTTGTGCAGCTGAAAAGAGGATTGATTTTTACCTTGAGGATGGCGCATCGGCTTCACGAATGTTTGCCACCTTGGATAGATGCCATCGGCAAGGAAGTACGGTTAGGTTGTCTATTCCCGTTTGATTCAAACTGAACCGGTGGCAGTTCACCGTTAGCAATTAGGTTCATCAACGGTGATCGGTGAAGCACGTTGATGTCATTGCAAGATCCAGGTATACCAAAGAAGGCATGCCAAATCCATGTCTCGTGGTCTGCAACGGCTTCAAGGATTATAGTGCAATCCTTCTTCATCCCCTTGAATTGACCATGCCATGCCGCTGGGCAATTCTTCTAGCTCCAATGCATGCAATTAATTGAGCCAATCTTACCTGGAAAACCTCGAGCTTTGTTGAACGTCAACAATCGCGCTGTGTCTTGAGCATTGGGGGATGTGAAGTATTCCGGACCGCATACTTCCACAATGGCTACCACGAAGCGCTTGACGCATAAGATAGCTTGACTCTCACCAATTGCCAAGTGATCGTCGACTAAATCCGCCGAAATACCGTACGCCAACATACGTAAGGCCGCGGCACCTTCTGGTAAGTGCTATGACCAAGTTCTCCGGCAACATTCCTCTTTTGCCGAAAGAACCGGTCGTTCTTCATGACGTCCACCGCGGTCTTCTTGAACAACTCTGTGCTCATCCGAAAACGGCGCCGGAAATACTTCTCCGGATAGACGGGCTTCTCAGCAAAGTAGTTCCTCATCAACTTTTTGTGCCCGTCGATCCGTTCTCTCCACAACTTCACCCGACCAACACGAGAACTACCATGCCTCCTACTCCTATTGTGCAAAGCAATTAGCATGCCTAGTTCTTCCTCCTTCTCCATATCAAATTCATCATCGGAGGAATCATACAACGAACTCATCTACACAACAAATTTGTGGTGTATGAGCAAAACTAGAAGTAGCCAAATTGACATTAAACCATTTCGACGTCGGTTTTACCTTTGGGGAATTCCGTCGAACACGTTGCGCGCGGCGCCAGCGCGCACTGTTCCAAAGTCGCGCCCTCAGATCGGCGACGGGCAGCGGCATCGCTCGGCGTGCGCGGAGAGAGAGAGAGCAGCAGTGCTCGAGCGGCGGGGTATTTCGGCCGCGGTGGCGCTCGGCGGGCCGCGGGTGGCAGCGGCGGCGAAGCCCAAATCGCCGCTAGAGGCGCGGCGGCGGAGCGGCGCGGCGGAAGTAGGAGGGGAGGAGTAGAAAAGAGCTTCTGTCGCAGCGCGCGGAAATGTCCGGAGGTTGAAACTGTTGCGCGCGCGAGTTCCCGTCGTCGCGTGCGCGCCCAAAATGTGGCGCGCGGTCAAGTTTTTCCAAGCGCTCTCCCCTTTTTTCGCACGTCACTTTTTCGCGCATCCGCTGGAGCGCGCGGCGCCCGCGCGTGTAATATGCCATTTTTCGCGCAAGCCCGCGCGAAGGGCGCTGCTGCTGGGTTGCTCTTACCTATGCAACAAACTCGGGCTTTTAAATATGTATAAAATCTATCTATCGTAAAAAAAATCTTCTTAATTGGTCAGGTACGTTAGGTGCATGTGCACGGCCGAACAAAGACCGGATTTTGCCAGGATCTAAACAGGCCCTAAATAGTCATCGCGTTGGAGATGGTCTAATACAAAACACTCCCCGAGGACGGATGTTCAAGAAAAAGACAAGGGAAAAGATAAGAGTGGGTTTAATGGTTGTCGATACTGAGCTGAGAGTTTCGTAATTTCATTGCTTTCAATAAAACATCAGACAACCTCTAAAAAAGCTCGAACCAAAACTTTAGAATAGAGGTATAGAATAGAGTATTAATTAATTAAAATAAAACGTTGGATCAATTTATAAATTTACATCAATGTTTATCATTTTTACTTCCATCATCACACTTGCAGATGGCACCGCATGATCAAGCACACAGGACGTTCCGATACAGCTTATGTAGAGACTTCCATTCCACCCGTGTGTACTTTAGTTTTTCTTTTTATTACACCCGTGTGAGACTTCCACCCGTGGATATCTGCACTTTTTTTTTTTTTGAGAAACACGGTACAGACGCAAGCGCTTATATACACGCGCATACACTCACCCCTATGAACGCACACACGCACACCCTACCCCTATGAGCACCTCCGAGAGACCGAGCCGGCGTGTCTTGAGATTGACGAAGTCACCACAGGCGCCTCGATGTCGACGGAAACGTCGCCTCCCACTGAAAGAATATTCCGCCTAAATGCGACACACAGTTGTCAAACCTGGGGTTTGAACTCTGGTGGGCTGGAGGTTCAACCACCCTCCTAACCATCCAACCACAGGTTGGTTCGCACAATTAAGGCTGATCTGCACAATTAAGTCGTTGCGTATGTACCACACAAATATCCAGGTTTGAAAAGATAAGTATCTACACGTGTCCTCTGACGTACATAATTTTTACATATGCAGCGAAAAGAAATTTTATCCATCATGGCAGTCAAAAAGAAAATGATGGACCGTGGCAACAAATGGGCGGTCACCAAATGTAGTTGTAAGAGATAGAGATGTGAGCGAGCTTCACCTTGATTTCCTCCGATTCACACCACCTTTTCAGATCAGGGCATCCGTTAATCTTGAGTGTTCGGAGCTTGGTGAGTTGTTGTATGCCCTCCGGCAAAGACCTGATGCCTGTACAATCTTTGATCGAAAGGATTTCAAGACCGGTCAAGTCCATGTACCAATGCGGCAATGATGAGATGTTGCATCTCTTTATCGCCAGTCGCGTAACAGAGGACAGGTGTGGGATGATGTCAGGGGAGACGGTCAGGTCAGAACAAGCCGTGATCTCTAAACAACGGAGGCCAGAGAGGTGGCGAAGCAGTCTCCACTGCTGCATGGGCAGCTCACTGTCTTCTACTGTCAGAGTCATAACTTCGGTAGTTAATACTGAAGAAGAAGAGGAGGAAGCACCGGTGCTTGACATTCTACACTCTCCCCATGATGACAGCACATTATCACTCCCTCTTATCTCCAACCATTCAGCTGCTCTAGGAAGAAGTGGCCCCATCCTCAACTTGGGGCAATTCTTTATGATCAAATAATAATACGCGGTTGACTGGCCACTTGAGTCTGACACACTCAACTCTTCTAGATGTTCCATACGTCTGAGTTTTAGCAAATTCTGTTGGCCGACCCATGATGGCAAGCTGACGCCATTATAACCCTTTATCGTCAACTGTTCTAAACTTTTCGGTGGCGCTAGTTTCTCCAACAACACTTTATCATCCACAAACCTCTCAGCACCTTCAGTCCACGACAATGTTAATTTCTCGAGATTGTTTTTTTCCATCAACTTTATACTCTGAGCCTCTTCTGCAGACTTCACACTTTCAAGGCAGGCTATTTTCAGCTCCCAAGGATTCGTGTCCTGTAAGCAGGCAAGATTGCTGCTCGATTCACCATCTCTAACGCGCACCTCAAAACGTGGTAATGATACGAAACTGGTACTAGGGTGAGGTACAGGTTGTTGAACAAGATCAGAGCAGCCCAGTAAATATAGGGTCTTCAAACTATCTATTCTACCTATACTTTCTGGTATCTTCTGAATCTTCTGGCAGTACGAGAGGTCCAGCGTGTGCAGCTTTCTCAGGTTACAAAAACTTTCAGGTAGAGAAGTAATACCACCATTCCAAGACAAGTACAAATGCTCCAGATTGGAAAGGCCACTGAGAGAGTCAAGCAAACTGTCATTTTCACCTTTAGTAAGGCACCCGCATAGATTTAAGTATTGTAGACTAGTAAGGCCATCTAGAGATTCTGGTAGCGTTCCAATACGTGAACAACCTGATAAGCTCAAATATTGCAGGCCCGGGAGGCTCCACGTAAACTTCGATATATTTTCCAAACCAGAGCATTCTGACAAATCAAGATGCAGCAATTTTTTTAGCTTCCCGAATGATTCTGGCAGTTCTTTAATACTCTTGCAGAATGACAAATCAAGATATATCAGACTCTGCATTTCTCCGATTGACTCTGGCAGTGCAGATAGAGAAGATCTTCGAAGACTGAGGTAAAGTAATTTTGACAGCCTAGTGATACTATCTGGAATAACTTCATGTCGTACTCTTGGAGCATTAAGATACCTCAACTGCTTCAATCGGCCAATTGAATCTGGCAATTCATCAATGGAGCACTTGCTCAAGTCCAAGACACGCAGGGATTTAGCAGATGCAAATGCAGCACCATCAAGATGAATTTCAGCCGAGCCCATAAAACGGAGTGCCTTTATCCTCCGTGACTCCAATGGCTTGCTACAATTATTGAGCAGTGCATAGTGGCAACGGTTTCCCCCATGGTTGCCATCATTGCCAGTAAGGAGAAGTTCGTCGTCCATCACTAATCTTGCTAGATCGTGCACCAGGTCGTGCATGGTGAAATTTATCTGAAACAAAAGCCACTAGCAATGTCAGATTTTTATATTTCAAGCATTTGATGCACTAACAAATTTAGCAGTGACGGGCAGCATACTAGACCAAATTAAGCTATACAATTGTGTGGTTCAGTTGATCGGATTGCCCTTAAAGAAAGGACAGAAAATAAAATGCCGTTGTATAAAAGTGCATCTTTGAGCACTATTTTTGCGCTTGGGTATAGAAAAGAATACTATGTGCTGCATGCATCTGAAGTAATAGTTGTGCATGGTTAAATAAAATACGTCTATGTACCTTTTTATTTATACTATAAAAACTTATTGCACTAAGCAATGATGCTAGTTGACGTAAGCACAAATGCCCCACAGACCAATGTGCAAAATAGCGAAGTTTAGCCTGACCTTTCATCCACCAAAATTTGAAATATGACTCTTACTTCTATAAGATTGAATGCACCAAAGTTGGACAATACTTTTCCCCCTCCAGCCATTACTTCTATAAGATTTGTTTCTTTTACTAGCATACAAAAATAAAATATGTAGTCAAAATAATCAGGTATGTCCTCTGGTGTGTTTTTATGTGTGGGTATATGTTTATATGGGTTGGGCCGTGGTGTGTACACGAGCAACGGAAACTAACATGTTACATGGATAAGTTGAGTATGTTGTAAAATGCATTAACCACTGAAAGATTGGATAAAAATGCGCACCATTTAAACAGGCATCGTATGAATTCTCAAACAAGAGTAGGAAGAAAATGATTGTAGTGTAAATAATAAAAGTCATGCACAAACTTACCGGTGGTTTAGTCGAACCTAGACATAAGTATTCAATCACCTTCGAATGTTCAAGGAAGGAAAGCTTCAAAAGCTGAGTAATGTACATCTCGCCGAGCTCCCAGGCGGTATATGTTGTTGTTGCCTCAATAAAACAAAGAGAAATCCATTGGTGAATTAGATCATCTTTAGATATCTTCCATCCTTTTGGAAAGATTGCACAATAGGCAAAGCAGAGCTTCAAACACCGAGGCATAAAAGTATAGCTTAATCTTAAGGATGCAAGGACCCGTGATGCAGCTTTATCTTTCGGATGTGAGGAAGAAGCAGATTCTTTCCAGATATCACTGTCTCTAACTTTCTTCCAATGATTATATGTCATAGTTTCCAAAATGGGTCCAATTGATTGAGCTGCTAAAGCCACACCTCCACACTTTGCTGCAATGGATTCCCCTATGTCCCTCAACTTTTCTTTGTCATTCTTAGATTCAAAGCGACTTTTTTGCTTAATTATAGTCCAGCACATCTCATCCGTCAGTGGTGCTAACTCATGTGGGGGAATGGTCGATATTTTCCTTGCAATCTCCTCATTGCGTGTCGTTGCTATAACAACCACCTTGCTACCATGTCCAACCTTTAGCATGGCAATCAGACTATCCAATTGGAAATCATCATCCTCCCACAAATCATCCAGAACAATCAGAATCTTCTTATTGGTGAATAGCTCTGCAAGTGATCTGTGTATCATCTCCTTTTCAGTGTACTGACTCTCATTCCCTGACAGCTGACTTATTAAAGAATTGCCAATCTTTTTCAAATCAAATGTCTCTGACACATAAATCCATACTCGGACGTAGTCTTCAAATCTGGTTTTATTATTGCAAACCATTTTTGCCAAGGTCGTCTTACCAAGGCCTCCAATGCCGTGTATAGGAAGGACAATGAGGTCTTCTATTATGTTGTCAGATAAATCAGCCCATATTTTATTTTCCTCTTCGGCCCTCCCAACGATTGACGTCTCAATGGTTGATGATGTTTCACGCGTTTGTATGAATTTCAGCTCATCAGCATTAGTGCCCGTCACTAACATGAATGTCTGATATTGATATGTGATCGCCTGCAGTTCCTCTCTCATCGTCTTCATCTTGTTAGCCATTGTGAACTTGGGGCCGATTGTGCAACAAGGCATCATAACTGCTAGATGTTTCTTGACGGAGAACTGCAAGAGATAATCAGATTAACGGTTATTCATTGGTGAAATGGTTGGTGATATTAGAAAAAAGACTATTTTACAGCTAAATACAGCGTATTTTCGTAAAAGAATAGCATATATATGCCTTGTTGTATTAGATGTGTTTCCACCATCAAACGTGTACTCTATTTTCCTTGCAGCTTATAATACAACGTAGTTTTGCAAAAGAAAAAGAAAAAAAAGGTTCACGGTTACCTTCGGTGTTGGCTCAGCGTCAGTTCCTGCTTCGAAATCCTCAATCATGTCGGCGATGGCATACATCGCGTCCGTGAGACGCTTGAGCCACAGACGCATGGTATTGTTGGTGTTGGAGTGCTCAGCGTCCTTGAGCAGCGCCTCAATGGACTCGAGGGTGCTCTTCATCTGGTTGAAGTCCTTGTCGAAGTTGTGCTGCTGCTTGATCTGACCTCCCACGAACGAACCAATCTGCTGCCCCACCTCTTTCAGAAGCGCAGCGGCGATCAAGCCCCCGATCCCCGCCATGGCTCCCGCTCGCGCTCGTGCTTCTCTCGAGTCAACGTGTTGGATGTGCGAGAGCGGATCTGGGGGAGAATGGGGAAGACGTTTCAGGCGTGCTCGATTGGATCTTATTGTCGCTCACAGCAATTGCCCAGCACTGTTCCACTCCACATGGTAGCTGCCCCCACCTGCTGGACGCCTTTTTTTACCTCGCTAAAGAAAAGACTGATTGAAATACGACGGCCTCACGTGTAACCGTGTATTCGCTCTCGGGTACCCAGGAAAGCTCTGCAAAGCAGCAACATGCCCGGCGTCTCCTGCTGCACGAGGCCTAGACGGCGTTACCTAGTGCTGGACGAGGTAGTGGAGGACGAAGGCAGACATCCTCCCGACTCTCAACCTACGGATCGACTAGAAAAATCCAGCTCAGGGAATCCCTTAACTTGATTGCCAGGTGAACGCCCGGGTCATCATCCTTCAGACGACCTTGGAGAGTTTAATATTTGTTCCTGTGCTGATAATCCAAACACCCTCTACCCCGCGATGATACTGTAATGAAATGGATGGTGAGCCGGAGCCCAGCCGGTTCCTGCAATGGAGAAGCACCATGTGCCGCGGCAGAATAATCTCCGGCTGGGCATGTGGCGTTGCTTCCCCGTCCGTCCATCCATGGTCCATGAGCAGTAGTCGCGGACAAATTTGAAGCTGTGGAGCTTATGGTCACAGCAATTGCCAAGATGTTTCCACCTACCAATGATTTGGAGCAGCCAACAACTAGCGTAGACGAAGCCCTGGTTCAGTAATTCACAACAACTGTACATGATATTTTCTCACATCGGTCCATCAATTATAGTACTATGACATTAGATTGTTGGTTCTTCAGAATGAATCTGAGGAAAGGAAGTTTCAGGTGAGACATTTTGCGGTAAAGATAAACAATCTAATGTCATGCGCTTACTTCCCTCATGCCAATATTATGTTAGCTCACAAGTTTCGGCAAGTCCGAACTTTTTGCGAGAGGTTAAAATCGTACAGTTAGCTCACAAGTTTCGGAATGTCCAAAATCTTACAAGTTGGAAGATTGAATGTTAGTATTTTTGGAGTGTACGGCTTTTTTGCGAGAGCGCAAAGGCATAGATAATTTAGGAATTTCAAAGCATCCGAATTTTTTTTAAATTGAACCTTGGTGTCAGATAGAAAATTCGGGTTGTCCGAAGTGACAAAGATGAAAAGGCTATGGAAGATGTATAGTGAGCTGGCTCTTGGCCCAATAAACTTACATAAGATAAATAGAGAATCGACAAAGCGAATTAAACATGTTACGCTTAACTATTTATTTTTTTACCGAAATATTTACTTAGTTAATTTCAAACATCAAAATTTAGACTGATTAGAGCATCTTTAGGAGACAACTTATATTCAAGAAACCTATAAATTTCCGGCGAGTTTATGTGTCGAGCCCACATTTCTGTCCATAGTCGACACCTTATTGCAGGGCCGGCCTATAAACGGGACAAAGGGCGTGTCGAATCCCGCCACTGTTTTAACTGTCCTGGCCCCACTCCCCCTCCCGATGCGATACAAGTCAGAAACCGTGACCTACGTCGTCCCCTCTCCCCCCACGAAATCCCCTACCCATTTTCGTTCTCGGTAGCCAGATCCACCAACATCTGGAGACGAATTAAACCTTTCGCGTACAGATCCGCCGCCACCGCCTCACTATGAGGCGTTCAGAGCTACCCCGCTCGCCAAACAACTCCGCCGCGCTCGCCCACCCTTCTTTCACCTTCTCGCCCCTAGTCCACCTCACGGAAGCAATGGCTGAGCGGCTCCCCGGCAACGGCGTCGCGACGAACGGCTTCGGGCACCGCTTGCTCCACGACTGGGAGGCCCGGCCTCTATACGCAACGGGCTACCGGGTGCCGCCGGACATGCGCTTCCCTCGTGGACTAGAGAGCTAGCGTGGGTGGCCTACCGGTGCACCTAGTCCACAAGGGAGACGATCTCATCGCGGAGATCGTGGCAGGCCGCGCCGCCCTAACGGAGAAACTACGAGCCGAACCGCGTTTCCACCCAGAAAACTATAGCACGTGGACGGCATTCTTCACCGAGCGCCACACCCAGCAGCTCGAGGCCTACGGCGGCCCTCTTCTAGCGCTGGGCGGGAACTCCGAGAGCCGCCGCAGCTGGTGGGGTGCCCCTGGGTGCACGCTGGCTGCCGTTCTCGATAACATCGAGAACAGAAACAACCTACCAATGGGCTACACGCCGTGCATCATGTCGCCGCGGGAGCTCATGGACCGCAAGGAGGATGGTGGCCTCGTCCTCCTCCTCTCCATCGCGCTCGTAGTCGTCCGTCTCCACGCTACCGCTTGTGCCCATGTGCCATGTGAAGGCCGATCCGGTTTCCTCTCCGCTAACACGTGTGCGCCTGTGGCATCATCATCGGGGAGCGGCACGCACCCTCACCGCCCAGAGGCCACCTCCGTCTCGTCAGGCCAAGGATGTTGAAGAAGGAGGACGCCGACCTGGATGTGGACATGGTGAAGGCGCTCTCCTGATCACGGAAGGATCACATCGCCGAGGAACTGAAGAAATAGCACCGCGCCCTAGTCCCCTAGAGGAATTTGCCGCGCGGTACCACCGTCGTGACAAGGACGGTGGCATTGTTCTCGACAACAGCGGCAATGACGCACCAGGTCCGAGCAATCCGTGGAGCGGTGGTGACTACGGCCAGGGTTGCAGCTACGCCGCCCCGAAGGAGGAGTCGCCGAGGGACTCCAACGACGATGACGGCGGCGGCGACTACACAGGCTTCTACCGCCTCCTCGGCATGTACTAGGCGTATATTTAGGGTTTTTTAAGTTTGAATCTCCCTTATATGTAATGAATCCGCCTATACCGACCAGATGTAATGAATTCACCTAATTATCGTTAAATTTCGTGTAGATTTGCCAGTTTTTGTTAAATATCGCCTTGTTCTCTTGGGGGGCACTGTCGGGGGGGGGGGGGGTTACCCCCGAGTAGGGTAAAGGCAAGTGCTAAGGGCAAGATCAGAAGGGATGTTTGGCCGAGTAGCCGGCTACCCGGTACATGCTACCCGGTCGACTGCTATTCGGTCCTACACATAGATGGCCAGAAGGACGAATCAAGGAACTTACGTTCCTCCGAGTAGAAGAATTGGCCCGAGTAGAAATGGCGGGATCCTACTCGGGCCAGAAGTCAAAGGAGCCGTTCTGACACAGGATCCCGCGTATCCCGGGTCCGTACTTTGGCACTATTCATGGCACTGTTCATCTGTGGACGGCGTGCCTGACCGCGACAGTGTGTCAGCAGGGCGTCGCAGGATAGGGGGGACCTACTCTGTGTTCGTGGCAGTGATAACAGATCTGTTACTTGGTTTTGCCCAACGACTTTCCGCACCGGACAAACTTAGAAGCCAAAGCTGTCAGCGGGAGCTCGGAAGGACGGTGTGCACACTATGTCGACATCTATTTGTACTCTTCCTAGTTGGCCGCATCCGGCTGGGCACCAGTATATAAGGTGCCCTGCCCCCTCCTGCGCGAGGGATCGAGATCCTGTTCTAGAGACCGGTTCATATTCTTGACCTAGTTCTTGGTAGAGAGAAGAGTGGCTACTCGGTAAGAGGCCGAACTTGTACTGTGGCTACTCGGTGAAGCAGTAATATACAGAGAGAAAGGCAGGAGTAGGGGTTTTACCTCCTCACGAGGGCCCTGAACTTGGGTAGATCGTGTTGTTTGCAGTGTTCGATTCTTACCTCACGCGGCTACTCGTCGCGTGATCCCTCCCCGAGCGCCTCCAGCGTCCATCGTTCCCACAACTTTAGCCATCCTATGGCATCTGCCGTGACACCACCACGACACTTGGCGCCCACCGTGGGGCAACCAGCGGCGCTGGCTGGAGTTTCCGTTCGGACGGGATCGATCTCTGCTACCGGAGAGCGCGTAGTCTGTGGCCTTGTCCACAGATTCGGCTCCTTCGACTTCGTCATCGACAACACCGGCGATTTTGACGGTAGGGCCATGCCGGAGGGCGGCTCGGTGATCTCCTTCGGCGCGCATCTCGTCTACGTCGCCACCGTCATCGATCGCGCGTACCCCGGGGAGGTGCTGGTCGCGGAGGACCCTCCTGCGGTGATTGCTGCCCGCGGAAGGCCTACGCGCTGTTCTGCGAACTGCGCGGAAGTGATGGTGGCTGGCCTGGCTGCGGATGCCGGCAAGGGCGCGGCTGGCGCCGCGAGTGTCGTCAAGGATCTTGCTGGCTCGAGCGCTGGCGGGAAGACCCACAAGCCCTACGAGAAGGACTGCAACCTCCCTCTCTCTACTATTCCGACCATTCCTGAGTCAGCTGCGCGGATTGGCATGCCGCCTCCCACCGATATCGAGCTCTTGACCATGAAGGCGCAGCTCGACCGGCAGCGCCAGGAGTTGCTCGCCGAGCAGGCGTAGTTGGAGAAGGTTAGGCTTGAGCTCAGTCTAGACCAGAACGAGTACAACAAGGCTCACGGTTTCACGCCAGTCGCTAGGAGGGCAAGCAAAGTAGGTGCTACGCGCCGCAACTTAGGCGCCGAGATGGCAACAGTAGTAGAGGCTCCTAGCCAATCTGCCACCGCAAACACCTCCACTAGGCCTAGATACAGCATCCCCGCCAAAACACTTAGAGCTGCTGAGGCTGTAGCCGCTGAGTTGCCGCATCTTGATGGCGACGCGCGCGTTAGGCAGCAAGAGAGGCTCAATGAGCTAGTGCTAGAGGCTGCTAGGCAGAACGAGGAGTTCCGGAAAGCCAACCCGGGTGCTGGAGCTTCTCAGGTGGTGCATTCGCATGCGGCTAGATCTAACGATCAGGCCTCGTCGCCACATCCCAGCCGCGAGAAGAGCCGCAGCGGGCGTTCTGGCAAAGATAGGCAAATGCAGGTGTACGACCCGGCTGTTGCCGCGAAACAGCTCGTTGTGCCGCAGCAGTCCGGTCAGAAACACAATGCTGCGGGAGCAGGCTTTCAAGCCCATAAAGCTCAGAGCCAGGCACGAGGTGGAGATCGCCCGAGTCCCTCTCGGCAACAGGTTGCTCAGCCTGCTCGGCGAAGGCCTCAGCAGCCAGCTGCTGCTCAGCCGCGTGCGGCTGGCCGAGTAGCAAACTTGGTGGAACAGCCTATGGCCATGGAGGTGGACAGATATGATGATGGCTACTCGGCTATGGGGCTAGACGGCTATGATATCATGGATCGCGTGGGTGAGCGTATGCTGGAACCCATGGATGCCAGGCACAAGCTGGATAGGATCAGTCTGTCCGCGCGCCTCGAGAGCATGGGTCCGCCTGGCCCCGAGTGCTTTGGACCGCGCATCATGAACGAGCCATCCGTGAAGAACTTCCAGCTCGCAAGGGGCACCAAGAGCTACAATGGCAGCACCAAGCCGGAAGACTGGCTCAATGACTATGTCACCGCGGTTCATATCGCGAACGGCAACCGGAGATGGGCTGTGCGGTACGTTCCGCAGATGCTTGAGGGTCCAGCTCGCACTTGGCTCAACAACTTGCCCAAGAACAGCATCAATTGCTGGCTGGATTTCTCGGAGGCCTTCATCAACAACTTCACCAGCACCTACAAGAGGCCGAATAGGCCGCAGCAGCTGTCCGCCTGCAGGCAGCGAGAAGACGAGACGGATCGCGAGTATCTTACTCGGTGGAGCACATTGCAGAATACCTGTGAGGGTGTGAATGAAGCCCAGGCCATCACTTGGTTTGCGCAGGGTTGCAAGCATGGCAGCATGCTGTGGCAAAGGTTGCAGAGGGAAATGCCGAACACTCTGGCGGAGACCATCAAGATTGCGGATCAGTACGCACTTGGTGATCCTACTCAACCACTGATGGACTCCTCCGAGCCGAGAAGAAACTTCAACAACAAGCGCAACGAGTTCCGCAACAAGCGCAGGGGTGACCGAATAGATACTCGGTATGACCCTGAGGAGGTGAATGCAGTGGGTGTTGGAGCTGAGAGTAGCCAAAAGCAAAAACCTGCTGGATCCCAGTATGGGCAGAACCAGAACCAGGGCCAAGGCAACAAGAAGCCATACCGTGCTCCTCAGCCGGGTAGCGGCAACTCAGAACCGGCTAAGAAGTTTGTCTTCGATGACATGAGAGATGACCCATGCAGCTTCCACACTCAGCACCCCTCAAGGCCTGCCAACCACACTACTCGGCAGTGCGAGTGGTGGGATCCGGTCAGGAATGAGGGCTTGCCTCCTCCACCTCCTCTGCCAGCTGCGAATGTCAATGTGCAGCCTGCTCGCGCACCCGCAGCTCGGCCTCCGGTGTTCCCGAGAAGAGAAAATGTGAACCAAGTGGCTTTAGGAGCCAACCGCTACTTCAACAATGAGGGTTACCGCAACAACAACAACAACCGCAACCGCAACAACAACAGAGGCAACAACAACTACCAGGGCAACAACAATGGTAACAATGATGATGGTGGCCGCAACCAATACCAAGAGCACCACGAGAGCTACATGATCTTCACTTCTGAGCCTGTCGACAAGCAGTCGCAGCACAGGCGTGCCATGGAGGTCAATGCTGTGATCCCGGCTGTTCCTCACTACATGCACTGGTGCAATGTAGAGATCACGTGGTCCCGAGCAGATCATCCTAAGGTGATGCCCAACCCGGGTAGCCCCGCCTTGGTGCTGGACCCTACTTTCTTGGGCCCCGAGAAGAACGTGAGGTTCAGCAAGGTGCTGATCGACAACGGTAGCAGCATCAACATCGTGTACAAGGACACGCTCGAGAAGCTCGGGATCGCCGAGAACATGCTGCTACCCAGCAAGACCACTTTCCATGGCATTGTGCCGGGGATTTCTTGCTCTCCAATGGGCAGAGTGTGGATAGATGTCTTATTCGGTACCAGGGAGAATTGCCGCACAGAGAGGCTGCAGTTCGAGGTGGTTGATCATCAGAGCCCCTACCATGCGCTACTCGGCAGGACTGCACTGAGCAAGTTCATGGCCTCTACCCACGCTACATATCTGAAGATGAAGATCCCTGGTCCCAATGGCGTGATTACCATCTCTGGTGATTACAAGAAGTCCATGGAATGTGCCTCTGCTGGTTCTCAGTTGGCGGAGTCGATGGCGATTGCTGCCGAGAAGAAGAAGATACATGAGGTGGTGGCTATGGCGCAGGCGGCGCAAGGTGTTGCGCCTGGGATGCTGAGCTCCCAGTACGGGACCGCATTCCAGGCATCCCAGGAAACGAAGAAGATCCAAGTTGACCCTGAGTTCCCCGACCGAGTTGCCATCATTGGCTCCGGGTTGGCGGAGAAATAGGAAAGCGAGCTCATCCACTTCCTCCGTGAGAATCGGGACGTGTTCGCCTGGTCCAATGAAGATCTGCCAGGTGTCCCGAGGGAGTTGGTTGAGCACTCGTTACATGTGCGTCCTGCCGCCAAGCCAGTGAAGCAGGCTATGCGCCGCTTCGGAGATGAGAGAAGGAAAGCTATCGGTGATCAGATCACCAAGCTGCTGAAAAGCAATTTCATCATGGAGGTGATGCATCCGGATTGTCTAGCCAACCCGGTCATGGTCGAGAATAAAAAGGAGGATCCTAAGGCCGCTACCGCATGGCGCATGTGCGTCGACTACACCGACCTGAACAAGGCCTGCCCCAAGGATCCTTTTCCGCTACCTCGTATCGATCAGGTTATCGATTCCACTGCTGGTTGTGAGCTCTTGTCTTTCATAGATGCCTACTCGGGCTTTCATCAAATAGCTCTTAACTCTGCTGATCAAATAAAGACTGCTTTCATTACCCCGTACGAGGCTTATTGCTATCGTGTCATGTGTTTCGGGTTGCGGAATGCGGGTGCTACTTATCAGAGATGCATGCAGAAATGCTTGCATGATCAACTCGGCAAGAACGTGCAGGTGTACGTAGATGACATTGTCATCAAAACGAATAAAACACATACTCTGCTTGCCGATCTGGAGGAAACTTTTGCCAACTTGCGCAAGTATAAAATGAAGCTGAATCCGAGTAAATGCACCTTTGGCGTCCCGGCAGGCAAGATACTCGGTTTCTTGGTGTCTAGTCGGGGCATTGAGGCCAACCCCTCAAAGATAAAAGCTATCGAGAGCATGTCTTTGCCGAGATCCCTGAAGGATGTGCAAAAGTTCACTGGTTGCTTGGCATCTCTGAGTCGTTTCTTGGGCAGAATGGGCGAGAAGGCCCTGCCTTTGTACCAATTGATGAAGAAAAGTGACAAGTTCGTCTGGGCACCGCAAGTGGATGTGGCTTTCAGTGAGCTGAAGGCAATGCTGGGTAGCGCTCCCATCTTGGCTAGTCCGCTACCCAAGGAGCCAATGCTGCTGTACATTGCTGCTACCAACCGGGTAGTCAGCGTGGTGATTGTGGTGGAACGAGAAGAGGAAGGCAAAAGTGTGCAGCGCCCAGTGTATTACCTCAGTGAAGTGCTATCTAGATCCAAGCAGAACTACCCGCATTACCAGAAGATGACCTACGGCGTGTACCTGGGCGCCAAGAAGCTAAAGCATTATTTCCAAGAGCATCCCATCACTGTTGTGAGCTTTGCTCCCATCTCGGATATCATGGGCAACAAGGAGGCGAGTGGCAGAGTAGCCAAATGGGCGATCGAGCTAGCCGCGTACGCTCCCGCGTATGCGAGAAGAGAAGCTATCAAGTCTCAGATCCTAGCGGAATTTCTGGTGGATTGGGCAGAGGTGCAGTACGAACCTCCTGCTCCAGTTTCCAATTACTGGAAGATGCACTTTGATGGCTCAAAGGTGAAAGAAGGCCTTGGTGCTGGCGTAGTGCTTACGTCACCTAAGCGAGACCAACTCAAGTACGTGCTGCAAATCCATTTCAAGGCATCCAACAATGTTGCAGAGTATGAGGCTGTGGTACATGGCTTGCGAGTAGCCAAAGAGGTTGGCATGCAGCGCATTATATGCTATGGCGATTCCGATCTGGTGGTGCAGCAAGTTTCTGGCACTTGGGATGCCCTGGATGCCAACATGGCATCGTATCGCTTCCTGGTACAGTCTATGACTGGATTCTTCGAAGGCTGCGAGTTCCAGCAAATCCACCGAGCAGAGAACGAAGCAGCAGACGAGCTGTCCAAGTTGGGGTCTTCTCAGCAGTACATCCCGGTGGGAATTGCTTTGGAGCATTTGAGAAAGCCATCCATCAAGCCATCCCCCAACTCGGAGTCAATATTTGTTCCTTCTCTGCCGAATGAAGAAGCTGTTCCCATAGAGATTGATTGGGAGAATGCAATAGAGAACCCGGGGACTGCAGCCTCCATCC
Organism: Alopecurus myosuroides; assembly: GCA_028641055.1. NCBI lineage: Eukaryota > Viridiplantae > Streptophyta > Magnoliopsida > Poales > Poaceae > Alopecurus > Alopecurus myosuroides. The sequence goes on along the minus strand of CM054060.1, from coordinate 314,966,506 downwards.
CGGGGACTGGTGCCTGCAACTCGGGGACTGCCACTCCCTACTCGGGGACTGTCACTCCCTACTCGGGGACTGCCACTCCCTACTCGGGGACTGTCCTTCCTTACTCGGGGACTGCCCCTCTCAACCCGAGGACTATCGCATTCATTGAGGAGGTTCTCGCAAATCGTCCAGGGCTCCAAAGAAGTGCTCCCAACCCTAAAGAGCAGACAGTGGCACCCATTCCAATGGAAGTGGACGAACCAGTGTTTCCTACGCGGGAGACACCGAGTTGGGATATGCCCATATTATCCTTTCTAAGGGACGGGACCCTGCCAGAAGATGAAGTTACTGCGAGGCAGATTCAGAGAAGATCCAAGGGCTATACGATATTCAGAGAAGTGCTGCACAAGAGGAGTGCTACCGGCGTGCTGCAACGCTGTGTAGAACCAGAAGAAGGAGAAGAGATTCTGGTAGAAATACACCAAGGAGAATGCGTTCACCACGCCTCTTCTCGGGCATTGGTCAAGAAGGCTTTTCGGCACGGTTTCTTTTGGCTCACTGCTTTGAAGCAAGCTGAAGATATCGTAAGGAAGTGCAATGGATGCCAGAGATTTGCAAGTAAGATCCACTTGCCTGCTTCCGAGTTGAAAACCATCCCCATTACTTGGCCATTTGCTGTTTGGTGCTTGGATATGGTTGGTCCCTTCAAACCGGCTAGAGGCAACATGACTCACATCTTGGTCATGGTTGATAAATTCACCAAGTGGATAGAAATGAAGCCTATTCGGAAGTGCGATGGAGCCACAGCTGTGAGTTTCTTGAAGGATGTGATCCTGAGATACGGCTACCCGCACAGCATTATCACAGACAACGGCACAAATTTTGCTGAGGGAGCAATGGTGCGATTCTGCAGAGATAAGCATATCAGGCTAGATGTTGCCTCTGTTGCGCATCCCGCCTCCAATGGGCAAGTCGAAAGAGCAAATGGCATGGTGCTAGCAGGCATAAAGCCAAGGCTGATTGAGACATTGCTGAAAACATCTGGGTGTTGGTTAGACGAGTTGCCAGCGGTGCTGTGGAGTCTAAGGACTACCCCTAACCGGTCAACCGGCTACACGCCATTCTTCTTGGTATATGGGGCTGAGGCCGTATTGCCAATATACCTAGAGCATGACTCCCCTCGAGTAACCCTCTACACTGAGGTGGAGGCGAGAGAAGCTCGAGAAGATGATGTTGACCTTCTCGAAGAAGCAAGAGAGCTGACTCTGTCATGTTCAGCTATCTACCAGCAAAACCTGCGGCGCTATCATAGCCGAAAGGTGAACCCAAGGGTTTTTCGAGAAGGAGACATGGTCCTTAGGCTTGTGCAACGCACAGCCGGGATGCACAAACTGTCTCCCCCATGGGAAGGGCCCTTCATTGTGATCAAAGCTTTGAACAATGATGCCTATTACCTAGTCGACGCGCAGCCATCACAGAAGAACAGGGTAGACAAAGCTGGAGAGGAGTCCAAGCGTCCCTGGAATGTAGCTTTACTCCGTCGCTTTCATTCGTAAGCAGAAATATGTATGTACTCTCTTATCCGAGTTAAAATTCTACTCTGCAATCTGAAATTGAATTCGGGGACTGCCCTCGTCCAAAATTGCTCTGTGTGTTTCTACTCGGCTTCACTTTTGTCTACCCGGTTGCTCTGCTCACAATTTCACGAGTATATCGAGTACTGTGTTTAAACCTACATGCCAACTCTTCGACTCTGCTGCTGTCCGAAGCCCGGCTTCATGGCAAGCAAGAGAACAAGCAAAAGGTCAATGAGCACAAGAAAAATTACTAAGGAAAGAAAGTGTGCAGGAACCGAGTAGGGGGTCCTTTACCACTGTTTTTTGTTAACTTTTTTGGGCTAAGTGGTGGGCTGCGTTACTATGAGTGTTTCTAAGTGGCTAAGTATTTGCAACTCCAACTTTGAACTCTTGTGACTCGAATACCAAGAAAGCAACAAGTTGCGGGTAAGAGCTGAGATAAAAAGGAAGAGCGAATAAGAAATGCAACTCGGGGACTTGCATGATAACGCAACCCGGCATCGAGCCAAGGTTGCTCAAATTGACTAAGTTAAAAACATCAAATGTGAATAAAACTGAGTAGCAAGCGAAAAGCATAATTGTTTCGATACATCTGCGCCCGGCATCCCGGGGATCTGATAAAAGTTTTAAGGATAAAGTTGCAGGAGGTAATCAGGTAGAGGTAGCAGCATCCTCGGTGTTGGCCTTGGCGACATCATCCTCGGTGTTGGCCTTGGCGACATCATCCTCGGTGTTGGCCTTGGCGGCATCAGCTTCGGAGGTGGCCTTGGCAGCGTCAGCTTCCGAGTTGGCGGCGTCAGTCTTCGGGGCATCCGCTTCTTGGTTGGTGGCAGCTTGATCAGAAGTGGCTGTGGCCACCGAGATGAGGTCCGTCGCCGAGGTGGAGGCAGCAGTTTGGGCGCGGAGTAGCGCCGTGTCGTCAAGGGCCCGCGCCTGATGAAGTGCCGAACTCGAGGGCCGCGGTGTCGATGGTCACCTTCTCGCTCTCGGCCTCATCTTCGCTATCCGCGACAACTGCGGCCTTCCCCTTCCCGGTCTTGTCGTCAGCACTGTTGAAGCAGCTCAGGCCCTCGGATTCAGTGGCCTCCTCGTCCATGTCTTCATCCTCGTCTTCGTCCTCGCCGTCCACGTCAGTGTCGGGCTCAGTAAGACCTTCGATGAAGCGCGCCGTGTTCGCGTAGGAGGCGATCTCGTACGCGACTGCCTGGCGACGAGTCACGCACTTGGGATTCTTCTCCCACTTTGAGTCACGGCGCATCTCGAGGATGATATCCAAGTTCAGATTTTCATACCAGCTGCAAATGAACAGGAGCAGCATGTCAGCACTTGCCCGAGCTCCGGACGCTCGCCACTTCTTCAGCTCGGCTTTCACGCCATTCAGCTTCTCGGCGAGCCCGCGGATGGTTGCTGGCGCAGAGTCTCGAGGCCAAAACAGGTCATGGAGCTTGAACGCAGTGGACACCAGATCGGTGCCCACGCCCCTTAGACGCTGGAGCTGCCCCTGCATGATTGTGAAGCTGTCTTCCATTGAGGCTGTAGTGTCCATGGGCTGGCCCTTCTCGGTGCGAACTGCTTGGGCATTTTCCAAAGCAGGCTTGCAAGACGAGTTGAGGTCGGGGAAAATCTCTGAAAAAGCTACCAAAAAGATTAGAGACAGATTAGAGAAGTGAATCAAGCAGCAGAGAAGCAAAAGGAGACAACAAAGCGCAGAAAAGCGGCCACTTACTATTCAGGTCGTAGAGTAGCGACTGCAACTTATTCTTCCATGACTCTTCATTCGCAGTGTGCCTCTCTTCGATTTTGCGGAGCCCGGCCAGCTGGAGCATGAGGTCCGAATTGCTGGTCTTCAGCCTCTCGCATTCCAGCTCGAGAGCCCTTTGCTTGGCCTTGGCAGCCGCCTCCAGTTTGTCCTTCTCCGTCTTCAGCTTGTCCTTCTCGGCAGCGATGGTTAGGGCATCTTGGAGAGCAGCCTTCAGTTGGACTTGCAATGGATCCATCTCGAGGAGGTGTCTCTTCTTGAATTCAGCCTCAAGGCTTTCCACCTGCTGCTGCACCTCAGCAGGCTTGAGGCAGTCGAGATGCTCCTCGACAAACTGCTTGTGATCTTCTGCAAAGAGCAAAGCACGGTCAGCAGAGTAGCGAAGGTGAAAGAAAGAAGACAAGCCGAGAAGACGACAACTCACCCTCCAGCTTCTTGATCATGGCTTGACCGCTCTCAACATAAATATGGCAGTTCTTATGCTCCTCTGCCAGGGCCTTGAACTTGCCTGCAGAGAAGAACCAATTAGAGCAGAAAGCAAAAGCGGGCGTAAACACAAAACACAGGAACCGCGCAGCTAAAAGCTTACTTTCGCCTTCAGAAATCTTGAGGGCACGGTCCATGGCCTCTTTCTCCGTCGCCTCGTCAGTCTGGCGCTCCATTTCCAGGGCTTCAAGGCGCCTTTTAGCGATGTTGTGGTTCCAGAGCAGCCGCCGGTACAGGTTTGTTCTCTTCAAGAGGCTATTCTGAGAGGCAGAAAGAAAAAGAATCAGACAAAATCGTGAAGATTCAACCCGAGAAGACGACAACTCGGTTGAGTATCCGTCTACTCGGCCCGAATCTCGGGGACTGGGTGGTGGATAAGAAGAAAGGGAAGAGCAGAAGAGAAGAAAAATGCAGTTCGGAACACACAAGCAAGACTTACCGCGTAAGTTTGTTCGAGATCCTCGGCGGCCTTGCGGTGGACGAAGAGCTTCGCGGCGAGCGTGCTTGTGTTGGACGAGATGGTCATGGGATTGTAGCCCATGTCCGCCTTGTTCCAGTCGATGCGCATATGATCCAGATCGCCCAAAGCCAAGCCGTGCCAGGTCTTGTTGCCAAGGACGTCGTTGTTCCATTCAGCTTCAATGAAGCCTACCCGGTCAATCATCTGCTCAAGCCCTGTGGATGTCACTTCGGTCTCCTGGACCTCGCGCGAGAAGATTGAGAGGGACCTGTCCTTGTTCCTGGCTGGCGGCTTGGAATCCACAGCTGTGGCCTGCTTGCCTTTCCTGATAGCAAGTTTCTTCTCGGCCGCGCTTATCGGGATGATGTACTGCTTGCTCATTTTTACCAGGTAAGGCGGGAAGGTAGGCGGATCTGGCAAGCTTGATCCTGCGGCTGCGTTAGCGGCCGCGCCGGAATCACCAATGGTGAGCTGCCCGGCCTTGGCGACAGGTTTCGCAGTTGGTTTGGGCGGCGGCATGGCGGCAGAGTCCTGTGCACCGCCACGCGGGGGATTCCTGCGGACGGTGGCATCTGACTGGCCAGCTTGCTTCTCGGCGGCCTGCTTCTCGGAAGCCTTCTTCTCAACAGTTATCTTCTCGGCGGCCTTCTTCTTGGCGGCCTTCTTCTCAGCAGCTTCCTTCTTGACGGTAGCGGCGGAAGCAGTTTTCTTGGTGTTCTGCTTGGCTGGAGGGATGGCTGCAGTAGATGAAGTGCCTTGCTGGGTAGGCGGCACCAAGGGTGCGCTACCCAGCGCAGCATCCGGCTGCGCGTGGCTCTGCTGGTCCTGCTCCATCTCATCAACTATCTCAACCCGCTGATCGGCAGCGGGATCTTGTTGTAATTCTTCTTGTCCTTCTACCCGCGGCTGGGCCGCGGGGTCGTCTTGGTCAGCAGCCCCTGTTGCTGGCTGCTCTTGGTTCTCTTTCTGCCACACAAAGGTGGCCTGGTCGTGCTGCTCGGGGTCTTCTTCTGAGTTCTCCCCGGCTGTGGCAGCTGGGGGAGAAAGTGGTCTCTCATCGCGAGCAGCATCCTGCGCTTCTTGTTCTGCGCAGGCCTGCTGCTCCTGCTCGGCGTCATGGGCACCAGTATCCATGTACTGGGCGTCATCCGAGTCTTCTCCTTTCACAGGAGAGGGCGCACGCGCCCTGTCCCGGGCGGCAATCCCGTCCTCCTCGGATAGATCTATGAGTGCTTCGAGATCGATGGCGGATTTCTTCTTGGACTTGGTGGATGCGAGAGCAGCGTCAGCATCCAAGGGATCACTGAAGAAAAGAGAAAGTTCAGAAAAGAAAGAAGTACAGAAGAAACCGAGAAGCAATAGCGGAACAAGGGGTTCGGAAAAGGCAACAACAGCGATGCGCAACTTAGAAGAAAGTTACTTACCCTGCACGAGAAGGGGGTAGCCGTCTCCCCTGCTTGACCTTCTTCACGGCTTTCTTGGTTTTCTTGGCGGGGGGCTCCTGAGCACCGCTGCCCGTCCTCTTCCGAGTGTGGGGAGCTGCAACGCCAAGTGGATCGACATCGAGGACGTCCTCGTCCTCCTCCTCCTCAGCATCCACATCAGCATCAACATCTTCTGTAGGGTTGAGGAGAAGAAAACAGTTGAGAAACAAAAGGAAACTGGGTTGCGCTACTTGCGATCGAAAAAGGTGAACTCAATCACCTTCGTCGTCGTCTTCGGACCAGTCCCGAATGGACGTGTCGACATGATGCTTACCCATCTGGACGGCATGGGGGATGCAGAGGCTATTCGCGGTGTCGAAGGAGACCTCATCGTCTTCCTTTCGGTCCGCTTCCCAGTTGGCCTCAAAGCGCTCCGCACTCTCAGCGAGCTGGCGAGCAAGGCGCTGCAAATAAAAACAAACACCACAAATCAGTCGAGTAGCATAACGACATCCTACTCAGCAGGGCGTGCAAACACAAAGCACATGAAGCCTAAGCAATACTGCTAAGTGTGCTACTCGGCAGGGCGTGCAAACACAAAGCACATAAAGCCTAAGGAATACTGCTAAGTGTCCTACTCGGCACAGAGTGCGGATACTAGGCATGTTAAGCTAAGAGGGCAATCTACTCGGTATCACTACACATAAGGCAAGGTGAGAAATACTAACCCGCTTGATGGGATTTTTGCGGCTGTACGGCACGAAGCCGTACTGCCAGTGGTCATCGAGGCCATTGCTCATGATGGAGCACGCCCAGACAGCAACGTCCGCGTTGCTGAGCTCGAACGTGGTCATCCGAGTGCAGTCCCGAGTACCGCCCGTGTAGCACATGAGATGTGCGCGGCGCTGGAGTGGAAGCACTCGCCTGGAGATCCAGCAGGCGATAGGGTCGTCACTCTTGAGCCCCTTCGAGATCAGCTTGGCGAGTCGCTCGTCCATCTGCTTGAGGTTGGTGTCCAGGGGCGGCTTGGTCCTCTAGTTCTGCCCGGTGGGAGCAGTGTTGGTCCACCTGGGCAGATTGATCTGATCCACCACGGTGGCTCCCTTCTCGACAGGGATGTTCTTCACGTAAAGGAAGGTCCTCTGCCACTTGCGGACAGAGTCCAAACCTTTGATGCGCGAGTGATTGGTCCCGCCGCGCTGCACCATCATTGCGCTACCGGTCTCCGTCAGGCCGCGGCTGCTGTCCGCGCCATCTCGCTTGGCCTTGCTCTGCTTCCGGAAGAAGAAATACCGGGACCAGGTCGTCAAAGTGGGCCGTACGCCCAGGAATGCCTCGCACACCACGGCGTGGTAGGAGAGCATGACGATGGCGTTTGGCGGGAGGTGGTGCGGCTGGAGGCCGTAATGGTTGAGAAAAGAGCGGAAGAAATCGGAGACTGGGAGCCCAAATCCTCGCGCGAAGTGCGCGAGGAAGACAACGTGCTCGCCCTCCTGAGGAGTGGGGACGAGCTTGCTGCCAGGATGACGGCAGCGAACACCGGGAGGAACTCGCCGGGTGTTCACCAGCCATTGGCACTCCTCAGCGGTGACCTCAGATCCGGCCCAGCCGGCGCGGGCGTCGTCGTCACGAGCCATCGACTAGGAGAACAGATTTGGTGAGGAATCGGAGGAATTGGGTGGAGAAACTCGCAGCGGCGCGGTGAGATGCGCGGCGGCGAGGTGCTCTGTGGCGGCGGAGAAACGAGGAGGCGAGGGGAAAGTGAGAGCAGAAGAGGAAGAAGGAGTTACCGAGGGGGTATTTATACCGCCCCTCGGGTTGCCGTTACGAGTTGAGGTAGTGGGATCGATCGTGGCAGAAATCGTGCGGTGTGGGATCTGTGGGCCGGTTAGAAACGCACACAGCGCGAAACACGTGCGTAACGGCCGCATTTGATCCCACGACGCGATCGTGGGAAATTACTGTGCTTGATGGGACATAACGGGCTAGTGGGCCCAGGCCGTAAAAACTGGGCGCGTGGCCTGTCAGATCTCGGGCACCGAGGCGTCGGGGTCGTGGCTGCGTGACACGTGCCCAGTTGCAGCGCGGAAAGCCAGATTGTGCTCTGCCACGCAGAGATTCTGATTGGAAAATTCACCAAGTCATCTTACTCGGCTACAGAGAAGAGAATTGGTTCTATTCGGAAGAGAAGAGACTCAAGACAGTATCAAGAGCTACTCGGAGGTTTTACTCGGCATCCTAAGGTTCAAGGGCAGTATTGTCAAGGTTGGGTTTAAGCTGGCAGAGCCCAGTGAACAAGTTCGCAGGACTCTACCAGCTTCGGGGACTGCTGTCGGGGGGTTACCCCCGAGTAGGGTAAAGGCAAGTGCTAAGGGCAAGATCAGAAGGGATGTTTGGCCGAGTAGCCGGCTACCCGGTACATGCTACCCGGTCGACTGCTATTCGGTCCTACACATAGATGGCCAGAAGGACAAATCAAGGAAGTTACATTCCTCCGAGTAGAAGAATTGGCCCGAGTAGAAATGGCGGGATCCTACTCGGGCCAGAAGTCAAAGGAGCCGTTCTGACACAGGATCCCGCGTATCCCGGGTCCGTACTTTGGCACTGTTCATCTGTGGACGGCGTGCCTGACTGCGACAGTGTGTCAGCAGGGCGTCGCAGGATAGGGGGGACCTACTCTGTGTTCGTGGCAGTGATAACAGATCTGTTACTTGATTTTGCCCAACGACTTTCCGCACCGGACAAACTTAGAAGCCAAAGCTGTCAGCAGGAGCTCGGAAGGACGGTGTGCACACTATGTCGACATCTATTTGTACTCTTCCTAGTTGGCCGCATCCGGCTGCGCACCAGTATATAAGGTGCCCTGCCCCCTCCTGCGCGAGGGATCGAGATCCTGTTCTAGAGACCGGTTCATATTCTTGACCTAGTTCTTGGTAGAGAGAAGAGTGGCTACTCGGTAAGAGGACGAACTTGTACTGTGGCTACTCGGTGAAGCAGTAATACACAGAGAGAAAGGCAGGAGTAGGGGTTTTACCTCCTCACGAGGGCCCTGAACTTGGGTAGATCGTGTTGTTTGCAGTGTTCGATTCTTACCTCACGCGGCTACTCGTCGCGTGATCCCTCCCCGAGCGCCTCCAGCGTCCATCGTTCCCACAACTTTAGCCATCCTATGGCATCTGCCGTGACACTACCACGACAGGCACGGATTGAAACCGCCCTCACCCCCAACGCCGAAATTAGCGTCGGTGAACGATCATCTTCCGTTTTGATAATTGATGACAACACAATTAGAGAACTAATCTTTTATGTGGTATATGCAGGGTCTGTTTGCAGCACTCGTATGGTTACCCGTATTCCTTATAAACATCTATAGGGGCAATGTGGCGATATTTCATCGGCGGATATCTCAAAACAAGAAAGTTGTCAAACCTTTTCCCAGGTGGCGGTAATACCGGTGAAACCACCTGTAGTACCGCCCCCGGTACTTCTAGCACATCTATAGCCACGCATTCTCCGGTGGTGGTACCGCATTTTCGTCGTTCGTTTAGCACATCGCAGAGGCAAGAGCGGAGGCCACCGGTAGTAGCGGTGGGAGGTAGTACTGGTGGTACCACCGGTACCTCCGCAGTTCTTTAGGCTCCCAGGGGCTGTCCACCACCGGTGGCGGTACTGGTGGTGGTACCACCAAATCAGTGCTCTGTTGGTACATCGGGCAGAGGCCACCGGTAGTACCACTGATACCACCGTACCTCTGGTGATGCGGAATCTGGTTCACTGAGATTAGCCGTTTGTGCTCTAGGCACTGACCGCACCGGTAGTACCGGTGGTAACACCGATAGTACTGCTGGTGCGGGAAAGTGGAGAACGGTTGGATTGGGAAGGAGTATTTAATGCACTCCTTCTTCCCCCTCTAAGCTCTAAGCTTCACTCTCTCTCTCTCCTTGCCATTGATGCGAGTTTCAAAGTCATCGATCTCCCTCTCCAACCACCCAAACACTCAGATTCTCTGTGGAGAGCTAGAGGAGACCTAGATCCATGATTCCCCTAAAGGAATTGCAAATCCATCCACCAAATCCTAGTGGATCTTGAGATCACATAGGTACCTTGTAACCCTAGAGAAACCTTAGTGCTTGTTGATTCCACCTCGATCAAGAAGCATCGGATTGTTGAGAGCCTCCATCCATCTTGTGGAGTCGCCACAACCTTGTGTAAAGGTTTGGTCAACGCCTTCAAGTCGACCTCATAGTGGAAACGAGAATCACCCTCACCGGAGAAGGTCAAGGATAATAAGGTGTGCACATATGTGCTATTGGAGCGCCTAGGTGGATCCACACCTCTCCAATGTAGACGTACTTTCCTTGGGAACGAAGTACGGGAAACATATCCTTGTCTCCTTGTTTACACGTTTGGTTTATGTTCTTACTTTACATATTTCTTCTGTTGTGTACTTTGTATTGTATCACTTAGGTTGTTCACCTAGTTGCACATCTAGACAACCTTGTGTTTACTTGTTTAGCCCAAACTAAAAAGGAAAAAGAGAAAATTGTTAGTCACCTATTCCCCCCCATCCCTCTAGTTGATCATACCACACTTTCAATTGGTATCAAGGCCTCGGCTCTTACTAAAGGCTTAACTGCCTAAGAGTACTATGGTCAATGAAAATGATCCCGATTCTTCTAGTGCCGAAATCGCCAAGATGACTGACACTACAGCTAACCTACAAGAAATTGTTGGAACCATCCAAGCCGAATTGACTAAGGTTAGCTCTAGTGTTGGTTCGGAGGTTTCTAGCATAAAGAACATGTTGGAGGTCATGATCGGTAAACCTCAGGGGCCTAAGGAACCTCTCGTTGTCGCCGATGATGTTAGCTCGGATGATGATTCCATTCTGTACTTTGCCGAAATGTAGGCTAACATTTCAAAGCCAAGGCAAAAGCCTCTAAAGGGGCTAAGGGCGGGGAAAGTTCCGAAGGCTCCAAGTATGAAACGGCTAATGGTTCGGGGCCTAACTCAAGAGTTCCACCACCTTCCAACTTCGAATCCATCCATCCCATTGTTTCTATGCCACACATTTTAAATATTGGATTCCCTCTCATGCTTAACACTAACGATTTTTCTTCTTGGAAGTTTGAAATGGAGTCTCATATCTTCGGCTCTTGCACCTCCTTGTGGAGAAGTGTTGTTCATGGATTCCATCCTCATGACGCAAGAATTTTGACTCCAAGATAGGATCTTGAATCTCAACTCAACAAGACCACCCTTGTAATCATTTAAAAGGCTCTCCCAAGGGAGCATCTCCCTCACGTCCGAGGATGCAAGACCGCCAAGGAGGCTTGCGGTAGATTTGACACTTTGTTCCAAGGAAATGCAATCATCCAATCCTCTAAGTATGATGTTGTCATTGACAAGTACGAGAACTTTGTCATGCAATAGTATGAGACGCCCTAAGAACCATATAGAAGAGTTATCACCCTTGCCAATCAGTTGAGGGAATTTGGAAAAGAGGAAAGCTCCGATGAATGGATCAAGAGGAAGTTTGTCAAAGCAAAAACACCTTCGAGAAGAACCTCTCCACTAGCATCCGAACAAGAGAGGACTACAATTCCCTCACCTCCATTGGTGTTCTTAGTGAGTTCATCGCCACATCCCTATCTCACAAGAGTACGGGGTATGCTCTTGCCCTCTCAAGAGGAATGGGAAAGTCTCTCAACCTAGCTTTGAAGTCAAAGGTTGTCGGATATATACCAATTAGGGGTATGTACGGCATTGGCCTAAAGAGCCAGATTACCAGGGTGGCCTATTGGTAATGGATCACAGTCCATTAGGCGGCCTAGTAAGCTGATGCGCGGGAAGCTGTATTCTAGAAAAATTCAGACCACGGCCCAAAGTGGTGTGGCTTGGAGGAGAAGACGGATTCCTTACTTTCCAAGTTAGATACTTTCCGTAGTCTTCTAGGTTTTCCTTTCTGTAAGCCCTAACCCGGTTATCTATATAAAGTCGGACGGGAGAGAAGAAACACAGAGACAAATAGCTAGAAGCCAACTCGCCGAGAAGTTGATCCTCGCCGAGTTAGCGAAACCCTACTCACATTTTACTTTGTATACTTCAGGCTTCAGCCCTGATTTAGTGAGATTGAAGGAGTTGGAACGCCGCCTAGTTGCGACGTATCGAACCTGGGTAAAACTTGGTGTTCTCGATTGTCGTACTACCACATCCCTCACGTCTCTACCCGTAAGCTCATGGCACCCCATCTATGATCCTTACTACGATGTCTCGACAGTTGGCGCCCACCGTGGGGCCAACGACATCAGGCGTTACGTTTTGATCGCGGATACTCGGCGGAATCGGCAGTACAATAACTATCGGAAGCTTGGAATTCGACGATGATGTAAGGCGCTTCATCGACAACGGATCATACGCCAGCACAGAATCACATGCAAATTTATCCCACCCGCCCTATACCCAGTTGAAGAAAACTATGATACCGGATTCTGCTCAGATCGCCAACATTCGGCTGAATTTCCTGCTTCTTTGGAGATGCCTGCAATTAGGTCTCACTTCATTAGCATGGTGCGGTCCGAGGTCGCTGAAAACACAGAAGTAAGCAATCCCGTGGAAGAAGCAGAAAAACAAAATCCCACAGAACAAGTGGAAGATCCGACACCCGTCAGTGAAACGACGAACTGGGAAGCCGACTCTGTGTTAGCCGCTATAGAAGCAAGATGTGAGTCGGAACCCGGATCTGAAGACATAGATTCCGAAGAAGAAGATGAAGACGCTTTCGAGAGAAAGGTCAAATCTATGCAGGGGAGCTTCCATGAAGTACTTATGGCAAAACCGGCTGAAAACACGGATGCCGAAGACGATGATGACCCCAAAACACCTCCGCCAGATGAGGAAAGAGAGGATGGCGAAACCAGTCCAATATATCCTGATGTCAAAGAATTGACAGCGGACGAACTTGGTAAAAAGCCTCCATCTTCCAAGAAGAAAAAGAAGACTGCCAAGAAACTCTAGAAGAAAAAATTGGCAGATATTGCTAACCAAAACCTGGAAGTAGGAGGAGGAAGCGGAGTCACACCCGCGGAGAAGAAAAAGAAAGAAATCCTTGTTCCACATATGTCGGAACAGGAGGAAATCGATCTAATCCAAACTCCGGTGGGACGAGACGAACCCCCTGAAGTGCTGGAAGCCAGGAGACAGGCTCTACAACGGCAGCGGCAACATCTATTCCGTACTCGGGAAACCTATTAAAAACCCATGGTGACATTAAGTTGCAGCAGGAAGAAATAGAGGAATACGAAAGAAGGAATAGATCTGGCATAAAACCTACACGGTTACCCGGAATTGCCAAACCGGGTGTACTGCCACCAAAAGAAAGGTTCCAAAACCCTTCTTGGAAAAGGCAGGTAAACGACACCAACGCCAAGGGCGAGCGCATATACAAAACCGTAGCCGAAAACGCGGAAGTTGCGTTCGCCATCCTTAACGATGATCTGTACTCCAACGACGAAAAACTTCAGGGAGTATATGCTTTCCTAGGAAAAGCATTACAATAGCAACATCGAGGACATGCAAGATCAGGGAAGTTGCATGACGATCGGCCCTATGCAAAACCGCCACATGCGCCGCTGGACCACCTGGACCTGGCGAACCTGGAGATTCAGGCGATTCTAAGGAAAAGAAGGGAGATCCAAAAAAGGACAAGACAATCCCGGACAATAAGGATGCAGCGTCCAGGACATGATCCCATCCGCCAAAAGGTGGTAATAATTCCCGTGATTACAAGGAACGGGAGGAACAAAACCGAAAAGACGGAAAAATGATGCCGCCTCCGAGACGCCCAGCTGAAAAAGCCGGAAGATACGACACCCCTCAGAGGCGTGAGAGATCCCGTACTCCTCCTAGGAACAAAGAAAGGACAAGGAGTCGAACTCCACCTTATTCCAAAGGACATGATAACGGACGAAATAGGGATAATCTCGGAAAAGCGCACTCGCGCAACAATGGCCTAGAAAGGAGCCAATCCCCTTATGTCCATTCAGCTGGCAGATATTCCGCTCACGCTGATAAGGCGGAAAGAGATCATCTATACTTTGGACCTAAGTGCTTCACTGACAGGATCCGAAGAATAACCCTACATTCTGGCTTTGCCAAAGTTGGTCCAACTTACATAAAGTATACCGGAAGTACAAACCCGGATACATGGCTTTCAGACTATTATACTGCTGTTCAGATCAACAAAGGGACAGACCTAGAAGCGGTAAAATTTCTCCCCCTAATGTTGCTGGATGGAGCCAGAGATTGGATCATCGGACTTCCGTCAAGAACCGTGGATAGCTGGGATGATATGGCTAGAGTATTTGCTCAGCATTTTCGGGGTGCGTACAAACGCCCTAAGAGCATCAACCAGCTAAATCGATGCGTCCAATTTGAAGACGAGTCGTATGTCGACTTTATATCAAGATGGATAGCAATGAAAAACAGTTGCTCTAGAGTAAGTGATGTACAAGCAATGCATGCTTTCATCAATGTCTTAAAACCCGGCCTTGTACCGTTCATGGTTGGTTCAAAGGAGCACAAAGATCTCGGATCTATGCATACCACTGCCAATGAGCATGCAGCGGCCGGAGATGATATCAGAGCGAGAGGTGGAAACATTGATGCTTTGGTCTAGACCAAAAAGACACCTCGTTCTGAGAAGAAAGCCACTCCAGAAGCACAGCCAAAGCCCAAATATTTAACTTAACCTTTGGAAAGGATAATGGCAGCAAATGGAAGGGGATGAAGCACAGAACCTATCTCCTACTAAAAAGGATGAGTGGGAAAAGATTAAGTCGGAAAACTGTGTCCACCATTCGCAATTTGGGAAACCTACCCATACAAATGCGCAGTGCCGGCTCAATAAGCACATGAAAGGCACTGTAGGATCCGGGAGTAAAGGAAACGATTCCAAGAGAAAATTCAACAAGCAAAAAGCCAGAAGCTGAAAAGGAAGAAAAAGAATCGGACATTGATGACAAAATCCAGGAACAACAGCGGAAAGGCAAACCAAAATTCCCGAGATTTGATGGAGAATGTAACATAACTTTCCTGGCAACTCCCTCTGCAAAACAAGCGAAAAGAACACTTCGAGAAATCAACGTAGTTGTACCACCAACATAAAAATTCTTGAAGTACTCAAATACAGAAATCACCTGGGATCAGTCTAATCATCCCGGAAACATCCCAGAACCCGGCACAAATGCTTTAGTCGTAAGCACTATTGTTCAAAACACTAGGCTCAGAAGAGTGCTGATGGATGGAGGATCTAGTATCAACATTATGTACTTAAGTACATTGAAGCATCTACACATATCCGAGACCCAGCTCAATCACAGCAACATATGTTTCCACGACATTGTTCCTGGCAGACAAGCACAATCTCTAGGAGAAATTTCCCTAGATGTAACCTTCGGAAAAAGAGAACACTTCCGACAGGAAAAGATCTCATTCGAGGTGGTGCCGTTCAAAAGTGTATACCACGCAATACTCGGATGTCCAGCTTTCGCCAAATTCATGGCAAATCATGTTATATCTATAACAAGCTGAATATGTCAGGGCCAAAGGGAGGAGTAATCACCATATCAAGAGACTACAAATTGGCGAACGAGATAGAAAAAGAAAATGCCCTTTGCGCTGAACAGGTGATTGCAAAGGGAAATTGAAAGAGCTGGCAAAGGAAGTATCGCCCACAGAAATACTGGCACGAAAAGAAAGCCGGAAGCTGGCAGATAGCTTCAAAGCATCAGAGAATACAAGACAAGTTATCCTAGACCCCAAAGATCCGACAAAACTCGTCGTTGTGGGAACCTGGATGACGGACGCATAGGAAAGCGCGCTCATCAAGTTCCTCCGTGAGAACTGGGATATTTTTGCATGGTGTCTTGCGTACATGCCGGATGTACCCAGGGAACTTGTTGAGCATCAACTGAAAGTGAATCCAGGATCAAAACCCGTCAAGCAAGGTCTCCGTCGCTTTGACGGAAGAAGATGGAAGGCTATTGGCAAGGAAATTATCCTACTTCTAGCAGCTGATTTTATCCGGGAAGTAATACATATCGATTGGTCTATGAACCCAGTATTAGTCCCGAAGAAGGATGGTACTATTCTTAGGATGTGTATATGTAGGGTTCGTTGCATAGAAAACAAAAAGATTCGTACGCGAAAGAAACCAAGGCCAAGATCTAATCTAGGAGATGAAGTGCAAGAGGAATAGAGAGAGTCTTAGGAAACATACCCTCGAAGACACAAAGAGTTACGAGATCAAATATCGTTGTTGGTGTAGTCGTACTCACATGGATCCTGAGAGCGATAAGATGTGCACCGCAATCCGGAGGTGCCTCCATGATCGGTCACACGTATGGTTGATGATCACCTCCGTCCCTCGATCCAGCGGGGCAAAGGAAGTAGAGGATCCCTCGGAACTCCAGCAGCACGACGGCGTGGTGATGGTGAAAAATCCCACGGTCATGGCTTCGGTAAGCCGGAGACCATGGAATGGAGCAACAGGTGGAGAGGAAGTGAGGTGGGCAAGTGTGTGGAGGAGGGAGAGCTCTCACCCTCCTTTTATAGGGGAAGGGGAGGCAACCAAGGGGTGGGTGTGGCCAGCCCATGGTGGTTCCCCCACCTCTTCCCTCATCATGTGAGTGGACACTCCACTCACACCCACTCATGCTCCCATAATTTCCCACTTAGAAAATCCAAGAATTTTTCTTTAATAAATAAATAAAACATTTGTATTTCTTTATTTCAGCATTTGTTAATTATATTAACAAATATTTGCATATAGCACCTCGAATCATTTGTTAATTCTATTAACAACCATTCGACAAAAAAACCCTTGAACTATTTCAATTTTCCCCGAAACAATTTTGGTGCTGCCCAAAACATTCTTCGATATTCCGTATCCTCTCAAATGCGTCATCGATCCTTCAGTGTGTCACCCTACGGTTCACGAATAACATAGACATGATCGAGACTCCTCTCGACCAATAATCAACAGTGGGATCTGGAGATCCGTGATGACTCCTATATATTCAACGATGACTCTTGTGATCGTGTGAGCCATCAATGTCGTGAATTATTCCCTTTGTCTCACGATATTTTACTTGTCCGAGATTCAATCATTGGTATCAACCATACCTTGTTCAATATCGTTACCTGACAAGTACTCTTTTCTCGTTTCCGTGATATGACATCCTTGTGACCTATTCACGTGCTTGCAAGCGGTGTTGATGTGATATCACCGAGAGGGCCCAGAGTATATCTCTCCGTCATTTGGATGGACAAATCCCACCCTTGATCCATGATCCTCAACTAATGCCTTCCGAATACCTAACGACACCTTTATAGTCACCCTGTTACGGTGTGACGTTTGATGACATCAAAGCACCCTTCCAGTACCAGTGATTGGCATGATCTCATGGTCTAAGGAATAAGTTACTTCGTATGCAAGATATAACAATATAAACTAAATGACTTGATCGTATTGTTATCTTGATATTGAGTCTATGTTCATCACATCATTCTTCTAATGACATGACCCCGTTATTAACAACATCCAATGTTCATGATCAGGAAACCTTGATCATCTATTAATCAACGAGCCAGTTAAAAGAGAGGCTTTACTAGGAACGATTGTTTGTTTATTAAACACACATGTATCAACGTTTCCGGTTAATACAATTCTAGCATGAGAAATAAACATTTATCATAAACAAGGAATAAGGTAATAACCACTTTATTATTACCTCTCGGGCATAATCCCTTCAGTCTCCCACTTGCACTAGAGTCAATAATCTAGTCTGTAAGCACTTAACACATATGGCGTTCCAGTGTTATTAGCATGCTTCGCATGTGGTAAACATCATCAAAAATATCTGAACTGTTCAGGTCCTACTGTATTTGCATGTTCTTTGCGTCTATACGCATCATTCATTCTCTAATGAGATGGTTTTGTATATATTTGGTCAACCGGTGAAACCTTAATTCCTCATCTTAAACCAATGTTACTAACATTGTGAAAATGTAGCTTCATAGTGTCAACATTATTGTAAATTCACCAAGTTCAATAAATAAATCCTTGACACCAAATACTTAGCCTTTGTTGTAGTATTCGTCACAATACTATAATTTTGAAACTCTTCCAAATCCAGCATGGAACTTTCTTCCAGCCTATTGTTCTACCCTTCATCACATATTTTTAATTGAGATAAAATTATTTGAATAGATGACAAGACTATTAGTGTAACATATTACAATTAATATTTTGTCATTACTACATAGGAAAACATATCCTTACCATTTCTAAAATGACACAAGGATCTCTCCCACAGTTTTCCAATCATCATATGAATTATCCTGCTATAACATTTTATAGAATAGGACTCATCTGGTTGTGTACATAGCATGGAACACATGACTTAGAAATCTTAATTTCGATTATGCTCATGATGTGTCAAAACACTTGAATCTTTCTCAATTCTTTTCCATGTGGCAAGAACTCCTTCTTGTCATTTCGATATTGACTTACTTCAATATTTCATCTATGTAATTTGGCTTCAATCATACCAGGCGCTTCAATCCATCTCTTATAGATATCGATGCCCAATATCTCCTAAGCCTTTCATCAATATAAAAATCTTAACCGTGTTAATTTAAAATACATATTTTCCAATCAACCATATGTCGTCTACATAAAGAATTGGAAATATGTCATAGCGCTCCCACTTAATTTCTTGTAAATTTACAAGCATCTTTATCGGTCATGATGGAATCAAACTCTTTTGATAACTTCATTAAGGTAAAGATTCCATCTTCGTTATGCTCATTTCAACCATTGAAGTGCGCATACCTTTCTAGCAACCTTTTGAATTTTACAAAAACTCTCAGACTGTGTCAAGTACACATCCTGGATCAAACTTCCTTGAGAGGAAAGTTGGTTTTTGTTATTCAACTACCATATCATAATATGTAACTTTTGCTAGAACTATCCGCAAAGACTAAAGCATCACTACGGAAGATCAAAATCTTGCAGTAGTCAACTCTTTGAACTTCGTCGAAAACATCTTTTCGACAAGCACAACTATCAAAGGATGTAAGCATCCATGTCTTTGTTGCTATATAGACCCGTTTGCTATCATTAGGCACCATGCCTATCGAAAAGGACTACCAAGTCACATACTTGATATCCATACAGGGATACTATCGCGGATATAATGACACATAGCCAATTTTATGAAGTGAGGGCCTATCATTTGCTTCCTTTATAAGTTGCAGGTCCTTTGTTGTCAAAACAACACTTTACTCTTAAACCATAAGTTGGTCTAAGTATAAAGTTTTAGGACTTGTGTGGTCCAGTTCGCAAACTCATTCGAAGTATCTACAACACATGTAGTGTCTTCTATTTTGTCAAAATAGCAAACCCTGGAACAACTTCCAGTGTTGCGCTACTCTTGACATGGTAACAAAGATTCTCTAATCTCGTTGAGTTTGTACTGTCCTCCCACTCACTTATTTCGCAAGAACTAGTTTCTCGAGAAATCAACCCTTTCTGACAAACAACATTTGTCTTTGGTCGGTGATAGGAGAAATACCCAATGGATTCGATGGGATAACCTTATAAATATATATATGTATCCTAGTTTGGTTGTAAACATTTTACACATGCTATGCATACCAAAACTTAAGAAAAAGACAATTTGGGGTCACTACCCAAACCATATCTTATATGGTGTCAATTTCAATGGATCATGATGGTGCTCTTTTCAGTGTAAAATCGGTTGTCTCTAATGTATAAACTACAAAATTATAATAACATTTTTATTTATCTTACCATGTAAAACAAGGTTTTATTTTGTCTCTCGAACACTCCAAACTAATGTGGGGTTATTTGAGTAGTATAAGTTGTAGAACAATTCTGCAACTTCTCAGATGTTTTGCTAAACTTGTAACTCAAACTTTATCCTTTATGATCCAATCATAAATGCCCGATTATCTTGTTACAATGATTTTAACTTCATACTAACAATAATTTGAACCAATTCAAAAAAATGTCAAACTCCATTCTCTTTAAATAGATATACTCATATATCTACTCAAATCATCGACGAAATATATGAAGGAAAAATAAATCCACCACATATGACTATATATAATGGACTATATACACCAACATGTACAATCTCCATTAAATTAGTTGTCCATTCTACTTTGGTCTATGATTGGAATTTTAGTCATCTTTTGGAAGAGGTCTCAGAACCGTCAATTTATTCAAAACAAAATGACTCCAGAAGTCCATCAATATGGAGTTCCTTCATGTTTTCCTTTCCGGTATGAACTAAAATGGTGGTGTCACAATTTAAGTGAAATTCTTTTACGTCTTGCAACGTTTAGCATTTAGTTTTATAGATGTTTACTTTACCAACATGATTTATATTAACTCATCCATCAATTATGGAATATGGTCATAGTTTGAACAATCTCATTTGTTCTCACAAAAGACCAGAACAAAATAACAACTTATTAAGTTCTTAAAATAAATCTTGAATGTTTGGTTCGATACGACAATGAACACAATAATACTTTATTTCTGTTCTTGTCATAATCGATTCCACATATACTACTAGTTCCTTTTAGGCCCTTGTATTTCTTGTATTGTGTTTCTTTGTATGACAACTCAGACCAACCAATCTGGTATCAAAATACCAAAAAAAATACTTTGTTAACTAGTACATCTATAACTTGTATATCAAGTATATACTCCTGAGCTGGACTTTTCCAGTTATCTTCTTTTTCTACCATATATCTTTTTGTAATTCTATTTTCAATATTCCCTTTCCTTTATAGAAGAATCATTCAACATCAAACAATGCTAGTCATACTAGCTCATGTCCTTGGCGTGTTAGTCATATACTATCACCCATTGAGTCATACTTTGAGTTTGATTGTTCAACTAATATCACCATATTAATAGCATTCATCCGGATTCCACTCTTAGCAATCTCCAGGCAAGGTAAACGACTTGGCCCATACTTTTAATCCATCCCATCATAACAATTTTATGATTAAGCTACTATAGCTCGAAGGAAGGAAATTAGAGGATAATTTTTAGCGGCCAACTTTTTGGAATATTCAAACGCCTAGCGTCTTCAATCATTGCATATATTCAAATAATATAAGCATACATTGTCACGCTAAATTATACTCAGTCGTGTTGCACAAATAAGTTTCTAGATATCAATATATATTTCACTTGATTGTTTCTGAAAACAACTCTTTTCAGTTCCTAAATCACCTTGATCAACAAAACATTATTTTTAAGATAAAGTAATATGGAAGCAACCATGACTCTGGATTCTAAGTAGTAATTATTTGCTCTCTAGATCAATCAATCATTAACCATATGGAGCTAGGTAGGAAATACCAAAAATCTACATTAGGACTCAATTTTAAATTTCACTAATACGGTACCAATCTTAAATGGTTTCACCAGATCACAACAGTTATATCTCAAATAACAATATAAGTGTAAGGTAGTTTGAGGATGCCAATGAATACTACAATTTGTGCAAATTCACTTTGATTGGTTGTTCATGATAAATAAGTTCAAGTTAATTCAAAATTATTGCGTGAACTCCCACTCAAAAACAACATCCCTCTAGTAATTTTTAGTGATTACACAAACCAAATTCACTACACCAAAACCGATCATCACGTGAGATGATGTAGCTGCAAAGGCGAACATTGACATGTTCATCATATCATTCATATGACTCATGCTTTACCTTTCGATTACGTGTTCCGAGGCCATGTGTGTACATGCTAGGCTCGCCAAGTAGAACCGTAGTATTGCGTATGTTCCGAGGCCATGTCTGTACATGCTAGGCTCGTCAGCACCCGTTATATGCGAACGTTGAGTCTTTCACACCCGATCATCACGTGGTGTCTCGAAACGACGAACTTTCTTAACGGTGCATACTAAGGAAGAACACCTTATTATCTTGGTATTAAGTGAGAGGGATCATCTTATAATGCTACCATCGCTATCTAAGAAAAATAAGATGCATAAAAAGGATTAACATCACAGGTATGGATAATATGATATGGTCCTTATTGCACTTGATCTCCATCATGTGCATCATAGTATGATCTCCATCATTCAACCGGTGTGGCACCAATGTTTACGGCACCTCCATTTTGATTGTCCATCAATAATAAGACAACCATATGGCTCTCTTCCGGTATATCAATAATTTATAAAAGAGATAATCTCATAATCAAATTTGTAACATTGACCATATCACATCACATGCCCAGCAAAAACTAGTTAGACCCCTCTAATTTATTTTTGCATATTTTACGTGGATTTAGGGCTTTCGAGGATAGAACCGTTCATACCTACGAACATCCACCACAACGTTGATAAATATATTTTTAATAACCCTTCGTAGATTAGATCTTAACTATAGTTGGAGAAACGGACACCCCCTCAGCCACAAGTGATACAGGTCTCGCGTACATAGTACACGTAAAGTTTGTCTAGGGCAGCTTCATTCAACTATGCCACTAAGATCATAAAATACTCAAGGAGGCAATAACATGATCATCAACGCCCACATACACCTATGTGTTCTACCTGTGCAAAACATCTACGCGTAGATCCGGCTCTGATACCACTGTAAGGTTCGTTGCATAGAAAACAAAAAAATTCCTACGCGAGAGACACCCGAAAGGCCAAGATCTAATCTAGGAGATGAAGTGCAACGTGCATAGAGAGAGTCTTAGGAAACATACCCTCGAAGACAAAAAGCGTTACGAGATCAAATCTCGTTGTTGGTGTAGTCGTACTCACACCTGTCCCGAGAGCGAGAAGAGGTGCATCGCAATCCGGCGGTGCCTCCATGACCGGTCACACGTACGGTTGATGAAGCCCTACGTTCCCTCGATGCAGCGGGGCAGCGGAAGTAGAGGATCACTCAGAACTCCAGCAGCACGACGGCGTGGTGGTGGTGAAGAATCCCACGGTCAGGGCTTCGCCAAGCCAGAGACTATGGAATGGAGCAGCAGGTGGAGAGGAAGTGAGGTGGGCAAGTGTGTGGAGGAGGGAGAGCTCTCACCCTCCTTTTATAGGGGAAGGGGAGCCAGCCCATGGTGGTTCCCCCACCTCTTCCCTCATCATGTGAGTGGACACTCCACTCATGCTCCCAAAATTTCCCACATAGAAAATCCAAGAGTGTTTCTTTAATAAATAAATAAAACATTTTTATTTCTTTATTTCAGCATTTGTTAATTCTGTTAGCAAACATTTGCATATAGCACCTCAAATCATTTTTTAATTCTATTAACAACCATTCGACGAAAAATCCCTTGAACTATTTCAATTTTCCCCGAAAAAATTTCGGTGCTGCCCTTCCGTATCCTCTCAAATGTGTCATTGAACCTTAAGTGTGTCACCCTACAGTTCACGAATAACATAGACATGGCCGAGACTCCTCTCCGATCAATAATCAACAGCGGGATCTGGAGATCCGTGATGACTCCTATATATTCAACGATGACTCTTGTGATCGTGTGAACCATCAACGTCGTGAAATATTCCCTTTGTCCCACGATATTTTACTTGTCCAAGATTTGATCATTGTATCAACAATACCTTGTTCAATCTCGTTACCTGACAAGTACTCTTTTCTCGTTTCCGTGATATGACATCCTTGTGACCTAGTCACGTGCTTGCAAGCTGTGTCGATGTGATATTACCGAGAGGGCCCAGAGTATTTCTCCATCATTTGGATGGAAAATACCACTCTTGATCCATGATCCTCAACTAATACTTTCCGAATACCTAACGGCACCTTTATAGTCACCCTGTTATGGTGTGATGTTTGATGACATCAAAGCACCCTTCCGGTACCAGTGATTGGCATGATCTCATGGTCTAAGGAATAAGTTACTTCGCATGCAAGATATAATAATATAAACTAAATGACTTGATCGTATTGTTATCTTGATATTGGGTCTATGTTCATCACATCATTCTTAAAATGACATGACCCCGTTATTAACAATATCCAATGTTCATGATCAGGAAACCTTGATCATCGATTAATCAACGAGCTAGTTAAAAGAGAGGCTTTACTAGGAACCATTGTTTGTTTATTAAACACACATGTATTAACATTTCCGGTTAATACAATTCTAGCATGAGAAATAAACATTTATCATAAACAAGGAATAAGATAATGACCACTTTATTATTGCCTCTCGGGCATATTCCCTTCAGTATAGATTACACGGGATGAACAAATTGTGTCCGGAATATAGGTTCGCGTTACCGCGGATCGATCAAATAATAGATGCCACTGCTGGCTCTGAGCTTTTATGCTTTTTGGACGCTTATTCCAAGTACCATCAAATACGAATGAAAGAAGAAGATCAGATTAAACCTCTTTCATAACACCCTACGGAACATACTATTACATAACCATGCCTTTTGGCTTGAAGAACGCGGGTGCAACATACCAATGTTGCATGCAACGATGTTTGCATAGTCAGATTGGCAAAAACATACACATTTACGTGGACGCCATTGCCGTCATATCCAAGAAAAAGGATACACTCCTTTAAGATCTACGAGAAACTTTTGAAAATTTGCGCACTTATAAAATGAAGTTGAATCCATTAAAGTGTGTATTCGGGGTTCCCTCAGGAAAGCTTTTGGGTTTCATCGTTTCTCAGTGGGAAATAGAAGTAAACCCGAAAAAGATCAAAGCAATCTTAAACATCAAAAGGCCCATGTGTCTAAAAGATGTCCAAAGATTGACGGGTTCTACAGCCGCCGTAAGCAGGTTTATAAGTCGGCTTGGGGATAAAGCTCTGCCATTATACAAATTGTTGAAGAACTCCGACAAATTTGAATGGACAGAAGAGGTGGATAAAGCACTAACCTAGTTGAAGGAAACTTTGACGAAAGCTCCGGTTTTGGCATCCCCAAAAGACAAAGAACCCATGTTAGTGCATCTTACAGCAACTAACAGGGTTATAAGCGCGTGATAATTTTGGAAAGGCGCAAAGATGAACAGAGCATACCATACCAGTATCCAGTATACTATATAAGTGAAGTATTCTCTGAATCCAACCAAAGGTACCCACATTATCAAAAACTGGTATATGGCGTGCTTTTTGCATCTCGAAAACTCCGTCATTATTTTCAAGGACATTCCATGACAGTGGTAAACAAAGCACCACTAAGTGATATTATAAAAAATGCGGACGCAACAGGACGAGTAGCCAAATGGGGCATTGAGCTCGCTGCGTTCGACATTAAGTACCAACCTAGGACGGTAATTAAATCCCAGGTGTTGGCATATTTTGTCGCTGATTGGACAGAAGCAATGGAAAGCACACCAATGTCGGAGTGAGAATACTGGATCATGCATTTTGATGGATCCAAAATGAGAGAAGGCGCTGGAGCTGGTGTAGTGCTAAAATCCCCAAAAGGTGACATTATGGAGTATGTATTACAAATACACTTCAACGCCAACAACAATGTGGCAGAATAAGAAGCGTTGCTTGATGGATTGCATATTGCAAAAGAAATCGGAGTAAAGCATATACTTTGCTATGGTGACTCGGATTTGGTACAGCACTAGCTAAACCAAATATGGGATGCCAAAAGTCCCATCATGGCCGAATATCATAGAACGGTGGACGAATTTGCCATTTGCTTCCTGGGATTTGAAGTACTTCATATCAAAAGGGAAGAAAATTAGAATGCGGATGCATTATCCCACATGGGCTCGAAAAGGGTTAAAATTCTACCACATGGTGTGCTTGTCCAACATTTGCATTAACCATCAACAATGGGCTCGAGAAGAATTACCTTATGTGCTTTGGAGTATTCGAACGACGCCAAATAGATTTTTTTGAAACATTGACGCCAAATAGATCAACAGGGCAAACACCGTTTTTCCTGGTTTATGGCGCAGAAGCAGTGTTTCCCACGGACATGCTCCATGATAGCCCAAGAGTGCTAGCATATGAAGACTCGGATGCCGAAAATGCACGCAGGATGCCGTCGATCTCTTAGAAGAAGAACGAGATCTTGTCCTAGAGAGATCCGCCATTTATCAGCAAGGATTACGATGTTACCATAGTCGAAAAATCAGACACCGTTCTTTCAAAGAAGGTGACTTAGTGCTAAGGTTGGTGCAAGAAAGGAAGCACAAATTAGCCCCAGTTTGGGAGGGACCGTTCGTCATTAGCAAGGGTATGAAAAACGGATCATATTACCTTGTAGATATTCGAGATACAGAAGATGATCCTAAAAACTCGAATCACAAGAGAAAGAGAAAAATACATGTCGAACTAGGAGAGACAAAGAGACCCTTGAGCATCCAGCAGTGACGTCCCTTCTACACTTAGTTCAATTTCTATGTAAACATCTTTGAGATCATGAAATAATGTTGTTGGAATTCATGCATTACTGTTTTATCTGTTTATGTTCATACAAAGCATAAGTCCGTCTTATATATTTCCCAATGATCTTTCAAAATGCTCAATGTTAACCCGAAATGTGCATGTGTGCTCGGAGTTATAAACCTGAACGCTTTGTAGCCTAAGGAGGCTTAAAGAAACCCAGATTGTGCCTGCCTGCCTGCGTTTCATATATTTTCAAAATTCCTTACTTTTTCCTAAGTATTATCTGATTGTTTGTGTGTTGGGTCACTGAAATTAGTAAGTAAAAATGCCTTAGTACAATCCATGTTTCCGAGTTTCGACCGATAGGTTAAACCCAGTCACTTGGCATGAAGATTAAGTACTATTGAGCCAATTCAGCACTAAGGACACTCAAAACATATAAGCCAGAGAACTTAGAAGGAAAAGGAACTAAAACCCATAAAACTTGCAAAGACATAACTTTTACTGCAAAAGGGGAATACTTGTTTATACAAATGATAGATATCATTACAATGGATATTACATTGAGAGAATAGTAATGCTTCTATTTTGTTCCTGCTAACTACTCAGGAATCAAGCGGCCTCCTCAGAATCCGAGTCCTCCTCTTCGCTGTTGGGGTCCTCGGGAGTTGCCGGAATCTCTTCCTCTGGGTAGAAGGTGGAGATCGACACCATTTGCGCTATCTTTGTAGCGTGCCCTTTTACAGAGTCGAAGATGCTGGCTCTCTGCGTTTCTGTGTATCCTTGGGGGATACCGGTCTCCACGCGCCAGGACTTTGCAGTGGTGTAGTGCATACGCATGAGCTCAAGGGCCATGCGTGCACCACTGCGAGCTGCGGAGCGGAACCAGGATTCCTTCTGGTTTGCCACGTCGTTGATTGCTTCCGGAAGCTTGCTAACTTCTGAGATTTCTTCCGCTTTGTCGGGAATGTACTTGTTCACAAGTAACATCCCTGCAGCCTCCCGAAAGCCCGGATTCTATCAATCCGGGTAAGCAAGGGGTTCCACTATGTTTGAATCAACAAAGAAAAGTTAGAAAAACAGAGAAGGAGAAAGAGAACATACTGTAAAAAGTATAAGGAACAAACTCTGTAAAAGACGTAAAAACTTACCGAGAACCTTGTCCATTTCAATGCCTTCTTCAAGGCATTGATTTAGAGCATTCTCCAGATCCTGGATGGTGGCCTTTTCCCCGTCGGCCTGGGAGGAAGCCTTGGATTCGGCAATGCCAACAACTAGTTGGCTAGCCTCAAGCTCCTTCTGAAGTTTTACCGTCATTTGGAAAAGCTCAGAATTCTCCTTTCAGAGAAGCTCGGCATTGCCAGCATCTTCAGCAATTTGTTTGGCTTTCACCAAAGAAGCTAAAAAGCAAGGAAAATGAAGAGTTCAAAAACTCAGAAAATGACTTGGAATTTTTTCACAAAAACAGCAGCGCGAATAGATGGAAATATTTACCTGCTAATTCCTTCAGCTCCTGCTGAACAGAAGACAACTACGAGTCCTTGTCCTCAAGAATGCTAATGAGAGTTTTCACCTCCTTGTTCTTGATGGTAAGTTTATTAAAAACTTCCATGTTAATCGTCTCGGCAGTTTGCTAAAACATGGACAAGAGAAGTATCGCTTAAGTTGAAAACAAGCAAGAGTAAGATGAAAGCATTCATTTAAAAAGTATACAATTGGCTAAATGCTTGGGGGATAGAGATATTTACCTGACTCGTTCTCTGAAGACTTGCCAGATTGTCGTTAAATTCCTTTGCATACTCAGCAAAGAGGATTCTGACATGGCAAAGGCCGTCTTGCATGACCTGCCGAGGCGAGAACATGTAATTATTCCTAACTATAAGACTGCCTTGCGGCCAAGGACGGATTAAGGGAGATGGAGCAAAGTATTTTGTCGCCCACGGATGAATATATCCGTGTTCGTCAAAATTCTCTTCTTTTACCTTGAAGTCCTTGTCAAAGTTCGGGATGGGATCCTCCTTGGGAACGTTTGAAGGGCCTCCCTCTTCCGGCACCGCCCTTTCCCTCGCATCCGAGTCGGATGCAATGGGCTGGCTGGACGGCAAAGGGTGCTCGTCCTCCCGGGCAGCCGAATTTTCTTCCCCTACCGCTGTCGGAGTATCCGGCGCTGCAGCAAGAGACGGCTTTGCTCCTCGGTGAGCAGCAGCCTTGTGCTTCTTGCGGCCTTTTCCCTTCAATGTGGTAGGGGCAAGGCTAGAAAGAAATAGAAAATCCGGGAAATAAGATTCCGAGAAACAAAAAGTGTGCGAGAAAAAAAAGGCATAGAAAGGAAAAAAAACAACCCAGGATTGTTACCTGGAAGTTGCGACGGCAACACCGTCAAGATCGATCACCTCCTGAGCGGTAGAAGGCTTCTTGTGCTTCCTTCCTGACTGAAAGCTGGCGTGAAGAGTCTCTAACTTGGAATTGGTGGCAAGCTCAGCCTCAGAAAGTTCGAGAAGTTGTTAAAAGAAAAAAACTCCGAGTAAGGAAAAAACCGAGAAAAAGAAAACTCAGAAGAATGCCAGAAATGACAAAACCATACCTTTGGAGCTGGGTTTTCCGTGCAGTACATTGGCCGGCTCTCCTCGTATTAATCACGAGTTGAAACCAGCCGGTTGACGCGCTTCTTCAAATCTTTCTTCGACAAAGATTTGTTGGTCGCCCTCATCGCGTCCTCTGGGCCCGTGTAATCACACATGAGCCGAGTTCCGCGGTGAGTCAGAGGCTGGATCCGCCTTTCGAGCCAGCACAGGACAGTGTCCATGCCGGTAAGACAAGGAGAGACGGAAACAAGCTTTACGATTCGCCGCTTGATCCTCATCAGATCTAGGGGCAGAGTCTGGACCGCGTCCACCGCCCAATTGTCTTGGGGACTGGCCGCGGAATTGGCGAAAGGTGGAATGCCCGTCTTCTTTCCAGGAAACGGGACATCCTAGTGGTAGAAAAAGGAAACCGTCCAGAATTTGACGGATTCCGAAGTTTTGATTTTGGGGATCAGTCCTCCCTAAACCTACGTAAAGTAAAGTAAATGGTTCCACAGGTGACAGGTGGGGAGGGCGCCCTGAGACGTGTTTCGTTTGATGCCAAAACAATACTGCCAGAAGTCTAATCTATGATCTATTCCTAGATACCCCTCAAAAAGGGCTTGAAACCCGGCTAAATAAAGTATGGAATTGGGAGGAAGGTTGTGAGGATGGATGTTGATGGAGGGATGATAACCCGGTAGGCTAACGCCAAGGAGTAACTCGGCCCAAAGGACGCTGCGCAAG
This sequence comes from Alopecurus myosuroides, assembly GCA_028641055.1. NCBI lineage: Eukaryota > Viridiplantae > Streptophyta > Magnoliopsida > Poales > Poaceae > Alopecurus > Alopecurus myosuroides. The sequence goes on along the minus strand of CM054060.1, from coordinate 314,937,050 downwards.
ACCCGGCTTAGGGAAAAGAAGTTTCTAGAAGGCCCAGGAGCATAGGCCTCGTAACCCGGATTGTGGGTTCCGATAAGGAAGTTTAGGGTTTGTAAGAAGTGTCCGGGTAGGATTCAGAGTACGCCTTGGAGAGTAAGCCAGGGGGTCCGGATACTATATAAGCCGGCCCCTAAAGTTCAAGCTAGAGGTCAAACGAGATTGCTAGGTATCGAGCATCCATTGTAACACGAGAGTTGAGATAGTATATTCAGATCGGAGACTCGGAGACTTGATTGCCGGCTACCAGATCGCATATCACATAGTTTCCGTTGAGCTAAACCCTCTCCCAAACACCAGGGTCGATTTGCCCCAAGACAAGTTACCCTCGGTAACGTCTATCGTGATTATCCCACGACAGTTGGCGCCCACCGTGGGGCCTACGTCCAGGTGTGTTTACATCACGGGAGAAGCTCGGGAGAACATGAAGAACGTCGTCATCGGCGAGATCTACACCAACCCCGATGGAGGAAAGATGGTGGACGATTTTGGCTGGGGGCCAGAGTCGGATCTGCTCGAATCCGGATCTGTCGTGACAATCGGCCGGATTAACGTCTTCATTGGTATGGTACGTACGTCGGGTTCAATCCCTGATAATTTTGGATTTGATTCTGTGTTAGGGGAGGCCACCTGCGTTCAGTCTGATGGAGAAGAATCGGTCGGGACGATAGATCCGACAGAAGAGCCCACCACGAAGAGGGAACAACCAGAGGAGCCGGCATGGACCCCGCGTGGCCGGGTTATGAGAGAAGATGATACCGAGTCTATCTTGCACCTGCTGGAGGACCGGTACGAGGAAAATAGCAGTGATGAGGAAGAATACGAATCTGCGCCAAGCATTGTGCGCCAGGTCGCGGTCTACACGGCTCCTGCAACCAATCTTAATCAAGGGAACGTGACCGCGGCCGCCGTCGGAGCAGCACGAGCATCGGCCCAGCAGCAAGGTCCGGTTGACAGAAACCCGGTTCTGGCCCGGGTTGATGGAGAATCGGCATCAGTTACCAGCCATGCGGCGGATAGTGAGTTGTAGGCGAACACGTTCGGATATCTGGCAAACCGGACGCCAGGGGCGGGTCCTTCAAATCCGCAACACCCGGCCCTGTTCAACAACAACATGATCCTGGATCCCACCGTTCTAGCCACAGTCATAACTCCAGAAAACACGGTGGAACGTGTTAGGGATCTGGATGTAGCCTGTCGTGCATTGGAGCAACAAAGAAGGCAAGTGGAAGTAGAAAAGCAAGGGGTAGCCGCGCGCCAGCATGAGCTGGATGCATTGGAAAACCGGCTCCGAGAAGAAACAACCCGGGTGCATCAAAGGCACCAGACCAGATTACCGGCAACGGGTGGAGTCCTAAACCCGGCCGCACTATTCATCACACCTCAGGATCAGCCGATTCCACCGGCAAACCAAGGAACTGTACATCAACCCGCAACTGGAGGAGCACAGCCGGTAAACCTGCAGGCCGGGTTACCCATACTACAGACTGGAGTTACTACCGGCAATACATTACCACCACCACCACCATCACGATTTCGCACACCAGCAGGTCATTACAACAACCCCATGGATAATGTGTACGCAGCAACACTCGCGTTGAATCAAATCCCCGTGAGAGAGTCGCCCCACGCAGAGGAGACCTGGCGGGCGATAGATCTACTGCGCACTGCGGTGGCGCAGCAAGTTAATTACCCGGATCATAGAAGTGGAATGCATGGGACACCATATATCAGCCAGCAACGAGGCAATACCGGCAATATTCAGACAAGCTCAGCGCGGCGGAGGGCAGAGCAGCAGCAAATGCCGCCTCCTCCCCGCGTTCAGGCCGTACCAGCAGCATCAGCAGCGCAAGCTATTGTGGACAGTTCGAGAGCCAGGAGAGCCGCGGCCGGGTCTGCGGTGCACGGACCAGCAGCAGTACCGCGTCCATCCGTACCCCCCGCAGGATCGCACGTTTCCCGAGTGAGGCCAGTTCCGACTAATCTCGCTGGGCCTAAGTGCCTGTCGGATAACATCAGGGCTGAGCCTTACCCGGATAAGTTCAAGGAACCGGGTAAAGTAGTGAATTATGAGCCGACTATGGATCCAGAAACATGGTTGAGCAGTTATGAGATGGCTATGTCAATCCGCAACGCGTCTGAAAATCTTCAAGCCAAGTTCATGTACTTGATGATGTCAGAAGGAGCATCAAAGTTATGGTTCAATAATCTACCGGAAGGGTCTATCAAGTCATGGGAGGAGTTGAAAACCGCATTTATCAAGCACTTTCATGGGACGTGCAGAAAGCTATTCACTATTGATGACTTAGAACGGTGTGTCCAGAAGAAGGGAGAATCGGCGCGCAGCTGGGTGCGCCGAGTTATGGAGATACTTCACTCATCTACAGATATTCAGCCCAAGGATGCGTTACAGGCTATGGCAAAGACGTGCAAGTACATACCTTTAGTGCAAAAGTTAACTCGCATGAAATCTAGTCGGAATGCTTCAGAGGTTACGATGGGAGAACTAATGGACGCATGCAACAAACACGCTGCAACAGATACTACAGAAGAGGACGTCGATGACAAGAAAGCAAAATTAAACACAAGTAACAATGGAACCGGCAATGGATCAACGCCGGGTAACAATGGAGGTAACACTGGGAACAACCAGAACAAGCGCCCGTTTGAGGGAAGGTCCGAGTTTGTTGCTAGCACAGAAGCCGGGTCTTCGAGACCTAGGGCAGAAGGAAACTTCAATGGAGGAAACCATAACGGAGGAAATTATCAGGGACCGCCAAGGCCGGGTAACAACAGGGACATCTTCAGAATGGCGTGCCCTAAGCACAGCAGGAACAGTAGGCTGGCTGACCACTCATTGGAGCAGTGTGCGGACCTGCAGAGATGGAAGAACGAGGAAGTAAACAAGGCTATGCGAGGTGCAGGTCGGGGAGGAGGACCGGGTCCGGGTGGAAACCCGGGCAACGGCCCACCCCCAGCCGGTAACCCCGCAGGCGGAAATCCGGGTAACAACCAAGGGGGAGCTGGAGGTTTCCAAGCTAACCCCAAGCAATTGGGGCAATATCACGTGCATACTACAGGAATTTCCAACAAGGATAAAAAGATACTGAAAAAGGCGGTAAACTCGGTTTCCTCGGCTGTCCCGAGATACCTGAGGTGGTCAGAGCAAGACGTGACATGGAGCAGGAGAGATCATCGGAAAGGATAGAACACCCGGGAGTCTTAGCATTAGTGGTTGCACCGTAGCTTAATGGTTATGAGCTGAAAAAGGTCTTAATGGACGGCGGAAGTAGCATCAACATCTTATATTGGGAAACCTTTCTACGCATGGGTCTCAAGGAGTCCCAGCTGCAGAAGAGTTCAACAGTTTTTCACGGGATAGTACCGGGTCACTCAGCATGCCCCGAGGGAAAAATCGCATTGGAGGTAGCCTTTGGAGAATCGAAGCACAATTTCCGGGTTGAGTGGCTCACCTTCGAGGTGGTCAAGTTGCGCAGCCCTTATCACCCGCTATTCGGAAGGCCGGCTTATGCTAAGTTCATGGCCATGCCGTGTTATGTGTATCTACAGCTAAAAATCCCGGGTCCTAAGCAGACCATCACCATACATGGGAGCCGGGATATAGCGGCTGAGTGCGATGAAGGAGATGCGGTAATGGCTGAGCAAGCTTGCAGAAAAGAGGAACTCAAGTATTATCGGTCCCAGGTAGACCCGGATGACAGGACAGCGCTGAAGAGGCCTAACACTGAGGACGAGAGAGCAAAATTCAAAGCAGCGCAAGATACACGATGGTGGCCTTCGTCGAAGGTGATCCCTCCAAGAAGTTTGCCATAGGATCTAACTTGGACAGCGAACAGGAAAAAGCACTTGTGGAGTTCATTCGTTCGAATCAGGATGTGTTCGCTTGGACGCCTAGCGACATGCCGGGTATCCCTACAGAGCTGGCGGAACACAGTTTGCACGTTGATACCAAGTCCAGGCCCGTGAAGCAGGGCCTGAGGAAGATAAATGAGGAAAGAAGGAAAGCTATAGGAGAAGAAATTGCTCGGCTGTTGACAGCCGGCTTCATCATGGAAGTATTTGACCCGGACTGGTTAGCAAACCCGGTACTCGTGATGAAAAAGACCAATGAGTGGAGAATGTGCATTGATTATATGAGTCTCAACAAGCATTGCCCAAAGGATCCGTTTGCACTACCAAGGATAGATCAGATCATAGACGCAGTGGCTGGAAGTGACCTATTATGTTTCCTGGATTCATATTCCGGATATCATCAGATCAAGCTCAAGAAGGAAGATTGGGAGAAAACATCGTTCATAACCCCTTTTGGGGCCTTTTGTTACAAGACCATGACATTTGGATTGAAGAACGCTGGCGCAACCTATCAACGGTGCATTCAGAAGTGCTTTGAGGACCAAATCGGACGTAATGTTCACGCATACGTGGATGATGTGGTGATCAAGACCAGGAAAGAGGAGACATTCATTGATGATCTAAAGGAAACGTTCAAGAACCTGAGAAGGTACCAGATGAAACTTAACCCGACAAAGTGTGTCTTTGGAGTCCCAGCTGGGAAATTACTCGGCTTTATCGTTTCCGAGAGATGAATTGAGGCAAACCCGGATAAAATCAAAGCTATACAGAGTCTGAAAAAGCCGAAAAATTTGAAGCACGTTCAGAAGCTCACAGGGTGCGTAGCAGCGCTGAGCCGGTTTATATCCAGACTCGGAGAGAAGGCAATACCCTTGTACCGACTCTTGAAGAAATCTGATAAATTCGTATGGGACCAAGAGGCGTTCGAGGCACTAAAGAAGCAGTTATCTGAGGCACCAGTCCTAGCAGCCCCGGGCCCTAAAGAGCCCATGCTATTGTACATTGCAGCCGGGCCCCGGGCGGTTAGCGCAGTGGTTGTTGTCGAGCGTAAGGAGGATGGGAAAGATCACCCGATCCAGAGGCCGGTTTATTACGTCAGCGAGGTATTATCAGAGGCAAAACAACGCTACCCACATTGGCAAAAGCTGGTTTTCGGGGTCTTCATGGCCAGCCGGAAACTGAAGCCGTATTTTCAGGAACACCCCATAACATTGGTTAGTTCTATACCAATGTCGGATATCATCAGAAACTCGGACGCAACAGGTAGAATAGCCAAGTGGGCGATCGAGATGGGGGATTATCACATCAACTACGAGCCTAGGTCAGCAATCAAATCTCAAGCTGTAGTTGATTTCATTAACGATTGGACTCACACAGGCATGCCCACCATGGCTCCAAACTCCGTGTCTTGGATAATGCACTTTGATGGTTCCAAGCAATACGAGGGATCAGGAGCTGGAGTGGTGCTAACATCACCCAAAGGAGACAAGCTGAGTTACGTGCTGCAGATTCACTTTGACTGTTCCAACAACGTGGCCGAGTATGAGACCTTATTACATGGCTTAAAGGTAGCCAAGGAGATGAACATTAAGAGGATACGATGCTTTGGAGATTCGGACCTTGTGGTACAGCAGGTCTCAGGAACTTGGGATAGAAAAGATGCAACTATGACAGCATCCCGCAGAGAGGTGGACAGGGTTGCCGGATGCTTTTCCGGGTATGAGGTGGAGCACATAGACAGAAGAAAAAACAAGGCAGCAGATGCACTCGCCAGACTCGGCTCGCGCAGAGAGCCGGTTCCACCTAATGTTTTCCTGGATGAGCTATGGCGACCGTCAGTTAAAACCGAGGCTGATGAAGAACTAGCAAATCAGAACCCGGATTTGGAGCTCGTGGCCACAGTACGTGCTGTTCCCGAGTGGACAGAGCCATTCCTGGCCTACCTATCACGGGGCGAGTTACCACAGCAGGAGGTATTAGCAAGACAAATTCTGAGGCGAGCAAAAGGATATTCTATCGTCAATGGGGAGTTATAGAAAAGAAGTGCAGCAGGAGTCTTTTTGCGCTGTGTAGCACCAGAAGAAGGCAGACAGATCCTCAAGGAGATCCATGAAGGCGATTGTGGGCATCATGCATCCACAAGATCCCTTGTGGCCAAAGCTTATAGACATGGTTTCTTCTGGCTCACGGCCCTAGCAGATGCGAAGCGCTTGGTAGCAAGGTGTGACGGATGTCAAAGGTACGCTCGCCAAACCCATGTGCCGGCTATGGAATTGCGGACTATCCCGTTAACCTGGCCATTTGCCGTTTGGGGTATGGATATGGTTGGCCCCTTTCACACGTCACCTTTCAAAAAGACACATCTCTTGGTGGCTATTGATAAGTTTACCAAGTGGGTTGAGGTTATGCCAGTTACCAACTGTGAAGCAATTACAGCAGGCAAGTTCCTGAAAAGGATTATCTATCGGTTCGGGTATCCCCACAGCATAATTACCGACAATGGAACCAACATGTCCCTTGGTGAGATGGAAAAGTTCTGTGGAAACAATGGCATCCGTCTGGACATAGCCTCAGTGGCCCACCCACAGGCTAATGGACAAGTGGAGAGGGCAAATCAGGAGTTGCTTCGTGGATTAAAGCCACGGTTGCGAGTCCCGTGTATCAGAGCTGCTGGTGCATGGGTTGAAGAATTACCTTCAGTGGTTTGGGGTATCAACACCACACCTAACAGATCTACTCAGATGACACCATTTTTCATGGTTTATGGTGCAGAGGCGGTGTTGCCGAGTGATATTATTCATGACTCGCCTCGAGTATCGGCTTATGTCAAGGTGGAGAACGAGAAGACCCGGCAGGACGCCATGGATATGTTAGAGGAACACAGGGAACAAGCTTTGGAGAGATCTGCCATATATCAACAGGATCTGCGGAGATATCATAGCCGGCGCGCGAAAACCCGGGTCTTCAGGGAAGGAGACCTGGTTCTGCGCCTAGTACAATCAAAGGAAGGAAAACACAAGTTATCACCGCCATGGGAAGGACCGTTCATCATAAGCCGGAATCTCCACAATGGATCATATTACTTGATAGATGCAAGGGAAGAGTCGGCTACGGTTAACGACACCGCTCATACCACTTCATCTATGCAAGAGAAAGAAAGACCATGGAACGTGGCTCAGCTACGTCCCTAATATACTTAGTATAGGCTAGATTCGCAAAGTGGAATTACACGATGTAACAGGCAGCAGGTTGCAGACGCACTATTTTCCTATCCAGGGTACCTAAGGGGACAGGAGGGTTTTTAATGAGGCGGCTTGCTGACCTAACTTTTCTCATATCAATAAAGAGATGGTTAAACAACATATTCTTTCCTTTTCATGTGTTTTTATCAACTTTTTATTTCTGTTAGGTTTTTTATCCTTCTTCCAGGTAAGTATTATTTACTGTTTTTAGTACATTAGTTTCTTTAGCAGTTTTCATATATTTAGGTCTTGGGGGCTGATTGCTTGAATAACACAGTTACAAACTCAAAGACCCGGCCACGATGCCTATGAGTTATAAGGGCCGATTACTTGCAAACAAGTACGGCTGCAAGCTTATAACCGGACAAAGGAGCCAAACTTTCTTGACTTTTCTTACTTAAGCTCGATGTGACTCGCACTAAAGTGGCATGCTTTGCTCGCGTATGATCACAATCAGTCATGATGCCCAATGGGACTTGCCTGACCCTGTTTTCGTATAGATGTAGCAACATGGTTATCCACGCGAAAGCCGGCTTACAGTACAAGGGAGTCAAAAGGGTCATCCAAACCACAAGTTATGCATAGTACAAGGTTAAAAGCCGGACACTCAAGGTTTATTAAGCATAACTTCAAAACCTATGTGAAACGGCTCTCGGTTTTGGGCTTAGCAGAAATGATTTGTCCTCTTTGAAAGACCCAACACCATAGACTCGGAATTTCGGGCCTTGGGGACTTGGGAATTTGAAAAAAGAAACAAATTATCTAGCTATTAAGCTCAAAAACCCAAAAATCCGAGTCTTTGGGACTTGAGGACTTGGGTTGAGGCATCCATCAAAAATAATTGTTTAAAAGGCCCATTGGCCGAATGACGCATGGGATATGACAGCGGATAGAAAGAGTTACTCGGCATCTTGGGTTGAGGCATCCATCTTGTCCTTGCCCTTACCAGCCGGGTCCTTATCCTTGACTTGTTCTTCAGCAGTCTTGGCAGCAGCAGCATCCGGATTAGCAGTGGCGCTGGCACGCGAAGGAGGAGGGACAACTGGCGTGGAGCTAGCAGGCGCAGTATCGGCTTCAGCTTTTTTCTTCACAGCCTCTTCCCTCAGTCGGGCAGATTCCGCCTTCCACCGTGCCAACATGTCAAAGGGCTTCGGGGGGTCCGACTTAATTACCTTATCTTGTGCATCATATGATGGCACCATCCGGCTGACATCTAATTTGTCGGCAATCAGGCTGGCCGAATGGCGAACTTCCGTCTGAATGACCTTGTAATGTTTAGGCGAAAACGGGGAGCCGTCGTGGTTAAACTCTGGAAAACCGCCAACGAGTTTCGTCGGATCAAGTTTGGGAAAGTATGCTTTCGCCAAGGCAAGACCCCGGGTTACCCCAACACGGCAGGATGAGCGCTTCCAGTGCTCAATCCACTCGGGGAGGGTAGAGCACGCGTCAAGAAGCGTGTTCAAACCACCATCCCCGGTGCTTGGCCACTTGACAGCCTTTAGGGCCCACTTGGTCCCAGCGCAGAATTGCCGGATGGTGCCCTTCACGGTCTTCAGCAGATCTACTTCATCCACATCCGGAATCTCCTCATCCGACCCTGCAGAAAAGCAGAAATATTCAAAGTCAGGAACTCCGAGTGCTTATCAGAATGTCCGAACCAAGTTTAAGATCAATCAGTCGGGAAATTTTACCTATCAGAGAACGATAAGTGTCGGCAATCTGGCCCGACGGCTCGTTCACCCTACCCACTGCAGCATTGCATCTCTTCTTGTACTTCCTCGCCTGCTTCCCGGCTCTCTTAGCCTCAGCCTCAGCCGATTCACGCAGCTTCGTCTCCACCTTGAGAAGTTTGTCGGTCTTAGCCAACGCTTTCTCATAGTGCGTTACGTAGGCCTATACGAAAACACAAAGAAATGTCAGTCGGACAAAACAAAAGTATCAGTCGGCTATTTATGAAAGCTCCAAGCAAATTATGCATAAGTTCACTCGGAACTTGGGGACTAGACGAGTATACAAGCGGTGGTAGCACGGTTTACCTCGTGTTTGGCTATCAGGGCCTCCAGGATGCCCTCTTCATCAGCTCTCAAGGTGTGCAGAGTGTTGAGCATCTCAGCGAAGCTCATGTCTTCGGGCTTGGTACCGGAAGACCCGGCTGCCTGGTAACCCGGAGTAGGAGTTTGACCCGGCTTTGGAGACGATACCTGGGTGGCCTGGGGGTCAGGGGTGGGGGTACCCGTCCTTGTACCCATGACTCCCGCGTCCTCATCACTGGTTCCATCAGCATGCTTTGGAGACCCGGCATCCTGCTTGTCCGAGTCTATTAGGGAGTCTTGCTCTTTGATTTCTTCTTCTTCAGGGCCGCCAGTTGCGGCATTCACATTATCAGCCGGGCCTTCTGTTTCCCGGGTGTCCGTTACCATGTCGTCCGGGTCACTGATTGTAGCTTGGGCGCTAAGGAAAAGAGAGAGAAATTGTTAGCCATAGTAAGTGAAAATTATCAAATATGCAAGGATATCATATGGCAATAACTCACCCGGTGTTCACAGCATAGTCTAGTGGGAGCTCGCTGCTGGAAGCGGATGAAGCTGTCACAAAATCCGAGAGTGAGACCCGGAGCTGTCCGGCTAACGGATGGTTGGGGGAAGGGTGACGTTGAGGAGAGTTGGAAGGATGATATGGAGGAGTACCGGCACGGCGAGCTGGTGACGTGGGGATACCCGGGTTGAGGGGGTCATCACCCGGGGAATTCCGGGTCACCCTACGCTTGGTCGGAGGAGGGTCCTTCAAGTGCGATGAGTTGGATAATTGTTGGTTAAGTTTACACATGTTAGAAAAAGAATAGGGTTCGGAGGACATGAAGGAGTGGGGAACCTTGAATACCACCCCTCTGGTTTTCCTCTTGGCCCCAACCGTTACTTCTTGTTCAGTTTCGCTTTTATCGGACTCGGTGGCCTCCGGGACCTCTTCGTCATCCTTGTCCTCCAACCCTGAAAGCCGAGAATGTGTGGTCGGAAGAAGTGAGATATGTGAAAGCAAAATGATATAAGTGAAGTTGGTTAAAGACCCGGATAATACCTTCATCGTTATCAACCGGTTCTTCATCTTCTTCCGGGTCTCCGGAGGAAGGGGAGGTCTCAACGTCCCAGAAATCGCTATCAGCCTGAGATAAAGGTGTAAAGGTAAGAGTTAGTAATTGTATCAAGTGAAAGCATGAAAGTGGAGGTATAAGTGCCGGATCTTACCGCAGGAGCCGGATTCTCGCGAGTAAAAGGCTCCAGTCCGGCTATATTCCGGATAACGTCCAACTTTTCCGTCAAGAAGCTCTTGATGGTCTTGTTGGTATCGCCCGCCGGGTAATTCTTTGAAGAATAGCGGAGCGAATCCGTGGAGTGCCCCGAGTACTCGCACATCAGTTTAGAGCGAGTGGAATTGGGCTGAATCCGGAAGTTGACCCATGTCTTAACCAGATTCAGCCCAAGGAGACCTTGGGCAGAAAGAACGGCGATTTTGGCTAAAAGGGGTTGGATCGCTTCCCTGTCCGACTCAGGGGCGAAGGCATTAAAGGTATCAGAAAGATCTAAGAGACCCTCCGAGTAACCCGGCAACTTCCTCTCGCCGGGTGGGGAGGTGTCTCGGCAATAGAAGAAGGACAACTGCCAGTGCTTTACATGTGAGTTTAAATTAAGAGTCGGCATGGGAGAGTTCTTGCGGCGTTGGATGGAGACCCCGCCGCAGGCCAAGAGGGCCCGTCACCGCTTTCGCGGCACGGTTTGCATTGGAAAAGTTCTATGAATAGAGCCAAATTTGGCGGAATGCACAAATAAGACTCGCAAAGGACTATAAAGTGGGTTATGTTCAACATAGAGTTAGGCCCTATGTCGAACACTCGGAGGCCGTAGTGGCTGAGGACCTCACGGAAGAAAGAGTGACCCGGGGGGCGAAACCCCCGGATCACATGCTCAACGAAGCATATTACCTCGTCAGCATTAGGGGCGGGCCGGGTCTCGTCACCCGGCACCCTCCAGTGGATCTCCTCCTGAGGGGGGAGGACGCCTAACTCGGCCAGCTCCTCCAGCTTGGCCTTGGTCACAGAAGATTGCGCCCAGTTGGCGGAGATGGATTGTGTCACCCTTGGCTTAGCCGGCTGCTTCCCTTTGTTCTTGGGAGCCATTGGTTCAGTCTGCAAAAGTACAAGACAAAAAGATGTAAAGCACTAGACTCGGAAGCTATGGACTTACCGAGTATCGATAAAACAGCGTAAAGACTACGAATTATCCGGGTATCGAAGAGCAGTACAGAAATTGTGGGATATCTAAGTGTCAACGAGCAGTTGTAAAAAGAAGTTAATTGCCAGGCTATCTAGTGTGAGTAAAACAACCGGAAGAGGAGGATTTTCCGGGTATCTATGAACAACCGCGGAAATCTGGGTGAACTACATCTAGATTGGAAATTTTACTATCGATTTCGCGGAGAAATTAACAACTACAAGTGATAGGAGAGTGTGGTGGGATCAGTTATCAAGCGATTGGATGACCTAAGGTGGAGTTATGCGACCTAATTCGGCGCGGAGCAATAAATGGCCCGCGGGCAGGCTAGATCTAAATCTAGGTCAAATGAAGAAATTAGGAGCTAAACTAATGGGAATAAGGAACTTACCGGTGTGGATTGGAGGAGGGCGCGACGGCAACAGATGGCGCAGTCGTGGTGCCCTCGTGCGACTCCCGGCGGGCAGCTCGGGGGCGCGGCGGCGGAAACTGGCGGCGCGGGGCGGACCGTGGAAGAGCGCAACCGGCGACGACTCTGCTCCGGCAGTAAGCCCGAGGTCTCCATGGCGATGTTGAGCAAGCTTGTGCGAGATGGCGCCGGTAAGGAAGGAGAAGGTGGAGGAAGTGAGCCGTTAGGTTAGGGTCACCCCCTAGGCACCTATTTATAGGTGCGGGCGGAGGGACCTAGGCCGTCAAGTGGGAACCAAAATTTTTGGGAATAAAAGATACCCGTCCGAGATTTTTGGGATATGCGTTAAGTGCCCAAGCGCGATATCCGGACAAGATAAGAAGTAAATCCTTTCCGCGATATTCGGATCAGTTAACGAGTGAAGTAAGCCGGGTCTCCTGCATTTTCCTTGGAACATTGACCCGGAAAATTAAAGATGGACTTAGAGAAAGTCGGGTTATTATATGGACCACCAATGGAGTTAGGCCTAGCTGTCTATTAAAGCAACCTAACCCGGCCTCTATGAACTTGTATGTTTGTTATCTTTGCAGGGAATAGTGTGCGCTCCAAGGAGGATCCCGTGAAGCCCAAGCTATTCTGGGGACTACTGATGGAGGGATGATAACCCGGTAGGCTAACGCCAAGGAGTAACTCGGCCCAAAGGACGCTGCGCAAGACCCGTCTTAGGGAAAAGAAGTTGCTAGAAGGCCCAGGAGCGTAGGCCTCGTAACCCGGATTGTGGGTTCCGATAAGGAAGTTTAGGGTTTGTAAGCAGTGTTCGGGTAGGATTCAGAGTACGCCTTGGAGAGTAAGCCAGGGGGTCCGGATACTATATAAGCCGGCCCCTAGAGTTCATGCTAGAGGTCAAACGAGATTGCTAGGTATCGAGCATCTATTGTAACACGAGAGTTGAGATAGTATATTCAGATCGAAGACTCGGCGACTTGATTGCCGGCTACCAGATCGCATATCACATGGTTTCCCTTGAACTAAACCCTCTCCCAAACACCAGAGTCGATTTGCCCCAAGACAAGTTACCCTCGGTAACGTCTGCCGTGATTATCCCACGACAGATGTTGTAGTGGTCAAGGACTTGAAGAAAGAAGGTGGACGGCGGAAAACCCATACCTCTGTTTATGTGAGAGGCGAGGAGAACCCGCTCGCCGGATTTCGGGGCTGGCTCGGAGTCTTCCTCGTCATACCGCCATTTTCCTTCCAGCACGAATCCCTCCTTCTCCATAGCCGGAAGAAGGGATGGAACCACATTGCAGTGGCTCCATTTCCCGGAGTTTTCCTCCGTTTCTTCTTCACCTCAGGCGGCACCGGAGGCGGCGACCTCCTCGCCGCCGCGAGCAGTATTTCCCTCCGTGGGCTCGGTGACGAGAGGCGGAGGAGGAGTAGTCGACGATGATGGCACGTTCTCGGCTGCGGGAGGCAGATCCCCGCGAGCCGAATCGCTGACGGTTCCCTCCGACGTGTTTTCGGTGGCGCGGACGGGAGAGTCGAGTTGCGGGTCCAACTCGTTGATGATGGACTCGAGGTCCATGGTGGCGTTCGTCGCGTCCGCGGCGCGGCGAGGGTCTCCGGTGGCCATTTGGGGGCGGCGCAACCATGAGGTAGACCCTCCGATGGTGAACTCCGAGGAAGGCTTTGGGAAATTTTTTCTCTCCGCTTGAACTTGCGCTCGGGCTCGCTCTAGTTGCAGTGGCACCGGGGGCTTGAGGTTGAAGATGGAACAGAAGAGGAGCCGGAGACCCCGAGGCGGCTATTTATAGCCGGACGCACTGAGATTAGTTCCAACGGCTATTTTAGCCGTTGGATGATCGACGCGTGTCATGCCCGTAATTTTCGGGATATGAGGGGACGGGGTGATAAGTGATATCTCCTCGTTTCCCGCGGGAATTTTTCAGAAGATACGTTTCAGGGTTTTGACTGAACTCAAACGTCCGTGACGTCAGCAAGATTTCATCGCTGATGTCATGTAGTTCCTTCTCCGCGAAGGCTCGTGGAAGAAAAAGGCGGATTCTGGTAAATCCGAGTTTTGAATTTTTGAGATTTGGGAAACGGAAGAATCAAGACAAAACGCCGACATTTCTCGGAAAAGAATGACGAAAGGTGGCAGAATGAAGTCTTAATCCTTCTTGGGGGCTACTGTCGGATATATACCAATTAGGGGTATGTCCGGCATTGGACTAAAGAGTCGGATTACCAGGGTGGCCTGTTGGTAATGGATCACAATCCATTAGGCAGCCCAGTAAGCTGATGCGTAGGAAGCCGGATTATAGAAGAATCCGGACCACGGCCCAAACAGGTGCGGCTTGGAGGAGAAGAAGGATTCCTTACTTTCCAAGTTAGATACTTTCTGTAGTCTTCTAGGTTTTCCTCTCTGTAAGCCCTAACCCGGTTATCTATATAAAGCCGTACGGGAGAGAAGGAAGACAGAGACAATTAGCTAGAAGCCAACTCGCCGAGAAGTTGATACTCACCGAGTTAGCGAAACCCTACTCACATTGTACTTTGTATACGTCAGGCTTTAGCCATGATTTAGTGAGATTGCAGGAGTAGGAACGCCGCCTAGGTGCGACGTACCAAACCTGGGTAAAACTTGGTGTTCTCTATTGTCGTACTACCACATCCCTCACGTCTCTACCCGTAGGCTCATGGCACCCCCGTCTATGATCCTTACTGCGATGTCTCGACAAAGGCGGTTGCTCGGATAGAAGAAGTTGAAGAGGATGATGATGATAAGGATTATGAGGACACATACAAGGGTGCTCACAGGTGCATTTCTCTTGCCATGCATGGCTATTGGAAAAGATGGGAAGCTCATAAGGCCGGTGCTCCTAGACCCCATAGGAAAAAGAACTACAAGAAGAAGGAGGAGCGGCCAAGGACATGCTACAATTGTGGAAGTTTAAATCACGTTGTCAAAGAGTGTCCCTTTGAGCCAAAAGAGGAAAATGAAGGCAAGCTTGTTCGAAAGGACAAGACCAAACCTCCACAAAACAAGAACCTCGCTAGAAGAGTTCCAAGGGCTCTATATGTTCAAAAAGGGGCCGTAGTGGAAACATATTATTCTGGAGATGATGGAGAAAATGTAGTCGTAGGTGTGGCCCACGTAGTCGTAGCTACGTCTTCCTCTTCATTAGTCTCTCTATTTGAATCCACCAACGAGAAGGCATCTATCCGACCTACATGTCTCATGGCAAAAGCCACCTCGGCAAAATCTTCCACCTCCAAGTCTATTGCATCTAGCTCTCCCTCATTATTGGATTGTGCTGAAAATATTGTTGATGAGGATGAGGAGTCTAAGGATCTAGGATCATGGTTGTATATCCTTGAAGGTGAGACCAAAGAAAAGGTAAAAGCCCTTTTGAGGCAACTTTATGGTGCTAACTCTCTTATAGATGACAAGGAAGAGATCATCGTGACCTTGGAAAGTTATGGTGGTGGTCATTGTAGCAATGACACAGAGCTTGTAGAAGCTCTTGAGAAATAGCAATCCATTAGAGCTTCTCTTGGGGAGAAACTATCCAGTCTAGAAGATAGTTATACCTTTGGAAAGAAACATTGAGAACTTACCCTACCAAGACCGCCATCTCCACCACAAGAATTCTCGAGCTTATTCACTTGGACCTTTTTGGTCCACTATCCTATGATAGTCTCGGAGGAAAGAAGTATTGCTTGGTGATCATGGATGACTACTCAAAATATTGTTGGGTGTATTTCTTCAAGAGGAAGAGTGAGACTCAAAAGAGAGTCATCGAGTTCATCACTTTGGTTGAGCGCCAACACAATGCTAGAATTATGGCAATCCGGAGTCATAATAGCTCGGAGTTCAAGAACTACACCGTTGAGGGTTTTCTTAGTGAAGAGGGCATTGCTCATCAAATTCCACTCCATATACGCCTCAACAAAATGGTGTATCGTAGAGGAAGAACTGTACCTTGATGGACGCGACTAGGACAATGATTGCGGTGTTCTCTTCTCCCTGTAATTTTTGGGCCGAAGCTGTCTCCTCTTCTTGTCATGCTACTAACCGGTTATATCTTCGCGAGATCTTAAACAAGACTCCCTATGAGATTCTCACGGGCAAGAAGTCGGACGTATATTACTTCAAAGTCTTTAGTTGCAAGTGTTTTATTCGCAAGAAAGGTAAACGGTTGTCAAAGTTTGAGACCAAATCATATGAGGGTATCTTTGTTGGTTATGCCACAAATGCCCACGCCTATAGACTCTACAAAAAGTCCACCAGACAAGTTGAAGAAGCTATAGATGTGGTATTTGATGAGGATAATGGCTCCCAAGGGGGCCGCATAGATCATGGTGTTGTAGGAGATGCAATTACTCCCATCGTCATAAGAAGAATGGGGATTGGTGAAATAATTCTCATTGAGGGTTACCGGATGACGGAGGGAGAAGGATTGTGCTCTACTTAAGTGGAGCCATTTACTACACCCACTGATTCACAAGCTACCCAACAAGATGCACCAAGACCTCAAGCTAATGAACAAGTCCAAGCTATCAACAAGGGCAAGATCAAGATCCTCCCATTGTTGAGAGAGCTCAACCAAGTGGCGATCCTTCACCAATTGATGATCAAGGCCAAGACCAAGATGGACATCACTCTGAGAAATAAGGTGATTCTCAAGCCATTCCAAGGAATCTTTGGAGGACATGCTAGCTCGTAGAGCAAAGAGAAGGATAGAAAATCTTGAGTGTGCGGGTCACACGGAAGACAAGATTCTTGGGCAAGTTCGTGGAAGGGTTGTCACTAGGAAACAATTGGAGGATTTTAGCAAAGCTCATGCTTTTGTCTCTTTCATTGAGCCCAAAAAAGTCTAATAAGCTCTCGAAGATCAAGATTGGCTTGAAGCCATGCATGATGAATTTAACAATTTCGAGGGAAAAAAGGTTTGGAAGTTAGTGCCAAAACCCAAGGATTGCAAGAATGCTATTGGTACCAAATGGGTGTTCAAGAACAAGCAGGAAAAAGATGGTTCATCATTCGCAACAAGGCGAGATAGGTGGATGTAACATCCCAAGTATGAAAACAACCCTAGAATGTTTGTTTCTTATTTTATTTATGTTTTGCATCATGGCATCTTAATCATTGCATTTGTATTCATTTGTTTGCATTTGTTTTCCCTTGTTTTCTATTTGAATTTTCAAATCAAATTCAAATATTTGTTTCATACTTGTGCTGTCACAATTTTCAAATAAAAATATTCAAATCAAAACATCATTTTGTTTCCATTAAAGTTGGAAGATCAAACCTTTAACTTGTTTAAGTTAAATAATCTAATTAATTCAAATTTCAGTCAAAATTCAATTGAAATACAAACAGCAACTAATTTTTCAAATTTTGAAAAACAATAGTTTGCAAATGGGTGCTTTCGTAAATGACAACTTATAAAAAATTAGCACAAAAATTTAAACCCCTAAATCCTTCCTTTTTCTCCCTTTTCCTTTTCAGCAAAAAAAATAAACAGAAAGAAAAAAATAAAAAAGAGACGCAGAGAGGGGAGAGACAGGTCAGTGGGCTGAGGCCCAGCCCACTAGCCCCTTACCTGTTCGCCCCCTCGTCCCTTACCTGTACGGCAGCTCATCCGAGCTGCCCACGTCGGCAACGGTGTCGATGGGACGGCCACGAGCTCCTCCCCTCCTCCTTATAGCTCGAGCCCGAGCTCTCCCTCTGCCCTAACCTCCTCTTCCACCTCTCTCCCTCGCAGCGCCGCCGATTTCTTCTCCTCCCTCTGCACCTCTCTCTCTCTGTCACCTCCACCGCACCACCACCTACTGAATCTCCGGTGTTCGCCGCCGTTACGATGCGCCACCGTCCAGGCTAGCAGCGGGAATCGACCCCCCACTGTTCCCTCTACCTCCTCGACACCGCAGCGAGCACGGGGAGGGCCTGCATCGCCGCCGCCGTCCACCTCCCTGTCGCCGCCGTCGACGACGACCTCCTCCTCCTTTTGCCTCTCCCCGGTGAGCACAGCGTCGCCTATCTCTCTCTTTCTCCTCTCTGTACGCCCGCGAGCACGCACACCTCCCTTGCACACGCACACAACACACACGAGCAGCACGGCGAGCAGTTCATCGCCGGCGGCCACCGCTCGTCGACAGGTTCAGACAACTGAATAAAATTCAGTTTAGTCAGTTAGCACACGCTAACTGAACCTTATTCTCCCCGCGCTCCTTCCTCTGTCAGTAAACGCGCAACAGCGCAGTGGCAGCAGCACTGCGCCACGCTCACGCGGTTGCGGGATCGATCCCTCACCTCGCGGGATAAAAATCCCACTTTTTGCACCGTGCCACGCGCGCATGTGGGTGGCCCACCTGTCTGTGGCTCTGCGAGCCCAGTCAGCATCCACCCGCGGCCACGCAGCGCACAGCTGGGCCCTGGCCCACGGCCAGTGACCCAGGGTGGCTCTGGGCGCGTAAGAAAAGCCCCAGGGGCCTGTCTGGAAATTATTTTTCGCAGCCAAGCCCCTGAATTAAAACCTAATGTTTTAAATTACAGTTTAGCCCACAATTTTCAAATTTGAATAACTTATGCATAACAAGTCCAAATAAAATAAATAAAATATGTTTTCCAACCCAAATTTAATTCTCTACCTGTTTACATCATTTGTTTTCTGTTTTGAACATTTCAAATTGTTTCAAAAATTCAAATTCAAACTACTAATTAAAATTTGGTTAATTTCATAACTAATTCAAATTTAATTTAAATGGCACATATAAAATATGTTTTCCATGCCAAATTGAACCACCTTTTCAAATATAAACTTTGTTTCATGTTTCGAATAATTAAAATTGGTTAAATAATTTAAACCTTGTTTAAATCATTTAATATTGCTAAATTCGTAACTTGGTCAAATAAAATTCTTTTTGAACATATAAAATATGTTTTCAAACCAGAAAAACCTAAACTTTTCAAATATGAATTTTATTTAATGTTTTGAACAAATAAAAATTCAAATAAATTCATACTTGAATTAAATCCATTTAAATCTTGTTTAAACTTGTTTAATTCATAAGTAATTCATTTTAATTCGTTTTCCAACAAATGAAACATGTTTTCCACCTAAAATTTTGTGTTCTTTCCAAATATTAACTTTGTTATCTATTTTGAAAAAATTAAAATTGGTGAAAACAACAAATGCTTGTGTAACTCATTTAAGAAGCCAAATTCCATAACTAATAACTAAAATTCCAAATTTGGTAAACCTCATTTCCATTTGAATCTATTCTTATTTCCTTATTGTTTTCATCATCCATGCATCATGGTAATCAACTTTCACATGATGGTTAATTGTAGATCAATTAATCCAACCTTAATTCATGTGCTTCCATATGCAATCCAAATTGCATATGGGTCCATTTAATTATGTTACCATGTCAACTAGCTTATTTTGATGCATCAGTTAAATTGCCATGCATCATCCCATGATTGTGCATTATGCCATGTTATTGATTGTTTGTCTCTCTGTGTTG
This sequence comes from Alopecurus myosuroides, assembly GCA_028641055.1. Lineage (NCBI taxonomy): Eukaryota > Viridiplantae > Streptophyta > Magnoliopsida > Poales > Poaceae > Alopecurus > Alopecurus myosuroides. The sequence continues at coordinate 314,917,689 of CM054060.1, read as the reverse complement.
TTTGTTTGCTTCTTCTCGAATAGACGACGACGTTGAGACAGACGAGGTTTACGATACTACTTCAGAGGAGTTAGCTCAGTACCAGGCTACTGAGTTTGTAGGCAAGTATTCACTCACATGAACCATTGTGTTCCTTTCCACACTGGATACCGATACTTTCCATTGTCTATTCTGCTAGCCTTATGAATCGTTGCTTGTGTTCCGAACCTATCACATGTTATCCTTTAACCCTGATATGGCCTCACCTCCACTCCTATAACCCCGTTGCTTCTGCCCGTGTCTTACTAGCATGCTTAGGGTTGTTTTTTTTTGCTCGAGTCTGCTGTCCGTTACTTTCTGATACCATATCTATTATGTTCTGGGGCTCGATGTTAAACAATCAACCTGTTAATGTTATGGGTAATAATAATTTGATGATAAGGCACCGGCAGGAGGCCCGGCGTGGTTTTGAGGCCTGCTAGTGTCGACCCTAATTAGGAAAAGGGTCTTGTCTACTGATCCATGATGAGCGCACTAACCGCACGTGGGAAGCGTGTATGGGCGCCCCCCTCAATTTGATTCGATTCGCATCTCGTCCAAATCGCCACACTTAGTTCGGGCTTTCCATTTGATGCAGGCATATGCAGGTACGAACCCGAGGCCAGAGTGGAACTTTTGTAGTCGGCATTTAGGGCGGCGTGGTCTTCCAGTGCTATGAGGGTCCCCCTTTTCTTCGCGGGGGCTCGATTAGCCGTGCACGCACAGCACGTGGTTCTTTGGGCTTGATGCGAAGAAGAGTTGAGTTGTGTTGAGTGCCCCGCTTGGTGGAAGGCATTCCATCTGGCGGGTTATTCTTACGTGTACGGCCAAATTGGTGCATCCCTGCAGGGTTAAATCTTCTCGAGAAGCCGTGTTTTCCGCGGTTATGGTTGACTTGGTGAAAGTACTGGCTAACAAGTACTCAGACAACTTACACCTAACTATAATAACTTGACTAGTAACATAGATTACTTCCACCATAAGAATGATGTCACCTTAATCCGACTGTGTGAGTTATCCTCGGATTGCTTCTTTGGATAAGGGGCGAGATCCAGGATGGGTTTGTCTGAGGTTAGTTGGTAAGTGGTTACGATACGCTATCTTATCTTATTTCTGTTAGCCGGAAGTTGTAGCAAGTCTCTGTAGTTGGTTAGAGCAGCCCGCTGCCGCATCTTTTATATCACCTATTCTTCCGTTCAACCCAAAGCATCTGTGCTTGGTGTTGACGGGTACACTTTGGTATCTTGTGAGTCTTGCTTGCCAGTACTTGTCTGTACTGACCCCTTTGGGGCTGTGGTTTCCGCAGACTACGTTTCCGAGGATCCCCATGGTGGCTACTACGTGGAGTATGACGAGGTTGTTGACGAGTAGATAGCGGACCCGGGCAGGAACCGAGACTTCGTGGATGGGCTCCGTTTCCTTTTCATTCCCGGCCTCTTAGGCCTATTTGGATTTGTCTGTACTCAGACACTTTGGATGCTTCCGCTGTGATGTAATGATGAATTGTTGGGACATGTGTCCTCTGGATGATTGTATTTTCTATCTCTGCTCTAATGAGAGCTATTTGCAACTTATTTCTATTTCATTGTGTCTTAGAGATCTGTTGTGCTATCATTTTGTTAAACGCCGTTGGCGTACCATGTGTGTATGGTATGAAGTACGTCAATGGTAGTATCCCGATCTCTATGGGATGGTTTACATCGACGGTGGATAGTAGATATTGGTTGTCACACTATATGTGTTGGCCTACTCGTAAGAGGTGCGGGTGCAGGTAGGCCCCGTAATCCAATCATCTACTATTCAACGGCCCGATGAGTATCCTATAGAAGTCCGGGTGCGACAAATGGTATCAGAGCCTGTCTGCCTGTAGGATCCCTTCTACTGGTCGCAGTTGAGTCTAGAAACTATTTTGTAGCTATATAGGAAAAAATGAAACGTGAGAGTAGGAATTCTGTTCTTTTATTTCTTTCCCCACCCACCCTCCCTTTTTTGGTAAGGAAGTGCAACGTTGTTTTTCCCTTCTCATCTAAACTTTCAAGTTAGGTTTTCACGTATCCTGGTTTCTCTAGGATGGTTATATCTACTAGACCATAGGAATGGAGGTGGTTGTGACATGATTTATCATGTTGCCTACTCACGATTGAGAACGGAGGCGTGTAAGCCCCGGAAGCAGATCCTCTATTCCTTAAGCAGTAGATATTGATCCTTTAGAAGCCCGGATGGGTTTTCTGTAGTACCTCAGGAGTGTTTTGGTCTCGTGTTTCCCGAATGTTGCTTCGATATCCTGTTCTTCTCAACATCCTTTTCGTCCGTTGAAACCTTGTTGTTGCTTGCCACTTCAGTTCTTCTACCGGCGTCTAATCAAAACTTCCCCGATCATCTGCAGATGGATCTCAGGTTATACCCGCAGGTGGTTCGTATGACTCGTAGCGAAAGCACTGCCGGTTATCCGGAGATGCTGAGAGACATGGTCACTTATCTGGGGTTCCATTGGGCACCAGAGTACCAGGTCTACGAGCAGCAGCGAGAGTTTGAGCAGACCTACTACCAGGCTATCGTCTATATTCTGTCAGATGATGGCATGAGCTTAGTTCACCGCTACGAGGCAGTGGGTTCCACAGTGGATATGGCTGTGCAGCAGGCAGCTTATGTGAGTCTCACCGTCCTTCGTGCTGACTACTGGGGATTTGACGATTCTATCTATCGCCACATCCCCCGTGGTTACATCACTTCGGAGGGAGCTCACTTCACTCTCTATGATAACTTGGATGTCTACGAGCATGATAACTCCAGGCTGCACACCACCGCTCAGTTTGTGAGACACAGCGACGCAGTTGCCACCACACTATCTCAGGAGTTGGTTTCAGTCAGAGAGCAGCTTCACCTTGCTTTGACTCGTCTGGCGACTTACACCACAGACTTTGTTGGAGACGAGCGCTTTGCATGTTTTGATCAGCCAGTTGGGCGTCGTCTGCCAGATGCTGGAGGTTACGAGCCGATCAGAGGTCCACTCCTTAACCTCGGTGTTGGTTATACTGGGATTCCCTGCTTTGGAGCACAGGGAGTCGACGCTATGTACTTCACCACATCTAGAGTCGCTCTCAGAGCACGTCCGATCTACGTGGACTGTCGTTCTACCTACTTTCGTGGGCGTGCTCCTCATCGTACCTCTCGCCGTACTCCTAGCCGCCGTCCTGCGTGATGAGCATGGGAGTACCGATGTATCCATTCTTAGCTATGTTTAGTTATCCTTTGGCATTCGAACCATTTACGGTGTGTTGGATATTCTGATGTATTTGAACATGTGATGATGTACCTGTTGGTTATCCATTCATGCGTCGGAATAATCTCTCTTTCGGTTGCCAAGTCTATCCTTTTCTATTGTTGTGCTAAAATGCATTTCCATTCAGGATGCCGCCAACAAGGAACAACCCGCCTGAACCACCGCCAATCGCGGAGCTGTTGACTCAGATGACCCAAGTCATGACGCAGATGGCCCAGTTTCAGGCTAATCAGCACATCAACCAGACTGCTCCACGAGTCAGCATCAAGGAGTTTCTCAGTCTGGGCCCAAGAGCTTTCGTGGCCACACGCGAGCCTCTGGACGCTGATGACTGGATCCGTGAGATAGCCAGGGCTCTGGAGATTGCACACGTAGCTGAGGAAGACAAGGTCAAGTATGCCTCCTATCTGCTGAAGGGTCAGGCAGCTTCTTGGTGGGAAAACTACCAGGCCATGAGAGCTGGCATGCCAATCACCTGGGGTTGTTTCAAGGAAGCCTTCCTGAAGCACCACATTCCAGATGGTCTCATGGAAAGGATGCGTGAAGAGTTTTGCTCTCTCAAGCAAGGCAAGCTGGACGTCATCAGCTATCAGAGTGAGTTCAATCGCCTCGCTCTGTACGCTGGAGATGAGGTGTCCACCGAAGCTAAGAAGATGGCAAGGTTCCGCAGGGGTTTTAACCCGGAACTCAAGTATGCCCTCACCAATGTCAAGGCCAACAACTTCGAGGATCTCGTTAACACCACGCTCAATGAAGAAAATGGGCGCAAGGCGTTCGAGGAGTCTCGCAAGCACTCGCGTGAGGGTGGTTCCTCCTCCAACATGACCACCCCTACGCAGAAGCGCCGGATCTGGGTGCCAAATGGTGCTGTCACTCGGGCTCCATATGCCCAAGCTTCTCCAGGCTTCGCTCCCCGCCCACCCAACCCTGCTCAGATGCATGATCAGAGGGATTCAATGGGGCAGCCAAGGCCAGGACCTCCTCGTGTCGTCACATGCTTCAAGTGCAAGTAGACGGGACACTACGCCGACAAGTGCACGCAGAGGCAGCTACCTCCACCACCACCTCGCCCTAACACCAACCAGGCAATGGTGCGCGCTCCCCCGCCTAAGGCCTTCAACTCCAACAGGCCTGTCGGGAGGACCGCAAGGGTGAATCATGTCAAGATCGACAAAGCTGAGGAAGCTGCTGACGTCGTTCTCGGTACATTTCCCGTAAACTCTAATGCAGCTAAAGTGTTGTTTGATACCGGAGCATCACATTCTTTCGTGTCAAAGATCTTTGCGACAACAATTAAATTCCCTTTTGTTGGTTTGGGTTCCCCGCTAGTGGTCAACTCCCCTGAAGCAACTATGCAAACGCCTAAGATCAGTCACAAAAATCAAATTCTAATTGGAGGCCACATATTCCTTGCTTCTCTCATATTGCTTGGCAGTTCTGACATTGATGTCATTCTTGGTATGGATTGGATGAAGGCTAATAAAGCTAGAATTGATTGTGCTCAAAAATCAATAACTCTGTCCCACCCGTATGGCCAGATAGTCTATTCTCCAAATGAATCAAGTTCTATTCAGCTATGCAACCTCGATGCAAAACCTCTACCTTCACTTGAAAATGTTCCGGTGGTTTGCGAATTCCTTGACGTCTTTCCAGAAGAGTTGCCAGGAATGTGTCACATCCCAATTTTGGAATACCTGATAACACAGTTGTTTTGCTAATTGCTTGACAATTAAACTTTGGTTGTATTTGTTTGAGTGCAACTAAACAAACTAATTATATAAACTTACATGGCTAAGAAATTGAAAACAAAATATTCAACATATTGTTCCAATGACCTTGGCAATATTTTATAAAGTAAATATTGATCAAAGAGTTTTCCAAAAACTATCTTATGAAACTCACACTTGATGAATATTATTCCAAGACCTAAATTAAGAAAGAAGAAACACTTAATAAATTTCCCTAAAAGATTATCAGGAAAAAGAGGCATTCTTAGATGCTTCACCAAAATATTATCAAATGTTTTTCCAACCTTGCAAGCTTAAAAACAAAATTATTGGAGAGCATTGACTTTCTATCCTTAGTCACATAAATATTTTGGCAAAGCATTGTTAAAGAAAAGCCAAGTGCCTTATTAAATTGAATTTCCAATATTTTTAGAAACAGAAAACTAAAACAAGTTACTATTGGAAACTTTATTCAAATGAGCTGAAATTAATACCATTGCTTCCTTATAAATAATAAGGAACACGCACAAGAGGAGACCAAAAATTGAATCCATTAAAGCCCTGAAAACATGAATTTTCTCCACTGAAACAATTGGAATTTCGAACAAGTTTGTTCTACAAACTTTTTCAAAATGCCATGAAATAAATACCACATTATCTATATCATAAATAAGGATGAAAACCAAAAAGGGCACAAGTTTTTGAATTGTTTAAGTTGCCAAAAAACCCCTGTTTTCTAGATAGCACCTTTTTGAAATTTGAACAAGTTTGTTCTATGAAGTAACTCTAAATGACTTGAATTCTTTACCACATAAGGAACACATCAAATAAGGAATGTGTGCCTAAAATTATCATTTTTGGAAGCTCCTAAGTAGGTTAATAAATTCAATGTCCATTTATGTAAGAATTCAAATTTGAACAACTTTGAATTATAAAGTTTCTCCAATTGAGCCAATTGTCACATATGTTGTGAATCCATACTAATAAGAATTTTGGGCAAAAGTATTTCAATTTTTGACTTTGTTATATTGGTGAAAACAACATTTTCCAGAGAGGGAAAAGAGAGAAAAGGACCTACTTGTAAAATACCAGGGACCAAAATGTGAGCTGAGTCATTGTGTCCTTCTTCTTCCTGTAGCTCCAGTAGAGGGAATGGAAGCCCATGATTCCATTGCTTCGAAGGGAAGCCCTCTAGGTGATTAAAACCCCATGTGCACCTCTTACCTGCCCCCTCTCTCTCCCCCTTGAGTTCACTCCCTCTCTCTCTATTTTTTTTGCAAACCCTAACCCTAGGCCGAATCAGCTCGCCGTCGATTTGGCCGCAGACGAGCTCGCCGCCGGCCACCGTGGTCCCCATCATCTCCCCCTCGTCGTGCTGAGCGTCCTGGCCAAAGGAATCGCGGCGGGAGCCCGCGTGGTGGCCGCGCCATCCGCTTTCCTCTCCGAGCCCGGCGGAGCTCCGGCGAGGCATTGCCGCCGACTCAATCCTCCTCCTCCCTCTCCGAGTACTCCATGACGTTCTAGGTGAGCAGGCGCTCCTCGCCATCACGTTTCCCCTCTCCCTCTCCCCTTATTTCTTGCCGTGTCGCGCTCACCATCCAGCCGCCGTGCGCCGTTCGTCGCCGGCCGCCCTTCGTTAGCTCCCCGGAAGCGAGACCACCACCGTTTGGTAGCACACGTTGAGAGGAGCGAGTTGATGTTTTCAATTTGCGAAGCGGTAGACGATTTCGACCGTATTTGGTTCGTCGGAGTTGTCCCGCCGGCAGGTGACATCGCCGTGGCGTCACGCTGGCGTCACCGCCCCCTTGACCGCGCGCTAGCAGTTGAACCTGCGGGTGGGGCCGCGCTTGCCTGCATGGCAGCCCCCAGGGCGTCCTGGCCCGCGGATCAGCGTCAGAAGCTAGATGCCGCCGCGGTAGGAATCGTTCTGGCCGGCCCATCTGTGGATCTGGCCCAGGACACATTTGTTTTTCCTTTTATTTTTCACAGATTGATACCTGTTCACTTTTGGCTCTAATAGGCAACCTAAAAAATTATTTTGACCAAGCCAAAAATCACAGTTGTACATAAACTAAATCTACACCACCTCCAACTTGTAGATCTACATTTGGGTGAACAGTTTTGAAATGAAAAATGATTTGGCAAAAGATACCAGAAACACCAAAATGAGCACTATTTTAATTTCACAACTCAGAATGAAGTGAGGCAAATTGCATTGGAAAGAACTTGTAATTTCCTAATAGTAACAATTAACCTTGCTTCCATATTCATTGTATTTTTGAAATGGCATGTAATTTGGTAAAACACCAGAGAGCACTTTGGTGATTTTTATAAAATTATTAAAAATGATTTTTGATGCAAACTTAACTGGATGGTTTTGTATATGTTTAGGGCTATCTAAAACTAGAAGGGTTTAATTTTTAGAGCATCCTAGAAAATTTGGTGGACAGATCCTTGTTTCACCTATTTCTGCCATTTTTGCATTTTAGGAAATTAATTTGAGTGAATATATTTTTGTGTTGCAATATTGTTTTCTAGCATGTACAAGTTGTGTGAACTTGTTTTATAAGTGTTACTTATCTATTTTAGCATGTTAGATTGTGTGGACTTGAGTGGAGAAGAAATAGGATTTTTGTTATTAACATATGATTATTCTCTAGTTAATATTTGCATAGCATTTTTGAGTGTTAACTTTATGTGCAAACACTTGGATTGTTGATTGGATCCAGTACCATGTTGGTACTTATTTTGTGTTGTTATCACCTCTGCTATATTGCATTTGAATTGGTAGAAAAGCATGAGTAGCTTTGTCATGGCTATGAGAATGTTATGGAAAAATTCCCTCATGTGTGGAATTTTTGACATAAACATTTGTGGTGGTGTAGCCACATATTTTTGGGTTGTTCTCATAGGACCAGTAGCATTTTGATTATGTTTTTATGAGTACTTGACCCCTAGATGTTTCACTTGTGTGAAAATAATAGCATGAGTAGCATTGCCTTGCTTATTTTAACATCCTATTATTTTCTACTAGTATGGTTATTGCACTAGGTGCTAGTTTAGTCTTTTGTTAATTTTTAGCAAGCATGACCAGAGGCTTTGTGACCTCTTAATGCTTTGTTATGCTAGTGGAACACCCACTGGTTTCATTGCATTTTTGGTGGAAACATTATTTCACCCACACTAGATGTGTTTCTTTTATATAGTTCTATAACTAATGAGTGTCTAGTATTTTTGCTTTGGGAATTTTTGTGCTAAATGAAAATGGGTATGCTTATGTTTGTAAGTGGTTGTAATCATGTGTGGCTTGCTAGAAAAAATCCATTCTTGGAGTGTTGTTTGATTCCTATGGTAATGCCCCTTTTTATTACCACTAGTATGTAGGAGTTGCCCTGCAAATTGATGCCTTGTTTTATCAAATGGGATTTTTTTATATAGCAAGTATAGATGTTTTTCACTACTGTTTTTATGACATGGACCCTCTGGTTGTATTTCAATTACATGATTGAAATGCATCCATTGATTCTTCATGTTTGAGTAGCAGTAGTTTCCTTAGCAGTTTTTGTATTGAATTATTTTTCCTGCCAACTTGTGTTTGGTGGATATTTATGTAGCCTTGCATAAGGACATGTTTTCATTTACCATTGTGATAACATGGTTCCTTGTTTGCATTTTAGTATTTTACTTGTTATGCATGCTTGCATAGAAAACTTTTAGTAGAAACATGTCAATAGGATTCCTCCTTTTAGTCATTGTTTCTATTGTTCTCACTACGAGAAATTGTGTGTTTTTGTGATGAGTCTATTACCTTGTTACACTTGTGTAGGATCACTGATTTGTAAAAGTAACTTTTGCAAATCATGTGTTCTATTTATTCTTGAGGTGAATTTAGGCTCAGTAGCATAGCTACCTTTTTCTTTTTGTGGTTTGGTTGATAGACCCATTGCCATGATTATTGTTGTGCATGTTTTGTATACTCTTAGTAGTCTCACCCTTGTGAAACTAAGTTTATTTTGGGTTTATTAATATCTTGGTATGAGAGTGGCACACCCACTGAATCCATGATATTAAGGTTGTGAGATAGTTTCCTCCAACCTTGAGCTGTTTTATTAAATGTTATTTCTGCCTAGTATTTTTGTTTGATTGTTTGCCTCCATTATAATTGTGTGATTAGTTATTATTAGATTTCCTTGCTGTATATATTGTTATGTATGGTTGCTTGCCTTGATTGGTTCTGAAAGTGTGTCCTTAATTCTATTTACGACGTTAGAAAACGAAGAGGAAGGAAGTGTCAGGAAGCTCTCTTTCAAGTTCCAGTCACTCCAAAACCAGGGACACAAGGAGATACCAGGCAAGCCATCCTGATTGCTTGCTGATACAATACTTACCATTATATATCATGCATGTTTTACCTCTGAAGTTTTACAAAAACTTGATTATCAAAACTATTTTTGATGTGGCTATTACTACTATACTAGTATATAGGTTACTATTATGCCAGTAGTTAAACTTGGTAATACCAAGCCCATAGGCCACCATATGGTATTTATTACCATCAAATATACTAGTCCCTAAGTGGACACCCTAAAATTGTGATTCTACAAAACAAAGGCTTTACGGAAAAACCCGGAGAAAAGGCGGATCCTTGTTCTCCGGAGGAATGTGGAAGTGGTCATTTTTGAGAAAGTGGTGTTTTCAAAAATGACACATAACCTAGTCTTCGTCGGACAACCTTTACCGTACTGCCACCCAACCCCAACATGGGCACGGGGCTTAACTGGAAGTTTGTCCTTGTTAGTGTGTGTTCTATCTCAAACGCTATAAGGGACAGAATCCCTTGAACCGAATGTTGTCAAGAGTTGAGACATAAAAAGTGTGGGATTGAGTTTTCCCTCCGGTCGCATCAGTTGAGGCATCCCGGCTGGCAGGGATTAGCCCGGTGCCGGGGGTGACCGGTAAAACTCAACTGAGAGATAGACACATTCTAGCTTGAACATAGTGGATGGTTATGATCAGATACCTGATGTTTACATACTGTTGTTACAGTCCGTGATTGTTCACGGGAGGTGTACTGGATCTGGTGGATGTGTACACCTCTGCAGAGTATAACTTTTTCGAAGAAGCCGAGTCCTCGGATATGGACAGTTGAATGGCCATGTAGCTAGCATTGTGTCAATGTTTTCAAAAGAGGAGTTTTTGAAAAGGGAATTTGTGAAAGGAAGTGTTGAACTTGTGAAGTTCGGAAAGGAATGAAAACGTATATCGTGGAGGTATCGTCGATGATGAAAAGCCAGATGATGTTATACAAAACAAAATGTTTTGCAAATAAAACCTTTTCTACTCTAAGCAAGAATTCTGGAAACTGATTCCAAGAAGTTTTGCAAAGAGAAAATATTCTTTAACAAAGCTTTACAAAACTCTTGTACATGTGATATCTACAAGAGAAATAAAACTATATTATTTTGTTTTCTTCTGAAGTATCTTCTTCAACGAAGATACATATTAACCTGACTGCAACTGTGGTGTCATCATATATGAACACCATTGGTAGTGGACCCTATGTATAGCCTACCTAATCCACCATATAAGCATATTTGCATGTTGGTAAGTGATATGATGGATGTCTTGCTGAGTACATTCAAACGTACTCATTATGGTTTCGCCCCTGGTATCTACTTATCAGACTTTGAGAAGGAGCATCCGAAGGATTTCTATGAAGAGAAGTACGGAGCTGACGGCTTTGCGAACTAGGATCGTCTCCGGGTCAGCAGCCTGTAGGTTAAGGCGTGACTTGGGCTCAACTACGTTGTGTTTTATTTGTCTTCCGCTGTGTTTGTTAAGTTGCCTGCCCTTTTGGAAGTTGCGTTAAACCTGATCATGTGATCATTTGTGTAATACCTTTATGTATTCGTGTAATGGATGATGTATTTCTGTGTGCCAACTTTGTATGTTGTTCACGACTGATCTTTCTGGGATCGTGAATGTATGCATACATAGGGTTTCAGACTGCCGGTCTGGGGTCCTTACAGAGTTGGTATCAGAGCCATCCTGACCTTAGGAGACCTTAGTTAGCATGGACGTCAGATAGGAAAGAAAAGTATTTTTGAGTAAAAACCTATTTACTATCTAAATTATTTTTATCTAAGGGAATTTTAGTACATTTTCCCTCCTTATTATCTTTCCAAAAGATTCAAAAGGCATATCTCTCTCGGTTAAGAGTTTATTTCTTACTTGTTTGCAACTGCTCCGCTCTGTTTTTGAAACATCTCTCATTTTTGAAGTTTTCTGTCCAGAAAATTGTTGGGGTTTCAAAAACAGATTGTTGCATAGTCTTAACTCTTTGAGTTAAAAGTTTTATCAAAACTTTACTTCTAGTATCTTGTTTCCATCCAAAAACTTGTATACTTGCCGATGTCCCGAGAAGACCAAAATAATTGCCTAGCTCTACAGTGATGATGGTCAGAAGTAGATATAGTTTTTCAGCCACTTCTAGGATTTTGGATTAGTCTAGTTTGGAGTAATTTAGCGATGAACCCATGAGTAGTCTCCCCCGACGTAGCTCCAATGGAGTCTTGTTTGTGTGTTATGGCTTGCTTATGTGTGTCCGTAGGACTTTGTGCTATTGTGTGGTGTAGAATTTGGTTCATCTAGGCTTCTATGTGTCTGTGGGGTGCTCAAGTTTTGCAAATTTGTGATTGCCCCGCTCTTGTTTTTGAATCGCCTCCTGTTAAATTTTTGCAAGCAAAAATGTTTGTATAGCATTCAAAAACAAGAATTTGTTGCTTAGACTTATACTTGTCTTCGCTTCGAAATGCCACCCGTCGTGAACCACCCCCATCTCCCCCACCATAAATAAAAGCACCATTGGGCCTTATAATAGATGTAACAACCAAGTATGAAAACCCTTAGTTGTTTTACTTATTTGTTTAATTTATGCAATGCATCATGGCATCATACTCATTTTATTTTTCTGTTGCATTGTTTTCATAATGGATCAAACCTTGTTTTCACACTTGTCTGTTACAATCTTTTCAAACAAAGAATTGCAAAACAAAACCTTTCCTTGTTTTCCAAATAATTCAATTAATGTTCAATTCTCAAGGTGTTGGTTTTAATCAAACCAATATTTCAATCAATTAATTCCATCAATGTTTCCCAAACCATCTTTAAAATTCCAAACCAAGTTCAAATCAGTACCTATTTGAACCCATCAAAGTTCACCACACTTGTGATCTTAAAAGTCATTTTAAACCTAGGGGTAACCCTATTCAAATGCATGTTTTTATTAATGGGTTAATAATATTAAAAATTCCTCTAAATTTGGGTTCAATACCAACTACCATTTTAAAACTCAATTTTTGAAATCCAAAGTTGGAATATGGTTTCTAATTACTTAAAAAGCTTAACTAAATTTTTCTGGATTTTTCTTTAACCAAAACCTTAACAAATCATTCCACAAACTGTTTCAGCAAAAAAAAAAAAAACAGAGAAAAATAAAAAAGCAGCTAAACTGCAGCGCGCGCATCGGATAACCAGCCCAGCCCACTAGGCCTACGCGCGCGCGCCAGCCAGCCCGCCTAAACCCCCGATACCGTTTCGATTGCACCAAGATGCGTGCCGTCCTTCTTTTAGAAGTACGGCAGAACATCTGCCGGCGCCACCGCGGCCCCCGAGCGACTCCGGCGGCCACCACGCAACCCTAGCGCCTATAAGTAGCTCCCTAGGGCTGCGCCGTCAACCCTAAGTCGCTAGGGTTCCTTTCCCCTCTCGCCCGCCGTCGATCGTTTCCTCCCCGACGCCAATTCCTTCTCTGCAGCAACCTCGCCGGCGACAGCTCTGAATCTCTCCATGGCGCCGCCTCGTTCCTCTCCAACCTAGCTACCACCCCCCTGCAATCGTTTCCCCACCTTCTCCTCTACCCCTTGGACACCAGAAGGAACCAAGGTGAGCATCAGATCGACGCCGCGTTTCCCTTCCTCCTCCGGCCACCGTGCGCCATGATCTGAACCTGCCGTTCGCACCGTCGTTGCAGGGTTCCTCGTCTCCGTTCGCTTGCTGGAACCGCACCTACTCCTCCTCCTCTACGCAGCTGACACCAGAGAGAGCCAGGGGTACATCCACGTCGACGGCGCCGTCTACTTCCCCGTCGTCAGCCCGCCGTCAGCAACTCGTCACCTTCAGCCCCTGCTCCTCGACCACGGTGGTGAGCAACCTTTTGCTCCTCCTCCCTTCTCTGCATCCGTGCGTCGATCTGTGGTGTCCACGCAAGCTTTCGTTTCGAGCACCGCCGTGGATCAGCTCCGGCGACGTCGGTTCTGTCAGTCTGTCGAGGAAGCGTACGTTCTTCAGTTAAGTTCAGTTAACCTCGCGAAGCAACGATATCCTCACAGCGTCGCTTCCTCTGTCAACTGAACGCGAACACCGCAGTGGTACTGAACCTTTGCGCGCAGCGCCAGGGCACGGGTTCGAGCCCGCACGCCCCACTTTTTTGTGGAATTGTTTCCACTGCTCCTGGCCCACTGTCAGCGACCCCGTGGCCACGCCAGCGCTTGCGCAGTGCCACGCTGTCACTGGCCCACTGCGCAGTGGCAGGGGGTAGCTTGAGGCTGAGTAACAAACGTTTTTTCTGCGCAATTCAAAAATCCCAAATTTCTTTTAATAAACAGAATTAAACCCAAACTTTGAAATTCAATAACTTTCATTTTATAAATCCAAAAAATGCAAACTTTATATGTTTTCCTATCCAAATTTCATAATCTTTCCAAATATTAAATTTGTGTTCTGTTTTGAGTTTTCAAAATTCATTTAAATTTCAAATTTGAATAATTCAAATGCAAATTGAAATAATTCATAACTAATTCATACTGTTTTCAAATAATTCAAATAAAATATGTTTTTCACACCTTTTTGAATGTGCTATTCAAATATAAAATTTGTTCTATTGTTTGAATAATTTAAATTGCCTAAATAATTTAATACTTGTTTAATTCAAATAAAATTGATAAAATCATAACTTGCTTAATATAAAATATTTTTGAACATGCAAATTATGTTTTCAAAACACCAAAGTGTGAACTTTTCAAATGTGAATTTGAATTTATGGTTTGAACAAATAAAATTCAATTAATATTTAAGCTTGTTTTAAATTCAATTAAAACTTGTTTAATATTGTTTAATTCATAATTAATTAATCCTAAGTCCAATTTCAAAATGTGAAACATGTAATCCAACTAAAATTTGATAACCTTTTCAAATATCAATTTTGTTATTTGTTTTGCACCCTTTAACTTGATGAAAACAACAACTACTTGTTTAACATCATTAAGTAGCCAATAATTTCCAAAACTTAATAATTGTTTTTCTTAACTTGTTAACCCTCATTACAATTGCAATTAATATTGTTATTTTGTTGTTATCTTGCTATCACCATCATACATGCATCATGATAACAACTCTCACCTAATAACTAGTTGTAAACCATTTGTTCCACTTATTTTCAATGGATCCTTTTCCATATGCAACCCTTGCATATGGGTCCATTTAATTTGTGCTATCTTGTTAGTCAATTTATTTTGAGGCACCCATTAAATTGTCATGCATCATGTTGACTGTGCACAATGCCATGAACATGATTGTTTACCTTCCTGTTTTGTTTGTTTGCTTCTTCTCGAATAGACGACGACGTTGAGGCAGACGACCTTTACAGCACCCCTTCTGAGGATCTAGCTCAGTACCCGGCTGATCAGTTTGCAGGCAAGTTATCACTCACATGAACCATCGTGTTCCTTTCAACCCTGGTTACCGATACTTTCCGTTGTCTATACTTGCTAGCCTTAGTGGTAGATGTTTCTGTTACGAACCTATCACATGAATCCTTTAACCCATGATATTGCCTCATCACCCCTCCTACAACCCCTTGATTGAGCCGGTGTCTTTCTAGCATGCTTAGGTTGTTATGCTCGAGTCTGTTACCCGTTACTTTCAGTTACTATATCCTTGTTATGTTCTGGGGGCTCGATGTTTAATCAATCAATCAATCGTGTTAATGTTATTACTGTTAATAATAATCTGATGATAAGGCACCGGCAGGAGGCCCATGAGAGGTTTTGAGGCCTGCTAGTGTCGACCCTAATAGGAAAAGGGTCTTGTCTACTGATCCATGATGAGCGCACTACCCGCATGTGGGAAGCGAGTATGGGCGCCCCCCTCAATTTGATTCGATTCGCATCTCGTCCAAATCATCTCATTTAGTTCGTGCTTTCTATTTGCCGCATGCATGTTTTTGCGAGCCCAGCGCAGGGTGGAACTTTTGTAGTCGGCATATAGGGGGACACGGTCTTAGAGTGCTATGAGGGTCCCTTTTCTTCAGGGCTTGATTAGCCGTGCGCCCAAGGTGCTTTGGGCTTGATGCGGAGAAGAGTTGAATTGTGTTGAGTGCCCCGCTTGGTGGGAGGCATCCCATCCGGCGGGTTATTCATACGTGTACGGCCAAATTGGTGCAACCCTGCAGGGATAATCTTCTCGAGAAGCCGTGTTTTCCGCGGTTATGGATTACTTGGTGAAAGTACTGGCTAACAAGTACTCAGGACAACTTCAACTTAATGATCAATCATGTTTCACCCTATGATTAATAACTTGACTAGTAATAGGTTATTCACACAAATAACTTGATTCATCTTAATCCAACGGTGTGAGTTATCCTCGGATTGCTTCTTTGGATAAGGGGCGAGATCCAGGATGGGTTTGGTTGAAGTTATCTTTCGGTTGGTTACAATCCTCGATCTTATCTTTTCTGTTAGCCGGAACTTGTAGTTATCTTCTGTAGTTGGTTAGAGCAGCCAGCAGCAACTTTCATATACCTCCCCTTCTTTCCGTTGAACCGAGTCATCTGTGCTTGTGTTGACGGGCTATACTTTGGTGAATTGTGAGTCTTGCTTGCCAGTACTTGGATGTACTGACCCCGTTGGGGCTGTGGTTTACGCAGACTACGACTACGGCTACGATGACCACCAGGATGGCTACTTTGTGGAGTTCGACGAGACTGCAGACGAGTAGTTAGCTGGACCAGGGCAGGATCCAGAACCTACGTGGATGGGCTTCGTCTTCTTTATTTTCTCCGGCTTCTTAAGCCTGTTGGATTTGTCTGTACCCAGACACCTTTGATTGCTTCCGCTGTTGTAATGGATGATATGTTGGGACATGTGTCCTCTGGATGATTGTATTCGCTATTTCTGCCTTAGTGAAGGCCAGTTGCAACTTTATTTCTATCTTTTGTGTCGTAGAGATATGTTGTGATCATCATTCGTTCAAAGCTGTTGACGTACAGTGCGTGATTGATATGAAGTACGTCGACAGTAGTGCCTGTGACTCCTAATGGATAGTTTACATCGACGGTGGAATAGTAGGGCTTGTGTTGTCGCGCATAAGCGCAGGCCTACCAGGAAGCTGGGACGTGGGAGCAGTTATGCCCCATAATCCAAGCACCTACTATCCAGTTCGTACGATGAGTATCCCTTAGAAGCCAGGGTGCGACAAATGGTATCAGAGCCTGTCTGCCTGTAGGATCCCTTTTTACTGGTCGCAGTTGAGTCTACAAACTATTTTGTAGCTATACAGGAAAAATGAAACGTGAGAGTAGGAATTCTGCCATTTTTCTTCTTTCCCCACCCACCCACCCTTTTCTGGTAAGGAAGTGCAACGTTGTTTTCTGTTCTCACCTAAACTTTCAAGTTAGGATTTCACGTGTTTTGGGTTCTCTGTAGTACCTCAGGACTTTTGGTCTCGTTTTCCCGATGTTGCTTCGATATCATGTTCTTTTCAACATCCTTTTCGTCCGTTGAACCTTGTTGTTGTTTTCCACATCCTTTTTCATCTACCGGAGTCTAATCAAAACCTTCCAAATCATCTGCAGATGGGTCTCAGCTACTACCCGCAGGTGGTTCGCATGACTCGCTGTGAGAGCACCGCCGGTTTTCCGGAGATGCTGAGAGACATGGTTACCTATCTGGGGTTCCGTTGGGCACCAGAGTACCAGGTCTACGAGCACCAGCGCGAGTTCGACCAGACTTTCTACCGGGCCATCGTCTACATTCTGTCGGATGATGGCAGGAGCATTGCCCACCGCTACGAGGCAGTAGGTTCCACAGTGGATATGGCCGTGCAGCAGGCAGCGTACGTGAGTCTCACCGTTCTCCGTGCTGACTACTGGGGGTTTGATGATTCCATCTATCGTCACATCCCCCGTGGTTACATCACGGCAGCGGGAGTTCACTTCACTCTCCACCGCAACCTGGATACCTACGAGGATGATAGCTCCAGGCTGCACACCACTGCCCAGTTCGTGTGGCACAGTGACGCAGTTGCTTCCGCACTCTCTCAGGAGTTAGCCTCAGTCAGGGAGCAGCTCTATCTGGCTTTGACTTGTCTGGCGACGTACACCACAGACTTCGTTGGAGACGAGCGCTTTGCACGTTTCCAGCAGACACTGGGTTTTCCTCTGCCAGATGCTGGAGGTTACGAGCCGATCAGAGGCCCACTTCTCAACCTCGGAGCTGGTTACACATGGATTCCACTTTATGGAGCACAGGGAGACGACGCTTTCTACTTCACCACACCGAGAGTTGCTCTCAGAGCAGTTCCTATCTACAGGGATCGTCGTCATACCTACTTCCGTGGGATTCCTCCGCACCGTATCTCTCGTCGTACTACTCACCGCCGTCCTGCGTGATGAGCATGGGAGTACCGATGTATCCATTCCTAGCTATGTTTAGTTATCCTTCGGCATTCGAACCATGTATTGGTCTGTTGGATATTCTGATGTATTTGAACATGTGATGATGTACCTGTTGGTTATCTATTCATGCGTCGGAATAATCTATCTTTCGGTTACCAAGTCTATCCTTTTCTGTTGTTGTGCTAAAATGAATTTCTGTTCAGGATGCCTCCAACCAGGAACAACCCGCCTCCGCCACCACCAATGGGGGAACTGTTGGCTCAGATGACCCAAGTGGTGACACAGATGGCCCAGATCCAGGCTAACCAGCACCACAACCAGAATGCTCCAAGGGTCACCATCAAGGACTTCCTCAGCTTGGGCCCAAAAGCTTTCGTGGCAACACGTGAGCCCCTGGATGCTGATGACTGGATCCGTGACGTAGCAAGAGCTCTGGAGATTGCTCATGTTGCGGAAGAGGATAAGGTCAAGTATGCCACCTACCTACTGAAGGGTCAGGCAGCTACTTGGTGGGAGAACTACCAGACCATGAGAGCTGGCTATCCTATCACCTGGGGATGTTTCAGGGATGCCTTCCTGAAGCACCACATCCCGGATGGTCTCATGGAAAGGATGCGTGAGGAATTCTGCTCTCTCAGACAGGGCAAGCTGGACGTCCTCGGCTACCAGAACGAGTTCAATCGTCTCGCTCGGTACGCTGGTGACGAAGTGTCCACTGAAGCCAAGAAGATGGCAAGGTTCCGCCGAGGTTTTAACCCGGAACTGAAGTACGCTCTCACAAACATCAAGTGCAAGGACTTCGTGGAGCTTGTGAACACCGCGCTCAATGAGGAGAATGGGCGCAAGGCGTTCGAAGAGTCCCGCAAGCACTCGCGCGAGGGTGGTTCCTCCTCCAACATGACCACCCCTCCGCAGAAGCGCCGCATCTGGGTGCCAAATGGTGCTGTCACTCGGGCTCCAAATGCCCAAGCTTCTCCAGGTTTTGGTCCCCGCCCACCCAACCCATCTCAGATGCAGGGTCAGAGGTTTCCGATGGGGCAGCCAAGGCCAGGTCCTCCTCGTGTCGTCACTTGCTTCAAGTGCAAGGAGACTGGACACTATGCTGATAAGTGCACTCAGAAGCAGCTACCCCTACCTCCTCGCCCCAACACCAACCAGGCTATGGTTCGTGCTCCCCCGGCTAAAGCCTTCAACTCCAACAACAGGCCTGTCGGGAGGAACGCGAGGGTAAACCATATCAAGGCCGACAAAGCTGAGGAGGCTGCTGACGTCGTTCTCGGTATATTACCCGTAAACTCTATTCCAGCTAAAGTGTTGTTTGATACTGGAGCTTCGCATTCGTTTGTGTCAAAGATCTTTGCTACAACGTACAATTTAGCTCTGGTTCCGCTAAGCAATCAAATCTATGTGCACTCTCCGGGAACTAAAATGATTACTTCCAAGATAAGCATGGACAATCAGATCCTAATTGGAGGTCGCATATTCCTTGCTTCACTCATGTTGCTGGGAAATTCTGACAATGATGTCATTCTGGGTATGGATTGGTTGAAGACCCACAAAGCTAAAATTGACTGTGCTCAAAAGTCAATAACTCTCTCCCACACTTCAGGCCAGATAGTCTATTCTCCATATGGATCAAGTTCTGTTCAGCTGTTCAACCTCGATGCCAAACCCCTTCCTGCAATTGAAAATGTTCCGGTGGTTTGTGAATTCCCTGACGTCTTTCCAGAAGAGTTGCCAGGGATGCCCCCGGACAGAGCAGTTGAGTTCGTGATCGAGCTTGAGCCAGGTACTGCTCCAATCTCTAAGCATCCATACAAGATAGCTCCTCCTGAACTGAAATTGTTGAAGGAGCAAATCGATATGTATATGGACAAAGGTTACATTCAGCCTAGTTCCTCCGCTTGGGGTTGCCCAACTCTGTTTGTTGCCAAGAAGGATCAAACAAAAAGACTCGTGGTTGACTATCGTCCTCTCAACGAGAAAACTATCAAGAACAAGTATCCACTTCCTCGTATCGATGATCTTTTTGATCAACTTGCTGGAGCCTCAATATTCTCAAAGTTGGACTTGAGGATGGGTTACCATCAGATAAAGATCAGAAAGGAAGATATTCCTAAGACAGCTTTCACCACTCGTTACGGTCTATATGAATACACAGTCATGTCCTTTGGTCTCACCAATGCACCGGCAACGTTCTCAAGACTCATGAATTCTGTCTTCCATGAATACCTCGACAAGTTCGTTGTGGTATATCTTGATGATATTCTAGTCTACTCAAAATCCGAGGAAGAGCATGGAGAACACCTTCGTCTCACTCTCATGAAACTTCGCGAGCATCGTCTGTATGCCAAGTTTTCCAAATGTGAGTTATGGATTCCAGAAGTTGCATATCTTGGTCATATCATCTCTGCCAAAGGCATTGCCATTGATCCTGAAAAGGTTAAGGCAATTGTAGATTGGAAACCCCCTAAGACGGTGAAGCAAGTCAGAAGTTTTCTTGGCTTGGCTAGCTATTGCCGTCGTTTCATCCAAAACTTCTCCAAGATTGCCAAACCTCTCACTGATCTCACAAAGAAGGACAAAAAGTTCGTTTGGACTCCACAATGTGATGAGAGTTTCAACCTCCTGAAGACTAAACTCACTTCCACACCTGTTCTAGTTGGCCCCGACACTACCAAACCTTTCCAGATATTCTGTGATGCATCTCTCCAAGGCCTAGGAGCAGTTCTTATGCAAGAACGTTAAGTTGTGGCTTATGCTTCACGTCAGTTGAATGCACATGAGCAAAACTATCCCACTCATGATCTTGAACTTGCAGCAGTTGTGTTTGCCCTCAAGAAATGGAGACAATACTTGTTGGGTAACAAAACTGAAATCTTTTCCGATCATAAGAGTCTGAAATACATCTTCACTCAGCCAGATCTGAACCTCAGGCAAAGGAGATGGATTGAGAAGATTAAAGACTTTGATCTCACCATTTCTTACACTCCAGGCAAGGCTAATGTTATGGCCGACGCTCTCAGTCGCAAATCCTATTGCAATAATCTCATGATCATGGAAAGCCAACCTCCACTTCATGAAGAATTCCAGAAGCTGAACCTTGGTCTTGTTCCTGAAGGATACCTTGCTAGCTTGACAGCCAGCCCAACTCTCGAGGACAAGATTCGTTCTGAACAACTTCGTGATAATGAAATCAAGAAGATGGTAGAGCAAATCAAGGAAGGCAATGATAAGTTCAAGTCCTTCTCAATTGATGACAAGGGAACTGTGTTCTTCGAAGGACGCATTGCAGTTCCTCAGATTCAAAGTCTCAAGGATATCATTCTCAAGGAGGCTCATGAAACTCCTCTATCCATTCACCCTGGAAGTACAAAGATGTACCAGGATCTCAAGACTCTGTATTGGTGGTCTGGCATGAAACGTGAAATTGCTCAATACGTTTCTGAATGCGACGTTTGTCAACGTGTTAAAGCAGTCCATCAGAAAACAGCCGGTCTTCTCCAACCTCTGAAAATTCCTGAGTGGAAGTGGGACATGATTGAAATGGACTTCGTTACTGGGTTTCCAAAGTCCAAAAAGGGCAACGATGCAATCTTCATTGTTATTGATCGTCTCACTAAGGTTGCTCACTTCTATGCTGTAAAGGAAACTATCTCAGCTAGCCAGTTAGCAGAGCTCTACACAGCAAAGGTTGTTCCCCTTCATGGTGTACCATTGGAAATAAGCTCAGACCGTGGAAGTATTTTCACTTCTCATTTCTGGAAGAGCTTTCAAGAAGCATTGGGCACCAAACTTCTGTTCCGCACAGCTTACCACCCTCAGTCTCAGGGGCAAGTCGAAAGAGTCAATCAGATTCTCGAGGATATGCTCAGAGCATGTGGTCTCTCCTTTGGCATGAAATGGGAGGATTGCCTTCCATATGCTGAATTCTCCTACAACAACAGCTACCAGGCAAGCCTAGGCATGGCACCATTTGAGGCACTGTATGGTCGCAGATGCAGGAGTCCAATCAATTGGTCTGGAGCTGGTGAACGTTCACTTTTAGGCCCTGACATTGTTAAGGAAGCCGAGGAGAAAGTTCGTATCATTCGTGACAATCTCAGGATTGCTCAGTCTCGTCAGAAGAGCTATTATGATAGCAAGCACAGGGATATGACCTATGCACCTGGTGATAAGGCATATCTCCGTGTAACTCCCCTCAGAGGCACTCATCGTTTTGGTGTGAAAGGAAAGCTTGCACCAAGATACATTGGCCCTTTCAACATCCTCTCAAGACGTGCAGAGAATGCTTATCGTCTTGAACTTCCAGAAAAACTTTCCAAAGTGCACGATGTGTTCCACGTGTCACAGCTCAAGAAGTGTTTCAAAGATCCAGATCGTGCAGTTGATCATGATTCCATTGAACTGCAAGATGATCTATCTTATGAGGAGCACCCTATTCGTATTCTCGATGAGACCGAGCGTAAGACTCGCAACAAGAGCACCAAGTTCTTGAAAGTCCAATGGTCGCATCATTCCGATAAAGAGGCAACGTGGGAGACCGAAGAGGATCTTCGCAAGAAGTATCCGGACCTTTTCACATCTCAGTAGGGAATCTCGGGGCGCGATTCCTTCAAGGGGGGGCGTTTTGTAACATCCAAGTATGAAAACCCTTAGTTGTTTTACTTATTTGTTTAATTTATGCAATGCATCATGGCATCATACTCATTTTATTTTTCTGTTGCATTGTTTTCATAATGGATCAAACCTTGTTTTCACACTTGTCTGTTACAATCTTTTCAAACAAAGAATTGCAAAACAAAACCTTTCCTTGTTTTCCAAATAATTCAATTAATGTTCAATTCTCAAGGTGTTGGTTTTAATCAAACCAATATTTCAATCAATTAATTCCATCAATGTTTCCCAAACCATCTTTAAAATTCCAAACCAAGTTCAAATCAGTACCTATTTGAACCCATCAAAGTTCACCACACTTGTGATCTTAAAAGTCATTTTAAACCTAGGGGTAACCCTATTCAAATGCATGTTTTTATTAATGGGTTAATAATATTAAAAATTCCTCTAAATTTGGGTTCAATACCAACTACCATTTTAAAACTCAATTTTTGAAATCCAAAGTTGGAATATGGTTTCTAATTACTTAAAAAGCTTAACTAAATTTTTCTGGATTTTTCTTTAACCAAAACCTTAACAAATCATTCCACAAACTGTTTCAGCAAAAAAAAAAAAAACAGAGAAAAATAAAAAAGCAGCTAAACTGCAGCGCGCGCGCAGCGGATAACCAGCCCAGCCCACTAGGCCTACGCGCGCGCGCCAGCCAGCCCGCCTAAACCCCCGATACCGTTTCGATTGCGCCAAGATGCGTGTCGTCCTTCTTTTAGAAGTACGGCAGAACATCTGCCGGCGCCACCGCGGCCCCCGAGCGACTCCGGTGGCCACCACGCAACCCTAGCGCCTATAAGTAGCTCCCTAGGGCTGCGCCGTCAACCCTAAGTCGCTAGGGTTCCTTTCCCCTCTCGCCCGCCGTCGATCGTTTCCTCCCCGACGCCAATTCCTTCTCTGCAGCAACCTCGCCGGCGACAGCTCTGAATCTCTCCATGGCGCCGCCTCGTTCCTCTCCAACCTAGCTACCACCCCCCTGCAATCGTTTCCCCACCTTCTCCTCTACCCCTTGGACACCAGAAGGAACCAAGGTGAGCATCAGATCGACGCCGCGTTTCCCTTCCTCCTACGGCCACCGTGCGCCATGATCTGAACCCGCCGTTCGCACCGTCGTTGCAGGGTTCCTCGTCTCCGTTCGCTTGCTGGAACCGCACCTACTCCTCCTCCTCTACGCAGCTGACACCAGAGAGAGCCAGGGGTACATCCACGTCGACGGCGCCGTCTACTTCCCCGTCGTCAGCCCGCCGTCAGCAACTCGTCACCTTCAGCCCCTGCTCCTCGACCACGGTGGTGAGCAACCTTTTGCTCCTCCTCCCTTCTCTGCATCCGTGCGTCGATCTGTGGTGTCCACGCAAGCTTTCGTTTCGAGCACCGCCGTGGATCAGCTCCGGCGACGTCGGTTCTGTCAGTCTGTCGAGGAAGCGTACGTTCTTCAGTTAAGTTCAGTTAACCTCGCGGAGCAACGATATCCTCACAGCGTCGCTTCCTCTGTCAACTGAACGCGAACACCGCAGTGGTACTGAACCTTTGCGCGCAGCGCCAGGGCACGGGTTCGAGCCCGCACGCCCCACTTTTTTGTGGAATTGTTTCCACTGCTCCTGGCCCACTGTCAGCGACCCCGTGGCCACGCCAGCGCTTGCGCAGTGCCACGCTGTCACTGGCCCACTGCGCAGTGGCAGGGGGTAGCTTGAGGCTGAGTAACAAACGTTTTTTCTGCGCAATTCAAAAATCCCAAATTTCTTTTAATAAACAGAATTAAACCCAAACTTTGAAATTCAATAACTTTCATTTTATAAATCCAACAAATGCAAACTTTATATGTTTTCCTATCCAAATTTCATAATCTTTCCAAATATTCAATTTGTGTTCTGTTTTGAGTTTTCAAAATTCATTTAAATTTCAAATTTGAATAATTCAAATGCAAATTGAAATAATTCATAACTAATTCATACTGTTTTCAAATAATTCAAATAAAATATGTTTTTCACACCTTTTTGAATGTGCTATTCAAATATAAAATTTGTTCTATTGTTTGAATAATTTAAATTGCCTAAATAATTTAATACTTGTTTAATTCAAATAAAATTGATAAAATCATAACTTGCTTAATATAAAATATTTTTGAACATGCAAATTATGTTTTCAAAACACCAAAGTGTGAACTTTTCAAATGTGAATTTGAATTTATGGTTTGAACAAATAAAATTCAATTAATATTTAAGCTTGTTTTAAATTCAATTAAAACTTGTTTAATATTGTTTAATTCATAATTAATTAATCCTAAGTCCAATTTCAAAATGTGAAACATGTAATCCAACTAAAATTTGATAACCTTTTCAAATATCAATTTTGTTATTTGTTTTGCACCCTTTAACTTGATGAAAACAACAACTACTTGTTTAACATCATTAAGTAGCCAATAATTTCCAAAACTTAATAATTGTTTTTCTTAACTTGTTAACCCTCATTACAATTGCAATTAATATTGTTATTTTGTTGTTATCTTGCTATCACCATCATACATGCATCATGATAACAACTCTCACCTAATAACTAGTTGTAAACCATTTGTTCCACTTATTTTCAATGGATCCTTTTCCATATGCAACCCTTGCATATGGGTCCATTTAATTTGTGCTATCTTGTTAGTCAATTTATTTTGAGGCACCCATTAAATTGTCATGCATCATGTTGACTGTGCACAATGCCATGAACATGATTGTTTACCTTCCTGTTTTGTTTGTTTGCTTCTTCTCGAATAGACGACGACGTTGAGGCAGACGACCTTTACAGCACCCCTTCTGAGGATCTAGCTCAGTACCCGGCTGATCAGTTTGCAGGCAAGTTATCACTCACATGAACCATCGTGTTCCTTTCAACCCTGGTTACCGATACTTTCCGTTGTCTATACTTGCTAGCCTTAGTGGTAGATGTTTCTGTTACGAACCTATCACATGAATCCTTTAACCCATGATATTGCCTCATCACCCCTCCTACAACCCGTTGATTGAGCCGGTGTCTTTCTAGCATGCTTAGGTTGTTATGCTCGAGTCTGTTACCCGTTACTTTCAGTTACTATATCCTTGTTATGTTCTGGGGGCTCGATGTTTAATCAATCAATCAATCGTGTTAATGTTATTACTGTTAATAATAATCTGATGATAAGGCACCGGCAGGAGGCCCATGAGAGGTTTTGAGGCCTGCTAGTGTCGACCCTAATAGGAAAAGGGTCTTGTCTACTGATCCATGATGAGCGCACTACCCGCATGTGGGAAGCGAGTATGGGCGCCCCCCTCAATTTGATTCGATTCGCATCTCGTCCAAATCATCTCATTTAGTTCGTGCTTTCTATTTGCCGCATGCATGTTTTTGCGAGCCCAGCGCAGGGTGGAACTTTTGTAGTCGGCATATAGGGGGACACGGTCTTAGAGTGCTATGAGGGTCCCTTTTCTTCGGGGCTTGATTAGCCGTGCGCCCAAGGTGCTTTGGGCTTGATGCGGAGAAGAGTTGAATTGTGTTGAGTGCCCCGCTTGGTGGGAGGCATCCCATCCGGCGGGTTATTCATACGTGTACGGCCAAATTGGTGCAACCCTACAGGGATAATCTTCTCGAGAAGCCGTGTTTTCCGCGGTTATGGATTACTTGGTGAAAGTACTGGCTAACAAGTACTCAGGACAACTTCAACTTAATGATCAATCATGTTTCACCCTATGATTAATAACTTGACTAGTAATAGGTTATTCACACAAATAACTTGATTCATCTTAATCCAACGGTGTGAGTTATCCTCGGATTGCTTCTTTGGATAAGGGGCGAGATCCAGGATGGGTTTGGTTGAAGTTATCTTTCAGTTGGTTACAATCCTCGATCTTATCTTTTCTGTTAGCCGGAACTTGTGGTTATCTTCTGTAGTTGGTTAGAGCAGCCAGCAGCAACTTTCATATACCTCCCCTTCTTTCCGTTGAACCGAGTCATCTGTGCTTGTGTTGACGGGCTATACTTTGGTGAATTGTGAGTCTTGCTTGCCAGTACTTGGATGTACTGACCCCGTTGGGGCTGTGGTTTACGCAGACTACGACTACGGCTACGATGACCACCAGGATGGCTACTTTGTGGAGTTCGACGAGACTGCAGACGAGTAGTTAGCTGGACCAGGGCAGGATCCAGAACCTACGTGGATGGGCTTCGTCTTCTTTATTTTCTCCGGCTTCTTAAGCCTGTTGGATTTGTCTGTACCCAGACACCTTTGATTGCTTCCGCTGTTGTAATGGATGATATGTTGGGACATGTGTCCTCTGGATGATTGTATTCGCTATTTCTGCCTTAGTGAAGGCCAGTTGCAACTTTATTTCTATCTTTTGTGTCGTAGAGATATGTTGTGATCATCATTTGTTCAAAGCTGTTGACGTACAGTGCGTGATTGATATGAAGTACGTCGACAGTAGTGCCTGTGACTCCTAATGGATAGTTTACATCGACGGTGGAATAGTAGGGCTTGTGTTGTCGCGCATAAGCGCAGGCCTACCAGGAAGCTGGGACGTGGGAGCAGTTATGCCCCATAATCCAAGCACCTACTATCCAGTTCGTACGATGAGTATCCCTTAGAAGCCAGGGTGCGACAATAGAGGACCATCAAGCCACACGAGCTGCTAGCGTTGCTACCAGTGATGCACTCCAACAGATAAATCTCCAACAATGACAACCTTCAAAGAAGAAAAGACGTGAATGCACCAACCACTACTGAGCAAAACCTCTTTGTTTTGTCTGTTTGCAAAAGACTCGTTTTGCCCTGTTGGCTAAACGTTGCATTTCTTTTATGTTCCCTTTTAAAAGACCAAACAATAGAAATCCCCTTTTTAAAAGTTATATACCTCCATCCTGTGGAGAAAGGTGCAAAAGAAGTTTTCACATGCCATGATGCGCAACCCCCTCAAAAGCCATTCCGAAGAGCACAATTCAATATTCGACTTACGATGACGCTAGTCGTATCTTTTCGGACAAACATTATTAAATAGAAAGCTAACAAGACTAACATGCTTTGCCTAATCTTAGGTTGACACCTAACAAAAGCATGTGAAATACTGACAACTCTTTCTAAACCAAGAAATTAAGTGACTTAGGACACCTTTTTAATATAGTTGGTAAAAAGAGAAGTCACGAGAAAATAAAATGATGACCTATTCGTTTACTACTCAATAGGAAATCGGGTGTATCTACTTTGGAAATCAAAACTTGGTAGACGTTGTAGATACTATGAAATACGGGGTTTAGAAATTAAGTAAACGATGAAATGGTTATGGTAGATCTAGAAAACAACAGTTTTCCTGTTTTTGTTTCTTTGTGTGCTCTTGATTGAAATAAATTTGTGTTTTATTCAAATCTTGCTTCCTAACTTATATGAAGTTGTTAGGACTTGTTATTATGTTGTTTTCTTACAATAAATCTACCCTAGAAAGTGTGTGCATGTTTGAAAACTCGAATAAAAATGAAATAACATTTGTTACCTTCTAGTTTATTAATTGGAAGTATTGTGAGAACTAGATCTGTGTATATTTTCTTAGTGGATTTTGTGCTATGTTTTCTTTGAGTCCAGTACCATTTTGGTACTGTTATTTTTATGCTTGTACCTCTTTTAGCTTGCATGTCTCTTAATAGTAAAACATGTGTAAGCATTGCTATCAATATGCACTAGTATTGTTTCACTAGATTTAATAGCCTTATATCTTTGTCTTGTATGCAAAGTTTTTCATGAGTAACCAGAGGCTTAGTACTTATTTTTCCTTGGTATTAGTAGGCCATAGCCCACTGGTCCCATTGTATTTTGGCTTGAGGATGAAAATCCCCAACCATACACATGTGTGAAAATAGCATGTTTCACTATGTGATTGATTTCTATTTTCCACCATGGAAAATATAATCGTTTCTTTTCACCTATGCAAGTGAGAAGTTTATTTCTTATTAGTAAATACTAATATGTTTAGGTGTGATCCTTTTGTTAGCATAATATTCCTTAGGGGTATCATGTTAAGAAATGTTTCACTATCGTGTGCTGAAATTAAATTTTTCATAAATAAAATAAATTCCTCTTGATTGGTAGATTGTTTGTGAATGATTTTAAATTGAGTGTGTGGATTGTTTCAAAGGTTTACATAACCTTTCATAAATTGCATAGCTACTGGTTGTGTGAGTTATACGTTGCTTGTTTGCTAGTAATTGGTTAAAGAAAAACAGAAATTGCTAGAAGAAATTTATGCATGGTAAATAGTTGTATCATGGAATTGTTTTGATGTTTGTGCTTACTAACATGAGTAAGTTTTGTGTACTGTTATTAGGTACACTTATATTCATGACTTGCTTGTTTAAGTTTAAACCTCATGATAGCATTGTTTGCTTTCTCTAGAGTGAAACTAGTTTCACCACTAGAAAATGGTGATTTTTGCTCTAGTATTACACTCTTTTATTTTATGACTATATGTGTTGATATAGCATGTTTAGGAAGTTATTAATTATGTTATCATGCCATGAATTATTTAGTTGCATGTTCTATGGATATGATTATCTTTTATAGCATGCTGGTGTAGATTTTCCATACTAGTGTGTTATTTGTGCAGACCTTTTTATGCCTGTGTAATAGGAATTTAATCTTGTGTGAAGATGGTATTTTAGAGTATCTTTATGATTGGATTCATTGGTTTTTAGATACTGGTTGTTTGCTAATTGTTCATGATTGATGGATTCCAAAACCTCTAATAAACAATAACCTAGTGAATAAATAGTCTATTCATCTGTGGTGTTGTTTGCTTGCTTATTGGATTTTGTTTAAATGTTTTACCTTAGCATGAATTTACACTTGTGTTATGAATGTGCTAAAGAGTATCTTATGAAACTAAAAACATCCAACTAAAATCATGAACATATTAAGTGATAGTTGCTTGTGGTGAGTAATGCCCACTGCCATGGGTATTGTTCTGTCTGTTTGTTTTACCTTGGCAACCTAACTTTGCACCCACAAGCTATATTTTTAGCTTCTTATATACCTTGTTATGAGAGTGGGACACCACTCCATATGTGTTATGTAAGATGTGGTATACAACAAGGAACTCATGTAAATAATTGACGGTATATTTCCAGGTAGTTCTACACTAACCTTAATTTTGTTTGTTTCTATAAAGGAGACCCTGGTCAGGTCTCGTCAAAACTAGGAAACAAAAGTTTTGGACCTAAAACAAGTACTGGTGTACTTCTTTTTAAAATGATTTTGCTAATTTAGGTAAGTACCCCGCCTCCCAAGAAAAGTCAAAGGGGGGAAGCACCTGCACTCTAACACTAACATTGTGTTTGTTGGCCCTCCCTTAGTCCTCGCTTGCGAATCTCGGGGACGAGATTCTTTTTAAGGGGGGAAGACCTGTCACATCCCAATTTTGGAATACCTGATAACACAGTTGTTTTTCTAATTGCTTGACAATTAAACTTTGGTTGTATTTGTTTGA
Organism: Alopecurus myosuroides; assembly: GCA_028641055.1. Lineage (NCBI taxonomy): Eukaryota > Viridiplantae > Streptophyta > Magnoliopsida > Poales > Poaceae > Alopecurus > Alopecurus myosuroides. Next base: position 314,887,773 of record CM054060.1, on the reverse strand, counting down.
GTGCAACTAAACAAACTAATTATATAAACTTACATGGCTAAGAAATTGAAAACAAAATATTCAACATATTGTTCCAATGACCTTGGCAATATTTTACAAAGTAAATATTGATCAAAGAGTTTTCCAAAAACTATCTTATGAAACTCACACTTGTTGAATATTATTCCAAGACCTAAATTAAGAAAGAAGAAACACTTAATAAATTTCCCTAAAAGATTATCAGGAAAAAGAGGCATTCTTAGATGCTTCACCAAAATATTATCAAATGTTTTTCCAACCTTGAAAGCTTAAAAACAAAAGTATTGGAGAGCATTTACTTGCTATCCTTAGTCACATAAATATTTTGGCAAAGCATTGTTAAAGAAAAGCCAAGTGCCTTATTAAATTGAATTTCCAATATTTTTACAAACAGAAAACTAAAACAAGTTACTATTGGAAACTTTCTTCAAATGAGCTGAAATTAATACCATTGCTTCCTTATAACTAATAAGGAACACACACAAGAGGAGACCAAAAATTGAATCCATTAAAGCCCTGAAAACATGAATTTTCTCCACTGAAACAATTGGAATTTTGAACAAGTTTGTTCTACAAACTTTTTCAAAATTCCATGAAATAAATACCACATTATCTATATCATAAATAAGGATGAAAACCAAAAGGGCACAAGTTTTTGAATTGTTTAAGTTGCCAAAAACCCCTGTTTTCTAGACATCACCTTTTTGAAATTTGAACAAGTTTGTTCTATGAAGTAACTCTAAATGACTTGAATTCTTTACCACATAAGGAACACATCAAATAAGGAATGTTTGACTAAAATTATCATTTTTGGAAGCTCCTAAGTAGGTTAATAAATTCAATGTCCATTTATGTAAGAATTCAAATTTGAACAACTTTGAATTATAAAGATTCTCCAATTGAGCCAATTTTCACATACGTTGTGCATCCATACTAATAAATTTTTTGGGAAAAAGGATTTCAATTTTTGACTTTGTTTGATTGGTGAAAACAGCATTTTCTAGAGAGGGAAAAGAGAGAAAAGGACCTACTTGTAAAATACCAGGGACCAAAATGTGAGCTGAGTCATTGTGTCCTTCTTCTTCCTGTAGCTCCAGTAGAGGGCATGGAAGCCCATGCTTCCATTGCTTTGAAGGGAAGCCATCTAGGTGATTAAAACCCCATGTGCACCTCTTACCTGCCCCCTCTCTCTCCCCCTTGAGTTCACTCCCTCTCTCTCTATTTTTTTGCAAACCCTAACCCTAGGCCGAATCAGATCGCCGTCGATTTGGCCGCAGACGAGCTCGCCGCCGGCCACCGTGGTCCCCATCATCTCCCCCTCGTCGTGCTGAGCGTCCTGGCCAAAGGAATCGCGGCGGGAGCCCGCGTGGTGGCCGCGCCATCCGCTTTCCTCTCCGAGCCCGACGGAGCTCCGGCGAGGCACTGCCGCCGACTCACTCCTCCTCCTCCCTCTCCGAGTACTCCATGACGTTCTAGGTGAGCAGGCGCTCCTCGCCGTCGCGTTTCCCCTCTCCCTCTCCCCTTATTTCTTGTCGTGCCGCGCTCACCATCCGGCCGCCGTGCACCGTTCGTCACCGGACGCCCTTCGTTAGCTCCCCGGAAGCGAGACCACCACCGTTTAGTAGCACACGTCGAGAGGAGCGAGTTGATTTTTTCAATTTGCGAAGCGGTAGACGATTTCGACCGTATTTGGTTCGCCAGAGTTGTCCCGCCGGCAGGTGACATCGCCCTGGCGTCACGCTGGCGTCACCGCCCCCTTGACCGCGCGCTAGCAGTTGAACGTGCGGGTGGGGCCGCGCTTGCCTGCGTGGCAGCCCCCGTGGCGGCCTGGCCCGCGGATCAGCGTCAGAAGCTAGATGCCGCCGCGGTAGGAATCGTTCTGGCCGGCCCATCTGTGGATCTGGCCCAGGACACATTTGTTTTTCCTTTTATTTTTCACAGATTGATACCTGTTTACTTTTGGCTCTAATAGGCAACCTAAAAAATGATTTTGACCAAGCCAAAAATCAAAGTTGTACATCAACTAAATCTAAACCACCTCCAACTTGTAGATCTACATTTGGGTGAATAGTTTTAAAACTAAAAATGATTTGGCAACAGGTACCAGAAACACCAAAATGAGCACTATTTTAATTTCACAACTCAGAACGAAGTGAGGCCAATTGCATTGGAAAGCCCTTGGAATTTCCAAACAGTACCAGTTAATCTTGCTTCCAAATACATTGTATTTTTTAAATGACATGCAATTTGGTAAAACACCAGAAAGCACTTTGGTGATTTTTATAAAATTATTAAAAATGATTTTTGATGCAAACTCAACTGGTTGGTCTTGTATATGTTTAGTGCTATCTAAACCTAGAAGGGTTTAATTTTTAGAGCATACTAGAAAATTTGGTGGACAGATCCTTGTTTCACCTATTTCTGCCATTTTAGCATTTTAGGAAGAGTGAATATATTTTTGTGTTGCAATATTGTTTTCTAGCATGTACAAGTTGTGTGAACTTGTTTTCTAAGTGTTACTTATCTATTTTAGCATGTTATATTGTGTGGACTTGAGTGGAGAAGAAATAGGATTTTTGTTATTAACATATGATTATTCTCTAGTTAATATTTGCATAGCATTTTTGAGTGTTAACTTTATGTGCAAACACTTGGATTGTTGATTGGATCCAGTACCATGTTGGTACTTATTTTGTGTTGTTATCACCTCTGCTATATTGCATTTGAATTGGTAGAAAATCATGAGTAGCTTTGTCATGGCTATGAGAATGTTATGGAAAAAATCCCTCATGTGTGGAATTTTTGACATAAACATCTGTGGTGGTGTAGCCACATATTTTTGGGTTGTGCTCATAGGACCAGTAGCATTTTGATTATGTTTTTATGAGTACTTGACCCTAGATGTTTCACTTGTGTGAAAATAATAGCATGAGTAGCATTGCCTTGCTTATTTTAACATCCTATTATTTTCTACTAGTATGGTTATTGCACTAGGTGCTAGTTTAGTCTTTTGTTAATTTTTAGCAAGCATGACCAGAGGCTTTGTGACCTATTAATGCTTTGTTATGCTAGTGGAACACCCACTGGTTTCATTGCATTTTTGGTGGAAACATTATTTCACCCACACTATATGTGTTTCTTTTATATAGTTCTATAACTAATGAGTGTCTAGTATTTTTGCTTTGGGAATTTTTGTGCTAAATGAAAATGGGTATGCTTATGTTTGTAAGTGGTTGTAATCATGTGTGGCTTGCTAGGAAAAATCCATTCTTGGAGTGTTGTTTGATTCCTATGGTAATGCCCCTTTTTATTACCACTAGTATGTAGGAGTTGCCCTGCAAATTGATGCCTTGTTTTATCAAATGGGATATTTTTGTTATAGCAAGTATAGATGTTTTTAACTACTGTTTTTATGACATGGACCCTCTGGTTGTATTTCAATTACTTGATTGAAATGCATCCATTGATTCTTCATGTTTGAGTAGCACTAGTTTCCTTAGCAGTTTTTGTATTGAATTATTTTTCCTGCCAACTTGTGTTTGGTGGATATTTATGTAGCCTTGCATAAGGACATGTTTTCATTTACCATTATGATAACATGGTTCCTTGTTTGCATTTTAGTATTTTACTTGTTATGCATGCTTGCATAGAAAACTTTTAGTAGAAACATGTCAATAGGATTCCTCCTTATAGTCATTGTTTCTATTGTTCTCACTACGAGAAATTGTGTGTTTTTGTGATGAGTCTATTACCTTGTTACACTTGTGTAGGCTCACTGATTTGTAAAAGTAACTTTTGCAAATCATGTGTTCTATTTATTCTTGAGGTGAATTTAGGCTCAGTAGCATAGCTACCTTTTTCTTTTTGTGGTTTGGTTGATAGACCCATTGCCATGATTATTGTTGTGCATGTTTTGTATACTCTTAGTAGTCTCACCCTTGTGAAACTAAGTTTATTTTGGGTTTATTAATATCTTGGTATGAGAGTGTCACACCCACTGAATCCATGATATTAAGGTTGTGAGATAGTTTCCTCCAACCTTGAGCTGTTTTATTAAATGGCATTTCTGCCTAGTATTTTTGTTTGATTGTTTGCCTCCATTATAATTGTGTGATTAGTTATTATTAGATTTCCTTGCTGTATATATTGTTATGTATGGTTTCTTTCCTTGATTGGCTCTGAAAGTGTGTCCTTTATTCTATTTACGACGTTAGAAAACGAAGAGGAAGGAAGTGTCGGGAAGCTCTGTTTCAAGTTCCAGTCACTCCAAAACCAGGGACACAAGGAGATACCAGGCAAGCCATCCTGATTGCTTGCTGATACAATACTTACCATTATATATCATGCATGTTTTACCTCTGAAGTTTTACAAAAACTTGATTATCAAAACTATTTTTGATGTGGCTATTACTACTATACTAGTATATAGGTTACTATTATGCCAGTAGTTAAACTTGGTAATACCAAGCCCATAGGCCACCATATGGTATTTATTACCATCAAATATACTAGTCCCTAAGTGGACACCCTAAAATTGTGATTCTACAAAACAAAGGCTTTACGGAAAAACCCGGAGAAAAGGCGGATCCTTGTTCTCCGGAGGAATGTGGAAGTGGTCATTTTTGAGAAAGTGGTGTTTTCAAAAATGACACATAACCTAGTCTTTGCCGGACAACCTTTACCGTACTGCCACCCTACCCCAACATGGGCACGGGGCTTAACTGGAAGTTTGTCCTTGTTAGTGTGTGTTCTATCTCAAACGCTATAAGGGACGGAATCCCTTGAACCGAATGTTGTCAAGAGTTGAGACATAAAAAGTGTGGGATTGAGTTTTCCCTCCGGTCGCATCAGTTGAGGCATCCTGGCTGGCAGGGATTAGCCCGGTGCCGGGGGTGACCGGTAAAACTCAACTGAGAGATAGACACATTCTAGCTTGAACATAGTGGATGGTTATGATCAGATACCTGATGTTTACATACTGTTGTTACAGTCCGTGATTGTTCACGGGAGGTGTACTCGATCTGGTGGATGTGTACACCTCTGCAGAGTACCACTTTTTCGAAGAAGCCGAGTCCTCGGATATGGACAGTTGAATGGCCATGTAGCTAGCATTGTGTCAATGTTTTCAAAAGAGGAGTTTTTGAAAAGGGAATTTGTGAAAGGAAGTGTTGAACTTGTGAAGTTCGGAAAGGAATGAAAACGTATACCGTGGAGGTATCGTCGATGATGAAAAGCCAGATGATGTTATACAAAACAAAATGTTTTGCAAAGAAAACCTTTTCTACTCTAAGCAAGAATTCTGGAAACTGATTCCAAGAAGTTTTGCAAAGAGAAAATATTCTTTAACAAAGCTTTACAAAACTCTTGTACATGTGATATCTACAAGAGAAATAAAACAATATTATTTTGTTTTCTTCTGAAGTATCTTCTTCAACGAAGATACAGATTAACCTGACTGCAACTGTGGTGTCATCATATATGAACACCATTGGTAGTGGACCCTATGTATAGCCTACCTAATCCACCATATAAGCATATTTGCATGTTGGTAAGTGATATGATGGATGTCTTGCTGAGTACATTCAAACGTACTCATTATGGTTTCGCCCCTGGTATCTACTTATCAGACTTTGAGAAGGAGCATCCGAAGGATTTCTATGAAGAGAAGTACGGAGCTGACGGCTTTGCGAACTAGGATCGTCTCCGGGTCAGCAGCCTGTAGGTTAAGGCGTGACTTGGGCTCAACTACGTTGTGTTTTATTTGTCTTCCGCTGTGTTTGTTAAGTTGCCTGCCCTTTTGGCAGTTGCGTTAAACCTGATCATGTGATCATTTGTGTAATACCTTTATGTATTCGTGTAATGGATAATGTATTTCTGTGTGCCAACTTTGTATGTTGTTCACGACTGATCTTTCTGGGATCGTGAATGTATGCAATCGCCTCGCTCGGTACGCTGGAGATGAGGTGTCCACCGAAGCTAAGAAGATGGCAAGGTTCCGCAGGGGTTTTAACCCGGAACTCAAGTATGCCCTCACCAATGTCAAGGCCAACAACTTCGAGGATCTCGTTAACACCACGCTCAATGAAGAAAATGGGCGCAAGGCGTGCGAGGAGTCTCGCAAGCACTCGCGTGAGGGTGGTTCCTCCTCCAACATGACCACCCCTACGCAGAAGCGCCGCATCTGGGTGCCAAATGGTGCTGTCACTCGGGCTCCATATGCCCAAGCTTCTCCAGGCTTCGCTCCCCGCCCACCCAACCCTGCTCAGATGCATGATCAGAGGGCTTCAATGGGGCAGCCAAGGCCAGGACCTCCTCGTGTCGTCACATGCTTCAAGTGCAAGCAGACGGGACACTACGCCGACAAGTGCACGCAGAGGCAGCTACCTCCACCACCACCTCGCCCTAACACCAACCAGGCAATGCTGCGCGCTCCCCCGCCTAAGGCCTTCAACTCCAACAACAGGCCTGTCGGGAGGACCGCAAGGGTGAATCATGTCAAGATCGACAAAGCTGAGGAAGTTGCTGACGTCGTTCTCGGTACATTTCCCGTAAACTCTAATGCAACTAAAGTGTTGTTTGATACCGGAGCATCACATTCTTTCGTGTCAAAGATCTTTGCGACAACAATTAAATTCCCTTTTGTTGGTTTGGGTTCCCCGCTAGTGGTCAACTCCCCTGGAGCAACTATGCAAACGTCTAAGATCAGTCACAAAAATCAAATTCTAATTGGAGGCCACATATTCCTTGCTTCTCTCATATTGCTTGGCAATTCTGACATTGATGTCATTCTTGGTATGGATTGGCTGAAGGCTAATAAAGCTAGAATTGATTGTGCTCAAAAATCAATAACTCTGTCCCACCCGTCTGGCCAGATAGTCTATTCTCCAAATGAATCAAGTTCTATTCAGCTATGCAACCTCGATGCAAAACCTCTACCTTCACTTGAAAATGTTCCGGTGGTTTGCGAATTCCCTGACGTCTTTCCAGAAGAGTTGCCAGGAATGCCTCCGGACAGAGCAGTTGAGTTCGTGATCGAACTTGAACCAGGTACTGCTCCAATCTCTAAGCATCCTTACAAGATAGGAACTCCCGAGCTGAAGTTGTTAAAGGAACAAACTGATATGTACATGGAGAAAGGTTACATTCAACCTAGTTCCTCGGCTTGGGGTTGCCCAACTCTGTTCGTTGCGAAGAAGGATCACACAAAAAGACTCGTTGTTGACTATCGTCCTCTTAACGAGAAAACCATCAAAAACAAGTATCCAATTCCTCGTATCGATGATCTTTTTGATCAACTTGCTGGAGCCTCAATATTCTCCAAGTTGGACTTGAGAATGGGTTACCATCAAATAAAGATCACAAAAGAAGATATTCCAAAGACAGCCTTCACCACTCGCTACGGTCTATATGAATTCACCGTCTCCTTTGGTCTCACCAATGCACCGGCGACCTTCTCTCGACTCATGAATTCTGTCTTCCATGAATACCTCGACAAGTTCATTGTGGTATATCTTGATGACATTCTTGTCTACTCAAAATCCGAGGAAGAGCATGAAGAACATCTTCGTCTCACTCTCATGAAACTTTGCGAGCACCGTCTTTATGCCAAGTTCTCCAAATGTGAGTTCTAGATTTCAGAAGTTGCTTATCTTGGTCATATCATCTCTTCCAAGGGCATAGCCATTGATCCAGAAAAGGTTAAGGCAATTGTTGATTGGAAACCTCCTAAGACGGTGAAGCAAGTAAGAAGTTTTCTTGGCTTGGCTAGCTATTGCCGTCGTTTCGTCCAAAACTTCTCCAACATTGCCAAACCTCTCACTGACCTCACAAAGAAGGACAAGAAGTTCGTTTGGTCTCCACAATGTGATGAAAGTTTCAATCTCCTGAAGACTAAACTCACTTCTACACCAGTTTTGGTTGGCCCAGATCCCTCCAAACCTTTCCAATATATTCTGTGACGCTTCTCTCCAAGGTCTAGGTGCAGTTCTTATGCAAGAACGTCAAGTTGTGGCTTATGCTTCACGTCAGTTGAACACACATGAGCTCAATTATCCCACACATGACCTTGAACTTGCAGCAGTTGTGTTTGCCCACAAGAAATGGAGACAATACTTGTTGGGTAATCGCACTGAAATCTTTTCCGATCATAAGAGTCTGAAATACATCTTCACTCAACCAGATCTAAACCTCAGGCAAAGGAGATGGATTGAAAAGATTAAATACTTTGATCTTACCATTTCTTACACTCCAGGGAAGGCTAATGTTATGGCCGATGCTCTCAGTCGCAAGTCGTATTGCAATAATCTCATGATCATGGAAAGCCAACCTCCTCTTCATGAAGAATCCCAGAAGCTCAACCTTGGTCTTGTTCCTCAAGGCTATCTTGCAAATTTGACAGCCAGTCCAACTCTCGAGGACAAGATTCGTTCTGAACAACTTCGTGATGCTGAAATCAAGAAGATGGTAGAGCACATCAAAGAAGGCAAGGAGAAATTTAAGTCCTTCTCAATTGATGACAAGGGAACTGTGTTCTTCGAAGGACGCATTGCAGTTCCTCAAATCCAAAGTCTCAAAGATGTCATTCTCAAGGAGGCTCATGAAACTCCTCTCTCCATACACCCTGGAAGTACAAACATGTACCAGGATCTCAAGACACTGTATTGGTGGCCTAGCATGAAATGTGAAATTGCTCAATATGTTTCTGAATGCGACGTTTGTCAACGTGTTAAGGCAGTTCATCAGAAAACAGCCGGTCATCTCCAACCTCTGAAAATCCCTGAGTGGAAGTGGGACATGATTGAAATGGACTTCGTCACTGGTTTTCCAAAGTCCAAGAGGGGCAACGATGCAATCTTCGTTGTCATTGATCGTCTCACTAAAGTAGCTCACTTCTTTCCTGTCAAAGAGACAATCCTCAGCTAGCTAGTTAGCAGAGCTCTACACAGCAAAGATTGTTCCTCTTCATGGTGTTCCATTGGAAATAAGCTCAGACCGTGGAAGCATATTCACTTCTCATTTCTGGAAAAGCTTTCAAGAAGCATTGGGCACCAAACTTCTGTTCAGCACAGCTTATCACCCTCAGTCTCAAGGGCAAGTCGAAAGAGTCAATCAGATTCTCGAGGATATGCTCAGAGCATGTGGTCTCTCCTTTGGCATGAAATGGGAGGAATGTCTTCCATATGTTGAATTCTCCTACAACAACAGCTTCCAGGCAAGCCTAGGCATGGCACCATTTGAGGCTCTCTATGGACGCAGATGCAGGAGTCCAATCAATTGGCCTGGAGCTGGTGAACGTTCACTCTTAGGCCCTGACATTGTTAAGAAAGCCGAAGAGAAAGTTCGCATCATCCGTGAAAATCTCAAGATTGCTCAGTCTCGTCAGAAAAGCTACTATGACAGCAAGCACAGGGATATGATCTATGCACCTGGTGATAAAGCATATCTCCGTGTAACTCCCCTCAGAGGCACTCATCGTTTTGGTGTCAAAGGAAAACTTGCACCAAGATACATTGGTCCTTTCAACATTCTCTCAAGGCGTGCGTAAAATGCCTATCGTCTTGAACTTCCAGAAAAACTATCCAAGGTGCATGATGTGTTTCACGTGTCACAGCTCAAGAGGTGTTTCAAAGATCCAGATCATGCAGTTGATCATGATTCCATTGAACTGCAAGAAGATCTCTCTTATGAGGAGCTCCCTATTCGAATTCTCGATGAGATCGAACGTAAGACTCGCAACAAGAGCACCAAGTTCTTAAAAGTGCAGTGGTCTCATCATTCCGATAAAGAGGCAACGTGGGAGACCGAAGAGGATCTTCGCAAGAAATATCCGGACCTTTTCTCTTCTCAGTAGGAATCTCGGGGCGCGATTCCTTCAAGGGGGGCGTTTTGTAACATCCCAAGTATGAAAATAACCCTAGAATGTTTGTTTCTTGTTTTATTTATGTTTTGCATCATGGCATCTTAATCATTGCATTTGTTTTGCATTTGTTTTCATTTGTTTGCATTTGTTTTCCCTTGTTTTCTATTTGAATTTTCAAATCAAATTCAAATATTTGTTTCATACTTGTGCTGTCACAATTTTCAAATAAAAATATTCAAATCAAAACATCATTTTGTTTCCATTAAAGTTGGAAGAGCAAACCATTAACTTGTTTAAGTTAAATAATCTAATTAATTCAAATTTCAGTCAAAATTCAATTGAAATACAAACAGCAACTAATTTTTCAAATTTTGAAAAACAATAGTTTGCAAATGGGTGCTTTTGTAAATGACAACTTATAAAAAATTAGCACAAAAATTTAAACCCCTAAATCCTTCCTTTTTCTCCCGTTTCCTTTTCAGCAAAAAAAAAATAAACAGAAAGAAAAAAATAAAAAAGAGACGCAGAGAGGGGAGAGACAGGCCAGTGGGCTCAGGCCCAGCCCACCAGCCCCTTACCTGTTCGCCCCCTCGTCCCTTACCTGTACGGCAGCTCATCCGAGCTGCCCACGTCGGCAACGGCGTCGATGGGACGGCCACGAGCTCCTCCCCTCCTCCTTATAGCTCGAGCCCGAGCTCTCCCTCTGCCCTAACCTCCTCTTCCACCTCTCTCCCTCGCAGCGCCGCCGATTTCTTCTCCTCCCTCTGCACCTCTCTCTCTCTCTGTCACCTCCACCACACCACCACCGTCTGAATCTCCGGTGATCGCCGCCGTTACGATGCGCCACCGTCCAGGCTAGCAGCGGGAATCGACCCCCCACTGTTCCCTCTACCTCCTCGACACCGCAGCGAGCACGGGGAGGGCCTGCATCGCCGCCGCCGTCCACCTCCCTGTCGCCGCCGTCGACGACGACCTCCTCCTCCTTCTGCCTCTCCCCGGTGAGCACAGCGTCGCCTCTCTCTCTCTTTCTCTTCTTTGTACGCCCGCGAGCACGCACACCTCCCTTGCACACGCACACAACGCACACGAGCAGCACGGCGAGCAGTTCATCGCCGGCGGCCACCGCTCGTCGACAGGTTCAGACAACTGAATAAAATTCAGTTTCGTCAGTTAGCACACGCTAACTGAACCTTATCCTCCCCGCGCTCCTTCCTCTGTCAGCAAACACGCAACAGCACAGTGGCAGCAGCACTGCGCCACGCTCACGCGGTCGCGGGATCGATCCCTCGCCTCGCGGGATAAAAATCCCCACTTTTTGCACCGTGCCACGCGCGCAAGTGGGTGGCCCACCTGTATGTGGCTCTGCGAGCCCAGTCAGCATCCACCCGCGGCCACGCAGCGCACAGCTGGGCCCTGGCCCACGGCCAGTGACCTAGGGTGGCTCTGGGCGCGTAAGAAAAGCCCTAGGGGCCTGTCTGGAAATTATTTTTCGTAGCCAAGCCCCTGAATTAAAACCTAATGTTTTTAAATTACAGTTTAGCCCACAATTTTCAAATTTGAATAACTTATGCATAACAAGTCCAAATAAAATAAATAAAATATGTTTTCCAACCCAAATTTAATTCTCTACCTGTTTACATCATTTGTTTTCTGTTTTGAACATTTCAAATTGTTTCAAAAATTCAAATTCAAACTACTAATTAAAATTTGGTTAATTTCATAACTAATTCAAATTTAATTTAAATGGCACATATAAAATATGTTTTCCATGCCAAATTGAACCACCTTTTCAAATATAAACTTTGTTTCATGTTTTGAATAATTAAAATTGGTTAAATAATTTAAACCTTGTTTAAATCATTTAATATTGCTAAATTCATAACTTGGTCAAATAAAATTCTTTTTGAACATATAAAATATGTTTTCAAACCAGAAAAACCTAATCTTTTCAAATATGAATTTTATTTAATGTTTTGAACAAATAAAAATTCAAATAAATTCATACTTGAATTAAATCCATTTAAATCTTGTTTAAACTTGTTTAATTCATTTTAATTCCTTTTCCAACAAATGAAACATGTTTTCCACCTAAAATTTTGTGTTCTTTCCAAATATTAACTTTGTTATCTATTTTGAACAATTAAAATTGGTGAAAACAACAAATGCTTGTGTAACTCATTTAAGAAGCCAAATTTCATAACTAATAACTAAAATTCCAAATTTGGTAAACCTCATTTCCATTTGAATCTATTCGTGTTTCCTTATTGTTTTCATCATCCATGCATCATGCTAATCAACTTTCACATGATGGTTAATTGTAGATCAATTAATCCAACCTTAATTCATGTGCTTCCATATGCAATCCAAATTGCATATGGGTCCATTTAATTATGTTACCATGTCAACTAGCTTATTTTGATGCATCAGTTAAATTGCCATGCATCATCCCATGATTGTGCATTATGCCATGTTATTGATTGTTTGTCTCTCTGCGTTGTTTGTTTGCTTCTTCTCGAATAGACGACGACGTTGAGACAGACCGAGGAGTTAGCTCAGTACCAGGCTACTGAGTTTGCAGGCAAGTATTCACTCACATGAACCATTGTGTTCCTTTCCACACTGGATACCGATACTTTCCATTGTCTATTCTGCTAGCCTTATGAATCGTTGCTTGTATTCCGAACCTATCACATGTTATCCTTTAACCCTGATATGGCCTCACCTCCACTTCTATAACCCCGTTGCTTGTGCCCGTGTCTTACTAGCATGCTTAGGGTAGTTTTTTTTTGCTCGAGTCTGCTGTCTGTTACTTTCTGATACCATATCTATTATGTTCTGGGGCTCGATGTTAAACAATCAACCTGTTAATGTTATGGGTAATAATAATTTGCTGATAAGGCACCGGCAGGAGGCCCGGCGTGGTTTTGAGGCCTGCTAGTGTCGACCCTAATTAGGAAAAGGGTCTTGTCTACTGATCCATGATGAGCGCACTAACCGCACGTGGGAAGCGTGTATGGGCGCCCCCCTCAATTTGATTCGATTCGCATCTCGTCCAAATCGCCACACTTAGTTCGGGCTTTCCATTTGATGCACGCATATGCAGGTACGAACCCGAGGCCAGGGTGGAACTTTTGTAGTCGGCATTTAGGGCGGCGTGGTCTTCCAGTGCTATGAGGGTCCACCTTTTCTTCGTGGGGGCTCGATTAGCCGCGCATGCACAGCACGTGGTTCTTTGGGCTTTATGCGAAGAAGAGTTGAGTTGTGTTGAGTGCCCCGCTTGGTGGAAGGCATTCCATCTGGCGGGTTATTCTTACGTGTACGGCCAAATTGGTGCATCCCTGCAGGGTTAAATCTTCTCGAGAAGCCGTGTTTTCCGCGGTTATGGTTGACTTGGTGAAAGTACTGGCTAACAAGTACTCAGACAACTTACACCTAACTATAATAACTTGACTAGTAACATAGATTACTTCCACCATAAGAATGATGTCACCTTAATCCAACTGTGTGAGTTATCCTCGGATTGCTTCTTTGGATAAGGGGCGAGATCCAGGATGGGTTTGTCTGAGGTTAGTTGGTAGGTGGTTACGATACGCTATCTTATCTTCTTTCTGTTAGCCGGAAGTTGTAGCAAGTCTCTGTAGTTGGTTAGAGCAGCCCGCTGCCGCATCTTTTATATCACCTATTCTTCCGTTGAACCCAAAGCATATGTGCTTGGTGTTGATGGGTACACTTTGGTATCTTGTGAGTCTTGCTTGCCAGTACTTGTCTGTACTGACCCCTTTGGGGCTGTGGTTTCCGCAGACTACGTTTCCGAGGATCCCCATGGTGGCTTCTACGTGGAGTATGACGAGGCTGTTGACGAGTAGATAGCGGACCCAGGCAGGATCCGAGACTTCGTGGATGGGCTCCGTTTCCTTTTCATTCCCGGCCTCTTAGGCCTATTTGGATTTGTCTGTACTCAGACACTTTGGATGCTTCCGCTGTGATGTAATGATGAATTGTTGGGACATGTGTCCTCTGGATGATTGTATTTGCTATCTCTGCTCTAATGAGAGCTATTTGCAACTTATTTCTATTTCTTTGTGTCTTAGAGATCTGTTGTGCTATCATTTTGTTAAACGCCGTTGGTGTACCATGTGTGTATGGTATGAAGTACGTCAATGGTAGTATCCCGATCTCTATGGGATGGTTTACATCGACGGTGGATAGTAGATATTGGTTGTCACACTATATGTGTTGGCCTACTCGTAAGAGGTGCGGGTGCAGGTAGGCCCCGTAATCCAATCATCTACTATTCAACGGCCCGGTGAGTATCCTATAGAAGTCCGGGTGCGACAGTGGATCAAGGGTTTTCTCAAGTTGAAGAAGTTTATTTTGGTGAAACCTTTGCTCCCATAGCTCGTGTTTAATCTATTCACATCTTACTTTCTTATGCATCTCATCATAATTTCACGTTACAACAAATGGATGTGAAGAGTGCTTTCCTAAATGGTCCCATTAGTGAGTTAGTATATGTCAAGCAACTTTCAAGTTTCGAAGATCCCAACCACCCGGCCATGTCTATAAACTTACTAAGGCGTTCTATGGACTTAAACAAGCTCCATGTGCATGGTACGAGCACCTTAAAGAGTTTCTAGTAGATCATGTGTTTAATGTTGGTTTAATCGATCCCACCCTCTTTACCAAGACGGTTGGAGGTGACTTGTTCATATGCCAACTCTATGTGTATGACATCATTTTTTGGTGTATGATACGTCCATTTTGCATCACTATTTTATATCGTAATTTACTGTTATTCATCGATATATTTCATATTTAGAGATGATACTTATGTTATTTCATTTATTTTGCATGTTTTATAATTATTGGAGAATAATCTATCGGGACAAGAATTCTGCTGGAAAAAGCACCGTCAAGATAATGTATTTCTGAAGACTAGAAGAAGAAGGGTAACATCAAAGAGTTCCTATTTCACCAGAAGCCGGAGCCAGCAAAGAGGGGATCCAGAGGGGGGCCACCAAGGGCCCACACCATGTGGTGGCGCGCCCTCCCCCTGACCGTGTCGCCACGTGGTGTGGCTGCCCTGGCCCACCACTGGCAGCCCCCTTCTCGTACTTCATCCCCCTGAAACGCTAAGACTCCCAGAATCGTCGAGGAAATATTCCACCGCCCCCACGGGGCGGAAAAATAGAGAGAGAAAAGCTCTCCGATAGGGAGAAATCTGCCGGGGAAATTCCTCCCCGGAGAGGGGAAATCATCGCCATCATCACCGTCATCGCACCGGGCATCATCATCATCATCACCACCAGAACCATAATCCTCATCATCCACCTCGTCCCGCTGTAACAATTAGGATTCTATATTGTTGTTTTCCACTAGATATCTCTCCCGGTGTGGATTATTTTTTGTAGTTGATGCTTATGAGATTTATCGGTGTTTTCAATTTATGACCAGATTATTATTCATCATTATATCACCTTTGATCATGATCCATATGATGTCTTTTGAGTAGTTCGTTTAGTTCTTGAGGACATGGGATAAGTCAAGATGTTAGTAGTAGAATTATGTTGAGTAATATTTAATGATTTGATATTTAAGTCGTGGTGCTATTCTTCAAGTGGTGTCATGTGAACGTCGACTGAATGACACTTCACCTTTATGGTTCTAGAGGGATGCATTGTGTATTTGGCTACTGATTATGGGGTTGCCGGAGTGAAAGAAACCTAAACGCCTGTTAAGAAACCGATGCACGAGGGAGTGTAGGATCCATGAGTTTTGTGGTTAGATTTATCTTAATTACTTACTTGTAACTGCGGATGCTTGCAAGGGGTATAATCACAAGTATGTATTAGTCCAAGTTAGGGGAGTGCATTAGCATAGGTTCACCCACACAACACCTATCAAAACACTAAATATTAATCAACAGTATGAAGCAAAAGCACTCGACGAATTCCCGTGTGTCCTCGAGAACGTTTAGTCATCATAAGTAAACCAACCGGCTTGTCCTTTGCTCTAGAAAGGATTGGGCCACTTGCTGCAATTATTATTACTGTATTTTATTTACTCGCACTTTATTTATCTGCTATACCAAAAAACCCTCTAAAACTTGTATGTTAGTGTTTAGAGTGAATCCTTTACCCAAACTGCTTTTCAACACCTTCTGCTCCTCGTTGGGTTCGACACTCTTATTTATTGAAAGTACTACGATACACCCCTATACTTGTGGGTCATCAGTCTACTAACACTTTGTTCAATGAAGAGTTTTGCAAACTAATGACCGATAGGTTTGAGATGTCCATGATGGGGGAATCGGAGTACTTCCTTGGTTTTGAAATCAACCAATATAATGAAGGAACCTTCATCAAACAAGCCAAGTATTCCCAAGACATGCCCCAAGAGATTCAACATGCATGATCCCAAGCCTATGAAGACTCCCATGTCCACAACCCTTGACTTGAAACCCGACCTAAACTGTTTAGAGGTAGATCAAAAGATTACCGCTCCATGATTGGATCTTTGCTTTACCTTTGTGCATCTAGATCGGATATCATGTATAGTGTTGGTATATGTGCAAGGTTTCATGCGTCTCCGACGCAAAGCCATTTGTAAGCGGTTAAACGAATCTTTCGATATTTAGTTCATACCCCAAACTTCGGTCTTTCGTATCCCAAGGGTAATTTTTTTTAGCTCATTGGGTATTCGGATGCGGATTATGTGGAAGAGAAGAAAGATAGGAAGTCAACATGCGAGGGTTACCAATTCCTTGGTTGCTCTTTGGTGTGTTGGTCTTCCGAGAAACAAAATTGCATTGCTCTCTCCACCACCGAGGCCGAGTACATTTCTGCAGCAAGTTGTTGTGCTCAATTGGTTTGGATGAGGCAAACCTTCAAGGATTATGGTGTCAATTTTGACAAAGTGCTTCTTCTATGTGACAATGAGAGTGCCATCGAGATCGCCTACAACCCCGCTCTTCACTCCAAGACGAAGCACATCAAGATTCATCATCATTTTATTTCGGATCATGTTGATGTAACACCCGGGGCGTTCTTCCCAAATAGAAATTGTGTGTTTCCTTTTTTTTGCATCATGTCAGCATGCATTTCATTGCATCTCATCTGATTACATATAACTTCCTAATAAAATTTAGATCACAAAAGTTCAATAATTAATTCTGGTGTGAGCTGTCTATTATCCCTAAACCATTTATTTTGTTTTCTGAAAATAATAAAAGAAAAAAAAACAATTCGCTTTTGGGTGGAAGACCAACCCACCAGGCTAGGCCCAGCCCACCTAGCTTTCTCCTACCTTCGTCCGTACAGGCACGAGGAGAGCAGGTCGCTTTCAACCACGACCACCTCCTGGTCCCCCCTCTCCCCTCCATATCTACCCCCCTCCTCCAAGCCCCAAACCCTAACCTCCTCCCTCCATTCCCTATCCAGCCGCCACCCTCCTTCTTCCTCCTCCCCTAATTTCTTTCTCTGTAAACTTCTGAATGGAGAAGAGGGCACCGGAGCACCTCACCGTGGCGCCACTGCTATGGGCCCTCCCGCGCCCGTGCAAGGACGCCAGGAGCTCCGCCTCATCGAGCAGGTGCTCCACGCAGAAGGAATCATGCCGGGAGCTCCTCAATCATCGCCGGCGTCCTCGACAAGTTCTCCGGCCGGCGACCTTCTCCGGCGAAATTCCGGCGACCCAGACCTTCTCGAGCATGATCGGCTACCCCGAGCCCCTCCCGGTGAGGTCCCCGTCCGATTCCCACCGTTTCCCCCTCCCTTCCCCTGCTCTGTGAAGCCCGCCGTCGAGCGGCACCACCATCTGTGCGGACGTCGTCTGTTCCGTCGTCATCGTCGAAGTACAGAGACTGAACTCGGTTCAGTTTCAGATTCGCGATCAAGTCTACCTCAAAACCACCACGCTTCTCTATCCATCACCAACCGCAGTGCTATCCTAGTGGCTCTGTTCCCTGTATCCCAGCGAGAGGTCAAGGGTTTGATCCCCCCCCCTTAGGCAGAAAGCCACCTCCTTTTCTCAGCTTTTTTTCTTTTATCTCTCGAATTCCAGAAAACAGATCTGAATCCTTACTTGTAAAATCCATAAAAAATTGAATTTTGATCCAATTTCAACGATTCAAGTTTCTGTGGATTCATAATCTTGTGCCCTTTCTGTTAATGTCAAGTTTGCAACATGTTTTTGTAACAATTTTTGCACTAAATAATTAAATACAGAAAATGCAATTAAAAGTTGAAACTTTGGAATTTCATAACTTTAGTTCTGTTATTCCAATTTAAGCAAACTTGGGCTTTTAAAATTTGTCTTAACAAACTCTACACATTGGTATTTTATTTGGTCACAATTGAATTAATTTTGAACATGTTTCCCTCTGTTTACCAAAAAGGGCAGAATAAGAATGCTTATGAAGAATTGCATAATAAATTCAAAAATAACCCAAAAATTATGTTTAATAGCTCAAAATGTTCAGTGAAACATTTTATACATGTTTTCAACCTTTTCAATACAATTTGTTTACTGTTTTTCCTAATTAAAAGTGGTGCAATAATTCAATGCTTTAAATAAACCTTTTAAATTGCAAAATTCATAACTTGGGCAATTCAAATCCAATTCCAACATGTAAAATATGTTTTCCATGAAAAATGGAATAAGCTTTCCAAATATAAACTTTGTTTTCTGTTTTGAATAATTTAAATTGCTGAAAACAACTATTTCTTAATTAATGCATTTAAAATTGTCAATTTAATAACTTGCTCATCTAAAATCCAAATTCAACAAATGAAATATGTTTTCCATCTAAAATTTTGTGTTCTTTCCAAATATAATTTTTGTTATCTGTTTTGAACAATTAAAATGGGTGAAAACAACAAATGCTTGTGTAACTCATTTAAGAAGCCAAATTTCATAACTTAAGAAATAAAATTCCAAACTTGGTAAACAACATATCAAATTGAAGCTATTGTTGTTTTCTTATTGTTTTCATCATCCATGCATCATTCTAATCAAATTTCACCTGATGGTTACTTGTAGATCATTTAATTCAACATTAATTCATGGGCTTTTCCAGATGTAATCCAAATTGCATATGGGCTCATTCAAATATGTTTACCATGTCAACTAGTTTATCTTTGATGCATCCTTAAACTTGTCATGCATCCATATCTTGATCATGCTGGATCTTTTGCCGTAGAAGTAATTGTTGCATCCGGTGTTTGTTCTAGTTCGTTGCTTCTTCGCGGATAGGACGTTGAGATGATGTGAGTAACGACAAGTTCTTCGGATGTACCTCTACTTGCTGGATTCCAGGCAAGTATACTCACTTGCTACCTATGGCTGCCTTTCTTCACTTGTTACCGATTCTTTCCGTTGTTCTTATGCTAGCCTTATGATTCGATGCTTGTGTCTCGATCCTATCGTATGTTTACCTTGCAGCCATGATATAGCCTTTCTCCCACTTCCTATTAACTGTTGTTTGTTTACCCCGTTGGCCCTCGTGTCGTAGTGCAGGCTTAGGTTTGTTTGTGCTCGGGTCTTGTTGTCCGTCTTATCATCTGTTTAGTTTGATAGTTGGGTTTCGATTCAATCAACAACATGTTAATGTTTTGGGTAATAATAATTTGATGATAAGGCACCGGCAGGAGGCCCGGCGTGGTTTTGAGGCCTGCTAGTGTCGACCCTAATTAGGAAAAGGGTCTTGTCTACTGATCCATGATGAGCGCACTAACCGCATGTGGGAAGCGAGTATGGGCGCCCCCCTCAACTTTGATTCGATTCGCATCTCGTCCAAATCGCCCCATTTAGTTCGGGTTTTCCATTTGTCGCATGCATATGCAGGTGCGAACCCTTGGCGCCAGGGTGGAACTTTTGTAGTCGCCATTTAGGGAGACACGTTCTTAGAGTGCTATGAAGGTCCCCTTTTCTTCGTGGGGCTTGATTAGCCGTGCGCTCAACTGCACGGGGTTCTTTGGGCTTGATGCGAAGAAGAGTTGGGTTGTGTTGAGTACCTCGCTTGGTGGGTTGATCCCCCGTCTGGCGGGATATTCTTACGTGTACGGCCAAATTGGTGCATCCCTGCAGGGTTAAATCTTCTCGAGAAGCCGTGTTGTCCGCGGTTATGGATGACTTGGTGAAAGTGCTGGCTAACAAGTACTCAGACAACTTACACCTAACGATGATAACTTGACTAGTAATATAGATTACCTCCACCATAAAAATGATTGTCACCCTAATCAACCGTGTGAGTTTCCTTGGGTTGCTTCCTTAGTAGGGGGTAACATTGGATGGGTATTGTTTGGTGAGTAGTTGTAGTTGGTTCTGATACGCTATCTTATCCCCTTTCTTTTAGCCGGGTGTTGTAGCGAGTCTCTGTAGTTAGTTAGTGCAGCCCGCTGCCGCTTCTTTGCAATAATCCCATCCTTTCCGTTGTACCCAAAGTATTTGTATCTGGTGATGATTGGTTACACTGGTATCTTGTGAGTATGGGTTATCCACTTGCCAGTACTTAACCGTGCTGACCCACGAATCCTTTTCGTGGCTGCATATTCCACATTGCAGTCAACAGGTTTGAAGTCTGACGACGTTAGCTTGGGAATCCCTCCGGCTTGGCCTGGGCAGGGATTGGCCGCCATCGGTTATCTTCAGGACTCTTAGTCCAATTTGTATCTTGTCCGTAGTCGCACACTATGTTGTTTCTTTCGCTGTCATTTGGATCTTTGTATTGTACCAGTTGTATCCTTGACTCGTTTGAGTCGTCTTGTATATACCTCCTCTGTTGTTGTTGTGGATTATTCGTGAACTGTTGTAATGTTATCACAAGTGGCAACCTGAAATCGGTTATTATGTGGATTTTGGCGGAAATGCTGAAATCTGCATAGTGCCCGATCTCGGGGCGTCACAAATGGTATCAGAGCATGGTTTCCGATTCCCGATATTGTTTCGATACGAATGGTTATCGAAGCAACGGGTCCGCAAAGCCTGTAGGATAACCTCGCTAACGGTCGTGTTCTTAGAGTGTCAAAACTATTTCTGCTAAACTATTTTGGAAACATCTCAATAGGATTCTTGTTTTCTCCTTATCTCTATTCTATTTCTCCTCGTACCTTATTTTTTCTGGAGTCTCTCTCTCTCTCAATCTTTCAAAGTTTTAGGATCCTACGTGGGTTGGACGTTTTCTGAGCCTTTAACCTAATAGGTTCGATCATCGGAAGATTCCTGGTGGAAGAACATCGTCAACAATCCGAGCAAGATTCCCTTGTTAGTGGTGTCGAGAATCTCTTGTTAGTGGTGTCGAGGAGATCAACTGGAAGCATGAAAAATCGATAGTTGAACTTCTTTTCCCTCCCGGGTTAGGGGGTGGATTGCGAGGGCGCAATCCCTTGTTAGTGGTGTCGTCTGTAACACCCGGGGCGTTCTTCCCAAATAGAAATTGTGTGTTTCCTTTTTTTTTGCATCATGTCATCATGCATTTCATTGCATCTCATCTGATTACATATAACTTCCTAATAAAATTTTGATCACAAAAGTTCAATAATTAATTCTGGTGTGAGCTGTCTATTATCCCTAAACCATTTCTTTTGTTTTCTGAAAATAATAAAAGAAAAAAAACAATTCGCTTTTGGGTGGCAGACCAACCCACCAGGCTAGGCCCAGCCCACCTAGCTTTCTCCTACCTTCGTCCGTACAGGCACGAGGAGAGCAGGTCGCTTTCAACCACGACCACCTCCTGGTCCCCCCTCTCCCCTCCATATCTACCCCCCCCCTCCTCCAAGCCCCAAACCCTAACCTCCTCCCTCCATTCCCTCTCCAGCCGCCACCCTCCTTCTTCCTCCTCCCCTAATTTCTTTCTCTGTAAACTTCCGAACGGAGAAGAGGGCACCGGAGCACCTCACCGTGGCGCCACTGCTATGGGCCCTCCCGCGCCCGTGCAAGGACGCCAGGAGCTCCGCCTCATCGAGCAGGTGCTCCACGCAGAAGGAATCATGCCGGGAGCTCCTCAATCATCGCCGGCGTCCTCGACAAGTTCTCCGGCCGGCGACCTTCTCCGGCGAAATTCCGGCGACCCAGACCTTCTCGAGCATGATCGGCTACCCCGAGCCCCTCCCGGTGAGGTCCCCGTCCGATTCCCACCGTTTCCCCCTCCCTTCCCCTGCTCTGTGAAGCCCGCCGTCGAGCGGCACCACCATCTGTGCGGCCGTCGTCTGTTCCGTCGTCATCGTCGAAGTACAGAGACTGAACTCGGTTCAGTTTCAGATTCGCGATCAAGTCTACCTCAAAACCACCACGCTTCTCTATCCATCACCAACCGCAGTGCTATCCTAGTGGCTCTGTTCCCTGTATCCCAGCGAGAGGTCAAGGGTTCGATCCCCCCCTTAGGCAGAAAGCCACCTCCTTTTCTCAGCTTTTTTTCTTTTATCTCTCGAATTCCAGAAAACAGATCTGAATCCTTACTTGTAAAATCCATAAAAAATTGAATTTTGATCCAATTTCAACGATTCAAGTTTCTGTGGATTCATAATCTTGTGCCCTTTCTGTTAATGTCAAGTTTGCAACATGTTTTTGTAACAATTTTTGCACTAAATAATTAAATACAGAAAATGCAATTAAAAGTTGAAACTTTGGAATTTCATAACTTTAGTTCTGTTCATCCAATTTAAGCAAACTTGGGCTCTAAAAATTTTTCTTAACAAACTCTACACATTGGTATTTTATTTGGTCACAATTGAATTAATTTTGAACATGTTTCCCTCTGTTTACTAAAAAGGGCAGAATATGAATGCTTATGAAGAATTGCATAATAAATTCAAAAATAACCCAAAAATTATGTTTAATAGCTCAAAATGTTCAGTGAAACATTTGCTACATATTTTCAACCTTTTCAATACAATTTGTTTACTGTTTTTCCTAATTAAAAGTGGTGCAATAATTCAATGCTTTAAATAAACCTTTTAAATTACAAAATTCATAACTTGGGCAATTCAAATCCAATTCCAACATGTAAAATATGTTTTCCATGCAAAATTGAATAAGATTTCCAAATATAAACTTTGTTTTCTGTTTTGAATAATTTAAATTGCTGAAAACAACTATTTCTTAATTAATGCATTTAAAATTGTCAATTTAATAACTTGCTCATCTAAAATCCAAATTCAACAAATGAAATATGTTTTCCATCTAAAATTTTGTGTTCTTTCCAAATATAATTTTTGTTATCTGTTTTGAACAATTAAAATGGGTGAAAACAACAAATGCTTGTGTAACTCATTTAAGAAGCCAAATTTCATAACTTAAGAAATAAAATTCCAAACTTGGTAAACAACATATCAAATTGAAGCTATTGTTGTTTTCTTATTGTTTTCATCATCCATGCATCATTCTAATCAACTTTCACGTGATGGTTACTTGTAGATCATTTAATTCAACATTAATTCATGGGCTTTTCCAGATGCAATCCAAATTGCATATGGGCTCATTTAAATATGTTTACCATGTCAACTAGTTTATCTTTGATGCATCCTTAAACTTGTCATGCATCCATATCTTGATCATGCTGGATCTTTTGCCGTAGAAGTAATTGTTGCATCCGGTGTTTGTTCTAGTTCGTTGCTTCTTCGCGGATAGGACATTGAGATGATGTGAGTAACGACAAGTTCTTCGGATGTACCTCTACTTGCTGGATTCCAGGCAAGTATACTCACTTGCTACCTATGGCTGCCTTTCATCACTTGTTACCGATTCTTTCCGTTGTTCTTATGCTAGCCTTATGATTCGATGCTTGTGTCTCGATCCTATCGTATGTTTACCTTGCAGCCATGATATAGCCTTCCTCCCACTTCCTATTAACTGTTGTTTGTTTACCCCGTTGGCCCTCGTGTCGTAGTGCATGCTTAGGTTTGTTTGTGCTCGAGTCTTGTTGTCCGTCTTATCATCTGTTTAGTTTGATAGTTGTGTTTCGATTCAATCAACAACATGTTAATGTTTTGGGTAATAATAATTTGATGATAAGGCACCGGCAGGAGGCCCGGCGTGGTTTTGAGGCCTGCTAGTGTCGACCCTAATTAGGAAAAGGGTCTTGTCTACTGATCCATAATGAGCGCACTAGCCGCATGTGGGAAGCGAGTATGGGCGCCCCCCTAAACTTTGATTCGATTCGCATCTCGTCCAAATCGCCCCATTTAGTTCGGGTTTTCCATTTGCCGCATGCATATGCAGGTGCGAACCCTTGGCGCCAGGGTGGAACTTTTGTAGTCGGCATTTAGGGAGACACGTTCTTAGAGTGCTATGAGGGTCCCCTTTTCTTCGTGGGGCTTGATTAGCCGTGCGCTCAACTGCACGGGGTTCTTTGGGCTTGATGCGAAGAAGAGTTGGGTTGTGTTGAGTACCTCGCTTGGTCGGTTGATCCCCTGTCTGGCGGGATATTCTTACGTGTACGGCCAAATTGGTGCATCCCTGCAGGGTTAAGTCTTCTCGAGAAGCCGTGTTGTCCGCGGTTATGGATGACTTGGTGAAAGTGCTGGCTAACAAGTACTCAGACAACTTACACCTAACGATGATAACTTGACTAGTAATATAGATTACCTCCACCATAAAAATGATTGTCACCCTAATCAACCGTGTGAGTTTACTTGGGTTGCTTCCTTAGTAGGGGGTAACATTGGATGGGTATTGTTTGGTGAGTAGCTGTAGTTGGTTCTGATACGCTATCTTATCCCCTTTCTTTTAGCCGGATGTTGTAGCGAGTCTCTGTAGTTAGTTAGTGCAGTCCGCTGCCGCTTCTTTGCAATAATCCCTTCCTTTCCGTTGTACCCAAAGTATTTGTATCTGGTGATGATTAGTTACGCTGGTATCTTGTGAGTATGGGTTATCCACTTGCCAGTACTTAACCGTACTGACCCACGAATCCTTTTCGTGGCTGCATATTCCACATTGCAGTCAACAGGTTTGAAGTCTGACGACGTTAGCTTGGGAATCCCTCCGGCTTGGCCTGGGCAGGGATTGGACGCCATCGGTTATCTTCAGGACTCTTAGTCCAATTTGTATCTTGTCCGTAGTCGGACACTATGTTGTTTCTTCCGCTGTCATTTGGATCTTTGTATTGTATCAGTTGTATCCTTGACTCGTTTGAGTCGTCTTGTATATACCTCCTCTGTTGTTGTTGTGGATTATTCGTGAACTGTTGTAATGTTATCACAAGTGGCAACCTGAAATCGGTTATTATGTGGATTTTGGCGGAAATGCTGAAATCTGCATAGTGCCCGATCTCGGGGCGTCACAGTTGAGAAGGGTGATATTGATCTCTCATGTGTGTTAACCAAGGATCAACTTGCGGATATCTTCACGAAGGCCCTTGACGAACCAATATTTCGAGATTTGAGGAATGAACTAAATGTCATCGATTCGTCTAACTTCACTTGATACCTTGCATAAGTACCTTGTAACATCCCAAATTTTACATTTGGAATGTTTTTCATTTAGAGCATATGCATAGCATGACATCATTTCAAAACTTGCATTTGAGTGTTGCATTTTAAACCCCAAAACAAAATCATGTTTAAAAAAGTCCAAAATCCTCTTATAAGGCGTTTATAAGCCAAAGTATATTTGCATATTTTATTTTACCAAAAATCACTCTCTAATAGTCATATGATAGAGTTTCAAATTTCAAAATTTTAGAAATTTGTTTGACTCGATTCCGAGTTGTATTTCAAAAGTTATCAAAGTTTTAAGAAAATGATAAAAAAAAACAACTCAGCCTAGTTTACGGACCGCATGGGCCGGTCCAGTAAGGGTGCGCACCCACCAGCGCTCGTACGGGAGGATAATCCCGTACAAATCCCGTTTTTTTTCCGACCTATCTCCGTTCAAACTCGCATATCTCTTCATCGGAGAGTCCAAATTCGAATCTGCTTCTTTCTAATTGTTCTCTACACCAAGGAGCAACTTTCCACCGACCTCCCCACCTATAAATAGCCCAGCCCCGGCCGTGAGGTCGTTCCAAAGTCGAAACTTTGATTTCAGATCTATTTCTTTGCTCGCCACGATCTATGAGTTTCTCGGTTGACGTTCAAGTCTTCACGAGAGTTTTAGAGATCGTCAATACCGATCCATCCCAAGAAATCTCACCTCTTTTCATCCACCACAGCAGGAGAATTTCGCGATCTACTGTCTCAGATCTGAAGCGGCAAACGTTCAATTACTCTTCAACCCTTTGTCCGTTTTCGCTCAAATTTCTACTGTAGTTGCATCTCATCATTATCTACAACTTTCATTCTTTGATTTTTTCTATTTGAGCTACAGATCTGTTTATATAATTCCGATCTATTTTTGCCCACCGGAGTAACTCGAAATTTCAAATCTATACTCCGTTCTTATTCATCCAAAAAGTTTCCGTTGATTGTTCTATTTGCTTTTAGAATGTTATTAGTATGTTAGGTTTAGATCTAGCTTTTTATGAACTTTATTTCGATAAGATCTTGTAGGTAGTTAATTAATCCTATTTAATTTGGTTAAGCTGATTCTTTGCCTCTGGTTGCATTACAAACTTTTTCATGCATCATATATTGTTTAGCCAACCAGAGAATTAGTAAATTAGTTGTCTTGCATTATTAAATCATCATGCATCCATATGTTGCATTGTTGTTTTGTCTGGTTTGGTTATTTATTGAGGTATGCTTGCAACGTGTAGATTGCGAGAGTTGCGGTTGTTGTTCGTGTGAGGACCGTGGTTGTTACGGTTGCGACTGACTCGAGTGCGTGAACAACTCCAATTTATGTCAAGGCAAGTGACACACATGATCCTACTATTTTATTATATGCATTAGATTTTTATGGTAGCTATGCATGAGTAGGAGTTGAGTGTTATCGCTATGCTATATATTAGAAAGATTGCTTCACTAACACCCAAGTGGAGCGATCATAGGTTACCCTAGATTGTAGCATCCATATGCTAGGCAAACATCGTACTTGTAGATTGCTTAGCCATGCTATAGATATCGTGGTTGGGATTATTATCATGTTAAAGTATTACTCGCTATTTTAATTGCTTATAAAAAACAACATGATAATTAATTAACCACTCGGCGGATTGCTAGCATGTCATCAGAGTACAAAGTTTGGTGGGGACCGCCGCCCAGTATCTTGAGATTATGTTTATTTTCTTTATGTAGTTGTTCTTTCGTGCAGCCGTGTTTCATATTAGTATGGGCTAGACATAATTTGTAGGTTGTGGTGACTCGAAACCAACGTGTCCAGAGATGTAGAATAGTGGTAGGATGGTCCGGCTCGTGGAGGGTTTGGGGATCTACTTCTTATGAGTTATGGATTAATCTTCTTTCCTTCTGTGGTACTTGTGGTGTATCATGGTGTTTGGGGTCGATTAGGCAACATGGGTAAATGGCACAAACCTCGCGAGGGTTAAAACTAAGATCTTAGCCGTGTTCCATTGGTTAGGGACAATTAAACAACTAGATGGAAAACATGACATATCTCGTTCATCTTGTTTTATTAATTACTAATAATTTGACTATGGGTTATTGGGGAAGTGTCTGATGGTGTTTCAGCGTGCTAATCCAAAAGGGTAGGAGCACTTTGCTATCAGCCAAAGTGTCCAATTATATAGGAGCACTTTGCTATCAACCAAAGTGTCCATAATATGTGCAAAATTACTTTATATTAAAACATAGGACAAATGCATTTATGCAAAATAGCCTACAAACTCCACCATTAGCACTTGCCATTTATATACCACCATAGTGTCACTTGCCACCATTGCTCAGAATGATCTGACCTCCATTTGGGGGCTGCATATTCCAACGTGCAGGTTGTTCGTATCCGAAGTGATCGACGTAGGTCTCGTGACTCCACTCAACATGTTTGTTCGCCTCTGGCACAAATTGAAGACGGGGGCCCTTATATTCGCTTTGTTATACTTGAATAAGTCTCAAAACTTGTTCCTGTTTTCTCCTGTTTTTTGGTTTCAGAAAATTGTTTTGCAAATATTCTCGAAATGGGACGAAACAAAATCCCAGGGTCCTATTTTTCAGTGACGTACACAGTCCAGACGAGACCCGAAGGGGGGCTCCGAGGCGGCGCCACCATAGGGTGGTGCGCCCCTAGCCGCGCGGACACATGGTGTGGTCCCCTCGGGCATCCACCGACATCGCCCTTTCGCCGATATATTGCCCCCGACGCAAAAACCCTAAATCAATGAGCCTCGATCCACGAAAAGTTCCATAGCTCCGTCGCCATCGAAGACAAGTTTTAGGGGACATAAATCTCTGTCCCGGCACCCTGCAGGGACGGGGAATTTCCCCCGGAGCCATCTCCATCGACTCCACCGCCATCTTCATCGCTGTCACTGATTCCCATGATGAGGAGGGAGTAGTTATCCCTCGAGGCTGAGGGCTCTACCGGTAGCTATGTGGTTCATCTCTCTCTCCCATGGTGTGATCTTTATGTGATCATGATCTTTGTAATATAGTTTAATAAGTAGATGTTACTCTTCATCTATTATGCTACTCAGGTGGTTTTATTAATGTGACCTCCGGAGACACCTTGCCCCTCGGTGTGAAGGTGAGAATGTGCGCACCGTGTGTGACTCCTAGGCTAAAGTTTATATAATTTGTGTTGCATATTTCTATGAAATTGTGGTGTTTGTCTAAAACCATCTAATGTGCTCAAGGTGACAGTGTGGGGTTGCCTAGAAGAGGAATGCAACATTAAGGTGTGCTTTTGTATCCCTACACAATAAATTGGTGTTCGTTATCCAACCGGAGAGTGGTTTAGAGTAGCATAGCAAAGAGAAGATATTTATTTATTCAATTACATTATCATTGTTGAGGGTGTCCACTAGTGAAAGTATGATCTCTAGGCCTTGTTTCTAAGCATTGAAACACCAGGTACAACCAGTTCTGCTACATGTTTGCTTGCTTCCATTTTTATTTCAGATTGCAGTTACCACTTATAATCATCCACATTGCTTGTATTTCACTATCTCTTCGCCGAACTAGTGCACATATACAACTGACAGTTGTATTAGGTGTGTTGGGGACACAAGAGACTTCTTGTATCTTAATTGTAAGGTTGCTTGAGAGGGATATCTTTGACCTGTCCCTCCGTGAGTTCGATAAACCTTGGGTGATCCACTTAAGGGAAACTTGCTGCTGTTCTACAAAACTCTACACTTGGAGGCCCAACACTGTCTACAAGAATAGAAGCGTGCGTAGACATCAAACCTCGTCATGCATGGTGTAAGACATGTGAACCTTGTTTTAATTTCTATTCGTACTCTTTCGGTTCACTATTGTGTTTGTGAGCAAGTTATCATTTTATTTCTATCCTATATATCTCGCTTGGTCCATTCATCATGAAGGGAGAATAACTCTAGGGGGAGCTCCGTCCATGTTGTTTAGACTCCATGTTGCAAATTTCTATGTTGTCATGAATTACCAAAAAGGGGGAGAGTGAACGATCATCTTCCGTTTTGATAATTGATGACAACACAATTAGAGAACTAATATTTTATGTAATATATGCAATGTATGTTTGCAGCACTCGTACGGTGCCCCATATTCCCTATAAACATCTGTAGGGGCATCGTGGCGATATTTCATCGGAGGAAATCTCAAAAGAAGAAAGCTGGCCAGCCTTTTCCCGGTGGCGGTAGTACAGGTGAAACCACCGGTAGTACCGCCCTTGGTACTTCCAGCACATCTGCAGCCAGGCAGCCTCCGGTGGCGGTACTGGTGGTGGTACCACCATTTAGTCATTCGGTCACCATGTCGCGGAGGCAAGGGCGGAGGTCACCGGTAGTACCGCTGGTACCAGCGGTACCTTCGGTAGTTCTTCAGGCTCCCAGGGGTTGTCCACCACCGGTGGAGGTACCGCAATATCAGTGCTCTGTTGGTACATCACGGAGGCCACGACGGAGGCCACCGATAGTACCGGTGGGCGGTAGTACCACTGGTACCTCCGGTGATGCGGAATCTGGTTCGCTGAGAAAGAGCCGTTTGTGCTCTAGGGCACTGACCGCACCGGTAGTACCGCTCGTGCGAGAAAGTGGCCAACGGCTGGATTGGGAGAGGAGTATTTAATGCACTTCTTCTTCCCCCTCTAAGTTCTAAGCTTCCCTCTCTCTCCTTGCCATTAATGTGAGTTTCAAACTTATAGATCTCCCTCTCCAACCACCCAAACACTTCGATTATTTGTGGAGAGCTAGAGGAGACCTAGATTCGTGATTCCCCCAAAGGAATTGCAAATCCATCAAACAAATTTTAGCGAATCTTGAGATCTCGTGGATACCTTGTAACCCTAGAGAAAACCTTAGTGCTTGTTGCTTCCACCTCGATTCAAGAAGCATCGGATTGTTGAGAGCATCCATCCATCTTGTGGAGTCACCTCAGTCTTTTGTAAAAGTTTGGTCAACACCTTCAAGTCTACCTCATAGTGGAAACGAGAATCTCCCTCACCGGAGAACCTCAAGGAGAACAAGGTGTGCGCATCCATGATAATGGAGCGCCTAGGTGGCTACAAGCCTCTCCAACGTAGGCGTACCTCCCATTGGGAAGGAACTACGGGAAACATATCTTTGTCTCCTTGTTTACACTTGTGGTTTATCTTGTTGCTTTACATATTTCTTCCGTTGTGTACTTTGTATTGTATCACTTAGGTTGTTCACTTAGTAGCACATCTAGACAACATTGTGTTTACTTGTTTAGCCCAAACTAAAAAGGAAAAAGAGAAAAATTGTTAGTCACCTATTCACCCCCTTCTAGTTAACCATAACGCACTTTCAATTGGTATCAGAGCCTCAAATCTTACTAAAGTCTTAACCGCCTAAGAGTACTATGGTCAATGAAAATGATCCCGATTCTTCTAGTGCGGAAATCGCCAAGATTACCAACACTATAGCTAACCTACAAGAAACTATTAGAACCATCCAAGCCGAATTGACTAAGGTTAGATCTAGTGTTGGTTCAGAGGTTTCTAGCATAGAGAAGATGTTGGAGGTCATGATGGGTAAACCTCAGGGGCCCAAGGAAACTCCGTTGTCGCCGATGATGTTAGCTCGGATGATTATTCCATTCCGGACATTGCCGAAATGGAGGCTAACATTGCCAAAGCCAAGGATAAAGTAGCTAAAGAGGCTAAGGGCGGGGGAAGTTCCGAAGGCTCCAAATCTCAAACGGCTAATGGTTCAGGGTCTAACTCAAGAGTCCACCACCTTCCAACTTCGACTCCATCCATCTAAGTGTTTCTATGCCACACATTTTAAATGTTAGACTCCCTCCGACGCTTAACACTAATGAATTTTCTTCTTGGAAGTTTGAAATGGAGTCTCATATCTTTGGCTCTTGCACCGCCTTGTGGAGAAGTGTTGTTCATGGATTCCATCCTCATGATGCAAGAAATTTGACTCCAAGAGAGGATATTGAATCTCAACTCAACAATATCGCCCTTGTCATCATTCAAAAGGCTCTCCCACGAGAGCATCTCACTCACATCCGAGGATGCAAGACTTCCAAGGAGGCTTGGGATAGACTTGACACTTTGTTCCAAGGAAATGCAAGCATCCAATCCTCCAAATATGATGTTGCCATTGAAAAGTCCGACAAATTTGTCATGCAAGAGTATGAGACCCCCAAAGAACTATATAGAAGAGTTGTCACCCTTGACAATCAATTGAGGTAATTTGGAAAAGAGGAAATCTCCGATGAATGGATCAAAAAGAAGTTTGTCAAAGCAATAACACCTTTTAAGAGGAACCTCTCAACTAGCATCAGAACAAGAGCGGACTACAATTACCTCAACTCCATTGGTGTTCTTAGTGGGTTCATCGCCATATCCCTATCTCATAAGAGTGTGGATGGTTCTCTTGCCCGCTCAAGAGGAATGAGAAAATCTCCCAACCTAGTTTTGAAGTAAAAGGAGGTTGCTCGGATAGAAGAAGGTGAAGAGGATAATGATGATGAGGATTATGAGGACACATACAAGGGCGCTCACAGGTGAATTGCTCTTGCCATGCATGGCTATTGGAAGAGATGGGAAGCTCATAAGGCACGTGCTCCTAGACCCCCAAGGAAAAAGAACTACAAGAAGAAGGGGGAGTGGCCAAGGACATGCTACAATTGTGAAAGTGCAAATCACTTTGTCAAAGAGTGTCCCTTTGAGCCAAGAGAGGAAAATGAAGGCAAGCTTGTTCGAAAGGACAAAACCAAACCTCCACAAAACAAGAACCTCGCTAGAAGGGTACCAAGGGCTATATATGTTCAAGAAGGGGGCGTATTGGAAACATATTATTCCGGAGATGAAGGAGAAGATGAAGTCATAGATGTGCCCCACGTCGCCATAGCTATGTCTTCCTCTCCATCATTCTCTCTATTTGAATCCCCCAATGAGGAGGCATCTATCCGACCTACATGTCTCATGGCAAAGCCACCTCAGTAAACTCTTCCACCTCCAAGTCTATTGCAACTAGCTCTCACTCATTATTGGATTGTGTTGAAAATATTGTCGATGAGGATGAGGAGTCTAAAATTAACTGGATATTATTAGATTCTAAACTAGTCTTTATTCTCAACACATCCACGCAACTCTCAACTGGAAAATAGGAGTACTAGTAGGCGCTTCATGCGTGGGCCCCATCCTCGGATGCAAGCTAGGGGACAGGCTAGAAAAGGAGTAGAGGAAAGGAAGTGGTTTGTGGTGGTGGACTAGCTGAAGTGATGATAGGAGCGGCTCGGGCTTCAGGTGGCGTGCTAGCGCCTCATGGATCAGATTCCCACGCGCTAACCCCCCGCCCCATCATCTGTCACCACTTTTCTTACCATATCAACTGCAGGTCAAACTCATTTTGATAGCGTAGCTAGCTTGCTTTTTACCGACCAGGCATACGGTGAAAAGCCATACACGCATGGGACGCGTTTGGTAGCCTGCATCCTCCAACCAGGCCCACTGGGTGCAAAAACCGGCCCACCGTTTGGTTGCATGCGAGGAGAATTCATGGCCTGCACGGGCTGTAAAGCACGTTGGGCCAGGCCCCGGAGGAACGGCCAAATCGGCAGTTTTTCCAGGGCCAAGCTGAGCAGAGCGCAAGCACGCACGCGCGTGTGCATGCGGGAGACGTCGCGTCCCTTTGGGAACACGCGCCATAAATCCCCTCTCCGCTCTCTCTCCTCGGTCACTCCAGTCGCTTCTTCTCCCACCTCTCTCACCGTCGGAGGTTCCCCCAACTCCGGCAGCAGCGGAACGAGACAATCCACATTGTGGGTGGCGAAGTAAGGGGACAGTCGGGCATCTTCTTCTCCACGTCTTCGTCGTCGACAGCGGTCCATCTACAACACATTCATCCACTCTTCTTCCTCCTCGGCGGCAATGTCGGTAAGACCGTCCTCAACCTATCCCACACTCGTATCCATCGTAGATCTTTAGATCAACGCTGTTTCTTAGTGGTAGAGAGACATGGAGAGTAGATCTAGGATGTTTTAGGGTTCGATCTGTGTGTAGGCCACGAAATGTCATCGGTTTTGACGATTGGGTCTTAGTTCATGCATTTCTTTGCCGGATGCTTTGCTTGCAATCTCATGTACGTTGAGTGTGATCTCATCTTTCATCCGGTTTGCATGTTTTAGGGTTACAGTTTGTAGATTTGGGGATTTTATCGACTTGATGGGTTAGATTAGGGGTTATATTCGGCCAGTGATGAAGCACATTGGGGAAAGGAGAGTCCAACCATATCTTGAAGTGTATAAAGAGGTGATTGTATAACGACATGGTATTATTGGTCGTCTCTTTTCCTCGATTTGTTGTTCTGAGACCATGATTGGAAACAATGGCTAGCTCCAACAACTATGGCTTATTCATCTCCCTGACTGCATTTATGTTTACTATTATGTACTTTGCACTGCTTGTTATGCTCTTCTTTATGATGCTGAACATGGCCAATGATTAAATTGTAGCACACCATAATTACTAGGAGATGATTATTCAGGACTTTGCGTAATGTACAACCTTACAGTTGTGGTAATTGTAGGCTACCAAACGCGCCCTTCACTTCCTTGTTCATTTCTCTGTGTCCTAAAAAATCATCTCCTTCACATGACTATGCTTGTTCTATATGAGGCTAACTGCTTACCGTTTTTGGTTAAGGCAAGCTGTGATTCTACTTCTGGTCAATGATGATGTGGTTCGACAGTGCCAACAGACAGCCATCAAAAGCAGTAAGTAGTCACTACTAGTGCCATCTAATTGCTTCTAATGGCTAGTCTGGTGGGCAAACCTTTACTTGTCGATGATCATTGAGACCTTCCACATTGTCGATGATTACATAATGGCACACTAACGGTGTAAGAAGGTGACCCTGTAGTACATTGAGCATTGTAAAACCATATTGCTTGTGCATTACTCTTGATCCTGCAAGAGTCATCTCCTGGCATGTTTGTGTGACTGTTTTTATGAAGCATGTTTATGTGACTGTTTTTTTGAGGTATGTTTTGATGTGACAATTTTGATGAGGTATGTTCTTCTCAACAATGATATTACTATGCAACCTAGCAGTTCAGGTGTTGGAAGTAAAGGATCTTGTGACCTGTTCAAGTGTTGTGCATGTATCCTGATCCTTTACTTCCAATACCTGGACAACAGTGCTGTAATCTAATAGATGAGGCCATCTTCAGACATTGTTCACCATTTCTGATCGAGTTTTTTGTTTTGCATGCCTCGAAGAAGGAGTACACGCTGATCATGGTTCAGGTATCGCCCTCCAAGAAGACAGACTATGGCTGGATCAAGGAGGAGGTGTCCACTTCTGCAAAGTGGTGGTCGCCCCTAACCTTGGCTTGCTCCCTGTTCTGGAAGCCTTCACGCCATACCTAGGTGAGCTGCCGGCGAAGATCAGGCTGGAGATGAACACCGGCTGCGTCTGTACTATCGACCTGAAGGAGATCAATGGGAGAGCATGCGTCGATAGGGGCTGGGCGCCATTTGCGACGACTCACGACATACGCATGGGCTACCAACTCCTCTTCGAGAAGGTAGCTGCCAAGACGTTCAGGGTCATCATCTTCGACCACACCGGCGTTGAGATCATCAAAATGTGCCCTCCTCACCCAGACAACGTCATAATGGACGTTTAAGTTAGGACTTATGTTACTTGTTTATGATGTGCCCTCCTATCTACTCTTGTGACTTGTTGTTCTCCTACTTTAAGTTACCTGTTTATGCTATCTCTTTATGTTACCCTTACTTGTTTATCCTATCGTTCATACTCTGTTGGTAATCTCCCCATACTAGAGAAGAGGTTACAGTACCCGTGGTCTTGCATGTAGCCAAACACTGGGATGGTTGCATTAGGTCATGCAAAGCAGCAAACCAAACGACATGTAGAAAGTTGCCCGTTTTATAATGCATGCTACCTAACAACATGCACATCAGGGATGAGGGGTTGGCTTTGCTCAGCGAGGACAAGTCCGACCTGCCCCCCATGATGCTTGGAGGTTCTTACCAAACGCGCCCATGATGCTTGGAGGTTCTTACCGAACTGGAGTCGATGGGGGAGGCAAACATACTCCATGCATGTTTTGCTCTGGCCCAACATCGTTGAACCGGATCCACGCACGTCGAAACCGCTTTTTCCTCTCCCGCGCGCTCGATTTTTTACCATGCACGCGATGAGCATGTACGGAGGGGCTACTTATTAGTGTACGTGCCATGTAACCGGGGAAGCCTTTTCTGCCTTCCGACGCACGAGTACGCGGGATCGATCACGTCGCCATCTGCGTGGCAGGCCGCGCACCGCACTATTTTAGTGCTGCTGCTAAAGACATCCTCGTTGCCACGCGCTATAGCTGTTATGGACTCGCTGCAAAAACTATATACAACGCCAAAATATAGCGCGACTACTGGAGATACTCTTAGGCTTTGTTAGAGCATCCGCAGCGCGCTGCTTATTAGCCGACGCTAGGATTGGAATCCCGGGCGAACCGGTCGTTATGGTATTTAATCCTGGCGTTGGTTTGGCATCAACGCTATTGTTTGCGTCCTACGCTGCTTTTTCTCAGTGCGGCACACAGCAGCAGTGCAGTTTCAGCTCCCAAAATAAGCGCCCTGCTTAATTTGGCCATCTATCTTGTCTCGCTTAATTTTTTTTATTACTTAAGCGCCCAAATAATAAGAGCCGCTGCATTGTGAGTGCTCTTAGTCCACCCTGATCGGGATCGGGTCGAAATCCCCACGGTTCAGCCGGGATCAGACACGCAGGGTTAAATCCTAATCTCGGTCAATCCCGATAATTTCACGGGGGAACGAATCCACGAGACGGCGCGAGATGCAGACTCTCTTCCTCCGCCTCTCTCCGATTCGGAGGGGCCGGTGGCGGCAGCGGAGGAACGCTACCGGCGAACAAATCGAGCAGCGGATCAAGAAGACTTCTCCCTCCCCTCACCCTTCCAACAGGCGACAGAGATCTCACCTCCATCTGAGCTCGTCGCAAGATCGGTCCACACACCCCACCTCCATCCGTGCTTGGCGACGCCAATGAGAGTTCACCTCCACCGCCCTCGCCGTCCCCGACTGCTCACTGGTAAGCGCCTCCTTCTCGTCTCTAAGTTATCTAGGGTTTGGCATGTTGGCCAGAATTTCTAGGGTTCTTGGCATGTTATCAAATCATCCATGTACCTCACCGATGCTAAATTACTGAAAGTAAACAGTAGCTATGTTGAGTACAGTCATCACCGTTGATTTGAGTGCTCTGTAGCTGCATATTGTTAAGCTTGAGATGCTTGCTTCATACTGCTCGCCTCCTTTGATTCTGTGATTTCTGTCAAGCAATCCTCATGTGTTGACAACGCAACAGAACATGCCTGCATAAACACAAAATGCACGGTAGAATTGCTTGCAAAACTTTCATGTAATCCTTTGCTTCAGGCTGGAGAGAGTGCCCTTTATCTCTTTCTTGCAGAGCATGCCATTTAACACCACAAAGAAATGTGCAGAGACTAGCGCACATGTGTTTTGGCTAATAAAAACGAGGCAGGAATT
The DNA here is from genome assembly GCA_028641055.1 of Alopecurus myosuroides. Lineage (NCBI taxonomy): Eukaryota > Viridiplantae > Streptophyta > Magnoliopsida > Poales > Poaceae > Alopecurus > Alopecurus myosuroides. The sequence continues at coordinate 314,850,857 of CM054060.1, read as the reverse complement.
GTGCCAGAGATTGGTATAAATATATCTCAAACTGAATCAGAAAAGTGAGATAAATTTACATGATACAGTATAAACCTATACGACAAGCTGGGGGCGAAAGGAAACTAAAAGGGGTGATCGCAGTGTCAATATCACAGCATATTAGTACATCAAGATAGTAACTCAATTTTTGGCTGGGCAAGAAAAGATGCTTGGGCTGCTTTTTATCCCCTTGGTTTGGTCCTCAATCCAGCATGCATTTTGTCTCGGTAGTCTGTCACCTTATGGATTACACAATTATTTTTTGGATTAAATTATTGGGAGTTTGAGCAAGGACATCTGTAGTCTTGTACTTATTTTTTGTTGTTGTAGACATGATGTAGTTGACACCTATATATTTGGAGAACGGGTGTAAGAGGGCATGGCAGTGTGAGATGATTAGTTTCTTGCTTACTTAGAATTAATCTTGTATATACCTTGCTCAGTTTCTTGATGCTTCAGCTCATTAAGGTTGCTGTGGCGGTGGTGTCACATTTCAACGAAATTACATAAGGAATGTCACCGCACAATTAACTATCCCAATTTTAGGTAATTACGAATAATATGTCACCGCCTTAAATTCTCTTCCATCTCTAACAGTGGAAAAAAACTTTTCACACAATACGTCGTGACCATGGTCTGCCGACGCTCTGGCTTGCTCGATCGCCACGATCCATCCCCTTCGCGACCATGGTCTGCCGACGCTCTGGCTTGCTCGATCGCCACGATCCATCCCCTTCGCGTTAAAGCCCATATACCTTGGCCCAACCCACTGACCTAACCTCGATTCCATCCGCCGTGAGTCTCGCTTTGCCTTTCACGACCTCATTCCCTTCCAGCCACGGGAAGAAAGGCAGTGCCGCTGCCTCTCCTCAAACCCTAGCGCCACCAGAGCTAGGCCATCTCCTCTGGTGCTGGTGACCGGGAACCCCGGACGAAGCCATCCATCTCCCCCTTCCCTTTCCCCCACGGCATCTCCTCTCATCGTTTCTTGTTGAACAGAGATCGACGGCGCGAGCGCTGCTGCATCCTATGACCTGCGCGCCTCCCTCTGTTCATGTAGCTCGAACGGCATCACATGTGCGGTCCTGTACAGCGGGGATCACGACGTTGGATCTACGCGCGCTGGTTGCGGAGTACCGGGTCGAGACGGCGCGCATTCTGGCCAACCACGCAGGTGACTCGGTGCTAGGGTTCCGAAATTTAAATTTGTTTTTCTTTCCCTCGTTCATTTCTCTGTTCTTGCACTCACACTGAAGAATTTACTTATCCGGTAGACGTTGCCCAACTCTTGCTCTTCTCTTTGGCATACCAACTCCAAAAAACAATATAGGTATCTTGCTTTAGTTGTTGTATCCCAGAATAGAGTACTGGATTGTTTATGAATTTCGTAATCAAACACTCAATTATCTTCTCTAATATGGTGAATGCATCTTATTTCAGATGATCAAAAAATACAGACCCTACAGATGAACTGGTGGCAAGCGCCACCCTCCACACGGGTGGGGACGGCGTGGATCTGCCAAGCGCCGCAACTCGACCACACACAGTCGATCTGCCGTCACCGCTGTGTGGTGTGGGCAACAGTCCTCGGCAGCTTCGCACAACCACGCCAGCAAGTTTCCAGACCGACGGGGTGACTGGCGTCGGCCTGTCGTCGCTGCGCACCGGCAGTGCCGGCAGATCCATGCGCAATGCCTGGGGATGGCCACAGGATGATTGGCGGCGGATCGACTTCATCGGCCGCGTCGTCCTGGAGGAGGGGTTCACCTTCAGCTTCACGGACCCGGAGATCATGTGATCCCGGAGCCCGCTGCCGCGCCTCTACGCCAACGTAGACTTTCAGATCGCCTGCAATCACTTCACCGGCAACCCGGACGACGTTGTGGGCAACATGCCCAACAGCGGGTTCACGTACGTGAGGGCCACCCAGGCTGCACGACCGGGACGTGCTCAACATCATGAAGGGTGACACATACCTGGCCGATATCGGGGTCACTATCAGGTTCCTCAACACCGAGTCGTTCTTCGGGGGACTATGTGAGCCCATCCAGACTATTGTCTCGGCCTGCACCGGAAAATCCAGGACCTCAACACCATGCTCCGTGATTTGAGGAGGTTAGTAATGTCTGATCTGGCCATAATTCCTGGATGGAGTGTATTTGCATTTCTTGCCTCACTAGTGATAGTTGTCCTGATGTCCTGAACTAGTCTTATTTGAAACAAATATATTTGATTAAATACCGTGTGTGTGTGTGATATTGTGACTTAAGACAAGTGTTTGTGCACACGGCGAACCAGTTCGAATGACCAGCACTCAAGTTTGATCTGAATTGAGGACAGTGGTTACTGCATTATCTTGCTTTTAAACCGTATGTGCTACTTTCCTCTTCTTACAATCTGTAGCAACTACTTTAGAGTTTGCCTTGTCTTTTTTCTCACATAAATTGCATGTTCAGTCACACTTCGACTTGATAAGGTTCGACTTGATAAGGTTCGACTTCGAATTGAGGACATGTTGGAGAGACTCCGAGGTTTTGCCAGGTTCGACTTGATAAGTCGTTGCGTCTGTAGCCCAATATAAGTCGTCGCATATGTAGTTGTTCCTATGTACAGTAGTTACGTATGTAGCACACAAATTTGCAAGTTTGAACTCTCAGGTACATCATGTTTACGTATGCAGCGAAAAAGGAATTTGATGCCCCATGGCAATGCACGGGCTGTCAAAAAAAAATGGACCGTGGCAACAAATGGACGGTCAACTAAACTTGTTGGAAGATAGAGATGTGAGCGAGCTTCATCTTGTTTTCCTCCGATTCACACCACTTCTGCAAATCAGGGCATCTGTAAATAGAAAGTGTTCGGAGCTTGGTGAGTATGTCCTCCGGCAAAGACCTGATGCCTGTACAATCTTTGATCGAAAGGTACTGGAGACCGGTCAAGTCCATGAACCAATGCGGCAATGATGAGATGTTGCATCTCTTTATCGCCAGATGCGTAAGAGAGGACATGTGTGGGATGATGTCAGGGGAGACGGTCAGGTCATAACAAGACGCGATCTCTAAAGAACGGAGGCCAGAGAGGTGGCGAAGCAGTCTCCACTGCTGCATGGGCAGCTCACTGTCTTCAACTGTCAAAGCCGTAACTTCTGTAGTTAATACTGAAGAAGAAGAGGAGGAAGCACCGGTGCTTGACATTGTACACTCTCCCTATGATGACAGCACATTATCATTCCCTCTTATCACCAATACGCGAACTGCTCTAGGAAGAAGTGGCCCCATCCTCAACTTGAGGCAATTCTTTATGCTCAAAAAAGAATACGCGGTCGACTGGTGACTGGAGTCTGACGCACTCAACTCTTCTAGATGTACCATACGTGTGAGTTCCAGCGAAGTCTGTTGGCTGACCCATGCTGGCAAGCTGACGCCATTATAACCTATTATCTCCAAGTTGTATAAACTTTTCGGTGCCACTAGTTTCTCCAACAACACTTTATCATCCACAAACCTCTCAGCGCCTTCAGTCCACGACAATGTTAATATCTGCAGATTGTTTTTTTCCATCAACTTTATACTCTGAGCCTCTTCTGCGGACTTCACATTTTCAAGGCAGGCTATTTCCAGCACCCAAGGATTCGTGTCCTGTAAGCAGGCAAGATTGCTGCTCGATTCACCCTCTCTAACGCACACCTCAAAACGTGGTAATGATACGAAACTGGTACTAGGGTGAGGTACAGGTTGTTCAACAAGATCAGAGCAGCCCAGAAAATATAGGGTCTTCAAACTATCTATTCTACCTATACTTTCTGGTATCTTCTGAATCTTCTCGCAGCACGAGAGGTTCAGTGTGTGCAGCTTTCTCAGGTTACAAAAACTTTCAGGTAGAGAAGTAATACCATCATTCCAAGACAAGTTCAAGTGCTCCAGATTGGAAAGGGCACTGATACGATGAAGAGAAATGTCATTTTCACCTTCTCGCAAGCACCCCTCTAGATCTAAGTATTGTAGACTAATAAGGTCATCTAGAGATTCTGGTAGCGTTCCAATACAACAACTTGATAAGTTCAAATATTGCAGGTCCGGGAGGCTCCACATAAACTTCGATATATTTTCCAAAGCAGAGCAATCTGACAAATCAAGATGCACCGAATTTTTTAGCTTCCCGAATGATTCTGGCAGTTCTTTAATTCTCTTACAGTCTGACAAATCAAGATATATCAGACTCTGCATTTCTCCGATTGACTCTGGCAGTGCAGATAGAGAAGATTTTCGAAGACTGAGGTAAAGTAATTTTGACAGCCTAGTGATACTATCTGGAATAACTTCATGTTGTACTCTTGGAGCATTAAGATACCTCAACTGTTTCAGTCGGCCAATTGAATCTGTCAATCCATAAATGGAGCACTCGCTCAAGTCCAAGACACGCAGGGATTTCGCAGATGCAAATGTGGCACCATCAAGATGAATTTCAGCCGAGCCCATAAAACGGAGTGCCCTTATCCTCTGTGACTCCAATGGCTTGCTACAATTATCGAGCAGTGCATAGTGACAGCAGTTTCCCCCTATGTTGCCATCATTGCCAGCAAGAAGAAGTTCGTCGCCCATCACCGATCTTGCTAGATCATGCATGAGGTCGTGCATGGTTAACTTTATCTGAAACAAGAGCCATTAGCAGAGTCAGTTTTTTATATTTCACGCATTTGATGCACTAACAAATTTAGCAATGACAGGTAGCATACTAGACCAAATTAAGCTACGCAATTGTGTGGTTCAATCAATTCGATTGCCCTTATAGAGAGGACATAAGATGAAATGATATTTTATAAAAGTGCATATTTGAGCATTATTTTTGCACTTGGGAGTAGAAAATAATACTATGTGCTGCGTGTACTCAAGTGATAGTTTTGCATGGTTAAACAAAATACATCTATGTAATTTTTTATTTAGTCCACAAACTTAATGTACTAATCAATGATGCTAGTTGATGTAAGCACAAATGCCCCGCATCCCATATGCAAAATAGCGAAAGTTTAGCCTTGACCTTTCATGCACCAGAGTTTGAAATAAGACTCTTATTTCTATAAGATGTAACGCACCAAAGTTGGACATAAATTTTCTCCCTATAGCCATTACTTCTATAAGATTTTCTTTTTTCTTTTTCTAGCATAGAAAAATAAAATTAGTCAAAACAATCGGGGATGACCTCCCATGTGCTTTTATGTGTGGGTATATGCTTATATGGGTGTGTGTTGTGGTGTGTGCACGACCAACTCAAATTTTCTAACAAGTTACATGGATAAGTTCAGTATGTTGTAAAATGCATTAACCACTGAAAGATTGGACAAACATGTGCACCATATAAACAAGCATCTTATGAATTCCAACACAAGAGTAGGAAGAAAATAATTGTAGCATAAATAATAAAAGTCATGCACTAACTTACCGGTGATGTCTTCGAATGTTCAAGGAAGGAAAGTTTCAAAAGATGGGTAATGTACATATCGCCGAGCTCCCAAGCGGTGAATGTTGGTGTTGCCCCAATAAAACAAAGAGAAATCCACTGGTGAATTAGATCATCTTTAGATACGTTCCATCCTTTTGGAAAGATTGCCCAATAGGCAAAGCAGAGCCTCAGATAATGAGGCATCAAAGCATAGCTTAACTTCAAGGATGAAAGCACCCGTGACGCAGCTTTATCTTTCGGATCTGAAAGAGAGGCAGATTCTTTCCAAATATCACTGTCTCTCACTTTCTTCCAATGAATATAGGTCATAGTTTCCAAAATTGATCCAATTGATTGAGCCGCTAAAGCCATACCTCCACACTTTGCTGCAATGGCTTCCCCTATGTCCTTCAGTTGTTCTTTGTCATCTCTAGATTCAAAGCAACTTTTTTGCTTAATTATAGTCCAGCACATCTCATCCGTCAGTGATGCTAGCTCATGTGGGGGAATGGTCGAAATTTTTCTTGCAATCTCCTCGTTGCGTGTGGTTGCTATAACAACCACCTTGCTACCCTGCCCAACCTTAAGCATGGCAATCAGACTACCCAGTTGGGAATCAGCCTCCTCCCACAAATCATCTAGAACAATCAGAATCTTCTTATTGGTGAGTAGCTTTGCAAGTGATCTGTGTATCATCTCCTTTTCAGTGTATCGACTCTCATTCTCTGACGGCTGCAGCTGACTTATTAAAGAATTGCCAATCTTTTTCAGATCAAATGTCTCTGACACATAAATCCATACTCGGACATAGTCTTCAAATTTGGTTTTATTATTGTAAACCATTTTTGCCAAGGTCGTCTTGCCAAGGCCTCCAATGCCGTGTATAGCGAGGACAATGAGCTCCATATTTTATTTTCATCTTCGGTCCTCCCAATGATTAATTCATCAATGGTTGATGATGTTTCACGCATTTGTATGACTTTCAGCTCATCGGCGTTAGTGCCCGGCACTAACATGAATTTATGATATTGATCTGTGATCCCCTGCAGCTCCTCTCTCATCGTCTTCATCTTGTTAGCCATTGTGAACTTGGGGCCGATTGTGCAGCAAGGCATCATAACTGCTAGATGTTTCTTGATAGAGAACTGTAAGAGCAATCAGATTAACTGTTATTCATTGGTGAAATGGTTGGTAATATTTGGAAAAAGAATATTTTACAGCTAAATACAGCCTATTTTCGTAAAAAAAATAGCATATATATGTCTTGCTGTATTAGATATGTTTCCACCATCAAACGCGTGCTCTGTTTTCCTTGTAGCTCATAGTACAGCGTAGTTTTGCCAAAAAAACAAAAAAAAAAAAAATTACAGTTACCTTCGGTGCTCCTGCTTAAAAAATTGCAGTTCAACTTGGACTATGTAAAATCCATATTCACTAAATTATTTAGAAGTGAAAATAAAGCTTGGTGAAAGTATGCATCTTTTTTTCTAGCACCAGCATATCTTAAGTTTGGATTCGTCATCTTAAGCATTGAATCTAAAACAGCAAGGACTATAAGTTTCAAAGCCTGGAATTCAAGGTTGACAGGGACCACCATCAAACTTGAAGGCTCAAATAAATATTTACTGTATATGTCTTGTACAGTATTAGATATGTTTCATTTTAATGTAACCGGGGAATGCCTCCCTGTATTTCTAAAGAAAAAAGTACTAGATATGTTTCCACCATCATACTTGTACTCTGTTTTCCACTTCTCCTTGCAGCTTAATACAGTGTATTTTCGCAAAAAAGAGAGAGAGAGAGAGAGAGAGAGAGAGAGAGAGAGAGAGAGAGAGAGAGAGAGAGCATGGTTCGTAGTTACCTTCCGTGTTGGCTCAGCGTCAGTTCCTGCTTCAAAATCCTCAACCATGTCGGCGATGGCATACATGGCGTCCGTGAGACGCTTGAGCCACAGACGCATGGTATTGTTGGTGTTGGAGTGCTCAGCGTCCTTGAGGAGCGCCTCAATGGACTCGAGGGTGCTCTTCATCTGGTTGAAGTCCTTGTCGAAGTTGTGCTGCTGCTTGATCTGACCTCCCACGAATGAACCAATCTGCTGCCCCACCTCTTTCAGAAGCGCAGCGGCGATCAAGCCCCCAATCCCGGCCATGGCTCCCGCTCGCGCTCGTGCTTCTCTCGAGTCAACGTGTGGGATGTGCGAAAGCGGATCTGGGGGAGAATGGGGAAGACGTTTCTGGCAAATTACCAAGATGTTTCCACCTACCAATGATTTGGACCAGCCAACAACTAGCGTAGACGAAGGCCTCGTCCAAGTCGTTGCATCTCCAAACCTCCAATAATTCACAACTACTGTACATGATATTTTCTCACATCGGTCCAATAATTCACTCGTGCCAATATTATGTTAGCTCAGAAGTTTCGGCAAATCCGAACTTTTTGCGGGAGGTTAAAATTGTACCGTTAGCTCACAGGTTTCAGAATGTCCGAAATTTTACATAGTTGAAAGATTGAATGTTGGGATTTTCGGAGTGTCCGGTTTTTTTTGCGAGAGCACAAAAGCATAGATAGTTTAGGAATTTCGGAGCATCCTAAATTTTATAAAATTGAACCTTGGTGTCGGATAGAAAATTCGGGTTGTCCGAAGTGACAAAGAAGAAAAGGATAAGTAAGATGTATAGTGAGCTCGCTCTTGGCCCAATAAACTTAAGATAAATTGAGAATCAGAGAATCGACTAAGCAAATTAAACACGCTGCGCTTAACTATTTATTTTTTCTACCGAAATATTTACTTAGTTAATTTCAAACATCAAAATTTAGATTGATTAGAGCATCTCTAGGAGACACCTTATATTCGCCAAATCTATAGAATTCGGGCGAGCTTAAATGCCGAGCCCATATTTCTGTCTGACCCCTTAAATCATCTCGAGCCGCACCCCCAAGAGCCCTTGGTGGCCTTTTTTAAGTCAGCGCAAAAAAAGCCAGTCGCGTCCCAGGAGGAGTCCAGTTTCCGCCGGTTTGGGCCGAAAATGGCGTCAGCGGACCCGGACCAAACCAAGCGCGCTGGGGGGTTGGGGGCACCGACTGAAAGGAAATGGCGTGAAAACACCTCCCGCACAATTTTCCCTCCTCGTGAACCCACCCTGTCGGCGAGGGAGACGTTCGCCTTCCTCATCGCCTCGGCTCCCGCACGCGGTAATGAAGCTGCGCAGGTACTGGCCGAGCAGCCTAATTGACCACGTGGCGGCGTAATGGCGAAACACCATCGCAGGTTCCCCACGCCCTTTCATGCTGCCCCCTCGCTTCTATAAAACATGTCACCTTCCATAGAGCTACCCCGCTCGCTGAACATCTTCTCCATGCTCGCCCACTCTTCTTTCTCCTTCTTGCCCCCAGACCACCTCGCGAAAGCAATTGAGGAGCGGTTCACCGGTTACGGCACCACGACGAACGGCTTCGGGCGTCGCTGGCTCCAAGATTAGGAGGCCCGACGATTATACGTTGCAGGCTACCGCGTGTCGCCGGACATGCGCCTCCCCCGGCGACTGGAGAGTTACTGTGGATGGCCTGCCGGTGCCCCAGGTCCCCGAGAGCGACGATCTCATCGCTGAGATCGAGGCGGCCTGTGCCGCCCTGACAGTGGAACAATGATCCGAGCCGTGTTTCCACCCGGCAACTACGGCGCGTGGACAACGTTCTTCACCGAGCGCCACACCCGACCCTCGCCATTGGTGGGGCACCCCTAGGTGCTCGCCGACCGCCGTTCTCGAGCACATCGAGACTGGTAACAGCCCACCACTGGGCTACCCGCCGCACATCCCGAGCATCTCCCGGTGCAGCGGGAGCGTGTCGCAATCGTCTGGCTCCACGCTGCCGCATATGCCCATGCGCCCTGTGAAGGCTGAGTCGGTTTCCGCTCCGCCAACACATGCGCGCCCGTGACATCGTGATCGGATAGCGGCGCGCTCCCTCGCTTCCCAGAGGCCACCCTCGCATGTCAGGCCAAGGAAGGTGAAGGAGGAGGAGGCCGACCTAGAGGTGGACATGATGAAGGCGTCCGCCTTGTCGCGGAAGGATCACATCGCCGAGGAACTGGAAAAACAGTGTTGCGCCCTGGAGGAATTCGTCGCGCGGAAACGCGGTCGTGACGAGGACGGCTTCATCGTGCTTGACGTCAGCAGCGATGACGCACCAGAACCGAGCAATCTGTGGAGCGGTGGCGACTACGGCTAGGGCTGTGATACGTCCATTTTGCATCACTATTTTATATGTTAATTCTCTTCTATTCATTAATATATTTCATATTAGAGTGCAATACTTATGTTATTTTATAGTTTTCTATGTGTTTTATAGTTTTCCAAAATTATTTATCATAGCCAGAATTCACAGGGAAAAGGCACCTGTCAAAGGGCGTATCTTCCGGACATCAGAAAATTCAAGAAAAAACAGAAACAGTGTTTTCTCCAAAAAACACCAAGGGAGCCCGAAGGAGACCCGGAGGGGAGCCAGGTTGCCACCAGGGGCCCACCAGGCGCGGGTGCCCCCTAGGCCACGCATAGGGCCCACGTGGTGGCCCTGAGCCCCACCTCCGGCTCCCCTTTGGCGTACTTGAAACTGAACCCTTTGATGGTATAGAAAATAATGATGGTGTAGCCCACTTGACTAAATTGTTTGAGATTGTCATGTTGTTTTCTGATGAGAATTTGATAAGAGGATATTATGTTATTAAGTTGTTCCATTTCTCATTAAAAGGCGATGCTAAATTGTGGTATGGTAATTTGCCTTATGGTTGCATCAAGACTCCTCAATGCTTGACTCATGTCTTTTGCGAGAAATATTTTCCTGATCATATGCAAGATGTTGCTTTACAAAAGATTTTTAACTTCAAGCAATTGGAGGATGAGAAACTTCCTAAAGCTTGGGGGAGGTTTTGTGCTACCCTCAAGGGTGGGCCTAATCATAGTAAACCTAAGAATGATCTTATTGTTATGTTTTATATTGGACTGACCACTGAATCTATGACATAACTAGATAGTTGTGTTGGTTGTATTTTCAGGGAAAGAACTATGGATGAAGCTGAAGAATTATTGGGTAATATAGCCAAGAACCATGATAATTGGGATATTCCCGAACCTACTCCATTGCCTACACTCAAGAAGATAGGAGTTCTTTTCCTTAATCCCGAGGACATGCAAGAAGTTAAGAAATCTATTAAAGAGAAGGGGATTTCATTGTTAAACAAACCCATTTTAATGCTCAAGTGTAGAATCAATTGAATGAAAATTCTCTTTGTATCAAAAATTTGCATACTACTTTAGGGAGAACTGTTAATGATGTTAAAGGTCTTGTTAAACACTTTGAAATGATTAATACTCAATTAGAGAAACTTAGTAAAGTGCAAAAAGATTTATTTGTTGAAATGTCTGGTCAAATTAAAGAACAAGCTTGTAGTGTTAAAACTAGAGGTGGTGATTTCACTCAGGATCCTCTTTATCCCGAGGGACACCAACAAGGCTTGAACAAGACTCTAAAATGCTAGACGAAACTATTGTTAATTATCCTAAAAAGAAAAAGAAGAAGAAACATAAAAGAAATAGAGAGGCTAAAGATATTAATAATGATGCTAATACAGAACCCGATAAAGATCCCAGTAGTATATATATTTCTGATGCTGAAACTGAATGTGGTAATGATAATGATAATGATAAAATGATGCTTCCAATAGGGAAGAAAGTGAAGTAGAACCTAAAAACCCTCCTAAGATGATAAAGAAGGTTTTACTTGTAGGAAGCATGGTAAAGAAAGGGAACCTTAGATACAAAAACCTATGCCTTTTCCTAGTAAATCTCTCAAAGGTAAAGAAGAAGAATATTATAATAAATTTTCTGAGTGGATGAAGCCTCTCTTCTTGCAAATTGTCGGGCCTCTGGATACTAGGGTATCCTAGCCCATCAGCTGCAGCCCAGCCTGGTAGGCGTCTCCAAGATCAACAGGCATGCTTCCCAACGAGAAGTGCTCTCAGCTATGCTCAATCCCTATCAGGGTGCCTGTAGAGGGTCCTTGTCGGCTCATCCTTAGGGAGGAATTCCATATCTCCATCTGTTCCTACCGAAGGAGCTCGTCTGTTTGGCGGGAGACAAGCCATGTGCTGCTGACGACTGCTCCTCTGCATGATGACGAAGGCGCCGCAGAGCTGCAGGGCCTCTTTGGCCGTAGTTGTTGTTCTCATGTATAAAGCGAGGGACATTGTTGAACGCGCCAAAGTGTCTTCCCAAGACTTCCCCTTTGGTGCAAGAAGACCAAGACCACGCTACAAGACGGAAGAACCGTCATCGAACGCCCCCACTGTACTGCCATGGACGATGGAGCTGTCCTCGACGACCAAGGCCGCACAGGAGGCACATAGTACGGTTGGTCTCCGCTTTGGAGCATTGTGGGAACCCTTTCCCGCCAAATGATCGGGAAGGAGGACCAAACACCGGTATAAGAAGGGCCCTTCAGCCCTCATAGAAGGGGAGCTCGATTCCACTTAGAGTCCCCATAGTCTCACCTGGGCACAAGCTCGTATTTGTACTATGGACACCGAAGTGCAATCCATATGAAAAGTAGGAGTAGGGTTTTACACCATCATGGTGGGCTGAACCTGGGTAAACTCTCCGTGTCGCCATTATCGTTGTTCTCAAACTTTCCTCACGAAGTCTCCTCGAGAGGTGAAGGAAGTGTGTTTAGCCCCCAGTGACCCCTAGAGACATCATGTTCTTGACAGACCACTCTCTGACATTTGGCGCGCCAGGTAGGGGGCTAAGGCACTCCTCCACTTCCTTGTTGCCATGGCCCCTGCCACCCGGACCAGCCCTCGCCTCAGCCGATCTGAACGCGCTCATCGCAGGGGGTAGGTCGAGCCGACCTGCAACGACAACAACAAAAACGACGCGCCACGATACAACCCCACAGGTGTTGATGGCGAACACGACACTGCTAAGGAAGCTTCCTCTCAGACGCCGCAGCGAGACGCGCCTGGGTCTCAGCAACCGCCACCACCACCGTCAGGAACGCAGGGACGCGTGGAACAGCCCGCCCCCGCCGCAGCCCTTCTGCTGGTCCGGGAGCTACTTCCGCACCCGCCCACATCGGAAGGACACGTCGCTTGGCTTGCCCGCCTCCAGGAGCTCGTCACCACCACAAACATCCCCCCGCGGCAGTCGCGGGGAGGCGGCGCTGGCCAGCCCAGGAGCCCGACAGCTCGTGACGTGCCGCCCTCTTCTCACGGTGTAACTTCATCGGTGCAAGGCGATCTGTAACATCCCAATTTTGCTACAATAGGGTGTGTGGTGTGTGTTCATCCCATACATGCATAGAAAAAAAATTTAAACCATGTCTGAACCAATTCAAAACTTGAATTTAAATGGTTTGAGAAAATCCCACAAAGTTGTTCTCACAAGTTTTTCAAAATGAACAAACTAAGGTATGGTTTTGTTGGAAATTTGAAGAGATTTTCAGAACTTATTTTTGTGCAATTTTTGCTTCACAAAAAGGCCCTCAAATCTGGCTTTCGGGTTCTGTTTTCTATGTGAAAAGGACCTCTCTGCAAAATACAGTTTTTCTAGGGGGTTTTGCAAATGCGCTTTGTCTTCTTCGTTGGGACAGGAAGCAGCTGCGTGGCTGCTGTGGACGTCGCCGTTGCCACGTCCATCCCTCCTCGACCGCGCCCGGATAAGCCACAGGGGGTGACTCCCGCTGACCCTCTGCACTCTCTCGCTCCCTTCTCTCTAGCTCTCTCTCTCTCACGCTACTGTGACAGACGGAACCCTAGCTCCGTCGGACGCCGGCCATCGTCGCCGATTCGAGCCCTCCCGCGCCCAACGGAGCACTCCACGGGGTTCACTAGGTCGCCCGGCGTCTCCCCCTCGAAGGACGTTTCCCGGGATGGCCTCCACGGCGGAAATCGGGCCGCCGTTCCCAACTCCGGCCGCCAGCCATCGAGGTCGATTCCGGCCGCCGCCGGCCTCCGTTTGCCTCCCCGACCCATCCATGAGCCTCACGGTGAGCTCCCGGACCTCCCGGACCCCTCCTTCCCCTCCCTCCTTCTCTGGTTTGTCCGCCCGACGAGCTCCACCGCCCGCCGCCGCGCGGAAGCTCGCCGGTGAAACTCCGGCGACCAAATGGTCGTTGCTCCGCCACCCCTAGCTTCGCCTCGAGTTCCTCTACGTCGTGGTGAAGTTTAATTTGCGTCTGGCACGCGAATTGAATCAATTTCAAATGCATATGTGAAGATCAGAGGAGCTGACGTCACCTCTGCGTCATGCTGATGTCATATTTCCCCTGTTAATTAAATTCCAGAAAATGAATAAATTTGGTTAATTAATATCTTCCAAAATATTGTTTAGAAAAATAAAATAAATATATGGAAATGCTCATAAAAATGTATTCTATCCAAATATGTAATTTTCACACATGTTTGAGAAAGTTGAAAAATGAGTATTATTTAATGTTGTTTAATCATTTAAAATGGAGAAAATAAGTTTTTATTCAATAAAAATAGAAAATTAAAAGTTATATACCAATTTGCTCAAAATGACAAATGGAATCTAGTTATGGTGTTTTCAAACCCATTTGAGCAATTAAACCTTGTACTCACTTTCATAACCATCCGAAACCCCCTCCGGGGTCTATTTCGGGTTAGTTTCAGTAAAATTGCATAATTGTCATACGAACCCTAGCAAACCAACGAACATGTCTAGGGCTTTATTTCAATGCATTAACTTGCTCATGCATACATACTGCGCATTGCATCGATGCCATGGTTGATTGTTCTTCTTTGTTTCGGTGTTGTTTCCCCCTCGGTAGAACGTGACTCCGAAGAGAAGGCCAACAACTTCATGACGAATACTTGATCTTAACCGACAAGTCAAGCACTTATCCGAGAAGACATTTCTATTGGTTTTCTTATAACCAAGGCAAGCATAACCTCTTATCTGCTCATATATGATTTCAAAGTGATTTGAATCTCGTACTTTGCATTCGGTTCAAAACTATTTGATGCCAGTAGATAGAGTTCTCCTATATATTGCATAACCTAGATATCCTGATCCACTGCTCCTAGCAGCTATAGGTTTGTTTGTGCGCGCTTCGCTAAACCTTGTGAGTCTTGCTTAGCCATGCCTAGTTGATGAATCTGGTCAATGCGTGAATCTACTATGTCAGGTGTTTATGATTTGAATTATATTTGATAACCTGACTAATCACGGCATGGATGTGAGGCCACAATGGGTTGTGGCGTTTTGTCCTGTTCATGCCCCTAGGAGCGAGTTCTCGCCTTCGAGCCAAGACTGAGCGTACAGCCACACGTGGGCCGATGAACCCCGCCCGGCTGACTAACTTGTTTAACCTTATCCAAGAGCCACGTAGTTTGAGCTTTCCATCCGCGTGTGAGTCGGAAAATGTTTTGGTGAAAACTAGGTCGTGACCAGGACAAGTGATGGACGTACACGGATCTTGTTCCCGACTCATAGAACAGGTGCCATCAGGAGGTGGCCAACTCCCTGTTGACGGGGTGGCCCTGTTTGGGTTGACTCATGGATATGGTTCGACAAGGTAAAGGCCGGGAATTGACCACCCTCTGCCGGCACTTCCCGGACTAGTGCCAACCCGGTGGCACTAAGAGTCGGTTGGTACGTGTGGGTAAAGTTGTACACCCCTGCAGGGTTAAATCTTTTCGAAAAGCCGTGTGTGCGGTTAAAGACGACTTGGTGACGGATTCTGTGATCATAGATAACTTAAACATAATGATTAAAACTTGCTGATAACGATTCAAGGATGCCTCCTCGGAGATGCCGAGAGGGGTTACCTTGTAGCATGAGATAGTGTGGAACAACTGGAGGAGGTGATCTTTGAAGCACGAGGTGCTGATATGTTTCGGTGGATTAAAAGATGATGATATCAGTAGTTGAGTAGCTTTCTCATCCGTTTTCAAAATACTCTATGAGACGTGTTGTTTCTTCCTCAACTTGGAAAACAAAGATGGCTTTACGCAAATAACCTTCATAAAACCTTTCTGAAGGTAGCAGATATATAATAGGTTAACTAAGCCTTGTTGAGTACCTCCCGTACTCAGGTTTGCTTAATTTTGGTTCAGGTGGAGTTCCTCACTTCAGTGGTGAATCAACGTGGACATCGACGAGTAGTTTGGGGTTCCCAGGTAGCAGCCTGGAATCTATGGGCTGGGACGTCGCCTTATGTTGCGGCCTCTTAGGCCTTTCTGGTTCTTGTTGATTAGCAACATAATTTGCCTTTCGTTGTCTGATGTAATGTTGGGTCGTGTGACCTCTGTTTGTAAGCTATACTCTAGTAATGCCGGTTTAATACAACTTCAATGTCTAGAGTGTTGCTTTGATCGGTTGTTGGTTTCGAGCTCATTGTTATACAGTTTTGGCTATGCCTGCATAGTTGTCGCAGTCGAGGGGTTGTGGAGCCGATGATCCATGTCCGAGCCTGCCTGTCGATCTGATCGGCCTGGGGCGAGGTAACCCCAGTAACCCTCGATTGTTGTTGCACTTTCTGGACACATAGCAGCTCTGTATAACTTTGGTCCCGTTCCTTCAGTTTCATCCGACTCGTGGATGCTTGGGTATACATATCTGGTTATGACTAGCATGGAAACAAGGAGTAGTAGACCGGGGATCCGGACTACGTGCCGATGAATCCGGTCTGCTTGCCGTTGTTTGTTGCGGCCGGGGCTGGTAACCCTGAAGCCCTTGTGAGTCCATTGCTAGGAGCACATGACAGTTTGTATATCTCTGGGTCCGGGGTCTGACAAGTCATGGTATCAGAGCAGGACTGCCTGTAGGAAAACCTTACTGCTTGGTCGATGTCGAGTCTAGTGTTTGTGAAAACTACTTTGAAACTTCAAGTGATTGTGAAAATCCTTCTTAGGATTCTTTTTACTCCTTATCTGGTATGACTCTAACTCTGGGTCTCCTTACCTGTTTTGATTTGAAAAGGTTCGGAATATTCAAAACTTAGGTGCCTTCCATGGAAAGACGGTCTTTTACCCAAGTTGACATAGTTATGAGTTTCTAGAGTCGTGTGTGTTCCATTTTTCGTTATCTCTTAATCTGGGAGATTTCCTTTCCATTCTATTCTCTCAGAGTTGTGTGGATTCCACATTCTTCCATGTTCTAAGTCTCAAAATCCTGAACCTCGAGATTTCCTTTCCATCTCGAATGTACCCGTTATCCTCTGCTCAAGTTCTTCCGGAGCTAAGTTTGTCTTCTTGGAAAGATACTCTGTGATTGCTATTCGTAGTGTGCTTCAAGGCACTAAGATAGTAGTTATTCCTTTCTCTGTGTTTTAACCCTTGGACTTGAGCCGAAGGTCCCGGAATGTGCTGAATTGTGGTGGGTTGAATCATGTGGTTTCTTAACTACCCGATGCTCACGCTATCAGTACAGGATGCTGACCTTTAACCCAAGATCTGTTTCGTTGAATCCTCAGGAATATGTTCTACCTCGGGGTGGCTAGGTAAACTCAACTCCAATATCCATAGGTTTTCTCTGCGAATCAAAAGGATCTCGTCAAGAGTGTTCTTTATTATTGTCATATCTTTGTTCCTGGTTCAGCTATACAAACCTTTTGACATGGGTTCTACACATGAGTATTACCCCGTGCATCCAACGTGATCTCAGGATTTTCCAGAGCACGTTCCTACTCTTTAGTTGCTTTCCGAACTTCGTCCGTTATTTGGAAACCAAGTTACATATGGTGTTGGATTCTTCCAATGCATTTGCTCCTGTTTTCCGTCAGAACATTCCACCTTCGAATGTCAGGAGAAACAAACTCCAGTACCTCGTTCATTTCTAAAACCAGGTCAAAGTTTTGTATTTCGCGGATTAAAGAAGTTTCAATAGCTTCTGTTCTGCTCCACCTTCGAGTATCACACTCTTTTATATCACGGGTCTGTGTTAAGTTCCATGGCCTTAATGATGAAGTGATGCTCTCACACATCTTCACCCCCTTCCTCCAAACTTGAATGCTTGAGAATGTGGGGTATGTGCATTGGTGTGTGTTAGATATTCCTAGCAATTCTTATTGCTTTGAAAATCTAAGAAACATCAGTATCCTTCTTAGCACTACTGGTCAACCAGCCTCTTTTTGAAGTTGGTCGTGTTACCAAATCCGTTCACTCCGGTGCACATTCTTGGTCAGAGAGTTAGGTTCATGCTGAAGCTCTCAAGATCATATCGGTTGCTTTGAAAAGAAAAATTCCTTCCAAACTCCGAGACATACGGTGGGTTGTGATATTCTGGTTGTCTTTCTAGAAGTATCACCAGGTTGTTACCTGACCGTGATGTCTAAATAAAGGGGTAATTTGAACTACTCCTTTCTCCAAGGAACTCTGCTGGATATCCTGGACTAGTTTGTTGAGCTTAGACAACCACTTGGAGAGTTGAAAGGCAAAAGTTCCACCTAACTTGATCCTCTGTTAAGGGATGTCCAGTTTCCTTTGTGTTGAAGCATGATAGTATCTCTTCATTGGACATGGTGTCATTCTACCTTTGATCTGATTTGGGCTATCGTCAGATCAAGTCCAGATTCAAGGACTATCTTGATGGTGTTTCCACTCATGGTGTTTGGCCCGAGTATACCTCATGTCCTTTGGTCTGACCAATGTATTGCCTTGTTCATATATCATATGAATCCCTCTTCTTGGAGTGTTTCGATAAGTGTGTTTTCGAGCCCATCGATGACATTCCTATTTTCTCCAAGTTGTGAGAGGCTCATGTTGTACACTTGGCATCAATGTTGGAAACTTTTGAGAACCATCTTTGCGTTATCACAAAGTTGTGCTCTCGATGTTCGAAGTGACTTTCTCGGGTTCGTGTGCCTGGTGAAAGTTGTCGCCGTGGATCCAAGTAAAGTTTTCTTGTTCCCTCGGGAATAATCCCTCGGTCATGCACGTGTGGTCTATCATTGAGATGGTAGGTTGTTAGCTCCTTTTATTTGAAAAAGTTGCATCCACACCCAGCCACTGACTGATCTTTCGTGAAAGAGAAGAAGTCCTAGAACTCCGTTATCTTTGTAATCGTCTTCCCAAAAAGGACTCTGATGTGTTTCATTGCAAGTAGTCCATGTAGGTGCAACCGCCTTTCGCAAGTTGCTAATACATGAGTTCTACAACCTCGCTTACCTTTTTGAGCGTGGCATCGTAGTCCATATCTTCAGAATCCAACAAGTGTATCTCGTTGGTAACCGGTGTAACCTCTGTGATCAGATGTGCTGATTCTGAATCATCCTTCCACTAACCAGAGCTGAATCTCAAGCAGCAACGATGGTTGGCGTTTCCTCAAGGGTATTGACTTAGGTCCTCTCAAAAATCCGGCATGGTTGATGTTGTGGTTGACACAATTAGCCGGAAGGCCTAATGTCATATCTCTTCGAATCTGTAAGAACAACCACTCTCCGTGAGAATTCTGGTGTGGCTCATTCTAACAAGTTTCCCCTTTCCGTTCTTCCAAACCGGAGTTCTACTTTCACTTGATGACCTACAGAAGGCTTGTCATAAGCCTGATATCGGTATCTAGAACATCCAGGAGAACCTGGAAGTTGATCTTTCCAATATCTCTCCGTTGAACGTCCCAAACCTTCCTTTCAGTGGAAACAAGTTCATCAGGAGAACATCTCTTGGTGTTCTGTAACCACCTTTGTTCAGTTTCCTTCCTCAAGTTGTTTGTACTTGAATTTCTGTTCATCTCACACATTGTGTGAATTTGTCAGTCACTCCAGCCGTGGGATCTTAAGTATGTGGTAGATGTATTTCTACGTCCAAACCACAATAGGAAAGAGATTCCCTATTTTCTTCCGGTGTTCCAATCCCCGTTGGTTATTCATCCTTATGGTGTAACCAAGAGTTCCTCCTTAATTATGGTGTTCCAACATCTTTTGGTTACTCATCCTCTACCGTGAAGTAACATTCCGATCTTTGACAAAGATCTCGACAAACTTTAACGGAATGAAAGTTCCGTTATCTTCCATGTCCACTCCGAAGAGTGAACATGATCTTGTATCAAATTCTCTCTGACGCGCGATTACAGTGTTTTCTCGTGTTTTTCCTCGTCTGTGGATATTATGTTTGGTATCCAAGACAATCTTTTCCATCTTGGTATTCTGTTTGAAGAAACCTCTATGTCACAAGGTGTTCAACCTTTCTTTTCCAAAAGGATTTAAAGTCTTATGCAAAGCTCATATTCTAAATCCTTTCAAGAACCATCGTCCAAAACCTTGAAACCTTCTCTTATTCCGTCCGTTACCTTGATGTGTTTCATGCACGTTAACTCAAAAAGTTCTTTGTGAACATTCTGTGATGAGTTACCCATGGGATACTCAATCTTCGTGAAGATCAGTTCCTAAGAGTTTCCCCTCTTACCTAAGGTGTATCCGTTCAATACTTCACGATGCTACGGATCAACCTCTTCGAGAAAAGAACCGTAAGGTTCAAGAAGATCGTTCAAAACCGGTGTTCCTTCTTTCTTCTCCTTCGAGAATCTCGGGACGAGATTCTCGTAAGGGGGGTAGATTTGTAGCATCCCAATTTTGCTACAATAGGGTGTGTGGTGTGTGTTCATCCCATACATGCATGGAAACAAAATTTTAAACCATGTCTGAACCAATTCAAAACTTGAATTTAAATGGTTTGAGAAAATCCCACAAAGTTGTTCTGACAAGTTTTTCAAAATGAACAAACTAAGGTATGGTTTTGTTGGAAATTTGAAGAGCTTTTCAAAACTTATTTTTGTGTAATTTTTTCTTCACAAAAGGCCCTCAAATCTGGCTTCCGGGTTCTGTTTTCTATGTGAAAAGGACCTCTCTGCAAAATACAGTTTTTCCAGGGGTTTTTTGCAAATGCGCTTTGTCTTCTTCGTTGGGACAGGAAGCAGCTGCGTGGCTGCTGTAGACGTCGTCGTTGCCACGTCCATCCCTCCTCGACCGCGCCCGGATAAGCCACAGGGGGTGACTCCCGCTGACCCTCTGCACTCTCTCGCTCCCTTCTCTCTAGCTCTCTCTCTCACGCTACTGTGACGGACGGAACCCTAGCTCCGTCGGACGCCGGCCATCGCCGCCGATTCGAGCCCTCCCGCGCCCAACGGAGCACTCCACGGGGTTCACTAGGTCGCCCGGCGTCTCCCCGTCGAAGGACGTTTCCCGGGATGGCCTCCACGGCGGGAATCGGGCCGCCGTTCCCAACTCCGGCCGCCAGCCGTCGAGGTCGATTCCGGCCGCCTCCGGCCTCCGTTTGCCTCCCCGACCCGTCCATGAGCCTCACGGTGAGCTCCCGGACCTCCCGGACCCCCTCCTTCCCCTCCCTCCTTCTCTGGTTCGTCCGCCCGACGAGCTCCGCCGCCCGCCGCCGCGCGGAAGCTCGCCGGTGAAACTCCGGCGACCAAATGGTCGTAGCTCCGCCACCCCTAGCTTCGCCTCGAGTTCCTCTACGTCGTGGTGAAGTTTAATTTGCGTCTGGCGCGCGAATTGAATCAATTTCAAATGCATCTGTGAAGATCAGAGGAGCTGACGTCACCTCTGCGTCATGCTGATGTCATATTTCCCCTGTTAATTAAATTCCAGAAAATGAATAAATTTGGTTAATTAATATCTTCCAAAATATTGTTCAGAAAAATAAAATAAATATATGGAAATGCTCATAAAAATGTATTCTGTCCAAATATGTAATTTTCACACATGTTTGAGAAAGTTGAAAAATGAGTATTATTTAATGTTGTTTAATCATTTAAAATGGAGAAAATAAGTTTTTATTCAATAAAAATAGAAAATTAAAAGTTACATACCAATTTTCTCAAAATGACAAATGGAATCTAGTTATGGTGTTTTCAAACCCATTTGAGCAATTAAACCTTGTACTCACTTTCATAACCGTTCGAAACCCCCTCCGGGGTCTATTTCGGGTTAGTTTCAGTAAAATTGCATAATTGCCATACGAACCCTAGCAACCCAACGAACATGTCTAGGGCTTTATTTCAATGCATTAATTTGCTCATGCATACATATTGCGCATTGCATCGATGCCATGGTTGATTTTGAAGGCCAACAACTTCATGACGAATACTTGATCTTAACCGACAAGTCAAGCACTTATCCGAGAAGACATTTCTATTGGTTTTCTTATAACCAAGGCAAGCATAAACTCTTATCTGCTCATATATGATTTCAAAGTGATTTGAATCTCGTACTTTGCATTCGGTTCAAAACTATTTGATGTCAGTAGATAGAGTTCTCCTATATATTGCATAAGCTAGATATCCTGATCCACTGCTCCTAGCAGCTATAGGTTTGTTTGTGCGCGCTTCACTAAACCTTGTGAGTCTTGATTAGCCATGCCTAGTTGATGAATCTGGTCAATGCGTGAATCTACTATGTCAGGTGTTTATGATTTGAATTATATTTGATAACCTGACTAATCACGGCATGGATGTGAGGCCACAATGGGTTGTGGCGTTTTGTCCTGTTCATGCCCCTAGGAGTGAGTTCTCGCCTTCGAGCCAAGACCGAGCGTACAGCCACACGTGGGCCGATGAACCCCGCCCGGCTGACTAACTTGTTTAACCTTATCCATGAGCCACGTAGTTTGAGCTTTCCATCTGCGTGTGAGTCGGAAAATGTTTTGGAGAAAACTAGGTCGTGACCGGGACAGGTGATGGACGTACACGGATCTTGTTCCCGACTCACAGAACAGGTGCCGTCAGGAGGTGGCCAACTCCCTGTTGACGGGGTGGCCCTGTTTGGGTTGACTCATGGATATGGTTCGACAAGGTAAAGGCCGGGTATCGACCACCCTCTGCCGGCACTTCCCGGACTAGTGCCAACCCGGTGGCACTAAGAGTCGGTTGGTACGTGTGGGTAAAGTTGTACACCCCTGCAGGGTTAAATCTTTTCGAAAAGCCGTGTCTGCGGTTAAAGACGACTTGGTGACGGATTCTGTGATCATAGATAACTGAAACGGAATGATTAAAACTTGCTGATAACGATTCAAGGATGCCTCCTCGAAGATGCCGAGCGGGGTTACCTTGTAGCATGAGATAGTGTGGAACAACTGGAGGAGGTGATCTTTGAAGCACGAGGTGCTGATATGTTTCGGTGGATTAAAAGATGATGATATCAGTAGTTGAGTAGCTTTCTCATCTGTTTTCAAAATACTCTATGAGACGTGTTGTTTCTTCCTCAACCTGGAAAACAAAGATGGCTTTACGCAAATAACCTTCATAAAACCTTTCTGAAGGTAGCAGATATATAATAGGTTAACTAAGCCTTGTTGAGTACCTCCCGTACTCAGGTTTGCTTAATTTTGGTTCAGGTGGAGTTCCTCACTTCAGTGGTGAATCAACGTGGACATCGACGAGTAGTTTGTGGTTCCTAGGTAGCAGCCTGGAATCTATGGGCTGGGACGTCGCCTTATGTTGCGGCCTCTTAGGCCTTTCTGGTTCTTGTTGATTAGCAACATAATTTGCCTTTCGTTGTCTGATGTAATGTTGGGTCGTGTGACCTCTGTTTGTAAGCTATACTCTAGTAATACCGGTTTAATACAACTTCAATGTCTAGAGTGTTGCTTTGATCGGTTATTGGTTTCGAGCTCATTGTTATACAGTTTTGGCTATGCCTGCATAGTTGTCGCAGTCGAGGGGTTGTGGAGCCGATGATCCATGTCCGAGCCCGCCTGTCGATCTGATCGGCCTGGGGCGAGGTAACCCCAGTAACCCTCGATTGTTGTTGCACTTTCTGGACACATAGCAGCTCTGTATAACTTTGGTCCCGTTCCTTCAGTTTCATCCGACTCGTGAATGCTTGGGTATACATATCTGGTTATGACTAGCATGGACACGAGGAGTAGTAGACCGGGGATCCGGACTACGTGCCGATGAATCCGGTCTGCCTGCCGTTGTTTGTTGTGGCCGGGGCTGGTAACCCTGAAGCCCTTGTGAGTCCATTCCTAGGAGCACATGACAGTTTGTATATCTCTGGGTCCGGGGTCTGACACGATCCCCGCACCAAGTTCCCTGACAAGGCAGCCACCACAAAGGTGCCTGACAAGAGCAGCAACAGCTGCCAGATCTTGTGCACTCCCCCAGACGCGCACGTGCAGATCGAACGTTGTCACGAACGAGAGCGGCGCACCATCCGCGACCTCGCCAAGGCTGGTCGCGCCAACCGCCGGGTGGACCTCGACGCACGCGCCACGGTCTACGTCGAAGGCTCCCTCGCGTTCACCAAGCAACTTCGCACGGTCGCATGGCCGTCGAAGTTCAACCCGACCCTGCCATCTCGCTACGGCGGTTCTACTTATCCACTCGACTTCCTTCAGCTCTACAGCCTCAGTGTAGGAGCTGCAAAGAGGGACGATAAGTGCATGGAAAACTGGCTGCCCATGGCCCTCAAGAGTCCCGCCCTCGTGTGGCTCATGAATCTGCCAGAGGGATCCATCAGGTCATTTGAGGAGTTGTTCCTCGACTTCATTGCCAACTTCAAGGGATCCTACAAGCGCTCCCTCTCCTACAACAACCTCCGCAACATCCGCCAGTGCCATGGAAAAACACTTCGCCAGTACCTGCAGCGTTTCAGCCAGACACGCAACAATATCGCCCACATCGCCGATGCGAAAGTATCTCCTCCTTCCGCGAAGGAGTCACCAACGACCGCATACTCGAGGAGCTCGGCATCAGGGACGACCTCACCTCCACCGTCGAACTCGTGGACATGGCCAATAGGTGCGCCAAGGCTGAGGAGGGATGCCTCTTCAGGCACAATGCGTATGCTGACGAATCCCAGCCTGTGGCTTCCAAGGCCAAGACCAAGGCACAAAGCGACGATGCTTACACCAAACGTAAGGCTTTGGCCATTCTGGCAACTGAGCCAGAACGCAACCATGACCGCAGCGACGCCGTACCCATGGCGGACAATTGCTTCTTCTGTGAGTTCAACAGAATTCACTCACACACCACGAAGGACTATTTCCAGCTGGAGAGCTTCCGGGGTGACCGCCTCATGAGGAGTGGCCAGGAGGGATACTCTCGAAGCGGTGGCTGGCGCAGTCCTGGGCAAGAAGGAGGTCGCGCCGGAGGAAGATGGGAGAAGCGTGCCCCGGACCACTACAACGGGTACGACAACTACAACTCCAACATGGGTGTCTACAACAACGGCGGCTACCAGCCGTTTCCCCAGCAGCCACCACCGCAGCAACAACAGCGCCCACCGTTGCAATGTCCCAACCCACCCCCTCCTCAGGTGAACGCTGTCACACAACAACGCCCTGAGGGGAACAAGGGTCGTGGCAACGAACACTGCGTGGGCTACCAAGATTCCACAGGCTACATAGCCTGCATCCTTGGCTGAGCACAAGCTCCTCTCTCCAACCGCCACTTCAAGAAAATCTCGCGAGAGATCAACGTCGTCCACCTAGGGGCAGGGGCGGCCAAACCACTCAAGTGGTCAGACCACAAGGTCTCCTTTGACATCAACGACCACCCCAAATCCACAAGGATTGTGGGAAGCATTCCCCTAGTCTGCACCCCCACCATCAACAACATCGCCGTCAACAAGACTCTCCTCGATGGGGGTGCAGGCCTCAACGTCATCTCGGTGCCTATGTTCGAGCGGCTTGAAGTACCCTAGGAGCATCTGGCCCCCACAAGGTCGTTCACCAGTGATATGTCATAAACATATCCATAATTTTTGATGTTCCATATTGTTTTCATGCCATATGCTACATGTTTTCTTTACACTTTATGCCATTTTTATCGATTTCCTGGGACTAACCTATTGACAAGATGTCACAGAGCCAATTCCTATTTTCTGTTGTTTTTAGTTTCAGAAAAGTTGTTCTGGAAATATTCTCGAAATTAGACGATTCGAAGCCCGGAAGTCTTAGAAAGTCATCGCGCACACGGAATCCAGAGGGGACCCGGAGGGAAGCCACAGGGCCCCACACCATGGGTGGGTGCGCCCCCTGGCCACGCCCAGGGGTGGTGTGGCCCTCCTGCGCGCCCACCGACGTTGCCCTCTCGCCTATTTAGTCTCCTCGACGGGTTAAACCTAAACACGAGAGACTTTTACACCAAAAACATCCGCAGCTGACGTCATCGTCAACCCTAGTTCGGGAGGGTTCTGGAGCTCTCCCCGGCACCCTACCGGGAGGGGGAATCATCACCGGAGGGCTCTACACCACCATGCCCGCCTCCGGAGTGATGTGTGGGTAGTTCATCCTTGGACTACGGGTCCATAGCAGTAGGTAGATGGTTGTTCCCTCCTCTTTATGCCTGATGTTTAGATCTTGTGAGTTGCCCTATATGATCAAGATTATCGTATTGTAATGCCTCATGTTGTGTTTGTTGGGATCCGATGAATATTGAATGTTATGTCTCATGATTATCAATCTATCATGTTCTTTTCATGTGTATGTTATTTATGATCTTGCATGCTATCCTTTGTTAGTAGATGCTTTGGACAAGTAGATGCTAGTAACTCCAAGAGGGAGTATTTATGCTCGATATTGGGTCCATGCCTCCTTTGCATCTATGCTCGAGTGATAGAAATGTGACGGATGGAGGATGCGTTGTTGCCATTAGGGAGAAAACAACGATGTTTACATTGTTTATATTACACACTTTGCTTACTGCGATTATGTGTTGCTTGCAACTTAATACCCAAGGTTTTCTCGAGTGACATTATGAGGGTGGACTATTAGTCATAGATGCAGTTGGATAACGGTATATGTATCTTGTTGTAATGCCCACATGAATCACATAGTAATCATCATGTCATGCATATGCAGTACGGTGCAGCCTTCATATCTGTCAGTTACCTAGCTGTAATTCTTTTGTACCACACATGCTATATATCTGTCTTGGGAGAGACACCTCTAGTGAACTGTGGATCCCGGTCCATTTTTCTCATACTGTAATACAACCACTGCAATCTATGTTTTCATACTGATGCTACTGTTTTACTACTACCATCAATGTTCTCTTTCATCTATTGCAAACAATTATTATTTTCCACACGGTACGTTTAACCTCTTTGTGTTCAACAAAACCGATGAGATTGACAACCTCACTGCTTCGTTGGGGCAAAGTGATTTGATTGTGTTATGTATGTTCCGTGTTGCTTCTGAACCGGTAGCGCGCCCTGCCACCTCAGCTGCATCAATCTTCAGAAGTGATTTCTTTCTCCTACTGGTCGATTCAACCTTGGTTTCTTTCTGAGGGAAACTTGCTACTGTGCTCTTCATACCTTCCTCTTAGGGTATCCCAACGAACGTGTGTTACACGCGCATCAAGCTAATTTCTGGCGTCGTTGCCGGGGAGAAATAGGATTTCTGCAAGAGGAGTCTCTCACTTCCAATATCTTTACTTTTTTTTGCTTAGTTTATTTTATTTTGTGTTGTTTGCTTCTCTTTATCAAAAACACAAAAAAATAGTTCTAGTTATCTTTTTATCCTGTTTTTAATCTTGCTAAAATGAGTGTTTCTGAAGTTGAGGTTCGTTCTTTTAAACAACAAGGGGGAGAAAGTTTGAAAGATGCTTGGTATAGAATAAGTGATGCTCATCGTAGATGCACTAAGAAATACTCCACTTTAATCCTTCTTCCGAATTTTTATATTTACATTACTAGCTGGTATAGGTATGTTCTAGACACTTTTACATGTGGTAATTTTCTGGGAACTACTGCTTTGAAAGCCTGTAATTTAATTGAAAGTTTAGTTGGAACACCACCTAGTAAGGTTGTTAAAACTGAGATCACTTT
Source organism: Alopecurus myosuroides (assembly GCA_028641055.1). Classification (NCBI taxonomy): domain Eukaryota; kingdom Viridiplantae; phylum Streptophyta; class Magnoliopsida; order Poales; family Poaceae; genus Alopecurus; species Alopecurus myosuroides. The sequence goes on along the minus strand of CM054060.1, from coordinate 314,823,596 downwards.
AGATGATGTTATTAAAAAGCTAAACTCCATGGAGATTTTTTTTTCCAAATTTCCTTGACAATACTAGCAAAGTTAATGAATCAATAGTAAGTATCGACAAGAGAATTACTATTTTAGAGGCTAGCAATATCCATGATAGTCAAAACATGAGGATTGGTAAATTAGAGGAGGCTATGGAAACTTTAAGCTCAAAATTTTCTTCTCTTAAGTTTAAGAGGGAGAAAACTTCTATGGGAAAAGAGAAAAAAATGTATCTCTCCAAGGTGCGTAAACCAAAACCCCCTAATGTGCTTAAAATTAATAAAACTTTTAGTGAAACTAAAAGTGATTTGTATGTATTCAGAGATACCTAAAGTACCAATGGCTACAAATGGTGTTTTGGAGGAAATTATTGATTTGGATGCTTTTTTCACTTGAAAACACTTGATTCCATTTTTCTGTGCCTAGCTAAAAGGCGTTAAAGAAAAGCACTTCTTGGGAAATAACCCATGGTTTTATTTTTTCTTTGTTTTTCTCTGTTTTATTTGAGTCAAGGTGTTTTTTAATTCTGTAGCAACTCATTTGTATCTTTATTTTCATGTATTAGTTGTGCCAAGTAAATTTTCTAGTGAAAGTTGTTGTTGGTTTTGGATTTCTGCGCAGGAAACAGATTTCTGCTGTCCACTGTAAAAAAATCGCATAATTCACAGAAAGATCAAAACGACCTAAATTTTTTTGTGCTTATTCCTCAGCTAATTCCGAAACAGTTCTGTTCTTTATGTTTTTTGATCTCAGCAACTTAAGTGGCCCGAAAAAATTCGTATTTACAAACTGTTCTGGTTTTGACAGATTCTGTCTTTTTGCTTGCATTCTCTCTTTTACTATGTCAAGTTCTTTGTTCCACGGAACATCAGTGGATATAGCTAATGTTTAAAAGTATAAATAATGCTTGTGTTCATGCAGATCATGTGAATCTTTAATTGCGCACTAACCCTCTAATGTGAATTACATTTAGTGTGGTGTGAAGGAAGTTTTCAAGGGTCAAGAGAAGAGGGTGATATAATGTGATCAAGAAGAGTGCAAGGTCAAAGCTTGGGGATGCCCCCTGGTTCATCTTAGAAAATTCTAAGAAGACTCAAGCGTCTAATCTTGGGATTCCCAAGGCATCCCCTTCTTCATCAACAATTAATCAGGTCACTTCTAGTGAAACTATATTTTTATTCGGTCACATTATATGAACTTTTACTTGGAGCGTCTGTTTGTTTTTATTTTGTTTTCCTTGCAGCAATAATATTGTTGGAACCTAGAATTATTTGTGTTGGATAGAGACACGCTCCGCTTTTTCATATGAATACTCGTTATGCTCGTATTCTTAGTTTTTCTTCTAGCTGCTGCAAAATTCCCTTTTAGCTCATGTTTTTCATGCATCTCTTATTCAGAACTGTTAGTTTTAGTAGAGTTGTTTTAGTAATCTCTTGTTTCATTGATATATCTCTTGGAGAGGTTTTGTTTAGTATAAAATGTTTGGTGTTGGAAAGCAGTAGTACAATTTTCGTGCTTATAACGGTGCAAATAGAAGCTTGTATAGACTGTGGCTAGACTTTTTCATGTCATGCTAGATGTTATTATAATTCTATGCTTTGTGGTTGTTATTGTAGCATGACTTGTCTCAAATAGCTGAGAGTGTTTAATGTGCGATTGAAAGAATCATGAGTTGTTTGGTGTTCTCTTTCGAATGCTTTATTTGGTTGACTTGACGCATACTTACACCATGTTTATGACTACAAACCAGTCACTTATAGCCTCTATGATCATTTATTTTTTGAACTTGTACTACCCTTTATGCTTTGATTAATAATGTTTTTGTCGCTATGCATGATTATGACCATTATTGCTCTCTTGGTTTGTCGCTCCCACTCTTTTGCTAGCCTCCACCTGTACTGAGTATGAGCTCTACTCGTGCATCCAATTCCCAAAACTAAAGTTTACCAAATGTGTCCACCATATCTACCAACATGTGGTATTTAACCGCCACTCCAAGTAAATTTCTCATGTGCTACCTTTAAAACTTTCAAAATTATTCCTGTTTTGTGCTCCTGTTTTAACTCATGAGGACGTAAATAGAGAATCTTTATCTCACTTGTTGATTGGACTTTACACACCTGGACTAGTGGCTTCATCTGCTTATCCAAATGATGGAAGAGCTGACAGCGGGGTGCCCAACCCCTAAATTGGTTACTATTAAATTCTCTTCATTATTTTTGTCCCTGATTTATCATTCAAAACATAATTGTGTAAACAAAATAGAAAGAGGGATGAACTTCTGACCCCATTTGCGTACTTCAATGGGATCCGCTCTTGTGAAGTCTAGTTGGCTTGTGATGTAATGTATTTTCTGTTTACCATTCGTTGACATAAGCATACACCTCTCTAAAAAAATGTTTTCAATCTTCTGTTTAATAAAATAAAAATCTCTAACACACGAGTTAATCTCTGCTTCTCTCAGCGAAGGGCCTTTCTTTTACTTTTATGTTGAGTCCCCATCTTCTAACTTTATGCACAGTTGAGAGAGCATAGTTGCCATTCTGAGTTTAATGTGCATTTGTCCCAGAAACATTATTAATTGATTCATGGTGTGTTATTATTTGCTTTCAAATTATTTGTTCTAGTCATCCACTTGAACTTTGCATCCTGTGATGTTTTAATTTAGTTTTTGGTGTTATGTTGTGCCTAAGAAGTTTAGTGATACTCTGAGATACTCTCAACGTTGGTCTCACGGCATCCTGTGATTTTCACTTGCGACTTGTGATACATTAACCAACAATGATTTAGTTAGAGTAGACAATGCCATGGTTAAATTGCATCTTACATTTGTTCCTATTGATTTTATTGTTATGGACATAGAGAACTTTATATCTATTACTATAATCTTCGGAATATTTTTTTATTAAAACTACATATGCAATCATTAATTCTAAATAAGGGACTGTGAATTTTCAGTTCCCACACAAGAAATGCGTAAAAAACCTTCCCTAGCAAGAAGGAGGACACCTAAAGAATCATTCATATCCCCCATGATACCATACCATCTTAAACAAATTACTGAAACATTTATATGGCTATAGAAAAAAAACTTACAATGGCCACACTATCGGAATCGTGTGTCAAGGTATCCTCATCACACACGGTTTTTGTGATATATCACACTCTATCGTCCACCCATGTATAGCGACATTTCCAATCTTGTGATATGAGAAAATTTTATCCCATAGGATTACCTGATTTGTATTAATTAGTGTTGTCCTAAAACAGGTTTCACCATTTGAGTAATACTTTGTACTATTATTGCAACTACCTAACTACTCTCATCGTTCCAAATTATAAAATGTTATACTCCCTTTGTTCTGAACTATTTCACTCTCAAATAAGTGTATCTAGATACGTTTTTTTAGTCTAAATATACTCGTCTGATAGTCAAGTATTTTGGATCAGAGGGAGTATATTTTAATGTAAACTACATATGGAAATTGGTCTAGATGTAAATCGGAAAAAAAAATAAAGGTCAAACAACTTATAATCCGGAATGAAACTAAAGGAGTACAATCGAAAATTCCAAATGATACTACCTGCTACTCCTTCCGTTCCATAATATAAGATGTTCTAGGTGTTCTACATGTTGTCTAGATTCGGACTAAAGTAAGTGAACACATATACTTAAATGTGTCTAGATACATGTGTATGTATATGAATGTGGAATATGTCTAAAATATTTTATATTGTGGAATGGAGGGAGTACTTTTTTTGACACGATGATACTACCTACTACTAGTACTTTGAGAAAAGGAAAGCGCTGAGCGTCCCCCGGGGGATCCCGCACTTCGATCCCCCGGGTCGACAGCTCGACACGTGTCCCATCGGACGCGCAGACTCTCGCATGTCTCTTTCCGTTTCCCGTCCCTTCCCCAAATCTCACGTGGGTGGACCCATGCTAAAAACTTTATGCACAGTTGAGAGAGCATAGTTGCCATTCTGAGTTTAATGTGCATTTGTCCCAGAAACATTATTAATTGATTCATGGTGTGTTATTATTTGCTTTCAAATTATTTGTTCTAGTCATCCACTTGAACTTTGCATCCTGTGATGTTTTAATTTAGTTTTTGGTGTTATGTTGTGCCTAAGAAGTTTAGTGATACTCTGAGATACTCTCAACGTTGGTCTCACGGCATCCTGTGATTTTCACTTGCGACTTGTGATACCTTAACCAACAATGATTTAGTTAGAGTAGGCAATGCCATGGTTAAATTGCATCTTACATTTGTTCCTATTGATTTTATTGTTATGGACATAGAGAACTTTATATCTATTACTATAATCTTCGGAATATTTTTTTATTAAAACTACATATGCAATCATTAAATTCTAAATAAGGGACTGTGAATTTTCAGTTCCCACACAAGAAATGCGTAAAAAACCTTCCCTAGCAAGAAGGAGGACACCTAAAGAATCATTCATATCCCCCATGATACCATACCATCTTAAACAAATTACTGAAACATTTATATGGCTATAGAAAAAAAAACTTACAATGGCCACACTATCGGAATCGTGTGTCAAGGTATCCTCATCACACACGGTTTTTGTGATATATCACACTCTATCGTCCACCCATGTATAGCGACATTTCCAATCTTGTGATATGAGAAAATTTTATCCCATAGGATTACCTGATTTGTATTAATTAGTGTTGTCCTAAAACAGGTTTCACCATTTGAGTAATACTTTGTACTATCATTGCAACTACCTAACTACTCTCATCGTTCCAAATTATAAAATGTTATACTCCCTCTGTTCTGAACTATTTCACTCTCAAATAAGTGTATCTAGATACGTTTTTTTAGTCTAAATATACTCGTCTGATAGTCAAGTATTTTGGATCAGAGGGAGTATATTTCAATGTAAACTACATATGGAAATTGGTCTAGATGTAAATCGGAAAAAAAAATAAAGGTCAAACAACTTATAATCCGGAATGAAACTAAAGGAGTACAATCGAAAATTCCAAATGATACTACCTGCTACTCCTTCCGTTCCATAATATAAGATGTTCTAGGTGTTCTACATGTTGTCTAGATTCGGACTAAAGTAAGTGAACACATATACTTAAATGTGTCTAGATACATGTGTATGTATATGAATGTGGAATATGTCTAAAATATTTTATATTGTGGGATGGAGGGAGTACTTTTTTTGACACGATGATACTACCTACTACTAGTACTTTTAGAAAAGGAAAGCGCTGAGCGTCCCCCGGGGGATCCCGCACTTCGATCCCCCGGGTCGACAGCTCGACACGTGTCCCATCGGACGCGCAGACTCTCGCATGTCTCTTTCCGTTTCCCTTCCCTTCCCCAAATCTCACGTGGGTGGACCCAGGCTAAAAACTCATCTGCACTAATCCTGTGCCCCGATAGGAAAGATTAAAGCGCCGCCGGCGATGAAATTGCAGCGGCGCCAAAAGAGTACTCTGGAGCACCGCCGCCACGGTGCGCAGCCTCGTCGCCCCACGCATGAAGCTCCCCCACCCGTCCTTGGTAGCAGAGGCAGACAACCTTCACTGCAGGTCCGCCATCTTCATGTAGAGCTCATGGCACCGACGGCTCTTCGTAGTAGCGTCTCGCCGTTGAAACGTTGTGCCGCGCCACCATTGTAGCACCGACGGCTCTTCGTAGTAGCGTCGCGCCATAGGGAGCATCGCATCTTGCCGTCGGGAGCATCTCCTCACGCCGTAGGTAGCACGACCTCCCGCCGTAGGGAGCATCCGCTCGTGCAGCAGGCAACACGACCTCCCCGCCGCCGGGAGCATCTCCTCGCCTTCGGGAGCATCTCCTCATGCCGCATGTAGCACGAGCTCCCGCCGTTGGGAGCAACAACTGTGGCCGCCGGGAGCATCCTCGACCTCCCGCCACCGGGAGCATCTCCTCGCCTCCGGGAGCATCTCCTCATGCCGCATGTAGCACGAGCTCCCGCCGTTGGGAGCAACAACTGTGGCCGCCGGGAGCATCCTCGACCTCCCCGACACCGGGAGCATCTCGGCGCCGCCGGGAGCATCTCCTCGTCCTACGGTAGCACCACCATTCACCTAAATTAGCACCACCGACGGCCTAGTGTAGCAGTGCTGCCGTCGTCCTCTTGTAGCACCGACGGCCGCCGCACGGAGCAAACACACGACGCCATAGGGAGCAGCGCCGGCCGCCGCACGGAGCAACACGGGACGCCATAGGGAGCAGCGCCGTCGTCGCACGGAGCAACTCCGTGGTCGCACGTGGCAACGCCGGCAGCCGCACGGAGCAACACAGGACGCCTTAGGGAGCAGCGCCGCCGTTCCATGGTAGCAACACCTTCCGCACCGACGGCCGCCGCACGGAGCACCACGGGAGACCGCAGGAAGCAGCGCCGCCGTCCACTCGCCGCGGTCTGCTCACTCGGGAGCAAATCGGGATGAGGAAGATGGACGCAATCATAGCCGCCGCAACCTGGCTCCACCTCCTCGGGTGCTTACATGGCGAGGTCGGTGCAGGTGGCCTTCCCGTGGCCGAGGCTGAGGTGGAGCTCCTCCTCTCACTGCAGCAAATCCTCCCCTCCTCCATGGGGACCAACAGAGGGTTGACGAGGAAGAGGACGCGTCGGCGGTGAGGGCGACGGAAGTGCAGCTCCGGTGAGACAGAGAGGCCATGGAGGCGCTTGGCTGGCTTCCCATCGGTGAGGGCGGGTGTAGCAGTGGGGAATCGTCGGTGGAAGGTAGGAGAAAAGAGAGAGGAAAAATTGAGTGGACACGAGTGAATCAAGATGAGAAGATAACGTGTGCAGTGGGCCCAGTTTGTCCGGCTCCTTTTTCTCGCATAGCGACAGGGACGCGTGGCGCGCGCTCCATGCGGAGGATGCGACGCGCCGAGCCCCCGGAGGATCCACAGCGTTTTCCTTTAGAAAATTACTAGCACATATGCCCGTGCGTTGCTACGGCTTAAATTTAATTGACCAATTATTTCAACATCATTATCATACTGAGCAGGGTTTCTTCATTGCCCCGACAAGCAGGCTTAAATTTAATTGACCAATTATTTCAACATCATTATCATACTGAGCAGGGTTTCTTCATTGCCATGCCAAGCAGAGTTAACAACAAAAACAATACATGTATGTCCGTCATTAGTCTACCTTTGCTAGTCCAACTGTATGTAGCTAAAAGAGATATATATCCAATGCAGGTATACGCCTAAATCATAGCAATTTATGTACTCCTTGTCTTGTACCATGGGGATTTGTCAAAACATATATTCTCTTGAAAGAATTAGCTTAAGGCTAGTCACAATGGGGAGTAACATAGACTAGTAACATACACGTTTTTCTAGACTATGTTACTACCTCCATAGTGGGAAGTAACATATGGGTAGTGTCATATTAATTAGTCTATAGACTCATTGTGTATTGGAATGTGTGATGTTACGGTAACATAGCTAGTTACCACTCCCATCTCTCTCTTCATTAAATAGGTGACACATCATCTTTTTTGCCTACGTGGCACTGATGTTACTACTTAGTTACTGCCCATTGTGACCAGCCTAAGCTGGTAACAACTACACATTTAAGACATGATTACTAAACTATTCAATGTGAAACTATTCAATGTGTAGGAAGACATAATGATATTGAAAATAAAAGGCTATGTGGTTGAGTTTGCTCCTAACTCCAACACCAAGAACGACCTATCTTGCAATTACCTTTCGGAAAGTCATATATTTCTTAAAATTTCTGTGTCTTATCAACTGGAATTACCTGAAATAAAATTAGGTAGATGTATGATGAGTTAATAAAAGGACGAGTCTATAAATTATTTCCCCAATTAGCACTAAACAGAAGCTTCACATCTTCTCTTTGTAGCTATGGTTGAAGAATATGAAAGCATCAGCTCCAACGTCAACAAGGATGAACATTATGAGGAAGCTTAGTACGCTCAGAGAAAGGAAAGCGGGGTTGTTTGCCATGGCATGACCAATGAGCTCTGCACTTATAACCTCACCATGTTGATAAAATAGAACAAAAGCACATTCAGTTTTAGAGGTAGGCTCAATTCCAAAAGTACAGTTGACACCAATGCATCATTACAAAAGACAGATCCTTACATGTACCCAGATAATTGCACTTATCTTATCCGGCTCTGCTTTTCTCAACAACGAACTTGGCATGCTCAGCCTCTTACCCAGGAACATGCTTGGTTTCCGTGGCATGAGTAAAATCCTTTACAAAGCTCATTATAGCATTACGCACTGCCCGCTTGTCGAGGATTCTTTTGGTTATAACTTGTGCCCTTAGTCAAAACGATAAATGAAGTGGATGCACCCTAAACCGGTTGTAACTACCTGCACCTGAACATGCGCCATAGCCCTGGTGCTACCCAAACCTGGACTTGTAGCCTACTGCCTACATATGGAGCTTGGACTCAAACCCCTGGAGGTGGTCGCCGGTGGAACAGGCCGGTGGGGGAGGTTGTGCAGCTCTACCGATGGTGCAGCTCAGTGGAGAAAGGTGTGGCGACAGGAGATAGGTCGGTCGGGCGGACATGGGAGCTTGAGCTGGGCTCGATCCAGGCCGGCGAGCTTGGGGCTGCTGCGATCGCGGGAGGAAGAGCAGAGACGTATAGTGCTGGTCTTCCGGCTCCTCCGGTGAGTTTGGAGCAGCATCTCCTACCCGTAGAGTTTCCTGGGGCTGGCCACCCTGATGCCAAGGTATGCTGTCTCTTTCTCTCGATCTGGTCCGCGAGCTCGCGGGTTGGCGACATGACGAGCGCTAATATGACCTCGGACGCATCCACCTCACGGACAACGCCGATGAGATCGCGGCCCTGGAGGCCATCTCGAACAGCGGCGAAACTGTGAAATTATGCCATTGGGTTCAGTCCTCACGGAGGATGTTCAACTCGTCCTATGCACGCGCATGTCCAGTCCGCACGTCGCGCGGCGACATTCCCGTGCTGCCCGACACCGAGGGTGTCTTTACAGAGCACGGTTCATGCCAGCGACAAAGCCACTACCAAAGAGGACCGGGGGAGCGGCGTTGGTCGACGATGCCGGCCGGCGATCGACAACGACATGCGTGGTCTTTGCACGGGAGAGGGATTGGCTCAGTGTCGTCCAATCAAGGCTTCATGGCGTCCAATGACCGGAGAGGTCGATTTGGAGTCGGTGGTGTGCTTTTGTGGCCACCGACTCAGACCTTGAAGACGGAGACAAAAATTCCTATTAAAACAAAGAAATCGAGCAAGATTTGATTCGGTATGAATCAGAGTTTTGTACGAACTCGAACAAATCACGCGACGTACAAAACAACTGATCGGGAGAAGGGTAAAACTGTAAAACTTTGGACGGACCAAGTAACCAACCAAGGAAGCCTTAACGCCTTTATTATTAGGTAAAGATTATTGGCAATGATAGACAAGTAACCCATCCCCAAGAAATCATTCGATAGACAAGGAACCGATCCCCAAGAAATCACTCGACTTGACAACTATTAGTACGTACATTAGACACGCGCACAAGAAATTAAACGTCAAGCTGTGCCTGCAGGTGCCTTGGCTCCGTAGCCGCCGTACGGCGGAGGAGCACCGGCCGCAGGGTACCCCATGGCCGGGTATGTCTGCTGGTGCTGGTAGGCCTGCTGCGTATGGAAATGTGGTTGCTGCCCCATCGCGACGGCGCCCTGCGGCTCCTCCGGATCCGCCGTCTCCTGGTAGACGTAGGCGGTGATCCCCACGAAGAAGGCGAAGACGGACGTGCCGGCCGCCGACGAGAAGAATCCGTTATCGAGGGCCCCACGGCAGCCGCGCATCGAGTGGTATCGGCCCCTCGTGGGCCGGCTCGTCCCGCCCGAGTTTCGCCACGCGCCGTACAGGAACATGCACGTCGTCGCCGCCGCCAGCGTCCTGCGACGAAACGGACGCGACGGCCAGAACAACACACTGTGAATCTTTGCTCGAATGCTTTGTAGCTTACGCGAGCGTGTACGTACCAGTAGATGCCGTACATGATGTTGACGATTCTGCGCTTGCGCTCGCTGATTGGACGCTCACGGGCCTCGCCGCAGCGGCCGAAGCAGCCGCTGGCCTTACCGAGCACGGCCTGGCCGGCGAGCAGGAACACCGCCGCCGCGATCCCGCAGCCCAGGGCCGCCGTCCTCCGGTACACGCAGTACGTCCCGTCGTACCCTTCGAAGGACTACGCCCACGCGCGCGCCATAGATATCAGTCAAATAAATGCATAGAATTAAACTGAAGGATGAAAGACTGAATCATGGGCTAGCTGCCTCCTTGCCTTGGAGTTGGCGCGCTCGGCGACTGAGCCCAGGATGGCCGCCACGAGCACCAGCGCGGCCACCGCCACGCTTATCACCACTACGCGCATCTGCAACCTCCCCATTGCTATAGACGATCAAGAATAGTATAGCTCAAGATGATCCGAGGCACGGTCACCTACAGATAGTCATCCATGGCCGTGGTTCTGTACCCACGACAGAGTGATCCATCCAGCTAATTTATGGATTGCCTTGGCGAGCCTTGGGTGATGATGTCCTTGCTGCGACTTTCATATACTACAAGGGACAACTGGATGCCACCAAGTAGTTACATATAAATATAATTCGTACTAATAAATAACAAGTTTACCCAACGCATTCAGCGACTTTATACACGATCAGAACAGCAGTAGCATATGTATCCATGCATTATATATCAGCAAGACAACAAGAGAAGACCCAGTCACCCAGTGACCCAGTACATGCCAACTCACGACTGAATCTTCCTTGTCCTTTCACGTACTTCTCCTCCTCCTTAATTTGGAGTGATGAAGAGTTGATTAACAAATATAGCTGAAGGGGCAACCGACATCTGATCGAAGAGTTGACATTGATGACAGGCTTGGCCTATAATATCACTTTTTCATATAATTCATTAGACGTAACACGGTTAAATTGTCAAACCATGGGCCTGGTTTTCCAGGAAGCTGCAGTGTGCTCCTCTTTTTTCTGCAGAAACTTGGAGTGTCTTTCACGAGGACAGGACCCAAGAAACATACGTCGGCAACGATGAAGAGATCAAGTACGTAAACCAATGTCATCACTGACATTCATTTGTGCAGTATCATTTAATTGATCATATTGCAGACAGGGTCATCAACAAGGATAAAGTCAAATGTTAGGTGAAACTTAGATGATAACCCCCGGCCTATGCATTGATTTATTCACACAACTATTTTTTTTAAAGAATGGAGGTTCTACCTCCCGCCTCTGCATAAAAAATGATGCACGCAACCGTTTTTTTTATTAATAATAGAAGTGAAACCACGAAGCCTTACAAAGAGTTACAACGATGACTGACGAACATCGTCACACCTACAAATTCTTGATGAAGAGGGTGGTCATTATTAGAGTTATGGTAGCTTTAGAGTCCCAGTAGGATTAGGTTTAGAGTCCTAGTAGGATTAGATGTTTATACCGGTACGTGTAGTATCCGGTCTTGTATCTTTTTGGACACGTTCATCCACCTATATAATGAGAACCAGCCGTGTGGGCTAACCACGGCAAACAATTATCGTTAACTTGGTATCAGAGCCTCACCCCGATCAGGCCAGCTAGGGTTCTTCGAGGCGCACGCACGATGACTTCCTTATCTGCGCTCTCCCTTTTCGCCGGCGCAAGTACTTCCGCCGCCGGTGCCTCCACCCCGCTCCTAATCACCACCGCCCCCACGTCCCTGCCGTCTTCCGTGTCCAACACCATCACCGTCGTGCTAGATCGCACGAATTTTCCGCTTTGGAAGAACCAGGTTGTGCCGCACATTGCCGGCCAGGGACTCCACGGTTTCCTCGATGGAAGCTGCCCTGCTCCTCCCGCAACAATCACCACCGGGACAGGAGCCGATGTTAAAACGGTGCAGAACCCCGACTTTGCCATGTGGTGGTACACCGACCAACGCGTCCTCAGTGTCCTCCTCGGATCCATGCATATCGACATCCTCGCGCAGATGGTTGGCCGCACCACTGCCGCCTCGGTTTGGACCGCTCTCACCTCCATGTTCGCCGTCTCAAGACGCGAAGGAGTCCGTCAGATCCGTCGTTAGCTTGGATCGCTGAAGAAAAACGAACTCTCTGTTGCGGACTACTACAACAAGATGAAGGGTCTTGCCGACCAGATGGCCATGGCCGGCTCCCCCATCTCCGATGATGAGCTCATGGACTACATCGCAGTTTGCCTAGGCTCCCAGTTTGAAGGAGTGCAGCAGGCCCTCACCATCCTCAACGCGGTGGCCACGTCGTTGTCCCTCTCCGACTTCTACGCGATGCTTCTATCATGCGAGCCGATGAAGGAACACAACGCACAATTGGGCGATTTCTCATCGTCAGCCAACGCCGCTGCCCGCGCTGGCGGCGGCCGTTCTTTTGATGCCAATCTAGTCGGGCGCTTTGGAGGCCGTCCATCAGCCGCACCGCAAGGCGGTACTGGAGGTGGCCAGTACCAGTTGCAGCAGAACCGAGGCCCACAGCAGCCGCAGAATCGCGGCAATGGAGGACAGGGTGGCGGAGGACAAGGTGGTGGTCGCAAAAATCGTCCACGCTGTCAGATCTGCAAGAACTAGGGGCACGAAGCTCTAGCGTGTCGCCAACGGTTCAATCAGACTTACTAGAACGAGGATCGTCGTTCTGGCAATGTTGCGGCTTCCTACCATGATGATCAACAACAACAGCCATGGTTTTTCGACACGGGCGCCACGGATCATCTCACCAACGACATGTCCCGTCTCGGCGTTCAGGAGCACTACCAGGGCACGGATCAAGTCCAGGTTGCTAACGGTACAGGTTTGTCCATATCACATCTTGGTCATTCTCGTATTACTGGTTCTTCGAAATCTTTAGAATTGAGAAATATTCTTCATGTCCCTGGTTTGAGCAAAAATCTTCTTTCCGTTTATCGACTTGTTTGCGATAATGATGTCTTCCTTGAGTTTCACAAATATTCCTTCTATGTCAAGGACAAAGTCACGAGGAAAACTCTTCTTCAAGGTAGAAGTCGTGGTGGTCTTTATCCCCTTCCGTTTGACCGTGTCGTGTCCTCTGCTCGGCACGCTTCATCCGGCATTAAGCTTTCTTCGCATCAATGGCATCAGCGTCCTGGTCATCCTTCAAATAGTGTAGTTCAAAATATTGTTAGGAAAAACAATCTGTCGTGTTCCCCTAGTGTTGACTGTTCGGTCTGTGATGCATGTCAACGGGCTAAGAGTCGCCAACTACCATATTATTCTTCTACACGAGTGTCCACTTCTCCTTTAGAGCTTATTCACACAGATGTTTGGGGACCGGCTTTGTCCTCCTCTGGAGGTTTCAAATACTATGTCAGTTTTATTGATGATTTCAGTCGGTATTGCTGGATTTACTTGCTTAAGAATAAGTCTGATGTTGAGAACATTTTCTACACTTTTCAGCACCATGTTGAGCTTCTTCTAAACACCAAGATTCGTGCCATCCAATCTGACTGAGGTGGTGAATATCATCGTCTACATGCCTATTTTCAGCGCACTGGCATCTCCCATCGTGTTTCATGCCCACACACGTCTCAACAAAACGGTATCGTTGAGCGCAAACATAGACATCTCGTAGAAACAGGCCTAGCTCTCCTTGCTCACTCCTCTCTACCTCTTCGGTATTGGGACGAAGCTTTTCTTACTGCCTGTTACCTTATTAACCGGATGCCAACACCAGTTATTGTTGGAGCGCGTAGAGATAAACAAAAACTTTTCCTACGTGATGCTTCCAAGATCTAGCCGAGGTAGAAGGCCACGAGTATTACCACTAGACACGCAGGTGCGGATTATCGATGCAGCGCGTCGGGGCAGTGCAGTCCCACGATCCGATCCGGTCCGGCCGATCCAATCCCTCGAACGTCGAAGTGCTGAACGTACAACACCTCTGCCGGTATCCACACGTACGAGGAGGAGCTCCGACGGCGGACTGCTAGGTCCGGTGCGGCGGCTGGACTGAGTGGGGCTAGGGTTCCCAACGCATGGGAGAGTGGACTAACTTGCCCGCTGGGCAACCTGCGCCCCTGTAACACCTGGGGTGTTCCCCCTAAGTTAGAAAATTGGTTGTTTTTTTTTGCATTGCATCACATGCATCATATGCATTGCCCTTGTTTTCAAAAACAACTCAAAAGTTCAAACCAATTTAAACTATCACACATGTCCAAAATTTCCAATTTAAAAATTGCAAACTAAACAACTCAAAATGTTTCCAATAGTTTGAATTTGAATCAAATAGAAAAATGCTTGATAATAGAACCCCTTTTATTAACACCCTAATGGCAAATTCAAATTCAAATCAATTCATCCATAATTGGCATGTTCCAAATGTGGGTTTAAAAATTAAAATCTTGCAAACATTTAAACTCACTAAGTTTTCATAGTGTTTGAGCTTTTTAAAAAAAAAAATCAACTCTATGTGAAAACCCTATTTGAAATCCAATAGCAAATTCAAATCACACTCACATTTTAAAATTCTGAAAATAAATTTCACAAAACCTTGACATTACTGTTTTGTGATTCAATAAAAAAAATTAACTCATAAAATGAAAACCCCAAAAACCTCTCTCTTTTTCTCTCTATTTCTTTCTACAAAAAAAATGTAAACAGGGAAAAAATAAAAAGGAAACCCTTTGAGAGGGGAAGGCAGGCCTTTCAGCCCAGCCCACCACGGGCCTCCTCCTCCCTTCAGCCCACCAGGCTCTCTCCCCTCTCTCTCTTCGGGCCCAGCCCTCCTTCTCCCTCCTCCGTACGGGAGGAGATCGTCACCTGACGCCAGGGCACCACCGCACCCATCCTACCTGCTCCCCCCCTTATCTATTCCCCCACCTTCCCCCTCCAACCTAACCCTAGGCCACTCCCTCTCCATCTCCTGCCGCCGCCGCCATCCTCTCCCACCCCTCCGAGCCCTCGCTGCTGTCTGGTTCCCTCTCACCGGAGACAGCCATGGCTGGCGTTCGAAGGCCTCCGCCGCCGCCCTCTGTCTTCCCCGAGCTGAACGGCGACGTCGAGCACCCTCCCGGTGAGCCCCCGTTTCCATTCCCGGTCACCTCGCTTCCTTTCGAGCACCAGGGCCTCGACGAGCAGCCGGCGATCACCACCGTTGCGCTGCAGTTTCTCTCAGTGCCATCGCTGGTAACTGAAGAAAATTTCAGTTTTCGTCAGTAGAACCCTCGCAGCACACTAGTTGTTTCGTTGGCCCTCTATACCATCACAAGCCGAGCAGCTAACCCACTGGTAGCATCCCTAGCGCGCGCCCAGCAGTCCTGGGTTCGATCCCCCCCCCCCCCCAAGGCACAAAGCCAACCCCTTTTTCCCTCTTTTTTCTGTTTTTCTCTCGAATTTCAGAAACACAGATCTGAATCCTTACTTCTAAAATCAATAACAAATCGAATTTTGCTCCAAATCCAGTGATTCAAGTTCAAAATCTTGTGCCCTTTCTGTTAATGTCAAGTTTGCAACATGTTTCTGTAATAATTTTTGCATTAAATAATTAATTACAGAAAATGCAATTAAAAGTTGAAACTTTGGAATTTCATAACTTGAGTTCTGTTCATCCAATTTGAGCAAACTTGGGCTCTAAAAATTTGTCTTAACAAACTCTACACATTGGTATTTTATTTGGTCACAATTGAGTTAATTTTGAACATGTTTCCCTCTGTTTACTAAAAAGGGCCGAATAAGAATGCTTATGAAAAATTGCATAATAAATTCAATAATAACCCAAAAATTATGTTTAATAGCTCAAAATGTTCAGTGAAACATTTGCTACATGTTTTCAACCTTTTCAATACAATTTGTTTACTGTTTTCCTAATTAAAAGTGGTGCAATAATTCAATGCTTTAAATAAACCTTTTAAATTGCAAAATTCATAACTTGGGCAATTCAAATCCAATTCCAACATGTAAAATATGTTTTCCATCCCATTTTTCATGAACTTTGCAAATATCAACTTTGTTTTCTGTTTTGAATAATTTAAATTGCTGAAAACAACTGTTTCTTAATTAATGCATTTAAAATTGTCAATTTAATAACTTGCTCATCTAAAATCCAAATTCAACAAATGAAATATGTATTCCATCTAAAATTTGGTGTTCTCTCCAAATATGAATTTTGTTATCTGTTTTGAACAATTAAAATTGGTGAAAACAACGAATGCTTGTGTAATTCCTTTAAGAAGCCAATTTTCATAACTTAATAAATAAATTTCCAAACTTGGTAAACACCTTTTCAAATTGAAGCTATTGTTGTTTTCTTATTGTTTTCATCATCCATGCATCATTCTAATCAACTTTCACTTGATGGTTAATTGTAAATCATTTAATTCAACCTTAATTCATGGGCTTTTCCATAAGCAATCCAAATTGCATATGGGCCCATTTAAACATGTTTACCATGTCAACTAGTTTATCTTTGATGCATCCTTAAACTTGTCATGCATCAATATATTGATCATGCTGGATCTCTTGCCGTAGAAGTAATTGTTGCATCCGGTGTTTGTTCGAGGTTCGTTGCTTCTTCGTGGATAGGACGTTGAGATGATGTGAGCAACGACAAGTTCTTCGGATGTACCTCTACTTGCTGGATTCTAGGCAAGTATACTCACTTGCTGCCTATGGCTGCCTTTCATCACTTGTTACCGATTCTTCCCGTTGCCTTTATTCTAGCCTTATGATTCGATGCTTGTGTCTCGATCCTATCATATGTTTTCCTTGCAACCATGATATAGCCTTCCTTCCACTTCCTATTAACTGTTGTTTGTTTACCTTGTTGGCCCTCGTGTCGTAGTTGCATGCTTAGTGTTGTTTCCGCTCAAGTCTTGTTGTCCGTCTTATCACCTGTTTAGTTTGATAGTTGGGTTTCAATTCAATCAACAACATGTTAATGTTTTGGGTAATAATAATTTGATGTTAAGGCACCGGCAGGAGGCCCGGCGTGGTTTTGAGGCCTGCTAGTGTCGACCCTAATTAGGAAAAGGGTCTTGTCCATTGATCCATGATGAGCGCACTAACCGCATGTGGGAAGCGAGTATGGGCGCCCCCCGCAATTCTGATTCGATTCGCATCTCGTCCAAATCGCCTCATTTAGTTCGGGTTTTCCATTTGCCGCATGCATATGCAGGTGCGAACCCTTGGCGCCAGGGTGGAACTTTTGTAGTCGGCATTTAGGGAGACACGTTCTTAGAGTGCTATGAGGGTCCCCTTTTCTTCGTGGGGCTTGATTAGCCGTGCGCTCAACTGCACGGGGTTCTTTGGGTTTGATGCGAAGAAGAGTTGGGTTGTGTTGAGTGCCTCGCTTGGTGGGTTTGCTCCCCGCCTGGCGGGTCATTCTTACGTGTACGGCCAAATTGGTGCATCCCTGCAGGGTTAAATCTTCTCGAGAAGCCGTGTTGTCCGCGGTTATGGATGACTTGGTGAAAGTGCTGGCTAACAAGTACTCAGACAACTTACACTTAACGATGATAACTTGACTAGTAATATAGATAACCTCCACCACAAAATGAATGTCACCTTAATCAACCGTGTGAGTTTCCTTGGGTTGCTTCCTTAGTAGGGGGTAACACTGGATGGGTATTGTTTGGTGAGTAGTTGTAGTTGGTTCTGATACGCTATCTTATCCCCTTTCTTTTAGCCGGATGTTGTAGCGAGTCTCTGTAGTTAGTTGGTGCAGCCCGCTGCCGCTTCTTTGCAATAATCCTTTCCTTTCCGTTGAACCCAAAGTATTTGTATCTTGTGATGATTGGTTACGCTGGTATCTTGTGAGTATGTTTATCCACTTGCCAGTACTTAACCGTACTGACCCACGAATCCTTTTCGTGGCTGCATATTCCACATTGCAGTCAACAGGTTTGAAGTCTGACGACGTTAGCTTGGGAATCCCTCCGGCTTGGCCTGGGCAGGGATTGGACGCCATCGGTTATCTTCAGGACTCTTAGTCCAATTTGCATCTTGTCCGTAGCCGGACGCTATGTTGTTTCTTCCGCTGTTATTTGGATCTTTGTATTGTATCAGTTGTATCCTTGACTCGTTTGAGTCGTCTTGTATATATCTTTTCTGTTGTTGTTGCGGAATATTCGTGAACTGTTGTAATGTTATCACAAGTGGCAACCTGGAATCGGTTATTATGTGGATGTTGGCGGGAATGCTGAAATCTGCATAGTGCCCAATCTCGGGGCGTCACAGCCGCTCTTTATATAGCGTATGGTAATGGGCTTCACAACACTTGTGGCCTATTCCCTCTGTGAGTCCGACTCACAAAACCAGTCCATTTCCGGTTCGGGTCCAACCCGACCAATACTTGCTCCCGCTCTTAAGTGTGCGACCCTGCAGGCTCATGGGGACTTGGACACGATTGGAGTCCAACTCCCAATCGATCAATCGGTAGCGGCTCCTAGCAGAACGTGCCGACTCCCAAGTACCATTGAGTCATGACGACATACCTTTCAATGTGATATTCATCTTAGTCCCTTTTGCCTCACGATATACCTTGTCGAGCTATAGGCGATTTATCGTCATCCCTTAAATAGCTCAACTCTCTTCTCGATCTGTGACATGTGATTCATCTGACTAACTCTTAGTCAACCGACACAGTTAACACTTAACTGAGTCGCGCATGGCCATGCTTCCTGAATCATATCACTCGAGAGGGCCCAGAGAATATCTCTCCATTCGGAGGGGCAAAATCCCATCTTGATTATCCACATCACGCAGCTTGCTTCTCATTCGACCCGAACTCTGCCTTTATAGTTGCCTTGTCACAGAACAACGTTTGACAGAACCTAAGTCGGTGATCCACAACTCGGATTGTGCGACAACCTCAGGTCTAAGGATTACATTGATTGAGACATGCAAATGACGACTTGATCGTTGCATCTCAATGTGGGTCAGTCCAACTTGCTAAACTCTTTAGCCAAGTCCGTGAACGTTGGAATGTCATCACCATGCCCATGACAAGTGGAACCGTGTCATCAGCCAACACTCACATTAGTCTAGGGTGTGTGTCCAGCACAACCTAAATGACCAAGGACAATCTAGTATGAACAACATGAATATATAGTTCCACAATTGAATCACGTATTCAATGACATATATCAGATGTTCAAAACAAGGATAACTTAATAAATTTATGAATACAGTGGGAATTACATCATACATGATTGCCTCTAGGGCATATTCCCAACAGTTATTCAGAATAGCACGCCTCTATCTCGCCTTCTTAATGTGTCTCCTGATTATTCCTTCTTACGCACTTTTGGATGTGCGTGTTGGACGAGTCTTCGTAAGTATAACTCACGTAAACTTGAGTTTAGATCCAAGATGTGTATTTTCCTAGGGTATAGTCCCATGCACAAAGGATACAAGTGTCTTGATCGCTCCACGAGACGTATTTATATTTCTTGTGATGTCATCTTAGATGAGGGTGTTTTTCCGTTTGCTCAACCAGGGGTCATGGTCGATGTGTCTCAGTTGCATCCTGTTTATTTTCCTGAGAATGAACCAGTTTTACAGAATACTAATATGCGTTATGACACATCTTTGTTACCTGTTTATCCTCCTGGTATTTGTTCTTCTGTTCCTGTGCAGGAGAGTCATCCGATCGACGTGCTGCCCGCCCCTGCGATCGACGTGCATGGCACGTTGCATGCCTCGGGGATCGCACCCGCCTCTACGTCGCCTCCGGCAGTGCCCAACACATCTCCTTCCGCTGGGCCGACAGAGCACACCTCGCCCGAGCCATCATCTCGGCAAGGCCCGTCTCCAGGCGCTGAGCCTTCGGCATCCTCTGATGCTGGGTTTCTGCCGTCACCTGGTCAGCCTAGCCCACCTGCGTCCACTCTCCCAGACGTGCCGGTCTCATCGTCGTCTTCAGCTCCTCACATGCCTCCGGGCGCTGTCACTCGACGGCAAAATGATGTGCACCGTCCTAAGATTTGGACGGACGGTACTGTATGGTATGATCCGTATCGATGTCGAGCGTTTCTTGTTGTTCCTTGCTCGCACCGCACCGCCCTTTCACAGCCTACTTGGCAATCTGCGATGGAAGACGAGTTCGCTGCTCTCCAGCATAACAAAACGTGGACTCTGATTCCTCGACCTCCTGGCACAAACATAGTTGGCAGCAAGTGGATTTTCAAGACCAAGTTTCGTCCCGATGGGTCTATTGATAAACACAAGGCATGTTTGGTCGCTCGCGGGTTTACTCAGCAGTACGGTATTGACTATCATGACACGTTCAGCCCAGTTGTGAAGCCTGTTACTGTTAGACTTGTGCTTTCCCTTGCAGTATCTCGTGGGTGGTGTCTACGTCAAGTGGATGTCAGCAATGCGTTTCTCCATGGTTTTCTTGCTGGAGATGTTTACATGCAGCAGCCTCCTGGTTTCGAGGATCCTCAACATCCTCAATATGTCTGCAAACTTCAGCGTGCCCTCTATGGTCTGAAACAGTCCCCCCGTGCTTGGCATGCCCGCCTGAGTGACAGGTTACATCAGCTAGGTTTCGTTTCCAGCACCGCAGACACTTCCTTGTTCATCTTTGATCATCAAGGTGTCACTGTTTACATGCTCGTTTATGTTGACGACATTGTTATTGCTGGATCCTCCTCATCTGCTGTCGAGCGTCTGGTTGAGACATTGTCCAACACTTTTCCTATTAAGGATCTCGGTCGTATTGAGTATTTTCTTGGGATAGAAGCCTCTTATACAGCTGATGGCATGGTTCTTTCGCAGCATAAGCATGCACTCGACCTCTTGTATCAGGCTAACATGGAAAAATGTAGGGAGGTTACTACACCTTAGTCGGCCACAGAGAAGCTTGCTCGGGGTCTTGGTGATGTTCTAAATCCCGATGATGCTTTCAAATACAGGAGTTTGGTTGGAGGTTTGCAGTATTTGACACTCACACGACCGGACTTGTCTTATGCTGTAAATAAGGTCTGCCAGTACCTTTCTCAGCCCACTACGGTTCATTATGAAGCGGTGAAGCGCATTCTTCGTTATGTTCGCGGTACAGTGTCCACTGGTCTTCGTCTTCAGAGGTCTCCTTCTACCGTGCTTAATATTTTCACGGATGCTGATTGGGCCGGATGTTCTGATGATCGTCGCTCCACTGGTGGATTTGCTGTGTACCTTGGGCCTAATCTTGTCTCTTGGATCTCACGTAAGCAACCCACTTTCTCTCGTTCTAGTACTGAGGCAGAATACAAGGCATTGGCAAATGGGACAGCTAAGGCAGTTTGGATTCAGTCTGTTCTTCAAGAGCTTGGTGTGCATCAGTCTCGGCCTCCTGTTCTTTGGTGTGACAATCTTGGTGCCACGTACTTATTATCCAATCCGGTGTTTCATGCGAGAACGAAGCACATTGAAGTTGTTTTCATTTTGTGCGGGAGAACGTTGCTCTTGGTACTCTCGATGTTCGCTTCATGTCATCTGGTGATCAGCTTGCTGATATATTCACTAAACCATGTACCCACCTAATGCTCCGGTGTTTTCGTTCCAATCTCAACCTTGTTCACGACGGTTCAAATTGAGGGGGAGTGTTAGAGTTATGGTAGGTTTAGAGTCCTAGTAGGATTAGATGTTTATACCGGTACGTGTAGTACCCGGTCTTGTATCTTTGTGGACACGTTCATCCACCTATATAATGAGAGCCAACCGTGTGGGCTAACCACGGCAAACAATTATCATTAAATGTCATTGCCGGAGCCACATGCCCTGACCTAACTCACCAACACGCATAATCTAATTCGGTTGCTTCCACCAATCCGCCTAGTGGAGAACTGGGAGCATAAAGCCGGTTCAGAAACCGACATCCACGAAACCATCTTTTGGAGAGATCAACGCACAAACCTTGCCAGGCCTGCCATCGAAGCCGCCATGGCGCCAAAAAGCAGAACCTTCCTGCGCGCATCCATTATTCTGTGTCCATCGCCGAGACTCCGCTGCGCCACGCCGCCAAGGCTCGCCTTCTTTGACGAAGATGAAACACCGCACCACCAGCAGACCCCCTCTAGGCAATCCATATTCCAAAAACAATGCCCCCAAGAGGGTAAGCGACACCAAAGGTGCCGCCATCATCCGATCTCGAAAATCAGATCTAGGGTTTCCCTAAGAACACAGTGCAAGAGGCGGGTGAGTAGCGGCGGTGACTCCATCAACAAGGTAATGACACGCGCGGGTGCCGCAATCGTCGGCATGAGCCCGGCCTGCACCGGCCGCCCTCCTCACCTCCAAGATCCGACAACCAAGATGGTCATGATTTGAAGAGAGAGGTCACCACGCCGTGAGGCCGATCTTCCTGGAGGAGACCATCACACCACCCGCCGTACCGCCACCAGGAAGCTGCAGCACCGTGACGCCGGCGGGCGCGCCACATTGCGGCTCATAGGACCCACCGCACTAGTTCCCATGGGCAGAAGGACGGGAAGATCCCCCACCGCCGTCGGCGACAACTAGGTTGCGCCCGATCGCTTCCCTTGGCGGAGGCGAGGAAGGAGGAAGGGGCGGGGTAGGTCGCTTGTGGGGGAGTAGAGGCCCTCCCGCCGCCGTGTGGGGGCTGCACAGGAGGGTTATTTTACTGCAGAAATTTGAAGATTCGAAGGTTACTAAATCATAACTCACATATGATGACGAAAAAGATCAGCCAGTAGAAAATAAAGAACATGGATTGTCTTTGCACCATCTAGTCTATTAATATGTCAATCGTTTTGCTATCTAAAACCCTAGAGCATCTCCACCAGCACCCCAAACGGCCCCCAATGGCCCATTGGGGGTTCAGACACACACAAAAAACACTCATAGCACTCCCAAGCGGCCAGCCCTAACAAAGTTATGCTTGTCATCCCTAGGAGATCCGCCAAACTTGAGGCCTCCTCACGGCGCTTTTTCCGGTTAGCCCATCCGACAGACGGGCCCACTCATCGTAGAGACCCAACGACCTAGGCCCGTAGTCATTTTCCCCCACCCCATCATGCTCTTCATTCGCATCAGCAGTTTGCATTAGCGCCGCCACCGTACTCTTGTCGTCAGCAACTCCTGGCCGTAGTTCAACAGGGACCAGACCTGTCGGATTACCGCCGCTTGCCGCCGGTCCCCGTCTAGAGGTGTGCGCCGCTATAGGTCATTCAGCTGGATCCGCCTCTTCCTCCCTGCCGCCCCGCACGTAAGGTGTTCGGACGTTTGCCAAAATGTGATGGACCGCCGCTTCATTATCTACTTCAATGCTTAATGAATCATTCTTGTCCAATAGGCTATGCATAGCGAGATGAGATCATCTGTTGCCAAATGATGGGAGACGATGCCGCCCTTGCAGACGATGACGAGAATGACAAAGTCATAGCCGCACTTTTAGAGGCACTCTCCAAGGGAGAAGCCAATCCTTAGCACGGAGGATCAAAGAAAGAGTGCTAGCCAGACAAGAATCGTTATAGGACAATTGGCCAGATCCTTTTGTTCAATGACTATTTTTCTGAGCAGCCGGCAAACCTAGCTCATGAATCTCGCCGACATTTTAGGATGAACGTAGAAGTGTTTAGGTGAATCATGTGGTGTTAAGGATTATGGTGACTATGTTGAGCTAAAGAGGGATTGCGCGAGCTTATTGAATTTTCATCCCTTAAGAAATGTACGGCTGACATTTGATATATTTCATGTGGAGTTCATGTAGACTTGTTGAATGATTATTTCCGTATGTATAAGACCACATGTTGGGGGTATATCTGATGTGTGGCCCCACGAGTCTACATGACTCGCGGGATCACAAGTTTCCCCTCTATCGTCGCTATGAACCTTCTAGAATACAAAGACGTCCCCTATGAAAGTTGTAATAAGGAAAGACATGTTTTTTTGGCCGCGGGTCAAATTAGAGCTCCACTCGTAGTCTTGTAAAATGCGGGTTGCCCATGTATATAAGGGTACCCGTGGCACCAAGTAGAGGACAAGTAAAATCTCCATAGACAACTCGCTTAGATCAAAATTGTAATTGAATCTTCATTTATAATAGAAAACAAGAAGCAAGGCATGAGTAGGTCTTTACCTCATATCGAGGGGCCAAACATGAGTATATCAGTGTTACTCGCATCTACTTTGATCTCGACGACTCTTAAGTCACACAAGCCCCCACGAACCCACAAGTAATCTTTCAATGACTACTGCCGTATCAACCCCACGACAGTTGGCGCCCACTGTAGGGCCTACGACCAATTTCCCTATCCTTCGAGTCGATGTGACACCGGTGATATCCATCAGGGGAAATGTCGTCGTAGGGTGAGTCAACTAGGTCAGTGGGATAGAGGTCGTCAAAGACTCAGAGTGGGACTCCACCGTCGAAGCACTAAAAGACGACTATGTAATCCCCTTCGGCGAATTCAAGGTCTTCGTGGGAATCATGACGGACCAAGAGACGAATACGGTGGAATTCGACACCAAGAAGCACTATGGGTCGGATTACCAATATTTTATTGATGAAATTGGCTCGGATAACTGAAGGGAAGACATCGCTGAGATAGCTGGAAGACTCAAGCGTAAGCGGGAACAGGTTGCGGGCAAGCAGAAATAATTTGATGAGCCAAAGGTCCTACGACAACCATGTCCTTATCACACCATGACAAATAATCCAGCGAATCATCATCTTAAGGATTTCCCCGGTAGCTGATGGGATATCGTGAAAGATTCTGCAGGGAAAAGCAACGCTTAAATGATCTAAACGCCAACTTGCAGCGACTCCATTTGCACCAAGACGGGACATGAGGCTTGGTGGGTTGCAAGCCGCACCGACGGGCCTTGGAGAAAAGACTCAAGAAGAAAATGAAGTTACAGGAAGAAATACTCGGCCAGCCTTGTCTATATCACTAAAGTAAGAATGGACCGGCCAATCACGCCCAGCCAGACTGTTACACGATGAGGAAATTCTCCAGAGAAGTCCCTGAAGATAGCAGCTCTGATGAGGACGCAAGAATCCGGCAGCAAAGCAAACTCAGGTCACTCAGCTGTCTCTGCATCCTCACCGGTGATCCCCTGCAAAGCAGTCAGGAAGCGATGAGCCAGCCGATAAACATTATGGAATTATCTCAGTTGGATACACGAAACAGGGGACCGATAACTTGGGGGCCAGAGGTCAACTTTCGGAACCACGATGATTCGGGACGCGTCGCTTTGGTGGTGGCAGCTGATTCTCACAGACGTGATCACATGCTCATTGGGTTACCCCAAGAGGAAGGTATGATGTAGTCTAGTGAAAATTCCCTCCAATTGTGGAACCAGTGTTTATCGACCAGTAGGATTTCGAAGACTTGGAGAAGTTTGCTTCTTGTCCGGCACGTCAACAAGCGTGGAACCTGCAAACAACACACAAACTCTCTCTTGTCCCCAACTTTCTGAGAAGGTTGTCAGTCTTCTCGTCTTGTTGAAAACTAGAGAATTAAACGTATAGAGTAATGAAAAGCAATTAAAGTAAAAACAGTGCTGCAAGCAAACAATAATGAAAGTGCTTGAAAGAAGGTTGTATTAATGAGGAAAATATGACCGGGGCCATAGTTTTACTAGTGGCGTCTCTCCAAAGAAAACAAACATGTTGGGTGAATAAATTACTGCTGGACAATTGACAAATCATGAACGTATAACAATACTATTATGAAGAGATATAATTTATGTGTTCTAACATCGTAAGCATTACGTCAAGGCATATGGACCGCTATCCAGTATGCATCCATATCTAATAATACATCTCAAGAAAGCTATCCAGCAAATCTATCTGGTATTAAGTTCTAGCAACAAAGTGATTTCTTGGTGTGCAATAGACAATTCAATTAAGTAAGGTACGTAATGTAAGCAATGGTTCTCGTCCGTAGACAAGATCACCGCTGTTTCTCCCTAGTGGCAAAAACACATTCCCCACTCGTCACGTTTCTGTCCCTCGAGCACATGTGTAAGGGAGGCGTGAACCCACTATCTACCATATAAACCCTCTTTTGGAGGTGAAAACAACTACGTCGCCAAGATAATTATAAACACCGGAGAGTACTGCAAGACAATATTGAAACTCTCTAAAGATATAAGTGAAGCATCCCGGTTTGACATGAACAATATAATCATAATCTCATGATTCATCGGATCCCAACAAACACAACATGCACAATTACATAATGGTGGTCTCGATCATGTGTGACAACTCACGAGAATCTAAACATGAAGTCATAACGGAGAGAACTACCAACTGCATACTGCTATGGACCCGTAGTTCTGAAATGAACTACTCACGCATCATCGTGGATGGAATCATGGCGACAAAGAGGCCTCCGATGACGATTCCCCACTCCATGAGGGTGTCAGAACACGGCTGCAGAAGCCCTACATTGTACTTTCAAGGTGACAACGCCTCTCTGTATGTTTCGTCAAAAATATCTCTGTCCCAGATAAAATTAGGGTTGAGGGCATCTTATATGCGAAGATGAGGAAAGAGGCGGCGGCCAGGGCGACCTAGGGTAGGGACGCGTCTGGCGCCCCCCTCGGGGCATCATGGCCCCCCTCCGGCTTTCCTTTGGACTCCTTCGTTCCGGGTAAAACTGATCTTCGTGGATTTTCAGCCCAAAAGAATATTTCTTTAAGAATTTTTCTGAAATAGAAAAATAGAAAAAAAATTAACTAGCCTAGGGCATCATGTTAATAGTTTATTACATGAAAACATCCTAAAAAAAACATGTGGAAAATATAAAGACATTGGATAAAAAACAATCATGGAGCACCAAAAATTATAGATACGTTTGCAACGTGTCAACATCCCTAAGCTTAACTCATGCTCGTCCTCGATTAGGTAAGTGATAACAAAATATTTTTTGAGGTGCAACCAACACAATCTTGATCAACCCTATGTAAAAGCATTGTAAGCTGAGATCAAAATACTCTAAAAAGACATGATAAATATTAATTTGAACTAATGTAAACTTAGTAACTATGTTACACATGAAAAGTAACATAAATAATTGACAATGAGCAATAGTGCATTGAAGGTAATACATTTGTTTCAATCATAAAGAAAAACATCATAAAGTGGTATCCAACTTGTCCTTTGTGGAATAGCAAACCATAAATGCTAGGACACCTTCAAAGTTCAAATGGTGACTAGATACAAATAATTTGAGAGAAAGCAATACCATAATCATGAATCAATTAATAATAAATTTTGGAAATATGCACATTATACTCCGAATGACAACTATGCTTTCTTAACTAGTGCATAAAGTAAGAAGGTGAATACTCAACATAAAAGTAAAAAAAAGGCCATTCGTAGAGGGAAGCAGGGATTCCTCATGTGCTAGAGCTTTTTATTTAATAAAATAGAGGCATTGAAAATATAATTTTGAGAAATGTGTATATCTATGCCAATGAATGGTAATGAAAAACTTATCATAACCCATGTCAAGCAAAGTGTTTAGACTTTTGAGGGTGGTTTCCATTAGCACTTTTTCCCTTTTCCTTATGGTTGGTACTTCCCCCCACCTTGTCTTAGACAAACCATTGCTAGCCGTATTCACGATTGCCCACCAACTATCATCAATCCATGGGGAAGTGCCTTTTTATACTATCTGAGTTCATATTATTTGGCACCAGCTGTATGCAAATTTATATAAGCATATATTCCATACTCATCGGGTGAAATAAGTAAGAAGAAGCTTGCTTGACATAAGACATGATAAATTTTAAACTACTTCCTCACTAGCTAAAACAGGAACACAAAACAGGTTTAATAATTTTGAAGGTTTTAAAGGTAGCACACAAGAAATTTACTTGAAGTGGCGGTGAAATACCACATATAGATAGGTATAGTAGACTTATTGGAATAACTTTGGTGTTTAGGAGTTGGATGCACGAGTAGAGCTCATACTTAGTACTAGGTGAAGTCTAGCAAAAGACCGGGAGCGACAAACTAAGAGAGCAATAACGGCCATAATAATGCATAGCGACACAACATTATTAACCAAAGCATGAAGTGATATTAAAAGTCCAAAACTAAAGGCTAAACGTGACTTTTATAGGCATAACATGGTGTGAGGATGCGCCAAGTCGACCCAAATAAATCATCAAAGGATAATACCACAATACCATTATTCAATATGATTAAAAACCACATGATTTGATTTCATTGGCACATTAAGCACTATTAGTTATTTGAGACTACTCATGATACATCATATACTACTAAGCACACAATTAAAATAACATCTAACATGACATGCCAAAGTCTAAGCCACAGTCAAAACAAGTTTCTTATTGCACCACTATAAGCATGAAATATTTTACTCTTCTCCAACATCAATCAACTTATTTGAAACAACTCTCAAACCAAATAATCATTAAATACCAGAGAGCTAATCATACATCACTGAAGGAAACCAACAAGCTCTGGAAAAAATTGAGTGAAAAACAAGAGCTAAACGCAGTACTAGCAAAAAATGAACACTCACAGAACAGTAAGAGTGAAAACTAAAATGTTCTAGACAATGAAAATGGAGTGTGTCTCTCTCCAAACTAAAATGCTAGATCCAACCATTTATTACACCAAGAAAACAAAACAAAACTGAAAGAAAAATAAAATGACGCTCCAAGAATAACACATATCATGTGAAGCAATAAACATATAGTGCTTTGAAAGAAACCTAATATTTTTGTTGATGAAGATGGGGATGCCTTGGGCATCGCCAAACTTTGACGACTTCTTGGATATATCTTGGGATGACATGGGCATCCCAAAGCTTAAGCTTTTGTCTATCCTTCATCTTCTCATATCATCATTATCTCCGTACACTTCAAACTTCCTATACCTAAAACTTCTCACAATCTTCATTAGCAACGTTAGTGCATCAAAATAACAAATTCACTTGGTTCAGTTTCAATACAAGTCAAGCACTCAATTGAAACATTAGATACTGTCACAACTTCAGCGGTTTTGTTTTGCATCGGCTTGTACCTCTGTTTGTAAAACTCTGAGCTGCCCCAGGTCTCTTTTAAATTCAATAAAATATTGGTACGGGGTTTCTCTAAAAAAAATACGTTGGCAACATATGTGTATCTAGAGTACAGACATGAATCATCTATTTTTTTTTCCTACTAAAATGATTTATGCTCCCTCTGTATCAAAATGTAACATGTTTTACCCTTTTTGTCTTATACCTATCTAGACATGTTTTAGTATATCGTTTACATGAATCTTGTAGTCTCTCCTTCTCAAAATAATTGTCATTGAGATAGATGTATCTAGATGCATTTTAGTGCTAGATACATCCATTTTAATCCATTTCACCGACAATTATTTTAAGACAGAGGGGGTACTAAAACATATCTAGATACATATAGAACAAAAAAAAAGGATAAACCATCTTACATATACAAAGGGAGTATTTTAGAATGAAGGTTATCATATAACATAAATTTATGCAAGTGTGGAAAAAAAAACTCCCTTCATAGATGTTTTAGTGTTTCCTAGACAAAATGTATCTAGACATGTTTTAGTGTGTAAATCCATATGCATCTACTCAATAAAACATGTCTAGATACATTTTGTATAAGAAAAGGTAAAACATCTTACATTTTGATAAAGAGAGAGTAATTGTCATGTACGGAGTATATATATGAAATAGAATGAACCAACCGTGAGTTACAACCGTGAGTTTTACCGAGGTATTGACTAAATAAGCTGAACCAACCGGGGCTTTAGGCCCCGCTTGGTTTAGCGGATTTTAAGCAATACCGCCGTAAATTACGGAGATGGTAACTGCTCTCAGTTTTGGTGCTTGGTTCGCTGT
Source organism: Alopecurus myosuroides (assembly GCA_028641055.1). NCBI lineage: Eukaryota > Viridiplantae > Streptophyta > Magnoliopsida > Poales > Poaceae > Alopecurus > Alopecurus myosuroides. The sequence continues at coordinate 314,793,704 of CM054060.1, read as the reverse complement.
ATTTTTCCACCGATCCCTATTTCCCGTCGCTGGTTTCCTTCTATCGCGCGCACCTAAAGATTACGGACCGGCTGAGCTCCGATTAAAACTCGGGGGGTTTGTTGTGCACAGCGAAACAGGCCGGTAAATCATCACGGCCCGTGAAACTAAACAGCTTTCCAAGCGCGGCCTTAGGGAATTTGTAAACGGGAGTATTTTAGAAGGGAGGTTATCATATAACATAAATTTACGCAAGTGTGGAAAAGAAATAAGTGTGGAATAGAATGAATGTAGCTGACAAGTAGGATGCCAAATAGAGTTACGAAATTGTGTAAACGGGACTAAGATTGACGTATCTCGTCGGAAAAACTAAGCAACCTTTTTTTTTAGGTAAAACTAAGCGACCTGATCGGAGAATTCCACATCTAGAGTAGAGCACGTGCGGAGTTTAGACCCAAGCTATATTTGCACGATCTGTGCCTGATCATCCGGAGCTCCCCGCCATCGCAGCGCTCCACCTCCACGCCGGTAAGCAAGGCGAAGCCCATCACAGGAGGGTCCGAGTCGTAGTAGCAGCGCGCGCAGCGTGACGCCGGTGGCGGCTTCGGCACTTCAAAGAGCGTTGCGACGCAGAACCGGCCGCGCTCGCCCAGGTGCACGAGGTGCGACTTCTCATGGTAGCTCCGGTACGCCTCCGCGTGGATGCCCCCCCACGCTCCACTCGCCTCCACGGGCGCATCGGCGTAGGCGTGCAGATCCCACGCGCCGAGGAGGCCGCCGTAGTAGTACCGGTAATCGCTGGGGAAGCCAAACCAGAGGCCGTGCTCCGGGGCGTACACGGCGGGCCCGCGGAACGGCAGCGCCGACTCGCTGACCTTGCCCCACTCGCCCCTCTCCGTGGACATGGAGTAGGTCCCAAGGCCGGGCATGGACGCCCAGATGTGCCAGCCGCCGACCTGCCAGACAACCGCGTAGGAGGCGTCCTTTTCCGAATGGCGCTTCCGCGTCTCGCCGGCGCGGCCCAAGTAAGGCGGCGGCGCGAAGGAATTCCAGTACCAGTCAGGGTATTGGTAGTAGCGCTCGAATTTACGAATAAGCCCCAGGACGAATATCCTGTGATCACGGGACACGCCACCGAAACCGAAGTCGCCATAGCGGTGCACGTCCTCGACGCCGCGGTCGTCCTCCTCCACCCCCACGAAATAGAGGTCGCCGCCGATGGCGACCGGCACGGCACCGCGCTTGGGAAAGGTTAGGCCGGGAAGCGCCATGACGGAGTGCGCGGCATCGTCGTAGAGGATAGAGCGGTCCGGGGCACAACCTTCATCTCCGGTTCGGAACATGCTGGCGCGGGCAACGGCGACGATCTGGTCCTTGTTGCCGCTGAGAGCGAAGTCCATATACTGGTTGGGAGAGGAGAAGGTTATCGTGGGGCGTGGCAAGCGAGCCTTCTCCACATCAACTCTCGCGGCCGTCGTCCCCCTCGCCGCTGCAGCAACTGCCTCCATCGTTGTCGCCCTCGCACCAGGTGCTGCTGCCGCCGCCGCGCGCTCCGGTGAATCCTTGAGGTAGAAAAGGCGGGACGGGTTGATGCGGTGCAGCGTGTATGAAAAGGGATTCAACGAGCTGTCCTCTACCACCATGTACAGAAACCGCCGGCTCATCATCGCCGGCCAAGGGCTCTCCACCTCGATCCACTCTGTAGATGAGAATTTTCCTTTTTTTTTTCTCAGAGGGACGCTTTCTGTTCGAGCAATATCAATGGACCATGGCCCATGGGCTGAACTACAACTAGCTAGGGTTTACCATAATTCACAAAGGAATATTTGGCGTGTTTGGTTCGCTAGGTCAAATTTGGCCTCATTTTATCCGTGTGCCGCCAGGCCTGCCTGGATAAAAACGGTACTTTTTGTAGTTCCTTTTCTTTTTGGTAATACTCCCTCCGTCCCAAATTAATTGTCTCAAAGTTGGACAAAAATAGATGTAACTTTGAGACAATTAATTTGGAATGGAAGGAGTACTTGTTTGTGCAGTCTATTTGGTTGCCATGATTCTTTTTTTTAAAATTTCCTACCGACTGCTTGGTGTCCAGCTTCTAGGTATAAGCTCTATTAGGCAGGTGTGTGGTGAGTTGTTAGGAAAGTGTTGTGCTCACCGAATACGAAAATGGTGACATCTCTTTGACATGCACACAACATAAGTGTAGCAGTACTAAACCTACGGACTAATAGTAATTCAAAATACCGTACTTAATTACAAGGCATTCATAATGCACAATCTACATAGTAGCAGGTGCAATGACTATCAGACACAAGTTTATGAGCATATATATGCCTTACAATCAACAGGGGCATTCCCCTCGACCAGACAGTTGCAGAGACCGTACATGCCCCTTATGAAAATAAAGTCTACTCACCACGATGGAGTTAGCCTAGGTGAGGACGGCAGTAGGGCTTGAAAATCGACGTGTTGGCCTTGAAGTTGGTGATCTTGAACCCGTACTTAGTGAGCTTGAAGATGATGGCATCCCTCTCGTCCAACTCGTACATTAGCATGGCGTTTGGCCAGTTCCAGCCTAGCACCACCTTGCCACCATGAGTTGTCACCTACACCCACTCGTCGCAATAGTTGCAAGCAGACAACGACATGCAACAAGGGAGTGGGATCCTCAATCAAGCCCTCAAGAAGGGCTAGAAGAAACTGGGGATGACAACCATGAATAGGTCCTCGACGTCGAGCTAAACATAGAAGCGTCGAGTAGACGGTGGCATGGGAATGTGGCCTATCGTCGGATGGGTCCATGGCTACGGTTGGACATGGCACACGCCTCTTCCGTCCTCCCGAGCACCAGTGGCTTCATCAAGAATTGGTTGATAGGGATCACGCCATGCATGCCAGGAGGTACTTCGGGGACGTTGCGCCACACCGCCTACTCCCCTCTAGCTTCGGTAACTTGTCATTGATGTGACATATGTTAGCTTAACCTGAAATTGACAGTAGCGTCGAATCATGCAATGGATAGTTGAAAGATCATGTCTCCTCTAATGATTTTGGTGGTGATAACAACACGGGTTATTCTACTAACAATGTGCCTAAGTGTTCATAGTTGGAATCATAAGTTCTATCAAGAACAACAGAAATCTATATGAAAAGATTCGCACAGGAAATTCTGAAACAAGTCATTGTTATCTGAAGCCGGATATTTCAGGACACAAGCCCGAAATTCCCGGTGCCTAAAGGCCGAAATTTCTGGCCCTGGCCCCGAAATATTCCGGCCTGCGGGAAGATTAGCTGATAAGGATTTGGGCGTCCAAAGTGCCCGCTCTCTGATGTTGGGGCGGAAATTTACCCAAAATATTCCGGTGGAAATTTCTGGCCCCTGTTTACTTGGAAGAAAAAGGACGCGTCGTTGCTGCCCTCTCTCGGATATGGGGACGGAAATTTGGCCGGAAATTTCCGGCCATCGGATTATTGAAAAATCAAATATCCAGACCACTACCCCGGAAAATTGCGGTACTTATACCGGAATATTCCGTCCCTTGAAGACATCAACGGATAGATTTTGGAGGAGGCTATAAATACCTGCCTTCTTCCATTAGACAACTAGTCCGTCCATTCCTCTCTCTCCTCCATTGTTTGAGAGCTCAAAACACTTAGATCTTCCTCCTCATCCAACCAAACTCGATGCCCTTCAAGGATTTGATGGAGGAGGCCTAGATCTACATCTTTACCAAGCCATAAATCGTTTTCCCTTACTCTACCCCTTGGGATCTTGTAAATCTCTTGGTTTCCTTGTCATCCTAGAGAAACCCTAGTGCTTGTAGCTTCCACCTTGTTGCAAGAAGCTTCGGATCGTTGAGAGCCTCCAACTCACTTGTGGAGTAACCTCAACCACGTGTAAAGGTTTGGTCAACGCCTTCAAGTCAACCTCATAGTGGAAACGAGAATCTCCCTCACCAGAACAGCTCAAGGAGAACAAGGTGTGCACATCCGTGCTATTGAGGAGCGCCTAGGTGGCTCCCCACCTCTCCAACGTAGACGTACTTCTCTTGAGAAGGAACTACGGGAAAAAAATATCATTGTCTCTTTATTTACACTTGTGGTTATGTTGTGCTTTGCATATTACTTCGATTGCATTACTTGTTTCTTATCACCTAGGGTGTTCATCTAGTTGCACATCTAGAAAACCTTGTCTTTTACTTGTTAAAGTCTATCTAAAAGTGAAAAAAGAATTAAAATTTGTAGGTCACCTATTCACCCCCCCCTCTCTAGTTGACCATATTGTACTTTCAATTGGTATCAGAGTCTCGGCTCTTATATTGGGCTTAACCGCCTAAGAGTATTATGGCCAACAAAAATGGTCCTGAATCTTCTAGGGAGGAGCTATCCAAAATGACCGAGACTATAGCTAACCTAGAGACGACGGTTGGAACCATCCAAACCCAATTGTACAAGGTTAGATCTAGTGTTGGCTTGGAGGTTTCCTCCATCAAGAAGATGTTGGAGAACATGATGGGTAAACCTAAGGGGCACATGAATTTTCGCAGTGTCTCTGATGAGGAAAGTTTGGAAGAGGAAACTATTCCAGACAATACCGAAATCAAAGAAAACATTGCCAAAGCTTAGGCGAAAGCCGCACAAAAGGCTAAGGCAAAGGAGAATTCTGGAGGCTCCAAGTCTCAAACGGCTAATGGTTCGGGGTCAAACTCAAAAGTTCCACCACCTCAAAACTATGACTCCATTCATCCAGTTGTTTCCATGCCAAACATTCTTAATGTTGGACTTCCTCCCATGCTTAACACTAATGAATTCTCTTCTTGGAAGTTTGAAATGGAGTCACAAATTTCTGGCACGTGCACCACCTTGTGGAGAAGTGTGGTCCATGGGTTCCATCCCCACGACGCAAGAAACTTGACTCCAAGGGAGGATGTGGAATCCCAACTCAACAAGACCGCCCTTGTCATCATTAAAAAGGCCCTCCCAAGGGAGCACCTCACTCACATGTGTGGTTGCAAGATCGCCAAGGAAGCTTGGGACAAGCTTGACACTTTGTTTCAAGGAAATGCTAGCATCCAATCATCCAAGTATGATGTTTCCATTGAAAAGTCTGAGAACTTCGTTATGCAAGAGGATGAGTCTCCCGAGGAGCTATATAGAAGAGTTGTTACCCTTGCCAATCAATTGAAGGACTTTGGAAAAGAAGAAATCTCCGATGAGTGGATAAAGAGGAAGTTCATCAAAGCAATTACACCCTTCGAGAAGAACCTCTCCACTACCATCTCGACAAGAGCGGACTACAATTCCCTTAACTCCATTTGTGTACTTAGTGATTTCATCGCCATATCCCTATCACATGAGAGTTCGGATGATGTTCTTGCCCGCTGATGGATGACGTTGGTCAACCCCAAGAGAAAGGTTGTGAAGAGTGCATCGGCAAGTTTTCCCTCAGAAAAGAAACCAAGGTTGAATCGACTAGTAGGAGGACAAGAAACTTCTGAAGGTTTATGCGGCTGAGATGGACTGCCGGTTCAGCAGCAACGTGGAACCTACACAACACAGTCAAATCACTTTGCCCCTACGAAGCAGTGAGGTAGTCAATCTCACCGGTTTTGCTTAACACAAAGAGGTTAAACATATGGTGTGGAAAAAAATATGAAAACAGTAGAAGTAGTGTGAAAATAGTGCAAGTAGTGTGTGTATTATCAGTATGATAAAATAGACCGGGGTCCACAGTTCACTAGAGATGTCTCTCCAGAAAACATAGCTAACATGTGTGGCGAACTAATTACAGCTGGGCAATTGACAGATAAAGAACATGCATGACATAAAGATTACTATGAGATTCATGCGGGCATTACAACAAAATACATAGATCGTCATCCAACTGCATCTATGACTAATAATCCACCCTCCGAATATCATCCGAAAAAACGTTGGGTATTAAGTTGCAAGCAACAGATTATCGCAGTAAGCAAAGTGTGTAAGGTAAACAATGTAAACGAAGTAAACATCGTTGTTTTCTCCCTAATGGAAACAATACATCCTCCATCTGTCACGTTTCTGTCACTCGAGCACAGATGCAAAGGAGGCATGAACCCACTATCGAGCATAAATATTCCCTCTTGGAGTCACTAGCATCTACTTGGCTAGAGAATCTACTAACAAAGGAGAGCATGCAAGATCATAAATAACATACACATGAAGACAACATGATAGATTGATAATCAAACGACATAACATTCAGTAATCATCGGATCCCAGCAAACACAACATGTAGCATTACAAATAGATGATCTCGGTCATGTGAGGTAGCTCACGAGATCTAAACATGAGGAATAAAGTGAAGAGTACAACCATCTAGCTACTGATATGGACCCGTAGTCCAGGGATGAACTAGTCACACATCACTCCGGAGGCAGGCATGGTGGTGTTGACTCCTCCGGTGATAAATTTCCCTCCTGGCAGGGTGCCGGGGAGAGCTCCAGAACCCTCCCGATCTCGGGTTGACGATGACGGCGTCCTCGGGTCTTTCTCCGAAAAAAGTGATATATTTTTAGGGTTGACGTATCAAGGGGAATAAATAGGCGAAAGGGAGATGGCGGTGGATGCCCGAGGGGCCCACACCACCCCCACGCGCGGCCAGGGGGCGCCCCCCTACGAGCCTCTTAGGGACTCTATGGAACCTTCGGGAATTCTAAGACTCCCGGGCTTCGAATTTTCCAATTCAGATAATAACTTTTCCGAAACTAAAAAAAGCAGAAAATAGGGAACTGGCTCTGTGGCATCTTGTAAATAGGTTAGTATCGGGAAATCGATAAAAATGACATAAAGTGTAAGGAAAACATGTAGCATAAGGCATGAAAACAACATGGAACATCATAAATTATAGATACGTTTATGACGTATCACCCGCTCAAGAGGAATGGAAAAGTCACCCAACCTAGCTTTGAAGTCAAAGGCAATTGCTCGAATTGAAGAAGTTGAATAGGATGATGATGAGGAGGAGGACTATGAGGACACTTACATGGGTTCTCACAAGTGCATTGCTCTCTCCATGCAAGGATATTGGAAGAGATGGGGAGCTCACAAGGCCGGCTCTCCAAGACCCCCTAGAAACAAGAACTACAAGAAGAAGGGGGAGCGACCAAGGACATTCTAGAATTGTGAAAGTGCAAATCACTTTGTCAAGGAGTGTCCTTTTGAGCCAAGATAAGAAAATGAAGGCAAGATTGTTCGCAAAAACAAGACCAAGGCTCCACAAAACAAGAACTTTGCTATAAGAGTGCCAATGGCTCTTTATGTTCAAGAAGGGGCGATGTTGGAAACCTATATTTCAGGAGATGAAAGAGAAGATGGAGTGGTAGGTGTGGCCCATGTTACCATAGCAACCGTGTCATCTCCATCGGTCTCTCTATTTGAATCCCCCAATGAGAATGGGCATATCCAACCTACATGTCTTATGGCAAAAGCCACTTCGGGAAGTGCTTCCAGGTCGGGTAAATGGACGGTGGATAGTGGTGCATCCCAACATATGACCGGAAGCAAGGACGCAATGAGTGATTGATACGTCATAAACTTATCCTTAATTTCTCATGTTCCATGTTGTTTTTCTTATTGTTTCCCACATATTTGATATACACTTTATGTCATTTTTATCGATTTTCCGGACTAACCTATTGATAAGATGCCACAGAGTCAGTTCCCTGTTTTCTGCAGTTTTTGGTTTCACAAAAGTTGTTCTGGAAATATTCATGGAATTGGAAAATTCGAAGCCCGGAAGTCTTAGAATTCCCTAAGGTTCCACGGAGTCCCGAAGAGACCCGGAGCGGTGCCTCAGGGGGGGCCACACCATAGGGCGGCGCCCCCTGGCCGCGCCGAGGGGTGGTGTGAGGCCCCCAGGCCTCCACCGCCTCTGCCCTTTCGCCTATTTAATCCCCCCGAGACGTAAACCCTAAAGACATCCCACTTTTCCGGAAAAACACCCGAGGCCACCATCACCATCATCCCGAGATCGGGAGGGTTCTAGAGATCTCCCCGGCACCCTGCCGGAGGGGGAAATCATCATCGGAGGGTTCTACACCACCATGCCCTCCTCCGAAGTGACGCGTGAGTAGTTAATACCTAGACTACGGGTCCATAGAAGTAGCTAGATGGTTGTTCTCTCCACTTTTTACCTCATGTTTAGATCTTGTGAGCTGCCTATCATGATCAAGATCATCTATATGTAATGCTACATGTTGTGTTTGATGGGATCTGATGAATGTTGAATGCTATGCCTTCTGATTATGAATCTATCATGTTATCTTCATGCATATGTTATTTATGATCTTGTATGCTCTTTGTTATTAATAGATGCTTTGTCCAAGTAGATGCTAGTAACTCCAAGAGGGAGTATTTTTGCTCGATAGTGGGTTCATGCCTCCTTTTCATATGTGCTCGGGTGACAGAAACATGACGAATGGAGGATGTGTTGTTGCCATTAGGGAGAAAACAACAATGCTTTGTCTAAGGATGATGTTATTGTTTAGATTACACACTTTTCTTACTGTGATTATCTGTTACTTGCAACTTAATACCCAACGTTTGTTCGGATGATATTCCTAGGGTGGATTATTAGTCATAGATGCAGTTGGATTACGGTCTATGTATTTTTTTGTAATGCCCGCATGAATCACATAGTAATATTTATGTCGTGCATATGCACTACGGTGCAGCCTTCATTTCTGTCAATTGCCCAGCTGTAATTTGTTCACCACACATGTTATTTATACTTCTCTCATAGTGTTCCTACTGTTTTCCACACCATACGTTTAACCTCTTTGTGTTCAGCAAAACTGGTGAGATTGACAACCTCACTCCTTCATTGGGGCAAAGTGATTTGATTGTGTTGTGTAGGTTCCATCTGCTTCTGAACCGATAGTGCGCCATGCCATCTCATCTTCTTCACCTTCTGAAGTTACTCCTTCCTCCTACCAGCCGATTCAACCTTGGTTTCTTTTTGAGGGAAACTTGTCGTTGCACTCTTCATACCTTCCTCTTGGGGTCTCCCAACGAACGTGTGATCACACGCATCAGTGATCTTAATACTCCTTCACCTCATCTCAACTGTGTCACTATTGTTGATAACTTCGAGCTAAACGTATTGGGGCGAGGCAAGGGAGTTATCTCAAATGATTTATCAATTGAGAATGTTCTCCTTGTTGAGTCCCTTGGTTACAATGTCATGTAGGTCCTTCAATTTGCAAATTGTGACTTTACATCTTTCTTTAATAAGGAGAATGTGATTGTCACTTGGGAAACGACTCTTAAAGTAGCCTTTATTGGGCATGTCGAGAACGACATGTATGTAGTGGGCTTGTCTAAAGGATACACGTGTGCCGCGACATGCCTAATGGCTAAAGTTGATGTGGGTTGGCTATGTCATCGCCGGTTAGCCCGCACCAATATGAAGACGTTGCATGACCTTCAAAGTGGCAATGATGTTCTAGGACTAACGAATGCTAAGTTTACCAAAGATCGTGTGTGTAGCTCTTGCGTGCTTGGAAAGGAACATGGAGAATCTCACCCCACCAAGACCACCATCACCACTTCAAGAGTCCTTGAGCTTATTCATTTGGATCTTTTTGGTCCATTATCTTAGTCTTGGAGGCAAGAAGTACTGGTTGGTGATTGTGGATGACTATTAAAGGTATTGTTGGGTGTATTTCTTCAAGAGGAATAGTGAGAATCAAAAGAGAGTCATCGAGTTCATCACATTGGTGGAGCGCCAACATAATGCAAGCATCATTGCAATCCAGAGTGATAATGGCTCCAAATTCAAGAACTACACTGTGGAGGGATTTATTAGTGAAGAGGGGATTGCTCATAAATATTCCACTCCATATACCCCTCAACAAAATGGTGTAGAGGAGAGGAAGAATCGGACACTAATGGATGCGGCAAGGACCATGATTACGGAGTTCTCTTCTCCTTACAATTTTTGGGTCGAGGCCATCTCCACCTCTTGTCATGCTAGCAACTGGTTGTATCTCCGAAAGAACTTGAACAAGACTCCTTATGATATTCTCACGGGCAAGAAGCCGGATGTATCATACTTCAAGTTCTTTGGGTGCAAATGCTTCATTCGTAAAAGAGGTAAATGCTTGTCAAAATCCGAGACCAAATCTTATGAGGGTATCTTTGTTGGTTATGCCACAAATGCTCACGACTATAGAGTCTACAACAAGTCCACCGGACAAGTTGAAGAAGCTATAACATGGTGTTTTATTGAGGATAATGGGTCCCAAGGGGTCCGTATAGATCATGGTGTTGTAGGAGATGCAATTCCTCCCATCGTCATAAGAGGAATGGGGATTGGTGAAATAATCCACATTGAGGTTACTAGATGACGGAGGGAGAAGGACTATGCTCTACTAAAGTGGAGCCATTGACTACACCCATTGATACACAAGCTACCTAATGACCCACAAGTATAGGGGGTCGCAACAGTCTTCGAGGGAAGTAAAACCCAAATTTATTGATTCGACAGAAGGGGAGACAAATAATATTTATTAGCCTTAACAACTGAGTTGTCAATTCAGTTGAACCTAAAAGTAGACTTGCTCGCAACAATTTACCCGTGGTAATAGTTTTATAGCAGCAATAATAGTAGAATAACAACAGGAGTAAAATAGTAACAGTAGTAGCAATCGCGGGAAACAGCGGGATGAAAGTACCGCAGGCAAAGGGAATGAATGTATGGGCGTTTCATGGATAAGATAGGTCATGTGATAATATAAACATGGGCATTGCAGCTAATAATAACAAATATCCAAGTTCTAGGAAAACCATCGGCATGTGTTCCAATATAGTCATATGTGCTCGCAATAAGAAACTTCCACAACATCTTTTGTCCTACCATCCCGTTTTTAGTACTGGTAATTAAGGTACCCCTTTTAATAAAGCACCGGAGCAAAGCATTAACACTCCGTGTACACACGTGATCATCACATCACAACCATACCCTCCGGTTGTCCCAATTTCGGTCACTTTGGGGCATCGGGTTCCGGACAATGACATGTGTAAACAACTTGCAGATATGATCAAGAAACATAATTATACTCATGAAACAATAATATGTTCAATTCTGAGATCAAGGCACTCGGGCCCTGATACGTCACAAACGAATCCTTAATTTCTGATGGTCCATGTTGTTTTCATGTTGTTTCCTACATGTTTTCCTTACACTTTATGTCATTTTTATCGATTTCCCGGGACTAACCTATTGAAAAGATGCCACAGAGCCAGTTCCTGTTTTCTGCTGGTTTTTTTTTCAGAAAAGTTGTTCTGGAAATATTCTTGGAAATGGACGATTCAAAAGCCAGAATTCTTAGAAGTCCTGAAGGGTCAAGGAAGTCCCGAAGCGACCCGGAGGGGGGCCACACCATAGGGTGGTGCGACCTACCCCCTGGTCGCCCCACCATGGGGGTGTGGTCCCCCTGGCCACCCACCGACATTGCCATTTTGCCTATATATGCCCCCCGATGCATAAACCCTAAAGAAATCAGCCTTTTTCCACGAAAAGTTCCGTAGCTCCGCCGCCGCCGCCCACAAGTTTCGGGGGACAGAGATCTCTATTCCGGCACCCTGCCGGGATGGGTAAGTGCCCCCGGAGCCATCTCCATTGACTCCACCGCCATCTTCATCATAGTTGCTATCTCCTATGATGAGGAGGGAGTAGTTCTCCCCCAGGGCTGAGGTCTCTAGCGGTAGCTATGTGTTTCAACTCTCTCTCCCATGGTGTGATATTTATGTGATCATGAGCTTTGTAATCTAGTTGAATTAGTAGATGTTGCTCTTCATCTGTTATGCTACTCAAGTGGTTTTGTTATGAGATCTTCGTAAACACTTTGATCACGGTATAAAGGTGGTTGTGTGTGCACCGTGTGGTTTAGCATGATATTTATATCTTGTGTTGGATGGCCCTATGAAATTGTGGTGTTTGTCTAGTACCTTCTAGGGCGCTCATAGTGACAGCATGGGGTTAAGTAGACATGGGAATGCGACTTTAAGGAGTGTTGTTACAGCCATACGCTATGAATTGGTGTTTGTTATTCAACCGGAGAGTGGTTCGGAGTAGCATAGTGAAGAGAGATATTTATGCATTCAATTATTCTATCACTGTTGAGAGTGTTCACTAGTTAAAGTAGGATCCCTAGGACTTTTTTCTAAGCATTGAAACACCGTTTACGTTCAGTTCTGCTACATGTTGGCTTGCTGCCATTTTTATTTCAGATTGCTATTATCACTTATAATCATACATACTACTTTTATTTTACTCTCTCTTCGCCGAACTAGTGCACCTATACAACTGAAAATTGTATTAGGTGGGTTGGTGACACAAGATACTTCTTGTATCATAATTGTAGGATTGCTTGAGAGGGGTACCTTTGACCTCTTCCTCCCTGAGTTCGATAAACCTTGGGTGATCCACCTAAGGGAAACTTGCTGCTGTTCTACAAACCTCTGCACTTGGAGGCCCAACACTGTATACAAGAATAGAAGCATGCGGAGACATCAAGCTCTTTTATGGAGCCGTTGCCGGGGAGGTAAGGTAAAAGGTACTCACATCCTCGTGTGTGAGTGTTATAAGTTATTTCCTTTTGATTCTGCAATTATATCTTTTTGTTTCTTGTTTTTATTTTTACTAGTTAGGCTTAATGGAAAACAACGAAAATATTAGCGAGCTTTATAATATTTATCTTGAGTTAGGACATGAAGTGTTTGAAGAGAAAGTTAAAAACTAGTAGAAATTTTATTAGTATAAATTCTTTGAACACCATTATTGCTAATGCTATGGAAAAGTCTAAGCTTCGGGAAGCTATTTTTGATGAATATGATATTTTTAGTCCCCCAACTTTTGAGGAGGAAATTTTCTTTGATGATACTTTGACTCCAATATATGATGTTTGCAATGATGAATATGTTATTTTCAGTCCACCTACTATTGAGGAGAAAATTAATTATGATTACAATATGCATAGCTATTTTGTTAAATTTACTCCCACTACTATTAATGAGGATGACTATGCTTATGTGGAGAGTAATAATTATTTTATGCATGTAGCTCATGATAAGAATTTTTTATGTGATACTGAAAGTTATTATGAGAGAGGGAAACATAGTCTTATGCATCTCAAAAATATCAAGTTTCCCCTCTTTCTGTTGAAAATTTTGAAGTTGCACTTATTTTGTCTTCTTATGCTAGCCACTTTGTGCTTTCATGACTTGTTTTTCAACATGATTATTTTTCATAAGAAGTGGGTTAGACTTAAATTTGTTTTACATTTTCTTCTTGACGCTCTCTTTTTCTTCAATTAATATTTCTCATGTGAGCATGTTATGAAATTATGATGCCTAGCTAAAAGGCTTTAAAGAAAAGCACTTCTAGGGAGATAACCCATGGTTTTATTTTTTCTTTGTTTTTCTATGTTTTATTTGATTGAAGGGGTTGTATACTTATGTATAAACTCCTTTGTATCTTTATTTTCATGTTTTAGTTGTGCCAAGTAAATTTTCTGACGAGAGTTGGAGTTGGTTTTGGATTTATGTGTAGGAAACAGATTTATTCTGTCCACTGTAAAAAATCGTATAATTCACAGGAAAATACGAATGACCTGTAATTTATTGTGATTATTTATCAGCTAATTCCGTAACTTTTTTGTTCTTTAAGTTTTTCGATCTGAGCAGCGTAATTGCCCCAAAAAAATCGTCTTTACAGACTGTTCTGGTTTTGACACATTCTGCCATTTTTCTTGCATTTGCTCTTTTATGATGTAAAGTGGATTTATTTGCTTCACAGAACATCAGTGGCTGTATCTAATGTTTAAAAGTATCAATAGCACTTGTGCCCATACAGAACCCATGGATTTTTTATTGTTGCACTAACCCTCTAATGCGAATTACTCTTTGAGTGTGGTGTGCAGGAAGTTTACAAGGGTCAAGAGAAGTGGGTGATATATGTGATCAAGAAGAGTGCAATGTAAAATCTTGGGGATGCCCCATGGTTCATCAAAGAATTTTTTTAGAAGAATCAAGCATCTAAGCTTGGAGATTCCCAATGCATCCCCTTCTTCATCAAAAATTTATCAGGTCACTTCTAGTGAAACTATATTTTTATTCGGTCACATCATATGAATTTTACTTGGAGCGTCAGTTATTTTTTTCTTTCACTTTGTTTAGCTTTCTTTGTTGTAGTTTATGTTTGGATCCTATCTTACTTGTTTTGGAGATAGACACACTCCGTTTTTATTTCTTAGAACACTCTAATTTTCATTCTTATTGTTTTGTGAGTGTTCACTTTTTGCTAGTTCTGCGTTTAGCTCTTGTTTTTATTGTATCTCTTGTTCAGAGCTGTTAGTTTTAGTAGTATTATGTGAGTAATCTTATGTTTGCTTGCTGTATCATTTAGAGAGTTTTTTAAAGCATGTTTTGTATGGTCCTTGTTGGGAAAAGAAACTGTTGTTTGTAGTAGAATTTTTAACGGTGCAAGTAGAAACTTGTATAGACCGTGGCTAGACTTTTTCATATCATGCTAGATGTTATTTTAATTCTAAAGCCTTGTGGTTATTTAGTAGCATTATTAGCCTCAAATATCTAAGAGTGTTTAATGTGCCATTGAAAGAATCATGAGTTGTTCTTGTCATATTGAAGCATAAATTTGTGGTGTTCTACTTTGAATGTTTTATTTGGTTGACTTGGTGCATGCTCACACCATGTTTATGACTATGAACCAGTAACTAATAGCCTCTATGATCATTTAGTTTTTGAACTTGTGGTACCGCTTATGCTTTAATTAATGATGTTTATGTCGTTATGCATGATTATGGCTCGTATGCTCTCTTGATTGTCGATCCCAGTCTTTTGCTAGCCTCCACCTGTACTAAGTATGAGCTCTACTCGTGCATCGAACTCCCCAAAACCAAAGCTTTCCCATTGTGTCCACCATACCTACCTACTTGTGGTATTTAACCACCACTCCAAAGTAAATTGATCATGTGTTACCTTTAAAACTTTCAAAATTACTCCTGTTTTGTGCTCCTATTTTAGCTCGTGAGGGGGTAAATAGAGAATATTTATCTCACTTGTTTATTGGACTTTCACACCCTAGACTAGTGGCTTCATCTGCTTATCCAATGATAGAAGGGCTGGCAGCGAGGTGCCCAGCCCCAAATTAATAACAACAAATTCTCTTCACTATTTTTGCCCCTAATTTATCGGACAAAGCATAATTGTGTAAGCAAAAGAGAAAGAGGGATGACCTTGTACCCAGATGTGTCCTTCTATGGGAACCGCTCTTGTGAAGTCTAGTTGGCTTGTGACATACTTTATTTTCTGTTTACCATTCGTTGACATACGCATACACCTCTCTTAAAATATAGACACTCCTCCACGGTATGTGATAGTTGGCAGGCACCCGAGGATTCGGTTAGCCATGGTTTGCGTAAGATGGATGGGAGGAGTGTCAAGTTTTTTATACCTCTGTTTAATAAAAATAAAAGCTCTAGCACATGAGTTGATCCTTGCTTCCCTCTGCGAAGGGCCTTTCTTTTACTTTTATGTTGAATCTCCATCTTCTAACTTTATGCACAGTTGAGAGAGCATAGTTGCCATTCTTAGTTTATGTGCATTTGTCCCAAAAACATTATTAATTGATTCATGATGTGTAATTGCTTGTTCTCTAATTATTTGTTCTAGTCTTCCTCGTGAACTTTGAAGGTGTCCTGGCATTTATGTTTTTCCCCACTCTTAAGAACTACCAAAATATCACTTTGACACAATTTCTCTATACTTGAAACAAACATATATATTTCGTTTCATTGTTATTCATGATCTTTTATTTGTGTTACTTCTCATCATGCAAGGTGATTGCTATGCTTTATTATTAAAATCTATTTATCATGATTGTGTTAAAGTTCTATGATCTCAGCTTACTTATGCTTTTACATTATTGATGATCAAGTTTATGTTGGTTGCATGTCACCTCAGCAATTATGTGTTTTTGTCATTTACCTACTCGAGAATGAGTAGGAACTAAGATTGGGGATGTTGATACGTCATAAACGTATCCTTAATTTCTGATGTTCCATGTTGTTTTTATGTTGTTTCCTACATGTTTTGCTTACACTTTATGTCATTTTTATTGATTTCCCGGGACCAACCTATTGACAAGATGTCAGAGAGCCAGTTCCTGTTTTCTGTTGTTTTTTGTTTCAGAAAATTTGTTCTGGAAATATTCTCAGAAATGGATGATTCAAAAGACAGGAGTCTTAGAAGTCCCGGAGGGTCAAGGAAGTCTCGAAGATACCCGGAGGCGGGCCACAGGGTGGCCACACCATAGGGTGGCGCGGCCTACCCCCTGGCCGCCCCACCAGGTGGCGTGAGCTCCCAGGCCACCCACCGACATCGCCCTTTCGCCTATATATGCCCACGATGCATAAACCCCAAAGAAATCATACTTTTTCCACGAAAAGTTCCGTAGCTCCTCCGCCGCCACCGACAAGTTTTGGGGGATAGAAATCTCTGTTTCGGCACCCTGCCGGGACGGGGAAGGGCCCTCGGAGCCATCTCCATCGACTCCACTGCCATCTTCATCGCCGTTGCTATCTCCAACCGGTAGCTATGTGTTTCATATCTCTCCCATGGTGTGATCGTGAGCTTTGTAATCTAGTTGAATTAGTAGATGTTACTCTTCATCTGTTATGCTACTCGAGTGGTTTTGTTATGAGATCTTCATAAACACTTTGATCACGGTGTAAAGGTGGCAGTGTGTGCACTGTGTGGTTTAGCATGATATTTATATCTTGTGTTGGATGACCCTATGAAATTGTGGTGTTTGTCTAGTACCTTCTAGGGCGCTCATAGTGACAGCATGGGGTTAACTAGACATGGGAATGCGACTCTGAGGAGTGCTGTTACAGCCCTACGCAATGAATTGGTGTTTGTTATTCGACCAGAGAGTGGTTCGGAGTAGCATAGTGAAGAGAGATATTTACGCATTCAATTATTCTATCATTGTTGAGAGTGTTCACTTGTGAAAATAGGATCCCTAGGCCTTGTTTCTAAGAATTGAAACACTGTTTACATCCAGTTCTGCTACATGTTTGCTTGCTGCCATTTTTATTTCAGATTTCTATTATCCCTTATAATCATCCATACTACTTGTATTTTACTCTCTCTTTGCCGAACTAGTGCACCTATACAGCTAAAAATTGTATTAGGTGTGTTGGGGACACAAGAGACTTCTTGTATCATAATTACAGGATTGCTTGAGAGGGATACCTTTGACCTCTTCCTCCCTAAGTTTGATAAACCTTGGGTGATCCACTTAAGGGAAACTTGTTGCTGTTCTACAAACCTCTGCACTTGGAGGCCCAACACTGTCTACAAAAATAGAAGCGTGCATAGACATCAAGCCCTAGTGACAAGCATTAAGCAGAACAAGTTGCAACAATGGTAGAAAACACTGACGATGGATACTAGGCACTATGCCCTAACAATCTGGAATTATTACATGATCAATCTCATCCAATCCCTTCCATCATCTCAGGCTATAGAAGTGTTTACTCACACATGGACGGGGGAATCATGGATGATTGATGGAGAAGTGGTGGCGGTGTCGATGGAGATGATCTCCTGTAACATCCCTGTTTTGCTACATTAGGGTGGTGGTGTGTCGTTGGCATCTCATACATGCATGAAAACATTAGTTAAACTTTTGCATTTGAAAATAACAAATGAAATGACCAAAAACCACTTAAAGTCATAACCCTAAATTTGTTCTAAAAACTTTTTCAAATTAGGAAAACAAAAATATGGTTTGGTTGGAAATTTTACAAGGTTTTCAAATCTTATTTTTGCCAAATTTTCTGTTTAGCAAAAGGCCCACAAAACAATGTTTTCTGTCCTGTTTTAAATTAAAAAAGGGCTACTTCGCAGTTTACAAAAACTCCAGGGGGTTTTCCGAAAAGCCCCTTTTCTTTTCTTTCTTCTTCCTCTCCGGCCAGAAGGACGAGGGTGACGATGCGGTGGCCCTGCCACCTCCTGCTTCCGCGACGTGGTGGATATGACGACCCCAGGAGCCGTACAGATCGCGCCATCCTCGCAAACCCTTCCCTCCTCTTCTCTGTACCGAAGCAAGCAGAAACTCTAACCCTAACCCTACTATGCCTCCGGCCGCCACGAATCGCCGCCAACTCCGGCCTTCCCCGGAGAAATTGAAGCCACCATCGGCCCCGTCGTGCTCTCCTCTACCTGTGGGCTGAAGGCCACCTCCCGGGACGTCCGGAATCACGCGAGTTGGCCCGTTTTCTTCGAGTCCGGCCGCCGGCCTCCTCCTCACGCGGCCGTTGATTGCCGCCGCCCCTGCCGTCTCTGGCCACGCCATCCGCATCAAAGCGCCGTGGTGAGAATCCCCATGCCCCTCCCTGGCTCCCTACGCCTCTGCTGCTCCCCCTCGCCATCGGCAGCGGACCGCTGCCGCGCCCGAGCTCGCCGGCGAGCGCTCCGGCGACCATTCGGTCCGCCGAGGCCACCCCTAGGTCCCCCTCCACCTCCTTCGTCTTGTGGTATAGATTGATTTGAACCTAGCCCGCGAAATTCATCGAATTTGAAGATGATCTGTGAGGGCAGAGAAAGGTGATGTCACAGTGATATCATGTTGATGTCATAACCCGTATTTTTTTAGAATTTGAGGAAATTCCAGAAAAAGAATAAAATTGATATTTTAATACCTTTTGTTTTATACCTCAGAAAAATAAAAGGAAGGTACCAAAATGTTCAGAAAAATGTAAGCTACCCAAATATGTGCTTTTCACACATGTTTGACAAAGTTCAAAAATGAGCATGTATTTAAATGTTGTTTAATTCATTAAAAATGGAGAAAATGAGTTTTTAATCAATAAAATTAGAAAATTAAAAGTTATATACCAAAATGCTCAAAATGACAAATGCAATCCATTTATGGTGTTTTCAAACCCATTTGAGGTTTTAAAATTTGACACGCTTTCAGAATTGTCCGAAGTACCCCTCCAGGGTCTATTTCGGGCTAATTTCGGTAAAATTGCATATTCGACATACGAACCCTAGAAACCCATTCAACATGTTTAGGGATTTATTTAAGTGCATTAACTTTCTCATGCATACATATTACGCATTGCATCGATGCCATGTGTTGATTGTTATTTTTATTGTTTCGGTGTTTGTTCCCCCTCGGTAGAACGTGACTCCGAAGAGAAGGCCAGCAACTCCAATGGCGAATACTTGATCCTAACGGACAAGTCAAGCACTTATTCCTGGATACTTTCTCTGTTTTTCTTGAAGCAAGGAAAGCATAACCTCTTATCTGCCCATACATGATTTCGAAAGACTTTTGATTCTCGTACATTGCATCGATTCCAATGTATCTTATGTCGGTAGTTAGAGTTCTCCTATACCATGCATAGCCTACTTATCTTGATCCACTACTCCTAGCAGCCATAGGTTTGATTGTGTTCATCGCCAAAGCCTTAAAAATGTTATGCTTAGTCATACATGCTTGTTATCTCTGCTCCATCCGGTTTATGAATCAGAGTTACGAAAGAATCTAGTCTGATAGGATGTTGTGGAAATTTAAGATAACTTGGTTAACATGAATTAAAGGTGTGGATGATGAGACCATAGAGGGTCTGTGGTTTTTGTCTCGTTCATGCCCCCAGGAGCGAGGTCTCGTCTTCGAGCCAAGACTGAGCGTGCATCCACACGGGGCTTAGATTCCCCTCGGTCTCAACTTGCCTAGTTTGTTCCATGAGTCGCCTAGTTTGGGATTTCCATTTGGATTTGCGGGGATATTAAAAACACTTTAAAAAATAGGACGTGGGGATGTATCGGCGCTCTGCAGGTAGGTAACCGTCGAGCATTACGCACAACGATAGAGACCCGGCAGGAGATGGCCACTCCCTATTGGCGGTCCATCTCTACTCGGAGCGACTCATGGAATAGGCGAAGTAAGGGAAAGGTCGTGGTCAACCACCCTCTGCCGGCACTTCCCGGACTAGTGCTAACCCGGTGGCACTAAGAGTCGGTTGATACGTGTGGGTAAAGTTGTACACCCCTGCAGAGTTAAATCTTTTCGAAAAGCCGTGTCCGCGGTTATAGACGACTTGGTGACGGATTTTGTGATCATAGATAACTTTAACAGAATGACTAAAACTTGTTGATAACGATTGAAGGATGCCCCCTCGGAGATGCCGAGAGGGGTTACCTTGTAGCATGAGGTACCGGAATAACATGAGGTGGTGATCTTTGAAGCACGAGGTGCTGAAATGATATTGGTGGATTAAAAAGATGATGATATCACTAGTTGAGTAGCTTTCTCATCTGGTTTCAAAATACTCCATGGGACGTGCTACTTCTTCCTCAATTTGGAAAATAAAGATGGATTTACGCAAAATAACCTTCATAAGTCTTTCTAAAAGAAGCTAATATATAATAGGTTAACTAAGTTTTGCTGAGTACCTCCCGTACTCATGTTTGCTTCAATTTGGTTCAGGTGGAGTTCCTCAGTTCAGTGGTGTTTCGACGTGGACATCGACGAGTGGTTTGGGGTTCCCAGGTAGCAGCCTGGAATCTATGGACTGGGACGTCGCCTTATGTTGCGGCCTCTTAGGCCTTTTTGGTTCTTGTTGATTAGCAACATATTTTACCTTTCGTTGTCTGATGTAATGTTGGGTCATGTGACCTCTTTTTATAAGCTATACTCTAGTAACACCTGTTTAATACAGCTTCCATGTCTAGAGTGTTGCTTTGATCGTTTGTTGGTTTCGAGCTCATTGTTATACAGTTTTGGCTATGCCTGCATAGTTGTCGCAGTCGAGGGGTTGTGGAGCCGATGATCCATGTCCGAGCCCGCCTGCCGATGTGGTTCGGCCTGGGGCGAGGTAACCCCAGTAACCCTCGATTGTTGTTGCACTTTCTGGACACATAGCAGCTCTGTATAACTTTGGTCTCATTCCTTCAGTTTCATCCGACTCGTGGACGCTTGGGTATGCATAATTGGTTATGACTAGCATGGATACAAGGAGTAGTAGACCGGGGATCCGGACTACGTGCCGATGAATCCGGTCTGCCTGCCGTTGTTTGTTGCGGCCGGGGCTGGTAACCCTGAAGCCCTTGTGTGTCTATGGCTAGGAGCACATAACAGTATGTATATCTCTGGGTCCAGGGTCTGACAAAAGTGGTATCAGAGCAGGACTGCCTGTAGGAAAACCTTACTGCTTGGTCGATGTTGAGTCTAGAGTTTGTGAAAACTATTTTGAAACTCTAAATGATTTTGAAAAACCTTCTTAGGATTCTTTTTACTCCGTATCTGGTATCGCTCTAACTCTGGGTCTTCTTACCTGTTTTGATTTGAAAAGATTTTTCTATCTCTTCTATTCATTCAAAACTCAGGTGCCTTCTTTGGCAAGGACGTTTTTTACCAAGTTGACTTAGTGTCAAGTTTTAGAGTCGTGTGTGTTCCATGTTCCGTTATCCCTCGATTCAAACGGTAGATTCCTTCCCATCATAATCTCTCAGAGTTGTGTGGGTTCCACATTATCTTGTTCTAGAATCTCAAATCAAGAACCTCGAGGTTTCCTTCCATCTCGAATGTATCTTTTATCCTCCACTCCAATTTGTCGCACCTGGACTTCTAGAGGATACTCACCGTACGAACTGAACAGTATTCTGATGGGATTACGGGGCTTTCCGGCACCCGCGTCCTCTTACGAGTAGGCCAACACTTATGTGTGACAACCCATCGCTACTGTTCACCGTCGATGTAAACTATCCTGTAGAAATCAGGACACTACCATTGACGTACTTCATACCATACACACATGGTACGTCAACGGCTTTGAACAAAAGGATAACACAACATGCCTCTACGACACAAAAGATTGAAATAAGGTAGCAAATGGCCTTCACTAAGGCAGAAATAGCAAATACAATCATCCAGAGGACACATGTCCCAACATAGCATTCATTACATCAGCGGAAGCATTCAAAGGGGTCTGAGTACAGACAAAATCCAAATAGGCTTAAGAAGCCGGAGAAAATAAAGAAGACGGAGCCCATCCACGATGTCTCGGATCCTGCCCGGGTCCGCTAACTACTCGTCAGCAGCCTCGTCAAACTCCACGTAGTAGCCGTCACCTGGATCCTCGTAATCGTAGTCTGCGGAAACCACAGCCCCAAAGGGGTCAGTACATAGACGTACTGGCAAGCAAGACTCACAGTTCACCAAAGTATAGCCCGTCAACACAAGCACAGATGACTTGGGTTCAACGGAGGGAAAGGGTATATAAAAGATGCTGCAACTGGCTGCACTAACCAACTACAGAGATTCTATCACTTCCAACTATCAGAAAGGGGATAAGATTGAGGGTTGTAACCAACTGAAAGATAACATCAAACAAACCCATCCTGGATCTCGCCCCTTATCCAAAGAAGCAATCCGAGGATAACTCACACAGTTGGATTAAGATGAACGAGTTATTGTGGCAATAATCCTATTACTAGTCAAATTGATAATCATGGGGTGTGAGATTATGAATCATTAGGTTTAAGTTGTCCTGAGTACTTGTTAGCCAGTACTTTCACCAAGTTAACCATAACCGCGGAAAACACGGCTTCTCGAGAAGATTATCCCTGCAGGGTTGCACCAATTTGGCCGTACACGTATGAATAACCCGCCAGATGGGATGCCTCCCACCAAGCGGGGCACTCAACACAACTCAACTCTTCTCCGCATCAAGCCCAAAGCACCTTGGGCGCACGGCTAATCGAGCCCAGAAGAAAATGGACCCTCATAGCACTCTAAGAACGTGTCCCCCTATATGCCGACTACAAAAGTTCCACCCTGCGCTGGGCTCGCAAAAACATGCATGCGGCAAATAGAAAGCACGAACTAAATGAGATGATTTGGACGAGATGCGAATCGAATCAAATTGAGGGGGGCGCCCATACTCGCTTCCCACATGCGGGTAGTGCGCTCATCATGGATCAGTAGACAAGACCCTTTTCCTATTAGGGTCGACACTAGCAGGCCTCAAAACCACACAGGGCCTCCTGCCGGTGCCTTATCATCAAATTATTATTAACAGTAGTATCAGCATGATTGATTGATTGATTAAACATCGAGCCCCCAGAACATAATGAAATATAGTAACTGAAAGTAACGGGTAACAGACTCGAGCAAAACAACCTAAGCATGCTAGTAAGACACTGGCTCAAGCAATAGGGTTGTAGGAGTGGTGGTGAGGCAATATCAGGGTTAAAGGATTCATGTGATAGGTTCGTAACAGAAATTACTAACACTAAGGCTAGCAAGAATAGACAACGGAAAGTATCGGTAACCAGGGTTGAAAGGAACACAATGGTTCTGAGTGATAACTTGCCTGCGAACTCAACAGCCGGGTACTGAGCTAGATCCTCAGAAGGGGTGCTGTAAAGGTCGTCTGCCTCAACGTCGTCGTCTATTCGAGAAGAAGCAAACAAACAAAACAGGAAGGTAAACAATCATTTCCATGGCATTGTGCACAATCAAGATGATGCATGACAAATTAATGGTTGCATCAAAATAAACTAGCTAACATGGTAACACAAATTAAATGGACCCATATGCAAGGGTTGCATATGGAAAAGGTCCATAGATTAAGTGGAACAAATGATTTACAATTAATTATTATGTGATAGTTGTTATCATGATGCATGCATGATGATGATGACAAGATAACAACAAATAACAATAATAGATGCAAAGGAAAAGGAATAAAACAAGTTGGGAAACTATTTATTAAGTTTGGAAAAACTTGGTTACTTAAACATGTCACCCAAACAATTTTTGTTTTCATCAATTTAAAGTGTGCATAACAATTAACAAAATTTATATTTGAAAAGAACATCAAATTTTAGTTGGATTACATGTTTCAAATATTGAAATTTGAATTAGGATGATTTTATTATGAATTAAACAATATTAAACAAGTTTTAATTGAATTTAAAACAAGCTTAAATATTATTTGAATTTTATTTGTTCAAATCATAAATTCAAATTCACATTTGAAAAGTTCACACTTGGATGGTTGGAAAACATATTTTGCATGTTCAAAAATATTTTATTTTAAGCAAGTTATGATTTTATCAAATTTAATTGAATTAAACAAGTATTAAATTATTTAGGCAATTTAAATTATTCAAACAATGAAACAAATTTTATATTTGAATAGGATATTCAAAATGGTATGAAAAACATATTTTATTTGCCTTATTTGGAATTAGTATGAATTATTTATGAATTATTGCAATTTACATTTGAATTATTCAAATTTGAATTCTAAATGCATTTTGAAATTTCAAAACAGGAAACAAAAGTTACCAAAAGATAGACAATTGAAATTAGATCAGTGTGCATATTTTATTTGCAGTTTTTAGTGTTATAAAATAAAAGATATGATGTTTTTGAAACCAGGGGCCAATCTGTGAATTTTTGGACCTAGTTTGGAAAACAGAATGTTTAAAAAACGTTTTACACCCACTGGAACTATACCCACACGCTGCCAGGGGGCCCCGTGGTTCACTGTGCCCGCGTGGCACCAGAGGGGCTGACGGATGGGCCCTGGCTGTCAGCGCGGTAGAATAAAAAGTTGGGGTTTTTTATGCGGCCGCGGGGATTCGATCCCTCGCCCGCGCGCTCGCAAGCGTAAGCACTGAACCACTGCAGTTGTTGCGCGTTTGTTATCAGAATACGCGACGCAGAAAGGTTGAGTTTCAGAACCCCGGTGTTATCTGACGAAACTGACGAGCAAACGCGTGCTCGACTGACAGAGCAAGGACTCGCCGGCGTTGATCACCGTGCTTGTGCGCTAGCGGATGGATCTGGATGGTGCAGAGGCGAGTGTCGTGTGTGCGCAAGCAGAGGGAGAAGGGAGGAGATGGACGGGGCTGTGCTCACAGCAGGGTGTCGAGGAAGCAGTGGTCGACGGCGAGCTGGGGCCGCGGCGGTGACGATGACGACGTCGCTGTCCCCGTGCCCCTCCGTGCGCGATCTGGTGTCCAACACGTAGAAGGGATGGTGGCGGTTCAATTTCAGTAGACCAGAGGCTAGGTGGGAGTCGAGGGTGGCGGCGCAATGGCGATGTTCAGGGAGGTGGCCGCCGGTGAGAGATTCAGAGGTGGGGGGAGAGCGACGAGGAGGAGAAAATTGGCGGCGCTGGCGATGGGACAGGGTCCTAGGTTTAGCCTAGGGCTGCGCTCGCTGCTCGAGGCTACTTATAGGGGCCTGCGCGCGCTGATCGCCGTCGGCTGCCGCCGTACTCCGACGTGGAGTACGCGGATAGACTGCCGTACGCGAGACAGAACGTGAGCACGAATATTGAAGCGTTAAGTTAGGGGTTAGGCGGGCTGGGCCGCACGCGCGCGCGCTTAGGTGGGTTTGCGCTAGGTTAGATAGGTTAGCTGCCGCTCGTTTTCTCTTTTTTATTTTTTTGTTTTTATTTTTTTTTTGCTGAAAACAAAATGGGAAGAAAATGATAAGTTATTGTTTAGGAAAAATTCCAGAAAAATTAGGTTAGTATATTTAGGTAATTAGTAACCAATTTCCAAGATTGGATTTCAAAAAGTTGAGATTTAAATGAGGTTTGTATTTGAATCCAAATTTGGGAAATTTTAATATTAATGAACCCTTATGAATAACAAGCATTTGAATAGGGTTACCCCTAGGGTTTAAAATGATTTTAAAGATTAAAAATAGTGTGGTGAACTTCATGGATTCAAAAGGTACTAATTTGAAACTTGGTTTGAAATTAAAAGATGATTTGGGAATTATTGATTGAATTAATGGTTTGATTAAAACCAACAATTTAATGAATGATTAACAAGGAATAAAATGGTTGTTTTTATTTGTTATTTTTATTCCAAAAGTTGTAACAGATCAAGTATGAAAATAACCATTTGAAATTTGTTTGAGTTTGATTATGAAAACAAGATAAAACAGATGCAAAACAAATAGTAACAATTGCAAAAAAAATAAAACAAATGCAATGAGATGATGACATGATGCATTGCTTGAAATAAAACAATAAACAAAACATTCTAAGGGATATTTCATACTTGGGATGTTACAAAACGCCCCCCCTTGAAGGAATCGCGCCCCGAGATTCCTTACTGAGATGTGAAAAGGTCCGGATACTTCTTGCGAAGATCCTCTTCGGTCTCCCACGTTGCCTCTTTATCGGAATGATGCGACCATTGCACTTTCAAGAACTTGGTGCTCTTGTTGCGAGTCTTACGCTCGGTCTCATCGAGAATTCGAATAGGGTGCTCCTCATAAGATAGATCATCTTGCAGTTCAATGGAATCATGATCAACTGCACAATCTGGATCTTTGAAACACTTCTTGAGTTGTGACACGTGGAACACATCGTGCACCTTGGATAGTTTTTCTGGAAGCTCAAGACGATAAGCATTTTCTGCCCGCCTTGAGAGAATGTTGAAAGGACCAATGTATCTTGGTGCAAGCTTTCCTTTCACACCAAAATGATGAGTGCCTCTGAGGGGAGTTACACGGAGATATGCCTTATCACCAGGTGCATAGATCATATCCCTGTGCTTGCTATCATAATAGCTCTTCTGACGAGACTGAGCAATCCTGAGATTGTCACGAATGATACGAACTTTCTCCTCGGCTTCCTTAACAATGTCAGGGCCTAAAAGTGAACGTTCACCAGCTCCAGACCAATTGATTGGACTCCTGCATCTGCGACCATACAGTGCCTCAAATGGTGCCATGCCTAGGCTTGCCTGGTAGCTGTTGTTGTAGGAGAATTCAGCATATGGAAGGCAATCCTCCCATTTCATGCCAAAGGAGAGACCACATGCTCTGAGCATATCCTCGAGAATCTGATTGACTCTTTCGACTTGCCCCTGAGACTGAGGGTGATAAGCTGTGCTGAACAGAAGTTTGGTGCCCAAAGCTTCTTGAAAACTCTTCCAGAAATGAGAAGTGAAAATACTTCCACGGTCTGAGCTTATTTCCAATGGAACACCATGAAGAGGAACAATCCTTGCTGTGTAGAGCTCTGCTAACTGGCTAGCTGAGATAGTCTCCTTGACAGCAAAGAAGTGAGCAACCTTAGTGAGACGATCAATAACAACGAAGATTGCATCGTTGCCCTTCTTGGACTTTGGAAACCCAGTAACGAAGTCCATTTCAATCATGTCCCACTTCCACTCAGGAATTTTCAGAGGTTGGAGTAGACCGGCTGTTTTCTGATGGACTGCCTTAACACGTTGACAAACGTCGCATTCAGAAATGTATTGAGCAATTTCACGTTTCATGCCAGGCCACCAATACAGAGTCTTGAGATCCTGGTACATCTTTGTACTTCCAGGGTGAATGGATAGAGGAGTTTCATGAGCCTCCTTGAGAATGATATCCTTGAGACTTTGAATCTGAGGAACTGCAATGCGTCCTTCGAAGAACACAGTTCCCTTGTCATCAATTGAGAAGGACTTGAATTTATCACTGCCCTCCTTGATGTGCTCTACAATCTTCTTGATTTCAGTATCACGAAGTTGTTCAGAACGAATCTTGTCCTCGAGAGTTGGGCTGGCTGTCAAGCTAGCAAGGTATCCTTCAGGGACAAGACCAAGGTTCAGCTTCTGGAATTCTTCATGAAGTGGAGGTTGGCTTTCCATGATCATGAGATTATTGCAATAGGATTTGCGACTGAGAGCATCGGCCATAACATTAGCCTTGCCTGGAGTGTAAGAAATGGTGAGATCAAAGTCTTTAATCTTCTCAATCCATCTCCTTTGCCTGAGGTTCAGATCTGGCTGAGTGAAGATGTATTTCAGACTCTTATGATCGGAAAAGATTTCAGTTTTGTTACCCAACAAGTATTGTCTCCATTTCTTGAGGGCAAACACAACTGCTGCAAGTTCTAGGTCATGAGCGGGATAGTTTTGCTCATGTGGGTTCAACTGACGTGAAGCATAAGCCACAACTTGACGTTCTTGCATAAGAACTGCACCTAGGCCTTGGAGAGATGCATCACAGAATATCTGGAAAGGTTTGGTAGTATCTGGGCCAACCAGAACTGGGGTGGAAGTGAGTTTAGTCTTCAGGAGGTTGAAACTCTCATCACATTGTGGAGTCCAAACGAACTTCTTGTCCTTCTTTGTGAGATCAGTGAGAGGTTTGGCAATCTTGGAAAAGTTTTGGACGAAACGACGGCAATAGCTAGCCAAGCCAAGAAAACTTCTGACTTGCTTCACCGTCTTAGGGGGTTTCCAATCAACAATTGCCTTAACCTTTTCTGGTCAATGGCTATGCCCTTGGCAGAGATGATATGACCAAGATATGCAACTTCTGGAATCCAGAACTCACATTTGGAAAACTTGGCATACAGACGATGCTCGCGAAGTTTCATGAGAGTGAGACGAAGGTTTTCTCCATGCTCTTCCTCGGATTTTGAGTAGACCAGAATGTCATCAAGATATACCACAACAAACTTGTCAAGGTATTCATGGAAGACAGAATTCATAAGTCTTGAGAACGTTGCCGGTGCATTGGTGAGACCAAAGGACATTACGGTGTATTCATATAGACTGTAACGTGTGGTGAAAGCTGTCTTAGGAATATCTTCCTTTCTGATCTTTATCTAATGGTACCCCATCCTCAAGTCCAACTTTGAGAATATTGAGGCTCCAGCAAGTTGATCAAAAAGATCATCGATACGAGGAATTGGATACTTGTTCTTGATGGTTTTCTCGTTGAGAGGACGATAGTCAACCACGAGTCTTTTTGTTTGATCCTTCTTGGCAACAAACAGAGTTGGGCAACCCCAAGCGGAGGAACTAGGCTGAATGTAACCTTTCTCCATGTACATATCGATTTGCTCCTTCAACAATTTCAGTTCAGGAGGAGCTATCTTGTATGGATGCTTAGAGATTGGAGCAGTACCTGGCTCAAGCTCGATCACGAACTCAACTGCTCTGTCCGGGGGCATCCCTGGCAACTCTTCTGGAAAGACGTCAGGGAATTCACAAACCACCGGAACATTTTCAATTGCAGGAAGGGGTTTAGCATCGAGGTTGAACAGCTGAACAGAACTTGATCCATACGGAGAATAGACTATCTGGCCTGAAGTGTGGGAGAGAGTTATTGACTTTTGAGCACAGTCAATTTTAGCTTTGTGGGTCTTCAACCAATCCATACCCAGAATGACATCAATGTCAGAATTTCCCAACAACATGAGTGAAGCAAGGAATATGCGACCTTCAATTAGGATCTCATTGTCCATGCTTATCTTGGAAGTCAACATTTGCGGTCCCGGAGAGTGAACAGTCATTTGATTGCTTAGCGGAACCAGAACTAGGTTGTATGCTTTTGCAAAAATCTTTGACACAAAAGAATGCGATGCTCCGGTATCAAACAACACTTTAGCTGGAATAGAGTTTACGGGTAATATACCGAGAACGACGTCAGCAGCTTCCTCAGCTTTGTCGGCCTTGATATGGTTCACCCTCGCGTTCCTCCCGACAGGCCTGTTGTTGGAGTTGAAGGCTTTAGCCGGGGGAGCACGAACCATTGCCTGGTTGGTGTTGGGGCGAGGAGGTGGAGGTAGCTGCTTCTGAGTGCACTTATCAGCGTAGTGTCCAGTCTCCTTGCACTTGTAGCAAGTGACGACACGAGGAGGACCTGGCCTTGGCTGTCCCATTGGAAACCTCTGACCCTGCATCTGAGATGGGTTGGGTGGGCGGGGACCAAAGCCTGGAGAATCTTGGGCATTTGGAGCCCGAGTGACAGCACCATTTGGCACCCAGATGCGGCGCTTCTGCGGAGGGGTGGTCATGTTGGAGGAGGAACCACCCTCACGCGAGTGCTTACGGGACTCTTCGAACGCCTTGCGCCCATTCTCCTCATTGAGCGCGGTGTTCACGAGCTCCACGAAGTCCTTGCACTTGATGTTGGTGAGAGCGTACTTCAGTTCCGGGTTAAAACCTCGGCGGAACCTTGCCATCTTCTTGGCTTCAGTGGATACCTCGTCACCAGCGTATCGAGCAAGACGATTGAACTCGTTCTGGTAGCCAAGTACGTCCAGCTTGCCCTGTTTGAGAGAGCAGAATTCCTCACGCATCCTTTCCATGAGACCATCTGGGATGTGGTGCTTCAGGAAGGCATCCTTGAAACATCCCCAGGTGATAGGGTAGCCAGCTCTCATGGTCTGGTAGTTCTCCCACCAAGTAGCTGCCTGGCCCTTCAGTAGGTAGGTGGCATACTTGACCTTATCTTCCTCAGCAACATGAGCTATCTCCAGAGCCCTGTTCATCTCCCTGATCCAGTCATCAGCATCCAGAGGCTCACGTGTTGCCACGAAAGCTCTCGGCCCCATGCTCAGAAACTCCTTGATGCTGACTCGCGGAGCATTCTGGTTGGTGTGCTGGTTAGCCTGGATCTGGGCCATCTGAGCCACGACCTAAGTCATCTGAGTCAACAGCTCCGTGAGCGGAGGTGGCTCCGGTGGGTTGCTCCTTGTTGGCGGCATCCTGAATAGACATTCATTTTAGCACAACAATAGCAAAGGATAGACTTGGTAACCGAAAGATAGATTATTCCGACGCATGAATAGATAACCAACAGGTACATCATCACATGTTCAAATACATCAGAATATCCAACAGACCAATACATGGTTCGAAATACAAAGGATAACTAAACATAGCTAGGAATGGATACAACGGTACTCTCATGCTCATCACGCAGGACGGCGGTGAGTAGTACGACGAGAGATACGGTGCGGAGGAATCCCCCGGAAGTAGGTATGACGACGATCCACGTAGAGCGGGACTGCCCTGAGAGCAACTCTCGGTGTGGTGAAGTAGAAAGCATCGTCTCCCTGTGCTCCAAAGCGGGGAATCCCAGTGTAACCCGGACCAAGGTCGAGAAGTGGACCTCTGATCGGCTCGTAACCTCCAGCATCTGGCAGCGGAAACCCAGCTGGCTGAGTGAAACGTGCAAAGCGCTCGTCTCCAACAAAGTCTGTGGTGTACGTAGCCAGACGAGTCAACGCCAGATAGAGCTGCTCCCTGACTGAGGCTAACTCCTGAGAAAGTGTGGAAGCAACGGCGTCACTGTGCCTCACGAACTGAGCAGTGGTGTGCAGCCTGGAGCTATCAGACTCGTAGGTATCCAGGTTGCTGTGGAGAGTGAAGTGAACTCCCGCTGCCGTGATGTAACCACGGGGGATGTGACGATAGATGGAATCATCAAACCCCCAGTAGTCAGCACGGAGGACGGTGAGACTCACGTAAGCTGCCTGCTGCACGGCCATATCCACTGTGGAACCTACTGCCTCGTAGCGGTGGACAACGCTTCTGCCATCATCCGACAGAATGTAGACGATAGCCCGGTAGCAGGTCTGGTCAAACTCTCGCTGCTGCTCGTAGACCTGGTACTCTGGTGCCCAATGGAACCCCAGATAGGTAACCATGTCTCTCAGCATCTCCGGATAACCGGCGGTGCTCTCATAGCGAGTCATCCGAACCACCTGCGGGTAGAACCTGAGATCCATCTGCAGATGATCGGGGAAGTTTTGATTAGACTCCGGTAGAGAACTGATGTGGAAAGTAACAACAAGGTTCAACGGACGAAAAGGATGTTGAAAAGAACAGGATATTGAAGCAACATCGGGAAACTCTAGACCAAAAGTCCTGAGGTACTAAGGACAACCCAAAACACGTGAAATCCTAACTTGAAAGTTTAGGTGAGAACAGAAAACAACGTTGCACTTCCTTACCAGAAAAGGGTGGGTGGGTGGGGAAAGAAGAAAAATGGCAGAATTCCTACTCTCACGTTTCATTTTTTTTCCTATATAGCTACAAAATAGTTTCTAGACTCAACTGCGACCAGTAAAAAGGGATCCTACAGGCAGACAGGCTCTGATACCATTTGTCGCACCCGGACTTCTAGAGGATACTCACCGTACGAACTGAACAGTATTCTGATGGGATTACGGGGCTTTCCGGCACCCGCGTCCTCTTACGAGTAGGCCAACACTTATGTGTGACAACCCATCGCTACTGTTCACCGTCGATGTAAACTATCCTGTAGAAATCAGGACACTACCATTGACGTACTTCATACCATACACACATGGTACGTCAACGGCTTTGAACAAAAGGATAACACAACATGCCTCTACGACACAAAAGATTGAAATAAGGTAGCAAATGGCCTTCACTAAGGCAGAAATAGCAAATACAATCATCCAGAGGACACATGTCCCAACATAGCATTCATTACATCAGCGGAAGCATTCAAAGGGGTCTGAGTACAGACAAAATCCAAATAGGCTTAAGAAGCCGGAGAAAATAAAGAAGACGAAGCCCATCCACGATGTCTCGGATCCTGCCCGGGTCCGCTAACTACTCGTCAGCAGCCTCGTCAAACTCCACGTAGTAGCCGTCACCTGGATCCTCGTAATCGTAGTCTGCGGAAACCACAGCCCCAAAGGGGTCAGTACATAGACGTACTGGCAAGCAAGACTCACAGTTCACCAAAGTATAGCCCGTCAACACAAGCACAGATGACTTGGGTTCAACGGAGGGAAAGGGTATATAAAAGATGCTGCAACTGGCTGCACTAACCAACTACAGAGATTCTATCACTTCCAACTATCAGAAAGGGGATAAGATCGAGGGTTGTAACCAACTGAAAGATAACATCAAACAAACCCATCCTGGATCTCGCCCCTTATCCAAAGAAGCAATCCGAGGATAACTCACACAGTTGGATTAAGATGAACGAGTTATTGTGGCAATAATCCTATTACTAGTCAAATTGATAATCATGGGGTGTGAGATTATGAATCATTAGGTTTAAGTTGTCCTGAGTACTTGTTAGCCAGTACTTTCACCAAGTTAACCATAACCGCGGAAAACACGGCTTCTCGAGAAGATTATCCCTGCAGGGTTGCACCAATTTGGCCGTACACGTATGAATAACCCGCCAGATGGGATGCCTCCCACCAAGCGGGGCACTCAACACAACTCAACTCTTCTCCGCATCAAGCCCAAAGCACCTTGGGCGCACGGCTAATCGAGCCCAGAAGAAAATGGACCCTCATAGCACTCTAAGAACGTGTCCCCCTATATGCCGACTACAAAAGTTCCACCCTGCGCTGGGCTCGCAAAAACATGCATGCGGCAAATAGAAAGCACGAACTAAATGAGATGATTTGGACGAGATGCGAATCGAATCAAATTGAGGGGGGCGCCCATACTCGCTTCCCACATGCGGGTAGTGCGCTCATCATGGATCAGTAGACAAGACCCTTTTCCTATTAGGGTCGACACTAGCAGGCCTCAAAACCACACAGGGCCTCCTGCCGGTGCCTTATCATCAAATTATTATTAACAGTAGTATTAGCATGATTGATTGATTGATTAAACATCGAGCCCCCAGAACATAATGAAATATAGTAACTGAAAGTAACGGGTAACAGACTCGAGCAAAACAACCTAAGCATGCTAGTAAGACACTGGCTCAATCAATAGGGTTGTAGGAGTGGTGGTGAGGCAATATCAGGGTTAAAGGATTCATGTGATAGGTTCGTAACAGAAATTACTAACACTAAGGCTAGCAAGAATAGACAATGGAAAGTATCGGTAACCAGGGTTGAAAGGAACACAATGGTTCATGTGAGTGATAACTTGCCTGCGAACTCAACAGCCGGGTACTGAGCTAGATCCTCAGAAGGGGTGCTGTAAAGGTCGTCTGCCTCAACGTCGTCGTCTATTCGAGAAGAAGCAAACAAACAAAACAGGAAGGTAAACAATCATTTCCATGGCATTGTGCACAATCAAGATGATGCATGACAAATTAATGGTTGCATCAAAATAAACTAGCTAACATGGTAACACAAATTAAATGGACCCATATGCAAGGGTTGCATATGGAAAAGGTCCATAGATTAAGTGGAAGAAATGATTTACAATTAATTATTATGTGATAGTTGTTATCATGATGCATGCATGATGATGATGACAAGATAACAACAAATAACAATAATAGATGCAAAGGAAAAGGAATAAAACAAGTTGGGAAACTATTTATTAAGTTTGGAAAAACTTGGTTACTTAAACATGTCACCCAAACAATTTTTGTTTTCATCAATTTAAAGTGTGCATAACAATTAACAAAATTTATATTTGAAAAGAACATCAAATTTTAGTTGGATTACATGTTTCAAATATTGAAATTTGAATTAGGGTGATTTTATTATGAATTAAACAATATTAAACAAGTTTTAATTGAATTTAAAACAAGCTTAAATATTATTTGAATTTTATTTGTTCAAATCATAAATTCAAATTCACATTTGAAAAGTTCACACTTGGATGGTTGGAAAACATATTTTGCATGTTCAAAAATATTTTATTTTAAGCAAGTTATGATTTTATCAAATTTAATTGAATTAAACAAGTATTAAATTATTTAGGCAATTTAAATTATTCAAACAATGAAACAAATTTTATATTTGAATAGGATATTCAAAATGGTATGAAAAACATATTTTATTTGCCTTATTTGGAATTAGTATGAATTATTTATGAATTATTGCAATTTACATTTGAATTATTCAAATTTGAATTCTAAATGCATTTTGAAATTTCAAAACAGGAAACAGAAGTTACCAAAAGATAGACAATTGAAATTAGATCAGTGTGCATATTTTATTTGCAGTTTTTAGTGTTATAAAATAAAAGATATGATGTTTTTGAAACCAGGGGCCAATCTGTGAATTTTTGGACCTAGTTTGGAAAACAGAATGTTTAAAAAACGTTTTACACCCACTGGAACTATACCCACACACTGCCAGGGGGGCCCCGTGGTTCACTGTGCCCGCGTGGCACCAGAGGGGCTGA
The DNA here is from genome assembly GCA_028641055.1 of Alopecurus myosuroides. NCBI lineage: Eukaryota > Viridiplantae > Streptophyta > Magnoliopsida > Poales > Poaceae > Alopecurus > Alopecurus myosuroides. Next base: position 314,758,739 of record CM054060.1, on the reverse strand, counting down.
CGGATGGGCCCTGGCTGTCAGCGCGGTAGAATAAAAAGTTGGGGTTTTTTATGCGGCCGCGGGGATTCGATCCCTCGCCCGCGCGCTCGCAAGCGTAAGCACTGAACCACTGCAGTTGTTGCGCGTTTGTTATCAGAATACGCGACGCAGAAAGGTTGAGTTTCAGAACCCCGGTGTTATCTGACGAAACTGACGAGCAAACGCGTGCTCGACTGACAGAGCAAGGACTCGCCGGCGTTGATCACCGTGCTTGTGCGCTAGCGGATGGATCTGGATGGTGCAGAGGCGAGTGCCGTGCGTGCGCAAGCAGAGGGAGAAGGGAGGAGATGGACGGGGGTGTGCTCACAGCAGGGTGTCGAGGAAGCAGTGGTCGACGGCGAGCTGGGGCCGCGGCGGTGACGATGACGACGTCGCTGTCCCCGTGCCCCTCCGTGCGCGATCTGGTGTCCAACACGTAGAAGGGATGGTGGCGGTTCAATTTCAGTAGACCAGAGGCTAGGTGGGAGTCGAGGGTGGCGGCGCCATGGCGATGTTCAGGGAGGTGGCCGCCGGTGAGAGATTCAGAGGTGGGGGGAGAGCGACGAGGAGGAGAAAATTGGCGGCGCTGGCGATGGGACAGGGTCCTAGGTTTAGCCTAGGGCTGCGCTCGCTGCTCGAGGCTACTTATAGGGGCCTGCGCGCGCTGATCGCCGTCGGCTGCCGCCGTACTCCGACGTGGAGTACGCGGATAGACTGCCGTACGCGAGACAGAACGTGAGCACGAATATTGAAGCGTTAAGTTAGGGGTTAGGCGGGCTGGGCCGCACGCGCGCGCGCTTAGGTGGGTTTGGGCTAGGTTAGATAGGTTAGCTGCCGCTCGTTTTCTCTTTTTTATTTTTCTGTTTTTATTTTTTTTTTGCTGAAAACAAAATGGGAAGAAAATGATAAGTTATTGTTTAGGAAAAATTCCAGAAAAATTAGGTTAGTATATTTAGGTAATTAGTAACCAATTTCCAAGATTGGATTTCAAAAAGTTGAGATTTAAATGAGGTTTGTATTTGAATCCAAATTTGGGAAATTTTAATATTAATGAACCCTTATGAATAACAAGCATTTGAATAGGGTTACCCCTAGGGTTTAAAATGATTTTAAAGATTAAAAATAGTGTGGTGAACTTCATGGATTCAAAAGGTACTGATTTGAAACTTGGTTTGAAATTAAAAGATGATTTGGGAATTATTGATTGAATTAATGGTTTGATTAAAACCAACAATTTAATGAATGATTAACAAGGAATAAAATGGTTGTTTTTATTTGTTATTTTTATTCCAAAAGTTGTAACAGATCAAGTATGAAAATAACCATTTGAAATTTGTTTGAGTTTGATTATGAAAACAAGATAAAACAGATGCAAAACAAATAGTAACAATTGCAAACAAAAATAAAACAAATGCAATGAGATGATGACATGATGCATTGCTTGAAATAAAACAATAAACAAAACATTCTAAGGGATATTTCATACTTGGGATGTTACACAATTCTTCCGGAGTTATATCGTTTTTTGAAAGATACTTCATGATTGCTATTCGTAGTGTCCTTCAAAGCACTAAGATAGTAGTTGCTCATTTCTTTCGGTTTCTAACCCTTGGACTTGAACCAAAGGTCCCGGAATGCGTTGAGTTGTGGTGGGTTGAATCATGTGGTTTCTTAACCATGTGGTGCTCACGCTACCAGTAAAGTATGCTGACCTTTAACCCAAGTTCTGTTCCTTTGGATCCTGAAGAATCTGTTCTACCTCAGGATGTCTAGGTAATCTCAACTTCTACATCCATAGGTTTTCTTTTGGAACGAAAAGGGATCACAACAAGAGTTATCATCCTGAATTCCACATCTTCGTTCTTATTTTAGCTATACCAACCTTTTGGCATGAGTTTTACAAATGAGTATCACCCTGTGTATTCACCGTGATCTCTGGATTTTATGGAGCATGTTCTTAATCTTTAGTTGCTTTCCTACCTTTGTCCATCGTGTGGAAATAAAGATGCATAGGTGTGTTGGAGTCTTCCAATGCATTTGCTATTGTATTCCGTCAGAACGTTCCACCTTGGGATGTAAGGATAAACAAACTCCAGCACCTCGTCCATCTCTAGGAACAGGTCAAAGTTTTGTAATTCGCAGACTAAAGAAGTTTCATTAGCTTCTGTTCCGTTCCACCTTCAAGTATCGTACTCTTCCATATAAAGAGATCGTGCTGAGTTTCATGGCCTTAATGATGAAGTGATGCTCCTACACATCTTCACTCACCATTTCTACAAGCTTGAATACTCGAGAATGTTTCTTGTGCATTGATGTGTATCGGGTATTCCTAGCAATCCTTATTGCTTTGAAAAATCTAAGAATCATCTGTATCCTTCTTATCACTATTGGTTACCCGGTCTCTAATTAGAATTGATCGTGTTACCAAATCCGTTCATTCCGGTGAACAATTCTTGGTCAAAGAGTTAGGCTCACACCAAAGCTCTCAAGACCATATCGGTTGCTCTGAAAAGCAAGATTCTTTCTGAACTCTGAGACATACCGGTAGGTTGTGATATTCTGGTTGTCTTGCTAGAAGTATCACCAGGTTGTTACCTGACCGTGATGTTAAATAAGGGGTATTTTGAACTACTCCTTTCTCCAGGATACTACGCTAGACACCTTGGACTAGTGGTTGAGCTTAAACAACAACTTGGAGAGTTGAAAGGCAAAAGTTCCGCCTAACTTGATACTTTGTTAAGGGATGTCTAGTTCTCATCTTGTTGAAGCATGATAGTCTTTTCTTAGTGGACATGCTATCATCCTACCTTGATTTGATTTGGGCTATCGTCAGATCAAGTTCAGCTCCAAGGACTGTCTTGATGGTGGTTTCACTCATGGTGTTCCACCTAAGTACACCTTCATGTCCTTTAGTCTGACCAATATTTTTGCTTGTTTATGTATCATATGAGTTCCTCTTCTTGGAGTATCTTGATAAGCGTGTTGTCGAGCCCATCGATGACATTCCTATTTCTCCAAATTTCAAGAGGCTCATGTTGAACAATTGGCACTAATGTTGGAAACTTTTGGAGAACCATCTTTGTGTCATTACAAAGTTTGTGTTCTAGATGTTCGAAGTGACTTTCTCTAGTTCATGTGCTTACGGTGAAAGTTGTCTCCATGGATCCGAGTAAAGTTTTCTTGTTCCCTCGGGAATAACCTCCAGTCGGTCATGTATGTGTGGACTATTCTTGAGATGGTAGGTTGTTACCTCCATTTATTTGAAGAAGTTTGCATCCACACCAAGCCACTGATTGACTATTCGTGAAAGAGAAGAAGTCGAAGAACTTTGTTATCTTTGCAATCGTCTTTCCAACAAGGACTTCGATGTGTTTCGTTGCAAGTAAACCATGTATGTGCAACCGTCATTCGCAAGTTGCTAATACACGAGTTCCGAAATCTCTCTCATCTTTTTGAGTTGACATCGTAGTCCATATCTTGAGAATCTAGTAAATGTACCTCATTGGCAACCGGTGCAACCTCTTCGATCAAACATACCGAGTCTGAGTTGTTAACCCACTAACCAGAGCTGAACCTCAAGCAATAACGATGGTTGGTGTTCCTCAAGGGTATTGAATCAGGTCTTACAAAATCTGGCATGGTTGATATTGTGGTTGACACAATTAGCTGGAAGGCCTAATACCATCTCTCTTCAAATCTGTAAGAACGACCTCTCTCGGTGAGGATTCCTGTGTGACTATCTTAGAAGTTTTCCTCACCATTCTTCCAATCAAAGTTTGACATTCAATTGAAGATATATTGATGGCTTATGGTAAGCCTGATCTTCGAATCAATAACATCCAGGAGAACTTGTAAGTTGATTCTTCCAAAGTCTCTTTGTCAATCCTCCAGACCTCTCTTCCAGTGGAAACAAGTTCATCATGAGAACGTCTCGTGGTGTTTTGTAACCACCATTTATGAGTTCTTTTTTTCAAGTTGTTGGTACTTGAAGTTCTTTTTCATCGCACACATTGTGTGAATTTGTCAGTCACTACAACCATGGGGTCTTAACCATGTGGTAAACGTATTGCTACGGTCAAATCCGCCATAGGAAAAAGAATCCCTATATTCCTTCCGATGTTCTAATCCCCGTTGGTTACTCATTTTTATGGTGTGACCAAGAATTTCTTCCTCGTTACGGTGTTCCAACATCTTCTAGTTACTCATCTTCTGTTGTGAAGTAATATCATGATCCTTGACAAGGATTTCAACAAACTTTGATGGACGAAAGTTCCGTTATCTTCCGTGTCCACTCCCAAGAGTGAACATGATCATGTATCAAATTTTCTCCGACGCACGATTACAGTGTTTTCTCGTGTTCCCCCTCGTCTACAGATATTACTTTGTGGTATCCAAGACCATCCTTCCCATTTTGGTATTCTGTTTGAAGAAACCTCTATGTCACAAGTTTTTCAACCTTTCTTTTCTAAAAGGATTTAAAGTCTTGTGTAAATCTCATATTCTAAATCCTTTTAAAAACCGCCGTCCACAAACTTGAAACCTTCTTCTATTTCCTCCGTTATCTTGATGTGTTTCATGCACGCTAACTGAACGGTTCTTTATGAACATCCCTATCATGAGTTAGACATGAGATACTCGATCTTCATGAAGATCAATTCCTAAGAGTTTTCCCTCTACATAAGGTGTATCCGTTCAATAATTTGAATTGCTAGCGATCAACCTCTTCGAGAAGAGAATCGCAAGGTTCGAGAAGATAACTCAAAACCGTTGTTCCTTCTTTCTTCTCCTTTGGGAATCTCGGGACGAGATTCTTATAAGGGGGGTAGATTTGTAACATCCCTGTTTTGCTACATTAGGGTGGTGGTGTGTCGTTGGCATCTCATACATGCATGAAAACATTGGTTAAAATTTTGCATTTGAAAATAACAAATGAAATGACCAAAAACCACTTAAAGTCATAACCCTCAATTTGTTCTAAAAACATTTTCAAATTAGGAAAACAAAAATATGGTTTGGTTGGAAATTTTACAAGGTTTTCAAATCTTATTTTTGCCAAATTTTCTGTTTAGCAAAAGGCCCACAAAACAATATTTTCTGTCCTGTTTTTAAATAAAAAAGGGCTACTTCACAGTTTACAGAAACTCCAGGGGGTTTTCTGAAAAGCCCATTTTCTTTTCTTTCTTCTTCCTCTCCGGCCAGAAGGACGAGGGTGACAATGCGGTGGCCCGGCCACCTCCTGCTTTCGCGACGTGGAGGATATGACGACCCCAGGAGCCGTACGGATTGCGCCATCCTCACAAACCCTTCCCTCCTCTTCTTTGTACCGAAGCAAGCAGAAACCCTAACCCTACCCCTACTGTGCCTCCGTCCGCCACGAATCGCCGCCGACTCCGGCCTTCCCCGGAGAAATTGAAGCCACCATCGGCCCCGTAGTGCTCTCCTCTACCTGTGGGCTGAACGCCGCCTCCCGGGACGTCCGGAATCACGCGAGTCGGCCCGTTTTCTTCGAGTCCGACCGCCGGCGTCCTCCTCACGCGGCCGTTGATTGCCGCCGCCCCTGCCGTCTCCGGTCACTCCATCTGCTTCATAGCGCCGTGGTGAGAATCCCCATGCCCCTCCTTTCTCCCTACCCCTATGCTGCTCCCCCTCACCGTCGGCAGCGGACCGCCGCCGCGCTCGAGCTCGCCGGCGAGCGCTCCGGCGACCATTCGGTCTGCCGAGGCCATCCCTAGGTTCCCCGCCACCTCCTCCGTCTTGTGGTATAGATTGATTTGAACCTAGCGTGCGAAATTCATCGAATTTGAAGATCATCCATGAGGGCAGAGCAAGGCGATGTCACAGTGACATCATGTTGATGTCATAACCCCTATTTTTTTAGAATTCGAGGAAATTCCAGAAAAAAAATTGATATTTTAATAACTTTTGTTTTATACCTCAGAAAAATAAAAGGAAGGTACCAAAATGTTCATAAAAATGTAAGCTACCCAAATATGTGCTTTTCACACATGTTTGACAAACTTCAAAAATGAGCATTATTTAAATGTTGTTTAATTCATTAAAAATGGAGAAAATAAGTTTTTAATCAATAAAATTAGAAAATTAAAAGTTATATACCAAATTGCTAAAAATGACAAATGCAATCCATTTATGGTGTTTTCAAACCCATTTGAGCTTTTAAAATTTGACACACTTTTAGAATTGTCCGAAGTACCCCTCGAGGGCCTATTTCAGGCTAATTTCAGTAAAATTGCATATTCGACATACGGACCCTAGAAACCCATTGAACATGTTTCAGGCTTTATTTAAGTGCATTAACTTTCTCATGCATACATATTGCGCATTGCATCGATGCCATGTGTTGATTGTTGTTTTTCTTGTTTTGGTGTTTGTTCCCCCTCGGTAGAACGTGACTCCGAAGAGAAGGCCAGCAACTCCAATGGCGAATACTTGATCCTAACCGACAAGTCAAGCACTTATTCCTGGAGACTTTCTCTGGTTTTCTTGAAGCAAGGAAAGCATAACCTCTTATCTGCCCATATATGATTTTGAAAGACTTTTGATTCTCGTACATTGCATCTGATTCCAATGTATCTTGTGTCGGTCGTTAGAGTTCTCCTATACCATGCATAGCCTACTTATCCTGATCCACTACTCCTAGCAGCCATAGGTTTGATTGTGTTCATCGCCAAAGCCTTAAAAATGTTATGCTTAGTCATACATGCTTGTTATCTCTGCTCCATCTGGTTGATGAATCAGAGTTACGAAAGAATCTAGTATGATAGGATGTTGTGGAAATTTAAGATAATTTGGTTAACATGACTTAAAGGTGTGGATGATGAGACCACAGAGGGTGTGTGGTTTTTGTCTCGTTCATGCCCCTAGGAGCGAGTTCTCGTCTTCGAGCCAAGACTAAGCGTGCATCCACACGGGGATTAGATTCCCCTCGATCTCAACTTGCCTAGTTTGTTCTATGAGTCGCCTAGTTCAGGCTTTCCATTTGGATTTGCGGGGATATTAAAAACACTTTCAAAACTAGGACGTGGGGATGTATCGGCGCTCTGCGGGTAGGTAACGGTCGAGCATTGCGCGCAACGATAGAGACCCGGCAGGAGATAGCCACTCCCTATTGGCGGTCCATCTCTACTCGGAGCGACTCATGGAATAGGCGAAGTAAGGGAAAGGTCGTGGTCAACCACCCTCTGCCGGCACTTCCCGGACTAGTGCTAACCCGGTGGCACTAAGAGTCGGTTGATACGTGTGGGTAAAGTTGTACACCCCTACAGGGTTAAATCTTTTTGAAAAGTCGTGTCTGCGGTTAAACACGACTTGGTGACGGATTCTGTGATCATAGATAACTTTAACGGAATGACTAAAACTTGTTGATAACGATTGAAGGATCCCTCCTCGGAGATGCCGAGAGGGGTTACCTTATAGCATGAGGTACCGGAATAACTTGAGGTTGTGATCTTTGAAGCACGAGGTGCTGAAATGATATTGGTGGATTAAAAAGATGATGATATCACTAGTTGAGTTGCTTTCTCATCTGTTTTCAAAATACTTCATGAGACGTGCTACTTCTTCCTCAATTTGGAAAACAAAGATGGCTTTATGCAAAATAACCTTCATAACTCTTTCTAAAAGAAGCAGATATATAATAGGTTAACTAAGTCTTGTTGAGTACCTCCCGTACTCATGTTTTCTTCAACTTGGTTCAGGTGGAGTTCCTCAGTTCAGTGGTGTTTCGACATGGACATCGACGAGTAGTTTGGGGTTCCCAGGTAGCAGCCTAGAATCTATGGGCTGGGACGTCGCCTTTTGTTGCGGCCTATTAGGCCTTTTTGGTTCTTGTTGATTAGCAACGTATTTTTCCTTTCGTTGTCTGATGTAATGTTGGGTCATGTGACCTCTGTTTGTAAGCTATACTCTAGTAACACATGTTTAATACAGCTTCCATGTCTAGAGTGTTGCTTTGATCGGTTGTTGGTTTCGAGCTCATTGTTATACAGTTTTTGCTATGCCTGCATGGTTGTCGCAGTCTAGCGGTTGTGGAGCCGATGATCCATATCCGAGCCCGCCTGCCGATGTGATTCGGCCTGGGGCGAGGTAACCCTAGTAACCCTCGATTGTTGTTGCACTTTCTGGACACATAGCAGCTCTGTATAACTTTGGTATCATTCCTTCAGTTTCATCCGACTCGTGGACGCTTGGGTATGCATAATTGGTTATGACTAGCATGGATACAAGGAGTAGTAGACCGGGGATCCGGACTACGTGCCGATGAATCCGGTCTGCCTGTCGTTGTTTGTTGCGGCCAGGGCTGGTAACCCTGAAGCCCTTGTGAGTCCATGGCTAGGAGCACATAACAGTATGTATATCTCTAGGTCCGGGGTCTGACATCTCCTCGGAATCCCCGTCCCGACAGGGCGCCAGAACAGGAACTTCTGATCCCTCAATTGAGATTTGAGGTGGCGGTGGCGCTTTGTTGTGTTTCTATGGAATATGAAGAACCCCCTGTCGTTTTAGGGTTGAGGGCGATAAGTAGTCGAAAGGGGAGCCAGATGGGGTGCCTGGGGGCCCCACACCACCAGGCGGCGCGGCCAAGGGGGCGCGCCCAGGGGTGGTGCAGCCCCCTCCTGGCCCCTCTCCGGGACTCCTTCTGGCTCCCGGGGTCTTCGGGTGTTTTAAAGTCTTCGGGATCTTTTCTGGGCATTTTCCCGAAAGTTGATTTTTCTCCACAAAAACGAGACACCAAGGTAATTTTGCTGAAAACAGTGCCAGTCCGAGTTAGTTGTATCCAAAACTCACAAGATTAGAGGCAAACAATAGGAAAAGTGTTCGGGAAAGGAGATACGTTTGGACATATCAAATCCCCCCAAACTTAGCTTATTGCTTGTCCTCAAGCAATTCAATGACAACTGAGTGCGATAAAAGAACTTTTACGAACACATTTGTTTCATATGATGTAAATATACTCACTATATGATCAAGTGCTAAGCAATTCCTAATAAGATGTATGCAAGATAAATGTCACCTAGCAGTTATGCAAACCATGAGGATATGCCAATAAACTGATAATAAACAACATGAACTATATCAATCTACAGAATTGCAATGCTCATAATAGGGTGTGATAAAGTGTACTCGCTTGCCCTTAATAATGGAGCAAAACATAAATGCTAGGGAACCTCTAAAGTTCAAATGAAGACTAGAATTAAAGATATCAAAGATACAAGCATCAAAGTAATACCACAATCAACCGTGTTCTGGGACAAGCACATTGCACTAAGAATGTCGGCCATGCTCTCAAGAAGGTACATAAAGTGAGAAGGTGAAGACTCAAGGTAAAAATAAAAGAAAGGCCCTTCGCAGAGGGAAGCAGGGATTAACTCATGTGCTAGAGTTTTTTTATTTTATTAAACAAAGGTATTGAAAACATTTTTTAGAGAGGTGTATGCTTATGTCAACAAATGGTAAACAGATAATACCGTACGTCACAAGCCAACTAAACTTCACAAGAGCGGCTCCCATAGAAGGATGCATCTGGGTAGAAGGTCATCCATGTTTCTCTTTTGTTTACACAATTATGTTTTAACTCATAAATCAGGGGCAAAAATAGTGAAGAGAATTTGTTGTATTAATTTGGGGCTGGGAACCTGATAACTAACGTTGGTAGACCCCAAGTGCAAAGTGTGAAGAGTGCAACAGCAAGTTTTCCCTAAGAAAAGAAACCAAGGTTGAATCGACCAGTAGGAGGACAAGCAATCTCTCAAGGTTGATGCAGCTAAGGTGGAAGGGCACACTACCGGTTCAGCAGCAACGTGGAACCTACACAACACAATCAAATCACTTTGTCCCAACGTAGCAGTGAGGTTGTCAATATCACCAGTTTTGCTGAATACAAAGAGGTTAAACGTATGGTGTGGAAAACAGTCTGAAAATAGTATAAAAGTAGTAGCAGCAGTATGAGGAAAATGGACCGGGGTCCACAGTTCACTAGTGGTGTCTCTCCGTGAAAGATAAATAACATGTGTGGTGAACAAATTACAGCTGGGCAATTGACAGAAATGAAGTCTGCATCGTAGTGCATATGCCAGACAAAAATATTAGTATGTGATTCATGCGGGCATTACAACAAAATACATAGACCGTTATCCAACTGTATCTATGACTAATAATCCACCCACTGAATATCATCCGAACAAACGTTGGGTATTAAGTTGCAAGCAACATATTATCGCCGTAAGGAATGTGTGTAATGTAAACAATGTAAACTAGGTAAACACCGATGTTTTCTCCCTAATGTCAACACCACATCCTCCATCCGTCATGTTTCTGTCACTCGAGCACAAATGCAAAGGAGGCATGAACCCACTATCGAGCATAAATACTTCCTCTTGGAGTTACTAGGATCTACTTGGCCAGAGCATCTACTAATAACAGAGAGCATGCAAGATCATAAATAACATATCCATGAAGATAACATGATAGATTGATAATCATATGACACAGCATTCAACATTCATCAGATCCCAGCAAACACAACATGTAGCATTATATAAAGATGAACTTGATCATGATAGGCAGCTCACATGATCTAAACATGAGGTACAAAGTGGAGAGAACAACCATCTACCTACTGTTATGGATCTGTAGTTTAGGGATGAACTACTCACACATCACTTAAGAGGAGGGCATGGTGGTGTAGACCCCTCCGGTGACGATTTCCCCCTCCGGCAAGGTGCCGGGGAGTACTTCAGAACCCTCCCGATCTCGGGATGACGGTGACGACGGCCTCGGTTGTTTCTCGGGAAAAAGTGGGAAATCCTTAGGTTTTACGTCTCGGGGGGATTAAATAGGCGAAAGTGCAGTGGTGATGGAGGCCTGGGGGGACACACCACCCCCGGCACGGCCAAGGGGGGGCGCTGCCCAATGGTGTGGGCCCTAGAGCCCCCCCCCCCCTCCGAGCCTCTTCGGGACTCCGTGGAACCTTCCGGAATTCTAAGACTTCCGGGCTTCAAATTTTCCAATTCCGAGAATATTTCCAGAACAACTTTTCTGAAACTAAAAACAACAGAAAATAGAGAACTGGCGTTGTGGGGTCTTTTCAATAGGTTAGTCCGGAAAATAAATAAAAATGTCATAAAGTTTATAGAAAACATGTGGGAAACAATAAAAACAACATGGAACATCAGAAATTAAGGATATGTTTATGACGTATCAACATCCCCAAGCTTAGTTCCTACTCGCCCTTGAGTAGGTAAACGATAAAAACATAATATTTCTGAGGTGACATGCTACCAACATAAACTTGATCATCAATAATGTAAAAGCACAAGTAAGCTGAAATCATAGCATTTAAACACAAGCATGATAAATAGAACTTTAATAATAAAGCATAGCAATCAACTTGCATCATGAGAAGTAACTCGACTAAAAGATCATGAATAATAATGCAACGAAAGATATACATTTGTCTCAAGTATAGAGAGAACATGTCAAAGTGATATTTCGCTAGTCCTTGAGAGTGGGGAAAAACATAAATGTCAGGAGACCTTCAAAGCTCATGAGGAAGACTAGAACAAATAACTAGAGAAAGGTAATAACACATCACGAATCAATTAATAATGTTTCTGGGACAAATGCACACAAAACTCAGAATAGAAAAAATTCTCTCTCAGTTGTGCATAAAGTTAGAAGATGGAGACTCAACATAAAAGTAAAACAAAGGCCCTTCGCAGAGGGAAGCATGGATCACTCATGTGCTAGAGCTTTTATTTTATTAAACAGAGGTATACAAACTTGACACTCTTCCCAACCTTCTTTCACAAACCATGGCTAACCGAATCCTCGGGTGTCTGCCAACAATCACATACCGTTGAGGAGTGTATATATTTTAAGAGAGGTGTATGCTTATGTCAACGAATGGTAAACAAAAAATACAGTACGTCACAAGCCAACTTGACTTCACAAGAGCGGCTCCCATAGAAGGATGCATCTGGGTAGAAGGTCATGCCTCTTTCTCTTTTGTTTACACAATTATGATTTGACTGATAAATCAGGGGGAAATAGTGAAGAGAATTTATGTTATTAATTTGGGGATGGGCACCCCGATGCTAGCTCTTCTATCATTGGATAACCGGATGAGGCCACTAGTCCGGGGTGTAAAAGTCCAATCAACAAGTGAGATAAAGATTCTCTATTTACGTCCTCATGAGCTAAAATAGGAGCAGAAAACAGAAGAAATTTTGAAAGTTTTAAAGGGAACACATGAGCAATTTACTTTGGAGTGGCGGTTAATTACCACATGTAGCTAGGTATGGTTGACACAATGGAAAAACTTTGGTTTTAGGGAGTTGGATGCACGAGTAGAGCTCATACTCAGTACAGGTGGAGGCTAGCGAAAGACTGGGAGCGACAAATCAAGAGAGCATAAGAGCCATAATCATGCAGAGCGACATAAACATCATTAATCAAATCATAAGTGGTACCACAAGTTCAAAAACTAAATGATCATGTAGGCTATTTGTGACTGTTTCATAGTCATAAACATGGTGTGAGCATGTGCCAAGTCAACCAAATAAAACATTCAAAGGAGAACACCACAAATTTATGCTTCAATACGACAAGAACAACTCATGATTCTTTCAATGGCACTTTAAACACTCTCAGCTATTTGAGGCTAATCATGCTAGTCAATAACCACAAGGCTTTAAAACTAAAATAACATCTAGCATGATATGAAAAATTCTAGCCACGGTCTATACAAGCTTCTACTTGCCCCGTTAAAAATTCTACCTCAAGCAGCAGTTTCTTTTCCCAACAAGCACCACAAAAAACATGGTTTAACAAAAACTCTCTAAATGCTACAGAAAGCAAACATGGGAGGACTCACATAACACTACTAAAACTAACAGCTCTGGATAAGAGACGCGATAAAACAAGAGCTAAACAGGAATTTTTGCAGCAACTAGAAGAAAAACTAAGAATACTAGCATAGCAAGTATTCAAACGAAAATGCGGAGCGTGTCTCTCTCCCAAAAAAAGAATGCTAGGATCCAAATTTATTATTGCAACAAGGGAAACAAAAGAAAACAAAGGAAAAAAACAGACGCTCCAAGTAAACTTCATAAGATGTGACCGAATAAAAATATAGTTTCACGAGAAGTGACCTGATAGATAGTTGATGAAGAAGGGGATGCTTCGGGCATCCCCAAGATTAGATGCTTGAGTCTGATAAAAATATGCTTGGATGAACCACGGGGGCATCCCCAAGCTTTGACCTTGCACTCTTCTTGATCACATATATCACCTCTTCTCTTGACCCTTGAAAACTTCCTTCACACCACACTCAAACAGTGATTCGCATTAGAGGGTTAGTGCAAAAATTAAAAATACATTGGTTTTGTATGGCACAAGTGCTATTGATACTTTTAAACATTAGCTACAGCCATTGATGTTTCGTGAAGCAAATAAATCCACTTGACATCACAAAAGAGCAAATGCAAGAAAAATGGCAGAGTCTGTCAAAACTAGAATAGTCTGTAAAGACAAAAAAAATCAAGGAACTTATGTTCCTTAAATCGAAAAACTTGAAGAACAAAAAGTTGTGGAATTAGCCGAGGAATAAGAACAAAAAATTTCAGATCATTCTGATCTTTCTGGATTTTATACAATTTTATTACGGTCGATAGCAGAAATCCAAAAACCAATTCCATCTCTCGTCAGAAACCTTACTTGCACTACTAAAACATGAAAAGAAAGATACAAAGGAGTTTCTACAGAAGTATAAAACTCTGTGACTCAAAGAAAACAGAAAAAAAAAACAAAGCAAAAAAACCCATGGGTTATCTCCCAAGAAGTGCTTTTCTTTATCGCCTTTTAGCTAGGCCAAGAAAAGTGGAATCACGTATTTTCAAGTGAAGAAGCATCCAAATCAATAATTTCCTCCAAAACCCCAATCGTAGCAATGGGTACCTTAGACACCCCTAAAGATGATTCAACATGCAAATCACTTTTAGTTTCACGAAAAGTTTTATTAATTTTAAGCACATTAGGGGATTTTGGTTTAGGTGCGTTGGGGACATACATCTGTTCCCACATAAGGTTTCTCTCATTTAAACTTAAGAGCAGAAAAGGTTGAGCTTAAAGTTTCCATAGCCTCCTCTAATTTACCAATCTTCATATTTTGACTATCAAGGATATTGCTAGCTTCTAAAACAATGGCTTTTGTAACAGCCCAAGTATGAAAACCTACCATTTAGAATGTTTGATTTCTTGTTATTAAAGTTTTGCATCATGTCATCATATTGTTGCATTTGTTTCTTTTGTTTTGCATCTGTTATTCTTTGTTTTCATAAGGAAAATCAAACAATTTCAACTGCTTTGTTTTCATACTTGTTCTGTTACAACTTTTGGAATAAAAATAACAAGTGAAAACAACCAAATTGTTCCATTTTATTTCATGTTGATCACTCCTTAATTTGTTGGTTTTAATCAAACAATTAATTCAATCAATTAATTCCAAATCATTTCAAATTCAAATCAAATTTTCAAAACATCAATCCACTTGAGTTTATAACAAACCCCCAAAACAATCAACTAATTTAATCACTTTAATCAATAGGGTTCCCCTATTAAAATCCTTGTTTTCAATATTAATCTATTATTTTCTAAATTGCTCAATTCAAACCAAAACATTCAAAACAGAACCTAATTTGAAATTATAAAAATAATAACCAAAACATTATTTACTCTTTGTTTCCAATTAATCATAGGGGTCACCCTATTTAAAAGTGTGGTTTTGTTAATGTTCAACTAATAAAGAAACTCATTCAATTTGGCTTTTCCAAACAGCACCACAAATTCAAATATTTTGGAAATTCAAAATTCTTAATTGGTTGTGATTAACACCAGGAGCACACCCTATTTTTCTATGAATTTTTCCTAACACTAAAAACCCCAATCTATTTCCTTTTATAGTTGCTACAAAAAAAACAGTAAAACAAAAATAACAAAAGAGAAAAAGGAGGCAGCAGCTACCTAATCCCAGCCCAGCCCACTAGCTAGCCTCACCTTGGCCCAGTACCCCTCCACCCTGTCGCTGTCTTCCTCCTCTGGCTGATGTCACCTCTGTACGTCCCCCTCTCAACCATCCGATCAGCTCTCCCCTCCTCGATGCTTCTCCGTACCAAGCACCTCGCCCCATAAAACTCACCTACCTCCCGTGCCCTAGCTCCCCTCTCACCCTCTCCCTCTCATCCGCCCCGCCGCCATCTTCCATCGCCACCAAGCCCTCTCTCTCTGTTCTGAAAAAAATCGACAGTCTGCAACCTCACAGAACACCATCGCCTCCACTTAGCTCCGACCGCCGTGGTCGCCTCGAGGGGCATCTGAGGAGGGGAGTGGAGCCGCCGCGTTCCCCTGAAGCTCCTCGTCCTCTCGCCGCGTGCTGGGACGCACCGGAGTGGCCGCGCCGTCGCCGGAGAGCAGCCGCGCTGCTACTGCCCGTCGGCAGTCGTCATCGCCAACCAGCCCGAGGTGAGCCTCGTCGCCCTCTTCCTCTCTGCTTTAGCACGCACAACGCACGGGCACACCGGCCCGCACGAGCCCACGCTAGGGCAGCGCCCAGCGCAGCAGCGGCAGACGGTCGCCGACCGTCTCTGTCTCCGTCGAACCGATAACTGAACCTCAGGTTCAGTTCGTCAGTTCTGGGTACCAGCCCGAGGCGGTACCTCAAAATGCAACGCGCCCTATACCTTTCACCAAACTGACAGAGCCGCACTGGTAGCCCACCGTGCGCGAGTGCCCCACATCACGGGTTCGAACCCTGGGGAAGGCGAAATCCCCCACTTTTTTTGCTCTTCTCCACGCGCACGCCACGCTGGCCAGTGGCCCACGGGCAGTGGCTGTGGGTAGAGTAGTACGCGGTACCAAATGTTTTCTGCACATTTCTGTTTCCAAAATAATCCTTTTTAAATTGTCATTTGAACCCTAAATTTAAAACTTGAATATCTTTTAATCTATAACTCTAAAAAATAAAAGTTATATATGTTTTCTGATCCAAATTTCATAATCTTTCCAAATAACCAATTTGTGTACTGTTTTGAAAATTCCAAATGCATTTAAAATTCAATTTTGAATAATTCAAATGCAAATTTCTAAATTCAATAACTAATTCATTTTAAATCCAATAAATGTGATTAAAATATGTTTTCCATACCATTTTGCATAACCTTTTCAAATATAATTTTTGTTTCCTGGTTTGAATAATTTAAATTGCCTAAATAATTTAATACTTGTTTAATCCAATTAAAATTGCTAAAATCATAACTTGCTCAAAATAAAATATTTTTGAACATGCAAAATATGTTTTCAACCCATCAAAGTGTGAACTTTTCAAATGTGAGTTTGAATTTATGTTTTGAACAAATAAAATTCAAATAATATTCCAACTTGTTCTAAATTCAATTAAAACTTGTTTAATATTGTTTAATTCATAATAAATTCATCCTAATTCCAATTTCAATATTTGAAACATGTAATCCAACTAAAATTTGATGTTCTTTTCAAATATAAATTTTGTTTGCTGTTTTGAATAATTTAAATTGCTGAAAACAACTGTTTCTTAATTATTGCATTTAAAATTGCCAAAATAATAACTTGCTCATTTTAAATCCAATTTCCACAAATGAAATATGTTTTCCATGCAAAATTAAACCACCTTTCCAACTATAAAATTTGTTTCATGTTTTGAATAATTAAAATTGGTTAAATGATTTAAACCTTGTTTAAATCATTTAATATTGCTAAATTCATAACTTGATCAAGTCAAATACTTTTGGGACATATAAAATATGTTTTCAAACCATAAAAGCATAACCTTTTCAAATATAAACTTTGTTACTTGTTTTGAACACTTTAACTTGTTGAAAACAACAATTACTTGTGTGACATGTTTTAAGTAACCAAACTTTCCAAACTTAATCAATGCTTTCCAAAACTTGTTCCAATCCTTTTTCACTTGCATCTATCATTGTTATTTGTTGTTATTTTGTTGTTATCATCATGCATGCATCATGCTAACAACTCTCACATAATAATTAATTGTAAGTCATTTGTTTCCACTTATTTCAATGGATCTTTTCCATATGCAATCCAAATGCATATGGGTCCATTTAATCCTGTTTCTATCTTGTCAACTAGTTTATTTTGATGCAACCATTAACTTGACATGCATCATCTTTGATTGTGCACAATGCCATGATAATGATTGTTTTCTTCCTTGTTTGTTTGCTTCTTCTCGGATACACGACGACGTTGAGACCGACGATACTTACGACACCCCTTCTAAGGAGTTAGCTCAGTACCAGGCTACTGGGTTTGCAGGCAAGTTATCACTCACATGAACCACTGTGTTCCTTTCAACATTGGTTACCGATACTTTCCGTTGTTCTTTTCTGCTAGCCTTAGTAGTAGTTGTTTCTGTTACGAACCTATCACATGAATCCTTTTAACCCTGTTATTGCCTCACCTCCCCTCCTATCACCCCTTTGGTTGAGCCAGTGTCTTACTAGCATGCTTAGGTTGTTTTGCTCGAGTCTGTTACCCGTTACTTTCTGTTACTATCTCTATTATGTTCTGGGGGCTCGATGTTAATCAATCAATCCTGTTAATGCTAATGGTAATAATAATAATTTGATGATAAGGCACCGGCAGGAGGCCCTGTGTGGTTTTGAGGCCTGCTAGTGTCGACCCTAATAGGAAAAGGGTCTTGTCTACTGATCCATGATGAGCGCACTACCCGCATGTGGGAAGCGAGTATGGGCGCCCCCCTCAACTTGACCTGATTCGCATCTCGTCCAAATCGCCTCATTTAGTTCGTGTTTTCCATTTGCCGCATGCATGTTTTTGCGACCCCAGGCCAGGGTGGAACTTTCGTAGTCGGCATATAGGGGGACACGTTCTTAGAGTGCTATGAGGGTCCATTTTCTTCTGGGCTCGATTAGCCGTGCGCCCAAGGTGCTTTGGGCTTGATGCGAAGAATGGTTGGTTGTGTTGAGTGCCCCGCTTGGTGGGGTGATCTCCCATCTGGCGGGTTATTCATACGTGTACGGCCAAATTGGTGCAACCCTGCAGGGATAATCTTCTCGATAAGCCGTGTTTTCCGCGGTTATGGATTACTTGGTGAAAGTACTGGCTAACAAGTACTCAGGACAACTTAAACATAATGATCAAACATGTTACACCCAATGATTAATAACTTGACTAGTAAGAGGTTGATGGCACAATAACTTGATTCACCTTTATTACAACTGTGTGAGTTATCCTCGGATTGCTTCTTTGGATAAGGGGCGAGATCCAGGATGGGTTTGTTTGAAGTTATCTTTCAGTTGGTTACAATCCTCGATCTTATCTCCTTTCTGTTAGCCGGAAGTGGTAGAATCTCTGTAGTTGGTTAGCGCAGCCAGTTGCAGCATCTTTTATATCCCCTCTCTTCCGTTGAACCCAAGGCATTTGTGCTTTGTGTTGACGGGTTACACTTTGGTGAACTGTGAGTCTTGCTTGCCAGTACGTTTATGTACTGACCCCTTTGGGGCTGTGGTTTCCGCAGACCTACGTTTCCGAGGATCTACATGGTGGCTACTACGTGGAGTATGACGAGACTGCTGACGAGTAGATAGCGGACCCGGGCAGGATCCGAGACTTCGTGGATGGGCTTCGTCTGTTTGTTTCCGGCCTCTTAGGCCTATTTGGTTCTTGTCTGTACTCAGACATGTTGAATGCTTCCACTGTATGGTAATGATGTATTGTTGGGGCAGGTGCCCTCTGAATGATTGTATTTGCTATCTCTGCTCTAATGAGAGCCATTTGCAAGTTATTTCCATCTTTTGTGTCGTAGAGATCTGTTGTGATATCCTTTGTTCAACGCTGTTGACGTACCATGTGTGATTGGTATGAAGTACGTCGACAGTAGTGCCTTTGATCTCTAGTGGATAGTTTACATCGACGATGGAATAGCAGGGCTTGTGTTGTCGCGCATAAGCGCAGGCCTACCAGGAAGCTGGGACGTGGGAGCAGTTATGCCCCATAATCCAAGCATCTGCTATCCAGTTCGTACGGTGAGTATCCCCTAGAAACCAGGGTACGACAAATGGTATCAGAGCCTGTCTGCCTGTAGGATCCCTTTTTACTGGTCGCAGTTGAGTCTAGAAACTATTTTGTAGCTATATAGGAAAAATGAAACGTGAGAGTAGGAATTCTGTTCTTTTTCTTCTTTTCCCCACCCTCCCTCCCTTTTTCTGGTAAGGAAGTGCAACGTTGATTTTCCCTTCTCGTCTAAACTTTCAAGTTAGGATTTCACGTGTTTTGGGTTTTCCATAGTACCTCAGGAGTTTTTGGTCTCGTTTCCCGATGTTGCTTCAATATCCTGTTCTTCTAAAGAACATTTCGTCCGTTGAAATCTTGTTGTTGTTTTCCACTTCAATTCTTCTACCGGCGTCTAATCAAAGTTTCCCCGTTCATCTGCTAAACTCTATTCCAGCTAAAGTGTTGTTTCATACCGGAGCATCACATTCTTTTGTGTCAAAAATCTTTTCCACAACATACAACCTAATTCTGGTTCCACTAAGCAATCAAACCACCGTTCACTCTCCGGAATTTCAAATGTTTACTTCCAACATAAGTAAGAACAATCCAATTCTAATGGGAGGCCACATATTCCTCGTTACTCTCATGTTGATGATTCTGACATTGATGATTATTCTTGGTGTTGCATTGATGTCAATAACTCTGTTCCACCCCTATTACAGATAGTCTATTCTACAAATGAATCAAATTCTATCCAGCTATACACCCTTGATACAAAAACCTCTCCCTTTACTTGAAAAATGTTCCGGTGGTTTCCAAATTCCCTGACATCCTTCCAGAAGAGTTGCCAGGAATTCCTATCGTTTTGAACTTCCAGAAAAACTATCCAAGGTGCACGATGTGTTTCACGTGTCACAGCTCAAGAGGATCTTCCCAAGAAGTTTCCGGACCTTTCTTTTCTCAGTAGGAATCTCGGGGCGCGATTCCTTCAAGGGGGGCGTTTTGTAACAGCCCAAGTATGAAAACCTACCATTTAGAATGTTTGATTTCTTGTTATTAAAGTTTTGCATCATGTCATCATATTGTTGCATTTGTTTCTTTTGTTTTGCATCTGTTATTCTTTGTTTTCATAAGGAAAATCAAACAATTTCAACTGCTTTGTTTTCATACTTGTTCTGTTACAACTTTTGGAATAAAAATAACAAGTGAAAACAACCAAATTGTTCCATTTTATTTCATGTTGATCACTCCTTAATTTGTTGGTTTTAATCAAACAATTAATTCAATCAATTAATTCCAAATCATTTCAAATTCAAATCAAATTTTCAAAACATCAATCCACTTGAGTTTATAACAAACCCCCAAAACAATCAACTAATTTAATCACTTTAATCAATAGGGTTCCCCTATTAAAATCCTTGTTTTCAATATTAATCTATTATTTTCTAAATTGCTCAATTCAAACCAAAACATTCAAAACAGAACCTAATTTGAAATTATAAAAATAATAACCAAAACATTATTTACTCTTTGTTTCCAATTAATCATAGGGGTCACCCTATTTAAAAGTGTGGTTTTGTTAATGTTCAACTAATAAAGAAACTCATTCAATTTGGCTTTTCCAAACAGCACCACAAATTCAAATATTTTGGAAATTCAAAATTGTTAATTGGTTGTGATTAACACCAGGAGCACACCCTATTTTTCTATGAATTTTTCCTAACACTAAAAACCCCAATCTATTTCCTTTTCTAGTTGCTACAAAAAAAAACAGTAAAACAAAAATAACAAAAGAGAAAAAGGAGGCAGCAGCTACCTAATCCCAGCCCAGCCCACTAGCTAGCCTCACCTTGGCCCAGTACCCCTCCACCCTGTCGCTGTCTTCCTCCTCTGGCTGATGTCACCTCTGTACGTCCCCCTCTCAACCATCCGATCAGCTCTCCCCTCCTCGATGCTTCTCCGTACCAAGCACCTCGCCCCATAAAACTCACCTACCTCCCGTGCCCTAGCTCCCCTCTCACCCTCTCCCTCTCATCCGCCCCGCCGCCATCTTCCATCGCCACCAAGCCCTCTCTCTCTGTTCTGAAAAAAATCGACAGTCTGCAACCTCACAGAACACCATCGCCTCCACTTAGCTCCGACCGCCGTGGTCGCCTCGAGGGGCATCTGAGGAGGGGAATGGAGCCGTCGCGTTCCCCTGAAGCTCCTCGTCCTCTCGCCGCGTGCTGGGACGCACCGGAGTGGCCGCGCCGTCGCCGGAGAGCAGCCGCGCTGCTACTGCCCGTCGGTAGTCGTCATCGCCAACCAGCCCGAGGTGAGCCTCGTCGCCCTCTTCCTCTCTGCTTTAGCACGCACAACGCACGGGCACACCGGCCCGCACGAGCCCACGCTAGGGCAGCGCCTAGCGCAGCAGTGGCAGACGGTCGCCGACCGTCTCTGTCTCCGTCGAACCGATAACTGAACCTCAGGTTCAGTTCGTCAGTTCTGGGTACCAGCCCGAGGCGGTACCTCAAAATGCAACGCGCCCTATACCTTTCACCAAACTGACAGAGCCGCACTGGTAGCCCACCGTGCGCGAGTGCCCCACATCACGGGTTCGAACCCTGGGGAAGGCGAAATCCCCCACTTTTTTTGCTCTTCTCCACGCGCACGCCACGCTGGCCAGTGGCCCACGGGCAGTGGCTGTGGGTAGAGTAGTACGCGGTACCAAATGTTTTCTGCACATTTCTGTTTCCAAAATAATCCTTTTTAAATTGTCATTTGAACCCTAAATTTAAAACTTGAATATCTTTTAATCTATAACTCTAAAAAATAAAAGTTATGTATGTTTTCTGATCCAAATTTCCTAATCTTTCCAAATAACCAATTTGTGTACTGTTTTGAAAATTCCAAATGCATTTAAAATTCAATTTTGAATAATTCAAATGCAAATTTCTAAATTCAATAACTAATTCATTTTAAATCCAATAAATGCGATTACAATATGTTTTCCATACCATTTTGCATAACCTTTTCAAATATAATTTTTGTTTCCTGGTTTGAATAATTTAAATTGCCTAAATAATTTAATACTTGTTTAATCCAATTAAAATTGCTAAAATCATAACTTGCTCAAAATAAAATATTTTTGAACATGCAAAATATGTTTTCAACCCATCAAAGTGTGAACTTTTCAAATGTGAGTTTGAATTTATGTTTTGAACAAATAAAATTCAAATAATATTCCAACTTGTTCTAAATTCAATTAAAACTTGTTTAATATTGTTTAATTCATAATAAATTCATCCTAATTCCAATTTCAATATTTGAAACATGTAATCCAACTAAAATTTGATGTTCTTTTCAAATATAAATTTTGTTTGCTGTTTAGAATAATTTAAATTGCTGAAAACAACTGTTTCTTAATTATTGCATTTAAAATTGCCAAAATAATAACTTGCTCATTTTAAATCCAATTTCCACAAATGAAATATGTTTTCCATGCAAAATTAAACCACCTTTCCAACTATAAAATTTGTTTCATGTTTTGAATAATTAAAATTGGTTAAATGATTTAAACCTTGTTTAAATCATTTAATATTGCTAAATTCATAACTTGATCAAGTCAAATTCTTTTGGGACATATAAAATATGTTTTCAAACCATAAAAGCATAACCTTTTCAAATATAAACTTTGTTACTTGTTTTGAACACTTTAACTTGTTGAAAACAACAATTACTTGTGTGACATGTTTTAAGTAACCAAACTTTCCAAACTTAATCAATGCTTTCCAAAACTTGTTCCAATCCTTTTTCACTTGCATCTATCATTGTTATTTGTTGTTATTTTGTTGTTATCATCATGCATGCATCATGCTAACAACTCTCACATAATAATTAATTGTAAATCATTTGTTTCCACTTATTTCAATGGATCTTTTCCATATGCAATCCAATTGCATATGGGTCCATTTAATCCTGTTTCTATCTTGTCAACTAGTTTATTTTGATGCAACCATTAACTTGACATGCATCATCTTTGATTGTGCACAATGCCATGATAATGATTGTTTATATTTCTGCCTTGTTTGTTTGCTTCTTCTCGGATACACGACGACGTTGAGACCGACGATACTTACGACACCCCTTCTAAGGAGTTAGCTCAGTACCAGGCTACTGGGTTTGCAGGCAAGTTATCACTCACATGAACCACTGTGTTCCTTTCAACATTGGTTACCGATACTTTCCGTTGTTCTTTTCTGCTAGCCTTAGTAGTTGTTGTTTCTGTTACGAACCTATCACATGAATCCTTTTAACCCTGTTATTGCCTCACCTCCCCTCCTATCACCCCTTTGGTTGAGCCAGTGTCTTACTAGCATGCTTAGGTTGTTTTGCTCGAGTCTGTTACCCGTTACTTTCTGTTACTATCTCTATTATGTTCTGGGGGCTCGATGTTAATCAATCAATCCTGTTAATGCTAATGGTAATAATAATAATTTGATGATAAGGCACCGGCAGGAGGCCCTGTGTGGTTTTGAGGCCTGCTAGTGTCGACCCTAATAGGAAAAGGGTCTTGTCTACTGATCCATGATGAGCGCACTACCCGCATGTGGGAAGCGAGTATGGGCGCCCCCCTCAACTTGACCTGATTCGCATCTCGTCCAAATCGCCTCATTTAGTTCGTGTTTTCCATTTGCCGCATGCATGTTTTTGCGACCCCAGGCCAGGGTGGAACTTTCGTAGTCGGCATATAGGGGGACACGTTCTTAGAGTGCTATGAGGGTCCATTTTCTTCTGGGCTCGATTAGCCGTGCGCCCAAGGTGCTTTGGGCTTGATGCGAAGAATGGTTGGTTGTGTTGAGTGCCCCGCTTGGTGGGGTGATCTCCCATCTGGCGGGTTATTCATACGTGTACGGCCAAATTGGTGCAACCCTGCAGGGATAATCTTCTCGAGAAGCCGTGTTTTCCGCGGTTATGGATTACTTGGTGAAAGTACTGGCTAACAAGTACTCAGGACAACTTAAACATAATGATCAAACATGTTACACCCAATGATTAATAACTTGACTAGTAAGAGGTTGATGGCACAATAACTTGATTCACCTTTATTACAACTGTGTGAGTTATCCTCGGATTGCTTCTTTGGATAAGGGGCGAGATCCAGGATGGGTTTGTTTGAAGTTATCTTTCAGTTGGTTACAATCCTCGATCTTATCTCCTTTCTGTTAGCCGGAAGTGGTAGAATCTCTGTAGTTGGTTAGCGCAGCCAGTTGCAGCATCTTTTATATCCCCTCTCTTCCGTTGAACCTAAGGCATCTGTGCTTGGTGTTGACGGGTTACACTTTGGTGAACTGTGAGTCTTGCTTGCCAGTACGTTTATGTACTGACCCCTTTGGGGCTGTGGTTTCCGCAGACCTACGTTTCCGAGGATCTACATGGTGGCTACTACGTGGAGTATGACGAGACTGCTGACGAGTAGATAGCGGACCCGGGCAGGATCCGAGACTTCGTGGATGGGCTCCGTCTGTTTGTTTCCGGCCTCTTAGGCCTATTTGGTTCTTGTCTGTACTCAGACATGTTGAATGCTTCCGCTGTATGGTAATGATGTATTGTTGGGGCAGGTGCCCTCTGAATGATTGTATTTGCTATCTCTGCTCTAATGAGAGCCATTTGCAAGTTATTTCCATCTTTTGTGTCGTAGAGATCTGTTGTGATATCCTTTGTTCAACGCTGTTGACGTACCATGTGTGATTGGTATGAAGTACGTCGACAGTAGTGCCTTTGATCTCTAGTGGATAGTTTACATCGACGATGGAATAGCAGGGCTTGTGTTGTCGCGCATAAGCGCAGGCCTACCAGGAAGCTGGGACGTGGGAGCAGTTATGCCCCATAATCCAAGCATCTGCTATCCAGTTCATACGGTGAGTATCCCCTTGAAACCAGGGTACGACAGCTTTCTTATTGATACTCACTATTTATTCATTAACTTTGCTAGCATTATCAAAGAAGTATGGAAATATTTTCTCCATGGAGTTTAGCTTTTTAGTAACATCATCTAAAGTGATCTCAGTTTTAACAACCTTAGTAGGTGGTGTTCCAACTAAACTTTCAATTAAATTACACGCTTTCAAAGCAGGTGTTCCTAGAAAATTACCGCATGTAAGAGTGTCTAGAACATATTGTACCAGCTAGTAATACCAACATAAAAATTCCTAAGAAGGATTAAGGTGGAGTATTTCTTAGTGCATCTATGATGAGCATCATTTATCCTATACCAAGCATATTTCAAACTTTCTCCTCCCTGTTGCTTAAAGGAACGAACTTCAACCTCACGGACACTCATTTTAGCAAAACAAAAAACAGGAACAAAACTACAGCTAGAATAAGAACTATTTTTTGTGTGTTTTTTGATAAAGAGAAGCAAACAAGACAAAATAAAATAAACTAACAAAAAAAACAAAGTAAAGAGATTGGGAGTGAGAGACTCCCCTTGCAGAAATTATCTTCCTCCCCGGAAACGGCGCCAGAAAACTTTGTTGATGACAGATTGATATACCCACAGATTCTGAGATAGCAAGGCAGCGTGAAGAGGAAGATGGTATGGAGGTTGAGTCTCGACCCCAAGTGCAAGGTGTGAAGAGTGCAGCAGCAAGGTTTCCCTCAGAAAAGAAACCAAGGTTGAATCGACTAGTAGGAGGACAAGCAATCTGTGAACGTTGATGCAGCTGAGGTGGCAGGGCGCACTACCGGTTCAGCAGCAACGTGGAACCTACACAACACAATTAAATCACTTTGTCCCAACTTAGCAGTGAGGTTGTCAATCTCACCGGTTTTGTTGAACACAAACAGGTTAAACTTATGGTGTGGAAAACAGTATGCAAGCAGTAGCAGCAGTTTGAGGAAAATGGATCGGGGACCACAGTTCACTAGGTGAACAAATTACAGTTGAGAATTGACAGAAATGAAAGTTGCATCGTAGTGCCTATGCAAGACATAAAGATTACTATGTGATTCATGCGGACATTACAACAAAATACATAGACCGTTATCCAACTGCATCTATGACTAATAATCCACCCTCTGAATATCATCTGAACACACATTGGGTATTAAGTTGCAAGCAAAATATTATCACCGTAAGCAAAGTGTGTAACGTAAACAATGTAAACTAGGTAAACACCGTTGTTTTCTCCCTAATGGAAACATCACATCCTCCATCCGTCACGTTTCTTTCACTCGAGCACAGATGCAAAGGAGGCATGAACCCACTATCGAGCTCTTGGAGTTACTAGCATCTACTTGGCTAGAGCATCTACTAATAACGGAGAGCATGCAAGATCATAAATAACATAAGAATGAAGATAACATGATAGATTGATAATCACAAGACATTGCATTCAACATTCATCAGATCCCAGCAAACACAACATGTATCATTACATAAAGATGATCTTGATCATGATAGGCAGCTCACAAGATCTAAACATGAGGTACAAAGTGGAGAGAACGTGCTTTGACCCTCTGGTGAGGGATGAACTACTCACGCATCACTTAGAAGCAGGGCATGGTGGTGTAGACCCTCTGGTGATGATTTTCCCCTCTGGCAGGGTGCCCAGGAGAGCTCTAGAACCCTCCCGATCTCGGGATGACGGTGATGGTGGCCTCGGGTGTTTCTCGGGAAAAAGTGGGATATCCTTACGGTTTACGTCTCGGGTGGGTTAAATAGGCGAAAGGGCAGAGGCGGTGGAGGCCTGGGGGGCCCACACCACCCCCCGGTGTGGCCAAAGGGGGGCCGCCCTATGGTGTGGGCCCCCTGAGTCCCCCCTCTGGGTCTCTTCGGGACTTCGTGGAACCTTCGGGAATTCTAAGACTTCGGGTTTGAATTTTCTAATTCCGAGAATATTTCCAGAACAACTTTCTGAAACTAAAAACAGTAGAAAACAGAGAACTGTCTCTATGGCATCTTGTAAATAGATTAGTCCATAAAATCGATAAAAATGACATAAAGTGTATACCAAACATGTGGGAAACAATAAAAAAACAACATGGAACATCAGAAATTAAGGATACGTTTATGACGTATCAGCACCCCGCTGTCGGCTCTTCTATCATTAGGATAAGCGAATGAAGCCACTAGTCCGGGGGGTGAAATCCAATCAACAAGTGAGATAAAGATTCTCTATTTACCTCCTGACGAGCTAAAACAGGGGCACAAAATAGGAATAATTTTTTCGAAGGTTTTAAAGGTAGCACATGAGAAATTTACTTGGAGTGGCGGTTAAATACCATGTGTATAGGTAGGTATGGTAGAAACATTTGGCAAACTTTGATTTTCTGGAGTTGGATGCACAAGTAGAGCTCATACTCAGTACATGTGAAGGCTAGCCATAGACGGGGAGCGGCAATCAAGAGAGCAACAACTGTCATAATCATGCTTGCGAAAAAATAAAATTAACAGGGGCATAAAAATGATACAAATACTCTGAGGAAAAAATAAATCATCGAGGCCTAATTAACTTCTTATTCTCAGGCATATGCATGCGTGAGCATGTGCCAAGTCTATTCAGGCAAAACAATCAGAGTGAGATACCACAATGTCATACCCTTCTATGAATAAAACAATGCAAGCAAACATTCATACGACATGCTATCTTTTATTAATAAGTTGGAACTAAACATGTGAGAGCATCAAATACTAAGCATCAATTAAATAACATACACCTTACATGAACAAACTAAGCATGTCCACATGGATAAGTATATGTACAAAAATAAAACAAATAGAGTTCATACCAGCCTCTCACCACAACTTGGATTGTCGTAAATCGTCATTATTGTTCTTCACTCGTTTGGATTGAATAATACAGAATGATAACCAAGCTCCAAAGGAGACACGGAATTTCGATGAACTCTGCAACAAAATTTATCAAACCTAAGAGAACAGCAAATATTTCGGGTTTTCGAATTAAAAACAAGAACAGTAGAAAACAAGCAAACAAATCAAAATATTTTTTGATTTTTAAATATTAAACCGAAATGAGAAAAAGATATAAAACCAACAAAAGAAACCAAAGAAGAAAATAAAGAGAGTCAACAAAAATATTTTTCATCTTTTTGTGTTTTGGAAAGCAAGAACAAAACAATAAAAAATAAAAAGAAGCGAAAACGAACGACAGAAACGAAAACATGGATACACAAAAAACCGACAGAAACATGATATATAGATGAGTGTGATGTAGGTATACCTCCCCCCAAACTTAGGCTTTTGCACTCTTCTTGATCACATTATATCACCCTCTTCTCTTGACCCTTGAAAACTTCGTTCACACCATACTCGATGTAATTCACATTAGAGGGTTAGTGCACAATTAAAAATTCACATGTTCTGCAATTACACAAGCATTATTGAAACTTTAGACATTAGCTACATACACTGATATTTCGTGGAGCAAATAAATCCACTCGACATAGTAAAAAAGAGAATGCAAGCAAAAAGGCAGAATCTGTCAAAATCAGAACATTTTGTAAATACGATTTTTTTCGGGGAACTGATGACCCACAAGTATAGGGGGTGTATCATAGTACTTCCGATAAACAAGAGTGTCGAACCCAACGAGGAGCAGAAGGTGTTGACAAGCAGTTTCGATGAAGGAATAACTGTAAATACGGGAAAATAGATTTGTATGGGTTTTTGATATTGCAGATAAATAAAGTGAGAGTAAATAAAATGCAGTAATAATAATTACAGCAAGTGGCCCTATCCTTTCTTCAGCAAAGGACAAGTTGGTGAGTTTACTTATGGTTAACAAACGTTCTCGAGGACACACGGGAGGTTTCTGTCAAGTGCTTTTGTTCCATGCAGCTGAATAATGTTCGGTGTTTTGATAAGTGTTGTGTGGGTGAACCTATGCTAATGTACCATCCCATCCAAGACTAATACAAACTTGTGATTATAACCCTTGAAAGCATCCGCAACTACAAGAAAGTAATTAAGAAATCAATCTAACCACAGCTTTAAACTCCGGGATCCTACGCTCCCTCGTGTAAACGTTTCCTAACGGGGGTCTAGGTTTCTGTCACCACGGCAACCCCACAATTAGTAGCCAAATACATGATGCATTATCCTAGGCCCATAAATGGTGAAGTGCCATGTAGTCGACGTTCACATGACACCACTAGAAGAATAATACCACAACTTAAATATCAAACATTAAATATTATTCAACATTACTTCACTACTAACAACTTGACTTCTCCCATGTCCTCAAGAACAACACGAACTACTCACAACACATCACATAGATCATGATTAGAGGTGATATAATGGATGATAACAATCTGTTCATAAAGTGCAAACACCGATAAATCTCACAAGCATCAACAACTAACAAGTAATCCACACTGAGAGAGAGATCTAATGCAAAACAACGATAGAGGCCCCTAATTGTTAAAGCGGGATGAAGGTGGATGATGAGGGTGATGGTGCTAGTGGTGGTGATGATGATGATGACGATCTTGATGATGCCCGGAGTGATTACGATGCCGATGGCGGTGATTTCCCCTCTCCGGAGAGGAATTTCCCCGGCAGGTTTCTCCCTTCCAGAGAGCTTTTCTCTCAGTGGTGTTTTCCGCCCCGAGGCGTCGGAGGAATAATTCTTCGTAGATGGAATGAGTCTTAGGGTTCCCTGGGGGTCAGGCACACCAAAGATGACCCCGGAGGTGGGCCAAGGTGGCCACACCCCTAGGTGGCGCGGCCAGGGGGAGGGCGCGCCAGCCCTAGGTGTGGGCCCCTGGTGGCCCCCCTCTGGCTCCCCTTCTGGATGTGTTGTTCCTATGGACTGTTAGGAACCCCCTGGATGTCCACCTGCTTCTTCTGAGCTTCTCAAATATTGTATCTCGACGATGCCTTTTCCATCAGATTTCTAGCCCCCGTGTTTATTCTCCAAAAAATATAAAACATGCAAAATAAGATAAAAATAACATAAGAGATGCATCATAACATGAAATATATCGATGAATAACAGAAAATTATGATATAAAATAGTGATGCAAAATGGACGTATCAGGAACTTAAGTTTCTCAAATAAAAAAACGTAAAGAACAAAAAAGTTTTGGAATTAGCACAAACATTTTCAGGTCATTTTGATCTTTCTGTAAATTATGCAATTTTTTACATTGGACAACAGAAATCTATTTCATGCGCATAAATCCAAAACCAACTCCAACTTTCGCTAGAAACTTTACTTTGCATAACTAATACATGAAAATAAAGATACAAAGGAGTTAATACAGAAGTATACAACCCCTTGACTCAAAGAAAACAGAGAAAAACGAAGCAAAAATAAAACCATGGGTTATCTCCCAAGAAGTGCTTTTCTTTACCGCCTTTTAGCTAGGCCCAGGTTTTAAGACACTCCAAAGGGCAAATAACCAAACAAAACAAAGGTGGAAGTGGTGAAAACAAAAATATGGAAGGTGAAAACATGCATAACCACAGTAACGAGGGTGAAATCATGAGGAAAACATGACTATGGATGGTGGAAAGCATGATTATACTAAGGTAGCAAGGTGATAACATGGTGAAAACATAATGGGGAAGTTGAAAACATTGTCCTCGTCATTCAAAATCATTTTGTTAACAAGGGTGATCAAGTCTTCTTACGAGAACAATTTTTATATGAAGCAAAACTTTGCATATCACTAAATAATTATTACCTCAACCTTGATAGACATAGTCCCAATCATAAAAAATTCATATTATTTTGGTGGCATTAGAATGGGACAGTAAAATTATCCAATCTTGATGGTCTCAATATTTTTAATTGAATTTAGACCATATCTTCTACCAATCTTCTTGAGAAAATAAACATTATGCTCTTTATCATTAACATTAAAAGTTACTTCTCCCAGATAGCAATCAATAACAGCCTCTGCAGTGTTAATAAAAGGTCTCCCAAGAATAATAGACATATTATCATCTTCAGGCATTTCCAACACAACAAACACAGTTAATATCACACAATTAGTAGTCACTTGGATAGGAACATTATCACATATACCAA
Organism: Alopecurus myosuroides; assembly: GCA_028641055.1. Taxonomy (NCBI): domain Eukaryota; kingdom Viridiplantae; phylum Streptophyta; class Magnoliopsida; order Poales; family Poaceae; genus Alopecurus; species Alopecurus myosuroides. The sequence goes on along the minus strand of CM054060.1, from coordinate 314,727,594 downwards.
CAGGGATAGCAGTAGATTTATCAACCATTTGCAAATATATATCAGTGTGTATCAATTTTTCAAGGGAGAGCCTCTTATAGAGATAAAAAGGCATAACACTAACTCCAGCTCCCAAGTCACATAAAGAAGTTCTAACAGAATTATTTTTGATAGAACAAGGGATAGTAGGAATACAAGGATCTCCAAGCTTCTTTGGAACCTTGCCATTAAAAGACTAATTAGCAAGTATAGTGGAAATCTCCTCATTAGGAATCTTCCTTTTGTTAGAGACAATATATTTCATATATTTAGAATAAGGAGGAGAGTTTAATAGCATCAGTCAAAGGAATTTGCAAAAACAAAGGTTTCATCCACTCACATAATTTGTTATAATGTTCTTCTTCCTTTGATTTGTGTTTCTTATTAGGAAAAGGCATTGCTTTTTGTACCCAAGGTTCTCTTTCATTACCATGTTTATTAGCAATAAAAATCCTCCATAGTATACTTTGTAGTTTTAGTTTGGTTTTCAGGTTCAGCTACAGTTTCTTCTTTATCCAAAGCATCACTTTTATCATTACCACTTATAGTTTTAGCATCAGAAATAGATATACTATTAGGATGTTTAGCAGGTTCAGGAGATTCTAGAATAGTTTTATGCCTCTTCTTATTTTTCTTAGAAGGAGAACTATTGTTTTTAGGTTGCTGAGAATCTTGTTCAATTGTTTTAAGATGTCCTTCAGGATACAAGGGGTCCTGAGTAGAAACACCACTTCTAGTAATTATTTCACAAACATGTTTTTCTCTAGAAGCATTAGCTAGCATACTTTTTGCACTTTAGTGAGTTGATCAATTTGAGTTTGAACCATATGAAAATGTTTAACAAGCATTTTAACATCATTAGAGGTTCTCTCAATAATACCATGCAAATTATCAATAGCTCTATAGTTTTCCATAAGATGATTCTGCACTCTCGTATTAAAGTTGTCTTGCTTACCAACATAATTATCAAATTCATCTAAGCATTGATCATGTGGTTTAGAGTAAGGAATATCTCTATTATCAAAGTATTGGAGAGAGTGTACCTAAATTGTTGATGGATGAGGAATAGGCTTACATAACTCTTCTATAGGAGGTAAATTCTTCACATCTTCAGATTTAATACCCCTGTCTTTAAGATATTTCTTGGGTTCCTTCATCACTTCATCATTTAATTCAATCATCCCTCTCTTCTTGGTTGTTGGAATTGGTGTTGGCTCTGGTGTAGGTGTAGGCTCACGTATAATCCAATCATCATTATTTTTGGCTATTTTAGCTGTTAATTCCTCAACTTCTTCTGGAGTTCTCTTACTGAAAACACAACCAGCACAACTATCCAGGTATGTCCTAGATTCAACAGTTAGTCCATTATAAAATATACCTAGGATCTCATTTTTAGGTAATGGATAGCCAGGGCTATCTCTTATTAATGAACAAAACCTTGACCAAGATTCAGGCAATTTCTCTCCTTCAATTTGCTCAAAGTTAAAGGTATCTTGCACAATAGCATATTGAGCACTAGCAGGAAAATATTTTTGAAAGAAAGCATTAACCAAATCCATAGAACTAGTAATAGATCCAGGTGACAGATTGTTAAACCAAATTTTAGCTTCATCTTTCATTGAGAAAGGGAAGATCTTGGTAACAAAATAAGTACGCAACTTGGTATCATCAGAAAATAAACTACTCAAAGATGAAAGCTCATTCATGTGTTCCATAGCACTTTTACTTTCAATTCCTCAAAAAGGTTCCTTCTCAACAATAGACAGTAAGATAAATCTAGAGAGAAATCATAATCCTTGTCTCTGATGTGTATGGGTGATGTGGCAAATTTAGCATCAAGAGAAGATTTATATTTCACATCATGTATTGCAAGAAGACTCTTAAGAGCACTTGCACCAGTAGTAGCTTGAGATTCCTTAATAAATTCATCATTGAGTTCAATATAGGTTTCATCAAGATCATCAATAGACTTAGGTAAATTAAAATGTGTACTACTCCCTCCGATCCATATTAATAGGTGTTGAAATGGATGTATTTAGACATGTTTTATTGCTAGATACATCCATTTCAGCACCTATTAATATGGATCGGAGGGAGTAATATTTTCAACAAGAATTTCAGCACTTCCAATTTGTTTGGATTTAGCAATTGTAGCATCTAGGAAAGGACCTAGTGAACTGGTATCATCAAGAATGGTAGAAGCATCATCAAAAGTAAGTATCAGAGGAATTTTTAGACTTAGCAGAAGTAACAGTGTGTGTAGCATGTGGTGGTGTAAGAAGCTTACTCATAACAGATGGTGAATCGAGAGCAACAGAGGTGTTCAGAGTTGTACCTCTCCTTGTAGTGGATGGTAATACAAGAACTTATTTTTCCCTGATGTTTTCGTATTATTACTTGAGTGGAATTTTATTCCAAGACTTGGATCATTCTTGTTTGCATCTTAAAACAAACTTTTAACTTTTTTGGATCCAAGAGAACAAGTTTTCAAAATGATTTATAAAAGTTTCCTTTTAAGTTTTCTATAGAAAACAATCTCTAAAAATAAAGCCAAGTACCTGTTTTCTACACTTGTTTTCACTAAGCTATAAATGTTATCTTATGATTTCTTGGCATTTAATTGATCCTTGATATATATACTATAAAACTATAAGCTTACTTTTATTTTTGAACAAATAAAAACTATCTTTTGCTTGTTGTTTTTGTGGTATAAAATTAAGGCAGAAAAAGACATTTTTGAGAAACAGATAAAAACAGAAAGTATACCATTTTCCACATTGTTTTCATGGCCTTAAAGTATTTCAAAATTGTTTTCAAAAGTTTTTTTATGAAAGTATATAACATGGTTAGAAAATCCACACTTTGAAAACAAATTTTGAGAATCATTTGAACCTTGAAAACAAACTCAACTTTTTCAACTTTTATCTGTTTTCAACACTTAGAAAAAATTCTAAGTCATAAGACTGAATTTTCTGAATTTTTTTAGTGAACAGTTGGGGATACACTTTTGCACTTTAGTTTTCTTGTTGTTTCCCTGATCTTTTGGAAGAGAGACCTTGCCCTATGTGTTGACCATAGTTTGAAATCGAGCCAAGATATTTTGGTAGCCTTCTAGAAGCCTTGTGGACTAAGATAAAGGAGAGAGAAGAAGGTGACTAGGACAGGTATGGGCACACACATGTCTTTGACCTTTTTGACCTTGCCACTTGCCCACTTGCATCCAAGGGCCACCCCTGGCTTGCTTCACTCGTGGACTGGGCCTAAGACACCTGTGCTCACCTTTGGAAGTGACCAAAAAGCCTAGAGCACCTCAATGCCAAAGGATGGCATCAACCCGAGGTGACCATCTTGCCCTCAACCTCACTCCCTCAGCTATATAGGTCCAGAGACCACATCCTTGCGCCCTGCACCTCCTTTCACTCCCTAGAGCATCCCCAAACCAAAAAGAAGCCAAGCCCTAGCCTTGGGAGCGCGCACGGGCCATGCCCACGCCGCAGGTGACCACCACGGGCACGACAAGGTGCAACCCTGCCCGAGCTCCCTCTTCCCCTCCCTCTGCCCTGGATAGTTTCCCCTAACCCCCCTGAGTCTCCCTGACAACACCCCATGGTTGTATACCCTATAGATCGACGCCGCCGTTCACCTCTCCGCCGCGGGCACCACTCGGAGCGCCGCCGCCAAGAGACGCGCCCCTCGCCGCCATGACCGCCCCGTGACGCCCCTCCACCCGTGGACCTCCCACGATCCCTCGAAGCACCTTCCCGAGCCCCACGGTGAGCTCCCCGAGCTGTTTCCCGCCACCGTCCATCGGGACCGAGAGAGAGAGAGGCGAGAGGTAGGAGAACAACCAGCACCGTTGGATTTGAGATCCACGGATGCGTTCGAACGCCCCCGTTCCCACGCCTGCCCCGCGCGCGTGAGCGCAGTGGGCTGCGCAGCCGCTAGCTGGGCCGCGCTCGCTAAGATCCATCCCACACTCATGTTTCTTTTCATTCCTTTATAATTTAAACATAACTTGATGCTTTAACTTTGGACTTGTGTAAAATATAAAAACTGCAAAATAAAATATGAGAAAATTCTTGAACTAGAACATATGAAATCTACACCATACAAAATTTGCAGATCTATATTTGGACCCATATTTTGAACACACGAAATGTTTTGGCAAGGACTGTCTCTGAGAATGTTTTTACCATAACTTTTAAAATATGTAACCAAATGGAGAAAACTAAAATGTTCTATATAGGTATTGAAAAGATATATCCAATGCACCTAACCTCACATCAAGGTGAGTTATCAATTGGAAATGCCATCCAGATTACTAAAAGACCAGTAGGCTATTCTATGATTTTTATAATGAGTTTAAAAATGTTTTTTGGAGGAAAACAAATTGGATGAGTTTGGTATTGACTAGATCTATCTTATCCTAGCTTATATTGATTTTTGAGGCTCTAGATTTATTTTTGTGGACAGATCTAGAAAACTGCACTTTTCCGTTTCTGTTTTTAATGGTGTTTTGTTTGAAATAGAATGTGTCGATGTTTTATATTGCTTCCTAGCATGTATAAAGTTGTTAGAACTTGTTATTAGGTTGTTTTCTTGCAGAACATCTACCTTAGAAAGTGTGTGCATGTTTGGAAAACCCAAATAAAATTGGAACTTGCATTGGTTGATTTCTAGTTTTATTATTTGGATTTTTGTGTGAGCTAGATCTTTGTGTGCTTACTTTAGTAATTTGGTGCTATGGATTGCTTTGGTTCCAGTACCATTTTGGTACTGTTATTTTTGAAGTTAATGTCTCTGTTAGTTTTGCATATCATGTTATAGTAAAGCATGTGTAAGCCTTGTTATTTATATGCACTAGTATTATTTTCACTAGATTAAATGGCCTTATATTATTTATCTTGTATGCAAAGTCTATCATGAGTAACCAGAGGCTTAGTACCTCTTTTCCCTTGATATTAGTGGGCCCATAACCCACTGGTCCCATTGCATCTGGGTTGAGGATGAAAATCCCCAACCATACACATGTAGGAAAATAACATGTTTGATTATGTGGTTGATAGGATATTTTCCACCATGGAAAATAAATTGTTTGTTTCCACTTATGCAAGTGAGAAGTTTAATTCTTCTTTGTAAATACTATTATGTTCATAGGTGAACTATTTGTTAGCATAATATTCCTTAGGAGTATCATGTTAAGAAATGATTCCCTATTGTGTGCTAAATTTAATTGTTTACAAATAAAATAATTCCTTGAGATTGATAGATTGTTTAGGAATAACTCTAAATTGAGTGTTTGGATTTTTGAAAAGGTTTAGATAAATTTCCATTGAATGCATAGCTACTGGTTGTGTAGCATATACCATGCTCACTTGTTAGTAAATAATTAGGAAGGACATAAATTGATAGAGTTAATTTATGCTTGCCTAATAGTTGTTTCCTAGAAGTATTTTTGATTGTTTGTGCTTACTAGCATGTGTAAGTTTTGTGTACTATTATTAGGTACATTTATGATCATGGTTTTCTTGTTTAGAGTTAAGCATCATAGTAGCATTGTTTGCTTCTCTAGTGATGAACTAGGGTCACCACTAGAATTTGTGGTTTTGCTCTAGTATTGTCATTCTTAGTTTATAAGTGTATGAATTTATTATAGCATGTTTAGGAAGTAATTACTTCTGCTATGATTCCATGAACTCTTTAGTTGCATGTGCTATAGTTATAGAATATAATTATTTCTTATAGCATGCTTGTGTAAATTCTTCATACTAGTCTACTATTAGGGCAGTCTTGTTTTATGCTTGTTTGATAGGAGTTTTCTTGAGTGATGATTCTTGTTTTGGAGTATTAATATGAATTGATTCATTGGTTTTTAGCTACTGGTTGTTTTCTAATTTTTCATGATTGATGGATTCCAAAATCTCAAGTAACAATAATGTATTAAATAAATAGTCTATTCATCTGTGGTGTTGTTTGCTTGCTTATTGGATTTTGTTTGGATGAATTCACTTTAGCATGAGTTTATACTTGTGTTATTTGTTGTGCTTAGGAGTATCCAATGAAACTAAAACATCCAACTAAATCATGAGCGCATTAAGTAACAGTTGCTTGTGGTGGATCATACCCACTGCCATGGGTATTGTCCTGCTTGTTGTTTTATCATAGTAACCTAACCCTTTGCACCCACAAGCTATATTCTTAGCTTTTATATATCTTGTTATGAGAGTGGTACACCGCTCCATATATGATGTGTAAGATGTGGGATATGGTTTTCTAAACCATACTTAGTTGGCTCACGATAGTTTTGGACCGTGAGAGTTATGTGAGATAGTTTTTGCGACAACGTTTCGAGAGAACTCGTGAGTGAACGTTTGTTGCTGTATGTGTTGTTTATCTTAGTTGTTTGCCCTTTAGACCTGGGTGTGTATTTTATTTCCTTTACGACGCTAGAACGCGAAGAAGAAGAAGAAGCAGTTGTGGAGCTGTGCGTCAAGTTCAAGTTACTTCAAGGCCAGGGACATTAAGAGACTTAAGACAAGCCATCCTGATGCTTGCTGATATTACACTTATCATTATCTATCATGCATGTTTTACTTCTGAAAAGTTTTACAAAACTTCGATTTCCAAAAAAGTATTTTTGAAGTGAATATCACTTCTATTGTATATATACTATTACTATGCCATTAGTTAATACTTGGTGTTACCAAGCCCATAAGCCACCATATGGTATTTCTTACCATCACATATATCAGTACCTAAGTGGGCACCTTAAAATTGTGTCTTACAAAACAAAGGCTTTATGGAAAAACCGGAGAAAAGGCGGATCCTTATTCTCCGGAGGAATGTGGAAGTGGTCCTTTTTGGGAAAAACGTGTTTTAAAAAATGACACATAACCTAGTCTTCGCCGGACAACCTTTACCGTACTATCACCCTACCCCAACATGGGCACGGGGCTTAACTAGAAGTTTGTTCTTGTTAGTGTGTGTTCTATCTCAATTGCTATAAGAGACGGTGTACCCTCGAACCGAAATGTCATCAAAACTCCCAATGTTGAGACATAAAAAGTGTGGCATTAATTACGCCTCCGGTCGCAGCAGTTGGGTCCCTTGCCATGGCGCTGGTGGAAAGGGTGCCGGGGGAACCAGGCCCAACTGAAGAGATAGACATATTCTAGCTTGAACATGGTGGAAAGTTAGGATCGGTTATCTGATGTTTACATATTTTTGTTACAGTCCGTGGTTGTTCATGGAAGGTGTACTGGATCTTGTGGATGTGTATACCTCTGCAGAGTACATCTTTTTCGAAAAAGCCGCGTCCTCGGATATGGACAGTTGAATGGCCATGTAGCTAGCATTGTGTCAACTTTTTCAAAAATATGTTTCAAAAATGTGTTGAACTCGGTAAGTTCACAAAGGAAGGAAAACTTGTACCATGGAGGTACCGATGAAGGAAAGCCAGAAGTTGTTTTACAAACCAAAAAGTTTTGCAAATAAAACTTTTCTCCTCTGAGCAAGAATTATGGAAACTGATTCCAAGAAGTTTTGCAAAGAGAAAATATTCTTTCAATAAAGCTTTACAAAACCTCTTGTACATGTGATATCTACAAGAGAAAGAAAACTATATTATTTTTTCTGAAATATCTTCTTCACGAAGATACAGATTAACATGACTACAACTGTGGTGTCATCCTATATGAACACCATTGATAGTGAACCCTATTTATAGCCTACCTATTACACCATATAAGTATACTTGCATTTTGGTAAGCTACATGATGGATGTCTTGCTGAGTACATTCAAATGTACTCATTATGGTTTCGCCCCTGGTATCTACTTGCCAGACTTTGAGAAGGAGTCTTGGAAGAAGATCAACAAGGAGGGGTAGGGAGCTGATGGCTTTGCAAACTAGGATCGTCTCCGGGTCAGCAGCCTGTAGGTGAAGGCGTAACTTGGGCTCTATCGCGTTATGAGTGTGTTTAGTCTTCCGCTGTGTGTGTTGTGTGTTGCCCTGCGTGGAAGCCGTTTAGGCGTGGTCAAGTGACCATGCCTCTTTTGTAAGTGTTTATGCAACCGTGTAATGGATATTGTATCTGTGTACCAACTTGATATGTTGTTCACGACTGAATTCCTGGGATCGTGAATGTATGCATATCGGGGGGTGTCCTTGAACAGTGGTTCGAAGGGTGGGCCCTACAGAGTTGGTATCAGAGCTATCCTGACCTTAGGAGACCTTAGTTAGCATGGACGTTAGCCAGTACTCTATAAAATAAGCAATAACCCCAGGTCACTGAGATGACTATTTTCCAAAAAGAATTCTATACCCCATCTTCTCCGTGTTTCAAAAACTCTATTTGCACTAAAGTTAAAAAGAAGCATCCTAATATTTTGCACACGGTTACCTAACTCAATCTACTTTAAAATTTTGTGTAGATGGCAGTTGTCTTCACCCATTCCTTCTGGCTAGGATCACAAGCACCCTCCTACCGCCGCTTTGAGGAGGATTTGATCAAGATGACTCGCCTAATCGGTCGTCCCCTACCTGAGTTGAAGGGATCCCAGTTTCACAAGGATGGACGAGAAATGTCCTGGTTGGTTGTCTGCACCATCCGTGCACCATTGCTAGCACCGTCAACCCCAGCGATCACTTGGGAAGTGGTGGAGAACAGTTGGGAAGCAGGTATCCTTAGAGTGATGCAGCTGACCATCGCCAAGCTCGCGAACTTCTTCCATCGCAAGTTTGCAGGAACCCCCTACAGCTACTTTGGAAGACACGACAAGGATGACAAGACAATAGAAGTCACTGGAGACTTTGTGTTTGCACGTCACTTCCAGCACCTGGAAGGACAGTTGTACAACACCCAGCTCTCCCTGGACAGAGTTAGAGCAGATCATGACCTCCGCGGCAGAGAGATAGACCAGCTAGAAGCCAGTCTTGGTGCATCTTCGGCTACCGAGCGACGTCTCAAGGTACTGAAGAAGACCATGAAGTACACTGACTCCCAGCACCGCACTTGAGTGATAGCGCTTCAGCTTCAGCTTGCAGCCAGCAAGGCCAGAGTTGAAGAGCTGGAGGAACAGCTACGCGTTTCCACGAGCACTTAGGATTGCCGCAGGATGTTAGGAGTTATGTCTTTTCACCCAGATGCTTGTTGTGTTTATGTCCGTGTCATGTGAGCTCCTCTGTCACAGCGTTGTGTGTGCCAGTTGTGTTGTAAGCCTTATGCTTTAACCTTGTGAACCCCTAAGTTCAGTTGCGATGTTAAATACCCAGTTTCACGTGCGTGTTAATCCTGGTTTGAGTTGGTTTTTGCTCTTTGACATTCGTTTGTTTTTGAGTGCCGATGGTTAGGATCTGTGTGTGATGACTTTTCCTTGTTCTGTCTTGGTGGAGTAGTTTTCCTTTCTCCTCTTATCAGTGTGAAAAAACTTTTTACACCAATGTTTCATCATCTTAACAAAACTAGTACTACCACATCGTTTTGTTGCCCAAAGCACCCTAGGAGGTTTTGATCTATCTCCCATTAACCTTCCCAAAAAGGACAAAACCCTCTAAAAAATACTACTGGAAGTAAAACCCTTCCATGCCTGCCCTGGTGTGACCACACTCTGCACTTGGATTTGCCACAAAACCCCACAAAACAGAAGGATGATCTTGAAGAACTACAAATCTTTCAGGAACTTCAAAGGGATACATTACTCCGGAAAGAACATTACACCCACAGATAAAAGTTTCAGAAAACTAAGATACAAGTCCGTTTTCCAACACAGACCACTACACCTACTTTGGTGTAGACCCTAACCTTGCCAAGCTCTCACTAGTGGGAGCCTAGTTTGAAGGTGAGCTACTCTCACCTGATGCAGAACCCCGAGCCAGTCGACAACAAAGTCCCTCCAGTCCTCCAGGCCTAGTGCCGCCAGCGTGAGTCTCCCCTGGCGCAACCACCGGCGCCACCGCTCGTCCTTCTTCCACCACAGTCTTGTTCCTGGTACCATACCACCAGTCATGGATGCACCAGAATGCGCAGATCATGGACACCAGGATCACTGTGAATGATCCCACCAGGCAACAGCTGAAGAGTAGCACGATGAGGAAGTGCTCCAAGAAATTTGCTCGCTCCAGCAGAGTGACGTACTCCTTGAAGAAGTCATCGATTAACTGGGAAATGAAGCTCATCGTGTGGTGCGATTTAGGGAACCTCGGCTACCTTTTTTATAGCAGCGAGAGCAGAGCCCTCTCCTTCATCAAGCACTACGCGGGAAGAGCCGAAGAATCCATCTGCAGTGCTCACAAATGGCGCGAAACCATCGACGCACCTCTTCCCCAACTGGCCAAAGCATCAACCTGTCACACTCGCATCAGTCCCACAGCAAGGTGTCAGCCCACCATGGACTCACAATGGGCGGGACACCTTGATGTTGAAGATGTGCGCACCACATGAGAAGGAAAGGCTATAAGGAGAAGAAGAAGAAGAGAGAAGGACATCGACTGCCAAGTGGGCCCAGTCCCACACGTCAGCAAAACACTCGAGAAAAATCTGGGTGCACCTAGCTTCTGCACTTTCTTTCAAATCATGGAAATACTACTAGTTCTTTATAGCCTCTACCCCTGCAAAACTAGGTTTCTGTGACCACTTATGGGTGGCCAGAATTTTCCTATAAATCTTAGAAAAGTGAAATTTCTTATTTTGGGGTACCAGAGAAAAACAACTTTTATGGAAGAAGTTGGCCTGCTAACCCTAGTTTGATAGCATGGTTTTTGGAGGAACCAAAAGTTTGAGGTTTAGAACATGGCACCCAAACCTTGGAAAAGGAAACAAATTTACCAGTGAATTCTGGTAAGATAAATCAAAGGGGGGAAGCCCCTGTAAATAATGTTACAAATCACCAACACATGTTTTGTAAACAAATCATCTAACATTGTTGTTTTGACCATACCCTCTTCTCGCTTGCCTGTGAATCTCGGGACGAGATTCTTTTAAGGGGGGGAGGTCTGTCACACCCCAGTTTTTGGAATCTTGTACTGTGTTCAAGAAGACAAAAATTAGGGCCAACAATTTTTTTTATAACAACATGATTGTTTGAACTAACATATGTTTATGGTCTAAAACATATTTGCAACACAAGTTTTGTTTCTTGATAAAACCAATACCATATGTTTCTGAAAACATTCCTACTTATTTTTCCCTGATGTTTTCCTATTATTACTTGAGTGGAATTTTATTCCAAGACTTGGATCATTCTTGTTTGCATATTAAAACAAACTTTTAACTTTGTTGGATCCAAGAGAACAAGTTTTCAAAATGATTTATAAAAGTTTCCTTTTAAGTTTTCTATAGAAAACAATCTCTGGAAATAAAGCCAAGTGCGTGTTTTCTACACTTATTTTCACTAAGCTATAAATGTTATCTTATGATTTCTTGGCATTTAATTAATCCTTAATATATATACTACAAAACTATAAGCTTACTTTTATTTTTGAACAAATAAAAACTATCTTTTTGCTTGTTGTTTTTGTGGTATAAAATTAAGGCAGAAAAAGACATTTTGTAGAAACAGATAAGAACAGAAAGTATACCTTTTTCCACATTGTTTTCGTGGCCTTAAATTATTTCAAAATTGTTTTCAAAAGTTGTTTATGAAAGTATATAACATGGTTAACAAATCCATACTTTGAAAATAAATTTTAAGAAACATTTGAACCTTGAAAACAAACTCAACTTTTTCAACTTTTATGTGTTTTCAACACTTAGAAAAAATTCTAAGTCATAAGACTGAATTTTCTGAATTTTTTTAGTGAACAGTTGGGGATACACTTTTGCACTTTAGTTTTCTTGTTGTTTCCCTGATCTTTTGGAAGAGAGACCTTGCCCTATGTGTTGACCATAGTTTGAACTCGAGCCAAGATATTTTGGTAGCCTTCTAGAAGCCTTGTGGACTAAGATAAAGGAGAGAGAAGAAGATGACTAGGACAGGTATGGGCACACGCATGTCTTTGACCTTTTTGACCTTGCTACTTGCCCACTTGCATCAAAGGGCCACCCCTGGCTTGCTTCACTTGTGGACTGGGCCTAGGACACCTGTTCTCACCTTTGGAAGTGACCAAAAAGCCCAGAGCACCTCAATTCCAAAGGATGGCATCAACCCGAGGTGACCATCTTGCCCTCAACCTCACTCCCTCAGTTATATAGGTCCAGAGACCACATCCTTGCGCCCTGCACCTCCTCTCACTCCCTAGAGCCTCCCCAAACCAAAAAGAAGCCAAGCCCTAGCCTTGGGAGCACGCACGGGCCGTTCCCATGCCGCCGGTGACCACCACGGGCACGACAAGGTGCAGCCCTGCCTGAGCTCCCTCTTCCCCTCCCTCTGCCCTGGATAGTTTATCCTAACCCCCCTGAGCCTCCCTGACAACACCCCATGGTTGTATACCCTGTAGATCGACGCCGTCGTCCACCTCACCAGCGCAGGCACCACTCGGAGCGCCGCCGCCAGGAGCCGCGCCCCTCGCCGCCGTGACCGCCCCATGACGCCCCTCCACCCGTGGACCTTCCCCGAGCCCTCGAAGCACCTTCCCGAGCCCCACGGTGAGCTCCCCCAGCTGTTTCCCGCCGCCGTCCGTCGGGACCGAGAGAGAGAGAGAGGCGAGAGGTAGGAGAAGAACCAGCACCGTTGGATCTAAGATCCACGGATGCGTTTGAACGCCCCCGTTCCCGCGCCTGTTCGCGCGCGCGAGCGCAGTGGGCTGCGTAGCCGCTAGCTGGGCCGCGCTCGCTCAGATCCAGCCCACACTCATGTTTCTTTTTATTCCTTTAAAATTTAAACAGAACTTGATGCTTTTACTTTGGACTTGTGTAAAATATAAAAACTTCAAAATAATTCCTGAACCAGAACAAATGAAATCCACACCATACAAAATTCGCAGATCTATATTTGGACCCATATTTTGAACACAAGAAATGTTTTGGCAAGGACTATCTCTGAGAATGTTTTGACCATAACTTTTAAAATATGTAACCAAATGGAGAAAACTAAAATGTTCTGGATAGGTATTGAAAATATATATCCAATGCACCTAACCTCACATCAAGGTGAGTTATCAATTGGAAATGCCATCCAGATTACTAAAATACCAGTAGGCTCTTCTATGATTTTTATAATGAGTTTAAAAATTATTTTTGGAGGAAAACAAATTGGATGAGTTTGGTATTGACTAGATCTATCTTATCCTAGCTTATATTGATTTTTGAGGCTCTAGATTTATTTTTGTGGACAGATCTAGAAAACTGCACTTTTCTGTTTCTATTTTTAATGGTGTTTTGTTTGAAATAGAATGTGTGGATGTTTTATATTGCTTCCTAGAATGTATAAAGTTGTTAGAATTTGTTATTAGGTTGTTTTCTTGCAGAACATCTACCTTAGAAAGTGTGTGCATGTTTGGAAAACCCAAATAAAATTGGAACTTGCATTGGTTGATTTCTAGTTTTATTATTTGGATTTTTGTGTGAGCTAGATCTTTGTGTGCTTACTTTAGTAATTTGGTGCTATGGATTGCTTTGGTTCCAGTACCATTTTGGTACTGTTATTTTTTAAGTTAATGTCTCTGTTAGTTTTGCATATCATGTTATAGTAAAGCATGTGTAAGCCTTGTTATTTATATGCACTAGTATTGTTTTCACTAGATTAAATGGCCTTAGATTATTTATCTTGTATGCAAAGTATTTCATGAGTAACCAGAGGCTTAGTACCTCTTTTTCCTTGATATTAGTGGGCCCATAACCCACTGGTCCCATTGCATCTTGGTTGAGGATGAAAATCCCCAACCATACACATGTAGGAAAATAACATGTTTGATTATGTGGTTGATAGGATATTTTCCACCATGGAAAATAAATTGTTTGTTTCCACTTATGCAAGTGAGAAGTTTAATTCTTCTTTGTAATGACTAGTATGTTCAGAGGTGAACTATTTGTTAGCATAATATTCCTTAGGAGTATCATGTTAAGAAATGATTCCCTATTGTGTGCTAAATTTAATTGTTTACAAATAAAATAATTCCTTGAGATTGATAGATTGTTTAGGAATAACTTTAAATTGAGTGTTTGGATTTTTGAAAAGGTTTAGATAACTTTCCATTGAATGCATAGATACTGGTTGTGTAGCATATACCATGCTCACTTGTTAGTAAATAATTAGGAAGGACATAAATTGATAGAGTTAATTTATGCTTGCCTAATAGTTGTTTCCTAGAAGTATTTTTGATTGTTTGTGCTTACTACCATGTGTAAGTTTTGTGTACTGTTATTAGGTACATTTATGATCATGATTTTCTTATTTAGAGTTAAGCATCATAGTAGCATTGTTTGCTTCTCTAGTGATGAACTTGGGTCATTACTAGAATTTGTGGTTTTGCTCTAGTATTGTCATTCTTAGTTTATAAGTGTATGAATTTATTATAGCATGTTTAGGAAGTAATTACTTCTGCTATGATTCCATGAACTCTTTAGTTGCATGTGCTATAGTTATAGAATATAATTATTTCTTATAGCATGCTTGTGTAGATTTTTCATACTAGTCTACTATTAGTGCAGTCTTATTTTTATGCTTGTTTGATAGGAGTTTTCTTGAGTGATGATTCTTGTTTTGGAGTATTAAAATGACTTGATTCATTGGTTTTTAGCTACTGGTTGTTTTCTAATTTTTCATGATTGATGGATTCCAAAACCTCAAGTAACAATAATGTATTAAATAAATAGTCTATTCATCTGTGGTGTTGTTTGCTTGCTTATTGGATTTTGTTTGGATGAATTCACTTTAGCATGAGTTTATACTTGTGTTATTTATTGTTCTTAGGAGTATCCAATGAAACTAAAACATCCAACTAAATCATGAACGCATTAAGTAACAGTTGCTTGTGGTGGATCATACCCACTGCCATGGGTATTGTCCTGCTTGTTGTTTTTATCATAGTAACCTAACCCTTTGCACCCACAAGCTATATTCTTAGCTTTTATATATCTTGTTATGAGAGTGGTACACCGCTCCATATATGATGTGTAAGATGTGGGATATGGTTTTCTAAACCATACTTAGTTGGCTCACGATAGTTTTGGACCGTGAGAGTTATGTGAGATAGTTTTCGCGACAACGTTTCGAGAGAACTCGTGAGTGAACGTTTGTTGTTGTATGTGTTGTTTATCTTAGTTGTTTTCCCTTTAGACCTGGGTGTGTATTTTATTTCCTTTACGACGCTAGAACGCGAAGAAGAAGAAGAAGAAGCAGTTGTGGAGCTGTGCGTCAAGTTCAAGTTACTTCAAGGCCAGAGACATTAAGAGAATTAAGGCAACCCATCCTGATGCTTGCTGATATTACACTTATCATTATCTATCATGCATGTTTTACTTCTGAAAAGTTTTACAAAACTTCGATTTCCAAAAAAGTATTTTTGAAGTGAATATCACTTCTATTGTATATATACTATGTCATTAGTTAATACTTGGTGTTACCAAGCCCATAAGGCACCATATGGTATTTCTTACCATCACATATATTAGTCCCTAAGTGGACACCTTAAAATTGTGTTTTACAAAACAAAGGCTTTATGGAAAACCCGGAGAAAAGACGGATCCTTATTCTTCGGAGGAATGTGGAAGTGGTCATTTTTGGGAAAAACATGTTTTAAAAAATGACACATAACCTAGTCTTCGTCGGACAACCTTTACCGTACTGCCACCCTACCCCAACATGGGCACGGGGCTTAACTGGAAGTTTGTTCTTGTTAGTGTGTGTTCAATCTCAATTGCTATAAGGGACGTCGTACCCTCGAACCGAAATGTCATCAAAACTCCCAATGTTGAGACATAAAAAGTGTGGGATTAATTCCGCCTCCGGTCGCAGCAGTTGGGTCCCTTGTCATGGCGTTGGTGGACAGGGTGCCGGGGGAACCAGGCCCAACTGAAGAGATAGACATATTCTAGCTTCAACATAGTGGAAAGTTAGGATCAGTTATCTGATGTTTACATAATATTGTTACAGTCAGTGGTTGTTCACGGCAGGTGTACTCGATGTGGTGGATGTGTACACCTCTGCAGAGTACAACTTTTTCGAAGAAGCCGCGTCCTCGGATATGGACAGTTGAATGGCCATGTAGCTAGCATTGTGTCAATGTTTTCGAAAATATGTTTCAAAAAGGTGTTGAACTCGGTAAGTTCACAAAGGAAGGAAAACTTGTACCATGGAGGTACCGATGATGGAAAGCCAGAAGTTGTTTTACAAACCAAAAAGTTTTGCAATTCAAACTTTTCTCCTCTTAGCAAGAATTCTGGAAACTGATTCCAAGAAGTTTTGCAAAGAGAAAATATTCTTTCAATAAAGCTTTACTAAACCTCTTGTACATGTGATATCTACAAGAGAAAGAAAACTATATTATTTTCTTCTGAAGTATCTTCTTCACGAAGATACAGATTAACATGACTACAACTGTGGTGTCATCCTATATGAACACCATTGATAGTTAACCCTATTTATAGCCTACCTATTACACCATATAAGCATACTTGAATTTTGGTAAGCTACATGATGGATGTCTTGCTGAGTACATTCAAATGTACTCATTATGGTTTCGCCCCTGGTATCTACTTGCCAGACTATGAGAAGGAGTCTCGGAAGAAGATCAACAAGGAGGAGTACGGAGCTGATGGCTTTGCGAACTAGGATCGTCTCCGGGTCAGCACCCTGTAGGTGAAGGCGTGACTTGGGCTCTACCGCGTTATGAGTGTGTTTTCTTCTGCTGTGTGTGTTGTGTGTTGCCCTGCGTGGCAGCCGTTTAGGCGTGGTCAAGTGAACATGCCTATTTTGTAAGTGTTTATGCAACCGTGTAATGGATATTGTATCTGTGTACCAACTTGATATGTTGTTCACGACTGAATTCCTGGGATTGTGAATGTATGCATATCGGGGGTGTCCTTGAAAAGTGGTTCGAAGGGCGGGCCCTACAGCGGTGCTCTGCTGTGTTTCTGTGGAATATGATGAACCCCATGTCGTTTTAGGGTTGAGGGTGATAAGTAGTCGAAAGGGGAGCCCGAGGGGGTGCCTGGGGGCCCCACACCACAAGGTGGCACGGCCAAGAGGGGCGCTCAGGGGTGGTGTGGCCCCCTCCTGACCCCTCTCCGGGACTCCTTTTGGTTCTAGGGTCTTCGGGTGTTTTAAGGTATTCGAGGTCTTTTCTAGGAAATTTCCCGAAAGTTGATTTTTCTGCACAAAAATGAGACACCAAGGTAATTCTGCTGAAAACGGCGTCAGTCCATGTTAGTTGTATCCAAAAATCACAAGTTTAGAGGCAAACAATAGGAAAAGTGTTCGGGAAAGGGGATACGTTTTGGATGTATCACTACCCAAAAAGATGCACCAAGCCCTCAATCTAATAATCAAGGCCAAGCTAATGATCAAGATCACTTTATCAATCAAGTCCAAGCTAATGATCAAGGCCAAACTAACAATGAAGGACAAGAACAGGACTCTCATGTTGGTGAAAGAACTCAACCAATAAGTGATCCATCTCCCATCGATGAACAAGACCAAGATCTAGATGGACATGAGTCTGATGATGAAGGTGATTTTCAAGCCATATCCAAGGAGACTTTGGAGGATATGATCGCGCATAGAGCAAAGAGAAGGCTAGAAAATCTTAAGCGTGCCGGTCACACGGAGGACATGATCCTGGACAAGTTCGAGGAAGGGTAGTCACAAGGAGGCAATTGGCGGATTTTAGCAAGTCACATGCTTTCGTCTCTCACATTGAGCCCAAGAAAGTCTACGAAGCTCTTGAAGATAAAGATTGGCTTGAAACTATGCATGATGAACTCAACAACTTCGAGTGCAACAAAGTATGGAAGTTAGTACCAAGGCCCAATGATTGCAAGAACATCATTAGCACCAAATGGGTGTTCAATAACAAGCAAGATAAAGATGGCATCGTCATTCGCAACAAGGCGAGATTGGTGGCTCAAGGCTTCTCTCAAGTAGAAGGCGTCAATTTCGGTGAAACTTTCGCTCTCGTAGCTCGTATTGAATAAATTTGTATCTTGCTTTCATATGATTCACATCATAATTTCAAACTACAAAAAATGGATGTTAAAAGTGTTTTCCTAAATGGTCCTTTTAACGAGTTAGTATATGTCAAGAAACCTCCGGGTTTCGAGGATCCCACCCCGATTATATCTACAAACTTGATAAGGTGCTCCTATGGACTTAAACAAGCTCCACGTGCGTGGTAAGACACCTTAAAGAGTTCCTAGTGGATCGTGGGTTCAATGTTGGTTTAATCGATCTCACCCTTTTTACCAAGAAAGTTGGAGGTGACTTGTTCATATGCCAACTCTATGTGGATGATATCATTTTTGGGTCTACTAACACCAAGTTCAATGAAGAGTTTTGGAAGCTTATGACGGATATGTTTGAGATGTCTATGATGGGCGAGTTGGAGTACTTCCTTGGCTTTGAGATCAAGCAACGCCCCGAAGGCACTTTCATCAAGCAAGCCAAGTATACATAAGATGTGCCCAAACGATTCAACATGCATGACGCCAAGCCTATGAAGACCCTCATGTCCACAACCCTTGACTTGAAACCCGATCTGAATGGTAAAGAGGTAGATTAAAGGGTATACTGCTCCATGATTGGCTCATTGATCTACCTTTCTGCATCTAGACCCGATATCATGTATAGTGTAGGTAAATGTGCAAGGTTTCAAGACTCTTCGAGGCAAAGTCATTTTGAAGCAGCTAAACGAATCTTTCGCTATTTAGTTCATACCCCCCAAACTTTGGTATTTCGTATCCCAAGGGTTCAGGCTTTCAGCTCATTGGTTACTCGGATGCAGACTATGCGGGAGAGAAGACGTATAGAAAGTCTACATCCGGTGGTTGCCAATTTCTTGGTCTCTCTTTGGTATGTTGGTCTTTCAAAGAAGCAAAATTTTATCGCTCTCTCCACCACCGAGGCCGAGTACATCTCCACGGCGAGTTGTTGTGCTCAATTGCTATGGATGCGGCAAAGTTTGCGAGATTATGGTATCGACTTCGACAAGGTCCCTCTCTTATGCGACAAAGAGAGTGCCATCAAGATTGCCTACAACCCTGTCCATCACTCCAAGAAGAAGCACATTGAGATTCGGCATCATTTCATTCAGGATCATGTTGAGAAGGGCGATATTGGTATCTCTTATGTGCCGACTAATACTTCATAAACGCATCCTTAATTTCTCATGTTCCATGTTGTTTTCTTATTATTTCCCACATGTTTGCTATACACTTCATGTCATTTTTATTGATTTTCCGGACTAACCTATTGACAAGATTCCATATAGCCAGTTCCCTGTTTTCTGCTGTTTTTAGTTTCAGAAAAAGTTGTTCTAGAAATATTCTCGGAATTGGAAAATTCGAAGCCCGGAAGTCTTAGAATTCCCGAAGGTTCCACAGAGTCCCGAAGAGACCCAGAGGGGCCTCAGGGGGCCCACACCATAGGGCGGCGCCCCCCTTGGTCGCGCTGGGGGGTGGTGTGGGGCCCCAGGGCTCCACCACCTTTGCCCTTTCGCCTATTTAATCCCCCCGAGACATAAACCCTAGAATGATACCACTTTTATCCGAGAAACACCCGAGGCCGCCGTCACCGTCATCCCGAGATCGGGAGGGTTTTGGAGCTCTCCCCGGCACCCTGACGGAGGGGGAAATCATCACCGGGGGGTCTATACCACCATGCCCTCCTCCGAAGTGATGCATGAGGAGTTCATCCCTAGACTACGGGTCCATATCAGTAGCTAGATGGTTGTTATCTCCACTTTGTACCTCATGTTTAGATCTTGTGAGCTGCCTAACATGACCAAGATCATCTTTATGTAATTCTACATGTTGTGTTTGCTGGGATCTGGTGAATGTTGAATGCTATGTCTTGTGATTATCAATCTATCATGTTATCTTCATGCATATGTTATTTATGATATTGCATGCTCTCCATTATTAGTAGATTCTCTAGCTAAGTAGATGCTAGTAACTTCAAGAGGGAGTATTTATGCTCGATTGTGGGTTCATGCCTCCTTTTCATCTGTGCTCAAGTGATAGAAACGTGACAGATGGAGGACGTGTTGTTGCCATTAGGGAGAAAAAACAACAATGCTTTGTCTAAGGATGATTTTATTGTTTATATTACACACTTTGCTTAGTGCGATTATCTGTTGCTTGCAACTAAATACCCAACGTTTGTTTGGATGATATTCGGAGGGTGGATTTTTAGTCCTATATGCAGTTGGATAACGGTCTATGTATCTTGTTGTAATGCCCGCATGAATCACATAGTAATCTTTATGTCTTGCATATGCACTACGGTGCATCCTTCATTTATGTCAATTGCCCAGATGTAATTTTTTCACCACACATGTTATTAATCTTTCTCGGGGAGACACCACTAGTGAACTGTGGACCCCGGGCCTTTTTCCTCATACTGATAAAACACCTACTGCTTTCATACTTCTCTCATAATGTTCCTATTGTTTTCCACACCATACGTTTAACCTCTTTGTATTCAGCAAAACCGGTGAGATTGACAACATCACTGCTTCGTTGGGGCAAAGTGATTTGATTGTGTTGTGTAGGTTCCATGTTGCTTCTGAACCGGTAGTGTGCCCTGCCATCTCAGCTGCTTCACCTTCTGAAGTTACTCCTTCCTCCTACTGGTCGATTCAACCTTGGTTTCTTTCTGAGGGAAAACTTGTCGTTGCACTCTTCATACCTTCCTGTTGGGTTCTCCCAATGAACGTGTGATCACACCCATCAAGCATATTTTCTGGCGCTGTTGCCGGGGAGGAAGAGAAATTCTGCAACGGGAGTCTCTGACTTCCAATCTTTTTTACTTTGTTTTAGTTTTGCTTAGTTTATTTTATGTTGTCTTGTTTGCTTCTCTTTATCAAAAACACAAAAAAATTAGTTCTTATTCTAGTTGTAGTTTTATTCCTGTATTTAGTTTTGTTAAAATGACTACTCCTAAGAACACTAAGTTGTGTGACTTTACTAGCACCAACAACAATGATTTCATTAGCACACCTATTGCTCCACCTGCTCCTACTGCTGATTTTTATGAGATAAAACTTGCCTTGTTAAACCTTGTTATGAGAGGGCAATTTTATGGTGTTAGTACTGATGATGCTGCTTCCCATCTTAATAATTTTGTTGAACTATGTGAGATGCAAAAATATAAAGATGTAGATGGAGATATTATTAAACCGAAATTGTTTTCTTTTCTCTTTAAGAGGAAAAGCTAAAGAATGGTTGATGTATTTTCCTAGAAATAGTATTGATTCTTGGACTAAGTGTAAAGATGCTTTCATTGGAAAAATATTATCCTCCTGCTAAGATTATATCTTTAAGAAGTATCATTATGAATTTTAAGCAATTTTATAATGAGCATGTTGCTAAAGCTTGGGAAAGAATGAAATCTTTAGTAAAGAATTGTCCCACTCATGGACTAACTACTTGGATGATCATCCAAACTTTTTATGCAGGTCTGAATTTTTCTTCAAGAAACCTTTTGGATTCAGCTGCTGGAGGAACCTTTATGTCCATGACCTTGGGGTTAGCAACAAAGCTTCTTGATGATATGATGGTGAATTATTCTTAGTGGCACGTTGAGAGAGCTACAACTGGTAAGAAGGTAAATTCTGTTGAAGAAACCTCCTCTTTGAATGAGAGACTTGATGTTATTATGTCTGTGCTCATGAATGTCCATGCTCCTATTGATTCAAATAATTTTCTTTTATCCTCTTTGGTTGTTCAATAAGAGCATGTTGATGTGAACTTCATTAAAAAAAATCAGCACCAATGCTTATAGGAATAATTTTGGTAGCAACAATTATATGACATATCCTCCCAATAATAGCAATGCTTATGGTAATTCTTATGGTGATTCCTACAACAACAACAAAAGTGTACCCTCTGATCTTGAGAACATGCTTAAGAATTTTATTAGTACACAAACTGCTCTTAATAAGTCTCTTGAGGAAAAATTTCGCAAAATTGATGTTCTTGCTTCTAAAGTTTATAGTCTTGCTCTTGATGTTAATTTTATGAAACTACAGTTTATGCCTCATGATGTTAAATAAAGTAAAACTTTGAATGCTATCCAAATTCAAATTGATGACAATGTTAGAATGTTAGCTGAATTACATACTAGATGGGAAAGAGAAGATGAAATAGCTAGAAATAATAATATAGCTAATGTTTGCACCATTACCACCACTAGTAAAACTGAAGCTTCTCATGCTAGAAAAGCATCTAATATCAATGGTAAAGTAATTGGTGTTGGAAACACTCCCACTTCTGCTAGTAAAAATGCAAAACTGCCTGAAACTACTAAAAATGTTCCTGATAAAAGTGCTAATTTTTTTAGAAACATGGGAGACAATGGTTCCATTATATTTGATAAAAATTATCTTGATTTTGATGATTTAAACATAACTGAAGTGATTAAACTCCTACAAAATCTTGCTAGTTGTCCTAATGCTAGTGCTATGAATATGGCTTTCACAAAACACATTACAAATGCTCTCATGCAAATTAGAGAGGATGAAATAAGATGTCAAGCCTCTATCCCTAATAGGCTAGATGATGGTTGGGAACCTATTATTACAATTAAAGTGAATGCTTTTGATTGCAATGCTCTATGTTATCTTGGTGCTAGTATCTCTGTTATGCCTAAGAAACTCTATGATATCCTTGATTTACCACCACTGGAACCTTGTTATTTGGATGTTCGTCTTATTGATAATATTAGAAAGAAACCTTTGCGGAGAGTTGATGATGTTCTTATCATGGTTAATAATACTCTTTTCTTCGTTGATTTTGTTGTCTTGAAAATTGAATGCAATGCTTCTTTTCCAATTGTTTTGGGAAGACCTTTACTTATAACTGTTGGTTCTGTTATTGATATGAAATAGGGGAATATTAAATTTCAGTTCCCACTCAAGAAAGGTATGGAACAATTTCCTATAAATAGAATGAAGTATCCTTTTGATTCCGTTATTTGAAAAAGTTACAATTTTGATTCTTCTTCACTTGAAAATACTTGATTCCACTTTTCTCAGCCTAGCTAAAAGGCGTTAAAGAAAAACACTTCTTGGTAGATAACCCATGGTTTTATTTTTGCTTCGTTTTTTCTTTGTTTTCTTTGATTCAATGGGTTGTATACTTCTGTATAAACTCCTTTGTATCTTTATTTTCATGTTTTTGTAGTGCCAAGTAAGGTTTCTGACGAGAGTTGGAGTTGGTTTTCGGATTTCTACGCAGGAAACAGATTTATGTTGTCCACTATAAACAATCGTATAAAATCCTGGAAGATCATAATGATCTGAATTTTTTTGTGCTTATTCCACAGATAACTCCTCAACTTCTTTGTTATTTAAGTTTTTCTATCTGAGCAACTTAACTGCCTCTAAAAAATTCGTCTTTACAGACTGTTCTGGTTTTGACATATTCTGCCATTTTTCTTGCATTTGCTCTTTTGCAATGTCAAGTGGATTTCTTTCCTTCACGAAACATCAGTGGCAGTAGCTAACGTTTAAAATTATAAATAGAACTTGTGCCATACAGAACCAATGGATTTTTAATTGTTTCACTAACTCTCTAATGCAAATTAATGTTTGAGTGTGGTGTGGAGGAAGTTTTCAAGGGTCAAGAGAAGAGGTGATATATGTGATCAAGAAGAGTGCAAGGTCAAAGCTTGGGGATGCCCCCATGGTTCATCCAAGCAAATTTTTATAAGACTCAAGCATATAAGCTTGGGGATGCCCAAGACATCCCCTTCTTCATCAACTTTATATCACGTCACTTCTCGTGAAACTATATTTTTATTCGGTCACATCATATGAAGTTTACTTGGAGCGTCTGTTTGTTTTTCTTTGTTTTTATTTTGTTTTCCTTTATTTTCTTTTGTTTTCCTTGATTTTAAATAATAAAGTTGGATCCTATCATTCTTTGTTTGGGAGAGAGACACGCTCCGTTTCGTTTGAATAGTCGTTATGTTTGTATTCTTAGTTTTTTCTTCTAGTTGCTGCAAAAATTCCTGTTTAGCTCTCGTTTTCATTGCATCTCTTATTCTGAGATGTTAGTTTTAGTAGAGTTATGTGAGTCCTCTCATGTTTCCTTTTGTAGCATTTAGAGAGTTTTTGTTAAAGCATGTTTTGTATGGTTCTTGTTGGGAAAAGAAACGGCTGCTTGAGGTAGAATTTTTAACGGTGCAAGTAGAAGCTTGTATAGAATAGGGCTAGAATTTTTTATATCATGCTAGATTTTATTTTAGTTTTAAATCCTTGTGGTTATTTATTAGCATGATTATCCTCAAATAGCTTAGAGTGTTTGATGTGCCATGGAAAGAATCATGAGTTGTTCTTGTCATACTGAAGCATAAATTTGTGGTGTTCTCCTTTGAATGTTTTATTTGGTTGACTTGGCGCATGCTCATACCATGTTTATGACTATGAACCAGTCACAAATAGCCTCCATGAACATTTAGTTTTTTTAACTTGTGGTACCACTTATGCTTTGGTTAATGATGTTTATGTTGCTATGCATGATTATGGCTTTTATGCTCTCTTGATTTATCGCTTCGAGTCTTTTGCTAGCCTCTACCTGTACTGAGTATGAGCTCTAATCGTGCATCCAACTCCCTAAAACCAAAGTTTTCCCATTGTGTCCACCATACCTACCTACATGTGGTAATTAACTGCCACTCCAAAGTAAACTGCTCATGTGTTACCTTTAAAACTTTCAAAATTACTCTTGTTTTATGCTCCTGTTTTAGCTCATGAAGACGTAAATAGAGAATATTTATCTCACTTGTTTATTGGAATTTCACACCCTGGACTAGTGGCTTCATCCGCTTATCCAATGATAGAAGAGCTGGCAGCGGGGTGCCCAGCCCCAAATTAATAACACAAATTCTCTTCACTGTTTTTGCTTCTGATTTATCAGTCAAAGTACAATTGTGTAAACAAAAGAGAAAGAGGGATGACCTTCTACCCAAGTACTATATTTTCGGTTTACTATTCGATGACATAAGCATACACCTCGCTTTAAATATAGTCACTCATCCACGGTATGTGATTGTTGGTAGGCACCTGAGGATTCAGTTAGCCATGGTTTGTGAAAAAAGGTTGGGAAGAGTGTCAAGTTTTTATACCTCTATTTAATAAAATAAAAGCTCTAGCACATGAGTGATCCATGCTTCCCTCTGCGAAGGGCCTTTCTTTTACTTTTATGTTGAGTCTCCACCTTGTAACTTTATGCACAGTTGAGAGAGCATTTTTGTCATTCTGAGTTTTATGTGCATTTGTCCCAGAAACATTATTAATTGATTCATGATGTGTTATTGCATGTTCTCTAATTATTTGTTCTAGTCTTCCTCATGAACTTTGAAGGTGTCCTGGCATTTATGTTTTTTCCCACTCTTAACGACTAGCAAAATATCACTTTGACATGTTCTCTCTATACTTGAAACAATCGTATATCTTTCTTTGCATTGTTATTCATGATCTTTTATTTGAGTTACTTATCATGATGCAAAGTGATTGCTATGCTTTATTATTAAAGTTCTATTTATCATGGTTGTGTTTAAGTTCTATGATCTCAACTTACTTATGCTTTTACATTATTGATGATCAAGTTTATTTTGGTAGCATGTCACCGTTTATCTACTCGAGGACGAGTAGGAACTAAGCTTGGGGTTGTTTATACGTCATAAATGTATTCTTAATTTATGATGTTCCTTGTTATTTTGTTATTGTTTCCCACATGTTTGTTATACACTTTATGTCATTTTGATCGATTTTCCGGACTAGCCTATTGATAAGATGCCACAGAGCAAGTTCCCTGTTTTCTGTTGTTTTTAGTTTCAGAAAAATTGTTCTGGAAATATTGTCGGAATTGGAAAATTTGAAGCCCGGAAGTCTTGGAATTCCCGATGGTTCCACGGGGTCCTGAAGAGACCCGGAGGGCGGCCTCAGGGGGCCCACACCATAGGGCGGTGCGCCCCCCTTGGCCGCGCCGGGGGGTGGTGTGGGGCCCCCAGGGCTCCACCGCCTTTGCCCTTTCGCCTATTTAATCCCCCCAAGACATAAACCCTAGGAGGATACCACTTTTACCCGAGAAACACCCGAGGCCGCCGTCACCGTCATCCCGCGATCGGGAGGGTTCTGGAGCTCTCCCCGGCACCCTGCCGGAGGGGGAAATCATCACCGGAGGGGTCTACACCACCATGCCCCCATCCGAAGTGATGCGTGAGTAGTTCATCCCTGGACTAGGGGTCCATAGCAATAGATAGATGGCTGTTCTCTCCACTTTGTACCTCATGTTTAGATCTTGTGAGATGCCTAACATGATCAAGATCATCTTTAAGTAATGATACATGTTGTGTTTGCTGGGATCTGATGAATGTTGAATGCTATGTCTTCTGATTATCAACCTATCATGTTATCTTACTGCGATTATCTGTCTCTTGCAACTTAATACCAACGTTTGTTCGGATGATATTCAGAGGGTGGATTTTTAGTCATAGATACAGTTGGATAACGGTCTATGTATCTTGTTGTAATACCCGCATGAATCACATAGTAAACTTTACGTCTTGCATATGCACTACGGTGCAGCCTTCGTTTCTGTCAATTGCCCAGATGTAATTTGTTCACCACACATGTTATTGATATTTCTCGGAGAAACACCACTAGTGAACTGTGGATCCCGGTCCTTTTTCCTCATACTGATAAAACACCTACTACTCTCATACTTTTCCTACTGTTTTCCACACCATACGTTTAACCTCTTTGTATTCAGCAAAACTGGTGATATTAACAACCTCACTGCTTCGTTGGGGAAAAGTGATTTGATTGTGTTGTGTAGGTTCCACGTTGCTTCTGAACCGGTAGTGCGCCCTCCCATCTCAGCTGCTTCACCTTCTGAAGTTACTCCTTCGTCCTACTGGTCGATTCAACCTTGGTTTCTTTCTGAGGGAAAACTTGTCGCTGCACTCTTCATACCTTCATCTTGGGGTCTCCCAACGAACGTGTGATCACACGCATCACCAACCAAGGATCAACTTGCAGATATCTTCACGAAGGCACTTGATGAACCAAGATTTCGGGGTTTGAGGAATGAACTAAATGTCATCGATTCGTCTAACTTCACTTGATACCTTGCATAGATACCTTCATTACACATGCTTTTAGGTCTGGATGTAGGCATGGACATAGGGGGAGCGTATTTCAATTTATGAACCAAGACTCCTCCTATCATGTGCAAATCAAATCAAAACTTCATGCATATCTAGTCATTTTGTGACTTATTGTGCTTCAATGTGAGTCATTATTTTGGGCCCAAGATATATCTTCGCGGCTCCTTGGCATATACTCAAACACGGTTGTCGATGAGTCGTATCAACAAATCCCTCCGGGTGAGCCAGTAGGGTTTCATGTAGAGGAACGATATACGCGTTTATGTCGCGGGATAATCACGGCAGACGTTACCGGGGGTAACTTATCTTGGGGCAAGACGACACAGGCGTTTGGGAGAGGGTTTAGCTCAGAGGAAAACATGACGATAATCGATCTGGTAGCCGGCAATCAAGTCGCCGAGTCTCGGATCGTAAGATAATAACTCAACTCTCGTATTACACTGGATACTCGATATTGAGCGATATTGCTAGGACTTGGATTCCGGTAAACTAGACCTAGGGGTCGGTTTATAAAGCACCCGTACCCCCTGGCTTGCCCTCCAAGGCGCAGCCTGAATCCTACCCGGACACCGCTTACCAACCCTAGCTTTCCTTACCGCAACCCACAATCCGGGTTACGAGGCCTACAAACTTTGGGCCTTCCAGAAGTTTCGTTATCCTTAGCCGGATCCGCGTCGTGTCCCTTGGGCCGGGTTACACCTTGGAGTTGGCCTACCGGGTTATTGTCCCTCCATCAGTAGTCCCCAGAATATCTTGGGCTTCGCGGATCCTTCCTTGAAGCACGGGCTATTCCCTGCAAAAATATCAAACGCGCAAGTATATGAAGGCCGGGTTAAGGGGCTTTGATATATAACTAGGCCTAACTCCATGGTAGCCATATAGTAACCCGGCTTTTTCTTCAGATACTTCGCTTAACTTTCCCGGTCTAAGCTTTGATAAAAATGCCAAAACTCTATACTTTGCTCGATAATTGATCCTGATACCACGGAGAGGATCCCTTTCTTTTTCGTCCGGATCTCTTGCTCAGTACTTGAAGCATATTTTGCAAACTTCGAACAGATAGCCGTTACCCCGTAATTTCCGGGTCCCGCCCGTTGGACTGAGTTTTTCCACCCGTGCCATTATAAATAGGCCCTTAGGGGTAACCTTAACCCCAACGGCTCACTTTCCCCCATTCCTCTTCCTTCCTTCCTCCGTGCTCAAGCCCGCAGAGCGCCATTACGGAAACTTCGCGCGCATCACCGGAACCCATCTGTCGCCGGCTGCGCTCCGCCACAGCGCGTTTCGCCCCGCCGCCAAGATCCGCCGCCAGACCTCCGACCTGCCTGCCAGGAATCGCGAGGGGACACCAGGCTTGCGCCATTTGCCTCCGCAAAGCTTCACTTCAATCTCTTCCAGTAAGTCTCTTGTATCCATTAATTTGCCCTTGCAATTTCTTGATTTCACCTCAAATTAGATCTAAATCGACCCGCCGGTGATTTCTCGGGTCACGCCGAATTAGGTTGCTAGTATTCGTTCTAGCTCATCCAATAGATAAGATATAGACTTCAGTTCGCTCTCCTACTACCTGTAATCATTAATTTCGCCACAAATCTAGAAATGGAATTTCCAATCTGGGCTCGGGCCGCCCAAATTTTCCGCCCTTGTTCCTGTCACCCGGAAAATCCTCCTTTTCCGGTTCTTTTGCTCGCGATAGATGCACGGGCAACCATTCATCATCCCCATACGCTTATCGATACATAAACCTCCATAATTTTTATAACAATGCATGATACCCGGATAATTTGTACCTTGCTCCGCAAAATGATACCCGGATAATGTTTAACTTCCATGTTGTCTTGATACCGCTCATCAATACTCGGCCAACTGACAGTTTCCGAGTCTTTCCTCATGTTCTTCTACCTGGTGCTTTACAGGTTAACCCCATGGCGCCCAAGAAGCAGGGGAAGCAGCCGACCAAGGCCAAGACTACGAACTCCATATCCGCCAACTGGGCGCGATCTTCGGTCACCAAGGCCAAGTTAGAAGAATTGGTCGAGTTAGGGGTTCTTCCCCCTCAAGAAAATATTCACTGGAGGGTGCCGGGTAACGAGACTCGGCCTACTCCAGCAGAAAACGAGGTAATATGCTTTGTGGAACACGTGACCCGGGGCTTCCGTCCTCCGGGTCACCCTTTCTTCCGTGATGTTTTGAGCCACTATGGCCTTCGCATATTTGACATAGAGCCTAACTCTATGTTAAATATCTCTCACTTCATCGTTCTCTCCGAGTCATACTTGTGCACTCCGCCAAGTTTGGCTCTTTTCGTTGAACTTTTCCAGTGCAAACCGTGCCGCGAAAGCGGTGACGGTGCACTTCTTGCTTGCGGCGGGGTTTCTATCCAACGCCGCAAGAATTCTCTAATGCCACCTCTCACCCTCAACTCCCACGTCAAGCACAGGCAACTTTTGTATTTTTACTGCCGGGACACCTCCCCACCTGGCGAGAAGAAGTTGCCGGGTTATTCGGAAGGCCTGCTTGACATCTCCGAGACCTTCAACGCCTTTGCCCCTGACTCGGACAGGGAAGCAATCCTGCCTTTATTGGCTAAAATCTCCATTCTTTCGGCCCAAGGCCTCATCGGGCTTAACCTGGTGAAAACTTGGGTCAATTTCCGTATCCAGCCCAACTCCATCCGCACAAAATTGATGTGCGAATATTCGGGGCAAACCACGGACCCGATCCGGTACTCCACCAACAGTTTCGCGCCTGGTTATACCAATAAAACTATCAAAGGCTTTCTGACAGAGAAGCTGGAGGTAATCCGGAATATAGCCGGATTAGAGCCCTTCACCCGCGAGAACCCGGCACCCGCGGTAAAGACCTGGTTTCCACGATTTCAACTTCATCCTTTCCACTTGGTACAGCTAATAACTCTTGTTCTTATGCCTTCACTTCAGGCCGATGATGATTTCTGGAAGATTGACACTCCTCCTAACTCCGGAAACCCGGAGGAGAAAGAGGATGCCGTTAACTCGGATGAAGGTACATTCTAAGTTTCACTTAGTTCCTTTGAGTTCGTCGTATCCTGTTCTTCATTTTCCAACTGTAACCTTGATAACTTCCAGAACAAGAAGACAAGGACGAGGAAGAAGAAGCTGACGGCAAGGTGGAGTCCGCCAGCGATGAGGATGAAGCAGAACCGACAATCAAAGTCGGATCTAAGAGAAAACCCCAAGGGGTCGTCTTCAAGGTTCTATATCATTTCCTTGCGTCCAATTCGCGTTCCTGTGATATCATGCATGAGCTAACCCTGGCGTTACCCCTTTGGCCATATCTGAAGGAGTCGCCTACGGCCAAGCGCAGGGCGACTCGGAATTACCCGGGTAATGATACCCTTAACCCGGGTATTCCGTCATCTCCAGCTCGGCACGCTGGTATTCACCATACCCCTCTTTAAACATAAAAATCTTTCCGAACCATTCCCTCACAGGGTAATCTCACGTCTTGTTTGGTATTTTTCAGTTTCATCCGGGTCCAGCAGCGAATTCCCCGCGGACCTTGCGGTGAATCCCGGGTAAAGTTCTTTTCCTGATGTTATACCACACTTGCATCGCCTTTTCATGATTATACGCTAACTGCACCCTCATACTTTCTATAGGGCCACGGCCATTGTTAGCGACCAGGAAGACATGGAGACCGAAGACCCGGGTAAAGAGAAGCTGTCTGATGATGTGTTCGCCACAGCTGGCGATGAAGAACAAGCGTCACCAACAGACCCGGCCAGGCAAGAAGCCGGGTATCCAATAGCCTCGCACGCAAGCGAGAGGGAAAAAACTGCGACTTTGGGCGCGGGAGGAGGACCAGACTCCGACATTCGGATGACCCGGGTGCCGTCTCCTGCCAAGAAGAAAACTTCTTCTCCAAGTTTCCACGACCCCGGGTCTTCTAACTCGGGTAACGATAATTTTGATCAGCTAATGAGCGCTCTCCTCACCATGAAGGCCCCAGAGAGCAGTATCCTAGAACGCATGGCCGCAGCGCATCAGGTAACAACACTTGATATCTCTTAGTATACGCCTAGTCCCCAAGTTCCGAGCATAACTTGCTGAAATTGTGCTTGGTACTTCACGCAATACTCGGCTTGCCGTGATACCCGACTGACACTTTCGCTCTTTGTTCCTTGCAGGCGGAGGTGACCCGGTCCGATGAGATTTTACTCAAGACCGAACGACTCCTGCTTGCCGAGGTAAAACGAAGAGAGGCCCTTGAGGCTGACGTGGAAACCTTGAAGAAAGACGTTTCCAAATACAAGAAGAAGTGCAGTACTGCCCAAACCGCGCTGAAGAATTTATCGGACCAGATTGCAGATACTTATCGCATCTTGCTTAGTGAGTTTTTGCTTCCAACTGACTTCGTGCCTTTACTTTATCGTATGATACTCGGGATTACAGATATGTTTTCCTTTGCTTCAACTGCAGGTGCCAACCTTGCGTCCCCAGAAGAAGATGTCGTTGCCAAGGCTAAAACATTGAAGACTGTGCTCCGGACCTTTTTTGCCGGTACAAAGCTTATATTGGACGCCGTGAAGTGGCCTACCGAGGTATACCCGGGTGAGGAAAACCTTATTCAAGCCTGCTCCACAGTGCCTGGATGGATCGAGATATGGAAACGGTCGGCCTGCCGGATTGGTATGACCCGGGCCTTTACACTGGCTAAGGCTTATTTTCCTAAGTTTGACCCGGCAAAGGTAATATCCGGGTTTCCCGAATTTAAAGTTGATGGCTCCAGGTTTGTACCCAAGGACTTCAAGTCCATACAATCCGTGGTACGCCACTCGGCAACCGCTTTGGCCAATAAGATGGATCTGGGCACGATTATGAGTTCATACGATGCTGAAGGCAAAACCATACTGGAGGAGGCACCCCCTCCCTTTGATATTTTGGAGAAATGGGCGGCTGATTTGGCCAGGAAGAAGGAAGAAACCGCTAAGAGAGAGGCCGAGTTAGGATCAAGGCCAACTACCTCTACACCAGTTGTCCCTCCGCCTATCCGTCCTGATGCGGGGAGTCCGGGTGATGCCGCCGGGAAAGCTAAGGAGCAAACCCAGGACCAAGACCCGGAGGACCCTACTCAGGAGGCCGAATAGGGCAATGCCATCATAGTACCTCGATCACCTAATACTTTGTATTCAAAACTAGTATACTTTTGATGGTGCGCCTGTGCACCCTTGATATTGGTATCGTAATTTGTAACGTACTTTTAGTCCGTGATATACTTGCGCCTTTCCTGGCTTTTTGATAATCTTGATACTTGTCTTTTCTTGAACTTATTCTCGATACCCGACTCTCTTTTTGGTTCCCTTTGTGAGACTCGGTTTTCCGAGTATCACGGGTTTTGATAAGCGGACTTTTCTTTAAGTCCCCAAGACTCGGATGCTAGGGTCTTTCAAGCTTCGATAGCCAAGTAGTTTGTTTCTGTTTCGAAGTCCCCAGTCCCCATGACCCAAAGTCCGAGTCAGGGGGGTGTGGCCTTTCTCAGAGAACAAATTGTTTTTTACCGAGCCGAAAACCTATAGCCGTTCCGTGTAGGTTCTGAAGTTATGCTTGATAATCGTTGAGTTTCCGGCTATTAGCCTTGTACTCTGCATAAACTTGTGGTTTAGATGACCCTTTTGACTATCTTGTACTGTAAGTCGGCTTTCGCGTAGATATCATGTTGTTACATCTATACGAAAAACAGGGTCAGGCAAGTCCCATTGGGCTGCACGGCTGATTGTAATCGTAAGCGAACAGATCATGCCACTTTAGTGCGAGTCACATCGAGCTAAGTAAGAATAGTCAAGAAAATTTGGCTCCTTTGTCCGGTTATAAGATTGCAGCCGTACTCGTCTTGCGAGTAATCGGCCCTTATAACTCATAGGCATCAAGGCCGGATCTTTGGGTTTGTGACTGTGCTATTCGAGCAACCAGCCCCCAAGACCTATATATATATGCAACATTCTTGATGATACTGATGTACTGATAGCAGTGAATACTACTTACTTGTAATCGAAGCAAAGATCATAATAAGACTTGATAACCATCTCTTTTACTGATACGAAAAAGTTTGGGTCAGCAGGCCGCCTCATTAAAAACCTTCCAGTCCCCTTAGGTACCCTGGGTAGGAAAAGAGCGCGTCTGAAACCTGCTGCCTGTTACACTGTTTAGTTCTTCTTGGGAATCGGTCCCGGGCTAACGTGACCGATGCACATTCTCCATTTGTTGGTCTTTTTCATGACAAGTGCCGGGTTTGTTAGCCAATCCGGGTGAGGTGTTCCCATAACACGGCTAGCTGTAAACGGCGGTGTGATTTCTTATCCTATGCCAGATTGTTTGGAGGAATCATTCTTGATGAAAGCCACAATCTTAGCATCTTGTTCTGCCCTGGGTTTTTCTTTTTCTCCTTCAGTGCTCGGCCTTTTTGAAGTGGCTCTTTCCTCCGGGTCTGCTTGAGACCGGTAATGCTTGAGTTCCTCTTTCCTACAGGCTTGCTCGGCCATTGCTGCGTCTCCTTCATCGCATTCAGCTGCTATATCCCGATTTCCATGTATGGTAATGGTCTGCTTAGGACCCGGGATTTTCAGCTGTAGATACACATAACACGGCCTTGCCATGAATTTAGCATAAGCCGGCCTTCCGAATAATGTGTGATAAGGGCTGCGCAACTTAACCACCTCGAAAGTAAGCCACTCAACTCGATAATTGTCTTTTGATTCCCCAAAAGCTACCTCCAATGCGATTTTCCCTTGGGCACGCTGAATGACCTCGCACTATCCCATGAAAAACTGTTGTACTCTTTTGTAGCTGAGATTCCTTGAGACCCATGCGTAGAAAGGTTTCCCAGTACAGGATATTTATGCTGCTTCCTCCATCCATCAGGACCTTTTTCAGCTCGTACCCATTGACCTGTGGTGCAACCACCAATGCTAAGACTCCCGGGTGCTCTATTCGTTCCGGGAGATCCCTCCTGCTCCATGTTACATCCTGTTCTGACCATCTCAAATACCTCGGGACAGCCGAAGAAACTGAGTTGACTGCTTGCTTCAGTATCTTTTTATCCTTGTTAGAGCCTCCTGTAGTATGCACGTGATATTGACCCAACTGTTTGGGGTTGGCCTGGAAACCTCCAGCTCCCCCTTGATTGTTGCCCTGATTCCCGGCTGCCGGGTTACCGGCTGGTGGTGGGCCGTTGCCCAGGTTTCCACCTGGACCCGGTCCTCCTCCCCGACCGGCACCTCGCATGGCTCTGTTCACATCTTCGTTCTTCCATCTCTGTAAGTCGGCGCACTGCTCCAAGGAGTGGTTAGCCGGCTTGCCGTTCCTGCTGTGCTTTGGGCATGCCATTCTAAAGATGTCCCAACTGTTGCTTGGCCTTGGAGGTGTCGCACCCTGGCTTCTAGGGGATACTCACCGTACGAACTGGATAGCAGATGCTTGGATTATGGGGCATAACTGCTCCCACGTCCCAGCTTCCTGGTAGGCCTGCGCTTATGCGCGACAACACAAGCCCTGCTATTCCATCGTCGATGTAAACTATCCACTAGAGATCAAAGGCACTTCCGTCGACGTACTTCAAACCATACACACATGGTACGTCAACGGCGTTTAACAAGTGATATCACAACAGATCTCTACGACACAAAAGGTTGAAATAAGTTGCAAATAGCTCTCATTAGAGCAGAGATAGCAAATACAATCATTCAGAGGGCACATGCCCCAACAATACATCATTACAATACAGCGGAAGCATTCAACATGTCTGAGTACAGACAAGAACCAAATAGGCCTAAGAGGCCGGAAACAAACAGACGGAGCCCATCCACGAAGTCTCGGATCCTGCCCGGGGTCTGCTATCTACTCGTCAGCAGTCTCGTCGTCATACTCCACGTAGTAGCCACCATGTAGATCCTCGGAAACGTCGTCTGCGTAAACCACAGCCCCAAAGGGGTCAGTACATAAACGTACTGGCAAGCAAGACTCACAATTCACCAAAGTGTAACCCGTCAACACCAAGCACAGATGCCTTGGGTTCAACGGAAGAGAGGGGATATAAAAGATGCTGCAACTGGCTGCGCTAACCAACTACAGAGATTCTACCACTTCCGGCTAACAGAAAGGAGATAAGATCGAGGATTGTAACCAACTGAAAGATAACTTCAAACAAACCCATCCTGGATCTCGCCCCTTATCCAAAGAAGCAATCCGAGGATA
Organism: Alopecurus myosuroides; assembly: GCA_028641055.1. Classification (NCBI taxonomy): domain Eukaryota; kingdom Viridiplantae; phylum Streptophyta; class Magnoliopsida; order Poales; family Poaceae; genus Alopecurus; species Alopecurus myosuroides. The sequence goes on along the minus strand of CM054060.1, from coordinate 314,692,080 downwards.
ACTCACACAGTTGTATTAAAGGTGAATCAAGTTATTGTGTCATCAACCTATTACTAGTCAAGTTATTAATCATTGGGTGTAACAGGTTTGATCATTATGTTTAAGTTGTCCTGAGTACTTGTTAGCCAGTACTTTCACCAAGTAATCCATAACCGCGGAAAACACGGCTTCTCGAGAAGATTATCCCTGCAGGGTTGCACCAATTTGGCCGTACACTCATGAATATCCCGCCAGATGGGAGATCACCCCACCAAGCGGGGCACTCAACACAACCAACCATTCTTCGCATCAAGCCCAAAGAACCTTGGGCGCACGGCTAATCAAGCCCAGAAGAAAATGGACCATCATAGCACTCTAAGACCGTGTCCCCCTATATGCCGACTACGAAAGTTCCACCCTGGCCTGGGCTCGCAAAAACATGATGCGGCAAATGGAAAACACGAACTAAATGAGGCGATTTGGACGAGATGCGAATCAGGTCAAGTTGAGGGGGGCGCCCATACTCGCTTCCCAAATGCGGGTAGTGCGCTCATCATGGATCAGTAGACAAGACCCTTTTCCTATTAGGGTCGACACTAGCAGGCTTCAAAACCTCTCATGGGCCTCCTGCCGGTGCCTTATCATCAAATTTATTATTAATAGTAACATTAGCATGATTGATTGATTAAACATCGAGCCCCCAGAACATAATAACAATATAGTAACTGAAAGTAACGGGTAACAGACTCGAGCAAAACAACCTAAGCATGCTAGTAAGACACGGGCTCAAACAAAAGGTTATAGGTATGGAGGTGAGGCAATATCAGGGTTAAGGGATTCATGTGATAGGTTCGCAACAGAAACAACTACTACTAAGGCTTAGCAGAAAAGAACAACGGAAAGTATCGGTAATCAATGTTGAAAGGAGCACGATGGTTCATGTGAGTGATAACTTGCCTGCAAAACCCAGTAGCCTGGTACTGAGCTAACTCCTTAGAAGGGGTGTCGTAAGTATCGTCGGTCTCAACGTCGTCGTGTATCCGAGAAGAAGCAAACAAACATTGCAGAAAGATAAACAATCAATATCATGGCATAGGTGCACAAGCATGGGATGATTCATGACCATTTAATTGATGCATAGAAATAAACTAGTTGACAAGATAGAAACAGGATTAAATGGACCCATATGCAATTGGATTGCATATGGAAAGCCCATGAATTATGGTTGAATTAATTGTTTTACAACTAATCATCATATGAAAGTGGATTGGCATGATGCATGGATGAGGAAAACAGCAAAATAACAACAATAGAACCAAATGGAAATAAGGCTTAACAAGTTTAGAAATTCATTTATTAATTTAGGAAATTTTGGTTACTTAAAGGTGCCACACAAGCATTTGTTGTTCTCACCAATTTTAAATGTTCAAAATAGATAACAAAGTTTATAATTGAAAAGAAAACAAGATTTTAGTTGGAATACATGTTTCACTTGTTGAAAAAGGATTTCAAATAAAGTATTTATGAATTAAACAAGGTTAAACAAGAATTAAATGAATTTAATTCAAACATGAACTTATTTGAATTTTTATTTGTTCAAAGCATTAAACCAAATTCATATTTGAAAGGTTTATACTTTTAGGGTTGGAAAACATATTTTATATGTCCCAAAAGAATTTGTTTTGATCAAGTTATGAAATTACCAATTTTAAATGAATTAAACAAGGTTTAAATTATTTAACCAATTTTAATTATTCAAAACAGAAAACAAAGTTTATATTTGGAAAGAGGGTTTAATTTTGCATGGAAAACATATTTCATTTGTGGAAATTGGATTTAAAATGAGCAAGTTATTATTTTGGCAATTTTAAATGCAATAAACAAGAAACAGTTGTTTTCAGCAATTTAAATTATTCAAAACAGCAAACAAAATTTATATTTGGAAAGTACATGAAAAATTGATTGGAAAACATATTTGGTTTGTGAAATTTGGAATTTTTATGAGCAAGTTATGAATTTTGCAAATTTAAGTGAATTTGACAAGTTTTCAAATTTTGCACCAATTTAAAATATTCAAAACAGTGAACAAAGTTTATATTTGGATATATCATTTAATTTTGTATTGAAAACACATCAAAAATGTTGGATTTGGAGTTAAAATGAATTTATTATGCCATTTACAAGAAATAGTGCAAATCTGCCATTTTTTAATGAACCAAGGACTTAGAATTAATTTTCCAGTGGCATAGAATAAGTACCAGGGGCCTAATGGTGATTTGCAGTTGTTCTAGGACTGAAGAAATAAAACAGAAAAAAAGGTGTTTAATTGGCAGGGGGTGGGATTCGAACCCACCCCCTCTGGCTTGTGCGTGTGGGACTCTAACCAGATGGGCTGGTGACTTCTTTGTTGAAGGGAAGGGGTCCTCGAGGGGTAAGTGCTGTGAATGCGGGATTCTGAATTTCTAATCTGAAACGAACAGGTACTGCACGTCGACTGAAACCATGGCCAGCGACCTGAGCCTACAGAGATCGCCGGCAGCGAACTAGGGGGCGCCGTGGTGGAGCGGTGTGGGGTGCGGTGCTCGGCCTAGGGAGTGTGGGCGCGTGCGAGGCACAGAGAGAAGGGAAGGGAAAGGAGGCGGGAGGTGAGCTCACAGGGTTATGGTCGCTGTCGAGGTACAGACTCGAGGCAGAACGGAGGGGAGGTTGCCGGCGACGGCGCGCCTTCCACGGTGCCTCCCGGCAAGCACCGAGGGGACGGCGGGCCTCAGGGGAGCGCCCCGGTTCCATTCCCGGCGGCGGCTCCCCTCGAGGTGGACGGTGGTGGCGAGGTGACGGGGAGGAAGGTGGAGGGAACAGAGGGGTCTCGGTGGGTTTTTCTGCTCGGTGCAGTTCAGACATCCAGAGGAAAGGGAAGATAACAGAGAGGAGAATGGCGGCGATGGAGGGTGGTGCTGGGGTCTAGGGTTAGCAGGTGGGGGAGATAGGTTAAATATAGGGAAGAGGTGCTGTACGGCGGCAATCCTAGAGGAGGGGGAAGGGATCGGTCGGCTCTGCTGCGATCGTACCAGTGCTGACGTCGATGGGAGGAAGAAGACAACAGAGGTGAAGGGGTATCGGGCCAAAGGGTAATGGGCTGGGTTGGTGCCTTATCTGCTGCTGCTGCTCTCCTCTCTTTTGTTGTTTTTGTTTCCTTTATTTTTTTTTGTAGCATATGCTTTAGGAAGAAAACCTTAGGGTTTAGATTAGAGAAAAATTTGAAAAATTTAGGATAAGTTCCTTAGGCCAAATGCAACCACTTGGCAATTTTCATTTTTCAAAATTTTAACATTTGGTTGCTTTTTGAAATTAGAACCAAATTTGAGTGAAATGGTTAATTTTAATAAACATTAATAAAACCATTAATTAAATAGGGTAACCCCTATTGTAAATAGGCAATTTTGAACTAGTTTCATTTGGTAGCAACCTAAATTCAAAAAGGTTCTGTTTGGGTGCTTGCATTTGAATTTTAAAGTGTGTTTGAGAATGAATAAATGATTTAAAACCATTATTTTCCCAAATGATCACTATGGAAAACATGGAACCAAAAGATTGTTATTGTTGGTGATTTTTATTCAAAAAGTTGTAACAGAACAAGTATGAAAACAACCATTTGAATTTGTTTGAGTTTGAATTATGAAAACAAGATAAAACAGATGCAAAACAAATATTAACAATGCAAACAATAATAAAGCAATGCAATGAAATGATGACATGATGCATTGCTTGAAATAAAACAAGGAATCAAACATTCTAGGGGTATTTTTCATACTTGGGATGTTACAAAACGCCCCCCCTTGAAGGAATCGCGCCCCGAGATTCCTACTGAGAAAAGAAAAGGTCCGGATACTTCTTGGGAAGATCCTCTTGAGCTATGTCACGTGAAACACATCGTGCACATTGGATAGACGTCAGGGAATTTGGAAACCACCGGAACATTTCAAGTAAAGGGGAGAGATTTTGCACCAAGGGTGTATAGCTGGATAGAATTTGATTCATTTGGAGAATAGACTATCTGGCTAGAATGGTGGAACAGAGTTATTGACATCAATGGAACACCAAGGATGACATCAATGTCAGAATCAGCAACATGAGAGAAGCGAGGAATATGTGGCCTCCCATTAGAACTTGATTTCTGTGTCTGAATTTGGAAGTCAACATTTGAGATCCCGGGGAGTGAACAGAGTTTTGATTGCTTAGTGGAACCAGAATTGGGTTGTATGTTGTTGAAAAGATTGTTGACACAAAGGAATGTGATGCTCCGGTATCAAATAACACTTTAACTGGATAAGAGTTTACGAGGAAGTTTTTGATTAGACGCCGGTAGAAGATTTGAAGTGGAAAACAACAACAAGGTTTCAACGGACGAAAAGGATGTTGAGAAGAACAGGATAATGAAGCAACTCCGGGAAAAACGAGAACAAAACTCCTGAGGTACTATGGAAAACCCATCCGGGCTTCTAGAGTATCAATATCTACTTCTTAAGGAATAGAGGATCTGTTTCCGGGGCTTACACGCCTCCGTTCTCAATCATGAGTAGGCAACATGATAAATCACGTCACAACCACCTCCATTCCTATGGTCTAGTAGATATAACCATCCTAGAGAAACCAGGATTCGTGAAATCCTAACTTGAAAGTTTAGATGAGAAGGGAAAAAACAACGTTGCACTTCCTTACCAGAAAAGGGAGGGAGGGTGGGGAAAGAAGAAAAAGAACAGAATTCCTACTCTCACGTTTCATTTTTCCTATATAGCTACAAAATAGTTTCTAGACTCAACTGCGACCAGTAAAAAGGGATCCTACAGGCAGACAGGCTCTGATACCATTTGTCGCACCCTGACTTCTAGGGGATACTCACCGTACGAACTGGATAGCAGATGCTTGGATTATGGGGCATAACTGCTCCCACGTCCCAGCTTCCTGGTAGGCCTGCGCTTATGCGCGACAACACAAGCCCTGCTATTCCATCGTCGATGTAAACTATCCACTAGAGATCAAAGGCACTTCCGTCGACGTACTTCAAACCATACACACATGGTACGTCAACGGCGTTTAACAAGTGATATCACAACAGATCTCTACGACACAAAAGGTTGAAATAAGTTGCAAATAGCTCTCATTAGAGCAGAGATAGCAAATACAATCATTCAGAGGGCACATGCCCCAACAATACATCATTACAATACAGCGGAAGCATTCAACATGTCTGAGTACAGACAAGAACCAAATAGGCCTAAGAGGCCGGAAACAAACAGACGGAGCCCATCCACGAAGTCTCGGATCCTGCCCGGGGTCCGCTATCTACTCGTCAGCAGTCTCGTCGTCATACTCCACGTAGTAGCCACCATGTAGATCCTCGGAAACGTCGTCTGCGTAAACCACAGCCCCAAAGGGGTCAGTACATAAACGTACTGGCAAGCAAGACTCACAATTCACCAAAGTGTAACCCGTCAACACCAAGCACAGATGCCTTGGGTTCAACGGAAGAGAGGGGATATAAAAGATGCTGCAACTGGCTGCGCTAACCAACTACAGAGATTCTACCACTTCCGGCTAACAGAAAGGAGATAAGATCGAGGATTGTAACCAACTGAAAGATAACTTCAAACAAACCCATCCTGGATCTCGCCCCTTATCCAAAGAAGCAATCCGAGGATAACTCACACAGTTGTATTAAAGGTGAATCAAGTTATTGTGTCATCAACCTATTACTAGTCAAGTTATTAATCATTGGGTGTAACAGGTTTGATCATTATGTTTAAGTTGTCCTGAGTACTTGTTAGCCAGTACTTTCACCAAGTAATCCATAACCGCGGAAAACACGGCTTCTCGAGAAGATTATCCCTGCAGGGTTGCACCAATTTGGCCGTACACTCATGAATATCCCGCCAGATGGGAGATCACCCCACCAAGCGGGGCACTCAACACAACCAACCATTCTTCGCATCAAGCCCAAAGAACCTTGGGCGCACGGCTAATCAAGCCCAGAAGAAAATGGACCATCATAGCACTCTAAGACCGTGTCCCCCTATATGCCGACTACGAAAGTTCCACCCTGGCCTGGGCTCGCAAAAACATGATGCGGCAAATGGAAAACACGAACTAAATGAGGCGATTTGGACGAGATGCGAATCAGGTCAAGTTGAGGGGGGCGCCCATACTCGCTTCCCAAATGCGGGTAGTGCGCTCATCATGGATCAGTAGACAAGACCCTTTTCCTATTAGGGTCGACACTAGCAGGCTTCAAAACCTCTCATGGGCCTCCTGCCGGTGCCTTATCATCAAATTTATTATTAATAGTAACATTAGCATGATTGATTGATTAAACATCGAGCCCCCAGAACATAATAACAATATAGTAACTGAAAGTAACGGGTAACAGACTCGAGCAAAACAACCTAAGCATGCTAGTAAGACACGGGCTCAAACAAAAGGTTATAGGTATGGAGGTGAGGCAATATCAGGGTTAAGGGATTCATGTGATAGGTTCGCAACAGAAACAACTACTACTAAGGCTTAGCAGAAAAGAACAACGGAAAGTATCGGTAATCAATGTTGAAAGGAGCACGATGGTTCATGTGAGTGATAACTTGCCTGCAAAACCCAGTAGCCTGGTACTGAGCTAACTCCTTAGAAGGGGTGTCGTAAGTATCGTCGGTCTCAACGTCGTCGTGTATCCGAGAAGAAGCAAACAAACATTGCAGAAAGATAAACAATCAATATCATGGCATAGGTGCACAAGCATGGGATGATTCATGACCATTTAATTGATGCATAGAAATAAACTAGTTGACAAGATAGAAACAGGATTAAATGGACCCATATGCAATTGGATTGCATATGGAAAGCCCATGAATTATGGTTGAATTAATTGTTTTACAACTAATCATCATATGAAAGTGGATTGGCATGATGCATGGATGAGGAAAACAGCAAAATAACAACAATAGAACCAAATGGAAATAAGGCTTAACAAGTTTAGAAATTCATTTATTAATTTAGGAAATTTTGGTTACTTAAAGGTGCCACACAAGCATTTGTTGTTCTCACCAATTTTAAATGTTCAAAATAGATAACAAAGTTTATAATTGAAAAGAAAACAAGATTTTAGTTGGAATACATGTTTCACTTGTTGAAAAAGGATTTCAAATAAAGTATTTATGAATTAAACAAGGTTAAACAAGAATTAAATGAATTTAATTCAAACATGAACTTATTTGAATTTTTATTTGTTCAAAGCATTAAACCAAATTCATATTTGAAAGGTTTATACTTTTAGGGTTGGAAAACATATTTTATATGTCCCAAAAGAATTTGTTTTGATCAAGTTATGAAATTACCAATTTTAAATGAATTAAACAAGGTTTAAATTATTTAACCAATTTTAATTATTCAAAACAGAAAACAAAGTTTATATTTGGAAAGAGGGTTTAATTTTGCATGGAAAACATATTTCATTTGTGGAAATTGGATTTAAAATGAGCAAGTTATTATTTTGGCAATTTTAAATGCAATAAACAAGAAACAGTTGTTTTCAGCAATTTAAATTATTCAAAACAGCAAACAAAATTTATATTTGGAAAGTACATGAAAAATTGATTGGAAAACATATTTGGTTTGTGAAATTTGGAATTTTTATGAGCAAGTTATGAATTTTGCAAATTTAAGTGAATTTGACAAGTTTTCAAATTTTGCACCAATTTAAAATATTCAAAACAGTGAACAAAGTTTATATTTGGATAGATCATTTAATTTTGTATTGAAAACACATCAAAAATGTTGGATTTGGAGTTAAAATGAATTTATTATGCCATTTACAAGAAATAGTGCAAATCTGCCATTTTTTAATGAACCAAGGACTTAGAATTAATTTTCCAGTGGCATAGAATAAGTACCAGGGGCCTAATGGTGATTTGCAGTTGTTCTAGGACTGAAGAAATAAAACAGAAAAAAAGGTGTTTAATTGGCAGGGGGTGGGATTCGAACCCACCCCCTCTGGCTTGTGCGTGTGGGACTCTAACCAGATGGGCTGGTGACTTCTTTGTTGAAGGGAAGGGGTCCTCGAGGGGTAAGTGCTGTGAATGCGGGATTCTGAATTTCTAATCTGAAACGAACAGGTACTGCACGTCGACTGAAACCATGGCCAGCGACCTGAGCCTACAGAGATCGCCGGCAGCGAACTAGGGGGCGCCGTGGTGGAGCGGTGTGGGGTGCGGTGCTCGGCCTAGGGAGTGTGGGCGCGTGCGAGGCACAGAGAGAAGGGAAGGGAAAGGAGGCGGGAGGTGAGCTCACAGGGTTATGGTCGCTGTCGAGGTACAGACTCGAGGCAGAACGGAGGGGAGGTTGCCGGCGACGGCGCGCCTTCCACGGTGCCTCCCGGCAAGCACCGAGGGGACGGCGGGCCTCAGGGGAGCGCCCCGGTTCCATTCCCGGCGGCGGCTCCCCTCGAGGTGGACGGTGGTGGCGAGGTGACGGGGAGGAAGGTGGAGGGAACAGAGGGGTCTCGGTGGGTTTTTCTGCTCGGTGCAGTTCAGACATCCAGAGGAAAGGGAAGATAACAGAGAGGAGAATGGCGGCGATGGAGGGTGGTGCTGGGGTCTAGGGTTAGCAGGTGGGGGAGATAGGTTAAATATAGGGAAGAGGTGCTGTACGGCGGCAATCCTAGAGGAGGGGGAAGGGATCGGTCGGCTCTGCTGCGATCGTACCAGTGCTGACGTCGATGGGAGGAAGAAGACAACAGAGGTGAAGGGGTATCGGGCCAAAGGGTAATGGGCTGGGTTGGTGCCTTATCTGCTGCTGCTGCTCTCCTCTCTTTTGTTGTTTTTGTTTCCTTTATTTTTTTTTGTAGCATATGCTTTAGGAAGAAAACCTTAGGGTTTAGATTAGAGAAAAATTTGAAAAATTTAGGATAAGTTCCTTAGGCCAAATGCAACCACTTGGCAATTTTCATTTTTCAAAATTTTAACATTTGGTTGCTTTTTGAAATTAGAACCAAATTTGAGTGAAATGGTTAATTTTAATAAACATTAATAAAACCATTAATTAAATAGGGTAACCCCTATTGTAAATAGGCAATTTTGAACTAGTTTCATTTGGTAGCAACCTAAATTCAAAAAGGTTCTGTTTGGGTGCTTGCATTTGAATTTTAAAGTGTGTTTGAGAATGAATAAATGATTTAAAACCATTATTTTCCCAAATGATCACTATGGAAAACATGGAACCAAAAGATTGTTATTGTTGGTGATTTTTATTCAAAAAGTTGTAACAGAACAAGTATGAAAACAACCATTTGAATTTGTTTGAGTTTGAATTATGAAAACAAGATAAAACATATGCAAAACAAATATTAACAATGCAAACAATAATAAAGCAATGCAATGAAATGATGACATGATGCATTGCTTGAAATAAAACAAGGAATCAAACATTCTAGGGGTATTTTTCATACTTGGGATGTTACAAAACGCCCCCCCTTGAAGGAATCGCGCCCCGAGATTCCTACTGAGAAAAGAAAAGGTCCGGATACTTCTTGGGAAGATCCTCTTGAGCTATGTCACGTGAAACACATCGTGCACATTGGATAGACGTCAGGGAATTTGGAAACCACCGGAACATTTCAAGTAAAGGGGAGAGATTTTGCACCAAGGGTGTATAGCTGGATAGAATTTGATTCATTTGGAGAATAGACTATCTGGCTAGAATGGTGGAACAGAGTTATTGACATCAATGGAACACCAAGGATGACATCAATGTCAGAATCAGCAACATGAGAGAAGCGAGGAATATGTGGCCTCCCATTAGAACTTGATTTCTGTGTCTGAATTTGGAAGTCAACATTTGAGATCCCGGGGAGTGAACAGAGTTTTGATTGCTTAGTGGAACCAGAATTGGGTTGTATGTTGTTGAAAAGATTGTTGACACAAAGGAATGTGATGCTCCGGTATCAAATAACACTTTAACTGGATAAGAGTTTACGAGGAAGTTTTTGATTAGACGCCGGTAGAAGATTTGAAGTGGAAAACAACAACAAGGTTTCAACGGACGAAAAGGATGTTGAGAAGAACAGGATAATGAAGCAACTCCGGGAAAACGAGAACAAAACTCCTGAGGTACTATGGAAAACCCATCCGGGCTTCTAGAGTATCAATATCTACTTCTTAAGGAATAGAGGATATGTTTCCGGGGCTTACACGCCTCCGTTCTCAATCATGAGTAGGCAACATGATAAATCACGTCACAACCACCTCCATTCCTATGGTCTAGTAGATATAACCATCCTAGAGAAACCAGGATTCGTGAAATCCTAACTTGAAAGTTTAGATGAGAAGGGAAAAAACAACGTTGCACTTCCTTACCAGAAAAGGGAGGGAGGGTGGGGAAAGAAGAAAAAGAACAGAATTCCTACTCTCACGTTTCATTTTTCCTATATAGCTACAAAATAGTTTCTAGACTCAACTGCGACCAGTAAAAAGGGATCCTACAGGCAGACAGGCTCTGATACCATTTGTCGCACCCTGACTTCTAGGGGATACTCACCGTACGAACTGGATAGCAGATGCTTGGATTATGGGGCATAACTGCTCCCACGTCCCAGCTTCCTGGTAGGCCTGCGCTTATGCGCGACAACACAAGCCCTGCTATTCCATCGTCGATGTAAACTATCCACTAGAGATCAAAGGCACTTCCGTCGACGTACTTCAAACCATACACACATGGTACGTCAACGGCGTTTAACAAGTGATATCACAACAGATCTCTACGACACAAAAGGTTGAAATAAGTTGCAAATAGCTCTCATTAGAGCAGAGATAGCAAATACAATCATTCAGAGGGCACATGCCCCAACAATACATCATTACAATACAGCGGAAGCATTCAACATGTCTGAGTACAGACAAGAACCAAATAGGCCTAAGAGGCCGGAAACAAACAGACGGAGCCCATCCACGAAGTCTCGGATCCTGCCCGGGGTCCGCTATCTACTCGTCAGCAGTCTCGTCGTCATACTCCACGTAGTAGCCACCATGTAGATCCTCGGAAACGTCGTCTGCGTAAACCACAGCCCCAAAGGGGTCAGTACATAAACGTACTGGCAAGCAAGACTCACAATTCACCAAAGTGTAACCCGTCAACACCAAGCACAGATGCCTTGGGTTCAACGGAAGAGAGGGGATATAAAAGATGCTGCAACTGGCTGCGCTAACCAACTACAGAGATTCTACCACTTCCGGCTAACAGAAAGGAGATAAGATCGAGGATTGTAACCAACTGAAAGATAACTTCAAACAAACCCATCCTGGATCTCGCCCCTTATCCAAAGAAGCAATCCGAGGATAACTCACACAGTTGTATTAAAGGTGAATCAAGTTATTGTGTCATCAACCTATTACTAGTCAAGTTATTAATCATTGGGTGTAACAGGTTTGATCATTATGTTTAAGTTGTCCTGAGTACTTGTTAGCCAGTACTTTCACCAAGTAATCCATAACCGCGGAAAACACGGCTTCTCGAGGAGATTATCCCTGCAGGGTTGCACCAATTTGGCCGTACACTCATGAATATCCCGCCAGATGGGAGATCACCCCACCAAGCGGGGCACTCAACACAACCAACCATTCTTCGCATCAAGCCCAAAGAACCTTGGGCGCACGGCTAATCAAGCCCAGAAGAAAATGGACCATCATAGCACTCTAAGACCGTGTCCCCCTATATGCCGACTACGAAAGTTCCACCCTGGCCTGGGCTCGCAAAAACATGATGCGGCAAATGGAAAACACGAACTAAATGAGGCGATTTGGACGAGATGCGAATCAGGTCAAGTTGAGGGGGGCGCCCATACTCGCTTCCCAAATGCGGGTAGTGCGCTCATCATGGATCAGTAGACAAGACCCTTTTCCTATTAGGGTCGACACTAGCAGGCTTCAAAACCTCTCATGGGCCTCCTGCCGGTGCCTTATCATCAAATTTATTATTAATAGTAACATTAGCATGATTGATTGATTAAACATCGAGCCCCCAGAACATAATAACAATATAGTAACTGAAAGTAACGGGTAACAGACTCGAGCAAAACAACCTAAGCATGCTAGTAAGACACGGGCTCAAACAAAAGGTTATAGGTATGGAGGTGAGGCAATATCAGGGTTAAGGGATTCATGTGATAGGTTCGCAACAGAAACAACTACTACTAAGGCTTAGCAGAAAAGAACAACGGAAAGTATCGGTAATCAATGTTGAAAGGAGCACGATGGTTCATGTGAGTGATAACTTGCCTGCAAAACCCAGTAGCCTGGTACTGAGCTAACTCCTTAGAAGGGGTGTCGTAAGTATCGTCGGTCTCAACGTCGTCGTGTATCCGAGAAGAAGCAAACAAACATTGCAGAAAGATAAACAATCAATATCATGGCATAGGTGCACAAGCATGGGATGATGCATGACCATTTAATTGATGCATAGAAATAAACTAGTTGACAAGATAGAAACAGGATTAAATGGACCCATATGCAATTGGATTGCATATGGAAAGCCCATGAATTATGGTTGAATTAATTGTTTTACAACTAATCATCATATGAAAGTGGATTAGCATGATGCATGGATGAGGAAAACAGCAAAATAACAACAATAGAACCAAATGGAAATAAGGCTTAACAAGTTTAGAAATTCATTTATTAATTTAGGAAATTTTGGTTACTTAAAGGTGCCACACAAGCATTTGTTGTTCTCACCAATTTTAAATGTTCAAAATAGATAACAAAGTTTATAATTGAAAAGAAAACAAGATTTTAGTTGGAATACATGTTTCACTTGTTGAAAAAGGATTTCAAATAAAGTATTTATGAATTAAACAAGGTTAAACAAGAATTAAATGAATTTAATTCAAACATGAACTTATTTGAATTTTTATTTGTTCAAAGCATTAAACCAAATTCATATTTGAAAGGTTTATACTTTTAGGGTTGGAAAACATATTTTATATGTCCCAAAAGAATTTGTTTTGATCAAGTTATGAAATTACCAATTTTAAATGAATTAAACAAGGTTTAAATTATTTAACCAATTTTAATTATTCAAAACAGAAAACAAAGTTTATATTTGGAAAGAGGGTTTAATTTTGCATGGAAAACATATTTCATTTGTGGAAATTGGATTTAAAATGAGCAAGTTATTATTTTGGCAATTTTAAATGCAATAAACAAGAAACAGTTGTTTTCAGCAATTTAAATTATTCAAAACAGCAAACAAAATTTATATTTGGAAAGTACATGAAAAATTGATTGGAAAACATATTTGGTTTGTGAAATTTGGAATTTTTATGAGCAAGTTATGAATTTTGCAAATTTAAGTGAATTTGACAAGTTTTCAAATTTTGCACCAATTTAAAATATTCAAAACAGTGAACAAAGTTTATATTTGGATAGATCATTTAATTTTGTATTGAAAACACATCAAAAATGTTGGATTTGGAGTTAAAATGAATTTATTATGCCATTTACAAGAAATAGTGCAAATCTGCCATTTTTTAATGAACCAAGGACTTAGAATTAATTTTCCAGTGGCATAGAATAAGTACCAGGGGCCTAATGGTGATTTGCAGTTGTTCTAGGACTGAAGAAATAAAACAGAAAAAAGGTGTTTAATTGGCAGGGGGTGGGATTCGAACCCACCCCCTCTGGCTTGTGCGTGTGGGACTCTAACCAGATGGGCTGGTGACTTCTTTGTTGAAGGGAAGGGGTCCTCGAGGGGTAAGTGCTGTGAATGCGGGATTCTGAATTTCTAATCTGAAACGAACAGGTACTGCACGTCGACTGAAACCATGGCCAGCGACCTGAGCCTACAGAGATCGCCGGCAGCGAACTAGGGGGCGCCGTGGTGGAGCGGTGTGGGGTGCGGTGCTCGGCCTAGGGAGTGTGGGCGCGTGCGAGGCACAGAGAGAAGGGAAGGGAAAGGAGGCGGGAGGTGAGCTCACAGGGTTATGGTCGCTGTCGAGGTACAGACTCGAGGCAGAACGGAGGGGAGGTTGCCGGCGACGGCGCGCCTTCCACGGTGCCTCCCGGCAAGCACCGAGGGGACGGCGGGCCTCAGGGGAGCGCCCCGGTTCCATTCCCGGCGGCGGCTCCCCTCGAGGTGGACGGTGGTGGCGAGGTGACGGGGAGGAAGGTGGAGGGAACAGAGGGGTCTCGGTGGGTTTTTCTGCTCGGTGCAGTTCAGACATCCAGAGGAAAGGGAAGATAACAGAGAGGAGAATGGCGGCGATGGAGGGTGGTGCTGGGGTCTAGGGTTAGCAGGTGGGGGAGATAGGTTAAATATAGGGAAGAGGTGCTGTACGGCGGCAATCCTAGAGGAGGGGGAAGGGATCGGTCGGCTCTGCTGCGATCGTACCAGTGCTGACGTCGATGGGAGGAAGAAGACAACAGAGGTGAAGGGGTATCGGGCCAAAGGGTAATGGGCTGGGCTGGTGCCTTATCTGCTGCTGCTGCTCTCCTCTCTTTTGTTGTTTTTGTTTCCTTTATTTTTTTTTGTAGCATATGCTTTAGGAAGAAAACCTTAGGGTTTAGATTAGAGAAAAATTTGAAAAATTTAGGATAAGTTCCTTAGGCCAAATGCAACCACTTGGCAATTTTCATTTTTCAAAATTTTAACATTTGGTTGCTTTTTGAAATTAGAACCAAATTTGAGTGAAATGGTTAATTTTAATAAACATTAATAAAACCATTAATTAAATAGGGTAACCCCTATTGTAAATAGGCAATTTTGAACTAGTTTCATTTGGTAGCAACCTAAATTCAAAAAGGTTCTGTTTGGGTGCTTGCATTTGAATTTTAAAGTGTGTTTGAGAATGAATAAATGATTTAAAACCATTATTTTCCCAAATGATCACTATGGAAAACATGGAACCAAAAGATTGTTATTGTTGGTGATTTTTATTCAAAAAGTTGTAACAGAACAAGTATGAAAACAACCATTTGAATTTGTTTGAGTTTGAATTATGAAAACAAGATAAAACAGATGCAAAACAAATATTAACAATGCAAACAATAATAAAGCAATGCAATGAAATGATGACATGATGCATTGCTTGAAATAAAACAAGGAATCAAACATTCTAGGGGTATTTTTCATACTTGGGATGTTACAGGAGGCCCTTGATAATGTCCTCCATTGTGATTTCCAGTGTTGAAATTCCCTTCTGACCTGGGTCTCGAAGACCCGGCTTCTGTGTTAGCGACAAACTCGGAGCCTCCTTCAAACGGACGCTTGTTCTGGCTATTTCCGTTATTACCCGGTGCTGATCCATTGCCGGTTCTTCCACTATTACTTGTGTTTGCTTTTGCCTTTTTGTCATCAACTTCCTCCTCTGTAGTATCCGTTGCAGCGTGTTTGTTGCACGCATCCATCAATTCTCCCATCGTAACCTCCGACGCATTCCGACTGGATTTCATGCGAGTTAACTTTTGCACTAAAGGTGTATACTTGCATGTTTTTGCCATGGCTTGTAGTGCATCCTTGGGCTGAATATCTGTGGACGAGTGAAGTATCTCCATAACCCGGCGCACCCAACTGCGCGCCGACTCTCCCTTCTTCTGAACGCATTGCTCTAGATCATCAATAGTGAATAATTTTCTGCACGTCCCATGAAAGTGCTTGACAAACGCGGTCTTCAGTTCCTCCCATGACTTGATCGACCTTTCCGTCAGATTGGTGAACCATAGCTTTGCTGCTCCTTCTGACATCATCAAGTACATGAACTTGGCTTGGAGATTCTCGGATGCATTGCGAATCGACATTGCCATCTCATAACTACTTAGCCATGTTTCTGGATCCATAGTCGGTTCGTAATTCACTACTTTTCCTGGCTCTTTGAACTTTTCCGGGTAAGGTTCAGCTCTGATGTTGTCCGAGAGACACTTGGGTCCTGCAAGAATGGTCGAGGCTGGCCTTGCTCGAGAAACGTGTGATCCAGCGGGGGGCGGCTGGGCGCGGTGTTGCAGGTAATCCATGCGCTGCAGACCCGGCCCCGGCCCTCCGAGCCCTGGAACTATCCACAACAGCATGTGCTGCTGATGCTGCCTGAACGCGGGGAGGAGGCGGCATTTGCTGCTGCTCTTCCCTCCGCCGTGCTGAACTTGTTTGGATATTCCCTTGTTGCTGACTGGCGTATGGCGTCCCATGCATTCCACTTCTATGATCCGGATAATTGGCTTGCTGCGCCACTGCAGTGTGCAACAGATCGATCGCTCGCCGGGTCTTCTCTGCATGGGGCGACTCTCCTACGGGGATTTGATTCAATGCGAGTGTTGCTGCATACACGTTGTCCATGGGATTGTTGTAGTGACCTGCTGGTGTGCGAAATCGTGACGGTGGCGGTGGTGGTAACTCATTGCCGGTTGTGACTCTAGTCTGTGGTAGGGGTAACCCGGCCTGCTCGTTTGCCGGATGTGCTCCCGCTGTTGCCGGTTGGGGTGCAGTTCCCTGGTTCACCACTGGGATCGGCTGATCCTGAGGTGTAATAAATAAAGCAGCCGGATTAATAACCCCACCCATTGCTGGTAATCTGGTTTGATGCCTTTGATGTACTCTAGATGTTTCCTCTCGGAGCCGGGTTTCCAGTGCATCCAGCTCGCGCTGACGGGTAGCCATCCCTTGTCTTTCTGCTTCCACTTGCCTTCTTTGTTGTTCCAACGCACGACGAGCCACATCCAGATCCCTGACACGTTCTGCTGCGTTTTCTGGAGTGATAACCGTAGCAAGAACCGTGGGATCTAGGATCAGATTATTATCGAATAGGGCCGGGTGACGCGGATTCGAAGGACCCACCCCTGGTGTCCGGTTTCCTAGGAATCCGAACGTATTTGCGTGAAACTCCTCGTCTGTTGCGCGGCTGGTCACCGATGCCGATTCTCCATCAACCCGGTCCAGAACCGGGTTTCCGTTAGCTGCGCCCTGCTGCTGGGCCAATGCCTGAGGCGCCCCGACCGCGGCCGCGGTCACGTTCTCTTGGTTGAGGTTGGCCGCGGGAGCCGTGTAGACCACAACTCGGCGTATGATGCTTGGCGTGAACTCATGATGTTCTTCATCGCTGTTATTCTCCTCATACCGGTTCTCCAGTAGATCCCGGATAGATTCGGTATCACCCTCTTTCTCGACCCGGTCACGCGGGGTCCATGCCGGCTCCTCCAGCTGCTCCCACTTCGTGACGGGCTCTTCTATCTGATCTGTTGTTCCAACTGATTCTTCTCTATCCGATTGGATATAGGTAGCCTCCCCTGACACGGAATCAGATCCAAAATTGTCAGGGATCGAACCAGAAGTACATACCATACCGATGAAGACGCTGATCCGGCCGATTGTCACGACAGATCCGGACTCGAGGTGATCCGACTCTGGACCCCAGCCGGAATCGTCCACCATCTTCTCTCCTTCGTGGTCGACGTAGATCTCGCCGACGACGAGATTCTCCATGTTCTTCCGAGCTTCTCCCGTGATGTAAACACCTTTGGACGCAGGCCCCACGGTGGGCGCCAACTGTCGCGGGATAATCACGGCAGACGTTACCGGGGGTAACTTATCTTGGGGCAAGACGACACAGGCGTTTGGGAGAGGGTTTAGCTCAGAGGAAAACATGACGATAATCGATCTGGTAGCCAGCAATCAAGTCGCCGAGTCTCCGATCGTAAGATAATAACTCAACTCTCGTATTACACTGGATACTCGATATTGAGCGATATTGCTAGGACTTGGATTCCGGTAAACTAGACCTAGGGGTCGGTTTATAAAGCACCCGTACCCCCCTGGCTTGCCCTCCAAGGCGCAGCCTGAATCCTACCCGGACACCGCTTACCAACCCTAGCTTTCCTTACCGCAACCCACAATCCGGGTTACGAGGCCTACAAACTTTGGGCCTTCCAGAAGTTTCGTTATCCTTAGCCGGATCCGCGCCGTGTCCCTTGGGCCGGGTTACACCTTGGAGTTGGCCTACCGGGTTATTGTCCCTCCATCAATTTACCTAGGTTCGGGGCCCTCGTAGAGGTAAAACTGATGGAGGTATGATAACCCGGTAGGCCAACGCCAAGGTGTAACTCGGCCCAAAGGACGCTGCGCGAGACCCGGCTAAGGATAAAGGAGCTTCTAGAAGGACCAAGATCGTAGGCATGGTAATCCGGTTTGAGGGTTACGGTAAGGAAGTTTAGGGTTTTGTAGGCAGTGTCCGGGTAGGATTCAGAGTATGCCTTGGAGAGCAGGCCAGGGGGTCCGGATATTATATAAGCCGGCCCCCAGGTTTAGTTGAGAGAGATCCAAGAGTTCGAGCAATATCGCTAGGTATCGAGTATCCAGTGTAATACGAGAGTTGAGTTAATATATCTAGATCGGAGACTCGGCGACTTGATTGCCGGCTACCGGATCGCATATCATCATGTTTTCCTCTGAGCTAAACCCTCTCCCAAACACCAGAGTCGATTTGCCCCAAGACAAGTTACCCCCGGTAACGTCTGCCGTGATTATCCCACGACAGTTGGCGCCCACCGTGGGGCCTACGTCCAAGGGTGTTTACATCACGGGAGAAGCTCGGAAGAACATGGAGAACCTTGTCATCGGCGAGATCTACACCGACCCCGAAGGAGAGAAGATGGTGGACGATTCCGGCTGGGGGCCAGAATCGGATCTGCTTGAATCCGGATCTGTCGTGACAATCGGCCGGATCAACGTCTTCATCGGTATGGTACGTACGTCCGGTTCAATCCCTGACGACTTTGGATTTGATTCTGTGTTAGGGGAGGCCACCTACGTTCAATCAGATGGAGAAGAATCGGTTGGGACGGTAGATCCGACAGAAGAGCCCACCACGAAGAGGGAACAGCCGGAGGAGCCGGTATGGACCCCGCGTGGCCGGGTTATGAGAGAAGATGATACTGAGTCTATCCTGCATCTGCTGGAGGACCGGTACGAGGAAAACACCAGCGAAGAGGAAGAGTACGAATCTGCGCCAAGCATTGTGCGCCAAGTTGCGGTTTACACGGCCCCGGCTATCAATCTTAATCATGGGAACGTGACCGCGGCCGCAGTTGGAGCAGCACAAGCATTGGCCCAGCAGCAAGGTCCGGTTGACGGAAACCCGGTTCTCACCCGGGTTGACGGAGAATCGGCATCAGTTACCAGTCATGCGGCGGACAGTGAGTTGCAGGCAAACACGTTTGGATATCTAACAAACCGGGCGCCAGGGGCGGGTCCTTCAAATCCGCAACACCCGGCATTATTCAACAATAACTTGATTCTAGATCCCACCGTTCTGGCCACGTGTTAGGGATCTGGATGTAGCCCGTCGTGCATTGGAACAACAGAGAAGGCAGGTAGAAGCAGAAAGGCAAGGGATGGCCACGCGCCAACGCGAGCTGGATGCACTAGAAACCCGGCTCCGAGAGGAAACAACTAGAATACATCAAAGGCACCAAACCAGATTACCAGCATTGGGTGGAGTCATAAACCCGGCTGCGCTATTCATCACGCCTCAGGATCAGCCGATCCCATCGGCAAACCAAGGAACTGCACCTCATCCAACAACCGGAGGAGTACAACCGGTAAACACGCATGCCGGGTTACCCATACCACAGACTGGAGTTACTACCGGCAATACAGTACCCCCACCACCACCACCACCACCACCACCATCACGATTTCGCACACCAGCAGGTCATTACAACAACCCCATGGATAACGTGTACGCAGCAACACTCGCATTGAACCAAATCCCCGTGAGAGAGTCACCCCCCCGCAGAGGAGACCCGGCGGGCGATAGATCTATTGCGCACCGCGGTGGCGCAGCAAGTTAATTACCCGGATCACAGAAGCGGAATGCATGGGACACCATATATCAGTCAGCAACGAGGCAATACCGGCAATATCCAGACAAGTTCAGCGCGGCGGAGGGAAGAGCAGCAGCAAATGCCGCCTCCTCCCCGCGTTCAGGCAGTACCAGAAGCATCAGCGGCGCAAGCTATCGTGGATAGTTCCAGAGCCAGGAGAGCCGCGGCCGGGTCTGCGTTGCATGGACCACCAGCAGTACCGCGCCCAGCCGCACCTCCCGCGGGGTCACATGTTTCCCGAGTAAGGCCAGTTCCGAATAATCTCGCTGGTCCTAAGTGTCTGTCAGATAACATCAGGGCTGAGCCTTACCCGGATAAATTCAAGGAACCGGGTAAAGTAGTGAACTACGAGCCGACTATGGACCCAGAAACATGGTTGAGTAGTTATGAGATGGCTATGTCGATTTGCAATGCATCCGAAAATCTTCAGGCCAAGTTCATGTACTTGATGATGTCAGAAGGAGCAGCAAAGTTATGGTTCACCAATCTACCAGAAGGATCAATCAAGTCATGGGAGGAGTTGAAAACTGCGTTTATCAAGCACTTTCATGGGACGTGCAGGAAGCTATTCACTATTGATGACCTAGAACGATGTGTCCAGAAGAAGGGAGAGTCGGCGCGCAGCTAGGTGCGCCGGGTTATGGAGATACTTCATTCGTCTACAGATATTCAGCCCAAGGATGCGTTACAAGCTATGGCAAAAACGTGCAAGTACACACCTTTGGTGCAAAAGTTAACTCGCATGAAATCTAGTCGGAATGCTTCAGAGGTTACGATGGGAGAGCTGATGGACGCATGGAACAAACACGCCGCAACGGATACTACAGAAGAGGAAGTTGATGACAAGAAAGCAAAAGCGAACACAAATAATAGTGGAAGAACCGACAATGGATCAACGCCGGGTCACAATGGAGGTAACAATGGGAACAACCAGAACAAGCGCCCGTTTGAGGGAGGCTCCGAGTTTGTCGCTAGCACAGAAGCCGGGTCTTCGAGACCTAGGGCAGAAGGAAATTTCAATACTGGAAATCAGAACGGAGGAAATGATCAAGGGCCACCAAGGCCGAGTACCAATTGGGATATCTTCAGAATGGCGTGTACAAAGCACAGCAGGAATGGTAGGCCGGCTAACCACTCATTGGAGCAGTGCGCCGACCTACAGAGATGGAAGAATGAGGAAGTGAACAGAGCCATGCGAGGTGCAGGCCGGGGAGGAGGACCGGGTCTGGGTGGAAACCCGGGCAACGGTCCACCCCCAGCCGGTAACCCGGCAGGTGGAAATCCGGGTAACAATCAAGGGGGAGCTGGAGGCTTTCAAGCTAACCCCAAGCAATTAGGACAATATCACGTGCATACTACAGGAACTTCTAACAAGGATAAAAAGATACTGAAGCAAGCGATGAACTCGGTTTCCTCAGCTGTTCCGAGATACCTGAGATGGTCAGAGCAGGACGTAACATGGAGCAGAAGAGATCACCCAGAAAGGATAGAACATCCGGGAGTCTTAGCATTGGTGGTTGCACCACAGGTTAACGGTTATGAGCTGAAAAAGGTCCTAATGGACGGTGGAAGTAGCATCAATATCCTGTATTGGGAAACCTTTCTACGCATGGGTATCAAGGAGTCTCAGCTACAGAAAAGTTCAACAGTCTTTCACGGGATAGTGCCGGGTCACTCAGCGTGCCCCGAGGGAAAAATCGCATTGGAGGTAGCTTTTGGAGAATCGAAGGACAATTTTCGGGTTGAATGGCTCACTTTCGAGGTGGTTAAGTTGCGCAGTCCTTATCACGCGCTATTCGGAAGGCCGGCTTATGCTAAATTCATGGCTAGGCCGTGTTATGTGTATCTACAGCTGAAAATCCCGGGTCCCAAGCAGACCATCACCATACATGGAAGCCGGGATATAGCGGCTGAGTGCGATGAAGGAGATGCAGCAATGGCTGAACAAGCTTGCAGAAAAGAGGAACTCAAGTATTATCGGTCTCAGGTAGACCCGGATGACAGAACAGCATTGAAAAGGCCGAATACTGAAGATGAAAGAGCAAAGTTCAAGGCAGCACAGGACACCAAGATGATAGCTTTTGTTGAAGGTGATCCCTCTAAGCGGTTTGCTATAGGGTCTAACTTGGACAGCGAGCAGGAGAAGGCACTTGTGGAGTTTATTCGTTCAAATGCAGATGTGTTCGCCTGGACGCCTAGCGACATGCCGGGTATCCCTACAGAGTTGGCAGAGCACAGTTTGCACGTAGACCCCAAGTCCAGGCCTGTGAAGCAGGGCTTGAGTAAGATGAATGAGGAAAGAAGGAAAGCTATAGGAGAAGAAATTGCTCGGCTGCTGACAGCCGGCTTTATCATGGAAGTATTTCACCCGGACTGGTTAGCGAATCCGGTTCTCGTAATGAAAAAGACCAATGAGTGGAGGATGTGCATTGATTACACGAGTCTCAACAAGCATTGCCCAAAGGATCCGTTCGCACTACCAAGGATAGATCAGATCATAGACGCAGTAGCTGGAAGCGACCTATTATGTTTCCTGGATGCATATTCCGGGTATCATCAGATCAAGCTCAAGAAGGAGGATTGGGAGAAAACATCATTCATAACCCCTTTTGGGGCCTTTTGTTACAAGACCATGACATTTGGATTGAAGAACGCTAGCGCAACTTATCAACGGTGTATTCAGAAGTGCTTCGAGGACCAAATTGGACGCAACGTCCACGCTTATGTGGATGATGTGGTTATCAAAACCAGAAAGGCGGATACATTCATTGATGATCTAAAGGAAACATTCAAGAACCTGAGGAGGTATCAGATGAAACTAAACCCGACAAAGTGTGTATTTGGAGTTCCAGCTGGGAAATTACTCGGCTTCATCGTTTCAGAGAGAGGAATTGAGGCAAACCCGGATAAAATCAAAGCTATCCAGAGTCTGAAAAAGCCGGAAAATTTGAAGCATGTTCAAAAGCTCACAGGGTGCGTAGCAGCCTTGAGCCGGTTCATATCCAGACTCGGAGAAAAGGCAATACCCTTGTACCGGCTCTTGAAGAAGTCCGATAAATTCGTGTGGGATCAAGAGGCGGATGAGGCGTTCGAGGCACTAAAGAAGCAGTTATCTGAAGCACCAGTCCTAGCGGCCCCAGGTCCTAAAGAGCCTATGTTGCTATACGTAGCAGCTGGCCCCCGAGCCGTTAGTGCAGTAGTTGTTGTGGAGCGTAAAGAGGATGGGAAAGATCACCCGGTCCAGAGACCGGTTTATTACGTCAGTGAGGTATTATCAGAGGTAAAGAAGCGCTATCCACATTGGCAAAAGCTGGTTTTCGGGGTCTTCATGGCCAGCCGGAAACTGAAGCCGTATTTCCAGGAACACCCCATAACAGTGGTTAGTTCGATACCAATGTCGGATATCATCAGAAACTCGGATGCAACAGGAAGAATAGCCAAATGGGCAATAGAGATGGGGGATTACCATATCAATTACGAGCCCAGGTCAGCAATCAAATCTCAGGCTCTGGTTGATTTCATTAACGATTGGACGCACACAGGCATGCCCACCATGGCTCCAAACGCCGAGTCTTGGATCATGCACTTCGATGGTTCCAAGCAATACGAGGGGTCAGGAGCTGGAGTGGTGCTAACATCACCCAAAGGAGACAAGTTGAGTTACGTGCTACAGATTCACTTTGATTGTTCCAACAACGTGGCCGAATATGAGGCCTTATTACATGGCTTAAAGGTAGCCAAGGAGATGAACATTAAGAGGATACGATGCTTTGGAGATTCGGACCTTGTGGTACAACAAGTCTCAGGAACTTGGGATAGAAAAGATGCAACTATGGCAGCATACCGCAGAGAGGTTGATAGGGTTGCCGGATGTTTTTCCGGGTATGAGGTGGAGCACATTGATAGAAGAAAAAACGAGGCAGCAGACGCACTCGCCGGACTCGGCTCGCGCAGAGAGCCGGTTCCACCTAATGTTTTCCTACACGAGTTATGGCGACCATCAGTTAAAACCGAGTCCGAGGAAGAACTGGTAAACCAAGACCCGGATTTGGAGCTCGTGGCCTCCGTGCGTGCTGTTCCCGAGTGGACAGAGCCGTTCCTGGCCTACCTATCGCGGGGCGAGTTACCAGACCAGGAGGTATTAGCCAGGCAAATCCTGAGGCGAGCAAAAGGATACTCTATCGTCAATGGGGAGTTATACAAGAGAAGTGCAGCAGGAGTCTTTTTGCGCTGTGTAGCACCAGAAGAAGGCCGACAGATCCTTAAAGAAATCCATGAAGGTGATTGTGGGCATCATGCATCCACAAGATCCCTTGTGGCCAAAGCTTATCGACATGGTTTCTTCTGGCTTACGGCTCTAGCAGACGCGGAGCGCTTGGTGGCAAGATGTGACAGATGTCAAAGGTACGCTCGCCAAATCCATGTGCCGGCTATGGAACTACGGACCATTCCGTTAACCTGGCCGTTTGCTGTTTGGGGTATGGATATGGTTGGCCCCTTTCACATGTCACCTTGCAAAAAGACACATCTCTTAGTGGCTATTGATAAGTTTACCAAGTGGGTTGAGGTTATGCCAGTTACCAACTGTGAAGCAATTACAGCAGTCAAGTTCCTGAAAAAGATTATCTATCGGTTTGGGTATCCCCATAGCATAATTACCGACAATGGAACCAACATGTCCCTTAGAGAGATGGAGAAATTTTGTGGCAACAATGGAATCCGGCTTGACATAGCTTCAGTGGCCCATCCACAGGCTAATGGACAAGTGGAGAGGGCAAATCAAGAATTGCTTCGTGGATTAAAGCCACGGTTGCGAGTCCCGTGTATAAGAGCTGCTGGTGCATGGGTTGAGGAGTTACCTTCAGTAGTTTGGGGTATCAACACAACACCTAACAGATCTACTCAGATGACACCGTTTTTCATGGTTTATGGCGCAGAGGCGGTGTTGCCGAGTGATATCATCCATGACTCGCCTCGAGTGTCGGCTTACGTCGAGGTGGAGAACGAAAAGACCCGGCAGGATGCCGTGGATATGCTAGAAGAAGAAAGGGAACAAGCACTGGAAAGATCAGCCATATATCAGCAGGATCTGCGGAGATATCATAGCCGGCGCGTAAAAACCCGGGTCTTCCAGGAAGGAGACCTGGTTCTGCGCCTGGTACAGTCAAAGGAAGGAAAACACAAATTATCACCGCCATGGGAAGGACCGTTTATCATAAGCCGGAATTTGCACAATGGATCATATTACTTGATAGATGCAAGGGAAGAGTCGGCTACAGTTAACGACACCGCTCATACCACTTCATCTATGCAAGAGAAAGAAAGACCATGGAACATAGCGCAGCTGCGTCCCTACTATACCTAGTATAAACTAGACCCACAAATGGAATTGCACGATGTAACAGGCAGCAGGTTTTAGACGCACTCTTTTCCTATCCAGGGTACCTAAGGGGACTGGAGGGTTTTTAATGAGGCGGCCTGCTGACCTAACTTTTCTCATATCAATAAAGAGATGGTTCAGCAATACACCTTTTTCGCATGTTTTACCGAGTTTTATCTTTCTGTCAGGTTTTTTACTTCTCTTCCAGGTAAAATATTATTCTTTTATTTCTTAGTGTATTAGTTTCTTTAGTATGTTGCATATATTTAGGTCCTGGGGGCTGATTGCTTGAATAGCACAGTTGCAAACTCAAGACCCGGCCACGATGCCTATGAGTTATAAGGGCCGATTACTCGCAAACGAGTATGGCTGCAATCTTGTAACTGGAGAAAGGAGCCAAATTTTCCTGACCTTTCTTACTTAAGCTCGATGCGACTCGCACCAAGGTGGCATGCTTTGCTCGCTTACGATTACAATCAGCCATGAAGCCCAATGGGACTTTCCTGACCCTGTTTTCGTATAGATGTAGCAACATGATATCCACGCGAAAGCCGGCTTACAGTACAAGATAGTCAAAAGGGTCATCCAAACCAAAAGTTATGCAGAGTATAGGGCTAACAGCCGGAAACTCAAAGTTATTAAGCATAACTTCAATACCTATGTGAAACGACTCTAGGTTTTGGGCTTAGCAGAAAACAACTTGTTCTCTTTGAAAAACCACACATCCCAGACTCGGAATTTCGGGTCTTGGGGACTGGGAATTTCGAAAAAAGAAACAAGTTGTTTAGTCACTAAGCTCAAAAAACCCAAACATCTGAGTTTTGGGGACTTGGGGACTTAGAGAAAAGTCCACTTGTTAAAACCCACGATACTCGGAAACCGAGTCTCGCAAAAGGAACCATAAAGAAAGTCGGATATCAAGAACGAGCTTAAAAGGCAGACAAGTATCAAATTCATCCAAAGGCCAGAAGGGCCACGAAAAGCTATTAAAAGTTTCAAAACGTATTTACATGATGCAATGACAGTATCAAAGGTGCACAGGCGCACCGTCAAAAGAATATTTGTTTCCAACAAAAAGCATCGAACGACCAAGGTATCATAATGGCATCTGTTTACTCGGCTTCCTGGGTCGGGTCTACATCTTTGCCCTTGCCCTCCGGGTCTTGGTCCTGGGCTCGCTCCTCAGCTTTCCCAACATCATCACCCGGATTCTCAGCATCAGGACAGACAGGCGGGCGGACAGCCGGCGTAGAAGTGGTTGGCTCTGATCCTAACTCGACCTCCCTCTTTGCGGTTTCTTCCCTCTTCCTGGCTGAATCAGCATTCCATTTCTTCAAAATATCGAAGGGCAGGGGTGCTTCCTCCTTCACAACTTTGTCTTCAGCATCGTACGAAGTCATAAACGTGCGCAGGTCCATATTATCGGCCAAAGTGGTTGCCGAGTGACGTACCGCGGATTGTACGGCCTTGAAATCCTTGGGCCCAAACCTGGAGCCATCCGCTTTGAACTCTGGGAACCCGGCTGTTACCTTTGCCGGCTCAAGCTTAGGAAAGTAAGCCTTAGCCAGCATAAAGGCCCGGGTCATACCAACCCGGCATGCCGAGCGTTTCCAGAGCTCGATCCACGCAGGCACAGTGGAGCACGCTTGGATAAGGTTTTCTTCACCCGGGTATGCCTCAGTTGGCCATCGCACGGCCTCCAATATCCACTTGCTGCCGGCGAAGAAGGTTCGGAGCACAGTCTTTAAGGTTTTAGCTTTTTTGACATCATCTTCTTCTGGGGCCGCAAGGTTAGAGCCTACAAGTTGAAATAGCAAAGGCCACATCAATAATTCCGAGTATCATGAATCAAGTAACAAGCCGAGTTATGAAAGCAATCAGCAGCAAAAATCTTACTAAGTAAGATGCGATAAGTATCGGTAACTTGGTCCGACAACTTCTTCAGTGCGGTTTGAGCAGTGGTGTACTTTTTCTGGTATTTGGAAACATCTTTCTTCAAGGTTTCCACCTCAGCCTCAAGAGCCTCTCTCAGCTTTACCTCGGTAAGCAGAAGTTGTTCGGTCTTGAGTAAAATTTCATCAGATCGGGTGGCCTGGGCCTGTAAGGGACAAAGGTATAAACATTAGTCGGGTATCATGGTAAGCCGAGTATTGCACAGAGTACCGAGCACAACTTCAACAAGTTATACTCGGAACTTGGGGACTAGATGGATATTATGCCACTGCCATACGCTCTAACATACTGCTCTCTGAGGCCTTCATGGCAAGTAGAGCGCTCATCATTTGATCGAAGGTGTTGTTGCCCGAGTTGGAAGACCCGGGACCTTGGTAACTCGGAGAGGGAATTTTCTCCGTCGCAGGGGAAGGCACCCGAGCCGTCCGAGTATCGGAATCTGGTGCCCCTCCTCCCGTACCCAAGGCTGCGGCCTCCTCCTCGCGTGCGTGCGAGGCTATTGGGTACTCGGCTTCTTGATCAGCCGGGTTCGTTGGTGGCACTTGTTGTTCTTCGCCGCCAGCTGCGGCAGTCATATCATCAATCGGGTTCTCCTTATCCGGGTCATCGGTCTCCATATTCTCTTGGTCACTGATAGTGACCGTGGCTCTGTGGGTAATATAGGTAAGCAGTTAGCGTGCAACTGGGGAAAGATCGTGGAAGGGCGATAGGGGAGATATATATGACCATCTATCAAGCTATTGGATGAACTAGCATGGGATTGTGCGACCTAATCCGGCGCAGAAAGGGAAATGGCCCGCGGTTGACTAGATCCAATCTAGATCGATTCGAAAAATTGCAAAGCCAAATTAATGGGAATGAGGAGCTCACCGGAGGAGATTGGAGTAGTGCGCGGTGGCGGCAAATGGCGCACTCCGAATGCCCCTTTGCGACTGTCGGCAAGCTGCTCGAGGGCGCGGCGGCGGAGGACGGCGGCGGCGCGGGACGAGCTGTGGCGGAACGTAGCCGGCGGCGGATTGGTTCCGGTGGCGTACGCGAGGTCTCCGTGGCGGCGCTCTGTGAGCTCGGGCGCGGAAGTGAAGGAAAGGAAGAAGAAGGAGAGGTGGACCGTTGGAGTTAGGTTGTCCCCTAGGTACCTATTTATAGGGTGCGGGTGGATAAACCTAGACCAACGGTTGAGAGCCGGAAATTTCGGGTAAAGAATACCCGCCCGGATTTTCCTGGATATGCGTTAAGTGCTAGACGGGATATCCGGAACAGATATGAGGCAGATCTTTCCCGTGATATTTGGACCGGTTAAATAAGTGAAGTAAGCCAGATCTTTGGCGTCATTATCAGGGCACTGACCCGGAGAAATAAGCGATGGACTTGGAGAAAGCCGGGTTACTATATGGCCACCGTGGAGTTAGGCCTAGCTGTTTATCAAAGCAATCTAACCCGGCCTCTATGAACTTGAATGTTGATATTTTTGCAGGGAATAGCGTGCGCTTCAACGAGGATCCCGTGAAGCCCAAGCTATTCTGGGGACTACTGATGGAGGGATGATAACTCGGTAGGCCAACGCCAAGGGGTAACTCGGCCCAAAGGACGCTGCGCGAGACCCGGCTAAGGATAAAGGAGCTTCTAGAAGGCCCAAGATCGTAGGCCTGGTAACCCGGTTTGTGGGTTACGGTAAGGAAGTTTAGGGTTTTGTAGGCAGTGTCCGGGTAGGATTCAGAGTACGCCTTGGAGAGCAGGCCAGGGGGTCCGGATATTATATAAGTCGGCCCCCAGGTTTAGTTGAGAGAGATCCAAGAGTTCGAGCAATATCGCTAGGTATCGAGTATCCAGTGTAATACGAGAGTTGAGTTAATATATCTAGATCGGAGACTCGGCGACTTGATTGCCGGCTACCGGATCGCATATCATCATGTTTTCCTCTGAGCTAAACCCTCTCCCAAACACCAGAGTCGATTTTCCCCAAGACAAGTTACCCCCGGTAACGTCTGCCGTGATTATCCCACGACAAAAACCCTTACTCCTGCTTGTCTGACATGTATTATGACGAGATAGTCAAGCTGTTACAATGGTGATGCCATGGTGGTGTGTACGGGGTGTCCCGTGTATTGTCTAGTCTAGTTGTGTCTTGTATCTTGTTCCTGTCTCGATTGGATCTCCTTTTTCTCTCCTCCCTCCTGACTTTATATATGCATCCAGCAGAAGGTTACATGAGTCCTAGTAGAGTACGTATAAGAGTTCTTGTCTTGACCCGCAAGTCTTGCGGGTGGGCTTCTGTTGGGCCTTCTAGAACCGCGGGATATCACATGTCTTTGGGCCTAGGTCCTGGGCCTTGGACTGGGTAGGCTCACCCGATAGGTCCAGGAATCATCCCCACGTCAGTAGCCCCCGAGTGTTTATTCGACTGAGAACATTCGGGTAAGCACTCAAAGTTTGTTCTTGGATTCTTCGAGTGGTTATTCAATCGCCTGGTTTTGAGGGCGTATACCCTGTGCGCGACACACTCATGTCCTCGAGCATCAAGTGATAAATGTGCCTTGTGTTGGCTGTTTTCGCAGAAGGGTGTGGCTCAGTAGCTTGACTCTCCCGAAAGACCAGGGCCAATTAATTGCATCTATGGAAAAAACGGTTCTGCCTACACGAATTCGAGACCTTCGACTTGAATCCGGCGAGGTGATCGTTGCAACTGGGCCGTTGAGGTCTTACTGAGTTAAACTTAACCTAAAGGGGTACCCGGCGCGTCCGCTAGGATTTTTCTTCGTGTTGTTGACACGGAAAGTTTATCGGAGGACACAGCTTGAGTGCGATTCCAGGCCCAAAAGAGAGATTCTTGGGTCTTACCTTCGTA
Organism: Alopecurus myosuroides; assembly: GCA_028641055.1. Taxonomy (NCBI): domain Eukaryota; kingdom Viridiplantae; phylum Streptophyta; class Magnoliopsida; order Poales; family Poaceae; genus Alopecurus; species Alopecurus myosuroides. Next base: position 314,662,019 of record CM054060.1, on the reverse strand, counting down.
GTCGAAAGAATACGGCATCCGGATGTGCCTAGTCGTCCGAACGATCCATGATAAGGATGTGTAAATACATCGTGTGGTAGAGTTGCGGGAGCCGCATACTCGCGATTTTACCTTGGTCATGTTCTTGCGATTCTTCGGGTGAAGAGATCTTCCTTCTTGATCTTGTGCGAAAGATATTTCGCGTTATGAAGTTTACACGAAAGAAACTTTGTCTTGATGTGTCCATACGAAAGAGATTTCGTGTCAGGGTGACTATGCGAAAGAAATTTCGCGTCTTGATGTGCCCATACGAAAGAAATTTTGTGTTAGTGTGCTTATGCGAAAGAAATTTCGCGTCTTGATGTGCCCATACGAAAGAGATTTCGTGTCAGGGTGCTTATGCGAAGGAAATTTCGCGTCTTGATGTGCCCATACGAAAGAGATTTCGAGTCAGGGTGCTTATGCGAAGGAAATTTCGCGTCTTGATGTGCCCATACGAAAGAGATTTCGTGTCAGGGTGCTTATGCGAAAGAAAGTTCGCGTCTTTGATGTGCCCATACGAAAGAGATTTCGTGTCAGTGTGCTTATGCGAAGGAAATTTCGCGTCTTAATGTGACCATACAAAAGAGATTTCGTGTCATGAGGTACTCAATGACGTCACCGCGCACTTGCCTTTACTTGCCTGCTCCTGATGGAACGTGACGAAGTGGGGCAGAGCGCGCAGGGCCGATACGAAAGTAAATTGGTGTTAGGGACTCGCGATTTTCTTTTGGACGCGCAACAAGTGCTATCTTTTGTTTCGAGTGATGTGTCTGTACATCGTAGTGCGGAGTCGTGGTTTTTGCGGGAGCCGCATACTCACAATCTTCTCCCTGCCACGTGGCGAGTGCCTTTTTGTTTGAAGATTCCGAAGAGAAATAAGCATGTTGGCTGATAGTCGCGTGATGTCGTGGTGCACTGACCACTTGTTCTGCCTCCCGATGGGACGTGGCGAGAAGTGTCAGAGACTAGACGTGTCGGATTCGACGCGGTGGAGGTATACTTGGCACGGCGGACGGAGTCGTTGAGGTGGAGGTGTACTCGACACGGCGAACAGAGTCGACGCGGAAGTCGTGTAGTTGACGAGACGGACGGAGTCGACGCGGTGGAAATGTACTCGACACGGCGTACGGAGTCGATGCGGTGGATATATACTTGACATGGTGGACGGAGACGACGCGAAAGTCGTGTAGTCAACGAGGACGTGGCGGAGTCGCACGACGACGTGGAAGTCGTGTAGTTGACGCGGACGCTCAGCCACCGAGTCCACACAAAAAGATGGACCCGGAAAGTCTTCAAGATGTTCTGATTTCGCGAATTAGCATGCGTTGTCATATGCGTCTCGTCGAGACGAACAAGTTTGATGTTTTGCTTTTTTTTCATCCGAGTTAATATGCGGTTTGTACGACCATAATAAGGACCTGGACAAAGAAATCTGACAGAGCTCCTAAATACGCGGCCAGCGTGTTAGATGCTTCCGACGGGGTAGTACGTCGAGTGCGCGTGTAGTGCTCGTCGGTTGCACGACCAACGCTCATTGGGTGCGCGGCCAGCACTCCCGATGGGAGTAGGCCCCGTGTCTATGTGCGATTATTTGTAATCGGGCATAGACTCAAAGATCTTCCAACGCTGCTTCTTCGATTTATCGGGTGCACAGCAGTGCTCCCGATGGGAGTAGCCCCCGAGGCTATGCTCGACTCGCAAAGTCGGACATAGGCTCAAGTTGTTCTGAAGCTAACCCCTTGTGCTTGTCTTCTGTTAGCTCGGAGAGGAGGACATGTGTCGACTCCCGGAGGAGGGTATGTGTCGACTCCGAGCGGAGGATCTGTGTCAATTGTCGGTTGTCGACTCCGAGCGGAGGATCTGTGTCGACTGTCGACTCCAAGCGGAGGGTTGTGTCGAGTGTCGAGTGTGGCTGTTTTGCGCCTCATCCCCCGAGTGTCGAGTACGGCTGCGGCGAATTCTTGAGTGTGTCTACTTTGCAGCACAACCCCCGAGACGCTTAGTCGAGAGGATTCGATGTAGCGGAGTTGTACGGCGGAGTCGCGATGTTTTCCGGAAGGACCCGATGAGGCGGACCAAGTCGACGCGGCAAAGTCGCCATGCTTCCCGAAGGACTCGATGCCGCGGACCGAGCCGTCGCGGGGGAGTCGCGATGTTGGTCTGAAGGACTCGACACGGCGGAGTCGCGATGCTTGTCCGAAGGACTCGACGCGGCGGACCGAGTCGACGCAGCGGAGTCACGATGTTCGACCGAAGGACTCGACGCGGCGGACCGAGTCGACGCAGCGAAGTTGCGATGCTTCCTGAAGGACTCGGCGCGCCGGAGTTGCGATGTTTTGTCCAAAGGACTCGACGCGGCGGAGTCGCAATGTTTGTCCGAAGGACTCGACGCGGCGGACCGAATCGACGCGGTGGAGTCGCAATATTTGCCCGAAGGACTCGATGCGGCGAAGTCGCGATCTTTGCCCGAAGGACTCGACGTGGCAGACCGAGTTGACGGGCGGAGTCGCGATGCTTGTCCAAAGGACTCGACGCGGCGGAGTCACGATGCTTGTCCAAAGGACTCGACGCGGCAAACCGAGTCGATGTCGCGGAGTCGCAATGTTTGTCCGAAGGACTTGATGCGGCGGACCGAGTCGATGCAGCGTAGTCGTGATGTTCGACCAAAGGACTCGACGCGGCGGAGTCGCGATGCTTGTCATAAGGACTCGACGCGGCGGACCGAGTCGACGCGGCGGATTCGCGATGTTTGCCCGAAGGACTCGACGCGGCGGACCGAGTCGACGCACCATAGTCGTGATGTTTTGTTCTGTGTACACGGAGGGCAATGTTGATGTAGATCCCCGGCACTAGTATGACGAGTCTCCATGTTTTGTTGACGTTGCTTGATCTTTGTGTCGACTCGCAAATTGACGAAATAAGATCCGGATCCGCGATCTGAACTCGCGAACTCGCAGAGATCCAAAACGTATCATAGTGCGCGAGCCGCTGATGGAGATCTAACCGTTAGAATTGGCTCAAAAAAGACGGAGTGGTGCGGGGTTGTATTACTCAGGTGGTCAACGGTGTGATATTTGAATTGATGTCCAAGTCGACTGTGAGAATTGTTTTCTAAAGTCGCGAGGAGTTCCGTCAGATTCTGACAGAACTTCAGTTTTCGTATCATCCACGGAGATCTAACCGTCGGAATTCACCGATTCTTTTTTGAGCCGATAGATAATTTGATTTTGCATATTTCCACCGAAGGAATTTTCCAGATGAGTTTCAAGACTCCGTTGATGACGTCCGTAATATGTATGTTGCTGCTGTCCTGCAACCTACGCGTGAAGAACGATGTCGATGTAGACGATGAAGGCCATGTGTGATGCCGCCGAGTGCTCGATGAAGTTGAAGGATCCGAAGTAGATAGAATCCATGAGGTCGAGGACCCAAAGCTTTATGTAGATGAGGCCGACAAGATCGTAGATCCAGCGCGTGTCGTTCCCACAGGCGACGCCAATTGTCGATGAGTCGTATCAACAAAGCCCTCCTGTGAGCTAGTAGGGTTTCGAGTAGAGGAACGATGTACGCGCTGGTGATCTCGACGGCTAACAAGGAGCAAGATTTACCCAGGTTCGGGGCCCTCGTAGAGGTAAAACACTTACTCCTTCTTGTCTGATCTGTATTATGACGAGATAGTCGAGCTATTACAATGGCGATGCCGTGGTGGTGTGTACGGGGTGTCCCGTGTATTGTCTAGTCTAGTTGTGTCTTGTATCTTATTCATGTCTTGATTGGATCTCCTTTTTATCTGCAACCTCCTGGCTTTATATATGCAGCCAGCAGAAGGTTACATGAGTCCTAGTAGAATACGTATAGGAGTTCTTGTCTTGACCCGCAAGTCTTGAGGGTGGGCTTATGTTGGGCCTTCTAGAACCGCGGGATATCACCTGTCTTTGGGCCTAGGTCCTGGGCCTTGGACCGGGTAGGCTCACCCGATAGGTCTAGGAATCACCCCCAAGTCAACGGTGTCTACGACCACCAACATTTTATCTTCAATGTGTTGATTGCATCTCTTGTTCTTCTTTCATTTGTGTTTGTGTTTTCGTTGCCATAGTTTTTGGTTTTCGTGTTTTGGTGGCTCATGTCTTGTTCCTCAATCTCTTTGTGAAAACCTGTGTCTAGGATCCCGGAAATTCCGGCCCAGGGCCCGGAAATTTCCAGCCATCTGATTTTTGTCCCTGAAACTTCCCCTCATTTCCTCTATGATCGCTCTCTGGACACGGCCGGAAATTTAGAGCGGAATTTTCCTGGCCAAATATACGGAGGCCGGAATATTCCGTGTCCTGGACCCAGAAATTTCTTGTGTTCGATATTTGACCAGAAATTCGACCAACATTCCTTTGTGCCCCCTCTTTGGACACAATCGGAGTATTGGGGCGGAATTTCCGGCCAAATATCCGGTGCCTCCGGAAATTTCCGGGCCCCATACCGGAATATTCCGGGGCAAGCAGTTGGAGCCTGTAAAAGGCGATGGGGTGGACTGTCCCGGCCTTCCCCCCATCGCCCTTTCCCTTATCGCCTCCAACTGCAGCCGCCGCCACAGTTGCTCCCCAGGAGGTCCTCCGCCTGCTCCCCTCTCCCTTCGGCTCCTTCTTTCGGATCAAGAGGCTACCACTTCCCGTTTCCTCCATGAATCCCGGTAAGTGGTCGTGTTTTCTCTGAGATCTAGGGCCCCCATGTTTTCTTTTTTGATTTTCTTTGTTTTAGGGTTTGCTCTCCTGCATACCCTTGTTCCCCTCCTCGTTCTCCTCACTTGCCATCGGTGATTCTCACTTCAAGATTCTCCGCAGGTCTGGATTCGCAGCCTTGGCGCGATATTTACAAGGCCGGAAAAATCTGGCCCCCCACCGGAATTTCAGCCCCTAGAAATTTCAGCCAGAGCCGGAATTTCCGGCCTGCTCTGAATCTTGCAGTTTGCACCCTACTCAGATTCTATCCCCTGTTTTATATTCCACTCTACAAAATATGAGGCCCTTTTTTATTTTTTGTGTTTTTCTTTGTGCTCGTCTTTGCTTTTTCCTCCAGATGGTTCAAGCTTTCGGTCCAAAGGCACTAGCAGTCACAACTCGCAAGAGATTTCGTCGTTTCATTTAGAATGACGAGGGAGTGTATGTGGATGAGACAATCATTCGTCAGCGTGAGCGCGAGGAGAATCACGAGTATGAGCGTTAGCGCAATGTAGACAGGGCTGCTCGCCTTGCCAGCAAACAACAAGGCAAGGCATCTTTGAACCTGGCAACTATGTCTGTGGCTGAATTCAAGACTTGGCGCAACAGAGATTGGTTCACAGCTAGCCCTCAGGACACCGCTATTGATTCCTGCTACTGGCATGTTGAACAGGAGACTCTGTACAAGCAGGTTTATTCTGTCATGAGCAAGCTCGCCTGCCCCATGAAGCAGATCAACTTTCAGCACCTTGCATCATTTCCTGATTATTTTGGCAACTCTGTCCATCTTGCCGAGCTCCTTGGTTTGTGTCATCTGATGGAGATCCAGTGCTCCTACAGTAGCACTATCATTCAACAATTCTTTGCTACCCTGGTCTTTGATGATTATGAGGAGATTGGATGATGTGGATGTCTGTACCGTACAAGATCTCAACCACCTTCCATGACTTTGTTTCTGAGTTAGGGTATCTGTTTCCCGGCCTTTCAGTTCCCCAGGGCGCTCGGATGCATGTCCATGGCGTGGAGCATGACAAGAACAAGCTGGCTGAGCTGTATGGGGCTCGAGGTGCTGTGGGGTCTGCTAAGGGACTCTGTGATATCTGTGACATCCTTCTGCGCATGTTCCGGGAGACCATTGCTCCTAGCGGTGGCAATAATGATGAGATTCATGGCGGTTTGGTGAACCTCATGCATCACGCCTACCTGACCTTCACAGAAGGTAACCTGGAGCCTGGAGGATACTTAAGCCCACAAGATTGACGTGATGGATTTCATCTTTCACGAGATTCACTTTGCTCTTTTCCACCGCAAGGTTCCTCCCTATGCACCCTACATAATGAAGCTCATCAAGTCTAGGTATCCTGTTGACGAGTGTGAGGGTCTTGAGTTGGACTATGAGGCTCACAGGGATGTCAAACTGTATAAGAAGAGTGCTCATACTCAGCAGGCAACACATGATGTTGGCACTACATGCCATGGACACCGTGATCCTCGCATGAGACATGCTGCTGCTAGGAGAGGTAACAAGAAGAGCTCTTGGGTCGTTCGTGCCATTGAAAAAGTGTTGTGCATGAATGTCTGCATCCACAAGGAGAACTACAATGCCTATGTTGAGCGTCGCAACATTCTCGAGAATCAACGTGCTATCATGAATGCCCTCAACATGCCAGATGCCCCTGCTCCTCTACGTGCTCAGATTCCTTACCGTAACTAGAACAATCGCGATGTTGATTGGGATCTCGGTATTCCTGATGATGATGACCTAGAGGCTGCTAGTGAGGAGGAAGCCTCCAAGGACGACTCCGAGGATGATGGTGCCACAGACTAGAGCTTGTTCCATGGGATGTTAGTTCTTTCTTCTACCTTTTTGGTATCCTGATGCCAAAGGGGGAGAAGATATAGAGATCGTGGATTTTCTAGGGTGGGCAATTTTTATGTCTTTTATTCGCTATCTCTCGTGTGCTTTTGAACCTTGCTTTATTCGTGAACTTTTATTCGTGGATTCCTACTTGTGAACCTATATTATTGGGAGGCATGTCTCCTCGTTATGCTTATTTGTGATGTTTAGTTTCTATCGTATGATTACCTCTATGCAAATACCCGTGTTGTCATCACTTACCAAAAAAGGGGAGATTGAAAGGTCATGTCTCCTCTAATGATTTTGGTAGTGATAACAACACGGGTTATTCTAATAACATCGTGTCTAAGTGTTCACAACTGGAATCATAATCTCTATCAAGAACAACATAAATCTATATGAAAAGATTCGCACAGGAAAATTCTGAAACAAGTCATTGTTATCTGAAGCCGGATATTTCACGACAAAAGCCTGGAATTTCCGGTGCCTAAAGGGCGGAATTTCCGACCCTGGCCCCAGGATATTCCGGCCTGCGCGAAGATCAACTCATAAGGATTTGGGCATCCAAAGTTCCCACTCTCATATATTGGGGCGGAAATTTGCCAGGAATATTCCGGTGGAAATTTCCGGCCCCTGTTTCCTTAGAAGAAAAAGGACGCGTCGCTGCTGCCCGCTCTCGGATATGGGGGCGGAAATTTGGCGGGAAATTTCCGGCCACCGGATTATTAAAAAATCGTGGACATTTGGAAATATCCGGACCACTACCCTAGAAATTTCCGGTACTTATACCAGAATATTCCGGCCATTGAAGACAACAACGGCTAGATTTCGGAGGAGGCTATAAATACATGTCTTCTTCCTCTGGACAGCTAGTTCGTCCATTCCTCTCTCTCCTTCATTTCCTAGATCTCCCTCCTCAACCAACCAAACTCGATGCCCTTCAAGGATTTGATGGAGGAGGCCTAAATCTACATCTTTACCAAGCCATAAATTGTTTTCCCTTACTCTACCCTTTGGGATCTTGTAAATCTCTTGGTTGACTTGTCATCCTAAAGAAACCCTAGTGGTTGTAGCTTCCACCTTGTTGCATGAAGCTTCAGATCATTGAGAGCCTCCAAATCACTTGTGGAGTAGGCTCAACCACGTGTAAAGTTTTGGTCAACACCTTCAAGTCGACCTCATAGTGGAAACGAGAATCTACCTCACCGGAGAAGCTCAAGGAGAACAAGGTGTGCACATCCGTGCTATTGAGGAGAGCCTAGATGGCTCCCCACCTCTCCAACGTAGACGCACTTCTTTTGAGAAGGAACTACAGGAAACGTGTGACGCCCCGAGATCGGGCACTATGCAGATTTCAGCATTTCCGCCAAAATCCACATAATAACCGATTCCAGGTTGCCACTTGTGATAACATTACAACAGTTCACGAATATTCCGCAACAACAACAGAATAGATATATACAAGACGACTCAAACGAGTCAAGGATACAACTGATACAATACAAAGATCCAAATAACAGCGGAAGAAACAACATACTGTCCGACTACGGACAAGATACAAATTGGACTAAGAGTCCTGAAGATAACCGATGGCGTCCAAATCCCTGCCCATGCCAAGCCGGAGGGATTCCCAAGCTAACGTCGTCAGACTTCAAACCTGTTGACTGCAATGTGGAATATGCAGCCACGAAAGGGATTCGTGGATCAGTACTATTAAGTACTGGCAAGTGGATAAACCATACTCACAAGATACCAGCGTAACCAATCATCACAAGATACAAATACTTTGGGTACAGCGGAAGGAAGGGATTATTGCAAAGAAGCGGCAGCAGGCAGCACTAACAATTAGAGAGACACGCTACAACTTCCGGCTATTAGAGAGGGGTAAGAGAGCGTATCAGAACCAACTACAACTACTCACCAAACAATACCCATCCAATGTTACCCTCCCTACTAAGGAAGCAACCCAAGAAACTCACACTGTTGATTAAGGTGACATTCATTTTTATGGTGGAGGTAATCTATATTACTAGTCAAGTTATTATCATTAGGTGTAAGTTGTCTGAGTACTTGTTAGCCAGCACTTTCACCAAGTAGTCACATAACCGCGGACAACACGGCTTCTCGAGAAGATTCATCCCTGCAGGGTGCGCTACAGTACCCGTACAAACTCAAGCCACCAACTAAAACTCAGGTTGGCTCGACACGACTCATTCCGTCTCTACAACCTGTCCTAGGAGCCACGGAGCTATAAGGTCCCGGCCAGTCTGACCTAACCTAAGCGCAAGGGTGAAACCACACCCCCTGGCACCACAGGCCTCGCCCTATATGCATCATCATCATCATCAACAGTAACCATGGGGGGCCCACCCATTCATGCATATGAGCGAATGGAACACCCGAACTAAGTGTGGCTCTTCGGACAAGCTGCTAATCAGGTCTAAGTCGAGGGGGGTCCCATACTACCTCCCGTATGCGGTTAGCGCGCTCATCATGGATCAATGGACAAGACTGTTTTCCTAAGTTCGACACTAGCAGGCTCCAAAACCACGCCGGGCCTCCTGCCGGTGCCTTATCATCAAATTATTATTACCCCAAACATTAACATGTTGTTGATTGAATTGAAACCCAACTATCAACTAAACAGGTGATACGACAAAGGACAACAAGACTCGAGCACAAACAAATCTAAGCATGCAACTACGACACGAGGGCCAACAAGGTAAACAAACAACAGTTAATAGGAAGTGGAAGGAGGGCTATATCATGGCTGCAAGGTAAACATATGATAGGATCGAGACACAAGCATCGAAAAATACTAGGCTAGCATAAAGACAACGGAAAGAATCGGTAACAAGTGAGGAAAGTCAACATAGGTAGCAAGTGAGTATACTTGCCTGGAATCCAGCAAGTAGAGGTAGCATAACTTGGCGTTGCTCACATCATCTCAACGTCATATCCGCGAAGAAGCAACGAACTAGAACAAACACCGGATGCAACAATTACTACTACGGCAAAAGATCCAGCATGATCCTAATTTTATATGCATGACATGCGGGATGCAACGCAAAAGTACAACTTAGAAAATTTAATCGGACCCGGAGTCCGGACAATTAATTATGGTTTAAGTTGTTTATTTAACCATCAATGTTAAATGTTGATTAACATGGAGGACAATAAATAGGTGAGCTAAACAAGATTAAATGGAATAGGGCATTATTTAAAGTAATTATCCCAACACATTCCATATTTAAATATTAGATGAACATGCATAACACAACTAAATTGCAAAATGCAACATGCAAACAAAGACATGGATGGCATATTAATGTTCCTTGCATTTTTCTGATCAAAATTCATATATAGCACATTTAATTTAGAACTACCAATTAAAAGATATGGATTTAGACATTTTGCAAAAGAATAAAACAAAAGAGAAGGAAAATAATGGGCATGCTTGGATTTGAACTGGGGTGTGCCAATGTGAGCATAGAACAGTACCACTGGGATGGCATCCAACTTGTGTCACAATCGGACGCTGAGAGAAGATAAACAATTACTGACAGTAACTGTTCAGAATGTAAAACAGGATAAAAAAGGGGGGATGCTCCTGCCTCCGACGGGATTCGATCCTGGGTGTGCAGAGGGAGCGGAACGGAGGCACAGCCACTGGGCTATGTGCTTGGGTTGTGTAAGGAATCGGATCTGAGGCAAAATAAACTGTATATGCGCGGGGTTTTTCCTGACGAAACCGAAGCTCACCGACCGCACGCAACGGTGACGGACCAAACATGAACGACGACGACCTGATGCGGGCTGCGCTCGAATTCGCCGCTACCAGAGACTGAGGAGGGTGGGGGAGAGGTCCCAGAAGGTTTCCTCACCGTGGGGAAGGCTGGGGCGGCCGGAGGTGGTCGGAGGCGCGCGGAAACGTCGAGGAAGCAGACCGTCGGCTGGACGCCGGCCGGAAAAACGCGGCGGCAAGCGGCGACGGCGTGGTGGCTCCGGGGCTCCGCAGGCCCGACCGAGGAACCGCACGCGAAGAGGGTAGTGCCCCGGTTCCATTCCCGGCCTCGGCGTGGCCGGGCGATGACCACAACGTCGGCGCCAACCACTCCAATTTCCGGCCATGGAGGCTTCGTTCTTGGTTCAGATAAAACTTCAGAGAAGAAATTGGGGACAGGGAAGAAGATGGAAGGGGAGCGGCGGCGGCAGGGATGGAAGAGAGGAGGGGCCTAGGGTTTGGACGGATCCGGAGCCGGCTTTAAGGAGGGTAAAGGTGAGGGGGTTGGTTGGAGGGGCAGGTGGGTGCAGCTTTTCCCACAGGATGCCTGACAGGGGGATGCTAACCCGGTAGGCCAAGCTCCAAGGAATAACCCGGCTCAAGGGATGATGTGCAGGATCCGGCTAAGGATAGGGAAACTTGTGAAGGCCCAAGCTTGTAGGCCCAATGACCCGGATTGTGGGTTACTGTAAAGGCAAGTTAGGGTTAGTGCGCCGCGTCCGGGTAGGATTCAGGGTACGCCTTGTAGGACAAGCCAGGGGGTACGGGTGCTTTATAAACCGACCCCCGGAGGTAGTTTAGACAGAGATCTAAGAACCCTAGCAATATCGTGTGATATCGAGTATCCAGTGTAAACCCTAAATCGAGTTATTGTATCGAGAATAGAGATCCGGCGACTTCGATTGCCGGCTGTCAGATCAAGTTGTACCATGTCTTCTCTTGAGCTAAACCCTCTCCCGAACGCCTGTGTCGACTTGCCCCAAGATCAGTTACCCCTGGTAACATCTGCCGTGATTATCCCACGACAGTTGGCGCCCACCGTGGGGCCTGCGTCCAAAGGTGTCTACATCACGGGAGAAGCTCGGAAGGGCATGGAGAATCTTGTCATCGGCGAGATCTACATCGACCACGAAGGAGAAAAGGTGGTGGACGATTCCGGCTGGGGGCCGGAGTCGGATCACCTCGAAACCGGATCCGTCGTGACAATCGGCCGGATCAGCGTCTTCATCGGTATGGTATGTGCTTCCAATTCGGTCCCTGACAACGTTGGATCTGATTCTATGCCAGGAAAAGCCACGTCTATCCGATCAGATGATGAAGAATCAACAGGAACGACATATCCGGCAGAAGAACCCATCGCGGAGTGGGAACAGCCGGAGGAGCCGGCATGGACCCCACGCGACCGGGTCCAAGGAGAAGATGACACCGGGTCTATCCTGGATCTACTGGAAAACCGGTATGAGGAGAACGGTGAGGAGGAACAGCCTGAATTTACACCGGATATCGCGCGCCGAGTTGCAGTCTATGCAGCCCCCGCGGCCAACCAAGGAAACACAGCCGCGGCATCAGTCGGGGCGGCTCAGGCAGTGGCCCAGCAACAGGGCGCGGTTAACGGAGACCCGGTCTTGACCCGGGTCGATGGAGAGTCAGCATCGGTCACCAGTCGCGCAGCAGATGAGGAGCAACACGCCAACATGTTCGGGTTTCAAGCCAACCGGACACCAGGGGCGGGTCCCTCGAATCCGCGTCACCCGGCCCTGTTCGATAATAATTTGATTTTGGATCCTACAGTCCTCGCCACTGTTATCACCCCAGAAAACGCGGCAGAGCGTGTTAGAGATCTGGACGTGGCTCGTCGTGCATTGGAACAGCAAAGAAGGCAAGTGGAAGCAGATAGACAGGGGATGGCCACCCGACGGCGCGAGCTAGACGCGTTGGAAACCCGGCTTCGAGAGGAAACGTCCAGGATACATCAAAGGCACCACACCAGGTTGCCAGCAACGGGCGGGGTTATTAATCCGGCTAATTTATTCGTCACGCCTCAGGACCAACCGATACCAGTGGTGAACCAGGGAACCGCACCCTAACAGATGACAGCAGCGACACATCCGGCGAATGAACGAACCGGGTTACCCCCACCGCAAACTAGAGTCACAACCGGCAACGATCTACTGCCGCCGCCACCATCACGATTCCGCACGCCAGCCGGCCACTACAACAATCCTATGGACAACGTATATGCGGCGACACTCGCACTGAATCAAATACCTGTGGGAGAGTCGCCCCATGCAGAGAAGACTCGGCAAGCCATCGAGCTGTTGCACACTGCGGTGGCACAGCAAGCCAATTACCCGGATCATAGAAGCGGTATGCACGGGACGCCATACGTCAGCCAGCAGCAAGGGAATTTACAAACGAGTTCAGCGCGGCGGAGGGAAGAACAGCAGCAAATGCCGCCTCCTCCCCGCGCTCAGGCAGCATCAGCAGCACAGGCCGTCGTGGACAGTTCTAGGGCTCGGAGGGCCGCGGCCGGGTCTGCAGCGCATGGACCTCCCGCAGCACCGCGCCCAGACGCGCCCCCCGCGGCATCACACGTTTCTAGAGCAAGGCCGGCTTCAACCATTCTTGCAGGACCCAAGTGTCTCTCGGACAATATTAGAGCTGAACCTTACCCGGAAAAGTTCAAAGAGCCAGGGAAAGTAGTGAATTATGAGCCAACCATGGATCCCGAAACATGGCTAAGCAGTTACGAGATGGCAATGTCGATCCGCAACGCGTCCGAGAACCTCCAAGCCAAGTTCATGTATCTGATGATGTCGGAAGGAGCAGCAAAATTATGGTTCACCAATCTACCAGAGGGATCGATCAAGTCTTGGGAGGAATTGAAGACCGCGTTTATCAAGCACTTTCACGGGACCTGCAGGAAATTATTCACTATTGATGATCTAGAGCGATGCGTCCAGAAGAAGGGAGAATCGGCGCGCAGTTGGGTGCGCCGGGTTATGGAGATACTTCACTCATCCACGGATATCCAGCCCAAGGATGCACTACAGGCCATGGCAAAAACATGCAAGTATATACCTTTAGTGCAAAAGTTAACTCGCATGAAGTCCAGTCGAAATGCGTCGGAAGTCACAATGGGAGAATTGATGGATGCGTGCAACAAACATGCTGCGACAGATACTACAGAAGAAGAAGCTGATGATAAGAAGACAAAAGCAAACACAAGCGGTAATGGAAGAACCGGCAACGGAACAGCGTCAGGAAACAATGGAAATAGCCAGAACAAGCGCCCCTTCGAAGGAGGCTCCGAGTTTGTTGCCAACACCGAAGCCGGGTCTTCAAGGCCAAGAGCAGAAGGAAATTTCAGCGGAGGTAACCCCCATGGAGGAAACTATCAAGGTCCACCAAGGCCGGGTAACAATTGGGACATATTCAGGATGGCATGTCCGAAGCACAGCAGGAATGGCAGGCCAGCTAACCACTCCCTAGAACAGTGCGCCGATTTACAAAGATGGAAAAATGAGGAAGTGCACAGAGCTATGCGAGGTGCAGGGCGGGGAGGAGGACCGGGTCCAGGGGCAAACCCGGGCAACGGCCCACCCCCAGCTGGTAACCCGGCGGCTGGAAATCAAGGTAATAACCAAGGGGGGGCAGGAGGCTTCCAGGCTAACCCCAAACAATTGGGTCAATATCATGTGCATACCACAGGAGGCTCTAACAAGGACAAAAAGATACTGAAGCAAGCAGTCAACTCAGTTTCGTTAGCCGTTCCGAGATACTTGAGATGGTCAGAACAGGAGGTAACATGGAGCAGAAGGGATCACCCGGAAAGAGTGGAACACCCAGGAGTCTTGGCGCTAGTAGTCGCACCGCAAGTTAATGGGTACGAACTAAAGAAGGTTTTAATGGATGGTGGAAGCAGCATCAATATACTGTATTGGGAAACCTTCCTACGCATGGGTCTCAAGGAATCTCAACTGCAAAAAAGCTCAACAGTTTTTCATGGGATAGTGCCGGGTCATTCAGCATGCCCCGAGGGAAAAATCGCGTTGGAGGTAGCTTTCGGAGAATCAAAGGATAACTATCGAATTGAGTGGCTCACCTTTGAGGTAGTGAAATTACGCAGCCCCTATCACGCGCTGTTTGGAAGGCCGGCTTATGCCAAATTCATGGCTAGGCCGTGTTACGTATATCTACAGCTAAAAATCCCGGGTCCCAAGAAGACCATTACCATACATGGAAATCGAGATATAGCAGCTGAATGTGACGAAGGAGATGCAGCAATGGCCGAGCAGGCCTGTAGAAAAGAAGAACTCAAGCACTACCGATCTCAAGCAGACCCGGAGGATATAGCCACATCAAAAAGGCCGAGTACTGAAGGCGAAAGAACAAAATCCAAGGCAACACAAGACACTAAAATGGTGGCCTTAATCGAGGATGATTCCCCCAAGCGGCCCGCTGTAAAGGAAGAAGCCACACGGCCGCTTACAACCAGCCAGGTCATTGGAACACCCCACCCGGGTTGGCTAGCAAACCCGGTACTCATCAGGAAAAGATCCAACATATGGAGAATGTGCATTGGTCAAGCCAGACCGGGACCAGCGCTTATGAGGAACTAAACAATGTAACGGGCAGCAGGTTTCAGACGCGCTCTTTTCCTACCCAGGGTACCTAAGGGGACTGGAAGGTTTTTAATGAGGCGGCCTGCTGATCCAAAATTTCTAGTATCAATAAAGAGATGGTTATCAAGTCTTATATCATTACACCCTGATTACAAGTAAGTAGTATTCCTGCGACATCGATAAGTTAGTATCATCAAAAGCATCGATTGCATGTAGGTCTTGGGGGTTGGTTGCTCAGGTAACCAACCACTAACCCGAATGACCCGGCATAGATAGCTATAAGTTATAAGGGCCGATTACTCGCAAACGAGCACGGCTGCAATCTTATGACTGGGCAAAGAAGCCAACTTTTCTTGACTTATCTTACTTAAGCTTGATGTGACTCGCACTAAAGTGGCATGATTCGTTCGCTTACGATTACAATCAGCCATGAAGCCCAATGGGACTTGCCTGACACTGTTCTCGTATGGATGTAACAACATGGTATCCACGCGAAAGCCGGCTTACAGTACAAGATAGTTAAAAGGGTCATCTAAACCACAAGTTTATGCAGAGTACAAGGCTAAAAGCCGGAAACTCAACAATTATCAAGCATAACTTCAATACTTACACGGAATGGCTTTAGGTTTGCGACTCGGTAAAAAATAATTTGTTCTCTGAGAAAGGCCACACCCCCATTACTCGAACTTTGGGTCATGGGGGCTGGAGGACTTCGAAACAGAAACAAACTACTTGGCTATCGCAGTTCGAAAAACCTCACCATCCGAGTCTTGGGGACTTAAAGAAAAAGCCCACGTATTAAAATTCCTGGTCTCGGAAAACCGAGTCTTACAAAGGGAGCTAAAAAGAAAGCTGGGTATCAAGAACAAGTTCAAAAGAACAGACAAAATAGCACGATTATCAAAGGGCAGGGAAAGCCGCAAAAATATGTCACCGAATAGAAGTACATTACAAGTTATGGCATCGGTATCAGAAGTGCACAGGCGCACCATTGGCAGGATAAATAGTTCAAATGAAAAGGTTCCACGTGATTAAGGCATTATGACATCATCACCCTACTCGGCCTCCTGAGTGCGATCTTCCGGGTCTTGCTCCTGGGCCTGCTGCTTAGCTTTCCTGGCAGAACCACCCGGACTCACCGCGCCAGGGCGGATAGGTGGAAGGACGGACGGTGTAGAGGCGGATGGCCCTGATCTTAACTCGGCCTCCCTCTTCGCGGTTGCCTCCTTCTTTTTGGCCGAGTGATCAGCCCACTTCTCCAAGAGGTCCAAGGGCGGGGGTGCTTCCTCTGTGATAACTTTGCCATCGACGTCATACGCAGCCATTAGCGTATTCAGGTCCAAGCTATCGGCTAAAGAGGTAGCCGAGGGGCGCACTGCTGACTGAATGGCCTTGAAGTCCTTAGGCGTAAATTTGGCACCATCCGCCTTAAACTCGGGAAACCCGGATATTATCTTCGCCGGGTCAAGCTTCGGAAAGTAGGCTTTGGCCAAGGTCAATGCCCGGGTTATTCCAATTCGGCAGGACGAACGTTTCCAAAGTTCAATCCAGCCAGGCACAGTGGAGCAGGCTTGGACAAGATTCTCTTCACCCGGATAGGCTTCTGTGGGCCAATGTATGGCGTCCAATATAAATTTTGTGCCGGCAAAGAAAGTCCGGAGCACAGTCTTCAGGGTCCTAGCCTTGGCAATAGTATCTTCCTCTGGAGGTGCAAGGTTGGCACCTGCAGTTGAAACAGAAGCAAGAAGGCGTCAGTAACCCAGAGTGGTGCATAACAAGAAGCATGAAGTTAGTCGGCAGACAAAAACTTACTCAGTAAGATCTGGTAAGTGTCGGTGATTTGATCCGATAAATTCTTCAAGTCGGTCTGAGCGGTGTGGCACTTCTTCTTATACTTGGAAACATCCTTCTTCAAAGCTTCCATGTCATCCTCAAGGATTTCCCGTCGTTTTATCTCAGCAAGAAGACGTTGTTCGGTCTTCAGTAAAGTTTCATCAGACCGAGTTATCTGTGCCTGTAAGTAGAAAGGAGGGCAAGCATTAGTGGGATGTTATGATAAGATAAATTTGGCGTGAAGTACCAAGCATAACTTTTGCAAGTCATACTCGGAACTTGGGGACTAGATATGCAATATGAGATGACAAGCGCTTTTACCTGGTGCTCGGCAGCCATGCGCTCTAAAATATCGCCTTCTGAAGCCTTCATGGTGAGGAGCGTGTTCATCAATTGATCAAAAGTATCTGTACCCGTATCAGAAGACCCGGGGCCTTGGGAATTCCGAGAAGAGGTTTTCTTCTTAGAAGGAGGCGGAACCCGGGCCATTTGTGCATTGGAATCCGACACTCCTTCGGCACCCAAGGTTGTGGCTTTCTTCTTCTTGCTCGCATGGGAAGCAATTGGATACTCGGTTTCTTGGGCGTCCGGTTTAATCGGCGAGGTTTGCTTTTCACCGCCAGACACGACAGTAGTCTTATCGGCCGGGCTCCCCTGACCCGGGCCCTCATCTTCCATGCCCTCTTGGTCGCTAACGACGACCGTGGCCCTGTAAATGTTATCAAGAAGCAGTTAAAATACGCGGTCAGGAAAGGGTGGTGAAGTGTGGAAGAGCGTCCGGAAGGGGATCTTACCCGGTGTTCACCGCGAAGTCACAAGGAAACCCGTCATCAGACTCGGGAGAGGCTGAAAATTGTCAGGTTAGATGTCATATAAGAATAGTTCAAAGGGAATGTGCCGGCCGAGAAAAGATAGAATAATTACCAGCCCGCCGAATGGGGGTCGAAGAAATACCCGGGTTGATGACGTTGTCACCCGGGTTATTTCGAGTTGACCTACGCTTGATCATGGGCGACTCCTTCAAGAATGGCCAGTGGAATAATGTCAAAATAACTCAGGTATATCATTAAGGTGACGTGAATTGAATGCGAGGAGGGGATATGAAACCTTGGAAGGGGCCTCTTGAGCTTTTCTTTTGGGTCCGGCTTTGGTTGCCGGTTCCGGTTCGTCCTCGTCGCTGGCAGATTCTACTTTGCCATCCGAGTTTTCTTCCTCATCATCCTCTTGTTCTGAAATATCATCAAAGTTATGGTTGAAAATGAAGGGGTTATGACGAGTTCGAAGGAACCAAATAGACTTCGAAGAGTACCTTCATCCGAGTGAACGGCCTCTTGCTCCTCTGGACTTTCGGAGCTAGGGGAGGCGTTGATTTTCCAAAAGTCGTCATTAGCCTGAAAGGAGTTAGTACACAGGTTACCAACTGTATCAAGTGGAAAGAATGAAAGTAAGGGCGTTAGAGTCGGACTTTTACCTCAGGGGCGGGGTTTTCAAGCGTGAAGGGCTCTAACCCGGATATGTTCCGGATTACCTCGAGCTTTTCCGTCAAAAAACCTTTGATGGTTTTATGGGTGTCGCCGGGTGCGAAGATGTTATCGGAGTATCGGAGCGGATCGGAAGGTTCTCCTGAATACTCGCACATCAACTTGGTGCGGATGGAGTTGGGCTGAATCCTAAAATCGACCCAGGTCTTTAATAGATTGAGCCCGATGAGGCCCTGGGCTGTAAGAGTAGCAATTTTGGCTAGCAAGGGTTGAATTGCCTCCCTATCCGAGTTAGGGGCGAAGGCGCTAAACTTATCGGAAATATCAAGAAGACCCTCCGAGTAACCCGGCAGTTTCTTTTGGCCGGGTGGGGAAGTGTCCTGGCAGTAGAAGTACGAGAGCTGCCAATGCTTGACATGGGAATTGAGGGTGAGGGGTGGCATTAGAGAGTTTTTGCGGCGTTGGATCGAAACCCCGCCGCAAGTGAGAAGCGCCCCATCACCGCTTTCGCGGCATGGTTTGCATTGAAAAAGCTCAATGAAAAGAGCTAGACTTGGCGGAGTGCACAAGTAGGATTCGGAAAGGACAATAAAATGGGAAATATTTAGCACAGAGTTGGGTCCGATATCAAAGACACGAAGGCCGTAGTGGCTAAGTATGTCACGGAAAAAGGGGTGACCCGGTGGACGAAAACCCCGGGTCACGTGATCCACGAAACAGATTACCTCATCTTTGGTAGGGGTGGGCCGGGTCTCCTTACCCGGTACCCTCCATTGGATATTTTCCTGAGGAGGAAGAATTCCCAGTTCCACCAGCTCTTCCAACTTGGCCTTTGTGACCATAGACCGCGCCCAGTTGGCGGAAATGGTGTTGGTGGCTTTGGCCTTGGTTGGGGTCTTCCCCTGTTTCTTGGGAGCCATATGGCTGACCTGCAGAGCACAAGGTAAGAAGGAAATTAAGACATGAAAGTTGCGAGCCGGCTAAGTATAGGCCGGACAGCATTGAGGTATGAAAAGTACGGGAGATCCGGGTGTTAGCATGCAGAGCAAAGTTTGAAAGTTTCCGGGTATCAGGCATTGTGGTGAAATTTATGGGATCTAAATGATAAAGGAGCCTTTTGAATTCAATGGATGGCGGCTTAAGTTTCAGGCGTGAATAAAAGTAACTAAAAAGGAATGGTCTAGCCGGGTGATTGATGCGAAGGCGGAAAATTTGGGTGGTTCGAGCCTAGATTGGAAGTTTTATTTTTGGATTTGTGGCAAGAATGATGATTGTGGGTAGTAGGGGAGCGGATTGGAGCATGCGCTTTGTCTTGAGTGCGAGCTAGAAGAGTTTATGGGTATTTTAATTCGGCCTAGTCAAGAAATCCGAGGCGGGCCGATCTGGATCTAATCTGAGGAAAAAATCAAAGGTTGAGAGGGCAAATTGATGGGTGCAAAAGATTTACCGGAGGAGATCTGAGGGAAGCCTTGCGGAGGCAGATGGCGCAGGCTTGGTGTCCCTTCGCGGTTCTTGGTGGGCCGGATGAGGATTCGCCGGCGGGTCTTGGCGGCGGCGCGGGGCGAATGGTGGCGGAGCGTAATCTCCGGGCGATGGGTTCCGGTGACGAGCGCGGGATTTCCGTGGTAGCGCTCGGGGAGAAGGAGAGCTCAGAGGGAGAAAGGAATGGAATGGAGGAAATGAGCCGTTAGGGTTCGGGTCACTCCTAAGGGGCTTTTTTATAGTGCATATGGATAAGCTCGGTTTGGTGAGTGGAAGCCGAGAATGGAGGGGGTAAACGGCTATTTATTTAAAGTTTCTGCGAGATGTGCGCCAAGTATTGAGCAAAGCATCCGGATAAAAGGAAGAAGGGGATTCGTCCCGTGATGACGGGATTGGTTATCGAGCATAGGATCTTGGAGTTATTATTATGGTTTGGACCCAGAAGTTTGAACCAAGGTGTTTGGAGGGAAAGCTGGGGTTATTGCATGGCCGCCAAGGAGCAAGGCCTAGCTGAATATTAAAACATCTTAACCCGATCTTCATATACCCGTATGATCGATATCTTTGCAGGGAATAGCAAGCGCTTCAAGGAGATCCGTGAAGCCCAGGCTATTCTGGGGACTACTGACAGGGGGATGCTAACCCGGTAGGCCAAGCTCCAAGGAATAACCCGGCTCAAGGGATGATGTGCAGGATCCGGCTAAGGATAGGGAAACTTGTGAAGGCCCAAGCTTGTAGGCCCAATGACCCGGATTGTGGGTTACTGTAAAGGCAAGTTAGGGTTAGTGCGCCGCGTCCGGGTAGGATTCAGGGTACGCCTTGTAGGACAAGCCAGGGGGTACGGGTGCTTTATAAACCGACCCCCGGAGGTAGTTTAGACAGAGATCTAAGAACCCTAGCAATATCGTGTGATATCGAGTATCCAGTGTAAACCCTAAATCGAGTTATTGTATCGAGAATAGAGATCCGGCGACTTCGATTGCCGGCTGTCAGATCAAGTTGTACCATGTCTTCTCTTGAGCTAAACCCTCTCCCGAACGCCTGTGTCGACTTGCCCCAAGATCAGTTACCCCTGGTAACATCTGCCGTGATTATCCCACGACAATGCCGACATCCTGTACGGAGGTAGGAGGAGACGAGAGGTGGGCTGGGGCGCTCGGGGCTGGTTTCGGCCTGGTGGGCTGCTTCGGGTTGGGGTAGTTGGGCCGACCTGCTGGGCTGCTCTCTCTCCCCCTTGTAACATTTTTTTTTGGTTTGTTTTATTAATTTTTCAGAGATTGTTTTTACCAATACTTAAAATAGTTTTTGAGGCCACAAACTCAACTTAGATTTTATAGAAATTTAAGATTTGCAACCATTTTAGTATTGTGTGAGTTTAATGTGAATGACATGATGGCATGAGGCATGATGACATGAGATGCACTAAAAGAAAAACAAGCAATTCTAATTGGGGAAAAACCCCGGGTGTTACAGCCGACACCACTAACAAGGGATTGCGCCCTCGCAATCCACCCAAGGCAAGGGGAAGAGAGGTGTCAACTACGGAGTCTTCGTGCTGCGGTTGATTTCCCGGGTCAGTGGGCGAATCTCTCCTTCTCGACACCACTAACAAAAGATTCTTGCTCGGATTGATGACGATCTTCTCCCACTAGGAAATCTTCCGATGATCGAACCTATTAGGTTAACGGCTCAGAAAACGTCCACCCACGTAGAATCCTAGAACTTTGAAAGATAGGTAAGGGAGGAGAGTCGAAAACAAATAAGGTAGGAGGAGAAGTAGAATAGAGGAAAGGAATAAACAAGAATCCTATCAAGAGGTTTCCAAAACAGGTTTTGCACAAATAGTTTTTGACACTCTAGAAACAACTACCGTTAGCGAGGTTATCCTACAGGCTTTGCGGACCCGTTGCTTCGATAACCATTCGTATCGAAACAACATTGGGAATCGGAAACCATGCTCTGATACCATTTATGACGCCCCGAGATCGGGCACTATGCAGATTTCAGCATTTCCGCCAAAATCCACATAATAACCGATTCCAGGTTGCCACTTGTGATAACATTACAACATTTCACGAATATTCCGCAACAACAACAGAATAGATATATACAAGACGACTCAAACGAGTCAAGGATACAACTGATACAATACAAAGATCCAAATAACAACGGAAGAAACAACATACTGTCCGACTACGGACAAGATACAAATTGGACTAAGAGTTCTGAAGATAACCGATGGCGTCCAAATCCCTGCCCAGGCCAAGCCGGAGGGATTCCCAAGCTAACGTCGTCAGACTTCAAACCTGTTGACTGCAATGTGGAATATGCAGCCACGAAAGGGATTCGTGGATCAGTACTATTAATTACTGGCAAGTGGATAAACCATACTCACAAGATACCGGCGTAACCAATCATCACAAGATACAAATACTTTGGGTACAACGGAAGGAAGGGATTATTGCAAAGAAGCGGCAGCGGGCAGCACTAACAACTAGAGAGACACGCTACAACTTCCGGCTATTAGAGAAGGGTAAGAGAGCGTATCAGAACCAACTACAACTACTCACCAAACAATACCCATCCAATGTTACCCCCTACTAAGGAAGCAACCCAAGGAAACTCACACTGTTGATTAAGGTGACATTCATTTTTATGGTGGAGGTAATCTATATTACTAGTCAAGTTATTATCATTAGGTGTAAGTTGTCTGAGTACTTGTTAGCCAACACTTTCACCAAGTCGTCACATAACCGCGGACAACACGGCTTCTCGAGAAGATTCATCCCTGCAGGGTGCGCTACAGTACCCGTACACACTCAGGCCACCAACTAAAACTCAGGTTGGCTCGACACGACTCATTCCGTCTCTACAACCTGTCCTAGGAGCCACGGAGCTATAAGGTCCCGGCCAGTCCGACCTAACCTAAGCGCAAGGGTGAAACCACACCCCCCGGCACCACATGCCTCGCCCTATATGCATCATCATCATCATCAACAGTAACCATGGGGGGCTCACCCATTCATGCATATGAGCGAATGGAACACCCGAACTAAGTGTGGCTCTTCGGAAAAGCTGCAAATCAGGTCTAAGTCGAGGGGGGTCCCATACTACCTCCCGGATGCGGTTAGCGCGCTTATCATGGATCAATGGACAAGACTCTTTTCCTAAGTTCGACACTAGCAGGCTCCAAAACCACGCCGGGCCTCCTGCCGGTGCCTTATCATCAAATTATTATTACCCCAAACATTAACATGCTGTTGATTGAATTGAAACCCAACTATCAACTAAACAGGTGATACGGCAAAGGACAACAAGACTCGAGCACAAACAAATCTAAGCATGCAACTACGACACGAGGGCCAACAAGGTAAACAAACAACAGTTAATAGGAAGTGGAAGGAAGGCTATATCATGGCTGCAAGGTAAACATATGATAGGATCGAGACACAAGCATCGAAAAATACTAGGCTAGCATAAAACAACGGAAAGAATTGGTAACAAGTGAGGAAAGACAACATAGGTAGCAAGTGAGTATACTTGCCTGGAATCCAACAAGTAGAGGTAGCAGAACTTGTCGTTGCTCACATCATCTCAATGTCCTATCCGCGAAGAAGCAACAAATTAGAACAAACACCGGATGCAACAATTACTATTACGGCAAAAGATCCAGCATGATCCTAATTTTATATGCATGACATGCGGGATGCAACGCAAAAGTACAATTTAGACAATTTAATCGGACCCGGAGTCCGGACAATTAATTATGGTTTAAGTTGTTTATTTAACCATCAATGTTAAATGTTGATTAACATGGAATACAATAAATAGGTGAGCTAAACAGGATTAAATGGAATAGGGCATTATTTAAAGTAATTATTCCGACACATTCCATATTTAAATATTAGATGAACATGCATAACACAACTAAATTGCAAAATGCAAGATGCAAACAAAGGCATGGATGGCATATTAATGTTCCTTGCATTTTTCTGATCAAAATTCATATATAGCACATTTAATTTAGAACTACCAATTAAAAGATATGGATTTAGACATTTTGCAAAAGAATAAAACAAAAGAGAAGGAAAATAATGGGCATGCTGGGATTTGAACCCGGGTGTGCCAATGCGAGCATAGAACAGTACCACTGGGATGGCATCCGACTTGTGTCACAAAAATGAATAAGTAGTATAAAAAAGGGGGATGCTCCTGCCTCCGACGGGATTCGATCCTGGGTGTGCAGAGAGAGCGGAACGGAGGCACAACCACTGGGCTATGTGCTTGGGTTGTGTAAGGAATCGGATCTGAGCGAAATAAACTGTATATGCGCGGGGTTTTTCCTGACGAAACTGAAGCTCACCGACCGCACGCAACGGTGACGGACCAAACATGAACGACGACGACCTGATGCGGGCTGCGCTCGAATTCACCGCTACCAGAGACTGAGGAGGGTGGGGGAGAGGTCCCAGAAGGTTTCCTCACCGTGGGGAAGGCTGGGGCGGCCGGAGGTGGTCGGAGGCGCGCGGAAACGTCGAGGAAGCAGACTGTCGGCTGGACACCGGCCGGAAAAACGCGGCGGCAAGCGGCGACGACGTGGTGGCTCCGGGGCTCCGCAGGCCCGGCCGAGGAACCGCACGCGAAGAGGGTAGTGCCCCGGTTCCATTCCCGGCCTCGGCGTGGCCGGGCGATGACCACAACGTCGGCGCCAACCACTCCAATTTCCGGCCATGGAGGCTTCATTCTTGGTTCAGATAAAACTTCAGAGAAGAAATTGGGGACAGGGAAGAAGATGGAAGGGGAGCGGCGGCGGCAGGGATGGAAGAGAGGAGGGGCCTAGGGTTTGGAGGGATCCGGAGCCGGCTTTAAGGAGGGGAAAGGTGAGGGGGTTGGTTGGAGGGGCAGGTGGGTGCGGCTTTTCCCACAGGATGCCGACATCCTGTACGGAGGTAGGAGGAGACGAGAGGTGGGCTGGGGCGCTCGGGGCTGGTTTCGGCCTGGTGGGCTGCTTCGGGTTGGGGTAGTTGGGCCGACCTGCTGGGCTGCTCTCTCTCCCCCTTGTAACATTTTTTTTTTGGTTTGTTTTATTAATTTTTCAGACATTGTTTTTACCAATACTTAAAATAGTTTTTGAGGCCACAAACTCAACTTAGATTTTATAGAAATTTAAGATTTGCAACCATTTTAGTATTGTGTTAGTTTAATGTGAATGACATGATGGCATGAGGCATGATGACATGAGATGCACTAAAAGAAAAACAAGCAATTCTAATTGGGGAAAAACCCCAGGTGTTACAAAACGTGTCCTTGTCTCCTTGTTTACACTGGTGATTATCTTGTGCTTTGCATATTACTTCCGTTGCACATCTAGACAGTCTTCTCTACCTTATCTTTTACTCCCTCCGTATCAAAATATAAGATGTTTTAGCCATTTCTAGACAAATATGTATCTAGACATGTTTTAGTGTAAGATACATATGAATATATACACTAAAACATGTCTAAATACATGTTTGTTTAGAAATGGCTAAAACATCTTATATTTTGATACGGAGGGAGTACTTGTTAAAGCCTATCTAAAAGTGAAAAAGAATTAAAATTTGTAGTTCACCTATTCACCCCCTCTAGTTGACCATATTGTACTTTCAATAGTGCAAAACAACTTCCTAGATCAAAACTATGACACATATGATGCATAAATGCAATGGTAGCCCAAACTCTTAGCCCTATAGATGTACAAACACATGCATACACAAATGAACTACAAACGTAGATTGAGGAAGATCGAAATGCCGCGTCCGTAAATTGAACCCCAAAATCTTTAGCCCTACCACTAGTAGGAAAATGCTTATAGCCACCGGCTTATCACTGGCGAACTGACTTTTGTGTTGGCCAGCGCTATTACCGATGGCGAAGCGATTTGTGTGTTGGCCAGCGGTACCACGCTTACCGCTGGCGAACATGCCAGTTGGTTCGCTAGCGGTAACAGTGGGACTGTGGGTGAGCTCGGCAGCAAGTACCGCTGGCGAACATAGTTTTTTGTTCGCGCTATCTAGCTTACCGCCGGCGAACGGGATTTTGTTCGTCAGCGCTATTATTACCGTTGGCCAATATGCCGCTTCGCCAACGCTGAAGTTACCGCTGGTTAACTTTTTTTTTGTTCGCCGACGGTAAGTTTTGAATTTTTTCCGCTCCACCCTCCCCCGGCACCGCCTTTTTTAGTTTATTAAAACATTAATAAAATGATAAAATGTTAAAAAAATAAAATCCTATGATATGTGGGTAGGGTGTAGGGTCTTGTTGGCATAGAAATTTTGAAATATGAACTTTGACCTTTCATGCAAAATTCAAAAATAAAACGTAAAATGGCCATAACTTTTGCATACGACATCGAAAAAACGGGTTTAATATATATAAAAAATCGTGAGCAAAATTCCAATCAAAACTTATTCGGGTTTACCTAGTGAGGTTTTCTCAGATTTGCCAAATTCAAAAAGGAAAAAAAGTTATTTCAAAACAAAGAATTTTTCCTACACAATCAAAAAATAATTTTCTTCCAAATTTAAATAAATTAAAAAATATCTTTAAGAAAAGATGATATGGATGTCATATTTCAATTCCTCTTATTTTTCTAATCAATTTAGATATATCATTTGTCAAATTCTGAATTACAGATTTGTAGAATGAATTATAAATATTAAATGACAAAATTCAAAAAATATTTACATTTATTTTATTGCTATTTGAATTCAAGATTATTACTACTACTTATTTATTTTTGTTTACTTAAATAATTTGTTCGATTCAAAAAGAGAAGGGGTGTGACACCATGGTCCAATAGTTAACAAGATTGATAATACTATATTATCAACAAAGTATGAGTTGTTCCTAAGTAGCCAATAGGAAAGTAACGAAGTGGACAATTTAAGTTGAAATAAAGGTTCCCTCATTCAAATGTTTTGAAATTTTTAAAAAAATTAATGGGAAATAATTATTTTGAAATTTTAAATATTTTGAACTTACCGCTGGCGAACGAAATAAGGTGTTCGCCAATGGTAGTTAAATAGCGCTAGTGAACAGGATGGTTTGCCAGCGGTAACCTATTAGCACTAGCGCGTTACCGCCGACGAACACCACTTCGCCAGCGGTAGCTATATTTTGTTCGTCACTCGTAAGCCTTTTCCTACTAGTGTACGGATGTACAAGCTCTACAACACGTATTTACCATAGACACACCTCCGCCAATGTGGCAAACCGTCATAAAAAGATACAAATGGAGCACAAACCCTAACCCCAATCTAAATCTAGTACTACATGCTAAAGTTCTGAGTAGTGATGCGACTTACAGCGGAGAGCGGCGTGGAAGAAGAAGGTATCGCCGCCGAAACTAAAAAAAACAAAAAAACAGGAACTGGCTCTATGGCATTTTGTCAATATGTTAGTCCAAGAAAATCCATAAAAATGACATAAAGTGTAAAGGTAACATGTAGCATATGACATGAAAACAACATGGAACATCATAAATTATGTATACGTTTGAGACGTATCAGTCATATCCTCAACGTCATTGTTGTTGTTTGATACATCCTCATTGTCATCACCAACTTCTAAGTTTAGATCGATATAAACCTTTCGCCCCTGTTATTTGTAAAACCACATTGAAACATTAGTCTTTTTACTGGAATTTACCATGAGCATGCCAAAATATCAGATCATCAAAACTTGTGTTAACTTACATGACAGATTTTTGTATATTATTTTTGTACAAGGATGATAACTTTACTCCCAACATGTGTTAAATTTAGTAAATTATAAGAGGTAGCGTATGTACACATCACATGGTAATTTTAGTAAATTATAGGAGGTAACTTTACTCTAGTGCATTTTTTGGTCAAGCACATATAAACTCATTGTCCTTGTTTGTTGCTGAATTCATATTTAATACCAAGTTCTTATATCACTTTTTGTTGGACATGCAGGCTGGACAGAAGTTCAGTTCAAGATTCAGATATTGAACATATACTTGAAGTCAACAAAAACAATGACATAATTTTTATAGCATCTACTAATAGGCAGCAGTTTAGACCCACATCCCCCCTCCCATGGGCATAGGCGAAAAAATGTTCACAAAAACCAAGGACCAAAGCATAAATCACTCAAATTTCTCATTCTTGGTGTCAATTCCTCCCACAGCAACAAAGAAATATTTTAATTTTCGTTCCCTCAAAGTTCAAGTACAGTTTTTTCCTTTCTTTTGTGTTTTCTGCTTGAAATCCTACCCAAAGTAACCCTAAAACGCATGATCTTTTTGTTGAAAATCTAAAAGAGGGATGGCTAGGGGTACATGTGCTCTGATCTGTACTAGTCTTGTCATCTTTCAGTTTTCTTTTCTGGTTTGAAGATGTGGTTTGATCTGGAGGGTCCATGGCGATGTGGATCTAGAAGGGAGTAGTGGGGGAAGAAGAGATGTAGAGAGAGAGAGGGAGAGCGGGGAAGAGATGAACAGAAAAGGGGATCTGGGGTAAACAGCCACGGGGGCTAGCTTTCTTGCGCGAGGAGTTGATGGCCTTCCCGCAGGGAAGCGTATCGTGGTCCTGTCACCGTTTCTTGTCTTTTTGCGCGAGGGAGATCGTGTGTTTGTCCGGAATGCACATGGTCCCCTATCTGGTGCCGCCCTGCGCTCTTTTTCGACGTGCGCAACGCGCGGAGCGTGCATACACGGCCCGCCAGGCGTTAAGACAAAGCTAGGGCGCCCGACGTGTCGTGGAGTCCAAAAAAAAAAAGAAAGAATGTCCACAACCACCGAGAGCATGTTAATTTTTCTTCTTCTTCAATGGTGCCTCATTTGGTTCCTTAACCCGACATAAAGCGACCAAATATGCCACATCTGGGAAACCTTGTGGCATACGAGGATTAATTTGGGTTAGTTAAAGTGGGGAGTTTATTAGCCAAGAAAAGTTTAGAAGGTTAAGTGACCCTTAGAGCATAGTTGAGTGTAAGTATAATTTGCCGGATTATCTACATTGCATGTGATTGCGATCACACAAACTTGTAGTTAATTTCTCGAGTGTGTGATTCGGTTTGTGATTTGTGTTCATCAAGGCCGAGGCACCGACGATGAGGAGCGGAGGCGTCATGGTGGTCGGGACGGAGGTCCATAATATGGGGGTTCCTAGTGTGGATTCCGCTCTGTAGAAGATTGTAGCATCACAAATTCTCTTTCAAACGTCCTAGTCAAGGTGGAGGCAGACCCCTGACAGCCTGGGCAATGGCCTGGGACACGGGGAAAATTTTCTTGGTATTTAACTTTATTTCAAGATTTTAGCCCTAATTTTACTTGGTAACTTGGCAATTTGTGGTAATGGCCCGGGGCCTGGTGTAATGTTGGCTCCGCTCCTGATCCTAGCGACCCCGCCAAAGGTTTATCCTGGTGCGTGTCGGCTGGTCACATGGCGCCGAATCTTGTGAAGCCACCGACCGTGGGGCTATGCCTTGGAGATGCAGGAACTGTTCCCATGCGAACATATCTCATCCTGGGAGAATTATATATATCATATAATCTTGCAAGCAAACTCCTGCTTTTAACATCTTTAGGGATTTTCTTGAGAGTAAATATTTTATCACTCATTTGGTAGCATCATTTGGTCTCAGGATCATGGAATTCAATCGAGATTTCATAGCCTAAAATGTTTAGGTGCCGTGAAATAAAAACCGTAGAAGATAGATGCAATGTCTACCACTAAAAATGAAACATAGGGAGTAAGAGCATCTCCAGCAGACCCCTTAAAAACACGGGACCCGTATTTTTCCGGCGCTTTTACGGGTTCACTATGAAAAATGTCTCAATCAGACACCACATCGATGGGCCGACCTCGCGTTTACAGGACCCGCCAAATCGTCGTGGCCGACCCCTTTTTTATAGAGGGTCACCCTCGCAGATACGGGGGTAGACCGCGTGACCTAGATCCCCTCCGCCGCCGCACTTCACTTCCATTTCTCGCCGTCGGCGAGCAATCTCCACACCCAATCTGTCGGATCCTACGCCTCCACCGCCATGGATCGCCTTCCCCCGCACCTAGCCGCGCACCTAGCCGCCGAGCGCAAGCGCTGCATCGCCTCCGACGGGGCGAGGAAGCGCACGGCGGATCGCTACACCTCGCAGGGGCAGCCGGTGCCGCCAGCGTACCTCTGTCGCGAGACGGAGGAGTTCGACCGTCGCCACGGCCTCCGCCACTGGCGCCCCTCCTCACGGGGAGTTCCTCCAGCGCTAGGAGCTCCGTCGGCGAGGGCAGCTCCGCACGGCCTTCGACGCTGCAGCCGCGGTGGCTCGAGCTCGAGGAGGCGTTCGAGGGCGCCATCGGGCCGGAGGACTTCCTCTCCGACGACATCCTCGACCACGTCGAGAGTGTCATCCGCCAGCGCAACGAGCGGGAGGAGTAGGACGCGGCGAAGCGGTGCCGCCTCGACAAGGTCGGCAACGACATCCTCCTCGAGCAGGGCATCACCTGTCACTGCAGCAGGAGAAGACGGCGAAGTGGGCCACCGAGGCGAGGAAGCAGGAAGAGGTCTTCGTCGACCTCGACCCCGGCAAGTAGAAACTCCATCGTCAATGGCGCCGTCGCATCCTTTTGGGCTCCTGTAAAAATAACCGTAGAATCCCCTTTTGGACTAGATAGGGACCCGACGACGCCATTTCAGCTAGTACTTTTGTAAATCGATGCAGATAAATTGATGATGAACTCGGAGTACTAGACAATGAAATTTATGTTTAAATTCTCCCGGGAAGTTTTTATTTTCGATTTAAGGTTCTGGATGCACGCAGTTTGTGCTCGAAAAATATGCGAAAAAACGACCTTACCCCGCGTATACAGGTTCGCGAGATAAAGGGTGCGTTAGAGATGCTCTAAGCCAACACGTGGCTGACATGAATTTGGGATTATGGGCTGCTGGTGACACTTCCCTCCGCCTGTGAGCCGGTTCTTTCGGCCAGGCCCATCACGCAGCTGGGCTAGGGGCCCCTCGGTCCCAGGGCCGGGCCTGAGCGGGGCTCGTCCTTCCTCCGAAGGCGCGGCATCTCCTCGACTCGACCCCGCGGATTCTTCCTCCTCTCCCCTCTCCAAGTTCGAACGTAACATTTCTCCCCTTCCCAAAATCCCCACCCATCCTCTGTCTCTCTCCCGCACTACACCTATCTCCACCGATTCCTCGACGCCTCCGCACCTCCGCGCCACCCCGATCGAGCTCTCCCTCCCAATTCCGCTCGAACCAGCCAGCCAGCCCAGCCAACCCTAGCTCCATCCGTCCTCACTCCCTCACCACCGCCCGCCGCAAACCCTCCCCAATCAGATCCGGGGAGGGGCGGGCTGCCGCTGCGGACTCGTCGCCCTCCCGCGCCGAGGTCACCGGACACGCGCCAACTCCCGGTATTGCTCCTTCCTAACCCCCCTGCGCGCGCACTGGATGTCTTTTGCATTCTACTATTCCCTGCCTTATTACCGCCTGATTCCCGCCAGCGTTTGCGGTTCCGAGCTGGACGCCCAGCTAAACTTTCCCGAGAATGCGATTTAGGGCGCCGTTAATCATAAATTACCAAAACCAGCAGAGGTTGTCTGTTGGTTGATTGATTATTAAAAAAGGAAAGATAGTATCCATCAGTAACATTAAAGCAGACATAGTTCTTCCTCGCATCCGTCCAAGGGTTTAATTTAATTTACTGCCCCTTCGCAAGCAATGCAACATAGTACTATGCAGCACTTACGATTTGTGTATGGTATTACACACCATAACTTTCCTTATACATAACAGTGAGTTTGCAAGAGAGTGCTTCTCTTAATGCTACATACCCTAAACTTTCCTTATACATGACATTGGTTCATGAAGGCTGTGTGTGCACCACTTGTCAATTTAATTTACTGCCCCCGCGCCAGAAAGTAACCTAGCATGCAGCACTTAAGAATTGTCTATGTACACACTTAGCTTTCCTTATACATGACACTGAGTCTGCAAGAGAGTGCTTCTTTTAATGGTGCATACCATAAACTTTCCTTGTATATAACATTTGTTCATGAAGGTTGTGTGTGCAATACATGTTTTATCTTGGAAATGTTGTTAGCCCTTATAGCTTAGGTTTCCTTTTTTGATTTCCCCTTGCAGTTTTCATCCAAGAGCTAACTGAAGCAAACCATCTAATCTCTGGTGAATCGAGTTTCAGGTGGTTCCCTGACTCCCAATGTCTTCCACAAGGAAAGTGAGAAATGTGAACAAGCGCTATGCCAAAGTTAATGAGGATTGGAATGATAAAGATGCGGCAGTTGTACATAAAAGTAAAGTGCGAGTAAGTGTCTGCACTCCACGGAGCCTAGAATTTCTTGAATAAGTTTTCCACTAATTCTACACATTTATAACAACTAAAATACTAGCAGTGGCAGCTCCAGTGATGTGACTTGGACAAAAAAAACCAGCCAGCCTCTGCTTTTATTGTAAAACTGTGTGCTAGTGCTGACTGCCATATGCGTTCAGCCAGCACTGCTTTTGTATGATATATGAACAATTGTGTGATGTTATTGACACGCCAGTCAGAGCCAGTGGCATAGATGCTAAAGCACTTGCTAATTTGAAACAATTACGAAAACTTAAAGGTGTATGTAATTTTTTTTTTTCCATCAGCAAACAAGTATTTTCTTCTCACGAGAAGTTTGTTTTCTTATCTTCTTATTATAATTTCGTAATATCCTTGAATGATGTTTGCTTACTTGATATTCTTATGTGATGTGGATTATGAAGGATTAGTCAATTTCTCTAGACATCTTATATTTCCGTGGGACAAATTTCGAGCATGGGTTGTGGTTGTGAATTGCTAAGTGCTAATGCGGTGATCCATTTATCTGTTTAGGGTTTAGCTCTACTGTGGTTTATTATACAATTACATTGTTGATCATTGGTTACATTTATTTGCAGAAGAAAAAGCTATCTGACCTTGGTTCTCAGTGGAGCAAAGATGAGCTGGAGCACTTCTATGGAGCTTATAGAAAATATGGAAAAGATTGGAGGAAGGTTGGATCTCTGCCTTCTTTATTGTGGAGTGCTGTTACTTTTATCAAACTGTTAGAAATTTGTTCTTTAGGTAACCACATACTATGCCAACATGATTACCCGAGAAATTTATTATATCTAGCAGCAGTATTATCGCTTGTCAGACCCAGTTGGCTATTGGTTTCTCGTGGTCTTGCGTACCTGACTGCTCTGACCACATGTTTGTAATTTTCAATTTTGTTAAATATATGTGGCTTATATACATGGAAAATAATCTTGGCAATCCATCAGATGATGCTGTTATATCAATGTGCAGTCCATGAAAAGCCAATGCACCATATTTAACATACATCATTGTTGAAGCAGAGTCCCAGCACTCTCCCACCCACCTAGAAACAAGCCCGGTGTACAAAAAGCCAATGCACCATATTTTAACATACATCATTGTTGAAGCAGAGTCCCAGCACTCTCCCACCCACCTAGAAACAAGCCCGGTGTACAAATATGGAGTAGTTATATATTTTTCTAGATCCTTGCATTCCGTAAGGAAGTACAGCCATGCAAGTTTCAAGTAGTAGCAGCAGTGTGCTGCCACTGTTGCATCCCCTCGTGACTGTAAAAGATGGTTTGTCATCCAAACGCCCAGATTAAACTCAGTGCACACCAAAACCCATCTTGGTCAGCTTCGGTTTCCTGTCAAAACTCAAAACCCCACTCCTGTCAACCAATTTTTTTTTGTTAACTATGTCTCTGGTTCTCAGAGGCCACCTAGCCTGGCAAACTTACTATTTCGTTTTTTCTGATCCCGCTGATGGGCTTGGGCAGGTTTAATAATTATGCTATCTAGTTTGAGACCTCACTTTATATTACTGATCGTTCATCTCAACTTGCAGGTGGCTGGTGCAGTCCATGGTAGAACGTCTGATATGGTGGAGGCTCTTTACAACATGAATAGGGTAAATCCAGACCTTTGTGTATGGTGGGTCGGTGTTTGTTCTGGACTGTCTGCACTTGATTACCCGTCACACACCACCTTGTTTCAGCTTTCAATCCTGACTAGAAAAAATGTGTGACATGAATTTGTTGTTGTAATACTGTGGGCTAATTTAGCAAAGAAATACTTGAAACTTCCATAGCATAAGATCCCAGGGCTGGGCACAGTATGAATTAATTTTGGCTGTTCCATCTACCAAGATCTTGGATTCCTTCCATTTGGTTTCCAACCCTATCTCCCGTATGCCCCTATGTATGCGTGTTAGGTTGGTGGTTAAATAGATTGTATAGATAGCACAATTCATTTTGCATGTGTGTGTCTTCCTTTTGCTATTTTCAAGTGTTTTTGTCGACGTTTATACTGATAAATTGATCAATCTCTGCTGTATGTATAGGCATATTTATCTCTTGCGGAGGGAAATGCTACTGCTGCAGGGTTGATAGCGATGATGACCGATCACTATAAT
The DNA here is from genome assembly GCA_028641055.1 of Alopecurus myosuroides. Classification (NCBI taxonomy): domain Eukaryota; kingdom Viridiplantae; phylum Streptophyta; class Magnoliopsida; order Poales; family Poaceae; genus Alopecurus; species Alopecurus myosuroides. The sequence continues at coordinate 314,627,734 of CM054060.1, read as the reverse complement.
ATTATGGTAAAGTTAAACTTGAATGGCTATAAATGTCATGAAAGTTGAACAGTAATTCCATTAAGTACTGTACAAAGTTAGTTGATTCTTGATATATGCGAAAACTCTGACAACTATTTTTTGCATCTAGTAATATAGTAGTATGAAATGCTTAGGAGCTCCAACTATTAAGATTGTTATAGTCATTTGTGTTGACCACATTAAGCTATTTGAATGACTTTCATGCTGACATCTCCATTACCTGTTCATCATTTATCGCAACATTCTTGAGGAATTACTTCAACATTGTCAAATGAAATGAATTTACCCTGTAAATGATTACAACTCATAGGTGTTCTTGTGAAGTAGCAAAATGGTGGACCTAGCACTTATTGGTGGCATATGTGCAGCCATGGTTTACAGTTTAGAAAAGTAGTCTGCCAGTTTATTCCGTTTAGCAAGAATGTTTGTAACTAAGGACATCTGCTCTGAACTGTAGGATGGAAGTAACAGTGATCGTGAGAGTAACGATTCACTGAAAATTTCTAGGAAACCACAGAAGCGTGGGCGTGCAAAGCTTCTGTCTGTGTCAAAGACATCTGATACACGTTACCCTGATCTATTGCAATCTCAGGCTGCTTCATCGAGCTATGGATGCCTTTCTTTGTTGAAGAAGAAACGTTCAGGAGGTAATTGAGATGTCTCTTATGCTTTTCATTATCATTTTTGCACTGGTTTTATCTACTGTCATGTGTTATAATTTCATACTCTCCAATTTAGGACCGACAGCTATGTAATGGTTGAAAATGACCTCTGAAATTTACTTCATGGCTGCACAGTATTAAGATCTGGCACTGTTTAATAATAAAAAACAATGTTGCATTTTTAATTTCGTTCAACAAAGAAAATTAGGATTGAGGTCTTGAAACTTCTCTAGACTTGTTTGTAGGGAACAGACCACGTGCTGTTGGAAAAAGGACTCCACGAGTGCCTGTTGCAAGCATGTACCACCGAGATGACAAGATAGGTCCATCAAATAGACAAACAAAACCAGATGCTACTAATGGAGATGATGAAGGTGCTCATGTAGCTGCTCTAGCTCTAGCAGAGGTCTGCCAAAGAGGAGGCTCACCTCAGGTTTCTCAAACACCTGGAAGATCGAGTGATCGTATGTTCCTGTCTCCTGTTAAAAGTGCTGACCGAAAAGTAAGAACCCAGAATCGATTTGTTCTTATCTCTAGCACATTCATCTTGCAAGGTAATTGCATGATTATATCTGTACAATGCTTGCAGAATGCGGATTCAGAGATGGGAAGCTCAAAGATGCATGGATTTCAAGTAGAAGCTGATTATCCGGAAGGTAGCTTAGGAAGCAGGGAAGCAGAGACTGGTGACCATCCGAAAGATGATTCTTATTTTATGAATAATGAAGGTTCTGCATCTGGCAAGTCTAAGCAGAAATTAAAGAGGCCTCAGAGGAGAAGAAAGAAAGCTGCACACAAAACAGACGATCAATTTGAGGATGACAGAGAAGCTTGCAGTGGCACCGAAGAAGGGTACAGTGCCAGAAAGGCTAAATATGAATCAGAGGTGGACGCATTAGGAAGTAAAGCTTCATGGCTATCTAATAAATCAAACAAAAGAAGTCGCCAGCTATTTTTTGGTGGTATGTCTGATCTTGCAATATCTTTTATTTCTAGACAGGTAATGAAATTATTGAAATATGACCATAGCATATTTTCTTCTAGGCTTCTAGCACAGCTGAAACTATCAGTAAGGTGGTTTAATGGGTTGAGTCTCATGTTTTATAAAGTTGTACATCGCAGTATTTTCTCAACTATCTTACACATTAGACATATTCATTTATCGAATGACAATAGTATTCCAGCAAGATGAACAATAGGTTGAGCTTCTTCTTATATGTATCTACAGTACAGTATTTTCTCGATTGTGTGGTGAAACATAAGTATGTCCTACGCGGTGATGGTCAACCATCAGTTTTTATTTCAGAATATTTGTTGCCTTGTTTCATTTGTAACATAATCTGTAAATCTCCCTACAGTGTAAAACTCAAACAGAACTATGTAATGACTACACTGAAATCAAATGTTGCTATACAAACTTCGCGAGGAGGATCTACTGTTTACAATCTGTTTGGGTTTGCTTTGCGCCTATTATTTATTTATTGTGTAATGCACTAATGCTTGCTAATATGTAAGGATAATTTGTTGGATTCTTCTTTCATATCTATATAGCACAAACCTTTGGTCCTGATTGCCTAATTGACTTTGTTTGGCAGATGAAAGCTCAGCTCTCGATGCATTGCATACCTTAGCTGATATATCTGTGAATATTCTACAACCTTCTTCCAATGCTGAATCTGGTTAGTCTTATCTCATACTATGGTGCTAATTCAGAACTGGCAAGCTATATTTTCAGTATTTAACTTCCATGCACCTCATTGAATCTGTAATCATGTAATAGTATTTACCTTTGTAATGATTATGTGGTGGGGTGGTGAAACCATGCAATGGACAGCTTAGCACTTTAGTACTTGATTTCTTGCAAGTGCTGTACAATGGTGGAGTCAGAGCTGATTATTCGTGGGGTTTAGTATGCAGTTCTAATCTTCTGTGGAGTTAATCTTAAAGGAGCTCTGCATAAATTCCTATACATACAAGGACCATTTGTAGACCCCCACAGCTCCAACCATGCCTGCACAACTGGTGGTGCTGCCTTATGTCTTTTGGAAGAAATGGATGCAGTGAATGTTTCTATTTTTTCCATTATTATAATGCTATTGAGCACCTCATACATCAATGACTAGTGTATGGGCAACGCTATAGTTGTCTCTGCATGGCTTCCATCTGTTTTACCTGCAACACACCTAACTCCATTCGTCGGCTTCTATTTGCAACCACAAGACTTGTAGATACTGAGCATACTGCTCAATAATAAGCTTACTAACTGAAGCCCACAAATTGTTAACCAGGTCCACATGTAGACTTTTTGTAAGTATAAGCAGTCAGATCATCATGTGAAAATCTCAGAAAAGTTATGGACGAAAGTGGTTTTGCAGAATTAAATTTTGATTGATATGCTAAGTTTGTAATGTTCTGTGTTTGATTGTGCTATTGATACTGCCCATACTTATTTTCCAGAATCATCAGCACACATTAAGGATGAAAGCAAAGACAATGAATCCGGTGAGAAGCCTAGTGTTCCTGCAGCAGTACCATTTTTTGAGAAAAAAGATAACTCCAAAAAAACGAAGAAGATTAAAAGGCAGTCAGAACTTGCAAACATTGAGATGGTTACTAGGAAAAAAGCTAGACTTACTAAAGATCCACATCATGATGGAAGTGCTGTTTCTGAAGTAAAGCAGCACGATTGTAAATGTGGTGTTAAAACGGAAAACAAGAAAAGAAAGTCTGCCATAGGAAAGGTACGTCCAAAATTGTTACCTGTTGAACATGTCACAAGCCACAGTATGGTTAGCTTATACGTTGCTTATGATTTGCATATATTTGCTGCTTTATGTTCAGATCTCCAAAGATGAAAAGATTGCACTAAAGGATATCGAGAAAACCGAGGTACACAGTTCTTTTGTAGTCTTGCCTTCAATTTTGTTGCTCCTAGTAAACATTTTCATCTAGTAAGAACAAAGTTAAGCTTTACATGATCCTTAATCTCTAAACGTCCATTTGGGACAACAAATTTTCTCCCACTTAAGAGGAGACGATACTTTTTTTTTGTTGTATGACCTCCTTGCTTATCTCCTTCTCTTATCGATGTGGTATATCTTTTAAGTCAATGACAGATAGCAAATGGGGAGACTACTATGGCACACCTTAATCTAAGTAACTCTTATTGCTGTCGCCAAAGTATTCACCTTCCAAACTTCCTGCCCTTTTAGTAAATTTCCCCTGGGTGACCTACAATATATCACACTCCCAAACACCCCAGAAGGGAGGTGGTCAGCACCCAACATCAACACCCGGCCTTTTGAAATTTTAAAACTTGAAATAGCCAAGTTGACACTTCCCTTTTCTCCCTTGTTCTTAAAAGGCACAATATAAATTTTCTTATATATCTCCCTTTGCTAGGTTTCTGCTGAAGAAGGGAATGCACCTTCTAATAAGGGTAGGCATACTCGTGTTAGTCCAGTTTCAAAACAAAACAAGTCCAAAGCACAGGAAAGTTCTCCAGCAAATGATGATCTTGTAAAAGAAGCCATGGATAATATGGACACAACACAAAATGTAATAACTCAGCAATCTGACTCGACGTCGAAGGCTAGAAGCCGGCGCAAATTAGGCATTTTGAAAGCACTTGCTCCAGAGTGTAAGCCTTCTGAGGGTGCTGATGATTCCTGTGATAATGCTACCCACCCAGTGAATAACGTTGCGGAGCTAAAGGTTTGATGTTTTGTCAAGAAAAATTTCTGATGAATTCATATCATCATTTGCAAGGTATAGAAGTTACAACTTATATTTGCCCTGACCTCTTGCAGGACAAGCTCTCTCACTGCTTATCGTCACGTTTTCTCCGGAGATGGTGCATGTCCGAATGGTTCTATAGTGCAATTGATTACCCATGGTTTGCGAAGAGTGAATTTGTTGAGTACCTGAATCATGTTAAGCTGGGTCATGTGCCAAGGCTCACTCGTGTTGAGTGGGGTGTTATAAGGAGGTCTGTCATCTTCAGTTATTTTTTTTTCTTTAGTTTCATTTGTTTTCTAACTCTACTTTTTTTTGCAGTTCGCTTGGAAAGCCACGTCGATTGTCGAAGCAGTTTTTACACGAGGAGAGAGAGAAGCTTTCTCAGTATCGTGAGTCAGTCAGACAACACTATGCTGAACTCCAATCTGGTGTTCGAGAAGGTCTACCAACGGATCTTGCTCGGCCTTTAGCAGTTGGACAGCGTGTTATTGCCTGTCATCCCAAAACAAGGGAACTTCATGATGGCAGTGTTTTGACTGTTGACCGTGATCGTTGCCGGGTTCAATTTGATAGGTCGGAGCTTGGTGTTGAGTTTGTGATGGTAACCATTATCTATCTCATTTCTACTTTGATTATTTTGGTGGCATGTTTGTTTCTATATCTTCCGGTTTAAAATGTTTTCTGCCGATTGTTTTGATTTCTTGGAGTGTACTCTGCAATGCATAATTTCATTAAACTGTTTCTCTTCGTTTGTCCGTGCCGATGAACCGAAAAACTACTGGAGTAACTAATGCTGAACTGAAAACTAGGATAAATACTTTGTTTTGTTTTCGTTCTATGTTTTTCACTCTTTACATTTGAGTATGCTTCAACCAAGCACAACTTTGCTTTAGAGCCTGGTTGGCATCACGTTTTTGTGCTTTTAAATCTAATTTGTTTTGCTGGGAGTCTTTAGCAGTAGCTTAGTCCAGTCACAGAGTAATGTTGTTTTGTACACTCAGATGGTCCCTAGAATACAATTTCGATTTTCGACCAGAAGTTTCTACTGTGTATTATAATTCTAAATTTAAAAACTCTATGCATAACAAGAGTGTCTTTGTAGACAGTAATCTACTGATATTTTTATATGTTTAATCTAAAATCATAAAAGGTTTATTAATCAATTGCGACTTATCTTGACAGCACAAATTCTACGACGACTCCTGTTTTATTCTGGAGGGAGAACAGTATACATTTTGTGTTTTGGTCACTATGCTTTAATGTGATTTGCTTTCCTTGCACAGCTATCATTATTCATTTGTCTTATACCTGAGGAAAGGGCATTCTTATGGAAATATTTCTGAGCGGCTTAGTGCAATTTTTTAAAATCTCTGTTCGAACATAATAACAAATACGATGTAAAGATGATATATTGCCATGTCAAATAGGTTGCTGTTTCTCACCCAGAAAAGGTTGTTGAATGTTGAGAAACTTTTTTACTCCGCAGGATATTGATTGTATGCCACTACACCCTTTGGAAAATTTCCCTGAATCTCTCAGACGGCAAAATATCGTGAATAAATACTACAGCAGCTTATCAGAAGTAAAATTTGAGGATCGATCCAAAGAGCATGTTGGTGGAGGTGCAGCAAGATTCATACCAAATGTGAGTTCTGACAGTGCTGATGCAACTTCCTTTGTATTTTCTAGTTACCCAATAAGTATTTTAATGAAGCAAGCTAAGGTGACAGTATATTTAGTAGGAGCTTTACAATTTAATTACTCAATGTGGAAAAATCTAACTGTTTTCTCATGTGTGATTTCTGCAACAGGGGGACACATTTGATTCAGTTGCACACGCCAAAACTACAGTAAACGAGGCTACAGTTGCTGCACAACAGGCAATGTATAGCCAGCCATGTACACTGTCACAGTTACAGGAAAGAGAAGCAGATATAAGGGCTCTTGCTGAACTATCACGTGCACTTGATAAAAAGGCAAGTGCAACGGCTTGGACCTTGTGATTGTGTTTTCTCTAGTATTTGAAAATGAAAAATGGAAACCACCTTTGTTTTTTAAAGTTGGAAGCCACAACTGAGGATTGAATTCAGAAAAATCCATACGACCATACGAGTTTGTTTTGGTTCCCATTTCCCACGTCAGGAATCATCCAAATACCATTTGGGGCCACAGTGCAATAATAGTTTATTGGATGCACATGCTTTGGGTTTTACACGATCCAACTGCACAATATTTATGTCTGTGAACTATTTAATCTTTTGTAGGAAGCTTTGCTGGTAGAGTTGAGGCACATGAATGAAGAGGTGTCTGGAAAGCAGAAGGATGGGGAGACTATTAGAGATCTGGAGCACTTCAGGAAGCAATATGCCATGGTGCTTGTACAGCTAAGAGATTCGAATGATCATGTAATTGCCATTTCTAATGTCACTTGCAGTAGCTCTTTCGTGTGGATTTCATGCATTTAAAAGATTAAACAATACATTTTCATATTCAGGTGGCTTCGGCATTGCTTTCTCTGCGGCAACGTAACACATTTCATGGGCATCCAACACAGTCATATCCTAAATGCACGGAAAATGGTGGAGCTTTTAATAGAACACCAGACGCATGTAACATTTTTGGTTATATTAACCAGGAGTCTGGATCCCAAGTGATGGAAATTATTGAGACTTCCAGGGGCAGAGCTAAAACGATGGTTGATGTTGCTATTCAGGTTAGATAGTCATACTAATTTTATTTCTATTAGCATCAGTAATGCTGTCCATTCCAGGAGTCCTTGATTTTCTGAGTATATTCATGCCTTTGAATATTTTGGGTAAACACCATCTGCATCCAATAGTATAGATCAGTTTCGCCGCATGGTAACAGTATGTTGTCAGAATGCAGCAAGTGAACTCTTTTCAACCAGCTCATGAACCCTATATCGCTATTTGGTCTTCGCCATGTCATATTTATAAAAAATATTTCAAATTGGTAAATTAACAGTAAACATGAGTTAGGATGTGTGAAACTAAAAGTGAATAAGCAGCAAAGAGAATCTAATTTTTGTACCAACAATCATGTAGGTTCAGTTCAGTCCTTGAGGGAATTAAATATTCTAGAATTAGTTTGATTAATCACCAGTGCATGGTTCGTTGATCATCTCTGTTCCATTTCTGTAATCGATTTTCTGTAACCTGCACCCTCAGAATTATGTTATTATTGGATACATGGAGCATTCAGCTTCTAGATTTTTTTTTGTCTGAAGCATGGCCTATTTTATTCTGCCCTTGTACTTTTGGTGTTACTGAAGTTTAAGACTTTACTTTGTCTTTAATTTACGTCTCTGATGTCTACCTTTTTTCTGTGTAACCAACCAGGCAATGTGCAAAGTAAGTGACGGGGAGAATGCTTTTGTGAAGATAGGGGAAGCACTAGACAATCTGAATATCCGTGGCACCGGCTCTGGTTCTAGCATACTAGGCATAAGGCGGATACCTCCTGATTCAGGACAGGCAAATTCAGCCTGCCAAGAAAACAGCACGTCTGGCCGCTTTGATCCCGCGACAACTAACATCTCCAGTCCAAGATTGCCCAACGGCCGTGACTCCGAAGCCCAGTTCCCTTCGGAGTTGATTTCATCCTGTGTAGCTACCATCCTTATGATACAGGTAAACCAAACCATAGATACCTTACTTGCATATTCTTCCACCATAACATGGTCTAATGACTAATGGGTGGTGATCTTTTTCAATGCATCAGAACTGCACGGAGAAGCAGTACCATCCTGCTGAAGTGGCGCACATTCTCGATTCAGCGCTCTCGCGCCTGCAGCCATGCAGCTCGCAGAACGTCCCAATCTTCAGGGAGATCGAGATGTGCATGGGTATCATCAAGAACCAGATGCTGGCGTTGATACCCACCCCTAGTGGCTAGCGCACCGTGGCTAACATTATTTCTTGTGCTATACATATGTAGGGGAGAAGAAAAACAATCTCAACAATGTACGCGCTTGTGCGGTGTGTATTATTATATACATACAGCCTGTATGAGGTGTAACTAATTAGGTATTTTCATATTATTGTTGTATCCTACAGTATTAGTTAGTCTCATTGACTGATGGAAACCATTCATGTGTGCTCTCCTTCGAGTGTCGGAAAGTTATTCAGCGAGTAGGGTTTTATTATTCGGTTCCACTTGGTGGCTCGAGGCTGAAGATCACATGGCACGCTTGGCACTCATGCTCATTTCAGATTGCACGCTAGGATTTTGCATTTTTCTTCGAGAGTGAACTTGTAAGCGTATATGTGACGAACGAAATATGTTATAGCTCAAATTTTAGGATGCAAGTATCGGTAGGTAAATTTTGTACCTGTCCTGTTCAGAAAAATCGGGTTGTTACACAAGGATTGTACTGCTCGTTTGAATTGAAGGTGGTCGATTGTAACTCCCCTTTTTTTTGGATAAAGATCCTGATACAATTTATACGAGCTCAAACCCGGCCTCTCTAGTTTGAGTGATATCCGAAAAGTGCAAACGAAGCCCGAGATACAGTGAGCCTTTTTTTGTGTGACAAATAATCAAAACTGGCATTTGTAAGTTTCAAGAAAAAAGAATGAAAAAAAAACCCCTAAGTGTAGATAATGTCGAACTCTGGCACTTGCTAAATTCGTATTATCTAAGGCTACATAAAAATGACAATTTCAAGTTTTTCAAAATATGAACCGTTAAGCCTTCACCGACCTGGATCCATCCATTTTTCATTTACGCCCAGCCTAAAAAACGATGGATTTCAGATTGATTTTTTGCACACAGGTTGATCATATATCATTATCTACATCTAGTTTTTTTTTTACTGCTGAATCTTTTTTGAAACTCCAGAATGCTTTTTAAACTTTTCAAAGATTCAAAGAAGCTACCTGGAGCTCGGTTCCAAAACGTTCACTCAAAACTTCATGGCTTACATTCTCGTTAGAAAGAAAATAATCATATACTTTAGTATAGCCTAGTCTAGCACTCACCAAATTAGGACTCAAATCCCTCTGAAAATACTAAAATAGTAACTGGGCGAACTTGTCATCGCCTAAGTTGTATCGGCGCGACTTGTGCTTGATCAGGCGGATCACCCCACCGCCGGTCCGCCGCCGTCTTCCACCACCTCCACGCCGGTGAGCATGGCGAAGACGCCTCGTGTGCTGGCGATAGTAGCAGCAGGAGCAGTTCCCGCGTGACGGCAGCGGTTGTTTAACGTTAAACAGCCGGCCGTCGCCGAGGACCGCGACCTCCGGTTCAAACGCGCCCCGTGGACGATGCCCGGCATATCCGTCCACTTTTGGCGCGACGCCGGCGCGCAGGTCCCACGCTTGGAGGAGGGTGTCGGCGGCCGAGAAGCCGAACCAGAGGCCGCCCTGCTCCGTGGCAGCGGCCAGTCGCCCGCCTTGCTCCACGCGACGCTTGCCGTGTCCAGGGCGAGCGTGCCATGGCACCCCGCGGACATCCAGATGCTTGACTCGCCGACGGCCGCGTAGGCACTGAGTTGGGCCTGCCAGTCCATCCTAGCGGGGAGCATCAGCGAGAAGTCTTTCCAAGAGTTTTGAATTATAGTCGTCGAAACTGACGGAATGAGAAATCTCAGTGATGGCCAATTGTAAAATCAGCTACTGTAGACGATATATAGACAGTCCCCAACATTATGAGTTTTATCCCCGTTCGACAGAAAAATTCCGTATATACTGGTATACGCCTACACCAAATTAGGACACAAATACCTCCGAAAATAGTACTACTAGAACAGCAACTGGGCCAACTTGCGTTCGCTGGAGAACGTGCGTGCTCCTAAGTTGTATCGGCACGACTTGTGCTCGATCAGGCGGACACCCCCGCCGTCGCCGTCGTCCATTACCTCCACGCCGGTGAGCATGGCGAAGACGCGAGGAGGCCTTTTGCGCTGGCGTGGAGGCATAATGCGCCTGCGGTAGTAGCAGCAAGCCAGCAAAGGCAGTGCCTGCGTGACCGCCGCGGTGGCGGTGGGTGAACCTCAAACAGCATGCCAACGCAGAGTCGGCCGTCGCCCAGGATCGCGACCTCCGATTCGAACGCGCTCCCGCCGATGACGCCGGGCATATCCCCCCACCTTAGCCGCGACGCCGGCCCGCCATCAGCCTGCAGGTCCCACGCTTGGAGGAGCGTGTGGGCCGAGAAGCCGAAGCAGAGGCCGCCGTGCTCTGTGGCGCGCCCGACGAACGGCAGCGGCCAGCCGCCGGGCTCATGCGCCGCTCGCGGTGTCCAGGGCGAGCGTGCCGTGGCACCCCGTGGACACCCAGATGCTCGAACCGCCGACGGCCGCATAGGCCCTGAGCTCAGACTTCCAATCCATCCTCTCGCGGGGCGGCCGCGGGACGTCACGCCAAGAGTAGTCGTCGTCGTCCTCGTGGCAATGGGGAACAAGCGCGTCCACGGTTGTTGCATATCTGCCGTCGTCTCCGTGTCGTCCTTCGGGAACCGTGGTCCGTGGGGCTGACGCACATCTTCCATGGAGTACACGCCGTCGCCGATGGCGACCGAGAAGGGATTGATCTGGCGGCGGCGCGGGCTGGGAAGCACGTGGAAGGTGCGCGATCCTTCATCGTAGAGTACGGCGTGGCCAATGGTGTTATAATGTATGGCGGGGTCGACGGTGAGGATTGTCTATGTCTCGGCCGAGGAGCGCGAAGTGCGGCATGCCCCCGGTGTTGGAGTGGATGGTAGTGGTGGGCGGAGGCAGGCGAGCGTAATCCACCACCCTCGCCGTCGCCGCCGCCACCATTGTTGCTGCCGCCGCCGCCGCCGCCGCGCGCTCGGCCGAATCCTTGGGGAAGAAAAGGCGGGACGGGTTGATGCGTCGCACCCTGCACGAGCTAACCCCGGCTTCGACCAACATGGCAACATGTACAGGAATCGCCGGTGGCAAAAGATATTATATTTTTTTATCGGATGTCCCCAAAGGGACGCCTTTATTTTATATTACATCCGATAAAGACGCCTTTATATTATATTGATCTTTCTCCCTCCCCTGTTGCCCCCGCCCTGGGCAGCACCGGGGGCAAACCCTAGCCAACCGCCCCGGTCCGCCCCCCCTCCTCCTCTCCTCTCCGCCTCCGCCGGAGGACGCAGCCGGGCTAAGCTCGCGCCGCCGCCGACGGAGGCGGGGTCTCTCTTGCTCGCGGCGCCTCGTCGTGGGGCCGTCGGCCTGGGCGGCGGCGGTGGCCTTGGACGGCGTGGCGGCGCGTGGCGGCGCAGGGAGGGCGCGTGGCGGCGGTGCTACGGCCGGCGGTGGTTGCTGCATCCGTGGGATCCCCTACTTGCCGCGGTCGCGCATGGCGGCTGGGCCCGATCTGGGCCTATCCGGGCCTGTGCGGGCCGCGGCGGCAGGGCGAGGTGACGGCGCGCAAGCCCTTCCGGCGTGTCACGGCCTCAGCAGCGGTGGTTGTCGGCCGGCGTGGGGCGCCTCCTCCCCCGTGCCCATGCTGTCCGACGTGGAGCCTGCGGAGATCGACAGGCCGTCTACTTCGTCGGTGAGACGGGTGCCTCTCCTCTCCTTCACTGAATGGTGGCTCGTGCCGGCGTGTACTGCGTTCCCCTCCCTCTCCGGTGAGCAGCTTTGGGGGCCACGGTCCACGGTCGGGTGAAATCCTGCACATCCAGACTATTGCTGTCCACGGCGACGCATGCGGGCGCCGTTCCCTCCCTGGAGGCGTGGCCAAGGCCCTGACCGTGCCCCCACCTCGGATGCCGGGGGAAACCCTAGGTCCGGTTCATCGGTCCGGTCGACGACGGCGCGGTGGCGTCGCTCTCTTCTTGAAGACGTCGGCTTGGCTACGAGAGGTGTTCTCTCACCGGCTCGGATGGGGGTTGATGCATTGCCCTGTGTCGATTGCTAGCCAAGTGCGAAGGTCTAAGGGGCGCAATGTACATCATGGTGGATGTACCAAAGTCATCGCCTTTACCAAGACCGGCTGGATTCTGCCTTCTTCTCGCCGACTCCCTCTAGGCGTATGAGGAGAGGTACGTTGATCCGAGGGGCTTGGAGTTGGCGTCGTGCTGTGGTGGGTCTCACGTTGATCGTGACGCGGTCCGGAAGCTTGGTACCTCGATTCCTTACCTTCGGTGTAGGTTTCAGGTTAGGGAGCGTTGTTGGTCACCTGGTCGATGTAGAGGGTGTGTTGTAATCTGTCTGGCATGTATCTGGTTTGTAGCCTTGTGGCGTTGTACCGGCCGTCGGCCTTTCTTCTATGCAACTAATACGTCTCCCAGGGCGTATTCTTGAAAAATATTATATTGATATAAGAGGAGAAGCAAATAGAAATGACGAGGCCTAATAAAAAGAAAAAAGATACAACCCGAGTCGACGATCATGTCGCCCAAGCAACCATAGCCGACACTACCGCGGCGGAGGAAAACCTCACGCAAGATCGAACCCGGAGTCGCCACTCCGACATCCACACCGGCCCCAGGACGTCGCCCTAGCAACCATGGCCAGCACTAAACACGGCGGATACCAACTCAACGCAAGCGGAAAACCTGGAGCCGCCGCTCCGACATCCACGCTGACCCTCGGGGCCGCGCACCACCTAGCCGATGACGATGAGTTACCGCCGCCAACCACCACTAATCCACAGCTCCATCTGGCCGGTGGAACATCCAAGGCAAGTGCCCCAAGAGGAAAACGACGCTAAAGCACCGCCTGTCGATTAGTCATCTCAACAAATCCCTCGGATGATCCGGTAGGGTTTCGATTAAGAGAACGTAAGGACGCTGGTGACGATCGTCGGCTAACAGGGGCACGATTTAACCAGGTTCGGGGCCCTCGTAGAGGTAAAACCCTTACTCCTGCTCTTTTGATCTGTATTATCAGTAGATCGGTTACAATGGGGGATGCTCAAGTCGAGAGTACGATCTCGAGCTCAAGGCTTTGGTGGTGAAGAATAGATTGGATCCTCCCCTTGGTGGTTCTCCTAGCCTTATATAGGTGGCTAGGTCTCAAACCGTGTCCAGGAAGGTTACAAACCCTAGTTTTAGGTCGATACAAGTTCCCTTCTTGACCCACAATTCTTTGCGGGTGGGCTTCGGATGAGCCTTCTAGAACTGTAAGGTGGCACCTCCCTCTTGGTTTAGGTCTTGGGCCTTGGACCGGGTAGCCTCACCGGATAGGTCCAGGATTTATCCCCACGTCACCCACGGGCACCACCGACATCCACCCCACGTCCCACCAGAGCTGGGGTCCGCATACCGTCCATCCCACGCCCGGAGCACGCGGAGGCACCGGTCGGAGGGGATGGTGCCTCCCAGCACCATGCCGACAGGAGTTCCAACACCGCCAAACCCCGGCCACCACCAAGCAGCCATCATCGCCACGCCCGCACCGCAGCCCAAGCTGCAGTAGACCTCCACCCCGGCCATGGCCAGAACGGGCCCGTCAGGACGGCGACCCTCCCCCACGCCGGGACCTCCACCGTCGGCACCACCGACGTCCAGCTGCTCCGCCCGACGCCCGCCGCAGCACCGGGACCTCCTCCCAGAGCCGTCGGACGTCGCCTCTGCCCGAGTCCGCCGGCTCGGCATCCTCATCATGCCCCCCCACCGGGATAGCCCTCCACCGCGCGAGGAAGAGCATCCCTCCGACCACCTTCGGCAGCGGAGGGTGCCGCCGGCCGGCGACGGCAGCGGCAGAGAGGACGCCGTGCGACGGGGCTGGGCGGTCGGATTCCCCCTGGTACGGTTCTCTCGACCAATCCACTCTTGTTTTTCTTTGAACTCCCTACTCGTAGATTCGCTTTCTCACGAGTGATAGGGTTTATGCGTTTACACCAACAGACAAAAAAATCTACCAAGAGAATTTCCCCCGGGGTGGCCCAATAACACCCCCGAAAATATGTTCCCTATCCGGTGGCAGACACATGTCCGACCCAATGAGGTCAAAGGTCAACCCCCAACGGCACCTCCAAAAATCAAATCCTGGAAAAATATGCATCAAATTCAAATGGAAGTTTTAAATTTTATTCAGATTTTGTAAATATTTTACTCCCTCCGGTCCTGTAAAACTATCATGGAAACTTTACTGGATAGTACATATTTTGTTAGGAATACCAATAATTATTTCGGATCGAGGGTAATAGAATATTTCAAATGAAATTTAAACTGTACTCTAACTTGACCTTAATCCTTGCCAAAGTCAAACACGTCGTCGCCATTGATGTAGATGACGAAGAAGAAGGAAGCTCGCTTGTTCGAGGATGCAAAAAAGGACGACTTGTATATGTACTGTTGGAGGAAATTGTCAGAGCATCTAGAAGGTTTGGTACTCCCTCTGGTACGAAATACGTGGCGCTAGGTAAGCTAGCTATTTGTGCATGTCAAGTTGCTTTCCTCCGACACTTAAATTAGATCGGAGGGAGTAGCATTTCTGTGCCAACTAGTCGGTTGGTTGGATGTCAGTACAACATGTATACACATTTAAACGTGACGCTGAAAGTGGCATGTCCACTTCGCAGTAAAACAAATGAGATATTATGTTAGCGCATTTGATATTGTGTGAAAAATTGTTGTTGGGGCGATAGAAATATGTGGAATCCAACCATCTAAACATTGCATTGTGTCGGATATATACCAAATAGGGGTATAGAAGATGGTGGGCCAAGTGCCGGATTACCAGGGTGGCCTAAGTGGTAGTGGGCTTAGGTCCATTAGGCGGCCCAGTAGTCCGACGCGCAGAAGCCGGATTCTAGAAGAACCCGGATCACAGCCCATGTGATCTGGCTTGGAGGAGAAGACAGATTCCTTACTTTCCAAGTTACAAGTTACCGTAGTTTTCTAGGTTTCCTATTCTGTAAGCCCTAATCCGGCTATTATATAAAGCCGGACGGGAGATAAACAAAACAACGAACAAACAGAGAAGCTCTACGCCAACTCGCCGAGAAGCTCATCCTCGCCGAGTGGTTTAGATCTAAACCCATCACATTGTAACCCTGTTTACGGGCTTTAGTCCCAATTAGTGAGAAGTGCAGGAGTAGGCACGTCGTACTGTCGCGACGTACCGAACCTGGGTAAAATCCTGTGTTCTGTGTTACTACGTTATCCCGTTACCCCACGTCTCTACTGTAGTCTCATGGCACCCCCGTCTATGAAAACTACTACGATGTCTCGACAGTTGGCGCCCACCGTGGGGCAAACGACGTCAGGCGTAAGATTCCGATCTGGGATACTTGGCGGAATCGGAAGATCGATCACTGTCGGAAGCTTGGAATTCGACAACGACGTCGGGCGCTTCCTCGACAACGGATCCTACATACCGGCGCAAAACCACCTGGTAAGTGCCTGCGTGTTACCGATAGGATCTGCTAACATCTTTATCGGACTAACTGCAGAAGCAATGGGGTTTTGCGGTGGAAGCAAATTTATCCCACCCGCCCTATACCCAGTTGAAGATGACTATGATGCCGGATTCTGCTCAGATCGCCGACACAAAAGTGATACACACTTTATCGGCATGGTGCAATCCAAAATCGCCGAAAACACGGATGATGGAAATCCCGTGCAAGAGGCAGAAAACAACGCACCCGTCATGGAGGCGGAAGATCCGACATCCGTCAACAAGACAATAAACTTGGAAGCAGAATCCGTGCTTGCCACCATTGAGGCGAGGTTGGAGTCGGAAACCGGATCGGATAACTTCGACTCTGAAGACAAAGATGAGGACGCCTTCGTAAGAAAGGTTAAATCCTTTCAAGAGGGATTCCATGAAGTCTTAATGGCAAAACCGGCTGATACCACGGACGCCGGCAGCCAGGAAAGCCCTAAAACCCCTCCGCCAGTGGAAGAAAGAGAAGACGGAGAAACTTCTCCGATATTCCCAAATGTCAAGGAGATGACAGAAGATGAGCCTGTCAAAAAACCTCCCTCTTCCAAGAAAAAGCACCGTGCTTCTAAAAAACTCCAATACAAAATCCGGAAGAAAAAATCAGCTGATCTCGCTGATGAAAACCTGGAAGTTGGAGATGTTAGCGGAACAAAGCCTGCGGAGAAGAAATCTAAGGAAATCACTGCTCCGCCAATGACGGAACAGGAAGAGCAAGAGCTATTGCAAACACCAGTGGGACCAGATGAACCCCCTGAGATGCTGGAAGCCAGGAGACAAGCTTTCCAACGGCAACATAAACATCTACTCAGATCTCGGCAACATCTCCAACAAACCCATAATGACATCAAAGTCATGAAGGAAGAAATAGAGGAGTATGAGAGAAAGCATAGATCCGCGTTAAAACCTACTAGGTTACCCGGAATCGCAAGACCGGAAGAACTGCCGCCAAAAGAAAGGTTCCATAACCCATCTTGGCAAAAGCAGGTAAACGGCAAAGATGCCAAGGGCGAACTAACATACAAGACCGCAGCAGAAAACGCGGAAGCAGCGTTCGCGATTCTTAACAACGATTTGTATTCCAACGGGGAAAAACTCCAAGGGGTGTATGCTTTCCTAGGAAAAGCATTGCAACAACAACAGCGCGCTCAAGAGCGATCAGGGAGGCTGCATGATAACTCCGCCCTATGCAAGACAGCTACTTGCGCTGCTGGAGCACCTGGACCGGAAGAACCCGGGGATTCAGACAACTCAAAAGATAAAAAAGAGAATCCGAGAAAAGACAAGAAAAACCCCGACAACCGGGATGCAGCGTCTAAAACCGGATCCCATCTCCCGAAAGATGGGTATAAACCCCATGATCGGGAAGACAAACACTGGAAAGACGGCAAAATAATGCCACCTCCAAGAAACCCAGCTGAGAAAGCTGGAAGATACGATATACCTCACAGGCGTGAGAGATCCCGGACACCGCCTAAGGACAAAAAAAGGCACAGGAGTAGAACTCCGCCTAACCCAAAAGGGCGTGAACACGGAAGAGATAGAAACAATCCCGGAAGAGCGCGTTCGCGCAACAATGGTAGAGAAAGGAGCAGATCCCCTTCCGTCCATTCAGCCGGAAGATATTCTGCACACATTGACAGAGCAGAAAAAGATGATCTATACTTTGGTCCTAAATGTTTTACCGACAGGATCCGAAGAATAACGCTGCATTCTGGCTTTGCCAAGGTCGGTCCAACGTACCAGAAATACACTGGCAGCACAAACCCGGATACCTGGCTCTCGGATTACTATACAGCCGTCCAGATCAACAATGGGACAGACCTGGAAGCTGTCAAGTTTCTTCCCCTAATGCTGCTGGATGGAGCCAGAGATTGGATCAATGGATTACCGTCACGAACAGTCGATAGCTGGGACGATATGGCTAGAGTATTTACTCAGCATTTCCAGGGAACATACAAACACCCGAACAGCATCAACCAGCTAAACCGTTGCACGCAATTTGAGGATGAACCATACGTGGATTTCATCTCCAGATGGACAGCAATGAAGAATAGTTGCTCTGGAGTAACTGACGTACAAGCAATGCATGCTTTCGTCAATGGCCTAAAACCCGGACTTGTACCGTTCATGGTTGGTTCCAAAAAGCACAAGGATCTCGGATCCATGCTTACAACCACCAATGAGCATGCCGCAGCCGAGGATGACATCAGAGCAAGAGGAGGCAATATTGAATCGTTGATACTTGCCAAGAAAACCCCGTGTTCTGACAAAAAAGCCACTCCAGAAACAACGACAAAGCCCAAAGAGGTGAACATAGCCTTTGGAGGAGAAAAGGGAAATAAGTGGAAAGGACGCAACCCAGATCCAATCAATTACACTCCAGAGGAGTGGGAAAGGATTAAGTCGGAACCTTGCGTTCACCACTCGCAATTTGGGAAACCCACCTATACAAACGCGCAATGCCGGCTGAATAAGCACATGAAGGGCACTGCAGGGTCCGGAAATAAAGGGAAGGGTTCCAAAAGGAAACCCGCCAAAGAAAAGCCAGAAGCTGACAAAGAAGACAGTGAATCGGACACTGACGAAAAAATCCAGGAACAGCAGCGTAAAGGCGAACCCAAGTTTCCGAGGGTTGATGGAGAAGCAATGCTAACTTTCTTAGCAACCCCATCAGCAAAGGTGGCAAAAAGAACACTTCGAGAAATAAACGCGGTTGTGCCGGCAACCCCGAAATTCTTGAAGTACTCTAACACACCGATAGTCTGGGATCAGTCTGATCATCCCGGAAATATCCCTGAACCCGGCACACAAGCTCTTGTTGTAAGCCCTATTGTTCAAAATACCAGGCTAAGAAGAGTGCTGATGGATGGAGGATCCAGCATTAATATAATGTACCTGGATACACTGAAGCACCTGAAGATTTCCGAGTCTCAGCTCAACTACAGCAATATGCTTCCATGGTATCGTCCCTGGCAGGCAAGCACGATCCCTAGGAGAAATTTCCCTAGATGTCACCTTCGGAGATAAAGATCACTTCCGGCAGGAAAGAGTATCCTTCGAAGTAGTGCCGTTCGAAAGCGTGTATCACGCAATACTCGGACGTCCAGCTTTCGCCAAATTCATGGCAAGATCCTGTTATATTTATAACAAGCTGAAGATGCCAGGACCCAAGGGAGGAGTAATCACTATAGCTGGTGATTTTAAGCTGGCAAATGAGTTGGAAAAAGAAAACGCCCTTTGCGCTCAGAGAGTTATAGCAAAGGAAGAACTGAAGGAATTAGCCAAGGAGGTATCGCCGTCAGAAATGCCGGCAGGAAAAGAAACTCGGAAGCCAACAGACAGCTTCAAGGCATCCGAGAATACAAGACAGGTAATCCTAGATCCCAAAGACCCGACAAAATTTGTCGTCGTAGGGACTGAGATGACTGACAAATAGGAAGGCGAGCTCATCAAGTTCCTCCGTGAGAACTGGGATATTTTTGCCTGGTGTCCAGCGGACATGCCAGGTGTACCCAGGGAACTTGCTGAGCACCAACTTAAGGTTATTCCTGGATCAAAACCCGTCAAACAAGGTCTCCGTCGATTTGACGGAAGAAGACGGAAGGCTATTGGCAAGGAAATTATCCGGCTTTTAGCAGCGGATTTCATCAAGGAAGTGATCCATACTGACTGGTCCGCAAATCCGGTATTAGTACCGAAGAAAGACACTACTGCTCTTAGAATGTGTATAGATTACACAGGCTTGAACAAATTGTGTCCGAAAGATAGGTTCGCATTACCGCGAATCGATCAAATAATAGATGCTACAGCAGGCTCTGAGCTTTTGTGCTTTTTGGATGCATACTCCGGGTACCACCAAATACGCATGAAAAAGGAAGATCAAATTAAGACTTCTTTCATAACCCCATACGGGACGTATTATTACGTAACCATGCCGTTTGGCCTGAAGAACGCAGGTGCAACCTACCAGCGTTGCATGCAACGTTGTTTGCATAGTCAGATTGGAAAAAATGTCCATGTTTATGTGGATGATATTGATGTCGTAACCAAGGAAAAAGATACACTCCTTGAGGATTTGCGAGAAACTTTCGAAAACTTACGCACCTACAAGATGAAGTTGAATCCATCTAAGTGCGTATTCGGGGTTCCCTCAGGAAAACTTCTGGGTTTCATCGTTTCTCACAGAGGAATAGAAGTTAACCCGGAAAAGATCAAGGCAATCTTGAACATCACAAAACCTACCTGTGTCAAAGATGTCCAAAGATTGACGGGTTTCGCAGCTGCCGTTAGCAGATTTATTAGTCGGCTGGGGGATAAAGCATTACCACTATACAAGATGCTAAAAAAATCCGACAAGTTCGAATGGACAGAAGAGGCCGATGCGGCGCTGACTCAGTTGAAGGAAACCTTGATGAAAGCTCCGATTTTGGCATCCCCAAAAGACGAAGAGCCCATGTTATTGTACCTTACGGCTACAAATCGGGTTATTAGTGCGGTAATCGTTGTGGAACGGTTAAAGGAAGAACAAAGCATACCAGACCAACATCCGGTATATTACATAAGCAAAGTTTTTTCCGAGTCAAAACAAAGGTACCCACACTACCAGAAGCTGGCGTATGGTGTATTTTTCGCATCTAGAAAACTACGCCATTACTTCCAAGGGCATTCCATAACAGTGGTTAGTAAAGCACCACTAGGAGACATTATAAACAATGCAGAGGCAACCGGCCGAGTAGCCAAATGGGGCATTGAGCTGGCAGCCTTCGACATTAAGTACCAGCCAAGGACGGCCATAAAATCTCAGGTTTTGGCAGATTTTGTTGCCGACTGGACAGAAGCAATGGAAAAAACACCAATGCCGGAGTCCGAGTACTGGATCATGCACTTTGACGGATCCAAGATGAAGGAAGGAGCCGGGGCTGGCGTAGTCTTAAAATCTCCTAAGGGAGACACAATGGAGTACGTGTTGCAAATACACTTCAACGCCAGTAATAACGTGGCAGAATATGAAGCTTTGCTTCACGGCTTGCATATCGCAAAAGAAATAGGAGTGAAACGCATACTGTGCTATGGCGACTCGGATTTGGTGCAGCATCAGCTCAACCAAACCTGGGACGCAAAAAGCCCTATAATGGCCGAATATCGGAGAATGGTAGATGAATTCGCCATCTGTTTCTTTGGATTCGAGGTCCTTCACATCAAAAGGGAGGAAAACTGGAACGCGGATGCGCTAGCCCGCATGGGATCTGAAAGGGTAAAAACCTTACCGCCAGGAGTATTCGTTCAGCACTTACATGAGCCATCCATAAAAGGTGGAGACGTTGATTACCCTCTGGCGTCTGAATCGATTGAAGTCATGATCGTTAAACCGGACTGGACAATTCCGTACTTAAACTTCTTAGTCAATCAGAAGTACCCGGAAGGAGCAGACGAAGTCTTGCAAAGACAAATACAGCGTCGATGCAAAGGATACACAGTAATTGACGGTTGCCTATATAAACGCAGTATTTCTGGAATTTTTCAGCGGTGCATTTCACCAGAAGAAGGAAGAGAAATACTGGAGGAAATCCACGCTGGCGATTGCGGACATCATGCTCAATCAAAAAGCATAGTCAAAAAAGCATTCCGCGCGGGTTTTTTCTGGCTAACAGCCAAGACAGATGCCGAGCATATAGTTAATACATGTGCAGGATGTCAATATTACGCTAAGCAGACCAATTTGCCGGCCCAAGCACTTAAAACTATCCCCATTACGTGGCCGTTTGCGGTCTGGGGGCTAGATATGATGGGACCGTTCAAAACCGCAAGAGGCGGACTTACTCATTTGTTAGTAGCAGTGGATAAGTACACCAAATGGGTGGAGGCTAAGCCCATCAAAAAGTTGGATGGTGCAACTGCTAGAAATTTCATCATCGACTTGGTGATGAGATACGGTGTGCCACACAGCATAATAACCGACAACGGGACAAATTTCTCCATCGGAGAGTTGGCAAGATATTGCCGACAAACGGGAATTCGCCTAGATCTAGCATATGTGGCACACCCGCAATCCAATGGACAGGTTGAGCGAATGAATAGCTCAATCCTGCAAGGAATACGCCCAAGACTCGAAACTCCTCTTCATAGAGCGGCCGGAGCATGGGTAGAAGAGTTGCCTTCCGTGATTTGGAGTATAAGAACGACGCCAAATAGGTCAACTGGGCAAACCCCGTTTTTCCTAGTTTACGGCGCGGAAGCTATTCTCCCAACAGATATGATCCATGATAGCCCAAGAGTGCAAGATTTTGACGAATCAGACGCCGAAGAGGCACGACAGAATGCCGTTGATCTCCTAGAAGAGGAACGAGAGCTTGTGCTTCAAAGGTCCGCCATTTACCAGCAGGGTTTAAGACGTTACCATAGTCGGAAAATCAGGCATCGTTCTTTTAAAGAAGGTGACCTAGTGCTGAGGTTGGTGCAGCAAAGGAAGCACAAATTAGCCCCAGTATGGGAAGGGCCATTTGTCATAAGTAAAGCCATGAAAAATGGATCATACTATCTTGTTGACATTCGAGATACGGAAGACGATCCCGAGAAACCGAATCGCAAAAGAAAGAGAAAGATAGATGACGAGCTAGGAGAGACAAAGAGACCTTGGAGCATCCAGCAGTTACGTCCCTTCTATACTTAGTTCAATATCTATGTAAACATCTTTTGAGATCATGAAATAAAGTCATTGGAATTCTGATATCCATGTTTTTTACAAGTTCATTATAGTAAAAGCATGTTTCCACCTTTTCTATTTCCCAATGATCTTACAAAATACTCAATGTTAACCCTAATTGTGCCTGCGTGCTCGGCGTTAAAAAACTGAATGATTTCAGCCTGTTAATGGCTAAAGGAAACTCGGATTGTGCCTGCGTGCCCAAGTTTCAAGAAAGTTCCTTACAAATCTTTAAGCATTACCTGATCGAATTTATGTTGGGTCACTGGATCTGGTTAGTAAAAATGCCTTTAGTATGGTCCATGTTTTCGAGTTCTAACTGATTGGTTATACCCAGTTACTCGTTATGACGATCATAATGCTATCGAGTCATTTAAAACACTAAAGACAGTCAAAACACATATGCCAGAGAACTTAGTAGACAAGGGAGCAATTCAACCCGACAAACTTGCAAGGAATTTCATAATTCAAAGCTGCAAAAGGCGGAGTTCTTGTTTCGACAAATTAAATAGAAGCGTTACAGTATGAATTACAGTGTAAATAGCGCTCCTATTATACAAATCCATCATCCAGGTTAGAGGCAGTCCTTCAAGCATCCGAGTCTTCCTCGCTGTTTTCATCTTCGGGGACCGCCGGAACCTCTTCTTCTGGATAAGTGATAGAAATGTTAACCATGGAAGCAATCTTGGTGGCGTGGCCTTTGACTTCATCAAAGATGGCGGTTCGCTGATCCTCTGTATACCCTTGAGGGACACCAGAGGCCACGCGCCAAGATTTCGCGTCAGGATAGTGCAGGCGCATAAGGCCTAGTGCCATGCGCGCGCCACCTCGTGCAGCGGAGCGTAGGATGAATTCCTTTGATCCCGCAACTTCCATGATGGCACCCGGAAGTTTGTAAACTTCCGAGAAATCTATAGTACTTGCGGGAAGGAACTTATTAATCAATTGCATTCCTGCATTTCTGATCGCGTTCCATACTTCTCCAAAAGCTCGGATTTTCTCAATCCGAGAAATGCCTAGAATATTCCCTGTTTTGATGGCAGAAACAAGTTTAGGCCACAAAAGAAAAGGAAGTAAGACATGGAGAAATTGGTAAAAGGAACTAACTTACCAAGAACCTTGTCAATTTCGGTGCCTTCTTTCATGCGCGGGAATAGCATACTTTCAAAATCATGGATAATAGATTTATTTTCCGCCGCTTGCAAAGAAGCCTGGGATTGAGCAATCCCAAGGGCCAGATTACTGGCCTCCAGGTCTTTTTCAACTTTCGTAAGTTCCTTGCGAAGGCTCGAGTTTTCTGCACGGAGCCGAGATACATTGCTAGCGTCCTTGGCTATTTTGTTGGCTTTTGCTAAAGCAGCTAGGGGACACAAAAACATTTCGAGCTTATGAAAATTCGGGACAAATGTTATCCGGATAAAAACTGCAGAGAATACATACCTGTTGTTTTAGACAATTGTAGCTGAGATGACGCCAGCTCGTTGCTTCTCAACTCAATCATGGATTGAAGGGTTTTTACTTCTCTACTTTTGAGATTAAGCTTCTTAAAAACTTCCAAGTTTATGGCATCTGCGGAATGCTGAATACGGAAATGAAAGCCAAAATGCTTAAGTATGAACAAGCATATGATAAAACATTAAGAAGAATTCAGATTTTCAACTTAATGCTTGGGGGCTAGAGGTATCACCTGGCTCATTTCTCGCAAGTCGGCCAAGTTCTCGTTGAATTCTTTGGCATATTCAGTAAAAAGAATCCAAACGTGATGAAGGCCATCTTGTAAGACCTGGCGAGGGTTAAATACAATATCATTGCGAACCACTAATCCACCTTGTGGCCAAGGACGAATTAGAGGGGCAGGAGCGAAGAACTTTTTAGCCTCCGGACGAATATATCCGAGATCGTCGAACGGTTCTTCTTTTATCCGGATGTTACTGTCCAAATTGGAGACGGGTTCGTTTCCAGCAGAGGTCCGGAGATTTTCGCCTGTCTGAGCTTCCGTTCTATTCCTCGGGCCCATGGCTGCAGAAGAAGATTCTTCTTTGATAGCAGCCTTATGTTTCTTCAGCTTCTTTGTTTTCAAAGGAGTTGGGGCAAGACTGCAAGAAGAATATCCGAGAGTTAAAAATCTCGAAGAACTGAAGGAGGATGGTAACTAGGAAAAACCCGGTAAAATACCTGGAGGTGGCGACAGGAATTCCGTCAACAGTTACCATTTTCTCGAAAGTCACCTGCCTTTTGTGCTTCCGGTTGTTGTAAAACCTAGCATGTATTTCGCTGAGTTCGGCATCGGAAGCAAGATCATTCCCTCCGAGTTCGTTGAACTAGGAAAGAATTCACAACATGATCAAAAGGTGGAGATACAAGTTAATCTGAGGAAAACTCGGAAACGAGGAAAGTACAAATACCTTAGGAACTCGATTTTCCACGTGATAAATGGCTAGGTTTTCTTCGATTTGGGTGCTGGAGGCAACTAGCTGATGAAGTCGATTTATAAAATCTTTCTTGGTATAGGCTTTATCTGTTCCCCTCATGCTATCTTCTGGCCCTTGGTATTCGCAAAGAAGCCGGGAACGAAATGAAAGGGGTTGAATGCGACGTCCGAACCAGCATAAAACAGTGTCTTTCCTAGTTAAGGAAGGTTTGGAAGAAGTAAGCTTGGCAATACGGCGCTTTATCTTCATTAAATTTTCCGGCAATGTCTCAACTGCTTCAGCTGTCCAACTCTCTCGAGGAATGGCGCCGGAATTAACGAATGAAGGAACCCCGATTTCCTTTCCAGGGAATGGGATGTCCTGATGATAAAAGAAGGAACCCAGCCAGGATTTGGTGGGTTCTGGCATTTGTATTCTCGGGTACCAATCCTCTCTATTTTTCCGAAGAATAAAAGATATGGTTCCACAGATAGGGGAAATACCTTCTGTGATGTTATGTTTTACTTCAAAACAGTATTGCCAAAAATCTAGACTAGGATTTGTTCCGAGATATCCCTCAAAAAGGGCTTGGAAGCTAGCTAGATAGAGGATGGAATTTGGAGAGAGGTTATGTGGTTGGACGCCGTAATAGTTAAGGATGTCTATGAAGAAGGCGGAAGGCGGTAAACCCATACCTCGCGTAATGTGAGATGTAAGGAGGACACACTCTCCGTCTTTTGGTCTGGGCTCGAGTTCACCATCTGACTTTCGCCATTTGCCTTTAACTATCAATCCCTCTTTTGACATTTGTCGAAGGAGGACGAGGGAAGAGTTACTCGGACTCCAGTTGCCGACAAATTCTGCTTCTCCAGCGGCGGTGAGCTCGTCGCCGAGGAGTTGGATCTTCTCCTCCGCCGTTTCTGGAGCTAACGGCGGGGAGGCTGCGGAGCTCGATCCCGCAACGTCCGCGGCGGCGGAAGGATTTGCGTCACCCGCCGCGGAGGCCGTGGTCTTCTCCGGCTCGTCGCCGGTGTGCTTGGGCGATCCCAGTTGCGGATCTAGATCGCTGATAAGCTCGTTGATGGCGGCGCGGGTCGGCGATGACGGCGAGGAGGCCATCTTGTGGTGGTGCGTTGCGTTCCGGTGTGCTTGGATGCTGAGAGCGCCTGGGACAAGTGCTTTGCTCTCGATCTCGTTCGCGTCAATGGCGTGGGCAGTGGGGAGTGAGGAAAGTTTTCGTTGAGGACGAGGACGGCTATTTATAGCCGGAAAACCGTTTAGATGCGTGCCAACGGCTATTTTGACCGTTGGATGTTTGCCGGGTGTCGCTCGCCGGAAAATCCGTGAAATGAAACGACGAAGTAATGATGATTATCTCCTCGTTTTCCGCGCGAATCTGTCAGAGATACGTTTCTGAGTTTTTCCGAGTAAATCTCAAACGTTGCTTACGTCAGCATGGTTGAGTGCGCTGACGTAGGAAGTTTCTTCTCCACGAAGGATCGTGAGAAAAAAGCCGGATTTTTAGGATTCCGAGTTTCATGTCACCATCTTTTTCAAATGAAGAATAAGAAGAATCAAGACTGCTGAATCAGTATTTCTCGGACAAAGAACATTTGGCGAATAGCGGAGAATCAGAGTTTTGATCCTTCTTGGGGGCTACTGTCGGATATATACCAAATAGGGGTATAGAAGATGGTGGGCCAAGTGCCGGATTACCAGGGTGGCCTAAGTGGTAGTGGGATTAGGTCCATTAGGCGGCCCAGTAGTCCGACGCGCAGAAGCCGGATTCTAGAAGAACCCGGATCACAGCCCATGTGATCAGGCTTGGAGGAGAAGACGGATTCCTTGCTTTCCAAGTTACAAGTTACCGTAGTTTTCTAGGTTTCCTATTCTGTAAGCCCTAATCCGGCTATTATATAAAGCCGGACGGGAGATAAACAAAACAACGAACAAACAGAGAAGCTCTACGCCAACTCGCCGAGAAGCTCATCCTCGCCGAGTGGTTTAGATCTAAACCCCTCACATTGTAACCCTGTTTACGGGCTTTAGTCCCAATTAGTGAGAAGTGCAGGAGTAGGCACGTCGTACTGTCGCGACGTACCGAACCTGGGTAAAATCCTGTGTTCTGTGTTACTACGTTATCCCGTTACCCCACGTCTCTACCGTAGTCTCATGGCACCCCCGTCTATGAAAAATACTACGATGTCTCGACACATTGTGTGTCACATCAAGTAAATTTGTGGAGAATTATGAAAGGCCGGGTGTATTACTTGCATATCTTCTGGATGCTTTGTGAGCAAAAAGATTCTCTTTATCAAAAAAATTGTGTGGAGAATTATCTATTTCATTATGTGGGGAAACATTTGACACCGTTGGTTAATTGGGCTGTTCGGGTGTGTTGAATGTGAAGCTGGCAAGGGTATGAGCAGTTAAATACTCCCTCCCCTCGGTTCCTAAGGGCATCAGTAGCCGATCCCCCAAAAATTGGTTAGAGGAGTAAAAATTCTGGTTTAATCCTCTAAATTACACCAAGCCGATTGATACGTTATAAACGTATCCTTAATTTCTGATGTTCCATGTTGTTTTCATGTTGTTTCCCACTTTTTTCCTTACACTTTATTTCATTTTTATCGATTTCCCGGGACTAACATATTGACAAGATGCCACAGAGCCAGTTCCTGTTTTCTGCTGTTATTAGTTTCAGAAAAGTTGTTCTGGATATATTCTCGGAATTAGACGATTCGAAAGCCAGAAGTCTTAGAAGTCCCAGAAGCATCCATAAGTACCGAAGAGCCCCGTAGGGGGGCCACAGGGTGGCCACACCATAGGGTGGCGCCACCACCCCCTGGCCGCGCCACCTAGGGGTGTGGGCCCCCTGACCACCCCTCGGCATCGCCCTTTCACCTATTTATACTCCCCCGAGGGAAAACCCTAAAAAGATCGAACTTTTCCACAAAATACATCCGTAGCTCCGCCTCCGCCACCGACAAGTTTCAGGGGACAGATCTCTGTTCTGGCACCCTGCCGGGACGGGGAAGTGCCCCCGGAACCATCTCCATCGACTACCGCCATCTCCATCGTCGTTGCTGTCTCCTATGATGAGGAGAGATTAGTTCTCCCCCGAGGCTGAGGGATCTACCGGTAGCTATGTGGTTCATCTCTCTCCCATGGTGTGATCCATATGTGATTGTGAGCTTTGTAATCTATTTGAATTTGTAGATGTTACTCTTCATATTTTGCTACTCAAGTGCTTTATTAATATGAAATATGGAGTCACCTTGTATCGCGGTGTGAAGGTGACAGTGTGCACATCGTGTGTGTCTCCTCTATGAATTGTGATGTTTGTTTAGTACTAATTTAGGGCGCTCATAGATACAGCGTGGGGTGCCCTAGAGAGGGAATATAGACTTTAAGGAATGCTTTTTGCAGCCCTACGCAATGATTAGTGTTCATTATCTGTTATGAGATCTCCGTAAATGCTTTGATCATGGTGTAAAGGCGACAGTGTGTGCACCGTGTGGTTTAGCATTATATTTATATTTTGTGTTGGATAACCCTATGAAATTGTGGTGTTTGCGTGGAACCATCTGGGTCCCATGGTGATAGCATGGGGGTTACTTGGTTGGGAAAGTGCTTAATCTGAGGAGTGCTGTTAAAGCCCTACGCTTGGATTGGTGTTGTTATTCGACCGGGGAATGGTTAAGAGTAGCATAGTGAGAGAAGATATCTAGTTATTCATTTATGTGATCATTGTTGAGAGTGTCCTCTAGTGAAAGTAGGAGCCCTAGGCCTTATTTGCAAGCACTGAAACACCGTTTTCCGCCTGTTCTGCTACATGTTTGCTTGCTGCCATATTTTTTTTCAGATTACTATTATCACTTATTATCATCCATATTACTTGCATTTTACTCTCTCTTCGCCGAACTAGTGCACCTATACAACTGACAATTGTATTAGGTGTGTTGGGGACACAAGAGACTTCTTGTATCTTGATTGCAGGGTTGCTTGAGAGGGATATCTTTGACCTCTACCTCCCCGAGTTCGATTAACCTTGGGTGATCCACTTAAGGGAAACTTTCTTCTGTTCTACAAACCTCTGCACTTGGAGGCCCAACACTGTCTACAGGAATAGAAGCGTGCATAGACATCAAGCTCTTTTGTGGCGCCGTTGCCGGGGAGTGGCCAGTGTAAAAGGTACTCACATCCTCTGGTGTGAGTGCTCTAAGTTATTTCCTTTAGATTCTGCAATTATATCTTTTTGTTTATTTTTTCACCAGTTAGGCTTATTTTTACCTGTTTCTTGTTTTTATTTTTACTAGTTATTCTTAATGGAAAACAACAAAAATATGAGAGAGATTTATAATCTTTATCTTGAGTTAGGACATGAAGTGTTTGAAGAGAAAATTAAAAAACCTATGGAAGTTTTTTTTGCATAATAGTGATAGCAATGTTATTAGTATGAATTCTTTGAACACCATTATTGCTAATGCTATTGAAAAGTCTAAGCTTGGGGAAGCTAGTCTTGATGAATATGATATTTTTAGTCCCCCAAGCATGGAGGAACAAATTTACTTTGATGATTCTTTGCCTCCAATATATGATGATTATAATGATTGTGGTATTCTAGTTCCACATACTATGAATGATAAATTTTATTGTGATCATGATATGCCTTCTATATATGATGATTACAATGATGAATATGTTATTTTCAATCCACCTACTATTGAGGAGAGAATTAATTATGATTGCAAAATGCCTCCTATATTTGATTATTATGGCGATGAGAATAATAATTATAGCTATTTTGTTGAATTTTCTCCCACTACTATTAATAAGAATGACTATGCTTATGTCGAGAGTAATAATTCTTTTATGCATGTGGCTCATGATAAGAATGTTTCTTGTGATAGTTATATTGTTAATTTTATTCATGATGCTACTGAAAGTTATTATGAGAGAGGGAAAAACAAATTTATGCATCTTAACAATATCAAGTTTCCACTATTTATTTTCAAAATTTTGAAGTTGTTGTTGTTTTGCTTTCCTATGCTTGTTGCTTTGTGTTTTCATGACTTGTTTTTATACAAGATTATTTTTTCATAGGAAGTTAGTTAGACTTAAATTTGTTTTAATTTTTCTTCTTGATGGCTCTCTTTTTCTTCAATTCATATTTCTCATGTGAGCATCTTCTCAAATTATCATGCCTAGCTAAAAGGCTTTAAAGAAAAGTACTTCTTGGGAGATAACCCATGTTTTTATTTTTGCATTGTTTTTCTCGGTTTTCTTTGAGTCAAGGGGTTTTATACTTCTGTAGCAACTCCTTTGTATCTTTCTTTTCATGTTTTATTAGTGCCAAGTAAAGTTTCCGACGAAAGTTAGAGTTGGTTTTTGGATTTCTGCGCAGAAAACAGATTTCTGCTGTCCACCGTAAAACATCGGATAAAATCCTGGAAGATCATAATGATCTGAAATTTTATGTACTTATTACTCAGCTAATTCCGCAACTTGTTTTAGTTGAAAACTTTTTTATTTGAGCAACAAAATATTTTAGAAAAAAATCATCTTTACCTGCTGTCCGGTTTTGACAGATTTCTGCCAATAATTGCATTTGCATGTTAATCTCTTTCTTTTGGTGTTCTTTTGAGAAAAACAGATTTAAAAGAAGTTCTGACAGTATTTAATGTGTTTATGAGTGTTAGGATTGTGTTTAAACTTAACCATGTGAAGTTATTATTTCGATTGCACTAACGTTGCTAATGAAGATTGTGAGAAGTTTGGTGTGAAGGAAGTTTTCAAGGGTCAAGAGAAGAGGATGATATGATGTGGTCAAGAAGAGTGAAAATCCTAAGCTTGGAGATGCCCCGGTGGTACATCCCAGGAAATTCCAATAAGACTCAAGCATCTAAGCTTGGGGATGCCCAAGGCATCCCCTTCTTCATCAACAATTTATCAGGTCACTTCTAGTGAAACTATATTTTTATTCGGTCACATCTTATGTGATTTACTTGGAGCGTCTTTTATTTTTTCTTTCAGTTTGTTTAGTTTTATTTTCTATAGTTTATGGTTGTATCTTATCATACTTGTGTGGTATAGAGACACACTCCATTTTCATTGCTTAGAACACTCTAGTTTTCATTCTTATTGTTCTATGAGTGTTCACTTTAGCTAGTACTGCGTTTAGCCCTTGTTTTCATGCATCTCCTTTTCAGAGCTGTTATTTTTAGTAGTGTTATGTGAGTAGTCTCATGTTTTCTTGCTGTAGCATGTAGATGATTTTTGTTAAAATATATTTTGTATGGTGCTTGTTGGGAAAAGAAACTGCTGCTTGAAGTAGAATTTATAACGGTGCACGTAGAAGCTTGTATAGATTGTTGCTAGACATTTTTCATGCCATTCTAAATGTTATTTTAGTTTAAAGCCTTGTGGTTATTGAGTAGCATTAATAGCCTCAAATATTTGAGAGTGTTTAATATGTCTTGAAAGATTCACGAGTTGTTCTTGTCATAGTAAAGCATCAATTTATGGTATTCTCTTTCAAATGTTTTATTTGGTTGACATGGCGCATGCTCAAACCATGTTTATGACTACGAACCAGTCACGAATAGCCTCCATGACCACTTAGTTTTTGAACTTGTGATATCTCTTATGCTTTAATTAATGATGCTTATGTCGCTATGCATGATTATGGCTTTTATGCTCTCTTGATTTGTCGCTTCTAGTCTTTTGCTAGCCTCCACCTGTACCGAGTATGGAATTCTACTCGTGCATACAAACTCCTTTAAACCAAAGTTTTCCCATTGTGTACACCATACCTACCTACATGTGGTATTTCACTGCCACTCCAAGTAAATTTCTCATGTGTTACCTTTAAAACTTTCAAAATTACTCCTGTTTTGTGTTCTTGTTTTTGCTCATGAGGACGCCAATAGAGAATCTTTATCTCACTTGTTGATTGGATTTCACACCCTGGACTAGTGGCTTCATCCGCTTATCCAAATTATAGAAGAGCTGGCAGCGGGGTGCCCAGCCCCAAATTAATACAAACAATTTCTCTTCACTATTTTTGCCCCTGATTTATTAGTCAAAGCATAATTGTGTAAACAAAAGAGAAAGAGGGATGACCTTCTACACCAGTTGCGTCCTTCACAATGGAATCCTATCTTGTGAATCCAGTTGGCTTGTGACGTACTGTATTGTCTGTTTACCATTCTTTGACATTAACATACATCTCTCCTAAAATATAGACACTCCTCCATGGTATGTGATTGTTGGCAGGCACCCGAGGACTCGGTTAGCCATGGTTTGTGAAAGATGGATGGGAGGAGTGTCAAACTTTTAATACCTCTGTCTAATAAAATAAAAGCTCTAGCACATGAGTGATCCCTTCTTCCCTCCGCGAAGGGACTTTCTTTTACTTTTATGTTGAGTCTCCGTCTTCTAAATTTATGCACAACTGAGAGAGCATTTTTTCCATTCCGAGTTCTATGTGCATTTGTCCCATAAACATCAATAATTACTTCATAATGTGATATTATTTGTTCTTAAATTATTTTCTCTAGTCTTCCTCATGAACTTTGAAAGTGTCCTGGCATTTATGTTTTGTCCCACTCTTAAGGACTAGTGAAACACCACTTCGGCATGCTTTATATATGCCTGAAACAAACGTTTGTCTTTCTTTGCATTATTATCCATGATCCTTTATTTAAGATACTCTTCATGATGCAAAGTGATTTCTATGCTTTATTATTAAAGTTTATTTACCATGCTTGTGTTTGAAGTTCTATGATCTCAACATACATATGCTTTTACATTATAATGATCACGTTTATGATAGTAGCATGTCACTTCAGAAATTATTTTGTTTTATCGTTTACCTACTCGAGGACGAGTAGGAACTAAGCTTGGGGATGCTTGATACGTCATAAACGTATCCTTAATTTCCGATGTTCCATGTTGTTTTCGTGTTGTTTCCCACATGTTTTCCTTACACTTTATGTCATTTTTATTGATTTCCCGGGACTAACCTATTGTCAAGATGTCACAGAGCCAGTTCCTGTTTTCTGCTGTTTTTATTTTCAGAAAAGTTGTTCTGGAAATATTGTGGGAATTGGACGATTCGAAAGCCAAAAGTCTTAGAAGTCCCGAAAGCATCCAGAATTCCCGAAGAGCCCTGGAGGGGGACCACAAAATGGCCACACCATAAGGTGGCGCCACCAACCCTCTTGCCGCGCCACCTAGGGTCGTGGGCCCCCTGGCCACCCCCGGCATCGCCCTTTCGCCTATTTATACTCCCCCGAGGGAAAACCCTAAAAAGATCGACCTTTTCCACAAAATACATCCGTAGCTCCGCTGCCGCCACCGACAAGTTTTGGGGGACAGATCTCTGTTCTGGCACCCTGCCGGGACGGGGAAGTACCCCCGAAACCATCTCCATCGACTCCACCGCCATCTCCATCGCTGTTGTTGTCTCCTATGATGAGGATGGATTAGTTCTCCCATGAGGCTGAGGGCTCTACCGGTAGCTATGTGGTTCATTTGTCTCTCCCATGGTGTGATCTATATGTGATCGTGAGCTTTGTAATCTATTTGAATTCGTATATGTTACTCTTCATCTTTTTCTACTCAAGTGCTTTATTAATATGAACTATGGAGTCACCTTGTATCGTGGTGTGAAGGTGACAGTGTGCACATCGTGTGTGTCTCCTCCATGAATTGTGGTGTTTGTTTAGTACTAATTTAGGGCGCTCATAGTGACAGTGTGGGGTGCACTAGAGAGGTAATATAGAATTTAAGGAATGCTTTTTGCAGCCCTACACAACGATTAGTGTTCATTATCTCTTATGAGATCTCCGTAAACGCTTTGATCACGGTGTAAAGGTGACAGTGTGTGCACCATGTGGTTTAGCATTATATTTATATTTTGTGTTGGATAACCCTATGAAATTGTGGTGTTTGCGTGGAACCATCTAGGTCCCATGGTGATAGCAGAGGGTTTACTTGGTTGGGAAAGTGCTTACTCTGAGGAGTGCTGTTAAAGCCATACGCTTGAATTGGTGTTGTTATTCGACCGGAGAATGGTTAAGAGTAGCATAGTGAGAGAATATATCTAGTTATTCATTTATGTGGTCATTGTTGAGAGTGTCCTATAGTGAAAGTAGGAGCCATATGCCTTATTTCCAAGCATTGAAACACCGTTTTCCGCTTGTTCTGCTACATGTTTGCTTGCTGCCATTTTTTTTCAGATTGCTATTATCACTTATTATCATCCATATTACTTTCATTTTACTCTCTCTTCGCCGAACTAGTGCACCTATACAACTGACAATTGTATTAGGTGTGTTGGAGATACAAGAGACTTCTTGTATCTTGATTGCAGGGTTGCTAGAGAGGGATATCTTTGACCTCTACCTCCCTGAGTTCGATAAACCTTGGGTGATCCACTTAAGGGAAACTTGCTGGTGTTCTACAAACCTCTGCACTTGGAGGCCCAACACTGTCTACAAGAATTGAAGCGTGCGTAGACATCACCGATCTCACAAAATAAATTAGAGGAGTAAAATTACAATAGTTGGCCCCAAAATGAGGAGGAACTCTCTCAAATATACTCGACCGACCGTTTCTAGAGAAAAACTTTCCCTCCCCCTCCTTTTCCGCTTATGCCGCCACAACTTCCTGCCACCGACGCCCAATCACTCGGCCATCGGCATCGGTGCTCCTCATTCCGTCCGGAATGGACCAAAGGCTCCTCCCCAACCCCATCGACCATCGCCAGTGAAACACCGAAAATGAGGGTGGCGGGCGCCACTGATGACTCGTACCCCGTCTCCAGCCTCCCCTACGCCTCCTTATGTGACACGTTCGGCCGTCGCCACCTCCGCCGAGGACCATAGTGACCAAGTACCAAATGAAATGCCTATGAGGTAACTTGTTTCCCCCTTTTCTTTGGTGATGGATTGTGGCCATAGGGTGACGAATTTGTTGTCATTTAGTTAGCTTTGAAAGAGATATGCGCTAGAGAAAAATAAATAATAAGATTTTATTTATTATATCTCATTAAAGTTTGTAATAAGTTTATGTCATGCTACAATTGTATTAATAGGAAACATTAATATATGTGTGATATATAAACAAATCAGGGTCCCTAGTAATCCTCTATACAAACTAGTTCATTGGGCATTGTTGATCGAAGATTTCATGATCATGTGACAATTACATCAATTGACAATGATGCCATTTCATTAAATTAATGAAATGATGGACATCCCATTATAAGAATTAAAACATGATCGTGTCACAATGTTCATCGTTGTAATATTAGTAAGGTATAGTATCTTAATTCTCAGACCATGAAATCATATTTAATCACTGTCTTGGAGGCTATTTTGATTGCATCAAACGTCACATTGTAAAAGGTTGATTATAAAGGTGTACATTAGATATTCCAAAGAGATGGGTTGCGGGATCATGATTTCTTCATCCATGTGATGGAGATATACTTGGGCCCTCTCGGTTATATTACATCCATATAGCTGTAGCGTATGACTAGGTCATGTGATGTAATATCACGATAACGAGTAAAACAGTACTTGTCGATAATGAGATTGAACATGTCATAGAGATGTCAACGATCACATCTCGGACAAGATATGCATGTAAGTAACAAAAGGAATAGTACATTATAATCATGGTCAACGATGTTTAATTCTGGAATGCACAAGGGTCATTATGGGTATCCAGACCCCACTACTGATCATTGATCGGAGAGAGTTCTCAATAATGTATGAGTATGACCGAACTAGGGGTAACACATTTAAGTACTTGATGACGCTTGGAGATCGTTATAGGAAACATCGGAATTATCGGAGTAAAGAATGAAAGAGAACCGAAGGGTTTCGGAGAATGGGAAAACATCGAAATGGTTCTCAGAGAAAATACCGAAGGAGTTCGGGGTGATCCAAAAAGTGTTCGGGAGTCATTTTTTATTAAATAATATGTTAAAATATTAATTATGAATTAATTATATTTATATGTTAATTTAATATTAAAAGAAATAAAAAATATTAAATTAATATATTCGTTAATATATTAATTTAAGTTACTATTTACTATAATTTAAAAAATTAAAAAGGGGAGGCAGCCCACAAGGGGGTTCAGATTCCCCTTATGGGCTCTAGGGGCCCATGCAGCTAAGGAGAGGATGCCGAATCCCTCTCCCCACCCTCTTTGTTTAGTCCCACATTGGGGGAGCTAAAGGGAGTTTCCCCCTCCATCCACCTATATGAAGAGAGGGAGGCGTGCTATTTTTCAACACAGAAAAGTCTAGAAAAATCTCAGAAAATAGCCGGTCGAGTTTTTCCCTCCACCCGCTATCTCTCTCTCTCTCCCAGTGTGTGGTCCCCAAAGTTGGACTGTGCGCGGGTGTCTTCTCCCTTTTCAAACCACCGCCGTTTTGAGAATTCCGTCCAGGAGATCTACTTCCGCAACCTCTGCTGGATCGGAGAACGGGAGTCGACGTCAAGCACCGTACGTGTGCGAGTACTTGGAGGCGTTGTTTCAACAGCGCCAGGAACACCGTCGTTACACCGTGGTCATCATCAACTCGTCAAGTTCTTCACGACCTTGAGGCTGGCTACGCCGTCTTCCTCATCAACGCTTGTGCAGGAGCGTAATCCCCGTTATTAGGTCTACAAGAGGTATGTTACGGAATCCCCCCGTAACACATTACCACATTACAAGTAGATAGATCATGGCTAGTTTCGGTGTTCACTACGTAGAAAATTTTGTATTTCTGTCGTGAACCCCTTCAGTGGCATCAGAGCCGATCTATGCGTAGTATTGCTGGTATAGTTAGAACACATGTTGAATTTGGGCATCGATCTTATAGTTATCACCTCCTCGCGTGCACTTTCTCATGTTGTTGGCATTGTTTGATGAAGCGCCCCTAGACCGACCTTACACGTACGCTTACGTGAGACTGGTTCCACAACCGACATGCGACTTGTATCGTATAAGTGGCTAGTAGGATGTATGTATCTCTTACATTAGATGGCATGGCATTTTCAATGGGAGGCTCGAAACAAATATGTAACAGACGATTATTTGATCAATGTTGTGGTTCATGTTCGTAGGTAAAAACTATTCTTCTACGAAAGCCTTAGCAGTCACGCAAAACATGCAAACGATAAAGTAGAAGCGTCTAACTCTATTTTTCAGAGCTTTTGATATGATATGGTCAAGGTGAGTTTACTATGATTTTTTCAAACAAACCGTTGGCAAGGAAGAGGCACCATGGACTTGGTGCTATTCTAGAGCGCACGATGGAGAACAAGGCGCAACACCATATTATGTCACACTTAATGCATTAGATGTTATTTTTGTATGTTGTCTGCTTCTTATATTTCTTGTATATAATATGTTATTATACGAAGGTAGCTATATAATATGATCCCTTACACTTAATACCAATGTAATGTTCTCCCTTAAATTGTGCACCACCAAGAAAGTCTGAAGTTGTGAACTGGGTTGTGACGATCAGGTGCTTCACTTAAGCGTTCGCACACAGTGGGTCTAAGCCATGTATAAACCGAAATACACTTAAGTTTAGATTGGCGAGCCTAGCATGTAAAGACATTGCTTTGTAACATATATTACCGAAAGGTTAAGCATGAGTCGCATAATTGATGTGATTGACCTAGTAGAGTCTATCTTTGAAGCTAAGCTGCCGGTTATGACGATCGGGGGTGGTATAGTGGATTATGATCGTGTAGTCACTAAGATGTTTTGAGGGATAATATTCTTAGCGGAGTTCGTTCGTATTGTTTGTGAGTTGAGCTCGTTATTATTGTAAACTTAGTATTATTCTTTACAAATATACATGTAAATGGCCTACCCTGCTCCTCGCGTTTACGACTTCGCTCTGCTTCTCCAACGTCCACTACTTAATGTGGATGGATAAAAATTTATGGACCGGTACTTGGACTTGAGAAATGTCCTTGTATTGAACAACTTTCTCGAAGTGATAGAAGGATCGCTAGGAGATAGACGAGATGACTCCGCAACTCAAGAGGAGAAAGATGACCTCCTATAAAAAGTCCAAGAGGACCCCCCGGATAGGGTATCGCTTATTCCACCACCATAGCACCTTGAGCTGCACGAGATCCAATCTCTCAGTCGCAATCATTGTCGCACCCATTGTAATCACCATCAATATAATCTAGACAAGCAGGAGTAAGGGTTTTACCTCTACGAGGGCCCTGAACCTGGGCAAACCGTGTCTCCTAGCTGACCGTCGATACCACCAGCGTGCAACAATATCCAATCTCTAAGACCTAGTATGATGTACGAGGGATATGTTGATATAGGGTACCGACAGTAGTCCTAACACAAAATTCATGCTAATGTCACTCCACGGGAGGTGTGGTATAGGTAATGGCATTTAAAGACCATGAGAGTTGGAAGTAGACTTAGCCCGTAGGCATGTTAGACATCTCTTGACAAGTCGTTCCACTTGGTGCCTCATATCTTAGGCCAATAGTAGTTGGTGGAGAGCAGTGAGTAGGTCTTGTCTCTCCCAAAATGTCCCATGAGACCTCCTTTATGTGATTCCCTTAATAACAATAGACAAAGATATGACCGGGGAATACAAAATTTGTTAGCTTTAAACAAGAATCCTTTGTGCAAGTAGAAATTTTCATATCCTCTATTTGGAGAGCACTTTGCAAACATAGGACCAAATGAACCATCAGAAGAGTACAAATCTTTTATCTCATCCAAACCACTTACATTTATTTCAAGATGAGTAAGAATACATTCTTTCCGGGATAATGCATCCACAACAAAATTTTCTTTGCCCTTTTTGTATTTGATGACATAAGGGAAAGATTCAATAAATTCTACGCACTTAGCATGTCTTTTTTTATATTAGCTTGACTCTTCAAATATTTCAATGATTCATGATCGGAGTGAATTACAAATTCTTTTTGTGTTTCCAAACTTCCAAAACTCGAACCAATGCGAAAAGCTCTTTGTCATAAATGGGATAGTTGAGCCTAGCACCATATAGTTTGTCACTATGATAAGCTACGGTACGTCCATTTTGCATTAGAATGCCACCAATTGCTATTCCGCTAGCATCAGACTCAATCTCAAATGTTTTCTCAAAATCCAGTAAACCAAGCATGGGTGCTTCGGTTAAGCGCTTTTTGAGAGTATCAAATGTTTTTTTTATTGAGAATTGCCCCAAACAAATGGAACATTTTTATTTATAAGATCATTTAAAGGGAAAGAAATGGTAGAAAAATCTTTGACAAAACAACGATAGAAACCGGCAAGGCCATGGAATCGCCTTATTTCACCAACGGAACTGGTCAAACCTTTGACAAACTCTATGTCACACACCCCTCGCTGTAGTACACGAAGATGGTCACCCAGGATAGGCAGCCAAAGCTTAAACTTGTTAAGTAGCCACCGGAGACGCTACGGGAGAACCACCTAGATTGTGGTAAGAGACTCGATGATATCTTTCTTCAATGTGGGTTTTTCTTTTCCCACGTTGAGCCCTTCCTTGCCCGAGATTGGACAGTTGCTCAGTCAGAGTCATATGCCGAAGGGTCCTTATTCTTGAATATGCCATGCCTTAGAGCAGAAAAGGGTTAGGCCAGTCTCTAACTGGCTCTAATTTTTTTTGTCGACTTCAATTCCAATTTAGGAAACCACAAAACCCAAGAAAACAAGCTTGTTGGTACAAAAATTTCATTTGGCAAAAAGTTTTTATTTTCAAATAGCCAACAAGAATTTCTAAATATGTTCAAGGTGGTTCTCTAAAGATTTTCTATAGATAAGGATATTGTCGAAATAGACAACCACAAATTTACCAATGAAGACACGCAAAACCTCATTCATAAGATGCATAAATGTTGAAGGAGTGTTGGAAAGTCCAAATGGCATAACAAAACATTCATAGAGACCAAGTTTTGTTTTGAAAGAGGTTTCCATTCATCACCTATGCTCATTCTAATTTGATGGTACCCACTTTTAAGATCAATTTTGGAAAACATAGTGGCACCACTTAATTAATCTAAAATGTCATCAAGACTAGGGATGTGATGTCTATATCTAACGGTGATACCATTTATATGTCTACAATCAATGCACATGCAAAGAGTATCATCTTGTTTAGCCACAAGGATAACCGGAACGACACAACGTCTAATAGATTCTCGAATAAAACCTATGTCGAGGAGTTCTTGTATTTGGCGCTTGATTTCCTTGTTCTCTTCAGGATTTGTGCGGTAGGGAGTATGGATTGGTAGAGGGAACCCGATATAAGGTTGATGCGGTGCTCGATGCCTCGAAGAGGAGGTAGGCCCGGTGGTAGTTCTTAAAAAAAATACGTCCTCAAATTACTGCAATATAGGCAACAAAGACGGAGGAAACCTCGTTATGGAGTTAGTGTCAAGGACTTCACCTTTGCACACAAGGTCAAATTGGAGTATGGATGGGTTGTCTTGCAACTCTCGCATCTCACATTTAGTGGCAAGTAAGGCTAGACCTTTGGAAGCACTCATGATTTTTTTGCTCATATTTGGCTTGTGGCACTCACTTTTTTTGGGTGGATCTCTTTCTCACCACTAAACTCACTAGAGTTTTGCTCTTGTTGTGTGCGTGCAAGCTTCTTTGCATCGTCGGCAATTACTTGACTTGGATTCATGGGACGGAGCACAAAAGTTTTGTTGTTCCACGTGAAGCTATAGTAGTTAGTGCGTCCATCTTGCATTTCAACTTTGTCATATTTCCAAGGTATTCCAAGGAGAAGGTCACACATGTTCATTGGCACCACATCACACTCAAAAATATCTTTGTATGGGCCAATCTTGAAGGAGAAATTGACCATATGTTGGATCTTGAATGTGCCGGAGTCACTAAGCCATTTCACATGATAGGGGTGAGGGTGCTTCTTGTATTGCAGCTGTAGTTTTTCACAAAGTTTTTTGCTAGCAAGATTATGGAAACTTCCAGCATCTATGATGGCCTTGATGGACTTTCCATTTATTTCGCCTCTTGTTTGAAATAGGTTGCATCTTTGATCTTGATATTCTTGTTGAGATGTTGTTAGCACTCTTGTAACCACTAAGGATGGGTTCTTGTCCACATCACAATAGACATTCTCGTATTCATTTGTTTTTTCATCCAAAGTGTTTAGGGAAACTTGGTGAGAGGCATATTATTCGCCTTTGCTCCGGGAGTCACATTCACCATCTTGGTTGACAATTATGATCATTTTCTTTGGATCATTCAAAATACTTGTTTCCATTTCCACCACACTTGAAGCAAGTTATTGAGCTAGACTTTACTTGAGTTGCATTTGCGTTGGTGTCTGTGGGGACTTGCTTCTTGAAAGGTTGCGAAGATTTGTTTGATGCATTTGTATCTCTTGAGTTTCCTTTTGCATTTCCTGGGGTAGTTGCTTGAGCCATTAGAGGCAACGAAGAAGGCTTGGATGCGAACAAGGCCTTTTGCTTTGAGTACTTGTAGTCTTCATTTATTTGGCGTTCGATCTTGAGGGCTTGATGGACAAGGAAAACAAGAGCGTCATATGGTTGAAACGCAACAATCTTCTTGATGGGGTAGTTGAGGCCATTGAGGAAGGCGACAATTGTTTGCTCTTGAGATTCAATCACATTTGCTCATATCATGGGGATTTTGGTTTCCTTATGGTATTCATCAGCTGTTCTCAATCCTTGTTTGTGATCTTTTAGTTTCTTGAAGAGTTCTTTCTTGTATTGAGGAGGCACAAATCTTATATGCACGAATTCTCTCATCTCATTCCAAGTATTGATTGGTTGCATGCGGTTGGCTATCCTTTGAGATTGCACTTGATCCCATCACAATAGTGCATAGCCTTCCAATTCAAGAGAAGACGTAGCCACCATTTTGTCACCACTATACTTGTGAATGCGGAAGATTGTGTCAACATTGAGAGCCCAACCGAGGAATGCATCTCGATCGCTTCTCATGTTGTTGTCTTCATTTTGTCGATGTTGGTGCTCATTGGGACCTTCATCGTAGATGAGATGTGAGTGATAATATGGGCGTCTTGTTCTTGGCAACCTTGATGATCACGAGGAGGGTGTCTCCTATTGTCATGTGGAGCTTCATGTCGATGATGGTGTTGATGGTGATGTAGTCTTGCTTCATGACGCTCACTATTTTCTTCTTCATGGTGGTGATGTTGAGGATGATCTTGCTCATTACGGTCGTGCATTTGCTTTAGTTTCATTTGCTTGTTGAGGACGTTGTCGGTGATGATTTCTTATGGGTCTCCTATGTGGTCTTACAACTTACACTAAATCATTTGCACCATAGTCGTTGGCGGAGCTTAGAGAGGGTGGTGGAGGATAGTGTCAAAGATCTTGACACCAAGGAGGAGGTGGAGGTGTCGCATCAAGTCTTTTTCGATGTCGAGGAGGTGGCAAAGGAGGTGGTCTATCATCATACCAATTGCAGCGATATACTTGTGGTGCTAGTGGGGGCTCATATTCTTGGCGATGAAGTCCATAGTCTTCCATATGTTGGTGTCGATCATGATGTCGTGCTTGATGAGGAGCATGAGGATGTTCATGTTGGCAGCTTGACCTTTATGAACTCCTTGTTCAATTCGAAGTGGAATATGTTCGAGGGTGTTTAACAAGATTTGGTAAGTTGATGTTGATTCTCTCCATTTGATTATTTATCCTTTCATCTTGAGCTTGGAGATGACGTTCATAGCACTCGAATCCATCAGGCACAATCTTGCGTAGTTGCACATGCTCCTTATGGGTGACGAAGTTGTGATGATTTTCGATGTATAAGAGGTTTCCATCATCATCCGAGCTTGAGCTCGTGAAAAGTCCTTCCCTATCCATGTCAGGCACATAAGTGGTACCAATATGATGTTGAAAAATGTGTCTCACTTACCCAACTTTACCTTGAAGGTTTTATTGAAGCAAGTGGCTTGCCAATGGGAGAAATGTTTGGTCACAAGGCAAATTTGAGTTGAGTCAAGACAAGTAAAGGAGACAACTCACACACTTTATGAGGATTTCAAATGGGTTAGAAAGGTGGAATAAATTCAACCAAATCCAAAGAAACGTTTTGTTAATGATGGTAAAGGAACACATTGACTATTGCAAAAGAAACCTATACCACACACGAAAAAATAAAAGAAAAATCCAGGTAAGAGATAAATGGAGTACGTGTGTCAAAAATAAGAGTGATCCCAAAATGACCTAACGAATACTAATCTCGGACGCGACACTAACTCAAGAGGGGCACTAACTCGATTTATTGCAAGTAAGGCAACAAGATTCACAAAGTGTTCACCGGTCACTCTCAACTTGCTCGCGAAGTTAGGAGTTCCTACAAAGAGAAAAGGTTGGCACTCTTTTTTTTAGATGCTAATTCCAAGATGTTAGAGGAGACTACAAGTTCTACTCTCTCACAAGTGAAAAACGAGAACTCTCACACTACTAGAGAATAGCTTACAACAGCACAACCTACCATCGGCGCACATAGTAGATGGTGCGCCTGCGCTATATATCGCCAGCGGATAACATTCCTATGCGCTATAAAAGTTACCTCAGGCGAACGGAATAAATATACACCGGCAATATGTGTGGTAGGGCCACCCGCATACACCCTTGCCAGTACTGCTGGCGAATAGGGCCCAATTACGCCAGCGCTAGTGGACGTTACCCCCCAGCTAATACTGGCCCATTCGTCGACGAAAAGTGATGTTATATCCACTCGCGCCCGACCGCTGCCCGCGTCGTTTCTTTTTCTCTCACTTCCTCCTCTTCCATCCCTCCTCTTCCCCTTCCTCCGATCCGCCGCCGCCGCCCCACGTTCGCGTACGTCGTCGCAGGAGGTCGCCGCCCCCCGCCCGACCCTTCGCCACCCTGCCCCGGCCCGCGCCATGTCGCCCGGGCCCGACCTGCTCCACCGTCGCCTGTGGCACTGCCTCCTGCGCCACTATCGCCCTCACCGTCCCCTCGCCAGCCTCCTCCCCTGGCCGTAGCTCCCCCACCCCGCCGGTGAGTCCAACTGCCCACTTTTTTCGTGTATTTTTTTCCTGCTATTTAGGTTTAGGTTAGTTAGAATTAGAGTTAGTATTAGGGTTAGCCAATTAGTAAGAATTAGAGTTAGTATTAGATTTTTTTTAGTTAGTTAGATATTTTGATCTAGGGTTTCATCTAGGGTTAGCCAATTAAGTTTATGGTTTTGATCTAGGGTTAGCAAATTAAGTTTATGATTTTCATTTAGGGTTAGCCAATTAAGTATATGATTTTAGAAATGCAATTTTATAAATACAATTTTAGAAAATATAATTGGTAGAAAGTAGAATAAATAGAATTTTACAAAATATAATTGATAGAAAGTGGGATAAATAGAATGTTAAAAAGTAAACATTTGTAC
Organism: Alopecurus myosuroides; assembly: GCA_028641055.1. Lineage (NCBI taxonomy): Eukaryota > Viridiplantae > Streptophyta > Magnoliopsida > Poales > Poaceae > Alopecurus > Alopecurus myosuroides. Next base: position 314,583,370 of record CM054060.1, on the reverse strand, counting down.
TAGTGTATCACTGTTTATCTCTCTTATATAATTTAGAGCAAATAAAATTGTGTTTATCACTCTCGTTGTACTTAGGGTTTGAGTGAATTAAATAGCATGACTCAAATAGCGTAAAATATTTCATTGTTGCTAAAGTTTGTACTGAAAAACAAAACACTCTAACAGATACTCCATTTTGAAACAATTTAGAAGAGTTTGGGAATATATTGTGTTCTTACGAGTTACTATGTGTTATGGCGATCCGGAGAAGGTTGAAGGCAGAGCTTTCATGATATCTTTGGCACTAAATAATATGACCAATATAAGGGTTAGTGAGATTAGGACACCCTTTATGTGGAAGTCACCGTTATGAGTATGCACAAAAGATTCCAACCTTGTTCTGATCTCACTAACTCTTACATATGCGACGCTATTTAGTTCCAAAGATATCGAGAAATTTTTGTCTTCCTACTTGCTCTGAAAACCATGAGGGTTACTAGCTCGTAACAGACACAATATGTTGTGAAGCTTTTCAAAATTGTTTTGAAATGGAGTTCCGATAGAATGATTTGTTTTTGTTGGTAAAACTTTAGCAAGAGAAAAGGTATGTTATTTAGTTTGAATTATCTTGTTTGGTTTAAATTATTTCATCTCGTAGCCCCAAAGTCAAGAGGGGATATATAAGTTCGAGATCCATATAGTAAGGATCGGGCCGGGTTAGTTGATACAAAATGACTAGACCGTAGAGAAAGACTAAAATGAATCAAGGTTCGAACCCTGATTCATTTTGTAGTCATACTCTTAAGGCCTAGTCAATTTGAATCAACTAATACGGCCCTTGCCATGCTATATGGATCATGGAAGTATTTATCTCCTTTCTACTTTGGTGATACAAGATATGGAAACCATCTACTTCGATCTTAACAGGGACCACTTGAGTTGATGATGTTATCTATGGACACTAGATGATGCTTAACAAGGACAACACCATGGTGGAGGCGGAAGCTCGATACGCCACCTATCTAGCGGGAGAGAGGGCAGAGAGGACGGAGATGCTCCTTGTGTTTTGATGATGCTCCTTGTGTTGTTGCTACTTTTGTAGTGCTTGTCTAATTGAGACTATGAAATTTAAACCTGTATATTGTGTGTTCCTGATTGCTGCTATGTAGTGAGTACCATTTTGGAATATGTGCCCTAATTTGTGCCAATTGTATAACTATTATTTCCTTCCATTTTCTTTATATTCTAGCAACAATTTCCTTTTATTTTTTTCATCGTACGAATTAGCGCGGGCGCACAAATGAGATACCACATGCGAATAGTTACCCCCGACGCACAGTAACGCATTCGCCGAGGCTACGTGGGGGTACTGTCGGTGTAGTGCAAAATGCGCCGGTGGTAATGCATTACCACCGGCGTGTAGGTTGCCGGCGCATAGTGGTTCGCATGTGGTAGGCATATTTTGTGCTCCGGCGGTAAGGATTTCTCTAGTAGTGTCAATGATACTACTGCAATGCCCTGCAATTGTATGATCTAGTCCGGTAGGATAAGTGGCACGACAGAAAGAAAGGTTATAAAGTGGAAGAAAGTTATATCTTGGATTAGTGTTGAGTTCCACAGCCGATTTGATGAAGATGTTGTCGTTGATGATGTCGTGCCATGACTCGGCGGAGCCTGGTTGGAGCAACAAGACCAAAGAAAATCGTCCAAGAAAAATTTATGAGAAAATCCAAGGTGTAGTACTTTTTGGGCCAGTCTAGGTCGGAGACTCCTATATGTCGGGGCGGAGACTCCCGTGTCATCGGGTCCAGAAGGTTCCGTGTGTCTTGAGGGTCTGAGGCTCTTGTGTTAGTAGTACAAATACTCCAGTCTGCCTGTCATGCTGCCGATGAAATCTCAAGAAACTCAAGAACGATTGGAATTTTGGACAAAATTGGGGAAATTGTTCAAATAAAATTGTGGTAGGAGGTCTAAAACAAGTCCATGGACCAAAACCATGAAAAACGCAACGAATCGATGGATCGTCAAAATCCTTTTGGCTCTTTTTATGGAATTTTTAAAATTGGGATGGAGATGATTTTTTTTGGGTGGAAAAGTTGTTTGTGAGGTCAAATTCGTGCCAACGAGGCTGCTGATACTAGATGATGAGGCTCTTATACCATATGATGAAGCATTGACCTCTAGGATGGACCTATCTCACGGAATACCCAAAGGGAAAGACAAGAACATGGAGAATAAGTAGCCGATAACTAGTGCGAACTAGAAGATTTGATCCCCGGAACTACCTTTGAAAACCAACCAACTCGAACTCAACTTAATTGGAACCAATTCAACCATGCAGCTGGTCTAGATCAATAGATGCTCAAGGGTTAGTTGAGAAAGATTTGGATAACACCGACTGGATGCCATGGGGAAAGGGCTACTCTTCCGGAGTAGCCTAGGCATGTTCCAAATTACAAGACTAATTGGGGTAGCCTTGATACGATTCTATATACACATTAGAAGTAGCTCTCAAATCTTGATGGATGGTTGTCTATTTATAGGCTAAGGGTCGAAGGGAGGGGTTACATGGTCATTCAGACCCATTCTACGCATAGGCAGTCACTTACCCCAGAGACTCCGGTTTGGCCGGGCCGGATACTCTGGTCTGAGTTGGGGAAGAGACTCCGGTCTTGGATGGGCGGAGACTCCGGCCTGGGGTGCACAGTGCGGAGACTTGGGAGGTTCCGGACTTACTATGGGCATACTCCGGACCCCTATACAGAGTGTTACCCCAGTTGACAGCACAAAGAGCTCAAGGATGGGACGGAGACCCCGGTTTTGGCAGAATGAGCTCGTGAGTGGGACGGACACTCCGGTCTTGACAGCAACAGTCTGCCTATTTTCTTGACCATATTCTCCATTCTCCTCGGGTCCATCTTGGGAATCATCCATCACATCCCGGGGACCATTTTGGAGGTCACACCCGAGCATGAAAAGTAGACCCACACGAGGTAGAAAACCGTTCACCAAGTCATTGAGATCATAGAGAGCTAAGAGTGATTTCACCTTGTCTTAGATTTGACTCATGTTCTCTTCATTGGTCCATTTTGTGTTGTGGAAATGCTTAGCGGAATGCGTTGAGCTAGATCAACCAGCTGGTAAGGTATCATATGAGTCTTTCGAGGCAAAAAAGAAAACCCATGTCCTGCTGGGCTAGTTTGTACACCATTTCTGGAAGGACCGACAGTAGGGGTGGATCCAAGGGGGCGAGCAGGGGCCAGGTGAAAGTGCATTTCGTTTTCCCGGTGTTTTGTGTGTTAGTTAACAATACCAAGAACACTATTTATCTAGGTGTTTAGTGTGCAGGTGTTATACTTAACATCGAAATTGATCACCGAAAAGATCGGTGAAGATTGGTCTAAGAGATTTGGGACAGTGAGGAGCCGGATTATTATGGGAAACCAGATATTTCGGTTAGGATAGTTTCTGTCCAGTCTGGGACAGAGATGAGCCAGAATATTGGTACCGGATTATTCATATCGTACCGGATATTCCGGTTGTGGAATTTCTGCTCGAAATCGGCTAAGGACTAAAGATGGAACTCAAAGTTTCCGGCCGGATTTTTGGTACCGGATTATTCCGGGGCAGCCGAAATATTTTCAGTTGCCTGCGCAGGACAGAAGCTAACCGGATTATTCATACAGGATTATTCAGAGGCAATCAAAATATCCGGTTGAAGTCATCGAACTCGAGAAAGATCTGGCGAAATATCCCGACCGGATATTCCGGTCCAAACTTGGACCGTATATTCCGATACCTGTTTTCCAGCCAAACGGCTAGATTTGAGGAGGGGGTATAATTACCCCTCCTCTTTCTCGTTGAGCTCTAGTTCTTCCCTCTAGCATTCAATAGCATTTAAGAGCTCACCAAATCCGCAATAACTCCCAATCCCTCCCACCAAACTTGAAGATCTTCAGAGGATTGAAGGAGAAGGCCCCGATCTACATCTTCACCGATCCGTTCTTCATTTCCCCCTCATCAGCTTGAGGGATCTAGCCTAGGGTTTCCTCTTGTGGAGAACCTAGGAATCTTGCTACTCTTGGTGATTCAAGATTGTTGGGAGCCCCCAATTTGGTTGTGTGTGTGTGCCCCAAGTTGTTTGTAAAGGATTTGATTCCCTACTCAAAGGGGATCAATAGTGGAAGGTGGACTAGGCCTTTGTGGCGGGGTTCATCAGAGAATAGGGTGAGGCCCTTGTGGCGTTGAGTAGGCCTTCGTGGTGAGCTCACATCCCTCCAATGATACGTACTCCCTTAACAAAGAGGAACTCGGGATTACATCGTGTCTCCGCGTGCTTCATATTGGTTACCTCGTTCCCTTCTCCCTTTACTTGTACATGCATTGTGATTGTTGTTATCCTTGTCATATATGTAAATTCACCTTAGTTGCATTATCTAGAGAATTTACCTTTGTGTCAAGGCTAAACTCTAAGAAAAGTTAAAATTGGTCGTAGCACCTATTCACCCTCCCCTCTAGGTGCCCATACTTTACTTTCACCAAGCCCTCTATGAACTAGCCACCCCCATGAAATTGCAGCGGGTAATAGTCTCCAATCGACCGTCCATCTCGACATAGCTATAGCCTACATGCATTAGCATACAATATATACGCGCTAATGGCTGGGATAAGTACAAGATTAATTATCACATGCTTAATTTCTTAAATTTGGTCCAGTAAACTAAAGCCCACTACCCCATCTCCCCATTGGTCCTGTTTTCCTAGACCAAAAGTCAGCGCCGTACTTTCCATACAGACAGATCAATCGATTGGGATTAGCAGATCAATCGATTCCCTTGATCGCAGATATCTTTCTTTTTTGAAATGGGTAGACCTAGCCTCTTCATCTAGTTGATGTGCATGCCTTATTATATTAAGAAACAAATGTTCAACGTACGATAGATCCCAAGTTACATCTCAGCTATACCGAATGGTGGTTGTAGATCAGCCACTGAAACAATATAAGAAAAGGAAAATTACACATGCTGCAATCTCTTAGTGTGCAACCAACCACACTGGTTGAAAATAGCCCGAACGACCGCCATGAGCCGGGTGCATTTAGAATCCAAACGTCCTCACTGTTCTTCTAGGAGTAGGAAAGACCAGAGGTGAATCCAGTGTGTAGCGCGGTGAACGGCTTGCAAAAAAATGCCCAACTTTCAAATTGTTAAAAATTACATCATTTCCGCAATTCCAAATTTCCTAAACAAAAACATATACACCAATGCATATACTTGCTTCAGTAATTTTTTCTACCCCATTTAACCAAGATCCAAATAAATTAGCTACATATAAAGGCGTAGTTATACTAAATGTAAAAGGTACTAGTCTCCATATTTTCCGAGCAAAATCGCAAGCGATAAATAAGTGATCGCCCGTCTCCTCTCCCCCACAGAACACACACTTCGTACACCCAGCCCATCTCCTCTTTACCAGATTATCTTTAGTCAATATTTCCTTACGATAAACGAACCACATGAAGATTTTAATCTTAAGGGGAACTTTTAACCTCCAAAGGTATTTGTGCAGAAAACATGTGTTACCATTTATTTGATATTCATAAAAAGATTTAACTGAAAACACTCCTGGCTGTGTTAAATTCTAGTTAAATGTATCATGCGTATTTGCTAGATATATGTCCATTAACCTCTCCACTAGATGTAACCAATTCTCCCATTTATCACCTAAGAACGGTCTCCTAAAGGTAACCCGGAAATACGTGAGATACAAAAACATTCTTATGTGCTACCACATTATACATATTAGGACATTGAGTTGCTAACGTCGTGTCTCCTAACCAAGTATCCTCCCAAAACCGCATATTATGGCCATCATCAAGCATGCAACAAATATGGCTAAAGAAGTCCCGCTTCATCTTCATAACCCCATTCCGAAAGGGATAATTAGAAGACTTAACTTCTACTGAGCCAAAGGAGTCCCTTTAACATATTTCTTTTGCAGCAACTCATGCCACATCCCCTCTTATGTTAAGAGTTTAAAGAGTCATTTGCTAATTAAACACTTGTTCTTAACTTCATGCACCTCAATCCCCAGACCCCCTTGGTCTTCAGGGCGACATACACTGTTCCACTTGGTTAAGCGATATTTCTTGTTCAACTGATCACCTTGCCAAAAGAACCGAGGTCTATAAAAAATCTAGTCTTTTTCGTACACCCACAAGCACTTCAAAGAACGATAAGAAGAACATTGGTAAGCTAGATAAGACCGAGTTAATTAAGACTAGACGATCTCCATATGAGAGCAACTTCCCAATCCATGAACTCAGTTTTTGTTCAAACCGTTCTTCTATCGGCTTCCATTCTTTATTTAACAGATTACGATAATGAATGGGAATACCCAGATACTTAAACGGGAGTTTTCCAACATCACATCCAAATATGTGTCTATTCTCCTGTTGATAGTTCACGGCGTCCCCCCCCCCCCACCCCCAAAAAAAGATCTCGCTCTTATGAAATTTTATTTTTAACCCAGATAGTTGCTCAAACAAAGATAACAACAGTTTCATATTAACTGCTTTCACAATATCATGTTCAAGAAAAAAAATGGTATCATCAGCATATGAAGGATAGACACCCCACCCTCTACTAAGTGCGGAACTAAAATCCCAACTTGTCCATCCTCTTTTTCCCTAGCTATAATAAATCCCAACATATCAGCTACCAAGTTGAAAAGTATAGGGGATAACAGATCGCCTTGTCGTAATCCCTTCAAAGTTTGGAAATAATGACCAATATCATCATTTACCTTGATCCCCACACTACCACCATGCACAAACCTCGCCACCCACTCACACCACTATGGTGTAAATCCTTTCATGGGAAGTGTTTGCTGGAGGAAGGAACAATTAACTTTATCATATGATTTTTCAAAGTTGATTTTAAGCAAAACACCATCTAACTTCTTTTGTTTTAACTTACGAATTGTTTCATGCAGCACAACTACCCCTTCCAAGATGTTCCTCCACGGGATAAATGCGGATTGAGTAGGTCTAATCACACGTTGCACAATTGAAGTAACTCTACTTGTTCCCACCTTAGTAAAGATTTTAAAACTACCATTAAGAAAACAAATAGGTGTATATTGCTCAATTTTACAAGCATCCTCTTTTGGGGGGAAGCAAGGTTATTATACCAAAGTTCAATTTGAACAGATGTAATTTCCCTGCATGTAACTGTGCAAATAATTCCATTAAGTCCATCTTAATGACATCCCAAAATCTCTTATAGAACTCAGCTGGGAACCCATCTGGCCCCGGCGCTTCGTTGAGTTACATTTGGTCAATAGCATCAAACACCTCTTATTCGGAAAAAGGCATGGTTAGGATGATATTTTCCTCCTCCAAAACTTGAGTTAAATCTGCAATTTTTGATTCGTTTAGGAAAACATTTGGGAACCAGCGCCCCAAACAAATTTCTATAATATTCGGATATGAATACTTTCATATTTTCTTGACCTACAATCGTCCCTTCATTCTGCCGATACGTCATAAACCTATCCCTAATTTGTGATGTTCCATGTTATTTTCTTATTGTTTCCCACATGTTTGCTATACACTTTACGTCATTTTTTATCGATTTACCAGACTAGCCTATTGACAAGATGCCAGAGAGCCAGTTCTCTGTTTTCTGTTGTTTTTAGTTTCAGAAAAGTTTTTCTGGAAATATTCTCGGAATTGGAAAATTCGAAGCCCGGAAGTCTTAGAATTCTAGAAGGTTCCACGAAGTCCCGAAGAGACCCGGAGGGGGTCCCTCAGGGGGGCATACCATAGGGCGGCGCACCCCCTGGCCGCGTCGTGGGGTGGTGTGGTGCCCCCAGGCCTCCACCGCCTTTGCCCTTTCGCCTATTTATTACTCCCGAGACGTAAACCCTAAATATATTCCACTTCGTCCTGAAAAACACCCGAGGCCGCTGTCATCGTCATCCTGAGATCGGGAGGGTTCTGGAGCTCTCCCCGGCACCCTGCCGAGAGGGAAATTCATCACCGGAGGGGTGTACACCACCATGCCCTCCTCTGAAGTGATGCGTGAGTAGTTCATCCCTGGACTACAGGTCCATAGCAGTGGCAAGATGGTTGTTCTCTCCACTTTTTACCTCATGTTTAGATCTTGTGAGCTTCCTAACATGATCAAGATCATCTTTATGTAATGCTACATGTTGTGTTACTTGGGATCTGATGAATGTTGAATGCTATGTCTTCTGATTATCAATCTATCATGTTATTTTCATGCATATCTTATTTATGATCTTGCATGCTCTCTGTTATTAGTAGATGCTTTGGCCAAATAGATGCTAGTAACTCCAAGAGGGAGTATTTATACTCGATAGTGGGTTTATGCCTCCTTTTCATTTGTGCCCGAGTGACAGAAACGTGATGGATGGAGGATGTGTTGTTGCCAATAGGGAGAAAACAACAATGCTTTGTCTAAGGATATATTTATTGTTTACATTACACACTTTTCTTAATGTAATTATCTGTTGCTTGCAACTTAGTACCCAATATTTGTTCGGATGATATTCGGAGGGTGGATTATTAGTAATAGATGCAGTTGGATTACGGTCTATGTATTTTGTTGTAATGCCTGCATCAATCACATAGTAATATTTATGTCTTGCATATGCACTACGATGCAGCCTTTATTTCTGTCAATTGCCCAGCTATAATTTGTTCACCACACATGTTATATATCTTTCACGGAGAGACACCACTAGTGAACTGTGGACCCCAGTCCATTTTCCTCAAACCGATAATACAACCAATGCTGCTACTGTTTTCATACTGTTTTCCACACTATATGTTTAACCCCTTTGTGTTCAGCAAAACCGGTGAGATTGACAACCTCACTGCTTCGTTGGGGGCAAAGTGATTTGATTGTGTTGTGTAGGTTCCACGTTGCCGCTGAACCGGTAGTGCGCCCTGCCACCTCGGCTGCATCAACCTTTCGAAGTTACTCCTTCCTCCTACTGGTCGATTAAACCTTGGTTTCTTTCCGAGGGAAAAGTGCTGATGTGCTCATCATACCTTCTTCTTGGGGTTTCCCAACAAGGGCAAGAACTGCACCATCAAGCTATTTTCTGGCGCCGTTGCCGGGGAGGAAGAGAATTTCTGCAAGGGGAGTCTCTCACCTCCAATCTCTTTACTTCGCTTTTGTTTTGCTTATTTTTTTTGTCTTGTTTGCTTCTCTATATCAAAAACACAAAAAAACTAGTTCTTACTTTAGCTGCAGTTTTATTCCTGTTTTAGTCTTGCTAAGATAAATACTATTGTCCCTATTACCATGTCACATGAGGAAATAATCTTCACTTCCAAACAAGGGGGTGACGAGAGTTTTAAGGAAGCTTGGTCTAGAGTTTTTTATTCCTATTGCAAAACTGAACCTATTTCTTCGCAGCTTTTACTTCGGTCTTGTTCTTTGTTATAGATATGCTTTGGATATTGTGGTAGGAGGATATTTTCTTCATTGTGATGGAGAGAAAGCTTTTAATGTTATAAAAAAATTAATTGCAACCTATAGTTTACCCAGTAGCTCTGATAAAGCCTTTGCAAGTATTTATGCTAGATTGAATACTCTTGAGTCACATATTTCTTATTTAAAAGAAGGATATGGCCAAATGCGTGAACATCTTGATTATGTCCCAATAAACTCTGAAGCCTCAAATATGATTCCTTTGGTGAAGGTTGTTATAAATGGTGAACCATTTCATGCTCGTTGTGATATCATGTCTGAATTTTGTCTTATGCCTAAAGAGATTTATGAATCTTTGAACCTTTGGGGACTAGATGAGGGAGGAGAAGAAATTCCTCTAATTAATAATACCACTATAGTTGCCATCGGGATAGCTGAGGGAGTGTTTACAAAATTCATAGGAAAAACGGTCTCCACTGATCATCTTGTTATCGAATGTGCAGGAGGGGGACAAATTACCCTTGGAAGATCTCTGTTGAGGCTTTTAGGAGCAATTATTGATATGGGGGAAAGGTACCATGACTTTCACCTCCAAACCATGCTTGGACCATCAGTTCCCTAAAAACAAGAATAACGGTAAGAAAGGTAAACGTAATCCTCGTTACAATTTGTATGTTTCTTCAGTTGAAAATACTTGATTCCACTTTTCTGGGCCTAGCAAAAAGGCGTTAAAGAAAAACACTTCTTGGGAGATAACCCATGTGTAGCATCCCAACTTTTAATAAAGATGGAATACCTGTGTTATTGTGCTAGTCCCTGGATCAATTGCTAGCACCATAGTACAAAATGAAATATCATGCAAATGCATCAAATTCTATTACATCGCATGATCCAGTATTTACAAAATAGTATTACAACTTGCATAGTCTTAGAAGACTAGCAGTAAACAAAGATATACAATTGAAGACATAGTACAACATTGAGCCCATCTTCTTCATCTGCCACATGCAAAACATGTTGGCGATAGTCTCGAGATCCTAAACGATGTCCTCACTCGTCTTTAGAAACATCTGCAATATGGAATATGCAGCCACAAGGGAGTCAATACAATTTAATGTATTGGCAAGTAACACTATGGTGGATATAAATGGCAAGACTAATACTACATGCTTATTTGGTTGAGTGGAGTTTAGGCTAAGTTTACATAAAGCCAGTTTTGTCCTATCTCTTTTGTAAAACAATCTTTTCTTTTCAAAAGGGGTGGCAACATTGGATTAAGATCCAAGCACCACAATACTCTTCACTTGGTCAAAATTTTACTTATTGAAATTGGTGATGAGATTCTTCCGTCAATCCTTGTCCAGCTGCTCATAGTTGTCCATAACCGGGGACACGGCTAAGATCTTAGTTTCTAACTCTGCAGAGGTTGTGCAATTTCACCCTTTGTCTTAAATTAGCCCAAACATCCTATTGAGTTCAATACTTGTTAAGGAAATTCCAAGGATTTACTTGGGATGGACTAGGTTGAGTTTGTAGTGATCAACTTTATTGGAAACATATTTATCTAAGAAGTACCAAGAGTTCACCAAGGTGATCTCACTGTTTCAACTAAGGTAACACATAACCATGTGTAACACTTAGTCATTTTTATCAAGACATTTGAGTGATCTAGTTTAGTCTTTCCATTTTGGTTTAGGGTAGGTCTAGGTTCAACTAACTTATTAACAATAGAGAAAACAAGATAAAGTCTTGGGATTTTCCTTTTGGGTTAATGGTTGGGCAAAAACAACTTGTTATTCTTCAACTTGTGTGGATGGATCCAAGTCTTCACATGCTTGTCTTCTTGAAGATTATCTTCATGCTTCTATTGTAGTCTTTTCCTTGGATGGATTCTTCTCTTGATCTTGATAGAGTCCTTCATGGCTTTCACTTCACTAATTTGGTTTGGGTATGGGATGGGCACAAAATAGCACTAAGTCAAATTGGAAAGAATATAAGAAGAAAGATAGAAAGAGATAGGGAGATGTCTTGTTCTCAATTTCTTCACACTTGTACTTCTTGAGTTGCTTCTAGTTGCTGTGGAGTCTAAGTCTTCTCTTCAAAACTTCTTCATTGATCTTCCTTTTAGCTCTTCATGTTGCCACCAAGTTGAAGATGGAGTTCCTTCTTGTGGTTGAGTCTTGTCTTCAATTTTGCTAACTTGATGGATTCTTGAAGCAAGAATAGGGGAATGGAGAAGTAGATAGAAAACCAAAGTTCACTACTTGGTACTATATGTGATTGACACATTCTAAGGACTTGTCTTGGCTCCAAATAGACATAACATCAAGGAATAACAGTTGAAAACAATTTCTAAGACATGGCTATCATGAGGTGAAACATATGTGTGATAATTTTCCAAGTATTCATAAAAATGGTTCTAAGATGGTAAAGGGGTTTATACAAACTGTTCTCTAGTTAAAGGTTACTAATTGAAGCAATTTTGCAAAAGGAACTATATAGAAATTATTTATAGAATTAAATCTATGTCAAAATTACTCAAATATACCACTTAATTTTAAATTCAATTTTAATTTGTTCAAATATTATTTTGGGACACAGGTTATGAAAGTACACATCCTACGGTTTCCAAATATATTTTATTTGCAATTTTTGGATTTGTAGGATTTGAATTATACTAAAATTCATCAAACAAGCATATTTAAATTTGAGCCAACTTAACTTTGGCAAATTTGAATTTGAACAATTCTAAAAGATTCTACAAATCTAGAGGATTTCAAAAAGTCCAAGTTTGCTAAATTTGGATTTATGGATCAAAAGTTATGATGGTTCAAAGGTGCGAGGGCTTTTCTGCAAAGTTGCCAATTAAATCCAGCGGGAGAAAATTGAATTAAAGAATGGCCACGTGGATGGATATGATTGGTCGAGGCTGGTGACTAGGCGCTAGCGTGGCGCTGACTGGGCATGCTACCGTGGTGAAGTTATTTTGAATCTCGATCGCTGGATCCGGATCCAACGACAGGATACCTCTTCGGTCCTTTATCTAATCTCGTGCGTTGAAAATAGATCGCACGGCTACAGGGGATAGGTCTACTCACCGCAGCGCAAGTGGCCAGAGATGGCAAGGACGGCGGCGCTCCGGCGGTCCGTGGCTCCAAAATGGACGGAGCCGACTCTCCCGTGGTCCTCCGGGGAAGTCGAGGACACGCAGCGGCTCAGAGCGACATGGGGATCTCGTTGGTGACGATGGCTCGCTCCAAGGGGTCTTCGAGCAACGACGCGGTGATGTTCTGTAGCGGCGCCCTCGGTGTTCTCTGGTGAGCTCTCCTGCGACAAAACGGCTGTGCGAAAAATCGATGGAGGGTATCAGAACATGCGCCAAGATGTGCCGTAGAGAGGAGACCAAAAACGAGTGGTCGTGACTCACTGGTTTCACCGGAATCCACCTCGGACGATGACGGAACAGAGGGGTTCCGGCGAGCGATTTTGGCGACTTGGATGCACCAATTAGAGAGAGAGGAGAGGGGAATGAGAGAGGACGAGACATGCGTTAAGTAGAGGGCAAGGGGACAACGATTAATGGATTTAATCGCAAGAATTCACTCGCGAAAATTCTTGGCCGAAACGGCCGGCAGTTTCCTTCTCTGGCTTGAAGATGATGACATCATCGGTGATGTCACTGCCGGTCCCACGTATCAGCGGCAGAGAGAAAGGCTGGGGCGGGTGCTGCATTGCTGTTGCGTCGTAGCCTCTGCGCTGCGCGCGTGGTGGAAAACATGCCGGGAAGGGAGTGGGCTGGGCTGCTGCTCTTTTTCTCTTTTCTGTTTGTTATTTTTTTTTTGTTCCTTTTCTTTTCTGTTTTCCCATTTTATTTATAACTTTTGTTTTAAATATCCAAACAGCCTCAAACCAATTTCTAAAAATTTGTAAAAACATTATCTTTCAACCAAAACAAGTGCGTGCTTTCTTTCAACACATTTCAAATTTTATATTTTGGAAATATAAATAAAACACTAATAGTACTTAAAGCCATTTTAAAATTTAGAAAACAATAAATTGATGTTATTGTCTAAATAAATTTCAGAGAAATTTTACATGTCATATACTATTTTTGGAAAGCCATTTCACCTCATTTTATAATGTATAATTTTAAGATATGAGGGGTTTACTAATAGTAACTTAATGCCATTTAATTAGTTCATATCAAATAATTAATATTGTTGATCCATAAAATTTAGAATAAAACCACAAGTCATAATATTGTTTTAAAACCCCTCTTTTATGTTATTTTCAAGCAATGCATTTTATTTTCACACCTTTATGTTTAAAACTTGGAATAACAACTAAAAGTTATTATTAAATATTTTATTCTTATCAAATGTTTTTTTAGGCTTAGAACTTTATTTAGGGTTATAAATCTTTGATTTTTGTTGCCATAAAATATCTTCAAAGTGATATTGGAGTTGTAGACATTTTAGCTAAAGGTTTGTTAATAAAAGATATTCCCTCTATATAAAGAAACTTATTTTTGAATAAGGTTTTAGGGTTTAAGGAACATAGGCATAACTGGATTTCCAATTCCAATAAACTTGGTATAGGACCTAATATTTCATTTTTGTTTGAGTTTTATTTGTTTTTGGTGACTTGTATTTACAAGGAAACAAAAGTTTCAAATTTTTGTGATTTTTGAGTTTTCCAAAAATCAGGGATGTTACACCATGGTTTTATTTTTGCTTTGTTTTTCTCTGTTTTCTTTGAGTCAAGGGGTTTTATACTTATGTAGTAACTCCTTTTTATATTTCTTTTCATGATTTAGTAGTTCCAAGTAAGGTTTTTGACGAGAGTTGGAGTTGGTTTTCGGATTTATGCGCAGGAAACTTTTGCTCTCCACCATAAAAAATCGTATAATTCACAGAAAGATCGAAATGACCTAAAATTTCTTGTGCTTATTCGTCGGCTAATTCTGTAACCTTTTATTTGTTTAAGTTTTTTGATTTGAGCAACGTAAGTGCCAAAAAAATTATCTTTACAGGTTGTTCTGGTTTTGATAGATTCTGCCATTTTTCTTGCGTTAGCTCTTTTGCGATGTCAAGTGGATTTCTTTGATTCGCAAAACATCGGTGGCTATAGCTAATGTTTAAAAGTATCAATAGAACTTGTGCCATACAAAACCCATGGATTCTTAATTGTGGCACTAACCCTCTAAAGTGAATTACTGTTTGAGTATGGTGTGAAGGAAGTTTTAAAGGGTCAAGAGAAGAGGTGATATTTGTGATCAAGAAGAGTGCAATGTCAAATCTTGGGGATGCCCCCATAGTTAATCCAAGCATATTTTTAGAAGCCTCAAGCATCTAATCTTGGGGATTCCCAAGGCATACCCTTCTTCATCAACTATCTATCAGGTCACTTCTCGTGAAACTATATTTTTATTCGGTCACATCATATGAAGTTTACTTGGAGCGTCTGTTTGTTTTTGTTTTGTGTTATTTGTTTTATTTTGTTTTCCTTTCTGCAATAATATCATTGTACCTAGCATACTTGTTTGGGAGAGAGACACGCTCCGCTTTTTCTTTGAATACTTGCTATGTTAGTATTCTTAATTTTTTCTAGTTACTGCAAAAAATTCATGTCTAGCTCTTGTTTTCATTGCATCTCTTATGCAGAGCTGTTCATTTTAGTAGTGTTATGTGAGTACTCTCATGTTTTATTGCTGAAGTATGTAGAGAATTTTGTTAAAACATATTTTTATGGTGCTTGTTGGGAAAAGAAACTGCTGCTTGAGGTAGATTTTTTAACGGTGCAAGGAGAAGCTAGTATAGATTGTGGCTAGAATTTTTCATATCATGCTAGATGTTATTTTAGTTCTAAAGCCTTGTGGTTATTGAGTAGCATGATTAGCCTCAAATAGCTGAGAGTTTTCAATGTTCCATTGAAAGAATCATGAGTTGTTCTTATCATACTGAAGCATAAATTTGTGGTATTCTCCTTTGAATGTTTTATTTGGTTGACTTGGTGCATGCTTACACCATGTTTATGACTATGAACCAGTCACTAATAGCCTATATGATCATTTAGTTTTTGAACTTGTGGTACCACTTATGCTTTTATTAATGATCTTTATCTCGCTATGCATGATTATGGCTCTTATTCTCTCTTGATTTGTCGCTCCCAGTCTTTTGCTAGCCTCCACGTGTACTTAGTATGATCTCTACTCGTGCAATACAACTCCCAAAAACCAAAGTTTTCCCATTATGTCCACCATACCTACCTACATGTGGTAATTAACCTCCACTCCAAGTAAATTGCTCATGTGTTACGTTTAAAACCTTCAAAATTACTCCTGCTTTGTGTTCATGTTTTTGCTCATGAGGACATAAATAGAGAATCTTTATCTCACTTGTTGATTGGATTTCACACCCTGGACTAGTGGATTCATCCGGTTATCCAATTTATGGAAGAGCTGGAAGCGGGGTGCCCAGCCCCAAATTAATACACACAAATTCTCTTCACTATTTTTGCCCCTGATTTATCGGTCAAACCATAATTGTGCAAACAAAAGAGAAAGAGGGATGACCTTCTACACCAGTTGCGTCCTTCATATGGGAGCCGCTCTTGTGAAGTCTAGTTGGCTTGTAAAGTACTATATTGTCTGTTTACCATTCGTTGACATTAGCATACACCTCCCAAAATATAGACACTCCTCCACGATATGTGATTGTTGGCAGGTACCCAAGGATTTAGTTAGCCATGGTTTGTGTAAAATGGTTGGAGGAGTGTCAAACATTTTAATACATCTATTTAATAAAATAAAATATCTAGCACATGAGTGATCCATGCTTCCCTCTGCGAAGGGCCTTTGTTTTACTTTTATGTTGAGTCTCCATCTTCTAACTGTATGCACAGTTGAGAGATCATAGTTGCCATAATGTCTTTTATGTGCATTTGTCCCAGAAACATTAATAATTGATTCATGATGTGTTATTGCTTGTTCTCTAAATATTTGTTCTAGTCTTCCTCATGAAATTTGAAGGTGTCCTGGCATTTATGTTTTGCCCCACTCTTAAGGACTAGCAAAATATCACTTTGCCATGCTTTCTCTATACTTGAAACAAACATATATCTTTTGTTGCATTGTTATTCATGATCTTTTATTTGTGTTACTTCTCATGATGCAAGGTGATTACTATGCTTTATTATTAAAATTCTATTTATCATGCCTGTGTTAAAGTTCTATGATCTCAGATTACTTATGCTATTACATTATTGATGATCAAGTTTATGTTGGTAGCATGTGACCTAAGAAATTATGTGTTTTTATCGTTTACCTACTCGAGAACGAGTAGGAACTAAGCTTGGGGATGTTGATACGTCATAAACGTATCCCTAATTTATGATGTTCCATGTTGTTTTCTTATTGTTTCCCACATTTTTGCTATAAAATTTATGTCATTTTAATCGATTTTCCGGAGTAACCTATTTACAAGATGCCACAGAGCCAGTTCCCCGTTTTCTGTTGTGTTTAGTTTCAAAAAAGTTGTTCTGGAAATATTCTCGCAATTGGAAAATTCGAAGCCCTGAAGTCTTAGAATTCCCAAAAGTTCCACGGAGTCTTGAAGAGACACCGAGGGGGGCCTCATCGGGGCTACACCAGAGGGCGCCACGCCCCCCTGGCCGCGCCGTGGGGTGGTGTGGGGCCCCCAAGCCTCCACCGCCTTTGCCCTTTCGCCTATTTATTCCTCCCGAGACAAAAACCCTAAATATATTCCACTTTGTCCCGAAAAACACCTGAGGCTGCCATCATCGTCATCCTGAGATCGGGAGGGTCCTGGAGCTCTCCCCGGCACCCTACCGAGAGGGAAATTCATCACCGGAGGGGTATACACCACCATGCCCTCCTCAGAAGTGATGCGTGAGTAGTTCATCCCTAGACTACGGGTCCATAGCAGTAGCTAGATGGCTATTCTCTCCAATTTGTACCTAATGTTTAGATCTTGTGAGCTACCTAACATGATCAAGACCATCTTTATGTAATGCTACAAGTTGTGTTTGCTGTGATCTGATGACTGTTGAATGCTATGTCTTATGATTATCAATCTATCATGTTATCTTCATCCATATGTTATTTATGATCTTGCATGCTCTCCGTTAGTAGTAGATGCTCTGGCCAAGTAGATGCTAGTAACTCCAAGAGGGAGTATTTATGATCGATAGTTGGTTCATGCCTCCTTTGCATACGTGCTCGAGTGACAAAAACATGACGGATGGAGGATGTGTTGTTGCCATTAGGGAGAAAACAACAATGCTTTGTCTAAGGATAATTTTATTGTTGACATTACACACTTTGCTTCATGCAATTATCTGTTGCTTCCAACTTAATACCCAACGTTTGTTCGGATGATATTCGGAGGGTGGATTATTAGTCATAGATGCAGTTGGATTACAGTCTATGTATTTTGTTATAATGCCCGCATGAATCATATAGTAATCTTTATGTCTTGCATATGCACTACGCTGCAGCCTTCATTTCTGTCAATTGCCCGGCTGTAATTTGTTCATCACACATGTTATCTATCTTTCACGGAGAGACACCACTAGTGTACTTATAATTCAACCACTACTTCCACTGTTTTCACACTGCTGCTACTGTTTTCATACTGTTTTCCACACTATACGTTTAACCTCTTTGTGTTCAGCAAAACCGATGAGATTGACAACCTCACTGCTACGTTGGGGAAAAGTGATTTGATTGTGTTGTGTAGGTTGCACGTTGCTGCTGAACCGGTAGTGCGCACTGCCACCTCAACTGCATCAACCTTCTGAAGTTACTCCTTCCTCCTACTGGTCGATTAAACCTTGGTTTCTTTCTGGGGAAAACAGCTGATGTGCTCATCATAACTTCCTCTTGGGGTTTCCAACGAGTGCAAGACCTGCACCATCACCTGCTCTAGATGAAATATCATTTTCTTATGATGTTTGCCATTAGCCACGAGGTGAAAATACCTAGTATTACTACCTCATTCTCGAATATATCTAACCTTAGCCCGCTGAGCCCACTTTGATTCCTCATCATGTCTAAGGTTTCCTAGATAAGTATCTGCCTCCTTTTTCGCTTTTCTTTTGGTTTCGTAAAGATGAGATCTTTCAGCTTTAATATCGAGCTCGTCAATAAGAAGAAGCAACTTCTCCTTTAGTTTCTTATATTCATCACCCAATTTCTTCGCCCAACCTTGCAGAAAACTATGTAAATGTCTAATCTTATTCTGCCAGCGCTCAATTGGAGTGTTTCCCAACGTTATGGATTGCCACTCCGCTTTAACCATCTTGTAAAAGCCTTCCTGTCGCAACCATGATAGATCAAAGGAAAAGACAGATCTCTTTCCACTATGAGCGGAACTCCCAAAATCCAACAATAGAGGAACATGATCGGACCGAATTTTTTTTCCCACTGCATGCTTGCCAGAAAATGATCCAACTTTTCATACATTGTATCATCCCGTCTACTAGCCCAAGTATACTTTCTCCAGACATATCCAGCTCTTTCAAATCTGGACTCTCAATGATAGCATTAAAAATAAAGGGCCAACATGGGTTAAAATTATTATTATTATTCTCATCATGCCGATATATGATGTAAGTCACCACCCACCAGAACGGGTCGTGTCTCCTCCTCACCTATACGCACTAACTCCGATGAAATTTCGGATTCTTGTCATGCCGAGCAGCCCCATAGAAAACAACTAACGCCCAACGGAAGTCGTCCTCCTTTGTTCGTAAAAGGAACTTTACTAAGAATTCGCCTGTAACGAATGTATGCACAGTTAGAGTTGCGGATCTAAAACCCACCAAAATACCACCTGGACTACTGTGAGGCGGCAGACAATACCAGCGAATGGCATACCCCCAGCCAAGTGGTCTAAAAAACGTCTATCAAAACTCGATGTCCATGTTTCCATTATTACTACGAAATCCAACTTAAACTCCCTAACGGCCTCATTGAAAGTTAGGTGCTTCGCCGTGTCCCCAGACCCATTGCTATTCCAAAACACTCCTCTCATCTTGACTTATTGTTTAAAGAACGCAGTCTAGCACTCCTTCTCTTTTGATTCGAAGACCCACTCTTTTTTAGCTTAAGTGAACGTGTGACTCTCACGCTTTGGGTACATGGATTTCCGCAATCCCCAAACCCTCCTCCTCATCAGCATAGTCTTCACATAAAGAATACGCCTGACGAACAACTAAACTGTTTGACTCACCAACCTCTCCACCCTTTAAATTATCATTTAAGTAGGTTACATGCCGTGAGTTTTCTAAATCTTTTAAAAAAGTGAAAGACCGATCAACTGCGGCTAAAGAACTCCCCAAAGACACCCCCAAATGATATGCATGCTTAACAATATCATTACTTGAAAAAGCGCTAAAAGAAATTCTCTAATTCTAAGTTATACCTGCAGCGTTATCATCACGAAGTGCAGCAAGCCGAGCAGACTTCTTCGGCACCGGGACATCCGCATCAGGGAGAGCACGAAGACGAGCATTCGACCTTCTCCCATTGATGCCTGGCTCCACTATGCCTCCATAAGCTGCGACATCCTTCTGTGATGGCATGGTTACCGTGCATGGTGACGTCAAAGGAGGCATGACCAATGAGTCCACCTGACTGAGCTGTGAACGAAGCCTCCGCCTGCTGCTGCATCGAAACAATCTCCTCGCCTCCACTCGCTGAAGCATCACCTACTCCTAGCTGCGCATTTGACGACACCACCGTGGCGTCATCACACATCGTCGATACTCCTGCCCTAGGCGAATAAACAGAACCCAAGCCATCCTTGTATTTTGTCACATCAACAGAACACACATGCGCAACCACCATGTTTTGCAAAGAGGGACTCCCGGATCCAGCCCCTAACACTAGCTCCTTCGTCACACCTACGGCAACGTTAGATGCTCCCCTTTGGACTTGCTTGTTGAGCTCAAAAGACAACGAAGAAATTTCCGCGTTCATGGACAGATTCACACCACAGACCGCGGCGGCAAAATCAGTTGTTTTCTGCCTGGAATGATCGGCCAGCAGCAAAACAGAAGTTTTGTCGTGCCCAACAGAGATAACGGCAACAAAATATGTAGTTTGCTGCCCGGAATAGCTGGCCGGCAGCAAAAATGAGCCTTTTTCCTGCACGACCGAAGAAGGCTTCTCCAAATTCACTACGGATTGCGCCACTCTACGGAATTGCTCATGCAGCATGGGGGAAAATACCACCCCCTCTCTCCTCATCTCCATACCAGTAGGACCTTTGGAACCCGAGCCCCCTTGCTAAAAATTGGCAGAAGATAGAACAATGTGATGTCCGCTTCCTTCTCTACCCGGGGGTATCCTCCAACGAGGTTTTCGCAAGAGCGTCGCGAAAATCATCCCCCATCTCATCTTCATCATCCTTGTCGGATATATACCAAATAGGGGTATATCAGATGATAGTCAAAGTGCCGGATTACCAGGGTGGCCCGAGTGGTAGTGGGCTACGGTCCATTGGGCGGCCCAGTAAGCTGACGCGCAGAAGCCGGATTCTAGAAGAACCCGGATCATGGCCCACGTGATCTGGCTTGGAGTAGAAGGCGGATTCCTTACTTTCCAAGTTAATAGTTACCGTAGTCTTCTAGGTTTCTTACTCTGTATGCCCTAACCCGGCTATTATATAAAGCCGGACGGGAGATATGATAGATAGACAAGAAGATATAGGCTAACTCGCCGAGAAGTTGATCCTCAGCGAATAGCTAAACAGAACCTCACGTTGTACTTGTATACACAGGCTTTAGTCCTGATTAGTGAGATTGCAGGAGTAGGAACGCCGTATTACTACGATGTACCGAACCTGGGTAAACCCTGTGTTTTTGTCTTCCACGCAACCACGTCTCCCCACGTCTCTACCCGTAGTCTCATGGCATCCCCGTCTATGAAAAATACTACGATGTCTCGAAAGTTGGCGCCCACCGTGGGGCAAACGACGTCAGGCGTTAAGTTCCGATCTGGGATACTCGGCGGAATCGGCAGTTCGATAACTGTCGGAAGCCTGGAGTTCGACAACGACGTCGGACGCTTCCTCGACAATGGATCTTGCATACCGGCGCAAAATCATCTGGTAAGTGCTTGCGTGTTACCGATCGGATCTGCAAATATCTTTATCGGACTAACTGCAGACGCCATGGGGTTTTGCGGTGGAAGCAAATTTTTCCCACCCGCCCTATACCCAGTCGAAGATGACTATGATACCGGATTTTGCTCAGATCGCCAACACGAAAGTGATACACACTTTATTGGTATGGTGCAATCCGAAGTCGCCGAAAACACGGATGACGGAAACCCCGTGCAGGAGGCAAAAAATAGCACACCCACTACAGAGGTGGAAGATCCGACATCCATCAACATGGCGATGAACTCGGAAGCCGACTCGGTGCTAGCCGCCATTGAGGCGAGATTAGAGTCCGAAACCGGATCGGATGATTTCGATTCCGAAGATGAAGATGAGGACACCTTCGAAAGAAAGGTAAAATCTCTTCAAGAGGGATTCCATGAAGTACTAATGGCAAAACCGGCTGAAAACACGGACGCCGACAGTTAGGAAAGCCCTAAAACTCCTCCGCCAGAGGAAGAGAATGAAGATGGAGAAACTTCTCCGATATTTCCCAACGTCATAGAATTGACAGAGGATGAACCTGCCAAAAAGCCTCCCTCTTCCAAGAAAAATCACAAGGCCGCTAAAAAGCTCCAGTACAAACTCCGGAAGAAAAAATTGGTTGATCCAGCTGATGAAAGCTCGGAAGTAGGAGATGCAAGCGGAATAAAGCCCGCGGAGAAGAAAACCAAGGAAATCCTTGTTCTGCCAATGACAGAACAAGAAGAACAGGATCTGTTACAAACGCCAGTGGGACTAAACGAACCCCCTGAGATGCTAGAAGCCAGGAGACGAGCTTTCCAAAGGCAACAACAACATCTACTCAGATCTCGGGAACACCTCCAAAAAACCCAGGATGACATCAAGCTCATGAAGGAAGAAATCGAGAAGTACAAGAAAAAGAATAGATCTGCCATAAAACCTACAAGGTTACCCGGAATCGTAAGACCGGAAGTACTGCCGCCAAAGCAAAGGTTTCATAACCCATCTTGGCAAAAGCAAGTAAACGGCAAGGAAGCCAGAGGTGAACCAATATACAAAACCGCAGCAGAAAACGCGGAAGCAGCGTTCGCCATCCTCAACAATGACATGTACTCCAACGGTGAAAAACTCCAAGGGGTGTATGCTTTCCTAGGAAAAGCATTGCAACAACAACAGCGGGGCCAAGAGCGATCAGGGAAGTTGCATGACGACTCCGCCCTATGCAAAACATCCACTTGTGCCGCTGGGGCACCTGGACCGGAAGAACCTGGAGATTCAAACAATTCAAAGGATAAGAAAGCGGATCCGAGAAAAGACAAGAAAAATCCCGACAATAGGGATGAAGCGTCTAGAACCGGATCCCATCTCCCGAAAGGTGGATTCAACCCCCACAATCGGGAAGAAAAACACCGGAATGACCGCAAAGCAATGCCACCTCCGAGACACCCAGCTGAGAAAGCTGGAAGACATGATGCACCTCACAGGCGTGAGAGATCTCGGACACCTCCCAAGGATAAAGAAAGGCACAGGAGTAGAACTCCGCCTCATCCAAAGGGACGTGATCTCGGAAGAAATAGAGACGATCCCGGAAAAGCGCGTCCGCGCAACAATGGAAAAGAACGGAGTAGATCCCCTTCTGTCCATTCAGCCGGTAGGTACTCCGCACACATGGATAGGGCGGAAAAGGATGATCTGTACTTCGGGCCTAAGTGTTTCACTGATAGGATCCGAAGGATAATCCTGCATTCTGGCTTTGCCAAAGTTGGTCCAACGTATCAAAAATATACCGGTAGTACAAACCCGGATACCTGGCTCTCAGACTACTATACAGCCGTCCAGATTAACAATGGGACAGACTTGGAAGCTGTAAAGTTCCTTCCCCTAATGTTACTGGAGGGAGCCAGAGATTGGATAAATGGATTACCATCAAGAACTGTCGACAGCTGGGATTACTCAGCACTTCCGGGGAACCTATAAACGCCCGAATAGCATCAACCAGCTTAACCGTTGCACTCAGTTCGAGGATGAACCATAAGTGGATTTCATCTCCAGATGGACTGCAATGAAGAATAGCTGCTCTGGAGTAACTGACGTACAAGCAATGCACGCTTTCGTCAACGGCCTAAAACCCGGACTTGTACCGTTCATGGTTGGTTCCAGACAGCACAAAGATCTCGGATCTATGCTTACAACCGCCAATGAACACGCTGCAGCCGAGGACGACATCAGAGCAAGGGGAGGCAACATCGACACATTGATTCAGGCCAAGAAAAACCCTCGCCCTGAGAAAAAAGGAACTCCAGATGCAACACAAAAGCCCAAAGAGGTCAACATAGCCTTTGGAAGTGAAAAAGGGAACAGGTGGAAAGGACGCAGTTCAGAACCAATCAATTACACTAAAGAAGAGTGGGAAAAGATTAAATCGGAACCCTGCGTCCACCATTCGCAATTTGGGAAACCCACCCATACGAACGCACAATGCCGGCTGAACAAGCACATGAAAGGCAGTGCAGGATCCAGAAATAAGGGGAAGAATTCCAAAAGGAAATTTTCCAAGCAAAATCCAGAAGCTGAGAAAGAAGACAGTGAATCGTACACTGACGAAAAAATCCAGGAACAACAGCGAAAAGGCGAACCCAAATTTCCAAGAGTTGACGGAGAATGTGCTCTAACTTTCCTAGCAACTCCATCAGCAAAAGTGGCAAAAAGAACGCTTCGAGAAATAAACGCGGTTGTTCCGACAACCCCTAAATTCTTGAAGTATTCAAACACGCCAATCACCTGGGATCAGACTGATCATCCCGGGAATATCCCTGAACCCGGCACGCAAGCTCTTATCGTAAGCCCTATTGTCCAGAACACTAGGCTAAAAAGAGTGCTGATGGACGGAGGATCCAGCATTAACATAATGTATCTGGATACGCTGAGGCATCTGAAAATATCCGAGACCCAGCTCAATTACAGCAACATACGCTTCCATGGCATTGTTCCTGGTAGGCAAGCACGATCCCTAGGAGAAATTTCCCTAGATTTCACTTTCGGAGAAAAAGATCACTTCCGTCAGGAAAAAGTATCCTTCGAAGTGGTGCCGTTCGAAAGCGTGTATCACGCAATACTCGGACGTCCAGCTTTCGCCAAATTTATGGCAAGATCATCTTATATCTATAACAAGCTGAAGATGCCAGGGCCAAAAGGAGGAGTAATCACCATAACTGGAGACTTCAAGCTGGCGAACAAGCCGGAAAAAGAGAACGCCCTTTGCGCCGAGAAGATCATAGCAAAGGAAGAGCTGAAGGAGCTGGCCAAGGAGGTATCGCCGACAGAAATGCCGGCAGGAAAAGAAACCCGGAAGCCAGCAGATAGCTTCAAGGCTTCCGAGAACACAAGACAGGTAATCCTAGATCCCAAAAATCCGACAAAATTTGTCGTAGTGGGAACAGGGATGACCGACAAATAGGAAAGCGAGCTCATCAAGTTCCTCCGTGAGAACTGGGATATTTTCGCCTGGTGTCCGGCTGACATGCCAAGCGTACCCAGGGAACTTGCTGAGCATCAACTTAAGGTGATTCCAGGCTCCAAACCCGTCAAACAAGGTCTCCGTCGATTCGACGGAAGAAGACGGAATGCTATTGGCAAGGAAATTATCCGGATTTTAGCAGCAGATTTCATCCAGGAAGTAATACACACTGAATGGTCTGCAAATCCGGTATTAGTACCGAAGAAAGACACTACTGCTCTTAGAATGTGTATAGATTACACCGGCTTGAACAAACTGTGTCCAAAAGACAGGTTCGCCTTACCGCGAATCGATCAAATAATAGATGCCACCGCAGGCTCTGAGCTTTTATGCTTTTTGGATGCATATTTCGGGTATCACCAAATACGCATGAAAAAGGAAGATCAAATTAAGACTTCTTTTATAACCCCTTACGGGACGTATTATTACATAACCATGCCATTTGGCCTGAAGAACGCAGGTGCAACTTACCAGCGTTGCATGCAACGTTGTTTGCATAGTCAGATTGGCAAAAATGTCCATGTTTATGTGGACGATATTGCTGTCGTAACCAAGCAAAAAGATACGCTCCTTGAAGATCTACGAGAAACTTTCGAAAATTTGCGCACTTACAAGATGAAGTTAAACCCATCAAAGTGTGTATTGGGAGTTCCCTCGGGAAAACTTCTGGGTTTCATCGTTTCTCACAGAGGAATAGAAGTTAACCCAGAAAAGATCAAAGCAATCTTGAACATCTACAAACCCACGTGTGTGAAAGATGTCCAAAGATTGACGGGTTCCGCTGCAGCCGTCAGCAGATTTATTAGTCAGCTGGGGGATAAAGCCTTACCACTCTATAAGCTGTTGAAGAAATCCGACAAATTCGAGTGGACAGAAGAGGCAGATTCAGCATTAACCCAGTTGAAGGAAACTTTGATGAAAGCTCCGATTTTGGCATCCCCAAAATACGAAGAACCTATGTTATTGTACCTCACGGCTACAAATAGGGTTATTAGTGCAGTAATTGTTGTGGAACGGAAGAAAGACGAACAGAGCATGCCAGACCAGCATCCGGTGTATTACATAAGCGAAGTTTTCTCCGAGTCCAAACAAAGGTACCCACACTATCAAAAACTGGCATATGGCGTATTTTTCGCATCTAGAAAACTGCGCCATTACTTCCAAGAACATTCCATAACGGTGGTATGTAAAGCACCACTAGGGGATGTAATAAACAATGCGGAGGCAACTGGCCGAGTAGCCAAATGGGGTATCGAGCTAGCAGCCTTCGACATTAAGTATCAGCCAAGGACGGCAATAAAATCCCAGGTTTTGGCAGATTTTGTCGCCGACTGGACGGAAGCAATGGAGAAAACACCAATACCGGAGTCCGAGTACTTGATCATGCACTTTGACGGATCCAAGATGAAGGAGGGCGCTGGAGCTGGTGTAGTTTTAAAATCCCCTAAAGGAGATACAATGGAGTACGTATTACAAATACACTTCAACGCCAGCAATAACGTGGCAGAATACGAAGCTCTGCTTCATGGCTTGCATATTGCAAAAGAAATAGGTGTCAAGCGCATCTTGTGCTACGGCGGCTCGGATTTGGTACAACGTCAGCTTAACCAAACCTGGGACGCAAAAAGCCCTATAATGGCCGAATACCGGAGAACGGTGGACGAGTTTGCCATTTGTTTTTTCGGATTCGAAGTACTCCACGTTAAAAGGGAAGAAAATTGGAACGCGGATGCGTTATCCCGTATGGGGTCAGAAAGGGTAAAAATCCTACCACCAGGTGTATTCGTCCAGCATTTGTACGAGCCATCCATAAAAGGTGGAGATATTGATTATCCTCTGGCTTCCGAGTCAATTGAAGTTATGCTCGTCAACCCGGATTGGAAAATTCCATATTTAAACTTCTTAGTCAACCAGAAGTACCCGGAAGGAGCAGACGAAGTCTTGCAGAGACAAATCCATCGTCGATGCAAAGGATACACGGTAATTGACAATTCCCTGTATAAACGCAGTACTTCCGGAATTTTTCTGCGATGTATTTCGCCAGAAGAAGGACGAGAAATCCTGCAAGAAATCCATGCCGGAGATTGCGGATATCATGCTCAATCAAAAAGCATAGTCAAAAAAGCATTCTGTGCCGGGTTTTTCTGGCTAACAGCCAAGACAGATGCTGAGCACATAGTAAATACATGTGCAGGATACCAATATTACGCCAAGCAGACTAATA
Organism: Alopecurus myosuroides; assembly: GCA_028641055.1. Classification (NCBI taxonomy): domain Eukaryota; kingdom Viridiplantae; phylum Streptophyta; class Magnoliopsida; order Poales; family Poaceae; genus Alopecurus; species Alopecurus myosuroides. The sequence goes on along the minus strand of CM054060.1, from coordinate 314,556,037 downwards.
TGCCGACCCAAGCACTCAAAACTATCCCCATTACATGGCCGTTTGACGTCTGGGGGCTAGATATGATGGGACCATTCAAAACTGCACGAGGTGGACTAACACATCTACTTGTAGCTGTGGACAAATATACCAAGTGGGTGGAGGCTAAACCCATCAAAAAGCTTGAGGGTGTAACTGCCAGAAATTTCATCATTGACGTAGTCATGAGATACGGCGTTCCACACAGCATAATAACCGACAACGGGACAAATTTCTCCATTGGAGAGTTGGCAAAATATTTCCGACAAACGGGAATTCGCCTAGATCTCGCATCTGTGGCACACCCGCAATCCAATGGACAGGTTGAAAGAATGAATAGCTCAATCCTGCAAGGAATACGCCCAAGACTCGAATCTCCTCTTCATAGAGCAGCTGGAGCATGGGTAGAAGAGTTACCTTCTGTGCTTTAGAGTATTCGAACAACACCAAACAGGTCAACTGGGCAAACCCCGTTTTTCCTAGTTTATGGTGCGGAAGCAATTCTTCCAACGGACATGATCCATGATAGCCCAAGAGTGCGGGATTTCGATGACTCGGATGCCGAAGAAGCACGACAGGATGCCGTCGATCTCTTAGAAGAGGAACGAGAGCTTGTGCTTCAAAGATCCGCCATTTACCAGCAAGGTTTACGACGTTACCATAGTCGGAAAATCAGGCATCGTTCTTTTAAAGAAGGTGACTTGGTGCTGAGGTTGGTGCAGCAAAGAAAGCACAAATTGGCCCCAGTATGGGAAGGACCATTTGTCATCAGTAAATCCATGAAGAATGGATCATATTATCTTGTCGATATTCGGGACACGGAAGACGATCCCGAGAAGTCGAATCGCAAAAGAAAGAGAAAGATAGATGATGAACTAGGAGAGACAAAGAGGCCCTGGAGTATCCAGCAGTTACGTCCCTTCTATACTTAGTTCAATTTCTATGTAAACATCTTTGAGATCATGAAATAAAGTTGTCGGAATTCTTATATCCATGTTTTTACAAGTTTATTATAGTACCAAACATGATTCCACCTTATCTATTTCCCAATGATCTTACAAAATACTCAATGTTAACCCGAATTGTGCCTGCGTGCTCGGTGTTTAAAACCTGAATGATTTTCAGCCTACTAACGGCTAAAGGAAACTCGGATTGTGCCTGCGTGCCCAAGTTTCATTCAAAAAATTCCTTACTTTTCTCTAAGTATTATCTGATTGTTTATGTGTTGGGTCACTGGAGCTAGTTAGTAAAAATGTCCTTAGTACGATCCATGTTTCCGAGTTTGAACTGATTGGTTTTTCCCAGTAACTCGGCATGACGATTCATAGTACTATTGAGCCATTTAGAACACTAAGGACAGTTAAAACACATAAGCCAGAGAACTTAGAAGACAAAGGAATATTAAAACCCGGAAACCTTGCAAAGAATTTCATAATTAAACTGCAAAAGGCGGAGTTCTTGTTTATACAAAAGAATAGAAGCATTACAATATAAATTACATTGTAAAAGTGCAGTAATGCTCCTATTTTCTACTTCCACCATCCAGGTTAAGGACAGCCCTTCAAGCATCCGAGTCTTCTTCGCTGCTGTCATTCTCGGGGGCTTCGGGGATCTCCTCTTCTGGATAGGTGATGGAGATGTTCACCATGGAGGCGATCTTGGTGGCGTGACCTTTGATTTCATCAAAGATGGTAGTTCGCTGGGTTTCCGTGTATCCTTGAGGGATACCGGATGCCACGCGCCAAGATTTGGCACCAGGGTAATGCATACGCATAAGGCCGAGAACCATGCGTGCACCACGCCGTGCTGCGGAGAGCAAGGTGGACTCCTTGGACTCCGCCACCTCCAGGATAGCACCCGGAAGTTTCTAAACTTCCAAGAATTCCCCAGTCCTTGTGGGAAGGAACTTGTTGACCAGCTGCATGCCAGCAGCTCTGATCGCAGTCCACACTTTCCCAAAGGCCCGGATTTTCTCAATCCGAGTAAGGTCTGGGTTATCTCCTGTTTTTTCAGACAAACATCCAAAAGGTTAAGTGAAAAAGCAGAGAAAGAAAGCAAGACATGGAAAAAAGGGTAAATGAAGTAAAACTTACCGATAATCTTGTCAATTTCGGAGCCTTCCTCCAGGTGAAGGTTTAAGGCACTTTCCAAGTCCTGGATAGTGGACTTGTCCTTCTCCGCCTGTTCGGAAGCCTTGGAATGAGCAATTCCAAGGGCCAGATTGCTGGCTTCCAGATCTTTTTGAACCTTCATAAGCTCCTTATGAAGGTCCAAGTTCTCCTGTCGGTGACTTGCGGCATTGCCAGCATCTTCAGCTATTTCCTTGGCCTTAGCCAAAGCAGCTGGAAAGCAAGGAAAAAATTCCGAGTTTAGAAAAACTCGAGAAAGTACTTAGACAAAAAACTGGATAAAGAAACTTCAGAAAGTAAAGCACACCTGTTGTCTCCGACAGTTGAAGCTGAGATGATGCCAGCTCCGCCTCTTTCACCTCAAGAATAGAAAGAAGGTTCCTAACTTACTTATTCTTGAAAGAAAGCCTGTTGAAAACTTCCGTGTTTATATTTTCAGCGATTTGCTGGAACATGGAAAGGGAAAAAGTCAGATTATTAAAAAGCATCAAAGCGAAAAGTATACATTTTGCTTAATGCTTGGGGGCTAGAGTTAATACCTGGCTCATCCGCTGTAACCCCGCCAAGTTTTCAGTGAACTCTTTTGCGTATTCCGCAAAATGAATTCCGGCCACGCTTAGGCCATCGTTGATGTTCTTGAAGTCCTTGTCAAAGGTGGGGATTTCCTCCTCAGTTGTTCGAGAAGGATTTCCCACCTCAGGAGCCGCCCTTTCCCTCGTGTCCGTGTTCGGCACAATAGGCTGGCTGGGCTCCAGAGACTCGGTGGTGGGGGCTGCGACATGCTCTTCTGCCATCATGGACGGCGTGTCCGTTGCGATGGCGGGAGAAGGGTGAGAGCCTCTGCTGGACACAACCTTGTGCCTCTTCAGCTTTTTTGGCTTTAGAGTAGAAGGAGGCAGGCTAAAAGCAAAACAAAAATGTCGGAAAAGTTAAAACTCCGAAGGGAAAAGTAAACTCCAGCAAAGGAAAGTAACCCGGGCGCTCTAACCTGGAGGTGGCGATGGGAACCCCATCAGGATCGATGATTTCCTCAGAGGAGGAGATCTTCTTGCGCTTTCGCCCACCCGCAAAGGTGGCACGCAACGCCTCCAGTTCAGCGTCGGAACCCAGATCCGACTCGGGAAGGTCGGCAATCTGTCAAAGAGAAAAAGCAGAGTTAGAAGCAAAAAATCCGAGTAAACGTGGAAAAGTTTAAATCCCAAAAGACGGAAAATAATACCTTGGGAGCCGGATTGTTGGCCGTATACATTGGCCGACTCGCTTCATATTGGTCGCGAGATGCGACCAACTGATTCACGTGCTTCCGCAAGTCTCTCGCGGCCCAGTCTTTGCTGGTTGTCTGCATCTTGTCGCCGGTGCCCGTATACTCGCAAAGGAGGCGGCCACCATGGTTGGCTAACGGTTGGATCCGCCTATCCAACCAGCAAAGGACTGTATCCATGCCGGTTAGAGGCGGATCAGAAGAGGTGAGTTTTGCGATGCGCCGCTTGATCCTTAGAAGATCAGGCGGCAGAATTTGGACGGCTTCAGTTCCCCAATTTTCTTGGGGAACGGCGGCAGTGTTCGTGAAAGGTGGAACCCCGATAGACTTTTTAGGGAAAGGAACATCAGGATGATAAAAAAGGAACCCGTCCAAAATTTAACGGATTCCGAGGTCTTTATTTTGGGGAACCAGTCCTCCCTAAATCTCCGAAGAGTGAAGGAAATGGTTCCGCAAGTTGGGAGTGAGCCCTCCAAAGAGTTCCGCTTAACCCCAAAACAATACAACCAGAAATCTAATCTAGGTTCTATGCCTAGATAACCCTCGAAAAGGGCCTGAAAGCCGGCTAAGTACATGATGGAATTTGGTGGCAGGTTGTGGGGCTGGATGTTGTAGTGGGAGAGGACCTGGAGTAAGAAGGCGGAAGGTGGGAGACCCATACCTCTCAGAAGGTGGGAGGAGAGAAGAACCCGTTCTCCGTCGTTAGGCATGGGTTCATTCTCGTCCTCCGGAAGCCGCCACTTCCCTTTCAGCACTAACCCCTCCTTCTCCATGGACGGAAGGAGGGACGATGGAATGCTGCAGGCAATCCAATTGCCGGCAGTCTCCGTCTCCTCATCAGCTCCGGCGGCGGCGGACGCGGCGGCCTCCGCGACTGCGAGCTCGTCGCCAACGAGCGTGAGTTTTCCTCCGCCGTCTCGGGAGCGAACGGCGGAATGGGTGCGGAGCTGGAACCCGCAAGATCCGCGGCGGCGGAAATGTTTCCTTCGTCCGCCGCGGTGCCCGCGGTCTTCGCCGGCTCGTCGCCGGCGGCATGCACTGGGGAGTCCAGTTGAGGATCCATCGTGTTGATGATGTCCTCGATTTCTTGGGCGACGGTGCGGGTTGGCGAACACGACGGAGAGGCCATTGGGTGGCGGCGCTAGGTCGTCTCCGGTGAGGTCTTGGACGCGGTGCGTGTTCGGGGATTTTATCTGCTGGAAGCTTGGGCGCTGCAATGGCGTTCGAAGTGAGGAGCGGGAGGTTTTTCCAGAGGACGAAGAAGGCTATTTATAGCCGGAAATCCGTCAGGATGCGTGCTAACGGCTCTTTTGACCGTTGGATGTCCAACACGTGTCACTCGCCGGAAAATCCGGGAAATGAATCGACAGGATGTTTATGGTTATCTCCTCATTTCCCGCGAGAATCTGTCAGAGATATGTTTCTGGGTTTCCCGCTTGAAACCCAAACGTCCCTTACGTCAGCATGATTAAAGCCCTGGCGTAGGAAGTTCCTTCTCCGCGAAGGATCGTGTGAGAAAAGCCGGATTTCCAGGATTCCGAGTTTTACGTTACCATCTCCTTTAAAGGAGAAAAAGAAGAATCAAGACTGCTGGCCAATATTTCTCGGATAAGATACATTTGGCGAAAGACGGCAAGCCAGAGTTTTAATCCTTCTTGGGGGCTACTGTCGGATATATACCAAATAGGGGTATATCAGATGGTAGTCAAAGTGCCGGATTACCAGGGTGGCCCGAGTGGTAGTGGGCTACGGTCCATTGGGCGGCCCAGTAAGCTGACGCGCAGAAGCCAGATTCTAGAAGAACCCGGATCACGGCCCACGTGATCTGGCTTGGAGTAGAAGATGGATTCCTTACTTTCCAAGTTAATAGTTACCGTAGTCTTCTAGGTTTCTTACTCTATACGCCCTAACCCGGCTATTATATAAAGCCGGACGTGAGATATGATAGATAGACAAGAAGATATAGGCTAACTCGCCGAGAAGTTGATCCTCAGCGAATAGCTAAACAGAACCTCACGTTGTACTTGTATACACAGGCTTTAGTCCTGATTAGTGAGATTGCAGGAGTAGGAACGCCGTATTACTACGACGTACCGAACCTGGGTAAACCCTGTGTTTTTGTCTTCCACGCAACCACGTCTCCCCACGTCTCTACCCGTAGTCTCATGGCACCCCCGTCTATGAAAACTACTACGATGTCTCGACAATCCTCATCGTCCTCCTTCTCCTTATCAACGATCATATCATCATCATTCTCAGACTTCTCCTCTCCCTCCACATGAAAAGAGAGCGCATAAAAAAATCTTTTATAAGCATCGGCAACATTTTTGGGACTTTTGTGTAATCGAGACATCCCACCAGAATCCGTAAAACTCCATGTTGAAGAGTGTAGGCCATATCCACCTTCCTCGTAACACCAATCATGTATCACATTCCCCACATAGCAAGAAAATCCCCAGTGTGCTCCTCCGGGATACTAGAAACACGAACCTAGAAGTTTGGTAATGTGTCAAGATGCTCAATCCTCTAACCCCAGTAAACACCTCCAATTAGGACACCCTTCCTCTCAGCCTCCAAGGGCTTCATTCCTTTCATCATCCCTTCCACACTCTCTATCTCCCTTCCTCCGTCCAGACCTCCTCTTAAGAAAATCACGAGCAAAAACTAGGAAGGGTGTATTACGATATTGTGAATAAACAAAAAAGGCTTGAGGTGTGGCTTGCGACGTGTCAACAGGGGCGGCTACACCACGGGGGCGCACATAAAGGCACGAGAAGAGGTCGCCTTAGCTGGGGCTTGACAGCGGTGAAACTTGACCGGCGACGACGCAGATCGCGATCGCCACAAAATCGCCTGGAACCGTCACGCTGCACCTTACACAACCGTCATGCATAGGACGTGCTTTCTAAGTCTGTCATGTAAATTCTCCCGGATATGAGGCGTCCCCGCGGCCATCACCTTCTGAATTGGCGTTGGCGGCATGACTTTGTGCGGGTCGAGCCTCGTATTGAGGACAATCAACGAGCTGCTCGTCCGGCTTCACCCTCCCTCTCTACTACCCATGCATGGAACCATATTCAGTGTCTTGTTCGCCTCCTCGAGCGTGATCTCCCGAGAGTCTAGGCACAATATCCCTCTCTCTCTCTCTCTCCCCCCTCCCTCCCTCCTTCCCTCCCTCTCCCTCTCTCTCCCTCCCTCCCTCCCTCCATCTCTCTCTCTCTCTCTCTCTCTCTCTCTCTCTCTCTCCTTGAAGAGCCAACTAAACATCCTCCAATATCACCCTACATAAATATATGCGTAACCTTACTGGTATGTCCCCTTCTATCCCGGCCTTTCATTTTCTTTTGAGATTTGTGCACAAGACTTTTATACGTTCATAAGTTTTTTTGATTTCTCACATAAGAATCTGGATGGGGCCCACCAAGATTCCCCACATCCGAACACAAAAATGGATGGTTAGGATAGAGGGGGACGTATCCGTAGGCTTACCAAATCCATGTTCTATCACCCTACCACCACTTTCTCTTTTTAGAGAGTATGGAATTGCATACCATTCTTTTATAGAAGGAAGAAGTTGTCAGTTACAATGACAACGGAGTTGCAAACAACTCCGTTGTCGCCAACTCACACACAACCCCACACCTATGGACTACTCGCGCAAGACGGCTCCAACTCCAGCTCCTACAGCTATCCAAAGCTTAAGATCTTTAATGACTTTGTCTGCAAGATTAGTTTGATTCCTGATGTGGCTAGTGTTTCCAAACACTCTTGCATTACGTACCAGTGTCAGAAGTGAGTCCACTGCCTTCCGCTGCTTGTCCCTATATCATTCCCGGACTGCCAGCCACTAGTTCTCCGGTGTGTCCATGTTGGTGGGAATAGTAAGCTGGATTCTGGTTTTTCGAGAGCAACTCCACCAAACGTGTCTCGCATACACGCACTAAATCAATATATGATTTGTGGTCTCAACCTCATGTAGGCATAGCCGACAAACATCCTGGTGCTCCTGCAATCCATGTCTCGCTCTTCTGTCCGAAGTCCAAATCTTATAATACAGTGTCAGCCACATGAAAATTTTACACTTCCCCGGGGCCCAACACTTCCAGACACCATTGGAAAGTGGGAACCTAATGAGGCATTGCAGAAGCATCTTATAGGTAGAACCGGCAGAGTATCTTCCCAACGCCAACGACGGCCAACTGAACTCATCCTTCCTCAACTCCTCCCTCGGCAACCTCAGAATGCTGAACCACAAGTTCACGCATTGGGCTGCCATTTGAGTGCTAAAGGGCATCTTGATGTCTGTGACCCATCTGTTCTCAATTAGGGCTTCAAACACTGTCCTTTTCTTTGCAGTTCTAGTGTCAACCGTCGAGCGTACACTACGGGAGAAAACCCCTTTCCCGTGTGCCAGAAGCACACGGTAAAGGAGGAAAAACGCACGGTAAAGTCTTTGCCGTGTGCTTTTCGTCGTGGCACACGGCAAAGATTACACGGCAGAAAATTGCACGGTAAAAAATTCTTTCCCGTGTGCATATTATCGTGGCACACGGTAAAGATAAAAATGGGTCCCACCCACACTTGGCCGCGCACGAAACGGGAACGGGAAAAGGTGGGCCACACCTGTCAGTCTTTCCCGTGTGCAAGCACACGGTAAAGATTCAAAATTCTTTGCCGTGTGCTTGCGCACGGGGAAGACTGACACGTTGGGCCCACCTTTTCCCACCCACTGTGGGCCACACCTGTCAGTCTTTCCCGTGTGCAAGCACACGGTAAAGATTCAAAATTCTTTGTCGTGTGCTTGCGCACGGGAAAGACTGACAGATGGGCCCCGCCGGCCCTCCCACCATCTTGTCATCCGTGGGTATCTTTACCGTGGGCTTGCGCACGGGAAAGATTTAGAAATCTTTGCCGTGTGCAAGCACACGGTAAAGAATTGCCAAAAATGCCAGGTAGCACAGGCTTGCTCCACGTAATTTAATTTTTTTTTTGGTTTTCATTCAACATTACAGTTCAAAATCACAGAATACACTGCACAATAGATATAACATTCAATAATCATCACAGCAACACCAATTGCATCCAAAATGCATCGGAACGGCACAAAATCATCCATAATAGCACAAATATCATTCATAGCATCCATAGCATCATTATTTACAATGAGTTCATCATTACATCGATGTTGCATGACAAATGGAAACATCCGGGAAGTCCTCATGCCATCGATGTCCCCTCCGAGCTCCAATCCATCTAGAACACGAGAGAAAGCGACATTGACATGAGAATGGAAACATTTGAATGCAAAATGACACATAGTTGACATAGACATCAAACTTTGCACTCTCACCACTCAGGCAGTGAAGCGAGAAATTCGGCAAACCTGACGAGTAGCAAGCCGACAGATGGATCTAAGTCTAAGTGAGACATGAAAGTAAGTTTTGACGCGAAATATAGTAGGTTTAGCAAACTCACCACTCTGCTCCTGTCTGCTCTCGTGGCTGAGGTGCGGTAGTGGACATGGGCGATGCGTTCGACCCCGCAGCAGAGGCACCAGTACCCTGCAAGCAGTTAGAAGGAAATGATACAAGTTAGAAGGAAATTATACAAGTTATACGAAAACGACACCAGTTAGAAGGACATGATACAAGTTAGAAGGAAATGTTAACTTACGGTAGCGTTCGGTGATTGGTGAATCACCATCTGTCCGGCTCCGGCTCCGGCTCCAATAAGCGGCATCTGCGGCATCTGCGGCATCTGCGACTGCATAGTATGTTTTAGAAACCGGGTTAGTAATAGCCGAGAAGACTACCGCTACTATGCAATTTGAATGAAACTCACCGCTAGCCACGACATCTGCATCTGCATCGCTGCCACCTGCCTCGCCTGCTCCTCCATCTGTTGCCGCTGCTCCTCGACCATCTGCCGCTGCAACTCGAGCTGGCGCCGCTGCTCCTCGACCAGCTGCCGCTGCTCCTGGACCTGCTGCCGCTGCTCCTCGGCCTGCTGCCGCTCCTCCTCGGCCTGCTGCCGCATCGCCGCCAACTCCTATTCAGGTGACATGGTTTGTAGTTGTTAGGACAAAAACATGCAAAAAGAATAAATGAAAGGTTCACAAAACTAACCGTAGCTAAGTCACGTGCAGGCTCGTCGCGCCTCAGGATCGGGAGGCTGGAGCTCGTCGCCCGAGCCTTGATGGCAGGGAGGCTCTCGGTCTCGACGGGGAAGGCGCTCGCTCCAACAGAAGGCCGCCCGTGCCTCTTCCCGCCCCCAGACACCATGACCAGGAACGGGTCAAAGTCCTGGGAGCTCGGGTCAGCGTCCTCCCCCTCCCTGCCCTTGAAGGAGCCGTCGTAGTTCTTCTTGCGCTCAGCGGTGGGCTTACCATACGCCTCTTCTCCGAGGTTGGGATCATATGGCTTCGCCTGCTTGGCGGGTGCCACCTTCGCCATGAAGAAGGCCTGGTAGGAGTTTGGCTCCGCCACCTTATTGTGAGCCGCCTGCAATAGAAAATAACACGGTTAGAAGAGCACATATTGTTCCACCCATAAGTAAGAATGCATAAAGAACTTGCACAAAGAAATTGCACTTACATAGATCTCGGCGTAGCCCGAAACAGACCGGCTACCCTGATGGTGATAGGACTTCACCAGGAGCCGGTTCTTCCTACCGGCGGCATTCTTGGCCTTCCACGCGTCAGAGTCCCACATGTGGGACAGCTGGGACCACGCATTCCCGTGGGCGGCGCACCAGGTAGGCACCGCCTACATAAAAGATTACGAGGTTAGTATGTATGAACAAAAAGTACAAGTGTTTGACATGCATGAGGAATAAGAAGAAGCAATTTTACCGAGTTATACTCCTGGGCGGAGGGGTACTTCTTGATGGCGTTCTTCCTCTCGCAGACCACCCCCTTCGCCGCCTCGATCCGGATCACGGCGGCGACACGGGCCTCGTAGAGCATGTCCGTCACCGCCTTGACCGCCTTCGTCGTGAGGATCTTCCGGGACACCTCCTCCTGCCCCTCAGCGCATCGAAAGTACCGCTACAATTAAACAAAAGATGTGGTGTTAGTTCATTCGATGAGATGTAGTTCATAGAAACCAAGCAACTAGTACCGCTACAATTAATTTTTTTTTAAAGAATTTGAGAAAGCTCTAAATATATCAACCGGACACGAGGAAGAATTTGCATTGTTTTTGTTTTTCTTCTACAGCACGGCTGGCCATAGATATTATTTTTTCTAACAAGCTTGCAGGTGACCTACTCCAACTACAACACGTTAATTACCCAGTTTAAAAAACTCCAAATTGTAATTTTTCCTTTGATAAAGCTTGAAATATATCACAGGTCACAAAAAAAAAATCATGGGCATTCTGGATCTAGTGAACATATATATACGTACAGCTAGCTAGCTAGTGGATGCGAACGATTTTTGATGCGTGTAGTGGAGCCGGTCCAAGCGGCAACCACTCCAATTTCGGAGAACATTCTCCTGTCCTCCCATGGGGAGAAAGGCCCCAAGAGCTACGCTCCATGGCGCGCGTTCCCTCCAAGCTTTTACCCATCTCTTTAGCTGACACGGCGGCCACCGTCCAGGCCTCCAACTCCAACCAAACAATCTAAATTTGCACATCCTCACTGCAATAATCAATACTACAGTAGCAGTGTAGCTTTATTTTGCCTACTAGTAACCTATTCTTTACTTGCATTGCCAAGTGATCGTGGCCACTCGCCTCGATCCAGCTCCTAGTCAGCCACCAGTCAAAAGATGTGAGCAAAGAGCTTTTCCTATGCTGGCATGGCGGTTAAAATATACACTTGTAGCAGCTGGATCCTAATTAACAACTAAATGGCCAACACAGTAAGAGTATGGAACAGTTGGTGGGGCAGGAATGACCCAATGTTGTTACAGCCAGCATGTCGATCGATCAGTACTCATGTAGCTAGCTGCGCGCGCTGGATAACATATGAAACAGGCAAAGAACAAAACCGAGTGCGTGTTAGCCTACCAACTACTACTGTCTCATGGTAAACGTAGCACAACTCCACACTCATGGGCAGTTAAATTATGCATATGGGTAAAATTGTCTTTTCACATGTATAAAATGCACTAGTGTCACATAGGGAAAAAAATTAAGACCGAAGGTCATATGGGGAAGAAAATTTTCTCCGATGTCAAATAAGGAACAAGATTTTAAGAGAGTGTCAAATAAGGAATTCTCTCTAGCTTTTACTTACCCAGAAATCCTGGAGCACGGCCTCATACTTGGTGCCGTGGGTGGTGTCCTCGCCGAGCTTGTAGTCCAACCAGCGAACAGCTGGCATTGCTGCAGTGCCATCACCGCGTGACACCATCCCGGGGTAGTGGGTCTTGAGAAGAGCACCGAGGACGTGCGACACGCTACGCCCCGGACCGAGCCTCTTGAACCTGTTTGTAAGATCAGAGAGCAAAAAAAATATTAGTTCCAATATTTACAATAGATGTATGATGCAAAAATACAAGAGTAATTGTAAAACAATAGACAAAGTAGCGCGAAATAAAATATAATTACTATAAATCTTACCCGATGCCGTGTGGCTGAAGGAAAGGTCGAGACGCGGTGGGCACGTCGTTTGGGAGCGACACCGGACCCCGCAGGTACACATTGCTGGTGACCTCCTGCTCTCCCCCCTCCTCCTCCTCCTCGTCCTCCTCCGTGCCATCAGATGGCGGGAGATAGTCCTCCTCTAGCTCCCTCTCCTGCTCCTCCCTGTCCTGCTCGTGCCTCTGCGGCTCCTCCATCCTGACCTCCTTTCCTCGGCCAGTCTCCCCCTCCGTCCTCTGCCTCCTCCTCCTAGTACTGTCGGTCCTAGTCGACGTAGCGGCGGTTCTGGAACCTCCGCCGCTTCCCTCCTGTGCCCTCCGCTCCTGCTCCTGCCGGAGGGACTCCTGGTACACCGCGTCGATCTGTCGCCCCTTCCTCGTGCCCCTTCTGCCGCCCCTGCCGCCCCTGGACGACTCGGGCTCGCCCAAGGGGGTCCTCCTGGCGGCTCTGGGTCCTACCATGTTGCTGTGGCCTGCAATGACAAACATTAAACCAATTAGTAATTAATATAAAGCATTTGAGGCAAATAAGAAATAGATGAAAAGCATGTGGAGCAAACAGAAATAAATGTAAAGCATGGAAAGAAAGTAAACTAAGTAAATTTACTACAAGGCATACATATATTGGTTTGTGTCGGGATCATCTGGATCTGGAGCACTAGTGTCATCAACGTCGGCCTCATCATCACTATCACGCGTGTCATCAACGTCGGGCTCCCCCTCTTCGGCGGTGTGGTTGTTCTGTGCACTTAACCGCTCGAGAAATGCCAAGTCCTCAAGGTCCTCAACCTCTTCTTCGACGTCTTCACCGCCAACGTCTACTTCCATATCCTCACCTCCCGTCAAGTCGATCACGAAATGGCCGGTGAGACCATCGTCCTCTTGGAAGAATTCTCCCTCATATGTGTCCGTGTTTATGAGAGGGTTATAGTCGGAGTCGATTGGCATTGGCAATTTACCATATGGCGACACCTTGTACGGGACATCGTAATCCCGCAGACGAGGGATAGTGCACGCGTATGGGAGGTAATATACTTGCGTCGCCTCTTGAGCCACGATATAGACATCTGGGCAGTCCAATATCTTTTCTCGATTAATTTCGACTAGCCCAACAGCCGGTTCTCCTCTATAATGCACCGGATCGAACCACTTGCACTTGAAAAGAACAACCTTAGGATGCGGTCCTCCTAGTCTTTTCCATTGTAGTTCGTATATTTCTTCAAGTATTCCGTAGTATTCTACTCCATTGCATACGGTTAACACTCCGCTATTTGTTGTGCTTCGATTAGGCCGAAGCTGCTCGTAGATGTTGGTTCGGAAGCGAAACCCATTGACGTCGTAAGTGTCATACCTAATAGACATTGGTAGAACACTTATACGGAAACACGCGGTAACGGAGTCGAAAGGGGGTAGCAATGTGGAACTAGTTGTTTGGTTGTGTTAGGGTAGTCCATAGAAACCTAATAGACATTGGTAGAACACAACTCTTCGGAAGATTCACGACGTTTCGTCCGATACGGGAGTTTCACCCTATAAGCGCGTGTAAACTCACGAGAGAGAAGTGGATGCCGGTGAAGCGGCCCGCACCCCGGAGTTCAATCTTTGCCATCCAAAGCACACAACACAACTATACTAACTTGGTGTGGCACCCCCTAGATTGTTTTGGCATCCAGACGCTCCGTAGACCCCCCCTCCGGTGCAACCCTACCTCCGCTGGAGAAATATCGGACTTATACGGAAACACGCGGTAACGGAGTCGAAAGGGGGTAGCAATGTGGAACTAGTTGCTTGGTTGTGTTAGGGTAGTCCATAGAAACCTAATAGACATTGGTAGAACACAACTCTTCGGAAGATTCACGATGTTTCGTCCGATACGGGAGTTTCACCCTATAAGCGCGTGTAAACTCACGAGAGAGAAGTGGATGCCGGTGACGCGGCCCGCACCCCGGAGTGCAATCTTTGCCATCCAAAGCACACAACACAACTATACTAACTTGGTGTGGCACCCCCTAGATTGTTTTGGCATCCAGACGCTCCGTAGACCCCCCTCCGGTGCAACCCTACCTCCGCTGGAGAAATATCGGACTTATACGGAAACACGCGGTAACGGAGTCGAAAGGGGGTAGCAATGTGGAACTAGTTGTTTGGTTGTGTTAGGGTAGTCCATAGAAACCTAATAGACATTGGTAGAACACAACTCTTTGGAAGATTCACGACGTTTCGTCCGATACGGGAGTTTCACCCTATAAGCGCGTGTAAACTCACGAGAGAGAAGTGGATGCCGGTGAAGCGGCCCGCACCCCGGAGTGCAATCTTTGCCATCCAAAGCACACAACACAACTATACTAACTTGGTGTGGCACCCCCTAGATTGTTTTGGCATCCAGACGCTCCGTAGACCCCCCCTCCGGTGCAACCCTACCTCCGCTGGAGAAATATCGGACTTATACGGAAACACGCGGTAACGGAGTCGAAAGGGGGTAGCAATATGGAACTAGTTGCTTGGTTGTGTTAGGGTAGTCCATAGAAACCTAATAGACATTGGTAGAACACAACTCTTCGGAAGATTCACGACGTTTCGTCCGATACGGGAGTTTCACCCTATAAGCGCGTGTAAACTCACGAGAGAGAAGTGGATGCCGGTGAAGCGGCCCGCAGCCCCGGAGTGCAATCTTTGCCATCCAAAGCACACAACACAACTATACTAACTTGGTGTGGCACCCCCTAGATTGTTTTGGCATCCAGACGCTCCGTAGACCCCCCCTCCGGTGCAACCCTACCTCCGCTGGAGAAATATCGGACTTATACGGAAACACGCGGTAACGGAGTCGAAAGGGGGTAGCAATATGGAACTAGTTGCTTGGTTGTGTTAGGGTAGTCCATAGAAACCTAATAGACATTGGTAGAACACAACTCTTCGGAAGATTCACGACGTTTCGTCCGATACGGGAGTTTCACCCTATAAGCGCGTGTAAACTCACGAGAGAGAAGTGGATGCCGGTGATGCGGCCCGCACCCCGGAGTGCAATCTTTGCCATCCAAAGCACACAACACAACTATACTAACTTGGTGTGGCGCCCGCTAGCTTGTGTTGGCATCCAGACGCTCCGTAGACCCCCCTCCGGTGCACCCCTACCTCCGCTGGAGAAATATCGGACTTATACGGAAACACGCGGTAACAGAGTCGAAAGGGGGTAGCAATGTGGAACTAGTTGCTTGGTTGTGTTAGGGTAGTCCATAGAAACCTAATAGACATTGGTAGAACACAACTCTTCGGAAGATTCACGACGTTTCGTCCGATACGGGAGTTTCACCCTATAAGCGCGTGTAAACTCACGAGAGAGAAGTGGATGCCGGTGATGCGGCCCGCACCCCGGAGTGCAATCTTTGCCATCCAAAGCACACAACACAACTATACTAACTCGGTATGGCGCCCGCTAGCTTGTGTTGGCATCCAGACGCTCCGTAGCCCCCTCCCGTGAAACCCTACCTCCGCTGGAGAAATACCGGACTTATACGGAAACACGCGATAACGGCGTCGAAAGGGGGTAGAAATCTAAAACTAGTTGCATGCTTCTGGTAGGGTAGGCCATAATAAACAATGGGAATTTTTATAAATTGATAAATGAAATTAAATACTGTAATCATAAACTAAACAAGCTATTTTTGAAAGAAAAAGTAAAAAACTTCTTTACCGTGTGCATGCACACGGCAAAGACTGAAAAATCGTTCCCGTGTGCAGGCACACGGGAAAGAAGTAAAGTAATTTTTTTCCGCGGGTGCGGACAGTGTGGTTTGGTGTCAGATCTTTGCCGTGTGCATGCACACGGTAAAGGATATATCTTTGCCGTGTGCATGCACACGGCAAAGAACTGACGTAACAGTTCCGTTACGCCCCGCGACGGAATGGCCACGTGGCCGTAATCTTTACCGTGTGTTTTCTTTCCCGTGCGCTTTTTTAATTCTTTGCCGTGTGTTATTCTTTACCGTGTGCTTTTCGTGTAACTAGGCCGTGTGTTTTTCTTTACCGTGCGCGACACACGGCAAAGATAATCAATTCCGTGTGCCCGATGTAGTACACACGGGAAAGATCTAGGCACACGGGAAAGAACTCGTCTCCCGTAGTGGTAGGAGAGGGGCAATTTCTTGCACATCGATCCCGTCCAACCATCTATCCTTTCCGAACAGGGTTTTTCTTCCGTTTCCCACCTTGCTTCTCCCCAGGCTACTGAACACACCTGCTGCTAAGAGCATCCCCAATGGGAGACGCTTAAGTTGACGCTTAAATAATAATAATAAATATCAAATAATCGAATTACGTGCTTAGCGTCCCACTCTACAACGCTAGGCGCTTAAACAGTTGCTATATTCTCGTTGCATGCAAACAATCTGCTTTGTTTTTGTTGCATGCAGTGGCTGTTAGCGGCTGAGATGCTTCCGATTTCCATGCGCGACCGAAAAAAGTGAGAAGCGTCGGGCGAAACTTTAGGCGCCGGACGCCCGGGATTTTGTTGCCCAACCGCTAATCGGCCGGGATTTGGATCCTAGCGGCGGCTGATTAGCGCCGCATTGTGGAAGCTCTAATGTATCCTTCATTATTGGTAAGCCTTGCCAAGGTCTCGAAGCATCAGCTTCTTGATAATGAAATGCAACCAGAATGTATTGATGTAGATAGTTCGCGTAGAATACAATCGATCACTCCAAAATATTTCTATATATTGTAGAAAACTAGAACACAAACTGGGCGGACTTGCCTATGCCTAAGCTGTATCTGTAAGATTTATGCTCGATCAGGTGTAACCGCCCGTTGCCGGCGTCCTCCACCTCCACGCCGGTGAACATGGCGAAGACGCCAGAAGGCGAGTGGTACCGGCAGCAGGAGAAGTGCTCGCGTGATTCTTCTTGTTTATAATTAAACAGTCTGCCGATGCAGAGCCGGCCGTCGCCGAGGTGGGCGACCTCCGATCCAACCACCAGCCCCTCGGCCACGTCGGTGATATGCCCGCACGTGCGCCGCGCCGCCAGCCCGCCCTCGGCGCGTAGATCCCACGCGTGGAGGCGGCCGCTGCGTGAGAAGCGGAACCAGAGGCCGCCGTGCTCCGGGTCCGGGGCGTGCTCGGCGCGCCCTTCGAACGGCAGCGCCCAGTCGCCGGCAATGCTCCACGTGTCCCTCACCGTGTCGAGGGCGAGCGTGCCGTGCGACGGGGTGGACACCCAGATGCTCGACCCTCCGGCCGCAGCGTGGGCCCTAGCCTCGCCGGCCATACCGCCCATCCGCGCGGCATAGGGAGGAGGCGGGACGGAGCGCCACCAGTACGAGTCCTCGCCACCGGGAACAAGCGCCTCGACGGTCGCTGCGTATCTTGCTCGCTCGTCCTCGTCGCTGTCGTCGTCGACGCCCTCAGGCTTCCCCTCCATCAGGTACAGCTTGTCGCCGACGGCGACAGAGAAGGGCTCTGTCCTGAGCCCGCGCGGGCTGGGCAGCACGTGGATGGAGCGCGAGGCGTCGTCGTACAGGACGGCGCGGCCGTCGGCTTCGCTCTCGTCGACGACGAGGATCTTGTCCTTGTTGCGGCCGAAGAGCGCGAAGTGCGGCGTTTCGGTGGAGTAGCAACGGAAGCTCGTGGTGGGCGGAGGCAGTCGAGCGTCCTCCACCGGCCTCTCCATCGTCGCCTGGGACGTTGCCCCCTTCCCAGCTCCAGCTGCTGCTGCCGCCGCCGCCGCTCGCTCGGGCGAGTCCTTGGGGTAGAAAAGGCGGGATGGGTTGGTGCGGCGCAGCGTGTAGGAGCCGACATTGGGCGAGGCTTTGACCAGCATGTACAGGAACCGGCGGTTCATCGTCGCCGGCGAGGTGAGTCCTGGACCTCTCGAATCTCGATCGATCCTAACTGAGAGGCAGGGTTTAGGCGTATACCAAGAGTCAACAGATCACGTAAAAAAAGAGTAAAAAAGACCCCGCAAAAATCCTCAACAACAACAAAAAAATAAAGAATCTACAAAGTACTCATATGTCCTACCGTACTACCATCACATTATTTAGATTACTAAAAAAGATCAATATTTTTTGTACATCAGTGGTACAACATGTCAGCATAGTGAATCAACTATTCTCAGCGGATATTCTTCAGTTATCAACTATTTCTGGTGCAATTTAACTAATTCAGCAGGAGATATTAACATTGCAAATGGTTGCTGTTCTCAAATTAGTCGTTAATATGACAATGAAAATTGGTTGTACAAAAAAACTGTGGGGTTTGTCCTTTTTCTCGCAGATGTGCAACAATAACGTAGAGTTACAATTTTATGGTATGACTGTTTTCCATTAGTCATAACTCATTGTTATGACATGCGAGATTGACATCAGTGAAATTTAGTCGAAACATTGGATTTCACACCACGATGTATGATTTCATGACGATATAGTCGATACAAGTATTTTTGAAAGTTCATAATGTAATTACAAAAAATCAAACCACATTAAAATTGTTGTTATCAATTACAAAAGAAGTAAAAAATAAATAGTTATTGAATTATTTGTTAGCAAATAATGACAAATTACTAATTTGCAACATAGTCCGGACCGTCTGAAAATTACATGTTGCTAGACACAAGTACACTACTACTGGCTCTAGCGACCGTCTACTAAATCACAAGTCCTAAATGATATGATATTTAGTCGACAAATCTCTAATGAAACATGGCACCATTTGTTTTGAGTGCAAGAAGAGGAGATGAATGGAAGGAGGATGTAACACCTGGGGTGTTACCTGTTTCTTTTGCTTGCATCATATGCATCACATTGCATTGCACCATGTTTGCATCACAACTGAAAATTTCAAAACAATTTAAACTTTCACCCCTTGCTCAAAGATTTTCAATTTCAAACTTGCAAACTAAATCACTCACTTGTTTTCAATAGTTTGAAATTGTTTTAAACAAATTGCCTGCTAAGTAAAAATTGTCCCTGTTATTAAAACCCTAGTGGCTAATTCCAAAATTCAAATCAAATCACTCATTAAATTGTTGGGATTAATCAAACAACTATTTTCAATCAATTAATTAAATCACCTTCATTTTCAAATCAAATGCCTCAACCATAACCACTTTTGAATTTTTTTAAAAAAAAAAACTTTAACAAGCCAATCAACTGATTTTATAAACTTGACCTTAGGGTCCACCCTATGGAAATGATTGTTTTCATAATGTTTAATGAATATTAAAATTCCTTCAAATTTGGTTTAAATCCTAAACAGCAATAATTTTGAAAACTTTTAGAAATCAAAAGTTGGTTTCTAGTTGCTATTTAAAAAACTAAACTAACCATAATTTTTACCAAATTTTTTGCTAACCAAAAAGCTTTCTTTTCTTCCATTTTGTTTCAGCAAAAAAAATATATAATAAAACAGAAGAATAAATAAAAGAAAAAGCGAGCGGCAGCTAACCTACCTAACTAAGCCCAGCCCACCTAGCGCAACTAACGCGCGCGCAGCGGCCCGTACCCCTTCGCTAGCCGCCCCTGTCGTCGTGCTCGTGTACGGCGTGCATCCGTGAGTGCCACGGCGGACGCAGTCGCGCGCCGACGGCCGATCCGAGGCCTGAACCCCCTATAAGGACCCCCTAGACCCCTAGGGCACAGCGCGCTACCCCAGATCCCCCCTCTCCCCTCGACGCCGCCGTCAATTCTCTCTCTCGCAGCCACCGTTCCTTTCTCTGCTCTGAACCCCACCGGGGTCGACCTCTGAACATTCGTTAGCCACCGCCACCATATCCCTCCTCCGTCCTAGTTGACTACTGGAACCAGACCCCCGTCACCTCCTCTTCCTGTCCGACACCAGAACGATCACGGAGTCCCACGGTTTCGTCGCCGCCATCATCAACACCGCCGCCGGCCACCGTGGCCTCTTTCTCTGAATAAGTGCTCGCCGCCGTCGCTGTCGGACTTCTCGTCGTGATCCAGCTACGGGAACCGCACCACCTCGACGTCTTCTTCCGTTTGCACACCCGAGGGAGCACGGTGATCCCCTGGATGCGCGCCGCCGTCCACGACACCGCCGCGGCTGCCGTCGTCACCGTTGCGTCACCGCCACCTCGCGCCTCTGCTTCCTTCTACAGCCGCGGTGAGCCACCGTGCTGTCCCCTCCTCCTCTCTGTTACCATCTGCTCGCAACCATCTGCACCAGCATCTAGCACACGCCCACGGCAGCCAACCACCGTAGCTCAACGCCGGCGATCCGCGATTTCTCTGTCAGTGTCGCGGAAGCTTTTGGTCTTCAGAAAAATTCAGTTTCCGTTCAGTAACCATATCCTCAGTGCGTGCCTGTTACTGACAACAAACGCGCAACAGCTGAACTGGTTCAGTCCAACGAACGCGAGGGCGAGGTGCTGGGTTCGATCCCTGGCACCTGGGATTAAATCCCCACACTTTTTTTTTCGTTGGAGGCTGACAGCCAGGGCCCAGCAGTCATGCACTCCTGTGGCCACGCAAGCAGCAGCGCCACGCTGGCCCCCCCCCAGGCCCACGCTGCAGTGGCTGGGGCTGGCTAACAGCACGGTACCAAAATGTTTTCTGCGCAAATTCCTGCTAATTCCAAAAATCATTTAAATAACAGATTTAAACTAAAACTTCAAACCTTAATAACTTTTAATCTGTAAATCCAATAAATAAAAAGTTTATATGTTTTCTGTTCCAAATTTCATAATCTTTCCAAATAATCAATTTGTGTACTGTTTTGGAAACTCCAAATGTATTTAAAATTCAAACTTGAATATTTCAAATGCTAATTTCTAAAATCAATAACTAATTCATTGTAATTCCAATAAATGCAAATAAAATATGTTTTCCATACCATTTCAACTCACCTTTCTAAATATAATTTTTGTTTCCTGTTTTGAATAATTAAAATTGCCTAAATAATTTAAATCTTGTTTAATTCAATTAAAATTGCTAAAATCATAACTTGCTCAAAATAAAATATTTTGAACATGCAAAATGTGTTTTCAAACCATCAAAGTGTGAACTTTTCCAATGTGAGTTTGAATTTATGATTTGAACAAATAAAATTCAAATAATATTCAAACTTGTTTTAAATTCAATTAAAACTTGTTTAATATTGTTTAATTCATAATAAATACATCCTAATTCCAAATTCAACATTTGAAACATGTAATCCAACCAAAATTTGATGTTCTTTCCAAAAATAAACTTTGTTATTTGTTTTGAACACCTTAACCTGATGAAAACAACAATTACTTGTGTGACATCAATAAGGACCCAAAAATTATTAACATGACAAATAAAATCCCACACTTGGTAATTTCCTTTTCCTTTGCATCTATTGTTGTTCATTATTGCTTTCATCATGCCTGCATCATGATAAACCACTTACACATGTTAACTAATTGTAGATCATTGCTTCCACATTAACATGTGCATCCATATGCAACTCACATTGCATATGGGTCCATTTAAATTTGTTTATCATGTCAACTAGTTTATTCTGATGCATCTTTAACCTGTCATGCATCCATATCTAGATCATGCTGGATCTTTTGCCGTAGTAGTAATTGTTGCATCCGGTGTTTGTTCGAGGTTCGTTGCTTCTTCCCGGATAGGACGTTGAGATGATGTGAGCAACGACAAGTTCTGCTACCTTGCGGGATCTCAGGCAAGTATACTCACCTGCTGCCAAATGGCTGCCTTTCATCACCTGTTACCGATACTTTCTGTTGTTCTTTTCTGCTAGCCCTAGTAGTAGTTGTTTCTGTTACGAACCCATCACATGAATCCCTTAACCTTGATATTGCCTCACCTCCAATCCTATCACCCCTTTGGTTGAGCCAGTGTCCTACTAGCATGCTTGGGTTGCTTTTGCTCGAGTCTGTTACCCGTTACTTTCTGTTATTACTTATTTATGTTCTGGGGGCTCGATGTTTAATCAATCAATCAATCATGCTACTGTTATTGTGAAATAATAATTTGATGATAAGGCACCGGCAGGAGGCCCTTGTGGTTATGAGGCCTGCTAGTGTCGACCCTAATAGGAAAAGGGTCTTGTCTACTGATCCATGATGAGCGCACTACCCGCATGTGGGAAGCGAGTATGGGCGCCCCCCTCAATTTGACTCGATTCGCATCTCGTCCAAATCGCCTCATTTAGTTCGGGTTTTCCATTTGCTGCATGCATGATCTTGCGAGCCCTTGGTACCCGGGTGGAACTTTCGTAGTCGGCATATAGGGGGACACGTTCTTAGAGTGCTATGAGGGTCCATTTTCTTCTGGGCTCGATTAGCCGTGCGCCCAAGGTGCTTTGGGCTTGATGCGAAGAAGAGTTGAGTTGTGTAGAGTACCTCGCTTGGAGGGTTTGATTCCCGTCTGGCGGGATATTCTTGCGTGTACGGCCAAATTGGTGCAACCCTGCAGGGATAATCTTCTCGAGAAGCCGTGTTTTCCGCGGTTATGGATTACTTGGTGAAAGTACTGGCTAACAAGTACTCAGGACAACTTAAACCTAATGATCAATAATCTTACGCCCAATGATTAACAACTTGACTAGTAATAGGCTTGTTGACACAATAATATGAACCATCATTAATACAACTGTGTGAGTTATCCTCGGATTGCTTCTTTGGATAAGGGGCGAGATCCAGGATGGGTTTGTTTGAAGTTATCTTTCAGTTGGTTATAATACTCGATCTTATCTTCTTTCTGTTAGCCGGAAGTGGTAGTATATCTCTGTAGTTGGTTAGTGCAGCCTGCTGTCGCTTATTTGCAATAACCCCTTCCTTTCCGTTGATCCTAAAGTATTTGTATCTTGTGATGACTGGCTACGCCGGTATCTTGTGAGTATGGGTTTATCCACTTGCCAGTACTTAACCGTACTGACCCACGAATCTTTTTCGTGGCTGCATATTCAACATTGCAGTCAACAGGTTTGAAGTCTGACGACGTTAGCTTGGGAATCCCTCCGGCTTGGCCAGGGCAGGGATTGGACGCTCTCGGTTATCTTCAGGACTCTTAGTCCAATTTGGATCTTGTCCGTAGACGGACGATATGTTGTTTCCTCCGCTGTTATTTGGATCTTTGTATGGTATCAGTTGTATCCCTGGCTCGTATGAGTCATCTTGTAGCTATCTATTTCTGTTGTAATTGTGGAATATTCGTGAACTATTGTAATGTTATCACAAGTGGCAACCTGGAATCGGTTATTATGTGGAGCTTGGCGGGAATGCTGAAATCTGCATAGTGCCCGATCTCGGGGCGTCACAGAGGATCCGAAAGTTATGCGATTATGATTCTCCGAACCCTTACCGCGTGCCAAATGTACAGAAGATACTTTTGGAACACTATCTTAAAAAAATTCAAGCATTGCATAATTGTAAAAAAAATGTAAGGCTAATATTTGCTTTCATTAGTGATTGTTAGTCTTACCATTCTTAAGGTTGTACATCCAATCATAGTTATATGAGAGCATGTAAAATGGGATATCAGCCTTCACTTAGAGTTGCCATGTAGGATTTATTTTTCTTAGTTGAAAGAGAGAATGTTGTATTACCTTAGCTAAGGGACGACCTTTTAGAAATTAAGAAAATACTATTTTCTCTGTTGTACCACATGGCATCCCTTAATAACACAATTTATCACTAAAAATAACTAACACTCATTAATTGTAACTATCATATAAGAGATTATGCATTGTACAATTTGGAACTATTATCAATCTCTAGATCATGTAGGGCTCCTAAAAGAATAGCACCTTACCATTGTACATGGATGCCTTGACCACTTCTTATGTTTGCTTTCTCTTCATGTGAGTTTAGTTCAAATACTAGAATACTTGCAATGGAAAGTATTTATTTGGATTCTTAGTATGCCATTTGATTTATTTGATCTTTTTTAGGTTGGTCAATTCTCTTTTACTTGCATGTGGGACCATTATGCGAGGTTCCTTCAACCTCCCGCTAGACAACACTACATAGTGCATGGCGTGGTGGTTCGCCATTCCACAACCTTCTCTTGCCAACATGTAGCTAAATGTTGCAATACTTAATGATTACACATTATTTTACAATAGTTAATAACCACTTGAACAAGAAAGTGGTGGATAATTCAGATCTCTCGAGGAGATGAATGTTTTGATGTTTTAGCGGGTCTGCTAGAGAAGATGCACACCATTTGTCGGTTGAGATTGGTGAATAAGTATTCAGCTGAAAATGATCTTTTGATTTATTTTTTCTTACTGGTGTTCTTAATTTCTTGTCTAATGCTCCGCCTTCATAGCTGACAAAGTAGATGAATCGAAGGAAGGTAGCTCTATGGTGTACTAGGTTGGAGTGCCCACTTGTCTTCGAGTTTCCTTAGCGACGCTCTACCATGTGATAGGGTGTTCCATGAACTATGCCTTCTATGATTCATGCTTAGAGTTCATATTCAAGTAGCATAGAGCAAAATGTACCATATGTGTAAGTAGTAAGATATCGTCTCCGCTAGATCGAGCAAGAGCAAAAGCACTATGATTTTCTTGCAAGATTATGTGACGTTCTTTTCGATGCAACTTGAACACTATGTATATGTTATAGTTTTCTAAAGGATTACATTCGGCATACTAGTGAGTTAAATAATGCTCTTCCTTGGAATGATGAGAAACTACTAGATAAATATATTGAAGTTATGTCCATTAAGAACCACGTGCATTGCAACCACATGATTACTTGTGAATAGAGGAGTACATAGCCCCCGCATTTATCTCGGTGCAGTTTGATTTCAAAATTCCAGCAAAAGTCAACGTTCAATCATCTTGTACAAATCCGCCCAAGAAAAAAATGTCAAAATCAGGAACTCGCGATAAGATTATATCGTAACTGTTGAACATCTTGCATGTAATTAATTATACTTAATTGGGTGAACTGATACTTTGTTTGTGAGATATAACAATCATATCAGGGTGTGCGGTTGGCCGGTAGCTACAAGTATGGTTTGACGGGGATTATTGAGGGTGCCAAGTGGAATTGAGGGGGCTAGGAAAGTAAATTGTATTTTAAGTTTGAGTAATCTTTGAAATATAAGCCTAGCAATGATGGTATTTTTAAATATTTTTCTACGGTAGGGGGGCCATGGCCCCCTTTGGCCCTAAGGAGCTTCACCACTCATTTCCAGAATGATAAAATTACATGTGTCATGTGGGGATGGCCCCTAGTTCAGGTCCCATAAGACAACATGGCATAAACTCATAAAAGAAAATGGAAACATATAAATAAGTTGTTTGGCGTCTAGTTAGTATTGATGAGGACAACGTGACTTAGAAACAAATGGAAAAACTATAAATTTAAAATTATAGGTCGTGTTCTTAATTGTGGGGGGGTTAAATAATAAAGATATGATTACTTACATAAAAGAGCCCACAAAGAATTATGGATAATATCTGATTGGGTTACAAGAAACTAAGAAGAGTTAGTTTAAGCCTAGTGTCTTGATAAAAAAAAAAGTCAAAAAGAAATATAAGTGGCAGTATTTACCCACGGAGATCAAGTGACATATTAATTGTGTTGTATCGATTCAATTTAACTTTAATACGACATCCATCATGGTTCGTAATTGTAAATTGAAATTAGTTCCCTGAGATTTACATATATAGGAGTGCATGCTTGGTGGTAGTTTATGGGTGCTTCTCCAAAGGAAAATAAACACGATTTTCTCGTTGAATTAGCACAAAGTTATGCTAATCAAGTGTACCATTGTGTGTTATAGTGGATTTTAATCTAGTTAGAAATGATCACGACAAACACAAACAGTTCATCGGATCAAAATATGTTGGCATGTTCGAGTAAAGTATACTTGGTCGAATAATCAAGATGATCAAATGTTAGAAAGAATAGACTGAATTATGGTTTCATGAATTCGAATACTAGTTTTTCATAACACAATTACTGGAGAAGTAAAAGAAGGTGGCCATAAGAGGTAAGAAGTTGTGAAGTCGGGAGAAGAGGTGAAACTATTGCATGAGAAAAGGAGATGACCCGTTGTTGCATGGTTGCATGGTTGCTAGGAGGTACTTCATGTGTTCAACAGTAGGTCAAGTATTGTTGAGCGAAAGGAGTATGAACCACTGTTATGGGACTAAACGAGGGCAAGATGCAAGCCAATAAGAGGGGTGAGACGGGTATACCATGTTACGCGCAATAGCAAAACAACGATGAAGTTTAAACAAGATCGAACCAACGGGGACATGAGATTTTAACGTGGAAAACCCTTCCAACAAGGAAGAGAAAAAACCACGGACGCTAGCCAGCAATACTTCACTATATTCGGGTGAGGTTACAATCGCGCCGGGATTTACAATGTGTGGCTTATCCCGAGCGGCGGCTTACAAGAGGTATATAAAGGCGGTCCTGATCTAATAGGTCGGTAACTGTGAATCCAACTCGTACTCGGCAACAACTCGTACCGTACCAGCTTTAGACTTCGTTGCGGGGCGAGTGTGGGAACAACTTCAGACTTCGTTGCGCCTACGGCTCCACTTGTCAGAAGTTCGGCCTTTATTAGTATATACGAATATGAATTTGGATCACACCAAAATAACACTCCACCTTGAGACAAATTCCCTCTTGTAGCATGAATGAGAACCTTCACCCGAAACACACAAATAAAACACCTTCGGCGTCAAATAGCCTCTTGGGCTAAGCAGTGATACCAACTAAGCTTGAGCAAAGCTCAAACTTAGCAATAGGAACTGGCTTTGTCATCATATCAGCAGGATTATCATGAGTACTAATCTTGCATACCTTCAGCTTACCTTGTGCTACATCACGCACATAATGGTACTTGACATCAATGTGCTTGGTTCTCTCATGGAACATCTGATCCTTAGTAAGGTAAATAGCATTCTGACTGTCACAAAATAGGTTAATGCAAGTATCATATCCACAAAGCTCAACAAACAGGCCTTTCAACAAAACTGGCTCCTTGCATGCTTCAGCAATAGCCATATACTCAGCCTCGGTAGTAGATTGTGCAACAACACCCTGCAAGGTAGTCTTCCAGCTAACGGCACATCCACTAATTGTAAACACATAACCTGTGAGGGATCTCCTCTTATCCAAGTCGGCAGGAAAATCTGAATCCACATAGCCTGCGAGTCCCTCACCAGTCTTGCCAAATTTCAAGCAAGCTTTGGATGTGCCGTGAAGGTACCTGAAAATTCACTGAACAACTTTCCAATGTTCTTTACCAGGATTAGCCATGTATCGACTGACCAAACTCATAGCATAAGATAAATCAGGCCGAGAACACACCATGGCATACATTAAGGAACCAACAGCACTAGCATAAGGAACTCGTGACATGTACTCAATATCTTTTTCAGTAGTAGGACATTGCAATGCTGACAACTTGAAGTGTGAAGCAATAGGAGTACTAACAGACTTTGCATCATGCATATTAAAACGATGAAGGACTTTCTTAATGTAATTCTCCTGACTAAGAAATAGCAATCTAGATTTTCTGTCTCTTGAAATTTCTATACCTAGAATTTTCTTAGCAGGACCAAGATCCTTCATCTCAAACTCACTACTCAACTATTTCTTCAATGTAGTGATTTTTTTCATGCTCTTGGCAGCAATTAACATATCATCAACATATAGCAGCAAGTATATAGGTGTTTCATCAACAAATTTAATGTACACACAACTATCATATTCAGACCTCTTAAAGCCATGTGACATCATAAAAGAATCAAACCTTTTATACCATTGTCGAGGAGACTGTTTTAAACCGTAAAGAGACTTCTTTAGCTTGCACACGAAATCCTCTTTACCAGGCACTATGAACCCATCAGGTTGGTCCATGTATATTTCCTCCTCAAGTTCTCCATGCAAAAACGCAGTCTTCACATCTAACTGCTCAAGCTCAAGATCATGCATAGCAACAATACTAAAGAAAATACGAATAGAACTATGCTTGACAACAGGTGAGAACACATCATTATAATCCACTCATGGAATCTGGCTGAAACCTTTTGCTACTAGCCTTGCCTTAAACCTTGGAGGCTCACTAGGAGATAGACCCTCCTTTCTCTTGAATATCCACTTACAGCGGACGGCTTTCTTTTGTTTAGGCAAGCGCACAATATCCCATGTGCCATTCTTCTCAAGTGATTGCATCTCCTCGTGCATTGCACCAATTCACTTGTCACGATCAATCGAAGCAATAATTTCATTATATGTAGCAGGTTCAGCATCATTCTCCACCTGTTCTGCACAACTTAGAGCAAAATAAACAACATCACATTCCTCAATTAAACGAGTACGAGGTCATTTATTCCTCTTCTCTCTGCGCTCTGCAATAGACAAATTTTCTTGCTGCACAATAGGAGGTGAGGGTGGCACAATATCCTCCCCATCAATTTCAGTTTCCTGCTCATCCAAATGGTCTAGCTCCACCTGCAAACGAACTCGTGGTTCGTCCTCATCAGAAGAATCTGGCATAACATCAGTTGACAAAATGTCCTCATACATAACAGATTCATTAAACACAACACTCCTGCTAAAGAAAGTCTTTTTGGTTTCCGGGTTCCACAACTTATATCCTTTTACTCCAGAACCATAACAAAGAAATAAGCACTTAATAGCTCTAGGCTCTAATTTTCCATTATCAACATGAGCATAGGCAGTGCAACCAAAAACTTTCAGGTGTGAATAATCAGCTGACTCACCAGACCATACCTCAATAGGAGTTTTCTTATCAAGAGGGATGGATGGTGACCTGTT
This sequence comes from Alopecurus myosuroides, assembly GCA_028641055.1. Taxonomy (NCBI): domain Eukaryota; kingdom Viridiplantae; phylum Streptophyta; class Magnoliopsida; order Poales; family Poaceae; genus Alopecurus; species Alopecurus myosuroides. The sequence goes on along the minus strand of CM054060.1, from coordinate 314,527,282 downwards.
GATTAAGTAGCAGGCAGTGTTGGCAGCCTCAGCCCAAAAACGCTTATTCATGCGAGCGTTGGAAAACATGCAGCAAGCTTTGGAGATGATCGTCCTATTCATCCGCTCGGCTACACCATTCTGCTGAGGTGTGTATGGGATGGTGTGATGCCTGACAATGCCTTCCTGCACACAATAATCATCAAAAGTATGCGAACAAAATTCGCCACCATTGTCAGTACGAAGCACCTTCACCTTTCTCTCAGTTTGCTTTTCAATCATAACTTTTCACTCTTTAAAATCAGCAAAAGTATCATCCTTAGTTTTCAGGAAATAAGGCCAAACTCTTCTAGAGTAATCATCAATTATAGTAAGCATATAACGAGCACCACCATAAGAGGGCTTACGTGAAGGCCCACACAGATCAGCATGTACATAATCCAATGTACCTTTAGTGGTATGAACGGAAGCATTCAACTTAACTCTCTTATGCTTACCAAACACGCAGTGTTCACATAACGACAACTTACTCATATTGAAGTTCTTCAGCAGTTCTCTCTTCACCAATTCTGCCATACCATATTCGCTCATGTGTCCAAGTCGCTTATGCCAGAGGTTAGTTGTACTTGGATCATCATTAGTAATAACAGCAGCACCAGACAAAGTGCTACCTCTAAGGATATATAACTTGGCAGAATTCATATCACCAATCATAACAATGAGAGAACCTTTTGATACCTTCATGCGTTTATCCCCTCCGGCATATTTGTACCCGTCACAATCAAGGCTACTCAGCGAGATCAAATTTCTCGCCATAGATGGTATGTGTTTCACTCCCGTCAATATACGTGTCATCCCTCCATGGGTCTTGATCTGAACAGATCCAACGCCAACAATATGACATTTGTTGTCGTTTCCCACACGCACAAAATCTCCAGTCTACACAGCTTCATAAGAACTGAACCAATCTTTGTTACAGCAAATATGAAACGAACAAGCAGTATCAAGAATCCATTCATCATCACGGGTAACACATGCAGCAAAAACAGCTAAGCATTCACCATCCGAACTATTATCAGCAGCAACAACAGCAGCCTTACCAGTACCATTACCATTACCGCAAGATTTATTTTTCGGTTGGTATGTGCCGTTCCTTTTCTCCTTGTTCTGTACCTTCCAGCAATCATCAATGGTGTGATTGGTTTTCTTACAGTTGCTGCAGAACTTGTCTCGTCCTTTGGACTTTGAACGGTCCCTGCTCTCATCTCTGTTGTTGTTGTTGTTGTTGTAGTTGTTATCTCGCTGCTCAGGTCTACCTCGTACCTGCAATGCATCGCCTTCGGAGGACGATGTGTTAGACTGCACCATAACTTTCATCTTTTCCCTGGTTTGCAGGGCCTCACAAACTTCCGCGAGAGTTAGTTCATCGCGGCTTAACAGTATGGTATCACGCAGGTTTGTAAAAGAGCTGGGCAGCGAACATAACAGCAAAAGAGCTAAATCTTCTTCATCATATTTTACCTCCATCGACACTAGGTCGGACACGATCTCCTTAAAGATCGACAAGTGGCTCATGACAGAACCACCATCTTGTATCTTGTGCGAGAACAACTTCATCTTTACGTGCATCTTGTTGGTTAAATCTTTTGACATGCAGATCGATTCCAGCTTGAGCCACAACGCAGCTGCGGATTTCTCCAGCAGTACTTCTTGCAAGATATCATTAGATAGATGAAGTTGAATCAACAACAAAGCCTTACGATCTTTGTGTTTCTCCTCGGCAGTCCAATCCTTGGCTTCCTTATCTCCGAACTCATCTAACGCCTCATCAAGATCCGATGCTTGCGATAGAATCGCACGCATCTTTACCTGCCACAGAGAAAACCTCGTCTTGTAGTCCAGCAACGGTAGATCAAACTTCATCGATGCCATCGCGAATCCCTAATCTGAAACAGGGCTCTGATGCCACTCGTCAGAAGTTCGACCTTTATCAGTATATACGAATATGAATTTGGTTCACACTAAAATAACATACCAGTTCGATTGAATGATTCCAATCTTTTTCAAAAGAAAATGAGAGGCTGTACTACATACATTTTGTTGCACTCTTTGAAAAAACTAGATGATTTCCCGCTCGTTGCTGCGGGAATACCTTGAGGCATTTAGTCACACAAAAATGTTATTATGCAGCATAAAATTTATGATAATATGTAGCAACACAATTTTCTTCGGTAATTTCACGATAACTTCGTCCTAGGTATTTGGTTGAAAGATCATCTAAAATAATAAGATTATACCATTTTTTAAACATTCCTTAATGTAATGAAATAGTAAACGTAATGACTCTAATAGAGAGCCTAGAACGACCTTGTTTCAAATCATATCATAGAGAAGCATGTTGCTTTATAAGACTTATGAGAATTATTACCTTCGTCTTAAAGATAATTTGAGCACAGGGCATTACTCGATTGGTGAAGGGTCGGGTCGACCACATCGAATGCCTAGGGTGAAATCTGAGTAGTCTCACATTCATAAAACAATTTGCAAGAAGACTTCTATGAAAATAACCGATACATCGGTTGTGTATAACCAAGAAAGGAGAAAATTTGAAAACCCAAAGGACATCCATATTTGATTTGAAAAGTGAAGCACCAATGGCTATTTATTACAGATAAATGAAACACTAATGGCAATCCCTACGTATGAAATGAGGGTTCCGTTACGGTATGAAAATGTATGTTTATTTGTTACGCATCACATATTCTCCCAAGTGTAAATTTCATGTGTAGATCATATGAACATGCGATGACCAATGAGGCACGCCAATGTTTGACCAACCAAGTTGTTAAGTCAAGCACACACTCTTAAAAATTCAGAATGCTAGTGTCCCAATGTGACGCCCCGAGATCGGGCACTAGGCAGATTTCAGCACTCCCGCCAAAATCCACATAATAACCGATTCCAGGTTGCCACTTGTGATAACATTACAATAGTTCACGAATAATCCACAACAACAACAGAAAAGAGATTTACAAGATGACTCAAACGAGTCAGGGATACAACTGATACAATACAAAGATCCAAGTAACAGCGGAAGAAACAACATATCGTCCGTCTACGGACAAGATACAAATTGGACTAAGAGTCCTGAAGATAACCGAGAGCGTCCAATCCCTGCCCAGGCCAAGCCGGAGGGATTCCCAAGCTAACGTCGTCAGACTTCAAACCTGTTGACTGCAATGTTGAATATGCAGCCACGAAAAAGGATTCGTGGGTCAGTACAGTTAAGTACTGGCAAGTGGATAAACCATACTCACAAGATACCGGCGTAATCCGATCATCACAAGATACAAATACTTTGGGATCAACGGAAGGAAGGGGTTATTGCAAATAAGCGGCAACGGGCTGCACTAACCAACTACAGAAACACACTACAACTTCCGGCTAAGGGAGGGGATAAGATAGCGTATCGAAACCAACTACAACTACTCACCAAACAAACCCATCCAATGTTACCCCCTACTAAGGAAGCAACCCAAGGATAACTCACACGGTTGATTAATGATGGATCAAGTTATTGTGTCAATAAGACTATTACTAGTCAAGTTATTATCATTAGGTGTAAGTTGTCTGAGTACTTGTTAGCCAGTACTTTCACCAAGTAATCCATAACCGCGGAAAACACGGCTTCTCGAGAAGATTTATCCCTGCAGGGTGTGCTCCAGTACCCGTACACACTCAAGCCACCAACTAAAACTCAGGTTGGCTTGACACGACCCAAACCATCTCTACAACCCATCCTCGGAGCCACGGAGCTATAAGGTCCCAGCCACGCAGCCGAATACTCAGCGCAGGTGTGCAAAACTCCCGCAGGACACAACACCCCGGCACTACAGGCCTCGCCCTATATGCATCATCATCATAACCATCACCAGTAACCATGGGGGGCCCTCCCAATATGCAAAGGAGCAAATGGAACACCCGAACTAAGTGTGGCTCTTCGGACAAGCTGCAGATCAGGTCTAAGTCGAGGGGGGTCCCATACTACCACCCGGATGCGGTGAGCACGCTCATCATGGATCAGTAGACAAGACTCTTTTCCTAATTAAGTTCGACACTAGCAGGCTTCAAAACCCTAACCCGGGCCTCCTGCCTGTGCCTTAACATCAAATTATTATTACCCAAAACATTAACATGTTAATTAAATTGAAACCCAGCTATCAACTAAACAGGTGATACGACAAAGGATAACAAGACTCGAGCACAAACAAGCTAAGCATGCAACTACGACACGAGGGCCAACAGGGTAAACAAACAACAGTTAATAGGAAGTGGGAGGAAGGCTATAACATGGCTGCAAGGTAAACATATAATAGGATCGAAACACAAGCATCGTATCAACAGGCTAGAATAAGAACAACGGAAAGCATCGGTAACAAGTGATGAAAGGCAGCCATTTGGCAGCAAGTGAGTATACTTGCCTGAGATCCCGCAAGGTAGCAGAACTTGTCGTTGCTCACATCATCTCAACGTCCTATCCGGGAAGAAGCAACGAACCTCGAACAAACACCGGATGCAACAATTACTACTACGGCAAAAGATCCAGCATGATCAAGATATGGATGCATGACAATTTAATGGATGCATAGAAATAAACTAGTTGACATGATAAACAGATTTAAATGGACCCATATGCAATTTGAGTTGCATATGAAAAGCCCATGAATTATGGTTAGATTATTTGTTTTCCAACTAATCAACGGATGAAGGTGGATTAGCATGATGCATGGATGAGGAAAACAACAAAATAACAACAATAGAACCAATTGGAAATAGGGTTTACCAAGTTTGGGAAATTATTTATTAAGTTAGGAAATTTGGCTTCTTAAGGGAGTTACACAAGCATTTATTGTTTTCACCCATTTTAATTGTTCAAAACAGATAACAAAATTTATATTTGGGTAGAGCATTTAATTTTAATTGGAAAACATATTTTATTTGTTGAAATTGGAATTAAGATGAATTAGTTATTAATTTGACAATTTTTAAATGCATTAAATAAGAAACAGTTGTTTTCAGCAATTTAAATTGTTCAAAACAGCAAACAAAATTTATATTTGGAAAGTACATGAAAAGTTGATTGGAAAACATATTTAGTTTGTTGAATTTGGAATTTTTATGAACAAGTTATGAATTTTGCAAGTTTAAGTGATTTAAACAAGAATTCAAATATTGCACCAATTTAAAATATTCAAAACAGTAAACAAACTTTAAATTTGGATAGAACAGTCAATTTGGGACATAAAACATATTTAAAAAAGTTAAATTTGGAGTTGGGATGAATTAATTATGCATTTTACAAAGTTGGGGTGCAATCTGCCATTTTTAATGCACTAGGGGCTTAGAAAAATATTCCAGGGGCCTAGAAATAAAGATACAGGGACCTAGCTGTGAATCTGAGATGTTTCTGTGACCAAACAATTGGAAAATAAAAAGGTTGTTTTTATTGGGAGAGGGGGGACTCGATCCCAAGCCCTCTGCCTCCTGCGCCCCAGGGAACAACCAGATGGGCTGAGCTGCTGTTGTTGAAAGGAAGGGATACGGGGGGTAAGAGGTTCAGGTCTGCACTGAAATAAATCGGAAGAAAAGGGCAGAAAAGGTGGGGTGCGGGGATTCGAACCTGAGACGTGGGCTTGCGTGCGGTGGGTTTCTACTAGTGGGGTGGTGCGCTGCTGGTGATAGAAGGGGGGACAGTGGGTGTATGAGGTGTTGGTGCGGGTAGGTTCTTCTCTGAATCTCAAACTGTACGTATCTGAACCATGGCGGAAGGAACTGCAGGCAGCGACGGCGAGTGGTGGCGAGCGGCCGCTGGTGCGGGCGGTTGGAGGGGAGCGCGACCAACAGGGAGGAGGAGGGAAGGCGAGGGGAAGGAGGGGAGCGGGCGCTCACCTAGCGGTCGAAGGGGAGGAGGTCGGGGCGGCAGATCGTGCCGGACAGGGAGACGATGCAGGGGAGGTGGCCGGCCGGAAATCTCGACGGTGGCGGTGCTCCGGGCATCCTCGGCCGGTGACGCCTACACCAAACTTGGAGCGGGTGGAGAGCCGGTTCCATTCCCACGACTTTGCAGCCCGTGGCGGCTACCCCTTCCCCGTCGCCATGGTGAAACTTCCTCCTCCGGCCATGGACGCTCGGTGGTTGCAGAGAGACATCAGAGAGTGAGGGAGGTGGAGAAGATGGAAGATGGCGGCGGTGGGAAAGGAGAAGGGGTGAAGGCGGCTAGGGTTTGGAGGGGCCTCAAGGGGGAGATAAAGGGGAGGGGAAGCAGGGCACATGGGGGGAGGCGCTCGGTGACAGCGACCTCTTCCCCGCGTCCGTACGAAGAAGAAGACCCAGATGGGCCGGTTGCTGTGGGCTGAGAGGGGGGAAAACGGTTGGGGTGGTGGGCTTTCTCCCTTCTCTCTAATTTTTTTTTGTTTGCTTATGTTTTTTTTTTTCCAGAAATTGTTCAGGCTCCAATAAAAATTAGATTTATGCACCAAATAAATTCTAACAAATTTTAGAAAACATGATTCGATGAATTTTTAAATGGTTTGCAAATTTTAAATGCACGAGGATGTATGAGATGTCATGATGATGCACAAACTTAAAGCACAAACAAAACTAATTGGGGAAAATCCCCGGGCGTTACACCCAAAACTACAATATTGTGTATACTTTTTTCCCTTGCAAGGTCAGTCAAAGTGACTCAAGAAAATCCATGACATTTTAGAGTTCTGTTGATGAGTAGAAATAAACCACTCCTGATTGTAAATCCTTTAGTATGGAAAATATGAACGTACCAAGATTTGACCAGTAATATATTCATAATCCTTTATGTAGAAATAATTTTTGTTCCCCTAAACTGGTATGAAGCATCAAGCGCATAGGAAAGGGAAATGATTAGCTGAATTCTGCAACCATTCATATGATTGCAATCTGTAAGATAGTTGTGGTAATGAGCTAATCTAGTAATAAGGGCAAATAATTATGTAGGAAAAATATATTACATCAAGAACCAGCAAACTTTATGTAAGCGTGTCTTTATTACCAGAAACCAACAAAAGTATAACAATCGTACCCCAATTTGTTTCTTCCCTTTGGGATAAGTAAGGACGCAATGGATCTTCGAATTTCATGCCCGCACTCTGCAAATATCTGAAGTACAACCAGATAAATCATACAGTGGACAATAATATTACCTTCTAAAGAGCTATCACGAACTGACCATTACAACAACGATGGTACATCTTAATTAGAGCTAGCATGATGCATAATTCAAGCAAGGGTACCACCTCGACTAAGGGAATAAAGGGATGCCTCTAGCATTGGCGGAATTGGCTGCTAATAATAGGAATTTCATTGCCGGTGTCGAAGAAGCTCATGTAGAACAGGCATCCCGCGGCGCTGTCACTCATGGCCTCATGTTGTTCCGCTAATTCTTTCGAAAGCATAATGAGCAACCGTGCGGACTGACCGGTTAGCAGGAGGAGGTGGACACAAACATGGCGGTGTCGTCGCTGTTGGGATGTGAGTAGTCGCCAGGTCTCTCGAACAATCAGGCCCTGGAGGTAAGCGCTAGATGCAGCATGGAGAGACATTATTTGAGAAAGGAATGCGAAGTGGTGTGGTAGATACCACAGAGAACTTAATAGGGGGCAGGGCCGCAGGGGAGGAAGAGATAACGGAAGTTTATTTAATGAGATTAAGTGCATGCAAAGATTTGCAGCGTCTTGTTTCCCTGCAGTTACCAATTGGTGCGGCAGATGGTAAACTGAAACCTCTACAACACACCAAACTAATGCTAGTGCACCTCAAAAGAAATGCAAAGTGGTATGTATGACGTGGAAGAAGGGATGTGGTGGCAGTATGTGATTGCTTAGAGGTGGTTGATGAGATGGATGCCTTGCATGTTGAGAGAAATAGAATTAGTGGGTTGCTCACATTTAGATTGTAGATAAATATTATGTACTGTACATTTCTTTGAACGGCAGCAGGCTCCGCTTACTGCCGGCTGCTTGGACCCACCACCCGTCAGCGACCACGCAGACGTCAAACGCCACGTGCCACTGACAGGTGGGGCCGGCATTACCTCCCCAAATGTTTTGCCAAATGCACGCACATCCTCGCGCGACTCCCGGGCCGGCCGTTGTTCGTTCCCCGTCTTTCTCCCGCCCTCTCCTCCCACCGCCGCGGACCGACGGCGGCAGGTCGGCGGCGGGGACCCTCCGCCGTGACGCCGCCCACGCTCGCGCTCGACCCGATCTGGTAGCCCAGGCGATCGAGAAAGGTGTGGGTCTCTTTTATCGGCTTGGATCTCTCCGGCACGATTCGGCCGGAGACGGCGAGGAGGGGGGCGGGGTCGTCTCGGTTCTGGGCGCGGAGGAGGGTTTTCATCGGCGATGGCCAGTTCGTCCGTGTCCGGGGTGGTCTCGAGGAAGGTGCTGCCGGCGTGCGGCGGGCTCTGCTACTTCTGCCCCTCCCTGCGCGCCCGCTCCAGGCAGCCCGTCAAGCGCTACAAGAAGATCCTCGCCGAGATCTTCCCCGCCACGCAGGTCAAACATCCGAAGCCCATTCATTCCATAGTGTTGCTTTGGAAGATGAGGAAACGGGATGCAATTGCTATTGTATCCATGCCGTGTGAGCAGAGCACAGTGGAAATGGGATCCAATGGCTAGTTGATCACGCTCTATGGAAACATGACACACGGTTTCTTGTGACCGCAGGAAGAGCCGCCAAATGAAAGGAGGATCGGAAAGCTTTGCGACTATGTTTCTCGGAACCCTCACCGCGTGCCAAACGTACGGCCTTGATTTCCCCCATGGACCTATACACCAAACAATTTACAGCTACTAATAGACCTTCATTCTCGCTATATATGTGCAGATCACAGAATACCTGGAGCAAAGGTGCTATAAGGAGTTGAGAAAAGAGCAGTATGGGTTTGTAAAAGTAGTTGTGCTGATATATCGCAGATTGTTGGTCTCTTGTAGAGACCAGATGTAAGTCCTCTTCCCACTTCTGGTTTATGCTGAAATGGGTTTCATACCAATTCTGTTCCCTTGCACAGAGAGCAGTACATAGATTTGGCTGTCGATTGAAGATAGTTTCTGTATTACTAAGCTTCACTTCCGATTGGTGTGAAGTCTAAAATCAAATTCGCTCCAGTGCAGGCCGTTATTAGCAAGCAGCTTACTGAGCATCATATGCACTCTCTTGGATCACACCAGGCAGGATGATATGCGCATCATAGGGTGTGAAACCTTGTTTGATTTTGTTGTCACTCAGGTATCCATTATGTATATCCAGCACTGGATGCCTTTATTTACTTCATAAATCTGCTTCAAGCTTAAGCAGCCTCTGACTTGTGAATTCATTCCAGGTGGATGGAACGTATCAGTTCAATATGGAAGAACTTGTCCCAAGACTCTGCGAACTGGCCCAGGTAGTCAAGGTGGAAGAGAAGTCTAATGCACTCCGTGCATCAGCCCTTCAAGCTCTTGCAGCTATGGTATGTCCCCTGCATGATACATTTTGGTGGAATACCCTGCAGGATATGATGAGTATCTGCCGTTGTACCAGTTTCTCCTAGTGTTTTGTGCAAATCGTTGTGATAAGCATTTCACTCTGGTCAAACAAATCTGAAGGTGTTGCAATTTTCAAATCGTGTTAACAATGTCAAAGTGTAGCGCTATCAAACTGCCCAAAACAATTCTGTGGATCCATGATTTCACTTTATTATCATAACTAGCAGCTGTGATTACGTCAATGACTTGAAGCTCTATGTGTCATCATTCTGCTAAATTGAGTAAGGAACCCAATTAGAAATATCTATTTGTTTGCACGACAAAATTATGCAAACTCTTTAAGACATTTCATTGTATATCTACTGGGCTATCCCTGAGAATTTTGTGCGCTCCCCAAATATTAGTAAACTTACCATTCTTCCTTTGTTTTCTAATTACAGTTTAAATACATATCACTGAAAACTAACTGAACTAAATATCCTTCATTCTTGACTATTCATTTTCCTGTATTAAACAGATCTGGTTTATGGGCGAGCTTTCTCATATCTCATTCGAGTTTGATAATGTGAGTAGCTATATATGGTTCTTAAATTATTTTTTCTTTTATATGCATGAACATCTTCTCACATATTTTGGCAGCTATGACACTAGTATTTACTGCTATATATTTTACTGATATTGCTGAATGTGATTTTTTAAAGCATAGTGAAATCTCATTTTTTCTAATAATCATGGCTTTTAAACAAAACTTCTAGGTTGTTCAAGTAGTATTGGAAAGCTATAGGCCTCAAAAGATGCATGTTGACAATAACAGCGCTGAAGCTGAACGCAGTGGGTGGACGGAAGAAGAACTTAAAGCAGAGGGTCATGCCTCCCCTTGTCCTTCCCCATTTACCATCTCTAGGATACCTTCCTGGAAGAGCATAGTTAGTGATAAGGGAGAAATTCAACTGCCTGTGTAATATAATCTTCTTTGATTTTTGTTACTTCAGTTTGTTATCACCTCATGTTTCCTGTGCTGCGTTTCTTAACTGACTCCTCTGTTGCAGGGAGGATGCGAAGGATCCTTACTTATGGTCAAGAATCTGTGTGCATAACATGGCCAAGCTATCAAGGGAGGCGACCACTTTCCGTCGTGTTCTGGAGTCCCTGTTTCGTCACTTTGATAATAATAATTCATGGTCATCCCTGAACACGCTTGCTCTCTATGTTTTATTGGACATGCAAATGTTGATGGAAAATTCAGGTGCTTCATTCATCCCAGAACCTTTGGTATTGTACATGCAAGTGTTTGTTTTTAACCAGCTTCTGCAGGGCAAAACATGAACCTCATGATATCAATATTGGTAAAGCATCTTGAACACAAGTCCGTATCAAAGCAACCAGAGATGCAACTCAGCATTGTGGAAGTGATAGCTGCCCTTGCAGAACAATCAAGAGCCCAGGCTTCAGCAGCAACCATAGATGCTATAAGTGACCTTGTGAGACATATGAAGAAGACATTGCATGTTGCTGTTGGCAGCAGAGATTTGGAGGTGGTGAAGTGGAATGAAAAACTTCGGAAGGCTGTTGACGACTGCATAATCCAGTTGTCAAAGAAGGTCCTTTTCTCTCGAACTGAAACTTTCCCGTGACCTGCTACTTTCTGCTATTTACTTTTATTCTTTGCAATTCAACCATAAGCTTCTGAGTGTGGTTTTGCATAATATAATTATGGTTAATTTGAAATTAAGCTCGTCACCATCATGGGGTCTACAACTTATTGTCTTTTATTTTTTATCAGGTAGGTGATGCTGGACCTGTCCTTGACATGATGTCTGTGATGCTAGAGAACATCTCACGAACTCCTCTTATTGCTATAGCAACTACATCTGCAGTTTATCGCACAGCCCAAATAATCACTTCTATTCCAAATTTGTCGTATAAGAATAAGGTATGCTCTCTTAGCCCAGAAGTGCAAATTTTCTCAGTAGCCATAGTTTTTGTTTTGGAAACTTGATAATACTTGTTTTCTAAAACTGATTATCCATCATAACTTTCAGGTATTTCCAGAAGTGCTGTTTCACCAATTACTGTTAGCAATGGTTCACCCTGACCATGAAACTCGTGTTGCTGCACACCGTATATTTTCTGTTGTCCTTGTCCCATCGTCTGTTTCTCCCTTTCCTCATTCAAAATCCCCAGATCAGCGTAAGAAGCAGGAAATTCAGAGGACACTCTCAAGGGCTGTCTCTGTCTTCTCATCTTCAGCCGCTTTGTTCGATAAATTGAGGAGGGACAAAAGCTCCTTCGCAGAAAATACACAGGATGGTAGCAGGAATAGAATTCTATATGGTATTGGTGATGAAACTGCTTCACCTAAGGACTTGTCGGGTTCGCAAAGCCTCAGACACAGCTTCAGAGTTCCTGATTTATCTATTAAAAGGGTTCCTTCATCATCTATGCGATCTTCTTCTGCATCCCTGAAGGAAGGTCAAAATTCCTCAAACGAGTCATGCAATGAAATGGTATGTGCTGTCATGTGCAATCTGATCCCATTCTTGTTCAGTATGACAGTATCGAACATGCTATTAAGATATAAGAAAATTATTTATTATGGTTCAGATCCTTCTAATGACCTTTCTTATACTTTTAGGAACGGACTTTCTTAAGACTAAGCAGTCATCAGGCCACACTTTTGCTATCATCCATTTGGGCCCAAGCGATTTCTCCTAAAAATTATCCTCAAAATTATGAAGCTATTGCGCATACATATAGTTTGCTTCTATTGTTTTCTGGGTCGAAGGTACTTAATTGCCATCTTTTAGTTCTCAATTTTTGGTAGTCTGATATGTATGTCTCAGTTGTAATGTTCTCTATACATTATTGACACTCACTCTGTGATCTGTTTTGAGTAAATATCACTTACATTTTCTCCCTTTGCTCCTTCAGATAACAATCTTTGAGGCTCTCGCTCCCAGTTTTCAGGTTGCATTTTCTTTAATGACACTTTCACTCCGAGAAACAGGTAAGGTGGTTAAATTACTGAAACCAGTATCTGTGGTAAAATAAACACAAATTCTATTTTCACATCACAAGAAAAACTATGCACCATATGCGTAGCGATTGCTGAAGTACCAATTGGTTCTAATTCCTAAATAATTATGTAACCTTTCTGCTCTCGCTTGTGTTCTTTAGATTCGCTGTCACCATCTCGTCGCCGGTCCTTGTTTACTCTGGCTACTTCTATGATCATTTTCTCTTCAAGAGCTTTCAATGTTGCACCTCTTATACCAATTTGCAAATCTATGCTCAATGAAAGAACAGTACGTGTCTCATCAAATTCCTTTATATCTCGTTTATGGCATAGTTTGCTTGCTTGTTGAATTGTATGCCCATAGTATGCTTCTTGGCAACTGAACAAACTGTTGATGGGGCATTTAGTATTGTGTACACCGAATTATTTTCAGTTAACTGCACCAATCGCAAACTTCGTGATGCCCAGTGGTACATTTATGTAGTAATATTCTTCTTGGAGATATTTCTGTTGGCTTAATGTATCCTCTCCTTTTCTGAACTTAATCTGTTACTTCTTTGTAGGTGGATCCCTTCCTTCATTTAGTACATGAGAGCAAACTTCAGGCTGTGAAAGATAACTCAGAGGATCCATCAAAGACCTATGGATCACCAGAGGATGATGCTAACGCGTTGAAGTTTCTTTCAGCTGTAAATTTAACAGGGAGCCATTCACGAGAATCCATGACCTCTACGATCATGAACAATATAACAGATTCACCAGATGTAATATTCCATTCATTCTGTTTGTGTGTCTATTATATTGTTCGAACTGAATTCCATGCACCATACAAGTGATGGTTTGACCTTTTCTAATTTATTCAGACGGAATTAGAAAGTATAAGAAGTCAACTGCTAAGTGACTTCTGTCCTGACGAAATGTGCCCAACAAGTGCTCAATTTTTTGAAGCACCTAGCAAAAATCCACTGTCAGTGTCAGACGACGATTTCTTCCATCAAGAGGTAATATAAATGTCACAAAATTTATCTCATTTTATTCTGCCGTTCTAAAGTATCTGGAAACTTTAAGCAGGCTCCGCTTATCGATATGGCTAGCGAAACCTCGGCGGAAGTATATGAAACTACACCAACGAGTACAGACATGTCTGTGCTCACAAATCTTTTGGGCATCGATGAGCTTCTTGAAACAGTATGTTCTTGCTCCCAGAAACAATGACTCTCTCCCTTTCCCCTCTTCTACCAATAGTTGAGATTTTCTTTGTAAGCACAAGATATGCTTGCTTTGACGAAATTGCGGTGTCAATTTACACTGATGTCTCTGAATTCTACAGGTCGGCACTGGCACATCATCTCAGGCAGGAAGGTACTCAGTGTCAACGGCTCCTGACATGCCATTCAAGGAAATAACTAGCCAGTGTGAGGCTCTCTCCGTGGGAAAACAGCAGAAGATGTCTGCATTCATGAGCTTCAAACGCAATTGGGAAGAGGCTATCCCAGAAAACAATTACATTGAAGCGGCCCATATCTCCAACGAGCAGGTGCGTGAGGTAGAACAAATTACTTTTGCTTTCTGGCTGGGTCATCTGTTTAACTCTGCCAATGTAGGTCCTCACTCTGGTTCTGTCGCTCAGAATGAAACCAAGCATTTGCACCAGAGATTTATAGAAACCGAAAACTAGATACACACTTGTCAAGTAGAAAAATAGAAAGACAACTTTCTTTCAGATAAGGCAACATGAAACCTAACACTGCATCGCACAGAAAAGAGAGAACCGGACCACTGTTGCTCTTCCGACAGTAACACACAAACTGGCTAATGATCATGAGATGGGGATACTGTGGGTGTAGTGTGAGGTGCGAGGCTAATTTTGACCATGTTGTGCTTGTAGAACACAAACCCATTCCTCCAGGAAAACTACCCTACTGACGGTGGCGCGCAGGCTGCTGGTGACCTGCAGCAGCATCTGCTGAAGCTGCCGGCGTCAAGCCCGTACGACAACTTCCTGAAGGCCGCGGGCTGCTGATGATCCAGCTCAGGAAACCAACCCCGATGCGTGCGATACCGAAGATCGTCGAGTTGGAGAATACCATCCGATGCTGTTGGTGTTTTCCGACTTACACCTCTTCGTGAGTATTTGTCTTAATATTATGTGTGTTGTATATCTGTAATGTAACACTTCCCTGTAATGTGCTTTGTGTATGGTAGTATGTTCTGCTGTTCTGTGAACTGTGGTCCCGCCCCGGCTCTGCGGGCTTCCAAGAGCTCTTGCATCCCTCGCCTTAGCTGAGTAGTTTGGGCTGGGATCAGCCTGGCGCCGGTCTGTTTGTTTACACGGCGTTAGTTGCCGGAAAAAACAGCGCAGAGCTTGACGCGTTGGGATGATCGGCGGCGCCACACTACGAGAGTCAAGCGACTCTCATTCTGTGTTATCTGGAGAACAAGAATGAATTCCACTTTTTTTTTTACCACAGTTGTGCATCTGTGATACTTGTAAGTACACCTTATTTAGCGAAACAACATTGAAAATACACCATGCGGTATTACGGGGTGGCAGTGTGATCTAACAAATTGACCCCTGATACAACCAAAATGCATTATATTATGGAGCGGAGGGAGTACTACTGTACTCGTACATGAACGCAGGAAACGCTGGCTGGCGTAGGGACGGCGACTAGGAAGTAGAAGAGCACTACGTACCGCGGAGATGGAGTGAGACCTGGAGAGATGGCGAGAATCAGCTAGACCTGTTTCTTTAAACAAGATCATTATAAAGAAAGAAACGCGAGGACGATCCAAGTGGCGTGCCACCTAACCCCTAGCGCTGTCCGTACCTCGCGCCACCCATTCCACCGTACCGCCTGCACTTACGAAAACAACAATATCGTCTTTTTGATCGTACCGTTCGTCCTCTTCCGGCCACTCTGTCATCGCCGCCGTCGCCAACGCATGGCGATACTTTCTTCGCGTTCAGCTGATCCGTTTGAAAAGGGTTAGTGTATATATTTTTTTTGCTTGCCAAAGTTTTCTCTTGTAGCCAATGAGTGTCCTAGGCGCACGTCTTCTTGATTTGTGTACTACTAGTACTAGTTTAATCTTCACTAAGCATGCATCCCGTGATGTTCTAAGTACTGTACGTCTCTCTGGTTTGCACCAATTTTGTAAGAAAAGGAAGAAAAGAAAAACAGTTCGGATTTGTATTGATTTCTTTTTTATCCCACACTAGTTGACATGTACTGCAACGCACGTCTTCATAATTAAGGAGAACAATTTACACACTGGAATGTGGATTACTTATTTTATTCATCTCTATCTTCAATAAAAATGTTAAATTCAGATTTTCCAAGCTGCACATATTTTCTCAGTAAAATCAAACATCACCTTGGGAGAATCGTGTGCACATTCATCTTTTATTCTTTATTTTCATAAATATTTAGTATAGCATGCTTCTTATTAGGGCTTCACTATGTATAAATTGGAAACTAAAATTCCAAAAATCAAATAAAAACATATGGGGCTTCTATATGATATTAGGAAGCTCCATGATTTTTGGTGTGCTTTATTGGACATTTTAAGGTCCCCAAACAAATCTAAAAAGTTCTAGTTTTTCAAACTTTCAGAAATTCTTAAAAATTTGACCAGTGGGATCCACTTATTGCCCCACCTTGTCTTCTTCCGGAGACTGCCTATCTTCCTGCTTGCCTCCTCGCGAGGATAAGGTTGTGAGGTTGCCTTCACTCTGCTCTCTTTCGAGATATCTTTCGCTCTCCCTCTCCGTCTCCATGTGTTCTCCTCCCATGAAGCCCGAGCGCCGCCGCCGCGGTTCTCCCCCATTCTAGGAAGTTTCGGACGAATCTAAGACCCTCCTAGCTCCGCGTGGACATCTTGTCCTTCCTACACAATCTGAGGGTGAACGGAAATCCGAGGAATCGTACTCGTCGTCTCCAACTCCAACCAAAATCATCGTTGTTTTGATCTCCACTGTACGGCCACCTTTGTCCTCTCTAACCACCTCCATGCTTTCTGGTGAGCCCGTGGTTCTCCCGGACCACTGTGACGCCCCGGGATAGGGCACTATGCAGATTTCAGCATTTCCGCCAAAATCCACATAATAACCGATTCCAGGTTGCCACTTGTGATAACATTACAACAATTCACGAATATTCCACAACAACAGAAGAGATATATACAAGACGACTCAAACGAGTCAAGAATACAACGTATACAATACAAAGATCCAAATAACAGCGGAAGAAACAACATAGTGTCCGCCTACGGACAAGATACAAATTGGACTAAAAGTCCTGAAGATAACCGATGGCGTCCAATCCCTGCCCAGGCCAAGCCGGAGGGATTCCGAAGCTAACGTCGTCAGACTTCAAACCTGTTGACTGCAATGTGGAATATGCAGCCACGAAATGGATTCGTGGGTCAGTACTATTAAGTACTGGCAAGTGGATAAACCATACTCACAAGATACCAGCGTAACCAATCATCACAAGATAAAAATACTTTGGGTAGAACGGAAGGGAGGGATTATTGCAAAGAAGCGGCAGCGGGCTGCACTAACTAACTACAGAGACGCGCTACAACACCCGGCTAAAAGAAAGGGATAAGATAGCGCGACAAAACCAACTATAACTACTCACCAAACAATACACATCCAGTGTTACCCCCTACTAAGGAAGCAACCCAAGGAAACTCACACTGTTGATTAAGGTGACATTCATTTTTATGTTGGAGGGAATCTATATTACTAGTCAAGTTATCATCGTTAAGTGTAAGTTGTTTGTGTACTTGTTAGCCAGCACTTTCACCAAGTCATCCATAACCGTGGACCGCACGGCTTCTCGAGAAGATTAACCCTGCAGGGATGCACCAATTTGGCCGTACACGTAAGAATGACCCGCCAGATGGAAATGCACTTCCACAAAGCGAGGCACTCAACACAACCCAACTCTTCTTCGCATCAAGCCCAAAGAACCACGTGCAATTGAGCGCATGACTAATCAAGCCCCACGAAAAAAGGGGACCCTCATAGCACTCTAAGAACGTGTCTCCCTAAATGCCGACTACAAAAGTTCCACCCTGGCGCCAAGGGTTCGCATCTGCATATGCATGCGGCAAATGGAAAACCCGAACTAAGTGTGGCGATTTGGATGAGATGCAAATCGAATCAAAGTTGCGGGGGGGGGGGGGCGCCCATACATGCTTCCCACATGCGGTTAGTGCGCTCATCATGGATCGGAGGACAAGACCCTTTTCCTAATTAAGGTCGACACTAGCAGGCCTCAAAACCACGCCGGGCCTCCTTCCGGTGCCTTATCATCAAATTGTTATTACCCCAAACATTAACATGAAGTTGATTGAATTGAAACCCAACTATCAAACTAGACAGGTGATACGTCAAAGGACAACAAGACTCGGGCGCAAACAAACCTAAGCATGCTAGTACGACACATGCCAACAAACAACAGGTTATAGGTGTGGAGGTAAGGCAATATCGTGGCAGCAGAGTAAACGTGTGATGGGATCGGAACACAAGCATCGAAAATACTAGGCTAGCATAAAGACAACGGAAAGAATCGGTAACAAGTGAGGAAAGACAACATGGGTAGCAAGTGAGTATACTTGCCTGAGATCCAGCAAGTAGAGGTACATCCGTAGAACTTGTCGGTGCTCACATCATCTCAACGTCCTATCCGCGAAAAAGCAAAGCACTAAAATAAACAACGGATGCAACACTAATTACTACTAAGGCAAAAGATCCAGCATGATCAAGATATGGATGCATGACATGCGGGATGCAACTAAACCAATTTAAGCGGAATCGGAATCCCAACGATTTAATTATAGGTTTAAGTTGTTTTAGCTAACCATCAAATTAAATGTTGATTAGCATAGAAAACAATTCATAGGTGAGCTACACAAGATAAAATGGAATAGGGCACAAATTGAATTAAATACCCAACTCATTCCATGTTTATTATTTGGGTGAACATGCATAACACTACTAACAAGGCAATATGCAAGATGCAAACATGAGCATGGATGACATATTAATGTTCCTTGCATTTTTCTGATCGAAATAGACATAAAGTTTGCATTATTTGGATTAGTAAAACAAAAGTTATAAGCATTTGAATATTGGGGTGTTATTTGGAAAAGGCAGGGACCTGTTCGTGGTAGAAACAGAGAGTGGGAGGGCTCCGGTGCAAAAACGGAAAGGCCAGGGGCCTGGCTGCGAAACGCCAGATCCAGATCTGGATCTGGGAGTTTTTTTTTCACCGGGATAGCAGCTAGCCGAGACGCTGACGAGCGGGCCCAGGCGCCACGCATGCGCTGACGAGGACGGCGACCTACAGGGTCACCGGCAGGTGGGACCGGCGTGCGCGCGGTGAAAACTCGAAAAAAAAGGAGGTTTTTGCCTCGGGTGGGATTCGATCCCAGGTCTCCCAGATGAGAGACGGAGGGCCTAGCCAATGGGCTGTCCTGCGGTTGGTGTTTTGATGTGTGCTTGACTGAATAAGAAGGAAACACACCCCGTGTAACTGACGAAACTGAAGAATTGCATCTGCAGGACGTAGATCGACGAAGTCGGACGGGGAAAATGGACGACGGCGACAGCCACAGGGGCGGCGCCATGTTGTGTGTGTCCTGCAGTGTGCTGGGGCGTGTGTGGAGCACCGCGTGTGCGTGCGTGTGGTGCAGGTCCCATATAGGAGCTTCCCTGCGATCAATGGCTGTGCAAGTGGAGCGGAGGCGACACGACGGCCTACAGACGGTGCCGCTCGACGGCGGCACCCAGAGAAACAGCGAGGGAGGAAGAAGGTGTCTAGGAGGACGAGAATCTCACCATGATTCTCCTGGCGCGGTGGAAGATCTTGGCGCGGACGATGGTGACGGAGAATCGACGAAGAAGATGTGGCCTTGACAACGACATGCTCGTGGCCGGCGAGGGAAAACGGCCATGGCGTGGACGGTTGGGACGGCCTTGGGCTCCGATCTTCCGTGTAGAGGAAGAAGGCGGTGAGGCGGTTCTGTTCCCGCAGTCAGCGCATCTCGACGGAGTCTACGGTGGCGGGTGGACGGTGATCTTCTCTGATGCTCTCTATCGGTTCAGAAGTTTCAGAAAAAGAAAAGGCAGCGGAGGAAGAGAGGAGGGCTCCGGCGGCTAGGAGGAAGAGAGGAGGTGAGAGGGGCTAGGGTGAGCTAGGGATGCAGGAGGGTGTGGTGGTGCTTTGTATGGAGGGGCCAAAGCTGTACGGCAGGGCATCAGATGGAGGAGATGAGGATCATACGGTGATGTGATGGTTCGTACAAGAAGGTGACGTACAGGTGGGAGATGACCAGGAGGGCATGGGCTTCGGAAGTGATATGGGCCAAAAATGCTCCTCAGGCCCTTGGAGAAAAATAACGAATGTTCTCCTTTATTCAGAAAATAAAGGAGAGAGAACAAGATGAAGTGAGAAAGAGAGAAGAAGAGAAAAAAAAGATGATGGAAGATAAGAGAGAAAAGAATGAGGGGATGAAAAGTTAAAAGGTAAAGGATTTTAAAATCTTATTTGGATTTTGAAATAATTTGCCGAAAAGAATCACCAAATACAAAAGTTGGATTTTATATGAAAATAGAAAGAGAGAGTTGGATTTATTATTGGACAACCAAATATTATTTTAGTCATTGTAGGGAATTATACAAGGTTACATGATGCATGATGCCATGATGCACAACAAGAAAACGAACAAACAAATCTAATTGGGGAAAAATCCCCGGGCGTTACAACCACTCCCTCTTTCTAGTCCTCTAATTCGCCGTCGCGCACCGCCATGCAGATGGTCGCCACCGCAAGTCCGGAACAAAGAAATCAACTCTCCCGTTAAAATTGAAAAGCATCAACTCAGATTTACAAGTCATCCAAGATACGAAATGTCATATAGTTTTTGTAGCTAAACTTGGGGATGTGCTCTTGGTGGTCGGTGGCTCGCTACACCACGTTGCCTTCCACGCGGCGAAGGTGATGCAGCCACACACTGCTCGCCATGTACATCATCGGTCGAAACACTCGTCCGGGAGGCCATTAAAAGCTCATCCAGGACACACGCTTATCTTCTCTTCACTTCCTCACTCCATTGCTATATTGATTGTGTAGTGCACAACAAAAACTTTTCTTTTACACTAGCTAAATGCCCGTGCGTTGCAACGGGTGAGAAAGATGTAGATATACCCTATGCCTGTTGAATCATCCAACCCAACACCAGCAACGCCAGAGCCTTAAAATACATCCTCCGAAAATGAAAAGGCGATCTTGATGGATCTGGCTTCTCCAATACAACAATGTTGCCAAATAGTTCAGAGAGATCTTGATCACATGTGGTCATTGTGTTTACTTTGAGGTTGCATTTAGTACTAAATGAATGGCAATAAGAAAATAAAAAAATGCAAGCTAAAACAAAGGGTTAAGATTACATGTTATTTTTCAATTTTCTCCATCGTTGACTACATCACTGGAAAAGGCCTCCACAACGGCCAACTAATTTAGCGAGATACTTGGTGTCACAAGGGAGAGCACCCTCACAATTAGTGGAAGGATATATAAAGCATGCTCGATTCCATAAGCCACTAATATAATAGAATGGCATTCTCTTTAAAAAAAAGATATATTAGTTCATAAGAATAGCTAGACTTACCAATAAAAACAAAGTACTCCTATGTAAGTTCCTAAATAGTGGATTACTTTTTCATTCGGTACATTGCAAAATTTAACTTTGCATAGCTACACTACCGCTACTCTCATTCCAACAGACTGATGCTGCTGAGCGCAATGTATGCATGTGCCCTATCTTATGCTCTAGCTCATCTTGGTACTTCAGCCTCTGTAAATCAGGTGCTCCGTCCCCGGACAGTCAGGCTACAGCTGTATCACGCGCATTGCTCAGCATCAATCCACACCATGATCCTGTCCACCGACTACCGCATGCCATGAGCCATCGTTCACCATGTCCAGCCACTATTACCTGATATACAACCCATATTCTAATAGGGAAAATGAAATCAGGTCACATAGTCCCAAAGAAGAGGCAAACCATCCAAGTGTGTCACACGATCATAATCTTGTTGCACACCCTATTGCGCATTTGATGGCCAAGGTTTGATCAGTCGCAACCTACCTTACACACGATGTGGTTGTCAAGATATCCAACCCAAGCAAAACATGCATGATTGATCATCCACAAGCAATATTTAAGGGAAACAAAAATAAAGTCTGTACAATATCTGCGTAATGTTTGGAGAAACATTGCCAGCTTTGCGGTTAGGCATCAATCCTCTTTGTCCTAGAATCTTACCCAAGGTGGCAACCTAAAAAGTAATTGAATAGTTGAAGTTAACAATCAACTGAAGAAGGATCACACTGTAAGTTCTTGTGACAAATAAATGTAGTTCTCCTGAGCCTGTAAGTCTATCAAAGCCCACCCGAAGTCTTGTATTTATTTTATGCTAATGAATCATTATTTGGTTCTGTTAACATTGACGCAAGTTCTAAGACTAATGTCACGAAGCTGCACATGTGAATGGAAAATTATAGGAGCACAACCAGAGAAGAGAAGTAGAAGTAGTACCTGCGCCTGCCAAACGTGTAGAGGCTGTCGATGGCTGGTCCGACGAGGGCCTGGTCAAGCCGGCGCTGGAGAAGGAGCAGGCCAACCGCCGCCTCTCATCGCGCCGAGGCGCCGCCCCTCATCGCGCGCCAATCTGAGATCAAGGACGGTTGCATCTAGCCGCCTCTTCCTGCTGGACCTCACATGCAGAAGCTGATATGCCACCCCTCTGACGAATGCAAACAAGCGCACCAGCAGCAAGGGTTCATTCCAGGACGGGGCCTGCTAGTCTGGATCTTGGAGATCCGGCGCGGGAAATCTCGACGCGGGGTGGGAGATGTCAGATTTCACAAATGCAAACTATCAGCATTCACAACAAATGATACATTTCCCCTTCCTTGTGAAAAAGCTTGGATCTGATTAATTATTCAAAATGCCTCCTAGATTACATAAAAAGCTATCATTTTCATTAACAAAATAAATTTTAATTTATAGTAAGATATATGTAGCTTTCTCAAACAGCACTGGAGTTGACTGTGGTGATTCATCCGATTGAAAAAATTGTTATATCTCCACGAAAACTCAATAATAAGGTTAATCAAACTGCAGCTGA
Organism: Alopecurus myosuroides; assembly: GCA_028641055.1. Lineage (NCBI taxonomy): Eukaryota > Viridiplantae > Streptophyta > Magnoliopsida > Poales > Poaceae > Alopecurus > Alopecurus myosuroides. Next base: position 314,504,517 of record CM054060.1, on the reverse strand, counting down.
CGACAACATTAAGCCCAAATGCATCACTACGAGCAGAAACAAAAGAGCCAGGATAGTGTCTTCTGATTGTGTAGCAATCTCAACCAAATTTCATGGCATAAAAACTAATATCTCATGGCGCAGGTACCTAGCCAACTTTCATAATAAACTTAGCACACTATAAGAGGAAATAGGATGAAAGAGTTTAGTATATGACAAATTTCCAAACGTAAGATGGATACCTGCACTTTCTCCAGAATTAGCTATGAGCAGACTTATTCCTGAATATCAGATGCAACAAATCTAATTTTCTTTTGTTATTAATAGTTGACACCATCCACGGTACCCTACCGTGCATAGATCCAGATGGGTAGTCAGGAGAGACATCAACAAATCAAACATCATACCGGTTGTTACGTACCCCTTCGTCCTCTGCTCCCAGGAAAAGGCGATTAGGGCATCCGCCTCCTGCCGGCGGCCGTGGCCGATCTACTCGGTCTCCCGTGGCCTTAGGGCCATGGAGACTTGGTGGATCTGGTTACTTGCCGGCGGGAGGGCTCCGTTTTCATCTGTTTTTTTGTGTTTTGTTAGGGTTTGTGTCCCATCGAGGAAGACGAGGCGGCGGCTCCTTGAAGTTGGAATAAGATCCTCCCCGCCTAGCCCCCGTTTCGGTGATGCGTCTAACATCATCCGAGGGCGTGTGGAGGTGTGTCTCCGGCGGATCTCATGGGATTCGGTCGGCGTTTGTGTTTGGTGGATCCACTTGGATCTAGTATTTGTCCGTCTATATTCGTGTGTCTACAAATTGGATTCTTCCGATCTACGCTTCTCTTCATCGGCGATGGTTGCTGGTCTGGTGCGCTGGTCCTTTGTGGCCGTAGCACGACGACTTCCCGACTGTCTACTACAACAAGGTTTGCCCGGCTCCGGCGACGGAGGGGCGATGACAGCGGCGCGCCTTCGGTTCGCTCCAGTGCTTTTAGTCGTCGTTAGGTGGTCTACGGATCTGGATGTAATCTCTATTACTTCTAGTGTTCTTTGTACTACCATGGTGTTTGATGAATAGATTGGAAGTTTTCTCGCAAAAAAAAAAGAAGAGAAGTAGATAACTACAAATCCAAACAACCCCGCACGGCGTGGATGAAGGGAAGGGTGACTTCGCGGTTGGCTTTGGGGGCGAGCGGCCGTAGGACATGGACGCTGCCCACCCTATCTTGAGCGTAGAGGCCTCCTGGCCTGTCGTGGCTGGCGCGGTGCCGACCTGCCCTGCCGGCTGCTTGGCCCTAGCCATACGGATCCGCCATGGCCATTTTTCCCGTGCGGCCGCGATGAGCCACCGCAAGCGATCTCAGGCCGCATGTCCGCTGCGGTCTCCTCCGGAAGAGGTAGCAGGAGATTTATTGATGTAGTCATCGGGGAAGGCGCGGCCATGGTTGGAGCGGCGGGTGCTGGCAATCTGCGCGGCGAACACTCTTCTGGTTGGATCATCAATTTGGGAGTCGCGGTGCCAGATTTTGGGAGCGTTGAGCGCAGGGTGCGGGAGGATTGGAGGAGAAGGGCAGAAATGTGCGGCTTGGTCAATTGTAAATGCGATGGAAGGGAACTCGGGGGAGCAAAGGCCCCTGATTACGGGAGATTGATCCAAGTCATGGAAAGAAACGTATGCAGGGCCACATCTTAGGGCCATCTACAGAGTCGGACGAAGGACGAAGGACGAAGGACGAAGGACGACGTATCGCTGGTTAGAGGAGAAGACGGAACCAATTGGTTCTTTTAAGTAGTAGAGAAGAGATTGGCAAATGGCGTAGGTAAGAACGTACGCCGACGAGCAGCGGCATCGAGAAGCGCTGGCAGCGACGACAGCAACAAGAAGGCGCGCGTGGGCCTGTGTGACGTGCTCCGGGAGCAAAAGGTGGTAGAGCTGGCGCGCCAAGCACCGTCTGGTGGAGATCCAATACACGGCCACACTGGCGCACGCGGCCAACGCGGGACACATCTCTGCCGTCACCGTGGACACGCCCCCCGGCCACTGGATCGGCGCCGACAACTCCATGATCGCCGAGTTCGACCTCGCCACCGGCAAGTACTTCATCAGGGTGGTCAGCATGCTCGACATCCACACCCGCATCAGGAGACCGGCCATATGAGGATGCCGCCAGCGTCGTAGAGGATGGCCACCGCTGGTCGTCGACCTCGACCGTCGCATGTCTCTGCCGGTGTCGTCCATCATGGGCCACTCCCTAGAGGGCCTCACCCTATGGATGCTCCACCGAAACACGAGGTATTTGTAATCTGTTACCTTTGAGATTACTATAGTACTTTGTTTCACATGAAATTCAGATCAAGATGAAACTTAGGCACGTTGACGTTGCTGTGATTAATGAACTGCTACTGAATCGTGCTAGACTGCATCAATATGTTCAGCAAGGGCGTGCAGCGCGCGTTGTTCCACGGGAGAGATCCACGGAGGACTTGGTGGCGATAGAGCTGGGGTACATGATGCTCACCCAGATGGACGTGGTCACCGGTTAGTTTCCTGCGCGTGCACGGCGCGGAACTCGGCAGCGTCCTCTCGCGCACCGTCCGGGGTCTCGGCGCGGCAAGCGAGGCCGCTCTCACGGTGGACAACCGCGCCAAGGCCATAGAGGCCATCGGGACGATGTGCGAAACGTCCCTCACCTCACCGCCGTGCTTGTCGTGGACAACCCCGTCGGCGTGCACATCATGCAAGACATAAGAAGCCCGACCGCACCTCACGCTGCTTCCTTCTCGTTGTTATGTTCGTATTCATCGATGTGGCTGATCTGTTTGTCCTGCGTGCACGGGAGTGGGAATAAGGCTGTGGAGGCGTTCTCGCCGACACTGGTTTTTTCTGTTTCGGGAGAGGAGACGACAGGACCATACCGGTTCGTTGGTGGACACTTTAGCGGTGGCAAATATGGTAATTTAGCCTTCTATGTGGCAGCTCAGCATTAAAGAGATTTTGTCCGTTTGATCTACGTCATTTGACGGCCGAGATTGATCGTATCTACGAAGTTTGCTCTTTTAAAAGTAGTTTAGAAACAAGGAGACGCTTAAAATGAGTTTTATGTCGCCGGTCGAATTATGAATTTTCTTTCAGTTGCTTTGAAATGTTGTCTTTGCCAAAGTCCCCTCTGTTTGCCGAGTGTGCTCTGGCTGATGAGGGGGCCATCATGGAAGATGAGTTTGCTGGATCCCCGGAGTCGGCACTTACGGGGAAGATCCTATCACCGAACACGATGCACATACAGGTGATCAGAGCTATTGATGCGGAGGAGTTAGCTCCTAGTTGGCCTTATCTTCACGAATCGAAGAAGAACACGAACAACGAACGAAGAATGCGATGAACACGATGAACACGAGAGGGGGGATCGAGGGGAAATCGTGGGGGAAACGCGGGAAAACACAAGGAAGATAACTAGTGGGAACTGAAGAATCCAAATCCCCCGTCAACTAAACCCCGAGGGTCGCCTACGGAACGATCGATGCAACCGAACTCACCTTGATTGAAACCGCTTCACACCCGTAGTCGGTCCACTACGCCAATAGAACCTCAAGGATTATCAAGAGGGAGATTGGGAAGTTCCTAACTGAGTCCCAAGGGAAAAGGATAGGTAACTCGGTGAGCCTTGATACGATCCTAGATGAATATCGTAGGAGTAGCCTTGATACTGTCCTAGGTACAAACCATAGGAGTAGCCTCACAAGAGGGATACAAGGTCAAAGCCCGAAGTTCTCAATTCATCTCTAACCCTAGATCTAGCCACCGGGGTCCCTTATATAGCCTAGAGGGGTAGGTGGGGTGAAACGGGGCGGCGCGGGCGGCGGGGTCGCGGCGCGGGGTGACGAGGACGCGGCGGGCGACGCCCTCCCGCGCGATGGGCGCGCGGCGCGGGTGGCGGGGACATTCGGTAGGGCGGCGCTTGGGGCGGACGCGGCGGAAGCAGGGCGTCGCCTGGCGGAGAGAGGCGGAAGCAGGGTGGCGCCAGGCGGAGCTTGAACTGCGGAGGGAGGCGGAAGGAGGGCGGCGGTGCCCTGGCGGAGCACGTTCTCGAGGCGCTGCTTGCCGCTCTTGAGCTGCGCATGAGCTCGACCACTTTGGAGCTCTGCAGGACCTCTGCGCGCCTCCCTCCGTCTGGAGCATGCCCCGAATGCCATGAACGACCTAGCTTTGAATTTTTGTCCGGTCTAAAGTAAGCACTACCGTAGGGTGCACTTTCAAAAAAGCTTGTCTGTGGCTCTCGGACGGCTGGTCAAATGTCCAAAACGGACAAAAAATGGGGTGCAAATGGGAACCCCCGCAGGAGATGACCTAAGGCGCGTGTCTTCTAGTTGGGCCGGTGGTGCATGGGCTGAGAGCGGGTAACAGAATCGAGCGAAGGATCGGCGGATGATGGAGTTGACGTACCAACGCACCAACTGCCATTTTTTTTTAAAATAACAACCAATATATTAAGCAAGCAAGCCCGCCTCATTAAAAACCTTCCAGTCCCTTACGGTACCCTGGAAGGAAAAGAGTGCGTCAACAAACTTGCTGCCTTACGAAATCAATCCGGTTTACGGTCCTTCTTGATACATGCATCAAGAAAAACAGGAGTATAATCGACTCAAAGGCAATGCCTCCTATCTGGACTACAAAAGCTAGCACAAAGGTGAGTAGCACAATTAGCCCCCCTAGGTACAAAAGAGAGAATAAACTTATCCAAATTTCCTACCAGATCATAAGCTTCCAATAAAATAGACGCCACTTCAGATTTGCTATAATTCTCGTTCTTCCACATAGTAACCAGTTGTTTAGAATCCGTTTCAATCTCCACTGATCTCATCCCTCGATCAATAGCCATCCTAATACCATCCTTGATAGCCATAGCCTCAATAGCAATAGGACTTGCAACATACTCATACCAAATTGATTGGGCTCGAAGAAGCCTACCCTGATGGTCTCGACAACAAACACCAGTACCACCATTATAATTGGATGGTGAAAAGGATCCATCCACATTTATTTTGATCTCACCCGGTTCCGGTGGTTTCCACCTGATAGGAACAGAATTCCTTAAAGGAACCTGTTCTTTACCTGTAGCTCTCAAGTCAGTAGCAATATCAAAAACCCACCTTACTGATTGTGTTACCGTTCTCGTTTTTTCGCCATGTCGCCTTGCATTGCGCTCCGACCACACAGCATAAGCCCCGCACAAGATGACGCAAGCACTGTTATTGGAAACGAATTCCGAGTCTAGCATGTCCAAGGCCCAAGTTTCTGGATGAAGGATTGGTATCTTCACCCCAAAAACCTCTCTGATCATCTGCCAATTTTTTTTTGCCCATGTACATTTAAACAGTGCGTGGTAAATGGATTCCACCTCACCACACTCCTCGCACCGACCCAGCCTTTCAACATGTCGGTTCCGAAGAATTTCTTTCGTTGGAACGAATTTTTTAATGACTCTCCACCAGAAATTTCTAACCTTTGGAGGAATAGAGATTTTCCAAAGTTTCTTCCAACATTGATTATCAGCTCCACCCGAAGAGCTAGGGACATGTATTCTGTTTGCAGAAACTAGACACTTATAGGCCGAACGAACTGAGAAAAAACCAAGTCTTTCAGGTTGCCATGCCCATGAATCATCCATAAAATTACCCACTGGTATCCGCAGTATTGCCTCAGCATCGCAGTGTACAAAATTCTCTCTCACTTTATCCTGTAACCAATTATTCGAGTCTGGGTCCAGCAGCTCCTCGGCCAGCACAATAGCACACCCTGGTATCCGAACCAGTGGTTTTCGAGATGAATTATCAGGTATCCATGGGTCCTCCCATATTTTCACTGAGCTTCCATCGCCAACTCGTTTAATAATACCCAATTTTAAGGCATCTCGGCCATGAAGGATAGCTCTCCAAGTGTGGGATGCCCCTCTCTTCCTCCGAGCTGTCATGAAATCCCCAGAATGAAAGTACTTTCCTTTCAACACCCTAGCACACAAAGAATTAGGATTGTTAAGAATTCTCCAGCCTTGCTTAGCCAACATCGCCTGATTGAAAAGTTCAAGGTCTCTAAATCCCATTCCCCCCCTCACATTTAGGGATAGCCAATTCAGACCACCTCACCCAATGCATTTTCCTCTTCTGGTCATCACCTCCCCACCAAAACTTAGCAATAACAGCAGTAATCTTTTTGCATAATTTTTTGGAGAGCCTAAAACAACTCATAGAGTATGTAGGTATTGCTTGACAAATTGCCTTAATAAGAACCTCTCTACCAGCACTATTAAGATGTTTCGGAACCCACCCATTAACCAATCTCTTGATCTTGGTTAGGATACCCTCAAATTCAGAATCAGTAGACCTCCCAAGGGCAGTAGGGAGGCCCAAATATTTCTCCACCAATGCCTCATTAGAAATTTGGACAGCCACATGCACTTCTTGCTTCATTGTATCAGTACAATTAGAACTAAAAAAGATTGCTGACTTATCTTTGTTTACTAGCTGACCCGAACCAATGTGGTATCTCTCAAGGATGTCATTGATCCGTTGTGCACCTGCCAGACTAGCCTCAGTAAAAATAATACAGTCATCAGCAAATAGCAAATGTGAAATCCAGGGTGCATGAATTCCAACTCTAACTCCTCTTGTAATATGACCTGCACCAACATGCTTGAATAAACATGTTAAACCTTGAGAACAAAGGAGAAATAAATATGGGCTTATTGGGTCACCTTGCCTTATGCCTCTGGAAGGCAAGAAAACCTCAGACAGAGAACCATTAACACGGACTGAGAATGAAGCAGACTCAACACATGCCATGACCCTATCAATCCACAGCTCAGCAAAACCCAATTTTTCCATAATCTTCCTCAAATAGGCCCACTCCACTCTATCATAAGCTTTAGCCATATCAACTTTAATAGCACAAGCCCCACTCTTCCCTTTTTTCCTCTTCAGATAATGGATGCACTCATAAGCCGTCAATACATTGTCAGTAATAAGCCTCCCCGGAACAAATGCACTTTGTTCTTCAGATATAATTTCATCCAGGAACGGTCTCAATCTCATAGCTAGTACTTTCGAGACCAATTTATAGAGAACATTGCATAATGAGATAGGCCTATACTGTTTTAAGCTTGTAGGATTTTTAATCTTAGGTATAAGAACCAAAGTAGTCTTATTTACCTCCGGGGGCATAACCCCATCTCTGAAGAATCCTTTAACCGCAGTGCAAACCGAATTCTTGATAATATTCTAATGCTTCACATAAAATCCCACAGTAAAACCATCAGGTCCCGGAGATTTGTTTGGATGCATCATAAACAACGCTTTTTCAATCTCCAAATCAGTCATAGGTGCACACAGAGAATTATTCATATCATCATTAACCATCCTTTCAACACACTCAGTTACTAGCTCTGGATTAGTATTAGTATCTGTAGTAAATAACATGTTATAAAAATCCATAGCCTCATCCTCCATACCTGATTGAGAAGAGACAATAACCCCATTATCCAGTTGTAGAGATCGGATCCTATTCACCCGAGCCCTCTCTCTTGCTCTAGCATGGAAGAACGATGTGTTACGGTCCCCTTCTCTCAGCCATTGGACCCTAGCTCTTTGCTTTGCCATTGTTTCTTCTCGTGCCAATAATTCCGAGATCCTCCTAGATATAGAAATTTCAGCTCTAGATGGTCCCCCACGGATAGAATTCCTGCGAATATTATTTAGCATGTCCCTCAAAATAGCCAGCTGTTTCCTTACATTACCGAATTCCGTTTTGCTCCAATACTGTAGCCGATCTCCAATCTTACCTAGGGCACCCGAAACATCAGACAGATTTCCATTAACAGGTACCCAAACTCTCTCCACTGTATTAATATAATTGTCGTGACGAACCCATGCATTTTCAAACCGAAACGGTCTCGGTCCTTTCCTCAAAGAACTCTCTGCATTAGAAATATTAATAAGGAGAGCACAATGGTCGGATTAAATTGTCTGAACATGGGTTACTGTAGTGTTTCCAAAGAATTCTAGAAACCTATCACCCCCCAAACCACGATCCAACTGAACCTTTATATTCCTCCTTGCTTGTTGTCTGTTATCCCACGTGTAAGGTAGGCCCGTGAACCCCAGATCAGTAAAGCGACAATAGTCCACTACCTCTCTAAATCCCTCCATTGCCCAATCCTGCCTCGGATTACCACCAATCTGCTCGTCCTCCTCAAGAATTTCATTGAAGTCTCCAACACACAGCCATGGTAAATCATACAAAGTACGAAGATACTCTAATAGCTTCCAGCTCCGTTTCCTCCTCGCTCTCACTGGATCCCCATAGAAACCCGTGAGCCTCCACTCCATCGGTCCCAAGCCTTCATTCTGAATAACCACATCAATATGAGTCCTACTATAAGTTTTCAAACTAATAGTTGTGTCGTTATTCCAATAAAGTGCAAGACCACCACTCAGGCCCTCACTTTTGACTGCAAAAGCATGTTGAAAGCCAAACTTAAATCGCAAATATGTTGCTCTCGTATCAGACATCTTGGTTTCCGAGAGAAAAACCACGACGGGGCGATGCAGCTGAATCAAGCTACATATTTCATGAACTGTCTCAGGCCGCCCGCAGCCTCGACAGTTCAAGCTGAGTAGACTCATTGCTCCTGGCGGTCTCCTTCCGAAGGATCCACCGATATACTCTCATTGGATTTAGCACTACCATCACCAACTTTTTTAGGCCTCTTGTTTTCTCTTGGATTTTTATAACCGGGTGGGGGGGGGGGTCGAACTTGGACTCCACCCTTCGGTTTGTTAAGCACATTATTCAGAACATTCACTGTCTCCTCTTCCCTGTACTGCAGCTGTCGAGCAGTTTTCTGCTTCCCAGAATCAGACAGTTCCTGTAGCTCTTCCGACAACGGGTCATCTACCTTCTTGAGAGGACTCGAAGCTGTGTCACTAAATAAATCTTCATCCTCCTCCATGTCAGCAGATGATCTTTTGCGCGGGTACGGATCTCTTCCTCGCCCTCTACCCCTTCCAGTAAATCTGCCAGCTGTATTCTCTCTGAAAGAAAATTGGTTTGCCTGAGTCCTCCTCTTTGCCAAAAGCCATTTACCATATTGAACAGCCTTATCATCATGAACTCCATCACCACACTCCTCTAAATCATGCCCCATTATGCCACATACATCACAAAAGAATCCAATCTTCTCATATTTCACATGAAGAAGTTCTCTTTTTCCTCCCACATTGATTGGAACAAACCTTATAAGAGGAGGGCCAACATTGATGCTTACACGTATCCGCACATAATCACCTTCGAAGAACCGAGTTGGCTTCATCTCCACACTCAGAACCTTGCCTACCCTTCTTGCTAGATCATCAACAATCCTCGGAATCCTGTATAGTTCTGGTATCGAGTGAATTTGAGCCCACACGTTTGTTCTATCAAGCACAACTTCCTTCGGATTACAGAGCCCGTCATATTCTGCAATTACCACCACCAATTTCTTATAGAGCCACGGTCCTTGATAAAGAACCTTGTTCCAATCCCCTAAGCAGAAAAATTTCAGCGTGAATAGGTTGTCATCCACCTCGCGAAGCTCGGGGTCATGTGCTAACCCCCAGACCCCTCTCAACGTCTCGAAAACCGCTGTTGCAGATATAGGTTTGGCCGTATGAACTTTGGCCACCGCTAACCACCGAGCTTGTTTCTTGAGATCTTGCAGATCATCCAGTCCGATGAACACGTCATCTAATTCCCCCTCCCTCAATTCGAGGTTCTCCATAGCCCTAGCCAGATCAGCATCCTCAGCCAGCCTCTTTGATCCCTGTCGAAGCTCTGGCTCCGCAAATCCCTCAGGTGACCCTATCGGGTTTCGACTAGGAGATGTCATAGGCGCTGGTGAGATCGTCGGCTTGACAGGGAGGCAAGATTTACCCAGGTTCGGGGCCCTCGAAGAGGTAAAACCCTTACTCCTGCCTTCTGCTGATCTGTATTAGACGATTAGATCGATTACAGGGTGCTCGAATCGAGAGTAGATCTCGAGTTTCAAGGCTTTTGTGGTCGTGCGGTAATACTTGGTCCTCTCCTTTGGGGCTCTCCTGGCTTTATATAGATAGCCAGGTCTCGAGTCCAACCCGGAGAGGATACAAACCCTAGCTTGAGTCGGTTACAATCCCTAACTTAGCCCGCAAGTTGACGCGGGTGGGCTTTTCATGGGCCTTCTAGAGTACTCCAAGGGCGCTTCCTGTCGGGCCTTGATCAGAAAGGTGTGAGAGGGGGTGTCCTTACTCGCAGGGCCCAGGATCCATGCCTTCGTCAGTAGCCCCCGAGCGTATGCTCGACTGGGATTTATTTTCAGTCGGGTAGACGGTCAGACCTTTTCTTTGATCTCATCTTGGAAGTTCAGCTCGACAGTTGTTGTCTACGAAGGGTGTGTTCCCTGTTTCGCGAATTAAAATACTCGAGTATCGAGCAGCATTGGTGCCAGTTTTTGCGGCTATATTAGCAGAAGGATGTGGCGCAGTGGCTTGGCTCTCCCGAGAGATCAGGGCCAATTAATTGCGACTAGGGCAAAAACACTCCTGGCCTACACAGATTCGAGACCTCCGACTCGAACCCGATGAGGTGATCGTTACGACTGGGCCGTTGTGGACTTATCGAGTCGAACTTAACCTAAGAGGGTACCCGGCGCGTCCGCTAGGATTTTTCTTCGTGTTGTTGACACGGAACTATGCCGGAGGACGCAGCTTTCAAGTGCGATTCCAGGCCCAAAAGAAAGATCTTTTTGGGTCTTACCTTCATATTCGAAGAATATGGCATCCGGATGTGCCTAGTCGGCTGTACAATCCAGGTTCTTGTGATGTATAATTATCACGCATAAGGTGGGTTCTTTCTACCCGATTAGATTGGTATGAGTTCCGTACGAAAAAGTTTCGTGTTGGAAATGTTATTTCCGTATGAAAGAGTTTTCATGTTTTGGAAAAATGTGCCCATACGAAAGAGTTTTCGTGTATAAGGTATGTTTCTCTTGTTCGAAGAGGCTTTGATTCATGAATTTTTTCATGGGAAAATTGTGTTCTATCCGAAGGAATTGATATTCGTGCGAAGATAATTTCGCGTTTGAACTTCCATTCGCAAAAAATTTCCTTTCGGAATGACGAACGCCATGACGTCAAGGCGTGCTCCTCTTCTCCCGATGGGACGTGACGGAGTGGCAGCAGAAATTGGCCCACCTTGTCAGCTTTTTGACCGGGAAACGAGACGTCGCTCCCGTTTTTTACGCGAAATGCGCAGTAAATGCGCACGATCTTTTGTTAAGATCGTGGCACGAAACAGCGTATGCCGCCGCTTCGTTTCATCCTTACGCGTGGCAGCCGCGATAGGTGCCACGTTGCGTATCGTACGGCTGAGATTGCTTTACCCCGTATATAAATAGGGGTGTTAGCGCCGCAGTGAAATTTTCCCCGCTCTCAATCTTCGTCTTCCACCTCGCGCTCGTCTTCGCCTTCCCTGCGCTCGAGCTCTCGCTGTGAACAATGGCCGGCGGAAAGAAACGCGGCGCTGGAACCTCCGCATCTGGCGAGCCTTCTGCGCCACTCGCCTCTCGCGCCGGCGACTGGCGCACCCCCAACACCACTGCTAAGAGCATCAAGGAGATGCAGCGGGAGGGTCTGCTGCCAGCGGAGGCGGAGAAGCGCGTCCGTCTTGGGAAGAGGGAAGAGGTACCAAACCCTCACTCGAACGAGCGCGTGGTCTTCGTGGACCACGTGACTCGAGGCCTCTCCTTCCCTCTTCACCCTTTCTTCATCGTGCTGCTGTGTGCATACGGCATACAGCTCCACGACCTCCCCCCGAACGCGGTGCAGCACATCTCGTGCTTCATCGCGCTTTGCGAATGCTATCTCGGCATTCGCCCGCACTGGGCGCTCTGGAAGGCGCTGTTCAAGATCCGGATCTTCCGCGAGAGATCGCGGGTGGAGTCCGAGCCCGGTAAGCCACTTCGCACGGGTGGCTTCGGGATCCAAGCGCGCCAGGAGAATGCCTACTTCAACATGCACTTCATCGACTCCGCCCAAGGCTGGCGGAAGAAGTGGTTCTACGTCGCCGACAACAACTCGAGCGGGCTTGTAGAATTCCACCCATTCGCAGTTCTGGCGAGGCGCAAATCTTGGAACCACAAGATGTCAGCCGAAGAAATCCAGACAGTCACACCTCTACTCGAAAGAGTAGGGGCTCTTCGAGACCAAGCCTCGGGAGTAGTGCTCAATGGACTCCATCTGGCAAGCCTTTTCTTGAAGCGCAGGATCCAGCCTTTGCAGCAGAGGCCTTCCGCTATGTGGGAGTATCAGGGCGCAGAAGATCCCAGCCGAGTGAGCCGCGAAGAACTTTCGAATGTGGAATTCGAGAAGAAAATCGCGGCCATCACTCGACTGAAGGTTGGGGAGCAGTTCCCCGATTGCTCAGTCGAGGCTTATTCTGCTTCAAACCCTCCTCCAGCTGCGGTTAGTTTCCTGTCTTTAACTTTCTTTCCTTTTCAGAATTTTCGTAGTCGATAAGATCTTTATCGTCTTCTTATCTTTGTAGAGCTTAGCTGTAGCAAATTGCTACCCGCCCGTTGTTGGTGAAGATGCCTCGTGTCTCCAGTCGAGCCACCAGGACGGCGCGGTTGACACCAGCGTGGCCAACGCCTCCTCGAGTTCTGAGCATGATTCCTCGGATGATGTTGAAGACTCGAGTGGCGTCCCACCAAAGCGCCGTCGGGTGAACGAAAACGAAGTCACCTCCAAAGACAAGTCTTTGGAGGCGTCACCTGGCCCAACTCCAATTTCTGCGACTCCGCTTCGATCTCTTCCTCCTCTGGCTCCATTCGCAACCGCCTGGAATGCGGATGACTTGGATGAAGACGACGAGGATGACGAGTAAGATTTTTCCATATTTTAATTCGATTAAACTCTATTGGTCAATGCTGACGTTTCTTTGTCCTTCACTGCAGTCTGCAGGCAATCAGCCCGCGTAGGTTTGCCGCGGCTGTTCCTCCCGAAAAGAGGAACAAAGCGAAGGACGCGGGTGAAACCCCTACTGCGGGTACCGTCCAGAACTCTCCCAGGGCAGCGCCTGAGGCTGCGACTGCGGAGCGGGATGTCCCTAGCTCCGCTGCTAGAACTTCGGTTTCGAAGGAGGCGACGGACAGCTCGGCGGATCCCCTCTCCCGCGCCTCTGGACAGGTAAACTTCTATCTCTTTGGTTTTCACAAACAAATTTTATCGGGTGCACGACAGTGCTCCCGATGGGAGTAGCCCCCGAGGCTGTAGTCGATTGTAAATAATCGGGTACAGGCTCAAAACCTCTTTCTGCTCTTCTTCTTTATTTTGTCTTCTTCGGGTGCACGGCAGTGCTCCCGATGGGAGTAGCCCCCGAGGCTGTAGTCGATTGTAAATAATCGGGTACAGGCTCAAGTCTTTTTTCTTCTAACTCTTTTATCTTCGTGCTTCCACAGTCGCTCGTCGATTCCCTTGCGGCGATCGGTCGCCGCGTCGTTCTGGCCGAGACAGATTGCGAGTCGCTTCGATCGGAAGTTAACCGACTCAAATCTGAGAGCGACCTTCTGAAAGGTAAATTTCATTATCTTCTTGGCTTCAGTGTAACATCCATTCTTAATTTCTGATTAATATCCCCTTTGCAGCTCGAGCCGAATTCGCAGAGTCTGAAAGGACCAAACTTTCAGAGCAGGTAACTGCTCGGGAAGCTGAACTGGCGACTACCCGACAAGAGCTTGAAGCTTCTCGCATGCAATCGGAGGAACTCAGTACGAAGCTTGCGGAGGCGCGGAAGGCCGTGAAGGACTTGGAGGAGGCCGGCAGTAAGGCTGACAACGACACTGTCGCGTTCCTTCGTCCCCTCGCCAAACGCTTTGCGGGTAAGAGTCTTGAGTTTTCGAACTTTTCATTCTGCTGATTTTTGCTAAGCATTATTTTCCTTGTCTGTAGATCTTCTGAGTGTTCCTCTGGAGATTCCTGGGATTCAGCGGGTGGACGTGCTGACCGACACTCTCGCGCAGCTCAGGAGGCATTCTGAGGGAATATTTTCCCTGATTGATGATGCTTCCAAAGCGTTGGCACGAGTGCATGGTCGTCTTGTCGCCAGCGATACTCCTGCGCCTGCGCTGAGCGAGTTGTTGAAGGTCTTCTCGGAAGGCGACCTCCTGGAAGCCTTTGCGGTTGCTCAGTCGGAAGCTGGCGCAAAGACTGCGATTCAGTTCGCTCTGGCGAACGGAGTTGATGGCCTGGAGGAAGCCTATTCGTCCATGCCGGTCGACCCTTCCACGGGCAAGAAGGTACGGCTATCTCGTTTTTCTGAGCAAGCCACTATTCTTGCTCGGAAATTATCTGAGATGTTTGCTCGGAAGAAGGGAGGGTCGACCGCTGCTAGTGGCAGCACCAACGCGGCTTCGTAGTCTTTCTTTTTCCTTTTGTTTCTGTTGCTTGGATGTAATGAATTTTGGGATGTATTCCCGTACCTTTGCTGGTCTTTTAATCGAAGCGTTTTGCATTTAGAATTTATCTTTGTCGTCTATACTTTGCCTCCCGATGGGAGTAGCCCCCGAGCGATTAGTCAGATGTGCGACTGGAAACAACTCGAGTAGGGCATCTCACTCCTTTCCTTGTACTTCTTCCAGGCAATTGCGTCTGCCGCTGAACCTTCGAGTGGACGTGGTAGTCCAGTAAATCCACTTGTGGCTGCCGTGGGCACTCTTGCTGGCCTTCGTGATAAGGTTCAGGAGGGTGAGCGTAGGCTGAAAGCGCTGCGCGGAGTAGCTGACGTGGCGATATCCAAGCAGAAATTGGCGGCTGAGCGCGAGCAATTTCTGATTGGCGAACTATCTTCGATTGAAAAGGAGTTACTATGTGAGTAGTGTAGCCCCCATGCTATTTTCCTCCTCTGTGTTTCTTAGCTTACTAAGTGCGTTTGCTTCTTAGTTGTGAAACCAGATGACAGGGAAGAAAAGCAGTGGGTAGAAAACCACATTCATCAAGAAGCTAACAACACAAAGCCTCATGCGAGTAATTTCTGGTCTGATCGCAGTCGAGGGTTTGTGATGGCTATCTTGAAGTTTCGAGTCCGCCAGGCGAAAGTTCTCATGAGTTCTTTCCACGAGGTCCTGGTTGCGGTGAATGCTGCTTTTTATCCACTTGAGAGGGGCCCCGAAGACTGGAGCTATCTTCTTAGGTTATTCGGACGAGAAGGAGAGGTTCGCACGTGCGTTCACAATCAGATGACATGCGGCGCGGTTGTTGCTCTCTCGTTTGTCCGAATATGGCATCCTGAGATAGACTTGAACTCCGTAGCCCGGCTTCCGGATTATGCAATCGAAGATATTGCGCCGTACTATGATGCTGTTCGTCCTGCAGCCGAGAAGATTATCCGAATGACATCCGAAGAGGTAGATAGGATCTTAGCGGCTAAGAATGCTCAGCGTTTCGACTGACTTTATCGGATGTGAATATCCTGTAAGTTTATCTGTAGTTTGTAAAAACTGTAGTAAGGTGTGCAACCTTGTACTCGATAATTCTTTTCTGTGATGCTTAGTTTTAGGTGTAGCCCCCGTGTATTTTATGGGGTGTGTACCTGTAACCTTGGAAGCTGTCGGGTACATATGATGAGAGAATCATGTATTTATTGCTATGACTGAGAAGTCATGTGTTCGAGCTACAAAATTGGCTAGTATAGCCTTATTGTTGCAAAATAAATAAACTTAGGGGTAGAATTTGCGCAGTTGCGCGATACTCCATGGATTGGAATAGATGCCTCCAGTTTCTGGATTCTTCAGTCGATAGGCTCCTCCTGGGATTACTTCGTGTACGATGAAGGGTCCTTCCCAAGGTGGTTCGAGCTTGTGCCCTTCCTTTTGCTTTAGCCGCAACACCAAATCGCCAACCACGAATGATCTGTGGCGTATGCGGCGACTGTGATAATTGCGCAGTGATTGTTGGTAGACTGCAGATCTTGCGAGTGCAATGTCCCGAATTTCGTCGAGTGCGTCCATATCTTCTGCAAGTGCTTTGTTGGAGGTTTCTTCACTGTAGGCTACAACTCGTGGGGCGCTGAATCGAACCTCTTCGGGGAGGACGGCTTCTGCCCCATATACCATAAAAAATGGTGTGTATTGCGTTGATCGATTGGGGGTTGTGCGGAGGCTCCAAAGTACGGAGGGTAACTCCTCTGCCCAATGACCTGCAGCGGGATGTAGCCGATCGAGCAATCTCTTTTTGATCCCAGCTGAAACTAAGCCGTTGGATCTTTCGACTTGACCGTTTGTTTGCGGATGGGCGACCGAAGCAAACTTCAGATTAATTCCTTTCTCTTCGCAGAACTGTTGTGTCTCCTTTGCAGTGAAGTTCGTACCATTGTCTGTAATGATGTCGTGTGGCACCCCGAATCTGCATATTATGGAATCGAGGAACTTGATTGCGCATTGGGCGCTACCCGAGGTCACTGGCATAGCCTCGATCCATTTGGTAAATTTGTCGACTGCGACCAGCAAATGTGTGTACCCTCCTGGAGTAGATTTGCGCAGTGGGCCAACCATGTCAAGCCCCCATTGGGCAAAGGGCCAGGCGATGGGTATCATGTGCAACTCTGTGGCGGGCGCGTGCGGCTTGGGTGAGAATCGCTGGCAAGCGTCACATCTGTCGACCAGGTTTTTTGCATCGTTGGCTGCTGTTAGCCAGTAGAACCCTGCTCGAAAGGCTTTTCCCAGTATTGCTCTCCAGCTAGCATGATGTCCGCAATCACCCTGGTGTATATCCCGGAGTAACTCTTTGCCGTCTTCGGGTGCGATGCACCGCTGAAGGATCCCCGAGATGCTTTGCTTGTACAATTCTCCGTTGATTACCCGAAAGGATTTGCTACGCCTGATTAGCTGTCGAGCCTCGCGTGGATCGGCCGGGAGCTGTTTATGGAGCAGGTAGTCGAGATATTTCTGCGTCCAGACTGGCTCGACCAGAAAAACCTGTCGTGATATATTATGAATAAGCTCGATAAGCGCGACCTGCGGGCTGACCTCTGTTTCCGGCGCTGCCGGTGTTTCTGCAGCTTTTTTCAATTTGACCGATCGCTTGACCATCCGTTCGAAATATATTCCTGGCGGTATGGGTGTATTCGTGGAACCCATGTTTGCCAGTCTATCCGCCTCTTCGTTGCTGGATCTTGCAATATGTTTCAACTCGCATCCTTTGAAGCTTCCTTCGAGTATATTATACATGTCGCGGTACGCGATCATGTTTTCAGCAACGGCATCGCATTCTTTCATTGTTTGTTGCACTATGAGGTTGGAATCGCCATAAATCATCAACCGGGTAGCTCCACAAGCAATCGCCATCTTCATTCCGTGCAACAGTGCTTCATATTCTGCGTCGTTGTTCGATGCTGGGTCGTCTGGTGGAAAGTCTAGTCGCAGGACATATTGCAGTTTGTCTCCACGAGGCGAGATAAGAACGATTCCAGCTCCTGCCCCTTCGTTTCTTTTGGACCCGTCAAAGTACATGATCCAATTGCAAGTGTACTCGGGTGGCCCGGGTGTTTGTAGCCCTGTCCATTCGCTGATGAATTCCACGAGAACTTGGGATTTGACTGCATTGCGTCCTGCATAGGTGATATCCCAAGCGCCCAACTCGATGCTCCATTTTGCAATTCGTCCGGATGCCATAGGGTTGTTCATGATTGTCCCGAGTGACGCATCATTAACCACTGTAATGGCGTGTTCCTGGAAGTAATGTTTGAGTTTTCGGGCTGTGAGGACAACTCCATACGCAAGCTTCTGGTAATGAGGATATCGCTGCTTGCACGGCGAGAGCACTTCGCTGATGTAATATATTGGGCGCTGGACTCCGTATGCCTTGCCATCTTCAGGTCGTTCGACTACGATTGCAGTGCTGATGACCTGGTTTGTGGCGGCTAAATAGAGAAAAAGCGGCTCTCTTTCTTGTGGTGTTGCGAGGATGCGCCTGCTTTGCAACGACCGTTTCAAGTCTGCGAATGCTTGTTTGGCTTCGGGGGTCCATTCGAATTTGTCCGTCTTCTTCAGTAGCTTGTAGAAGGGTAACGCCTGCTCTCCCAATCGTGCGATGAACCTGCTTAGGGCGGCCAATCGCCCTGCGAGCTGCTGGACTCCGCGTAGATTGGTAGGCTCCTTCATGGTGAGGATGGCTTGTATTTTCTCCGGATTGGCCTCAATGCCTCTGGCGGATACCAGGTATCCTAGGAGTTTTCCTGCAGGGACGCCGAAAACGCATTTTGTTGGATTGAGCTTGATCCGATATGCATTAAGGGCGTCGAATGTTTCTTTAATATCTTCGAGGAGTGTGTCCTCTACTCGAGTTTTGATGACGATGTCGTCGACATATACTTGTACGTTCTTGCCAATGAGATTGGCAAGGCATCTCTGCATGCAACGTTGATATGTTGCGCCTGCGTTCTTCAGCCTGAAGGGCATTGTCGTATAGCAGTATACACCGTGTGGTGTGATGAATGCCGTCTTCTCTTCGTCCTCCTTTTTCATTCGGATCTGGTTGTATCCTGAGTAGGCGTCCAGGAAAGAGAGACGTTGGCAACCTGCTGTGGAATCCACGATCTGGTCGATTCGTGGTAGAGGAAAGTTGTCCTTGGGGCAGTGCTTGTTCAGTGACGTGTAGTCGATGCACACCCGAAGGATATCCGTGTTCTTCTTGGGGACCAGCACCGGATTTGCTAACCAGGTGGATATCTTGATCTCCCTAATGAAATTTGCGGCTAGCAGCCTATTTACTTCTTCTCCCAGCGCCTTTTGCTTGGGTTCTGAAAATCGTCGAGTCGTCTGTTTGATGGGCTTTGCGTTAGGAAAGACTTCGAGTGAGTGCTCGGCAAACTCCCTGGGTATACCTGGCATATCTGAGGGCTGCCAGGCGAAAATTTCCCAGTACTCACGGAGGAGTTTGACGAGCGCGCTTCCCTATGCTGGCGAGAGGGTTGTGGAAACCATCGCGGTTTTGGCGGAATCTGTCGGGTGCACTTGGTGCTTGCGAGTGTCGCTGTTGGCGCTGAATTCCAGTTCAGGCGCGTTTTTCTTCGTGAGTGGCATGACGGAGTGATCCGTGGTTTTTGCCAACTCTTGTAGTTCTTCTTGCATCCCGAAAGATTTCGCGATCTCATTAAATTCTATGTCGCACTTATCCGATTTCTGGAAGTCCCCGTCAATGGTGATCACACCGTATTCGCCGGGTAACTTGAGCTTCAAGTATGCGTAATGTGGTACGGCCATGAATCTGGCGAACGCTGTTCGACCAAGAATGGCGTGGTACTGCGAGGGCCAGTCGACGACTTCAAAGTCCAGGAATTCCCTTCTGTAGTTGCGTGGGGAGCCCAGTACAACTTCGAGGTTGATTGTTCCGAGTGGACGTATTGCCTTGCCCGGAACTATCCCGTGGAAGGATGTTTCTGATTCCGTTAGGCCGTCCAGGTTTTTGTTCATTCGACGGAGTGTATCCGCGTAGATGATGTTGATGCCGCTGCCGCCGTCCATGAATACGCGGGCCAGGTCATAATTGCCAATTTGAGCTTGAATGACAAGGGCGGCGTGTCCTGGTCGATAGACTCGTGGCGGGTGGTCTTCCTTCGAGAACGTGATTGGCTGCTCAGCCATCTTCAGGTACTCGGGTTTCGTTGGTGGCGTCTGCACTGCCATGCATATTTGTCTCGAGTTAGTTTTTTGAGCTCTGCGAGAGGGGCATACCTTCTGTATCATCCCAAGGAGTTGTCCGTGCGGAGTCGGGTATGTATTTGCTCCCGTGTTTTGCTGTTGTGGTGCTGGCAATGCGGCGAGTGCCATGTTTGGGTTGGCTGGTGGAGGTGGTGGCGGTGGTAGCTGGAATTGTTGTCCGCCTCCTGGTAGCGGTGGATAGTTTTGGGTGGAAGCGAATCTTTTCTTGGCTAGCGCGTCCGAGATTTCGATGAACTTTCGGCAATCCTTGAGAAGGTGTGTTGCCTTAGTCTTGCCCGTGCGCTTGTCTGTGAACAGATGTAGCGAGCAGTACCCATCGAGGTCTTCCTCGGGTGATTTTTCTTCTATCTTTGGCTTCCATTCGCGACTTCCTCGACGACCGGAGTCGCGACTTCGCGTGAACTCTGCTGCCACTAGTTCTTCTCTATCCTCGTGGTCGTAGTATTTTCTTCTCTTTCTTCGCCCATGACGGTCTTCGTCATGTGTGGGCGATGATGTTCTTTCATTGCGTACCGCGTCTTCTCCATTGGCCCATTTTTCGGCTATGACCATGAGCTCCCCTATGGTTTTGGGCGCAGCTCTGCCGAGTTCTTCTCGAAACGCGGTTCTTCTTGCTCCTTTGGCGAAGGCCTCAATCGCCACTTCTTCAGAGATTGTCCCTGCGGTGTTCCTGAGTGTGTTCCACCGCTGGATGTATTCTCGCGTGGATTCGCCACTTTTCTGTTTGCAAGCCCGTAGTTCTTCGATTGTAGCTGGCCTTTTGTAGGTCGACTGGAAGTTTTTGCAGAAATCGCGATGTAGGTCGTCCCATGATGCATAGCAAGATCGTGGTCTCCTCTCCAGCCAGCTACGGGCCGCTCCGGCCAGGTGCAAATTGAGGTATTGCATGGCCGTGTTCTTGTTACCACGTTGGCATTTTACTGCCGTGAGGTAGTCGCTTAACCACTGGGAGGGCTCGAGTGAGCCATCGTATTTTGTCACCTCCGAGCTGAGCTTGAATCTCTTGGGTAGAGGTGCTTCGCGAATACTGCGAGCAAAGCAAAGTGCTCCGCAGGTTTCGTCGTCCGAAGACCCGGATGAGGAGCGTTCGCGATATCGTGAAGCCCTCGCTTTATCCACCTTCTTCTGGGCGAGATCGGATCGCGCGTCGTACCCGGACCGGTCGCGGTCGCTATCTTTTCTTGGTTCTTTACTTCGTTTTCTCGAGCGGCTGCTGTGGTGCCGCGAATCTTTGTCTCTCGGACTATCGTCGCTGCTGCTTCGGCTGTCGCCGCGGCGCCGAGCTTCTTTTCCTCGGCCACGACGTGGTGATTTATCCTTTCTCGGAGAGGAGCTCCTGTGCCTGCGGGGCGTGTCTTTGTCTTTGTCCTTCTCTTGTCGCGCCTTCTCCAGTTGTTCCTTGCGATCGTGGGAGGCGAGCTTCGCGGCAGCCAGCCCTAGACCTTTGCGGATGTGCTTGTATTGTTCCACCCGAGGATCGTTGTCCGTTGGCTGGTTCATCTGCATGTAGGTGGCCGCGGCTAGAATTGCGGCGGCTGGAGTTTGCGGGTAGACGTTCCCGTCGTCGTCAACCCTCATGAAAGAAGATGTGGTAGACCTGTTGGTCCCAGCCATGGATTCGTGGTCCCTTGTTGATGCTGCGGGTCCTTTTCCCACGGGTCGGGTACCGACCGAAGGAGCAAGGGACAGCTCGGCTCGGCGTAGGCTTGACTCATCTGCCGCTCTCCTGCGACGGGCTAGATCCGCTCGGGCGTCCTTGATGTTTGAGGCCGCTCTCACTAGGTGATAGTGGTAGGCGGTTAGGTCTTCCTGCGTAGCACCTGCTGCGGGTGGCTGACTCTTTCGCATGGATTCCTTTGCTCTTTTCCAGGCTTCCCGCGAGACGCCGATTAGATCGCGCTCGGTTGCGCTATATTCAGTTTCCGAGGGCTGTTCCGATCCTGCCATGCAGACTTGGGCCAGTTGTGGCCCGTGCGTCCTAGGCGCAGATCGGGAGGCTCTTCGCACCCGAGAGGGTTCCTCTGTCGAGAGTGCGTGGTAGTCGATCGTGTTGAAGCGGATGGACTCGCCGCTTTTCTCCATAAGGAAGCGCGAGTTGACGGCTCCAGATTCGGGTTCAGATTCATCCGAGAAGTGGAGGATTCCGTCTCTGTTTGCCATGAAGTTGAAGCTTCCGAACGTCAGGGTGACGCTCTTCTCCAGATCCTCGAATACCGGGCGTGATTCCGGCGAGTGAGGCGTGACTATGACGGATCCGATCCGTACAGGATTGTTCGGAGCCGTAGTCGATGGTTTCCAACGGGAGTTGGATGTCGATGAAGCCGAAGATGCCGGTGATCCAGCGCCCGCGGTCCCCACGGTCGGCGCCAATTGTCGAAGCTCTGGCTCCGCAAATCCCTCAGGTGACCCTATCGGGTTTCGACTAGGAGATGTCATAGGCGCTGGTGAGATCGTCGGCTTGACAGGGAGGCAAGATTTACCCAGGTTCGGGGCCCTCGAAGAGGTAAAACCCTTACTCCTGCCTTCTGCTGATCTGTATTAGACGATTAGATCGATTACAGGGTGCTCGAATCGAGAGTAGATCTCGAGTTTCAAGGCTTTTGTGGTCGTGCGGTAATACTTGGTCCTCTCCTTTGGGGCTCTCCTGGCTTTATATAGATAGCCAGGTCTCGAGTCCAACCCGGAGAGGATACAAACCCTAGCTTGAGTCGGTTACAATCCCTAACTTAGCCCGCAAGTTGACGCGGGTGGGCTTTTCATGGGCCTTCTAGAGTACTCCAAGGGCGCTTCCTGTCGGGCCTTGATCAGAAAGGTGTGAGAGGGGGTGTCCTTACTCGCAGGGCCCAGGATCCATGCCTTCGTCAATCCCTCTCCCGAGATCTCTCCTGTCTTCGACATGGTCGATCAGAGAAGTTCCGCCTACAGCACAGGAACTCACGGTGTCTTCTGCGGAGCGAGGAACCGATCAAGGAGCAATCGGTCTCCGTAAATAACTACCTCTGCGTGAAGCAATCCTACCCGGAGCCGAGTAGGAATCGAATACGATCTCGTAAATCTCACCCTGGCGGAAAATCGCCAGAGGAGCCAACACCCTAGGAAACCCTAGTCTTTTTCAGCTTTGCTACCCGCTTTATGGCGCAAATTCTCACGAAGGTACACAATACACCTACTAAGGACATCTCCAACGGGGCTGCTCATTTGCGGACCAATTTGGTCCGCATTTTGTCCATTTGAGCAGCCGTCCGTGGACGTGTCCGGGCGGATTTAGGCCCTGCACCCAGCGGGGCTGCTCATTTAGTGGCCTGACCCTCCCTGTAAACTAGTACACGGCCACGAACAGAGCTAGCTAGCTTATTGATCGATCGGAACAAGTACACGACTACACGCCCACGAACAGAGCTAGCTAGCTCAATCCATCGATTGGCACTAGTACATGGCCATGAACAAAGCTAGCTCTATCGATCGGAACAGCTAGCACGCCGCGCGCGGCGCCGCGGCCATGGCGCAGGTCTAGCAGAGGAAACGGAGGGAGGCGGAAGCGGATTCGGCTAGCTCGCCACCGACCTGCGCACGCTCTCGGCCACCTTCTTCGAGACACCGCAGCAGGAGCTCCCGGCGCCCATGGAGATCGGAAACCGGCTCCACCTTCTCCCGCGTCTTCACGCACGCCGCCGCCGTCGCCATGGCCTGCTCGCGGCCACGCTCACGGCAAAGGAGATGAGCCGGACGTTGAGCAGTTGAGCACGAGGATGTCGCCGTGGCGCGCGGCCTCGAGCGCGACCATCCCTGTCCACCGGGTCGTCCACGCCGGAGAAGACAACGGCGAAGAGCGGGCCGGCGAGCGCGTCCCACGATGCCGCCCCATCTCGCCTGCGCCTCCCACCATGGCCCAGCTCCGTCGGTGGAAAGCATCGCGGCCGCTCCAGCAACCGCGCGTTGCGCACGTCCTCGCCGAGCCCCGACCGCTCCAAGATATACGGCCGTCGCCGCCGCCGGAACGAACGTGTATGCACGGGCCGGAGCGCCGCGGAGAGGCCACGGACGCCGGCGCCCACTCCCCCCGCCGCGAGCCTGCCCCGAGCTCGGCCTGCTCCGCCCTCTCTTCGCCGCGGATGCGCGGGAGCAGGAGCTCCATGTGCACGAGCTCGCCCTCGACGCGCGGGAGCAGGAGCTCGGCCTCGACGCGGAGGCCCCGTGCGTGCGCGCGTCCATGCCGGAAGCTCCTCGGCTCCGCGGACGGCAGCGGAGGCGCGGCCGCCGAGTCTTCTGGACGTCGCCGTCGACGGCGCCAAGGTCAAGGTGGTGCTCAGGAGCGGCGAGCGGGCGGCGCAGGTTGGGCACGGGCAAGAAAAAGGGGAGAGAGAGAGGAATGGTTGGTGGAGAGAGACTGACGTGTGGGGCTGCAGTTATTTGGAGATGAAACAGACGGACAAAAGAGACAACTTTGGTGTCCGGCGGATGCTCAAATCTGACCCAAATTTGGGCCAGGTTTGAGCATCCGCGGACAAAAAAACGGACCGCGGTCCGTATGAGCAGCGCCGTTGGGGCCTTGTTTTGTCCGGGGCTGCTCAAATCCGGCCGGTCCGGGCCAAATGAGCAGCCCCGCTGGAGATGTCCTAACTACCTCTTGTTTTGCTACTGGGTCGACTGCTCGTCCAGATCGGAGCCAACTGCCATTTATTTTTAATCTCTATCTCTATCTCTATCTCTATCTCTATCTCTACTATATAACGCAGCTTAACGACTGGTACGGCGTACGTCTCCCGTTTTTTAATTGTAGACCCTGCAAAATTTACAATTGAAC
This sequence comes from Alopecurus myosuroides, assembly GCA_028641055.1. NCBI lineage: Eukaryota > Viridiplantae > Streptophyta > Magnoliopsida > Poales > Poaceae > Alopecurus > Alopecurus myosuroides. Next base: position 314,479,965 of record CM054060.1, on the reverse strand, counting down.
CCGGACTCCCTTCCTCGTTCCCCTCTCCTTTCTCGCTCTCCGTGCGTCGCGTCCGCCGCCGAGCAGGAAGATCTCCGCGCGCCCCCTGTGCCCTGGGTCCGATGCCGAGCACGAAGTCCTGGGTCAGCCGCCGACCAGGAGGAGCTCCAACCCAACGCCCATGGCCCCGCAATCGGCCGCCCATTTGGAGGACCCCGCCGCGTCCCCGTCGGTTGGACGGACGTGATGGAGGGAGGGGGCGCACAAGGAGGAGAAGGCGGCAAGCGTCAGACTACGGCGACGGAGGTATGGCCGGTGGCCAGGCCTCATACAACTGTACGTATGGCGACCTCCCAGCCCCCAGGCGTTGTGCTGCCACAACTGCCTACTCCCGCCGGAGAACTCCTGGCGCCGCCCTACGGGCGCCGAATCCTTTCGGAGATATTTCAGGCCACCCCGTGCCGCCTGGGAGAGGAACGCTCCCAGGTGCTGCGCTGCCGCCAAACTACTCAGGGTGCTTGTCGTAGGGAGCTATAGCAGATGATGGTTACTTTTGGATTCACGGCAATGCTAGCCTTACCTGTTCGGCTGTTCCTATAAACTCCATTATCTAATTTGGCTCCTACTTTCTTTTCTCAGCTGCGTGCCATAGAAATCGATCTGATATACCATGGATCTGCAACTACCCGGTGGACGTGTTCAAGGGTCAATCTTAATCGGCACTGCTCTCACACGATTCTCCATTGGTTTTGTGCTAGATCACTCATATGCGGCTCCATCAAATAGATCCTTCGTTCTCAAACTTGATGGATCTTTCATACCTTTATATCTTTTGTTGATCACAACCTTTTGTGCAATCCCTGTTTGTCCAGTTAATTGAATATTTTTACCCGTTTGTCCAATTACCTGCAACATAAAATTCTTATCAACATCCGTGCATGTGCATATGCGCAGATCATGGGTAGAATTAATTATTAAATCATTCAAGAGCAGACTGAATATCTCGTGATTAGTCTACTTTGACCATCGAGACTAACATATTTGAAGCGACTTACTGAACTCCAGCTGTTAAAACCTGTTTAAAATGATGTGGTTGCCTTGTCATCCCATTGAGTTGCTATGGTTGCTTTGATATCAAATATCTAATCAAAATTTTATCTTTCTTCTCAATACATACTGTTAGGTATCTTCCAACTGCGGCTTGATGTCTAAGCAAGCTTTTTGTATACTTCTATAGAGGTATGTATTTCTATTCTCAATATTTGTCTGCTATACACATGTTTTGGTACCTTTTAGTTCTAAACATATAATTAAAGTGTTGCAGCGAAGCAGATGAGCCTGAAGCCCATGCAGTGTTATGGGGTATGGAGCTGGCCAGTGAGCACTTGAACCACAAGGCTGTTATTCAACCAGACTATGTCATGGTTATAAATAATCCAGAATATTGGTGCTAGCTTCAGCAAACATGGAAGATTATACTGAGATATTTTCCTTGCCATGTGCCAGTGAGCAACAACTTGACTTTAGTTTTCTAAAGATTAGTAGAAAGAGAAACATACAGTAGATCTCATGGTATTGGAAACATTTGCTTTCATCCGATACGACCAATTATACCTCCTTTTACTTGTGATGACATTGTAAACCCAGTGTTTATTTAAGAGAGTTCAACTTTACCATAAAATAAGAATTGGGTTTTTCTCACTTCCCGTATGATCTCTTATACACAAAGCAAGATGATGTGTATTACAAGTTGTATTTCTAGACCGCTTATATATATATATATATATATATATATATATATATATATATATATATATATATATATATATATATATATATATATATATATATATATATACTACTCCCTCTGTCTCGAAACATAAGATGTTTTTAGCATTTCCTAGACAATATATACCTAGACATGTTTTAGTGTAAGATGCATATATACATTATATCTACAAAATGCTAAAACATCTTATATTTTGATACGGAGGAAGTATATAATGCAGCTTAACGACTGGGGGCTGGAAGTAGTGTTCTCCCGATCCATCTAATATAGAAAGCTCACAACTATGAAACGATATGGAATGTTTAATATATGTAGCTTAAGTAACAATTCAGGCTGAGTTGATTGTATGCATTTTTGTGCCTCCTTTCTAAGATGACAGATGGACATGCTTTTGAACTTTGAGTTGCAGTTGGTGTAATGTTAATATTATGTAAAAGAAGTTAAGCTATTGGAGTATTGGTTATTCATATCCTTAGCAAATATATGAAGATGTTTGACACCTTTGCCTTGAGTCAGGAAAGTGATTGATCCTTCCTTTTACTGTAGCGAAGCACGGGCATTGTGCTAGTCTCCACTACTAATAAAAGAGCAAACTTAGTGGGAAAATAAGATCTGGACCGTACGTACACATTGATCTAACATCCAGAATTCACCTGTTCTCCCTCCCTAAAATCACGCATCCTTCCATCTTGCCGACGGGCTACCCGCCTGCGTCCGAGGCGCACATCCTTCCAACAACCGTCCCGCCGCATCTCAGCCAAACTGCCGACGAAAATCACTTACACAATCCTCAACACCGCCTCGAACACAATGGCCACATCAGGCAGCTTGTTCCTAATCTCCCACGCCGCCTCAAATCTCTTCGACCTTCGAAGGCTCTGATGCCGTCTCAACGGAGGGATATCATCGCCCCACCCTACTCCTTTGAACGCCGGCCCGATACTGCCATAATCAGACGCGCCATTGCTCGGGGTCACGTCCCCAGCCTTCCACTCAGACTTATGGCACCAGTCGCAGTCGTCATGCCGCCCCAGCCCGCCTGCCATCCCCGACTGGGCGTTCCCTACCGTCACCCACCCGTTCCCGATTGGATCTGTGGCCCGTGGTCATCACAGCGACACACGAAGGGAATATTGGGGAAATCAAGGTGAGTGTCCTCCGACCCATTGCATTCCTCCTTGTGCTTCACAGTACATCACACACTAGCTCCTCGCCTCAAGGATTCCTTCATGATTTTGTCTTACTTTGTGCGTACAGTATATGGATTGCACAGCAGTTCAGCCTTTGTCTTCAGCACCATAGGAGTATCAAACCATTGTACTACTATTTTTTCACCTTCACCTACTCAGAAGTTGCGTTTTATAAATTTTGTCTTACTAATTGACTGATCTGTACTACACTGGACGTATAAAGCGTCTGGATGGAGTTAAAGCTTAATCCACGCATGGTATTGTAGTACAGTTTTGCAAATATGGCATATTGTCGCTCTGATCTTTTCCTATAATAAAAAAAGGTTGATCCCCATAGTGTTTTATATTTATTTCAGCTCGAATAAATTCTTATTACCTTATAAAGTTTCTAGAAGGACAGAAACCATAGAATATATTAGATTCAATTGTTTGCCCTGCATGGTGTTTCAGATGAGAATGACACTCACCAGGAGCCAGCTTTGTCAGAATAATGACACCAGGGGTTGCCACTATACACATAGTTTACTGGTTTCTTTGTATGGTCTATAATTGCAGATAAAATGGAACTAACGCGCTCTTGTTAGATTATTCGATATCTAGATCACACGATAAAATCTGTTGTTATTTTTCTAAGATTAGTGTTACATTTCCCAAGTAGTAGATTTTGTTATTCTCCCTATGTCCTATAGGTGCAACCTTGCTAATTGTTTTATAGTATTGATAGTTCAATCAGTGCATTGGTTTGATTTTGCTTAAATTATAGTAAGAAATTTCATCAGTTCGCTTTGGCATATCCTCATATGGTGAGTAGAGATAATCAAATCCATTTGGGATTGGTGAGATGAACGAGAAGTCGGTGGTGGCCAACAACAAGACGCGACTTTTGCGTTGCCTACATCTGCTTTGACCCTTCTACGGAAACACCACAACCAACGCCATGTTCAATAATAGGTTTAACCAGATTTGCATAGTGTCGGCACTATGTTTTCAGCCATGAATTAATCTTTGAATATTTATAAGTGAATAAAGTTTGAGCTATGGCGCTAATTAAATAGTTTCTTTAGTATAATTTTTTTTTCAAGGCATCCTAATTTAGGTGATTCTTGCTTAATTGCGATGCTTGTTATAATCCTTGACAATTATTATGGACATATGGTTATCCGTTCTAATACACATGCACAACTCTTGGCAATTATTATGGATAATTTGGTTTATGAAATACTTGTATCATTGGAGTTTGATGTGGTGTAGATGGAGACATCATGCTTTTGGAGGAGAAGGCCGACGAGTAGGCTCTGGAGAGGAGGCTCACCGTGGTGGACGATTGGATGATGGACAGAAGGGAAACCTAATGGGATAGAGTCGATTTGGGGATTAAATTGGGAGATGGGGTAAAAGAATGAAAAAGCCATTGATGACGACTTGTACAAATATTTACCATTCAGTAGATTCTAGCAAACAATCCTTTTTGTAAGTGCACTAACTCTCACCGTGAGAGTTCTTTTGTTTTCTCGCAAGGCTTCGAGCTAGGATATAGGTCCTTATGCTAGACATTTTTCTTGTTTGATTGTGAATACTTATGTCCGGAAATCCTAAAAAAAAAAAAAACGTGACCAAAGGGGGACTGATCCTCCCCTTGATTCTACGTTGTTAGGTAGGAGTGGGATACCCGGGCGTGAGCACACACAGCTGGGACCCGAGGGCCTCTCGGGCGCGCGCAGCTGGGACTCGAACCCGGGTCGGCTGGGCGCACACCTGCAGCCATTGCCACTGAGCTAGCACTCAGTTCCCATGTCCGGAAATCCTTATTCGGAGTCTTGGCTATTACCAAGAAAACACAAAATACAAAGTTTGGTTCAATATATCACATATTTAATTTCTTGGCTTCCAAGCATTATATTAAACCTGATATCTGAGAGTTGTATCTAAGTTTTGCACCATCTTTGTCAACACGGTGATAATTGAATGAGCACAGAACACCAAACTGATGGAACATTATTTTCTTTTTTCAGTAACATGAGCACAACGGTGTCTCAATTATGGAAATACAACCCAAGGGACATTAGAATACCGTGCACCCATTAATATGTTATTTTTGTGAAATTTCAATTCTAATTTTACTCCCGTGGAATTCAAATATATATGTTAACCGTTTGGGACGTGCATTGCACGTGCAAACTTACTAGTACTAGTAAAGATAAGAGGGAAAAGAAAAGTCTTTTTTTTTCTAAAAGGCCGAAAGAACTGATTCGGCCCACCAGGCCTGGTACGCAGCGGCGGAGGGGAGCCTAGGGCAAATACCTCTCGTCTCCTATGCGCACCCTCTTCGTGGCGGCTTCTCCAATCCGTGAATGTTGGTTTTGGGGTGATTTTCCGCGTCGTCAATTCATCGGGTTCAGCTGAACTTCTATTCTACTCGGCAGGTACGCCCAGATCTCAGTTACTATTTCTCTGTACATATGTTGATGTTGACTGGATCTTGTGAGGAGAAGAGTTGGTTAACTGGTCCCTTTCCTTTCTCTTTGTCAGGATATCAAAATTGAGAGGGAAGCAATGAGTCGCCGTTTTGTGAATCTGCTGGTCACTAAATTGTGCGGCGGCCGCCCTGCGTTCAAGCTGCACCGCATCGATCCGGCAAAGCTCTTCTCCCCTACGAGATCATCACATGAACCTCCAGCTTCAGATCTGGCTCTGGCTCCGGCTCGGCTGCCTCCCGCCGCCATATCCTTTGACTGGCCCTGCTCGTTTAATAACAGAGTCGGGTGGATGGACTTCATGACCCTGAAGAACAAGGTCATTGCCGTGGACCATGAGGGCCACACCGTTCTGTATGATGGGTCAGCGCCATGAACCGGATGGTTGACCCCAGGCGCTGCTCAATCTCCCTCACCGTTGGCGACGGTCTCTACACAATGGATGTCGACCCTGGCTTACACTTTCAAGCTCTGACCTACGGCCGCTCATTCGGTGAGGGCCGCCCAGAGGACTGGTATTGGCGCCCTCTCCAGCCCCCTCCACTTGAGCACGAGCCCTGCATGATTGGCGCCTACACCGTGTTTCCTGATTCGCAAATCTGGCTATCCACGGTGGGCGCCGGCACATATTCCTTCAAAACAACTAGCCGCACATGGAGCAAGATCGGTGAGTGGGCTCTGCCGTTCAAAGGCCACGCCAAGTACGTCCCGGAGTATGGTCTCTGGTTTGGCTTCTCAGACAGTGAAGGCGGCCAGCTCTGTGTGTCTGACCTCACGCTGATGCCGCCTGTGAAGCACAACTCGTGGGAACTGCTGCCTGTGCCGGAAGGGTGGATCCCAAAGGCATCCCACTTCCTGCCTCTGGGTTCTGGCAAGTTCTGCGTCGTGAGGTTATTCCAGGTAATCAAGCGGCGGAGCCAGAAAGTTTACAACTTTGCGGTGCTCACTGGCGTCAAGTTTGATACCACTGCAGGCCCAGGAAGCCTCCGGTTGATCACGCACAAGTCAAAGCGTTACCGTTTCGGAGACTACCAGGACGTCAAGCTGGTGTGATATTTATTGTAAGCTAATAGTTGCGCCTAGTCTTCTGGTGCGAGCCATCGTATTCGGATCCTATTGTAATCCGGTAATGCTACTTAGGGCGTGTTCGCATCCCGTTTCCTCGTCGTCGTACACGCGAGGCCACCGTCTCCCCGATTCCAGATCGACAATCTCTGTCTCACTGTATGTACGTACTTTGTACATGAAAAATCGCAAAAAAAAAAAACAGTTCCGAATCTTTTCCTACAAACAGGCCGACGTGGTACACGCTAGCACGAGGCTGGATATTTTTTATATGGGCTACTGGGCCGAATCAAGCAAGATTGGGCTGTAAGCCCACTCGAACAAGCGGAGCAGCGCCGAACGTTTAGCGATCCGACTGGGAAGCAGATTTCGTGTATCAGAAGCAGGATCGACGGATTTGGAGAATCTGGACCACATCCGAACACGCCCTTAGTTGTGGCACATATTGCGTGTTGCTCTTTCTGTAGTTTGTGTCATTTATATGATTATTTGCTCTCCGCCATAAAATCTCTCGGCAGTTACTTTGCAGTGCTAATATCAGGATTTCCATTTGTGAGTTGTATCGAAACAACAATTTTGTGACTATAGTTAGTTCTAATTTTAGAACGGTATGAGGTTAGTCTTATCCGGCGGACGTCTCGTCTACTCGTCCATGCTATGCACCATTTCCTTGATGCGCGTCGGCGTGCTAGAGGAGAGCAGAGCGTCGTGGCCACGTGTGAGCAGCATCTCACCGACGAGGACCTCCAGCCTCTACAGAGTCAATCGTGACCACGCTCGCCGCTAGGAACTTCTACACCCACCACTCAGGCCAGAGCCATCCTCGGTCACCACCCCATGCTCCAGCTTGTACCGGCCTTCCTCTCCCGTGAAAATTTATCGCAAATAAACTTTTGGCGCATTGCTTAACGCCTTCCCAAAAGGCGTTATGGTCTATAGCATAACGTGAACACCTCATGCTTCATTGACCGTGCCACCAGGGACGCGGACTTCCACGTGGTAAGCGGCTTAACGCCGTAGGGGAAGGTTTGACCATGGCGTTATGCCTTGTGACATAACACGGGCGCACCCCCTTCCGACCCCTTTCTTCTTTCCCCCTCCCCTCTCTCTGTTCTTGAAGAAAGAGAGCATCTACCCCGCCGCTCCGATACCCGCCCATACCCGCCCCACCACGTTTCTCCACCACCGCCACCCGCCTCCATTCCCGCCGTCGGGTCCGTCTCCCCACCATACCCGCGACCCGACGGGACCCCACGAGCGGGGAGGACATGGGAGGCGAGCTGACGTGCTTCGCCTTTGCCGCGGTCGACGAATGGGCGTCGAGGATGAGGCCGCCAGTGGCCACTACTTGCGGCAGCGCGGAGACCAAATCAGAGAGGAACATATGTAGGGGCACGGGAATGGCAGAGGGAGAGGGAGGGCGGCCGGAGGACAACTGGAGGGAGCAGAGGGAGGGCGGTCGGCCGTCGGCGAGTGGAGGAAGCAGAGGGAGAGGGCGACGGCAGGATGCCGATCCCGACCGCGATCCCGATCCCGATCCCGGTCCTGAGATGCGAGTGGAGGAAGCAGAGGAAGAAGGGACATCAGGGAGAGAGAGGATAGGGCCGGGGCGGGGGTGCTGGGGCCTAGGTACCGGCGTGCGGCACACGTACCCATCACGCGTGGGGAGTGGGGACGGATGGTGGGGCTGGGAGTGGGGATTAGTGTCATTTAGACGCTGACATGTGGGGGCCACTCAGTGTTGTCGGGTCTGCGGGTTATAGGGTACGGGTTTGACACCCCCATACCCGCCTCCGCTAGACCAGACGGGTCTAAGTTCTTACCAATACGCAGACCCATGTGTCTTTTTCTCAACCATACCCTCCCCATTTAGTGCGGGTACCCATCGGGTCCGCGGGTTTCGGGGCCCCATTGCCATCCGGACCCGCCGCACCACCCTTTTCTTCCCCAAATCCGTCAACTTTTGGCAAGATTTGAGGCCATTTGTTAGTGATTTGGTTCCCTAAGGATTTTCAAAGGTATTGCCCCACTTCTCCCCTAATTTTATTGGTTGAAATTCTCACATTATTTTATTCTCTAGGTTTTTCCGACCCCTAATCTATCTAGTTTCTTAGCTATTTGGTTTGTTAGTACTGGATTAGTGTGTTTCTAACTATTTAGCTTGCTATTACTTGTGGATTTTGAAACCCTAGATTCTAGTGTTAGATTTTAGTAATAGATTAGTTGATTTGTAGTAATATGTTGCTATTATTAGATTATTAGGTTGCTATTAGCAGTACTAGTATATTCATGTTGGCAATATTTTTTTTTTTCAAATTTTAGTTCATATCATTGCAAATTTATTTTATTGTAAATTTGAGTCCTTGTTAGTAGTAGTGTTTTTTTTTGCTATTTTGGGCTAGGGATGCTCGATTGGAAACTCTAATAATTTTGATGCGGACATTTGTGACGGAATGCCTACCACATTTTATTTGAACAAGGTAATAAGACTTTCATATTTATATTGTTAGATGACAATGACCACAAAACGCAAGGATGATGCCTCTGGACTAGCAATGGCAGGAATGTGAAGACCAAACCAATGAAGGCAACTACTTCAAATGGCAAGAAGATGAAGGATAAAGATTACATGACCATGGGTTTGCGTGAATGGGAAGAGGCTAGAATGAAGATAGACCATTATTTGTCACTGAGAGATAAGCTAGCCGATACCCGGTTTCGGAACAAACAACAAGCTACGTTGTTTGAAGTTGTCAGTCAAAACAAGAGCACCGAGATTGTGCGCCAGAAGCACATGGATTTTGAGTACATTAGGAGGTACGATTACTAATATAGAGGACAAACCTCTAGGGTGGCCCGACCTTCACGAATCGACCAAGAACACGAAGAACGAACGATGAACAGGATGAACACGAGAGGGGAATCGAGGGCAAACAAAGAGGATAACTAGCAGGAACAAAAAAAATCCCAAATCTCCCGTCAACTAAGATGCAACGGCCGCCTACGGGAGGATCAATCCAACCGAACTCACCTTATCAAAAACCGCTTCAACACCACGTGGCCGTCCATCACATCAATAGAACCTCAAGGATTAGTTGAGATAGATTGGAAAGTTCCTAACTGATTCCCAAGGGGCAAGGATAGGTAACCCAGTGTAGCCTTGATACGATCCTAGATACAAATCATAGGAGTAGCCTTGATAAGGTCCTAGGTACAACCATAGGAGTAGCCTCACAAGAGGGGTACAAGAGCAAAGCTCAAAGTTCTCAATTCATCTCTAACCTAGATATGGTCCATGTACCCTTCTTCCTCCTTCTTCCTCGGTGCCTTCTTCTTGATCTTCTTCAGTGGATTCTTGGGAATCGACTTGGGCACGTTCTTGGGCATCTTGGGCAAGTTCTTGGGGTTCCTTGGTGGGGTCCAACCTGAGCACGCAAAGGGTGGATCCATGAGGTAGCGCACCATTCACCAAGTCATCGAAGGCATAGAGAGAAAGGATTAAATTCACCTTATCATGTATTTCCTTAGCTCGTGATCTTGTCACTGGTCCATTTGGTGTTGGGCTTGGTGGGATGGGGTGTGCTGCATCAATTACTAGTTTAGAAATCTCACTTCCGTCTGTGACAACGTTGGTGGTAGGAAGATCATGGAATTTTGACAAGCCTATAATGTTGATGTGGTGAAACAATTTTATGCAACCGTGTTCTTCGTGAATGATATGGACAAGACAATAAAGTGGATGTGCTGTGAAGACATGCTTAGTGCCCCCTTCATCGACTTTGTGAAAGCAATGGGCTATGAGGAACAATATACAAGGGGGAGAGCAGTTGCATGCTATGGTAAGGGTGCTCCGCCAAGCAAGACATGCCTTAAGGCATTACCCCGATGACACACACTCAAAAGACATTGGTAATATTGTTGGACTGAACCCAAGGTATTACTATTTTATGAAGCTCCTCGACGTGACAGTTTGTCCCAAGGCCGACAACCTAGGCGAAGTTAACGGTTATGTCATCCAGCTTTTGTTCCATACTCGTAATTCCAATGACCCGATCGATGTGATGAAGTGAATGTACGATACAATGAGGCATGTGGTCAAGAACCGACAGTCTCTCTGCTTTGCACCGTACATATATGCCTTCATCAAGTATGTGAGAGCCGATAGGTACAGTCCGCTAGCACCACTGGAGGACTTGTTTCCACTAAATGTGCATCATCACTCATATCAGCCGAAGGTGAAGCGCCTCTCAAGGGCAGTCAATGTGGGTGCATCATCTATTGGTACGCACGACAACCCTAGTGCGCTACGAGAATTTTTTAGCAAGTTTTGGAACATGTGCAAAGCCAATTATGACCAGACCCATCAGTTACATCAACTTGAAAAGAAGCATTTTAGGGAGTTTCAGCAATACTGAAGGCAACGTGGATTCCATGATGTTCCTAACAAGGGGCAAGACTTGGACGACAGTGACCCCGAAGATTACCTTACGCCACCTCTTGCTGATGATGACTTCCGTGGTTGGGGTGGTGCACCCCCTGACTTTGCTACCGACAGGAGGACAGTGGTAGCGACTTAGGGTCCAGTGTGTAAGGTCCCCCAGAACCACTGTTCAGGGACACCTCCGATATGCATACATTCACAATCCCAGATCACACCAGTCGTGAACAACATATCAAGTTGGTACACAGATACAATATCCGTTACACGGTTACACCAAACACTTACAGAAGGAACAAGGTCACATGACCAAGTCCACACAACTGCCACGCATGGCAAACACGCAACACACACAGCGGAAGACTAATCACACAAAACGTGGTAGAGCCCAAGTCACGCCTTAACCTACAGGCTGCTGACTGGGAGACGATCCTAGTTCGCAAGTCCATCAGCACAATACTCCTCGTAGATCTCCTCCTGAGATTCCTTCTCGATGTCTGGCAAGTAAATACCAGGGACGAAACCAATATGAGTACATTTGAATATACTCAGCAAGACACTCATCATGTAGCTTACCAAAATGCAAGTATGCTTATATGATGTAATAGGTGGGCTATACATAGGGTTCACTATCAATGATATACGTAAGACATATCATAGTTGATTTTGAAAAACTATGTATCTTCATGAAGAAGATACTTCAAAAGAAAATAATATAGTTTTCTTTCTCTTGTAGATATCACATGTACAAGAGGTTTTATAAACTCATTTTGTAAAAAGAAGGTTTTCTCTTTGCAAAACTTTTTGTAAAACAACTTCTGTCTTTTCATCGACGGTACCTCCGCGGTACAAGATTTCTTCCTTTCTGAACTTCACAAGTCCAACACCTTTTTGAAAACTCCTTTTTGAAAACATTGACATAATGCTAGCTACATGGCCATTCAAATGTCCATATCCGAGGACGCGGCTACTTCGAAATAGTTGTACTCTGCAGAGTTGTACACATCCATCAGATCTAGTACATCTGCCGTAAACAACCACGGACTGTAACAACAGTATCTAAACATCAGATAACTGATCCTAACCATCCACTATGTTCAAGCTAGAATATGTATATCCCACTGTTGTCTAATCATCATATGAATTATCTTGCTATAACATTTTATAGCACGGGAGTCATCTGGTTGTGTACATAGCATGGAACATGTGACTTAGAAATCTCAATTTCGTTATGCTCATCATGTGTCAAAACACTTGAATCTTGCTCAATTCTTTTCCATGTAAACAGAACTCCTTGTCATTTTGATATTGACTTACTTCAATATTTCATCTATGTAATTTGGCTTCAATCATATCCGGCGCTTCAATCCATCTCTTATAGATATCAATGCCCAATATCTTCTAAGCCTTTTATCAATATGAAAATATTAACCGTGTTAATTTAAAATAAATATGTTCCAATCAACCATATGTCATCTACATAAAGCATTGGAAATATGTCTTAGCGCTCCCACTTAATTTCTTGTAACTCTACAAGCATCTTTATCGTTCATGATGGAATCGAACTCTTTTGATAACTTCATTAAGGTAAAGATTCCAACTTCGTTATGCTCACTTCAACCACCGAAGTGTGCATACCTTTCTAGCAACCTATTGAATTTTACAAAACTCGCACACTGTGTCAAGTACACATCCCTGATCAAACTTCCTTGAAAGGAAAGTTGGTTTTTGTTATTCAACTGCCATATCATAATATGTAACTTTTTACTAGAACTATCCGCAAAGACTAAAACATTACTACTGAAGATCAAAATCTTGAAGTAGTCAACTCTTTGAACTTCGTCGAAAACATCTTTTTTGATAAGTAGAACATTCAAAGGATGTAAATATCCATGTCTTTGTTTCTATATAAACCCGTTTGCTATCGTTAGGCACCATGCCTATCGAAAGGACTAGTCACATACTTGATATTCATACAGGGACACTATCGCGGATATAATGACTTATATCCAATTTTAACAAAGTCATGGCCCATCATTTGCTTCCTTTATAAGGTCCAGATCCTTTGTTGTCAAAACAACACTTTAATATTAAACCACAAGTTGGTCTAAGTACAGAGTTTTAGGACTATTGTGGTTTAGTTCGCAAACTCATTCAAAGTATCTACAACACATGTAGTGTCTTATACTTTGTCAAAATAGGGAACCCCGGAACAACTTACAGTGTTGTGCTACTCTTGACATGGTAACAAAGATTCTCTAATCTCGTTGAGTTTGTACTGTCCTCCCACTCACGTGTTTCGCAAGAACTATTTTCTCGAGAAATCAACCCTTTCTGACAAACAATATTTGTCTTTGGTTCGGTGATAGGAGAAATACCCAATGTTTTATTTGGGATAACCTTATAAACATATATTTATCCTATATTGGTTGTAAAAATTTTACACATGCTATGCATACCAAAACTTAAGAAAAAGACAATTCGGGTCACTACCCAAACCATATCTTATATGGTGTCAATTTCAACGGATCATGATGGCGCTCTTTTCTGTGTAAAAGCGGTTGTCTCTAATGTATAAACTACAAAATTATAATGGCAATTTTATTAATCTTACCATGTACAACAAGGTTTGATTTTGTCTCTTGAATACTCCAAACTAATGTGGGGTATTCGAGAAGTATAAGTTGTATAACAGTTATGCAACTCCTCAAATGTTTTGTTAAATTTGTAACTCAAACTTTATTCGTTATGATCCAATCATAAATACTTGATTATCTTGTTATGGTGATTTTTACTTCATACTAACAATAGTCTGAACCAATTCAAAAAATGTCAAACTCCGTTCTCTTTAAATAGATATACTCATATATCTACTCAAATCATCGACAACATTTTATGAAGGAAAAAATTAATCCACCACATATGACTATACATAATGAACTATATACATCAACATGTGCAATCTCCATTAAATTAGTCGTCTATTCTACTTTGGCCTATGAACGGGATTCTAGTCATCTTTTGGAAGATGTCTCACAAGCGTCAATTTATTCAAAACAAAATGACTCTGGAAATCCATCAATATGGAGTTCCTTTATGTTTTCCTTTCCGATATGAACTAAAATGGTGGTGTCACAATTTAAGTGAAATTATTTTACGTCTTGCAACGTTTAGCATTTAGTCTTATAGATGTTTACTTTACCAACACGATTTATATTAACTTAGCCATCAATTATGGAATATGGTCATAGTTTGAACAATCTCATTTGTTCTCACAAAAGAGCGGAACAAAATAACAACTTATTAAGTTCTTAAAATAAATCTTGAATGTTTGGTTCGATACGACTATGAACACAACAACACTTTATTTATGTTCTTGTCATGATCGATTCCACATCTACTACTAGTTTCTTTTAGGCCCTTGTATTTCTTGCATTGCGTTGCTTTGTATGACAACTCATATCAACCAATGTGGTATCAAAATACCCAAAAAATACTTTGTTAACTAGTAATATATCTATAACTTGTATTGTCGAGACATCGTAGTAGAATTCATGGACGGGGGTGCCATGAGACTATCGATAGAGATGTGGGGGGACGTGGTCGTATGACGAACAATGACACCAAGGTTTTACCTAGGTTCGGTACGTTGCAATTAGGCTACGATCCTACTCCTGCAATCTCACTAAATGAGGGCTGAAGCCTGAAGTATACAAAGTACAATGTGAGTTAGATTTAGCTACTCGACAAGGATCACCCTCTCGGCGAGTTAGCTTCTAGCTTCTTGTATAATCTCTCTTGCTTATCTCCCGTTCGGATTTATATAATAGCCGGGTTAGGGCTTACAGAATAGGAAACCTAGAAGACTACGGTATGTCCTAACTTGGAAGGCAAGAATCCGCCTTCTACTCTAAGCCGTACCACGTGGGCCGTGGTCCGGGTTCTTCTAGAATCCGGCTTCCATGCGTTAGCTTACTGGGCCGCCTAATGGACCGTAACCCATTACCATTGAGGCCACCCTGGTAATCCGTATCTTTAGGACACCATCTGATATACCCCTAATTGGTATATATCCGACAGTAGCCCCCAAGAAGGATTAAGACTTCAATTCGCCGTCTTACGTAAAATTTGCATTTTTCTAAGAAATACTGGCTTTTTGTCTTGATTCTTCTTTTCCTTCAAATCATGCTATAACGCGAAACTCGGATTCTGGAAAATCAGCCTTTTTCTTCCACGAACCTTCCTACGTCAGCGATAAAATCATGCTGACGTCAGGGACGTTTGGGTTTCGAGTGCGAAACCCTGAAACGTATCTCTGACAGATTGTCGCGGGAAACGAGGAGATAGTAATAATCACCTGTCGATTCATTTCCCAGATTTTCTGGCGAGTGACACGCATTGAGCATCCAACGGTCAAAAGAGTCGTTAGCGCGCATCGTAAAGGATTTCCGGCTATAAATAGCCCACTTCATCCCCTCCGGTAATCCTTCCGCTCTCCTCTCACCTCCTAGCTCAAGCGCCATAGCCCCCGAGCCTCAGTCCAGTGAGAACAAAGCAAAGCCCATGCTCGCGCAAGCACCGTTCCCGGACTTCTCGTCATAGAGCTCGAGGTCCTCGTCGCGCTGCCAAAGTATGGACTCGCCACGCGCATCTCAGGAACACTCCGTCGCCACGAACATCGACGACATCATCAACACGATGGATCCGTTGGTGGATTCGCCGAGCCGCGCCACCGTCGACGAGCCAGAGAAATCTTCTGGCGGCCAGGCCCGCGAGGATCCACATCTCGCGGCTGATAACCTGGCCGCGCCTTCCTCTGTGCCGCCTCCGCCTCTGGCTCCTGAAACGGCGGAAGAAAAGATCTCTCTCGTCGGAGAGGAGCTCGCCGCTGCGGCCGGCGCCGGAGCCGAAGACGAAGTCGAACCCGCCGGCAACTGGAGCCGGTGCAATATGCCCCTTCCCTTCTTCCGACAATGGAGAAGGACGGGTTGATAGAGAAAGGGAAATGGCGGTGCGAGGAGGAAGAGTCTGAGCCCTCTCCTAGGGCCGGAGAGCGGATTCTTCTCACTTCTCATATCTCACGAGGTATGGGATTTCCGTCATCCGCCTTCTTCCTCTAGGTACTCTATCATTACAACATCCAGCCTCACAACTTGCCACCTAATTCGATTCTCTATTTAGCCGGGTTCCAGGCGCTCTTCGAAGGGTATCTAGGTTTAGCCCCTAGGTTAGATTTCTGGATGTATTGTTTCGGGGTTAAGCGAAACCCCTCAGAGGGCGCACTCCTGACTTGCGGAACCATTTCTTTCACCCTGTGTAGATTGAGGGAAGATTGGTTCCCCAAGATCAAAACTTCGGAATCCGTCAAATTCTGAACGGGTTCTTTTTTCTAGCAGCCAGACGTCCCGTTTCCCGGAAAGGCAACACGGATTCCACCTTTCGCCAACACTGCCGCCACTCCCCAGGAAAACTGGGCGACTGAAGCAGTGCAAACCCTGCCGCCATATCTTCTTAGAATTAAGCGGCGCATCGCCAAACTCATCACCTCCGGTCCACCTCTGACCGGCATGGATACGGTTCTATGCTGGTTAGAGAGGCGAATTTAGCCTTTGGCTGACCATGGTCCCCGGCTCTTATGCGACTAACGGGAACCGAGGACGCCATGCGGACGACGGAAAAATCCTTGACGACAAAGGATTTGCCGAAACGTGTGAATCAGTTGGTCGCAGCATGCGACCAATATGAGGAAAACCGTCCGATGTACACGGCGACTAATCCGGATCCAAAGGTACGTCTTTTACATTTTGAATTTCACATTCTTTTCTTTCTCGGATCATTGTCTTAACACAAACTTTGTCCTTTTTGACAGATCTTCGATCTTCCTGAGTCGGATCTTGCAACTGATGCCGAGTTGGACGCATTGCGTGCCAACTTCGCAGGTGGACGGAAACGCAAGAAGATTTCCGCCTCCCAGGAAGTAATCGATCTTAACGGTATCCCCGTCGCTACCTCCAGGTTTGACATCCGGGTTTATTATTTTTGTCGGAACTTTCTTCCTTTGTCTCGGATTTTTAATTCTCCGGTACTTATCTTTTTATCTTGGCTCCCTCAACCTTGAAGCCTAAAAAGCTAAAAAGGCTTAAGTCTGTGGCCAAAAGAGGTCCACATCCTTCTCCTGCAACTGTCCCAGATACTCCAGTTGCAGCTACAGAAGAACATGTTGCTGCCACGAACGAGGAAACCCAGCAGACCAGCCATCTCATTGTGCCGAGAACGAACACGAGGGAAAGGGCGGCCCCGGAAATAGGAGGTCCTTCTCGGACAACGGAGGAGGATCCCATTCCCACCTCTGATAAGGATTTCAAGGTTATCCATGAAGGCCTTAACAATGTCGGGACTCTTTTTGCGGAGCTTGCAAAAGAGTTCACCGAAAAAATGTCAGGTTTACAGCGGATGAGCCAGGTAATATCTCTAGCCTCCAAGCAATAAGTCAAATGCATGCTTTTGCCTTAATGCTATGCTTGTTTTTAACTTAAGCATTTTTTGTCTCTTTTCCGTGTTTTAGAAAACCGCTGAAAACATAAACCTGGAAGTTTTCAACAAGCTTACCATCAAGAATAAGGAGGTGAAAAACCTTCTCTCTATTCTTGATGTTAAGGAGGCAGAACTGGCATCCACTCAGCATCAGCTGAAGGAAACAACAGGTAAGATATTTCTTTGCTTCTAGGTGTGTAATTTTTTCTAAGTATTTTTCCGCTTTTTCTAACTCGTCCTTTTTTACTTGCTTTTCATCTTCTTTGGTGAAAGCCAAACAAATTGCTGAAGATGCCGGCAATGCCGAAAACCTGCGCCGGGAAAACCTGGATCTTCAGAAGCTTAATGTGAAGTTACAGCAGGACCTGGAGGCCAGCCAACTGGTTGTTGGCATCACCGAGTCCAAGGCCTCCGACCAAGCTACAATGGATAAGGCCACCATCCTGGATGTGGAAAATACCTTGAACCAGCGCTTGGAGGAGGGCACCGAGATGGACAAAATTCTCGGTAAGTATTTTTCCTTTTACCGGATTTTCCATGTTTGCAATCTTTCTCTGTTTTTCTGTAACACATTGGTGTTTTTACTGAAAACAGGAGATGACCCCCAGCTTACTCGGATTGAGAAAATCCGAGCTTTTGGAAGGTGTTCAACGCAATCAAGGCTGTGGGGATGTTGCTGGTCAACAAATGCCTTCCCGCCAGGACTGGGGAGTTCTCGAAAGTTGAAAAACTTTCGGAAGCTATCGTGGAGGTGGCGGAGTCCAGGGAGTCCATCCTAAGCTCTGTGGCGCATGGTGGTGCGCGCATGGCTCTAGGGCTCATGCGCATGCACTATCCTGACGCCAAATCTTGGCGCGTGGCATCCGACATTCCGCAAGGATACACGGAGGCGCAGCGGGCCAGCATCAATGAAGGTATCAAAGGTCATGCCACCAAGATCGCCACCATGGTCAACATCTCCACCTTCAAACCGGAGGAAACTATTCCGGAAAATCCCGAGGAATCCAGCAGTGAAGACGACTCGGATGCCTGAAGGAAGTTTCCTGGACCTGGGTAGAGAGATAGGGAATATAAGAATTACTGATCTTACAATGTAAACTTATTGTAATGCTTTCTATTCTTTTTTATAAACAAGTACTCCGCCTTTGCAGCAATATTATTAAGTCTTTTGCAAGTTTTCCAGGTTTTTATTCCTTTATCTTCTAAGTTCTCTGGTTTATATGCTTTAACCGTCCTTAGTCTTTGAAATGGCTCGATAGTATTTTAGTCTTCATACCAAGTGACTGAGTATAACCAATCAGTCTAAACTCGGAAACATGGATCATACTAAAGGCATTTTTTACTTGCTAGCTCCAGCGACCCAGCATAAAAACAACCAGATAATACTTAGAGAACGGTAAAGAATTTTTTGAATGAAACTCAGGCACGCAGGCACAATCTGGGTTTCCTTAAGCCATTTTTAGGATGAAAATCATTCAGTTTTTCAACGCCGAGGACGCAGGCACAATTCGGGTTAACATTGAGTATTTTGAAAGATCGTTGGGAAATAGATAAGATGAAATTATGCTTTAAACTATAATAAACATGTAAAAAACATAGATGTATGAATTTCGACAACTTTATTTCACGATCTCAAAGATGTTTACATAGAAATTGAACTAAGTATAGAAGGGGCGTAACTGCTAGATGCTCCAGGGTCTTTTGGTCTCCCATAGTTCGTCATCTATCTTTCTCTTTCTTTTGAGATTCGGCTTTTTGGGGTCATCTTCCGTGTCTCGAATGTCTACAAGATAGTATGATCCATTTTTCATAGCTTTGCTGATGACGAATGGTCCTTCCCAAACTGGAGCCAATTTGTGCTTTCTTTGTTGTACCAATCTTAGCACTAGGTCATCTTCTTTAAAAGAACGATGTCTGATTTTCCGATTATGGTAACGTCGTCAACCTTGCTGATAAATGGCAGATCTTTGAAGCACAAGTTCTCGTTCTTCCTCTAGGAGATCGACGGCATCATGTCGTGCGCTTTCGGCATTCGAGTCATCAAAAGCTTGCACTCTTGGGCTATCATGGAGCATGTCCGTTGGAAGCACTGCTTCCGCGCCGTAAACTAGGAAAAACGGGGTTTGCCCTCTTGACCTGTTTGGCGGCGTCCGAATACTCCAAAGCACATAGGGTAATTCTTCCACCCATGCTCCAGCTGCTCGATGAAGAGGAGATTCGAGTCTTCGGCGTATTCCTTGCACGATTGAGCTTCATTCTTTCAACATGTCCATTGGATTGTGGGTGTGCCATAGATGCAATATCTAGGCGTATTCCCGTTTGTCGGCAATATTTTGCCAACTCTCCAATAGAGAAATTTGTCCCGTTGTCGGTAATTATGCTGTGTGGAACGCCATATCTCATGACTATGTCAATGATGAAATTTTTGGCTGTTACACCGTCAAGCTTTTTGATGGGTTTTGCTTCCGCCCACTTGGTATACTTATCCACTGCAACGAGTAGATGTGTAAGTCCACCTCTTGCAGTTTTGAATGGTCCCATCATATCTAGCCCCCAGACCGCAAACGGCCATGTAATAGGGATAGTTTTGAGAGCTTGGGCTGGCATATTCGTCTGCTTGGTGTAATACTGACATCCGGCACATGTAGTAACTATGTGTTCGGCATCCGTCTTGGCTGTTAGCCAGAAAAACCCTGCACGAAATGCTTTTTTGACTATGCTTTTTGACTGAGCATGATGTCCACAATCTCCAGCATGGATTTCTTGCAGAATTTCTTGTCCTTCCTCTGGCGAAATACATCGCAAAAAAATTCCGGTAGTACTGCGTTTATACATGCAACCATTGATTACCGTGTATCCTTTGCATCGATGTTTTATTTTCCTTTGCAAGACCTCGTCTGCTCCATCCGGGTACTTTTGATCTACTAAGAAGTTTAAATATGAAATTGTCCAATCCAGGTTATCAAGCAGGACTTCGATTGACTCGGAAACGAGAGGATAGTCGACATCTCCACCTTTTATGGATGGTTCGTGCAAATGGTGGACAAACACACCTAATGGTAGGGTTTTCACTCTTTCCGAGCCCATGCGGGCTAATGCATCTGCGTTCCAATTTTCTTCCCTTTTGACGTGAAGTACTTCAAATCCTAGGAAGCAAATTGCAAACTCGTCCACCGTTCTCCGATATTCGGCCATGATGGGGCTTTTAGCGTCCCATGTTTGGTTGAGCTGATGTTGTACCAATTTTGAGTCACCATAGCATAAGATGCGCTTAACACCAATTTCTTTTGAAATGTGCAAGCCATGAAGCAAAGCTTCGTATTCTGTCACATTGTTGCTGGCGTTGAAGTGTATTTGTAATACATACTCCATTGTATCTCCCTTAGGGGATTTTAGGACTACACCAGCTCCAGCGCCTTCCTTCATCTTGGATCCATCAAAGTGCATAAACCAGTATTCTGACTCCGGCGTTGGTGTTTTTTCCATTGCTTCTGTCCAATCAGCGATGAAATCTGCCAACACCTGGGATTTTATTGCCGTCCGAGGTTGGTACTTAATTTCGAACGCAGCCAACTCGATGCCCCATTTGGCTACTCGGCCTGTTGTGTCCGCATTTTTTATTATATCCCCTAGTGGTGCTTTGCATACCACTGTTATGGAATTCCCTTGGAAGTAATGACGAAGTTTTCGAGATGTGAAAAACAGGCCATATGCCAGTTTTTGATAGTGTGGGTACCTTTGTTTGGACTCGGAAAAAACTTCACTTACATAATACACTTGATGTTTATCTGGTATGCTTTGGTCGTCTTTCCGCCTTTCCACAACTATCCCTACGCTGATAACCCTGTTTGTTGTTGTGAGGTACAATAACATGGGTTCTTCGTCTTTTGGGGATACCAAAATCGGAGCTTTCATCAAGGTTTCTTTTAACTGGGTCAATGCTGCGTCTGCCTCTTCTGTCAACACAAATTTGTCGGATTTATTCAACAATTTGTATAATTGCAGAGCTTTGTCTCCTAACTGGCTTATAAACCCGCTGACAGCGGCTGCAGAACCTGTCAATCTTTGTTTATCTTTTAAGCATGTAGGCCTTGAGATGTTTAGGATTGCTTTGATCTTTTCCGGGTTTACTTCTATTCCTCTCTGAGAAATGATGAAACCCAGAAGCTTTCCTGAGGGAACCCCGAATACACACTTCAATGGATTCAACTTCATTTTTTAAGTGCGCAAATTTTCGAAGGTTTCTCGCAAATCTTCAGGGAGTGTGTCTTTTTCCGTGGAAACGACGGCAATGTCATCCACTTAAACGTGAACGTTTTTGCCAATCTGGCTATACAAACATCGTTGCATGCAACGATGGTAAGTTGCACCTGCGTTCTTCAGGCCAAAATGCATGGTTATGTAGTAGTACGTTCCATATGGGGCGTTTTGTAACATCCAAGTATGAAAAACTCCCTAGTTGTTTTGTTTCTTGTTTATTTTAAGCAATGCATCATGTCATCGTCCTCATTTTATTTTCTGTTGCATTGTTTTCATAATGAAATTCAACCTTTGTCTTCATACTTGTCTGTTACAATCTTTTCAAATAAAGAATGCAAATCAAAAACCTCCTTGTTTCCAAATACTTCAATAATGTTCAATTAATAATTTGTTGGTTTTAGTTCAAACAAATAATTCCAAGTCACCTTCAATTTCAAATCAAATTCATCAAACAGCAACCAACTTGAGTTTATGAAAATCTCTAAACCAAACCACTAATTCTAATCATTTAATCCATAGGGGCCACCCTATTAAAATGCTTTGTTTTCATAATGTTTAAATCAATGTTAAAATTCTTTCAAATATGGATTCAAATACAAACAGCAATTTAAGTCTCAACTTTTTGCAAACCAACCTTGGCATTTGTTTGCTAATGTTCTAAATAGCTTAACCTAATTTTTCTGGAATTTTTGTTAAGCTAAAACCTATCCTTTTCTTCCAAATCTGTTTTCTGCAAAAAAAATATAAAACAGAAAAAGAAAAGAAGGAGAAAACGCAGCGCGCGCGTCACCTAGCCAGCCCAGCCCGTTTCTCTCCCCCGCGCGCTCGGCCCAGCCCAACTAACTCACTTACCGGTTCGATTAGAAACCCCATCGTCGTCTCCCTGTACGGCACGAATCGCAGCGGTGCCACGGCGGCACCGCGACGCCACCGACGGCCATCACGTCGATGCCGCCCCTATAAGTAGCCTAGGGCAGCGCGCCAGCTACCCTAACCCTAGGTTTTTCCTGTTTCCCCCTCTCTCCGCCGCCGATTGCTTCTTCCCCGTCGCGCTCCCCTCTCTGCAACTCCTTCCGGCGACCACCGCTCTGAATCTCGACGATGAACGCCTCCGTCGACGCACGATTCCTCGCGGGCTAACCGGGAACCGCAACCCCGCTCCTTCCTCTCCAACTTGAACACCAGAGCCAGCCCCGGGGAGCTCCTGTTTGACGCCGCGATCCTCGCCCTCTTCGACCACCATGGCACCATTCTTTCTGAACCCGTGGTCGTCTACTCCGTTGCAGAGCCCCTCGACGCTGATCGTTCGCTGGGATCGCTCCACCTCTGCTTCCTCTACACGCTGGACACCGGAGGGAGCACGAAGGACCACCGGATCCGCGCCGCCGTCCTCTTCCCCGCCGCAGCAGTCGCCGTCAGCCTCACGTCATCGAGCCTCTGCATCGGCTACCTTCGTTGGTGAGCATCGTGGTCTCTTCCTCTCACTCACTGCCTGCGCACGCATCCATCCTCACCACAGCAGCACCACCAGATCGGGCACGGCCACCGTTTCCCCGCCGGCGAGCATCTGTTGTTATTTCTGACGAAGTTCAGGTTCTTGCGCGTCAGTTGGGTTCAGTTAACTGCAGTGTTGAAGTACAACCTTACTGCATCGCGTATACAGATAACAACCTCAGCGCAGCGCAGTGGTTCAGTCCCTGGTGCGCGCAAGCGAGGGCGCGGGTTCGAATCCCTCGCGCCGCGATTATTCCAACCTTTTGCATCTCTGGCTGACAGGCAGGGGCCACACGGCAGTGACCCTGGCTGCCACGCCAGCGTCCAGCGCCACGCTGGCCCCCGTGGCCCACCCTGCAGTGGCTGTGGCTAGCTGCTGCACGGTGTAAAAATGTTTAACACGTTTTCTGTGTAATTTCTAAATTCTTTTATATAACAGATTTAAACATTAAACTTTAAACTTTAATAACTTTTAATCTATAAGTCCAATTAATAAAAGTTGTATATGTTTTCTGTTCCAAATTTAATGATCTTTCCAAATAATCCATTTGTGTACTGTTTTACAAATTCCAAATGCATTTAAAATTCAAACTTGAATAATTCAAATGCTAATTTCTAAATTCAATAACTAATTCCTTATTAATCCAATAAATGCAAATAAAATATGTTTTCCATACCATTTCAACTCACCTTTTCAAATATAATTTTTGTTTCCTGCTTTGAATAATTAAAATTGCCTAAACAATTTAAATCTTGTTTAATTTCAATTAAAACTTGTTTAATATTGTTTAATTCATAATTAAATTATCCTAATTCCAATTTCAATATTTGAAACATGTAATCCAACTAAAATTTGATGTTCTTTTCAAATATAAACTTTGTTACTTGTTTTGAACACTTTAACTTGTTGAAAACAACAAATACTTGTGTGACATGTTTAAATAACCAAACATTTCCTAAACTTAATAAATGATTGTCAAACATGTTCAAAACCTTTTTCACTTGCATCTCTTGTTGTTATTTTTGTTGCTATCATCATGCATGCATCATGCTAAGCAAACTATCACATGATAATAACTTGTAGATCATTTGTTTCCACTTAATCCATGGACCTTTTGCCATATGCAATCCAATTGCATATGGGTCCATTTAAATTGTGTTATTATGTCACTTAGTTTATTTTGATGCAACCATTAACATGACATGCATCATCTTTGATTGTGCACAATGCCATGATATTGATTGTCTACCTCTTCTGCATTGTCTGTTTGCTTCTTCTCGGTTAGACGACGAGGTTGATACCGACGATCCTTACGACACCCCTTCTGAGGATTTAGCTCAGTACCAGGCTGTTTAGCTTCCAGGCAAGTTATCACTCACATGAATCATTGAGTTCCTTTCCACACTTGTTGTCGATACTATCCTTTTGTCTACTATTGCTAGCCCTATGTATCATTCCTTGTTCTCCGAACCTATCACATGATACCCTGAACCAATGATATTGCCTCACCTCCATACCTAAAACCCCTTGCTTGTTGTCTTAGTCTTATCTAGCATGCTTAGGGTTGCTTTTACTCGAGTCTGTTGTCGGTTACTACTTTTACTATCTTATTATTGTACCGGGGGCTCGAATGTTAATCAATCAATCCTGTTAAGTGCTAATGGTAATAATAATTTGATGATAAGGCACCGGCAGGAGGCCCTGTGTGGTTTTGAGGCCTGCTAGTGTCGACCCTAATAGGAAAAGGGTCTTGTCTACCGATCCATGATGAGCGCACTACCCGCATGTGGGAAGCGAGTATGGGCGCCCCCCTCAATTTGACTCGATTCGCATCTCGTCCAAATCGCCTCATTTAGTTCGTGTTTTCCATTTGCCGCATGCATGTTTTTGCGAGCCCAGCGCAGGGTGGAACTTTTGTAGCCGGCATATAGGGGGACACGGTCTTAGAGTGCTATGAGGGTCCCTTTTCTTCGGGGCTTGATTAGCCGTGCGCCCAAGGTTCTTTGGGCTTGATGCGAAGAAGGGTCGAGTTGTGTTGAGTGCCCCGCTTGGTGGGAGGCATCCCATCTGGCGGGTTATTCATACGTGTACGGCCAAATTGGTGCAACCCTGCAGGGATAATCTTCTCGAGAAGCCGTGTTTTCCGAGGTTATGGACTACTTGGTGAAAGTACTGGCTAACAAGTACTCAGGACAACTTCAACATAATGATCAACCATGTTACACCCAATGATTAATAACTTGACTAGTAATAGGTTATTCACACAATAACTTGATTCATCTTTAATACAACTGTGTGAGTTATCCTCGGATTGCTTCTTCGAATAAGGGGCGAGATCCAGGATGGGTTTGGTTGAAGTTATCTTTCAGTTGGTTACAATCCTCGATCTTATCTTCTTCTGTTAGCCGGAACTTGTAGATATCTTCTGTAGTTGGTTAGAGCAGCCCGCTGCAGCTTTCATATCACCTATTCCTTCCGTTGATCCCAATCATCTATGCTTGTGTTGACGGGTAACTCTTTGATGAAGTGTGAGTCTTGCTTGCCAGTACTTGGATGTACTGACCCCGTTGGGGCTGTGGTTTACGCAGACTACGACTACAGCTACGATGATCACCAGGATGGCTACTTCGTGGAGTTTGACGAGACTGCAGACGAGTAGATAGCTGGACCCCGGGCAGGATCCAGGACCTATGTGGATGGGCTTCGTCTTCTTTATTTTCTCCGGCTTCTTAAGCCTGTTGGATTTGTCTGTACTCAGACACCTTGTTTGCTTCCGCTGATGTAATGAATGCTATGTTGGGACATGTGTCCTCTGGATGATTGTATTTGCTATCTCTGCCTTAGTGAAGGCCATTTGCAACCTTATTTCAATCTTTTGTGTCTTAGAGATACGTTGTGATTATCATTCGTTTAACGTTGTTAACGTACCGTGCGTGATTGATATGAAGTACGTCGACAGTAGTGCCTTTGACTTCTAGTGGATAGTTTACATCGACGATGGAATAGCAGGGCTTGTGTTGTCGCGCATAAGCGCAGGCCTACCAGGAAGCTGGGACGTGGGAGCAGTTATGCCCCATAATCCAAGCACCTGCTATCCAGTTCGGCCCGATGAGTATCCCTTAGAAGCCAGGGTGCGACAAATGGTATCAGAGCCTGTCTGCCTGTAGGATCCCTTTTACTGGTCGCAGCTTGAGTCTAGAAACTATTTTGTAGCTATATAGGAAAAATGAAACGTGAGAGTAGGAATTCTGCCATTTTTCTTCTTTCCCCACCCACCCGCCCTTTTCTGGTAAGGAAGTGCAACGTTGTTTTCTCTTCTCACCCAAACTTTCAAGTTAGGATTTCACGTGTTTTGGGTTCTCCGTAGTACCTCAGGTTTTTGGTCTCGTTTTTTCCGATGTTGCTTCGATATCCTGTTCTTTTAAAGAACCTTTCGTCCGTTGAAATCTTGTTTTCCATTTCATTTCTCCTACCGGTGTCTAATC
This sequence comes from Alopecurus myosuroides, assembly GCA_028641055.1. Classification (NCBI taxonomy): domain Eukaryota; kingdom Viridiplantae; phylum Streptophyta; class Magnoliopsida; order Poales; family Poaceae; genus Alopecurus; species Alopecurus myosuroides. The sequence goes on along the minus strand of CM054060.1, from coordinate 314,453,256 downwards.
AAAACCTTCCAAATCATCTGCAGATGGATCTCAGGTTCTACCCGCAGGTGGTTCGGATGACTCGCTGTGAGAGCACCGCCGGTTATCCGGAGATGCTGAGGGACATGGTCACCTATCTGGGGTTCCATTGGGCACCAGAGTACCAGGTCTACGAGCAGCAGCGAGAGTTCGACCAGACCTACTATCGAGCTATCGTCTATATTCTGTCAGATGATGGCAGGAGCATAGCACACCGCTACGAGGCAGTAGGTTCCACAGTGGACATGGCTGTGCAGCAGGCAGCGTATGTGAGTCTCACCGTCCTTCGTGCTGACTACTGGGGATTTGATAGTTCTATCTACCGTCACATCCCCCGTGGTTACATTACGTCGGCGGGAGTTCACTTCACTCTCCACGGCAACCTCGATACCGACGAGTCTGATAGCTCCAGGCTGCACACCACTGCTCAGTTTGTGAGGCACAGTGACGCAGTTGCTTCCACACTGTCTCAGGAGTTGGCCTCCATCAGGGAGCAGCTCTACCTCGCGTTGACTCGTCTGGCGACGTACACCACAGACTTCGTTGGAGACGAGCGCTTTGCGCGTTTCACTCAGCCAGCTGGTCTTCCTCTGCCAGATGCTGGAGGTTACGAGCCGATCAGAGGTCCACTTCTCAACCTTGGAGCTGGTTACAGTGGTATTCCTCTCTTTGGAGCACAGGGAGAGGACGCTTTCTACTTCACCACTCCGAGAGTCCCTCTCCGAGCAGTTCCGATCTACAGGGATCGTCGTTCTACTTACTTCCGTGGGGTTCCTCCTCACCGTATCTCTCGCCGTACTCCTAGCCGCCGTCCTGCGTGATGAGCACGGGAGTACCGATGTATCCGTTCCTAGCTATGTTCAGTTATCCTTTGGCATTCGAACCATGTTTTGGTCTGTTGGATATTCTGATGTATTTGAACATGTGATGATGTACCTGTTGGTTATCTATTCATGCGTCGGAATAATCTATCTTTCGGTTACCAAGTCTATCCTTTTCTGTTATTGTGCTAAAATGCATTTCTGTTCAGGATGCCTCCAACCAGGAACTCCCCGCCTAAGCCACCTCCGCTCACGGAGCTGTTGACTCAGATGACTCAGGTCGTGGCTCAGATGGCCCAGATCCAGGCTAACCAGCACAACAACCAGAATGCTCCACGGGTTAACATCAAGGATTTCCTCAGCTTGGGCCCAAAAGCTTTCGTGGCAACACGTGAGCCCCTGGATGCTTATGACTGGATCCGTGACATAGCCAGGACTCTGGAGATCGCACATGTTGCTGAGGAAGATAAGGTCAAGTATGCCACCTACCTACTGAAAGGTCAGGCAGCTTCTTGGTGGGAGAACTTCCAGACTATGAGAGCTGGCTATCCTATCACCTGGGGCTGTTTCAAGGAAGCTTTCCTGAAGCACCACATCCCAGATGGTCTCATGGAAAGGATGCGTGAAGAGTTCTGCTCTCTTAAGCAGGGCAAGCTGGACGTTATCAGTTATCAGACCGAGTTCAATCGCCTCACTCGATACGCTGGTGACGAGGTGTCCACTGAGGCCAAGAAGATGGCAAGGTTCCGCCGAGGTTTTAACCCGGAACTGAAGTACGCTCTCACAAATGTCAAGTGCAAGGACTTCGAGGAACTCGTGAACACCGCGCTCAATGAGGAGAATGGGCGCAAGGCGTTCGAGGATTCGCGCAAGCACTCGCGTGAGGGTGGTTCCTCCTCCAACATGACCACCCCTCCGCAGAAGCGCCGCATCTGGGTGCCAAATGGTGCTGTCACTCGGGCTCCAAATGCCCAAGCTTCTCCAGGCTTTGCTCCCCGCCCACCCAACCCATCTCAGATGCAGGGTCAGAGGGTTCCAATGGGGCAGCCAAGGCCAGGTCCTTCTCGTGTCGTCACTTGCTACAAGTGCAAGGAGACTGGGCACTACGCTGATAAGTGCACTCAGAGGCAGCTACCTCCACCTCCTCGCCCCAACACCAGCCAGGCAATGGTTCGTGCTCCCCCGGCTAAAGCCTTCAACTCCAACAACAGGCCTGTCGGGAGGAACGCGAGGGTGAACCATATCAAGGCCGACAAAGCTGAGGAGGCTGCTGACGTCGTTCTCGGTATTTTACCCGTAAACTCTTTTCCAGCTAAAGTGTTGTTTGATACTGGAGCATCGCATTCGTTTGTGTCAAAGATCTTTGCAACCGCATACAACCTAGTTCTGGTTCCACTAAGCAATCAAATCTATGTTCACTCTCCGGGAACTAAAATGATTACTTCCAAGATAAGCATGGACAATCAAATCCTGATCGGAGGTCGCATATTCCTTGCTTCACTCATGTTACTGGGAAATTCTGACATTGATGTCATTCTGGGCATGGATTGGTTGAAGGCCAACAAAGCAAAAATTGACTGTGCTCAAAAGTCAATAACTCTCTCTCACCCTTCGGGCCAGATAGTCTATTCTCCATATGAATCAAGTTCTGCTCAGCTGTTCAACCTCGATGCTAAAGCTCTTCCTGCAATTGAGAATGTTCCGGTGGTTTGTGAATTCCCTGACGTCTTTCCAGAAGAGTTGCCAGGGATGCCTCCGGACAGAGCAGTTGAGTTCGTGATCGAGCTTGAGCCAGGTACTGCTCCAATCTCTAAGCATCCATACAAGATAGCTCCTCCTGAACTGAAATTGTTGAAGGAGCAAATCGATATGTACATGGAGAAAGGTTACATTCAGCCTAGTTCCTCCGCTTGGGGTTGCCCAACTCTGTTTGTTGCCAAGAAGGACCAAACAAAAAGACTCGTGGTTGACTATCGTCCTCTCAACGAGAAAACCATCAAGAACAAGTATCCAATTCCTCGTATCGATGATCTTTTTGATCAACTTGCTGGAGCCTCAATATTCTCTAAGTTGGACTTGAGGATGGGTTACCATCAGATAAGGATCAGAAAGGAAGATATTCCAAAAACAGCTTTCACCACTCGTTACGGTCTATATGAATACACCGTCATGTCCTTTGGTCTCACCAATGCATCGGCGACCTTCTCAAGACTCATGAATTCTGTCTTCCATGAATACCTCGACAAGTTCGTTGTGGTATATCTTGATGACATTCTCGTCTACTCCAAATCCGAGGAAGAGCATGAAGAACATCTTCGTCTCACTCTCATGAAACTCCGCGAGCATCGTCTATATGCCAAGTTCTCCAAGTGTGAGTTCTGGATTTCAGAAGTTGCGTATCTTGGTCACATCATCTCTGCCAAGGGCATAGCCATTGACCCAGAAAAGGTTAAGGCAATTGTTGATTGGAAACCCCCTAAGACGGTGAAGCAAGTCAGAAGTTTTCTTGGCTTGGCTAGCTATTGCCGTCGTTTCGTCCAAAACATCTCAAAGATTGCTAAACCTCTCACTGATCTCACCAAGAAGGACAAGAAGTTCGTTTGGACTCCACGGTGTGATGAGAGTTTCAATCTCCTCAAGACTAAACTCACTTCTACACCTGTTCTGGTTGGCCCAGATACGACCAAACCTTTCCAGATATTCTGCGATGCATCTCTCCAAGGTCTAGGAGCAGTTCTTATGCAAGAACGTCAAGTTGTGGCTTATGCTTCACGTTAGTTGAATGCACATGAGCAAAACTATCCCACTCATGACCTAGAACTTGCAGCAGTTGTGTTTGCCCTCAAGAAATGGAGACAATACTTGTTGGGTAACAAAACTGAAATCTTTTCCGATCACAAGAGTCTGAAATACATCTTCACTCAGCCAGATCTAAACCTCAGGCAAAGGAGATGGATTGAAAAGATTAAAGACTTTGATCTCACCATTTCTTACACTCTAGGCAAGGCTAATGTTATGGCCGATGCTCTCAGTCGCAAATCCTATTGCAATAATCTCATGATCATGGAAAGCCAACCTCCACTTCATGAAGAATTCCAGAAGCTGAACCTTGGTCTTGTTCCTCAAGGATATCTTGCTAGCTTGACAGCCAGTCCAACTCTCGAGGATAAGATTCGTTCTGAACAATTTCGTGATGCTGAAATCAAGAAGATTGTAGAGCACATCAAAGAAGGCAGTGATAAGTTCAAGTCCTTCTCAATTGATGACAAAGGAGCTGTGTTCTTCGAAGGACACATTGCAGTTCCTCAGATTCAAAGTCTCAAAGATGTCATTCTCAAGGAGGCTCATGAAACTCCTCTCTCTATCCACCCTGGAAGTACAAAGATGTACCAGGATCTCAAGACTCTGTATTGGTGGTCTGGCATGAAACGTGAAATTGCTCAATACGTTTCTGAATGCGACGTTTGTCAACGTGTTAAGGCAGTCCATCAGAAAACAGCCGGTCTTCTCCAACCTCTCAAAATTCCTGAGTGGAAGTGGGACATGATTGAAATGGACTTCGTTACTGGGTTTCCAAAGTCCAAGAAGGGCAACGATGCAATCTTCGTTGTTATTGATCGTCTCACTAAGGTAGCTCACTTCTTTGCTGTCAAGGAAACTATCCCAGCTAGCCAGTTAGCAGAGCTCTACACAGCAAAGATTGTTCCTCTTCATGGTGTTCCATTGGAAATAAGCTCAGACCGTGGAAGTATCTTCACTTCTCATTTCTGGAAGAGTTTTCAAGAAGCATTGGGCACCAAACTTCTGTTCAGCACAGCTTATCACCCTCAGTCTCAGGGGCAAGTCGAAAGAGTCAATCAGATTCTCGAGGATATGCTCAGAGCATGTGGCCTTTCCTTTGGCATGAAATGGGAGGATTGCCTTCCATATGCTGAATTCTCCTACAACAACAGCTACCAGGCAAGCCTAGGCATGGCACCATTTGAGGCATTGTATGGCCGCAGATGCAGGAGTCCAATCAATTGGTCTAGAGCTGGTGAACGTTCACTCTTAGGCCCTGACATTGTTAAGGAAGCCGAAGAGAAAGTTCGCATCATTCGTGACAATCTCAAGATTGCTCAGTCTCGTCAGAAGAGTTACTATGACAGCAAGCACCGGGACATGGTCTATGCACCTGGTGACAAGGCATATCTCCGTGTAACTCCCCTCAGAGGCACTCATCGTTTTGGTGTGAAAGGAAAGCTGGCACCAAGGTACATTGGCCCTTTCAACATCCTCTCAAGGCGTGCAGAAAATGCTTATCGTCTTGAACTCCCAGAAAAACTATCCAAAGTGCACGATGTGTTCCACGTGTCACAGCTCAAGAAGTGTTTCAAAGATCCAGATCGTGCAGTTGATCATGATTCCATTGAACTGCAAGATGATCTATTTTATGAGGAGCACCCTATCCAAATTCTCGATGAGACCGTTTGTAAGACTCGCAACAAGAGCACCAAGTTCTTGAAAGTGCAGTGGTCGCATCATTCCGATAAAGAGGCAACATGGGAGACCGAAGAGGATCTTCGCAAGAAGTATCCGGACCTTTTCATTTCTCAGTAGGGAATCTCGGGGCGCGATTCCTTCAAGGGGGGGGGCGTTTTGTAACATCCAAGTATGAAAAACTCCCTAGTTGTTTTGTTTCTTGTTTATTTTAAGCAATGCATCATGTCATCATCCTCATTTTATTTTCTGTTGCATTGTTTTCATTATGAAATTCAACCTTTGTCTTCATACTTGTCTGTTACAATCTTTTCAAATAAAGAATGCAAATCAAAAACCTCCTTGTTTCCAAATACTTCAATAATGTTCAATTAATAATTTGTTGGTTTTAGTTCAAACAAATAATTCCAATTCACCTTCAATTTCAAATCAAATTCATCAAACAGCAACCAACTTGAGTTTATGAAAATCTCTAAACCAAACCACTAATTCTAATCATTTAATCCATAGGGGCCACCCTATTAAAATGCTTTGTTTTCATAATGTTTAAATCAATGTTAAAATTCTTTCAAATATGGATTCAAATACAAACAGCAATTTAAGTCTCAACTTTTTGCAAACCAACCTTGGCATTTGTTTGCTAATGTTCTAAATAGCTTAACCTAATTTTTCTGGAATTTTTATTAAGCTAAAACCTATCCTTTTCTTCCAAATCTGTTTTCTGCAAAAAAAATATAAAACAGAAAAAGAAAAGAAGGAGAAAACGCAGCGCGCGCGTCACCTAGCCAGCCCAGCCCGTTTCTCTCCCCCGCACGCTCGGCCCAGCCCAACTAACTCACTTACCGGTTCGATTAGAAACCCCATCGTCGTCTCCCTGTACGGCACGAATCGCAGCGGTGCCACGGCGGCACCGCGACGCCACCGACGGCCATCACGTCGATGCCGCCCCTATAAGTAGCCCAGGGCAGCGCGCCAGCTACCCTAACCCTAGGTTTTTCCTGTTTCCCCCTCTCTCCGCCGCCGATTGCTTCTTCCCCGTCACGCTCCCCTCTCTGCAACTCCTTCCGGCGACCACCGCTCTGAATCTCGACGATGAACGCCTCCGTCGACGCACGATTCCTCGCGGGCTAACCGGGAACCGCAACCCCGCTCCTTCCTCTCCAACTTGAACACCAGAGCCAGCCCCGGTGAGCTCCTGTTTGACGCCGCGATCCTCGCCCTCTCCGACCACCGTGGCACCATTCTTTCTGAACCCGTGGTCGTCTACTCCGTTGCAGAGCCCCTCGACGCTGATCGTTCGCTGGGATCGCTCCACCTCTGCTTCCTCTACACGCTGGACACCGGAGGGAGCACGAAGGACCACCGGATCCGCGCCGCCGTCCTCTTCCCCGCCGCAGCAGTCGCCGTCAGCCTCACGTCATCGAGCCTCTGCATCGGCTACCTTCGTTGGTGAGCATCGTGGTCTCTTCCTCTCACTCACTGCTTGCGCACGCATCCATCCTCACCACAGCAGCACCACCAGATCGGGCACGGCCACCGTTTCCCCGCCGGCGAGCATCTGTTGTTATCTCTGACGAAGTTCAGGTTCTTGCGCGTCAGTTGGGTTCAGTTAACTGCAGTGTTGAAGTACAACCTTACTGCATCGCGTATACAGAGAACAACCTCAGCGCAGCGCAGTGGTTCAGTCCCTGGTGCGCGCAAGCGAGGGCGCGGGTTCGAATCCCTCGCGCCGCGATTATTCCAACCTTTTGCATCTCTGGCTGACAGGCAGGGGCCACACGGCAGTGACCCTGGCTGCCACGCCAGCGTCCAGCGCCACGCTGGCCCCCGTGGCCCACCCTGCAGTGGCTGTGGCTAGCTGCTGCACGGTGTAAAAATGTTTAACACGTTTTCTGTGTAATTTCTAAATTCTTTTAAATAACAGATTTAAACATTAAACTTTAAACTTTAATAACTTTTAATCTATAAGTCCAATTAATAAAAGTTGTATATGTTTTCTGTTCCAAATTTAATGATCTTTCCAAATAATCCATTTGTGTACTGTTTTACAAATTCCAAATGCATTTAAAATTCAAACTTGAATAATTCAAATGCTAATTTCTAAATTCAATAACTAATTCCTTATTAATCCAATAAATGCAAATAAAATATGTTTTCCATACCATTTCAACTCACCTTTTCAAATATAATTTTTGTTTCCTGCTTTGAATAATTAAAATTGCCTAAACAATTTAAATCTTGTTTAAGTTCAATTAAAACTTGTTTAATATTGTTTAATTCATAATTAAATTATCCTAATTCCAATTTCAATATTTGAAACATGTAATCCAACTAAAATTTGATGTTCTTTTCAAATATAAACTTTGTTACTTGTTTTGAACACTTTAACTTGTTGAAAACAACAAATACTTGTGTGACATGTTTAAATAACCAAACATTTCCTAAACTTAATAAATGATTGTCAAACATGTTCAAAACCTTTTTCACTTGCATCTCTTGTTGTTATTTTTGTTGCTATCATCATGCATGCATCATGCTAAGCAAACTATCACATGATAATAACTTGTAGATCATTTGTTTCCACTTAATCCATGGACCTTTTGCCATATGCAATCCAATTGCATATGGGTCCATTTAAATTGTGTTATTATGTCACTTAGTTTATTTTGATGCAACCATTAACATGACATGCATCATCTTTGATTGTGCACAATGCCATGATATTGATTGTCTACCTCTTCTGCATTGTCTGTTTGCTTCTTCTCGGTTAGACGATGAGGTTGATACCGACGATCCTTACGACACCCCTTCTGAGGATTTAGCTCAGTACCAGGCTGTTGAGCTTCCAGGCAAGTTATCACTCACATGAATCATCGAGTTCCTTTCCACACTTGTTGTCGATACTATCCTTTTGTCTACTATTGCTAGCCCTATGTATCGTTGCTTGTTCTCCGAACCTATCACATGATACCCTGAACCAATGATATTGCCTCACCTCCATACCTAAAACCCCTTGCTTGTTGCCTTAGTCTTATCTAGCATGCTTAGGGTTGCTTTTACTCGAGTCTGTTGTCGGTTACTACTTTTACTATCTTATTATTGTACCGGGGGCTCGAATGTTAATCAATCAATCCTGTTAAGTGCTAATGGTAATAATAATTTGATGATAAGGCACCGGCAGGAGGCCCTGTGTGGTTTTGAGGCCTGCTAGTGTCGACCCTAATAGGAAAAGGGTCTTGTCTACCGATCCATGATGAGCGCACTACCCGCATGTGGGAAGCGAGTATGGGCGCCCCCCTCAATTTGACTCGATTCGCATCTCGTCCAAATCGCCTCATTTAGTTCGTGTTTTCCATTTGCCGCATGCATGTTTTTGCGAGCCCAGCGCAGGGTGGAACTTTTGTAGTCGGCATATAGGGGGACACGGTCTTAGAGTGCTATGAGGGTCCCTTTTCTTCGGGGCTTGATTAGCCGTGCGCCCAAGGTTCTTTGGGCTTGATGCGAAGAAGGGTCGAGTTGTGTTGAGTGCCCCGCTTGGTGGGAGGCATCCCATCTGGCGGGTTATTCATACGTGTACGGCCAAATTGGTGCAACCCTGCAGGGATAATCTTCTCGAGAAGCCGTGTTTTCCGAGGTTATGGACTACTTGGTGAAAGTACTGGCTAACAAGTACTCAGGACAACTTCAACATAATGATCAACCATGTTACACCCAATGATTAATAACTTGACTAGTAATAGGTTATTCACACAATAACTTGATTCATCTTTAATACAACTGTGTGAGTTATCCTCGGATTGCTTCTTCGGATAAGGGGCGAGATCCAGGATGGGTTTGGTTGAAGTTATCTTTCAGTTGGTTACAATCCTCGATCTTATCTTCTTCTGTTAGCCGGAACTTGTAGATATGTTCTGTAGTTGGTTAGAGCAGCCCGCTGCAGCTTTCATATCACCTATTCCTTCCGTTGATCCCAAGCATCTATGCTTGTGTTGACGGGTAACTCTTTGATGAAGTGTGAGTCTTGCTTGCCAGTACTTGGATGTACTGACCCCGTTGGGGCTGTGGTTTACGCAGACTACGACTACGGCTACGATGATCACCAGGATGGATACTTCGTGGAGTTTGACGAGACTGCAGACGAGTAGATAGCTGGACCCCGGGCAGGATCCAGGACCTACGTGGATGGGCTTCGTCTTCTTTATTTTCTCCGGCTTCTTAAGCCTGTTGGATTTGTCTGTACTCAGACACCTTGTTTGCTTCCGCTGATGTAATGAATGCTATGTTGGTACATGTGTCCTCTGGATGATTGTATTTGCTATCTCTGCCTTAGTGAAGGCCATTTGCAACCTTATTTCAATCTTTTGTGTCTTAGAGATACGTTGTGATTATCATTCGTTTAACGCTGTTAACGTACCGTGCGTGATTGATATGAAGTACGTCGACAGTAGTGCCTTTGACTTCTAGTGGATAGTTTACATCGACGATGGAATAGCAGGGCTTGTGTTGTCGCGCATAAGCGCAGGCCTACCAGGAAGCTGGGACGTGGGAGCAGTTATGCCCCATAATCCAAGCACCTGCTATCCAGTTCGGCCCGATGAGTATCCCTTAGAAGCCAGGGTGCGACAAATGGTATCAGAGCCTGTCTGCCTGTAGGATCCCTTTTACTGGTCGCAGTTTGAGTCTAGAAACTATTTTGTAGCTATATAGGAAAAATGAAACGTGAGAGTAGGAATTCTGCCATTTTTCTTCTTTCCCCACCCACCCGCCCTTTTCTGGTAAGGAAGTGCAACGTTGTTTTCTCTTCTCACCCAAACTTTCAAGTTAGGATTTCACGTGTTTTGGGTTCTCCGTAGTACCTCAGGTTTTTGGTCTCGTTTTTCCCGATGTTGCTTCGATATCCTGTTCTTTTAAAGAACCTTTCGTCCGTTGAAATCTTGTTTTCCATTTCATTTCTCCTACAGGTGTCTAATCAAAACCTTCCAAATCATCTGCAGATGGATCTCAGGTTCTACCCGCAGGTGGTTCGGATGACTCGCTGTGAGAGCACCGCCGGTTATCCGGAGATGCTGAGGGACATGGTCACCTATCTGGGGTTCCATTGGGCACCAGAGTACCAGGTCTACGAGCAGCAGCGAGAGTTCGACCAGACCTACTATCGAGCTATCGTCTATATTCTGTCAGATGATGGCAGGAGCATAGCACACCGCTACGAGGCAGTAGGTTCCACAGTGGACATGGCTGTGCAGCAGGCAGCGTATGTGAGTCTCACCGTCCTTCGTGCTGACTACTGGGGATTTGATAGTTCTATCTATCGTCACATCCCCCGTGGTTACATTACGTCGGCGGGAGTTCACTTCACTCTCCACGGCAACCTGGATACCGACGAGTCTGATAGCTCCAGGCTGCACACCACTGCTCAGTTTGTGAGGCACAGTGACGCAGTTGCTTCCACACTGTCTCAGGAGTTGGCCTCCGTCAGGGAGCAGCTCTACCTCGCGTTGACTCGTCTGGCGACGTACACCACAGACTTCGTTGGAGACGAGCGCTTTGCGCATTTCACTCAGCCAGCTGGTCTTCCTCTGCCAGATGCTGGAGGTTACGAGCCGATCAGAGGTCCACTTCTCAACCTTGGAGCTGGTTACAGTGGTATTCCTCTCTTTGGAGCATAGGGAGAGGACGCTTTCTACTTCACCACTCCGAGAGTCCCTCTCCGAGCAGTTCCGATCTACAGGGATCGTCGTTCTACTTACTTCCGTGGGGTTCCTCCTCACCGTATCTCTCGCCGTACTCCTAGCCGTCGTCCTGCGTGATGAGCATGGGAGTACCGATGTATCCGTTCCTAGCTTTGTTTAGTTATCCTTTGGCATTCGAACCATGTATTGGTCTGTTGGATATTCTGATGTATTTGAACATGTGATGATGTACCTGTTGGTTATCTATTCATGCGTCGGAATAATCTATCTTTCGGTTACCAAGTCTATTCTTTTCTGTTATTGTGCTAAAATGCATTTCTGTTCAGGATGCCTCCAACCAGGAACTCCCCGCCTGAGCCACCTCCGCTCACGGAGCTGTTGACACAGATGACTCAGGTCGTGGCTCAGATGGCCCAGATCCAGGCTAACCAGCACAACAACCAGAATGCTCCACGGGTTAACATCAAGGAGTTCCTCAGCTTGGGCCCAAAAGCTTTCGTGGCAACACGCGAGCCCCTGGATGCTGATGACTGGATCCGTGACATAGCCAGGACTCTGGAGATCGCACATGTTGCTGAGGAAGATAAGGTCAAGTATGCCACCTACCTACTGAAAGGTCAGGCAGCTTCTTGGTGGGATAACTTCCAGACTATGAGAGCTGGCTATCCTATCACCTGGGGTTGTTTCAAGGAAGCTTTCCTGAAGCACCACATCCCAGATGGTCTCATGGAAAGGATGCGTGAAGAGTTCTGCTCTCTTAAGCAGGGCAAGCTGGACGTTATCAGTTATCAGACCGAGTTCAATCGCCTCACTCGATACGCTGGTGACGAGGTGTCCACTGAGGCCAAGAAGATGGCAAGGTTCCGCCGAGGTTTTAACCCGGAACTGAAGTACGCTCTCACAAATGTCAAGTGCAAGGACTTCGAGGAACTCGTGAACACCGCGCTCAATGAGGAGAATGGGAGCAAGGCGTTCGAGGATTCGCGCAAGCACTCGCGTGAGGGTGGTTCCTCCTCCAACATGACCACCCCTCCGCAGAAGCGCCACATCTGGGTGCCAAATGGTGCTGTCACTCGGGCTCCAAATACCCAAGCTTCTCCAGGCTTTGCTCCCCGCCCACCCAACCCATCTCAGATGCAGGGTCAGAGGGTTCCAATGGGGCAGCCAAGGCCAGGTCCTTCTCGTGTCGTCACTTGCTACAAGTGCAAGGAGACTGGGCACTACGCTGATAAGTGCACTCAGAGGCAGCTACCTCCACCTCCTCGCCCCAACACCAGCCAGGCAATGGTTCGTGCTCCCCCGGCTAAAGCCTTCAACTCCAACAATAGGCCTGTCGGGAGGAACGCGAGGGTGAACCATATCAAGGCCGACAAAGCTGAGGAGGCTGCTGACGTCGTTCTCGGTATTTTACCCGTAAACTCTTTTCCAGCTAAAGTGTTGTTTGATACTGGAGCATCACATTCGTTTGTGTCAAAGATCTTTGCAACAGCATACAACCTAGTTCTGGTTCCACTAAGCAATCAAATCTATGTTCACTCTCCGGGAACTAAAATGATTACTTCCAAGATAAGCATGGACAATCAAATCCTGATCGGAGGTCGCATATTCCTTGCTTCACTCATGTTACTGGGAAATTCTGACATTGATGTCATTCTGGGCATGGATTGGTTGAAGGCCAACAAAGCAAAAATTGACTGTGCTCAAAAGTCAATAACTCTCTCACACCCTTCGGGCCAGATAGTCTATTCTCCATATGAATCAAGTTCTGCTCAGCTGTTCAACCTCGATGCTAAAGCTCTTCCTGCAATTGAGAATGTTCCGGTGGTTTGTGAATTCCCTGACGTCTTTCCAGAAGAGTTGCCAGGGATGCCTCCGGACAGAGCAGTTGAGTTCGTGATCGAGCTTGAGCCAGGTACTGCTCCAATCTCTAAGCATCCATACAAGATAGCTCCTCCTGAACTGAAATTGTTGAAGGAGCAAATCGATATGTACATGGAGAAAGGTTACATTCAGCCTAGTTCCTCCGCTTGGGGTTGCCCAACTCTGTTTGTTGCCAAGAAGGACCAAACAAAAAGACTCGTGGTTGACTATCGTCCTCTCAACGAGAAAACCATCAAGAACAAGTATCCAATTCCTCGTATCGATGATCTTTTTGATCAACTTGCTGGAGCCTCAATATTCTCTAAGTTGGACTTGAGGATGGGTTACCATCAGATAAAGATCAGAAAGGAAGATATTCCAAAAACAGCTTTCACCACTCGTTACGGTCTATATGAATACACCGTCATGTCCTTTGGTCTCACCAATGCATCGGCGACCTTCTCAAGACTCATGAATTCTGTCTTCCATGAATACCTCGACAAGTTCGTTGTGGTATATCTTGATGACATTCTCGTCTACTCCAAATCCGAGGAAGAGCATGAAGAACATCTTCGTCTCACTCTCATGAAACTCCGCGAGCATCGTCTATATGCCAAGTTCTCCAAGTGTGAGTTCTGGATTTCAGAAGTTGCGTATCTTGGTCACATCATCTCTGCCAAGGGCATAGCCATTGACCCAGAAAAGGTTAAGGCAATTGTTGATTGGAAACCTCCTAAGACGGTGAAGCAAGTCAGAAGTTTTCTTGGCTTGGCTAGCTATTGCCGTCGTTTCGTCCAAAACTTCTCAAAGATTGCTAAACCTCTCACTGATCTCACCAAGAAGGACAAGAAGTTCGTTTGGACTCCACGGTGTGATGAGAGTTTCAATCTCCTCAAGACTAAACTCACTTCTACACCTGTTCTGGTTGGCCCAGATACGACCAAACCTTTCCAGATATTCTGCGATGCATCTCTCCAAGGTCTAGGAGCAGTTCTTATGCAAGAACGTCAAGTTGTGGCTTATGCTTCACGTCAGTTGAATGCACATGAGCAAAACTATCCCACTCATGACCTAGAACTTGCAGCAGTTGTGTTTGCCCTCAAGAAATGGAGACAATACTTGTTGGGTAACAAAACTGAAATCTTTTCCGATCACAAGAGTCTGAAATACATCTTCACTCAGCCAGATCTAAACCTCAGGCAAAGGAGATGGATTGAAAAGATTAAAGACTTTGATCTCACCATTTCTTACACTCTAGGCAAGGCTAATGTTATGGCCGATGCTCTCAGTCGCAAATCCTATTGCAATAATCTCATGATCATGGAAAGCCAACCTCCACTTCATGAAGAATTCCAGAAGCTGAACCTTGGTCTTGTTCCTCAAGGATATCTTGCTAGCTTGACAGCCAGTCCAACTCTCGAGGATAAGATTCGTTCTGAACAATTTCGTGATGCTGAAATCAAGAAGATTGTAGAGCACATCAAAGAAGGCAGTGATAAGTTCAAGTCCTTCTCAATTGATGACAAAGGAGCTGTGTTCTTCGAAGGACGCATTGCAGTTCCTCAGATTCAAAGTCTCAAAGATGTCATTCTCAAGGAGGCTCATGAAACTCCTCTCTCTATCCACCCTGGAAGTACAAAGATGTACCAGGATCTCAAGACTCTGTATTGGTGGTCTAGCATGAAACGTGAAATTGCTCAATACGTTTCTGAATGCGACGTTTGTCAACGTGTTAAGGCAGTCCATCAGAAAACAGCCGGTCTTCTCCAACCTCTCAAAATTCCTGAGTGGAAGTGGGACATGATTGAAATGGACTTCGTTACTGGGTTTCCAAAGTCCAAGAAGGGCAACGTTGCAATCTTCGTTGTTATTGATCGTCTCACTAAGGTAGCTCACTTCTTTGCTGTCAAGGAAACTATCCCAGCTAGCCAGTTAGCAGAGCTCTACACAACAAAGATTGTTCCTCTTCATGGTGTTCCATTGGAAATAAGCTCAGACCGTGGAAGTATCTTCACTTCTCATTTCTGGAAGAGTTTTCAAGAAGCATTGGGCACCAAACTTCTGTTCAGCACATCTTATCACCCTCAGTCTCAGGGGCAAGTCGAAAGAGTCAATCAGATTCTCGAGGATATGCTCAGAGCATGTGGCCTTTCCTTTGGCATGAAATGGGAGGATTGCCTTCCATATGCTGAATTCTCCTACAACAACAACTACCAGGCAAGCCTAGGCATGGCACCATTTGAGGCATTGTATGGCCGCAGATGCAGGAGTCCAATCAATTGGTCTGGAGCTGGTGAACGTTCACTCTTAGGCCCTGACATTGTTAAGGAAGCCAAAGAGAAAGTTCGCATCATTCGTGACAATCTCAAGATTGCTCAGTCTCGTCAGAAGAGTTACTATGACAGCAAGCACCGGGACATGGTCTATGCACCTGGTGACAAGGCATATCTCCGTGTAACTCCCCTCAGAGGCACTCATCGTTTTGGTGTGAAAGGAAAGCTGGCACCAAGGTACATTGGCCCTTTCAACATCCTCTCAAGGCGTGCAGAAAATGCTTATCGTCTTGAACTCCCAGAAAAACTATCCAAAGTGCACGATGTGTTCCACGTGTCACAGCTCAAGAAGTGTTTCAAAGATCCAGATCGTGCAGTTGATCATGATTCCATTGAACTGCAAGATGATCTATCTTATGAGGAGCACCCTATCCAAATTCTCGATGAGACCGTTCGTAAGACTCGCAACAAGAGCACCAAGTTCTTGAAAGTGCAGTGGTCGCATCATTCCGATAAAGAGGCAACATGGGAGACCGAAGAGGATCTTCGCAAGAAGTATCCGGACCTTTTCATTTCTCAGTAGGGAATCTCGGGGCGCGATTCCTTCAAGGGGGGGCGTTTTGTAACATCCAAGTATGAAAAACTCCCTAGTTGTTTTGTTTCTTGTTTATTTTAAGCAATGCATCATGTCATCATCCTCATTTTATTTTCTGTTGCATTGTTTTCATAATGAAATTCAACCTTTGTCTTCATACTTGTCTGTTACAATCTTTTCAAATAAAGAATGCAAATCAAAAACCTCCTTGTTTCCAAATACTTCAATAATGTTCAATTAATAATTTGTTGGTTTTAGTTCAAACAAATAATTCCAAGTCACCTTCAATTTCAAATCAAATTCATCAAACAGCAACCAACTTGAGTTTATGAAAATCTCTAAACCAAACCACTAATTCTAATCATTTAATCCATAGGGGCCACCCTATTAAAATGCTTTGTTTTCATAATGTTTAAATCAATGTTAAAATTCTTTCAAATATGGATTCAAATACAAACAGCAATTTAAGTCTCAACTTTTTGCAAACCAACCTTGGCATTTGTTTGCTAATGTTCTAAATAGCTTAACCTAATTTTTCTGGAATTTTTATTAAGCTAAAACCTATCCTTTTCTTCCAAATCTGTTTTCTGCAAAAAAAAATATAAAACAGAAAAAGAAAAGAAGGAGAAAACGCAGCGCGCGCGTCACCTAGCCAGCCCAGCCCGTTTCTCTCCCCCGCGCGCTCGGCCCAGCCCAACTAACTCACTTACCGGTTCGATTAGAAACCCCATCGTCGTCTCCCTGTACGGCACGAATCGCAGCGGTGCCACGGCGGCACCGCGACGCCACCGACGGCCATCACGTCGATGCCGCCCCTATAAGTAGCCTAGGGCAGCGCGCCAGCTACCCTAACCCTAGGTTTTTCCTGTTTCCCCCTCTCTCCGCCGCCGATTGCTTCTTCCCCGTCGCGCTCCCCTCTCTGCAACTCCTTCCGGCGACCACCGCTCTGAATCTCGACGATGAACGCATCCGTCGACGCACGATTCCTCGCGGGCTAACCGGGAACCGCAACCCCGCTCCTTCCTCTCCAACTTGAACACCAGAGCCAGCCCCGGTGAGCTCCTGTTTGACGCCGCGATCCTCGCCCTCTCCGACCACCGTGGCACCATTCTTTCTGAACCCGTGGTCGTCTACTCCGTTGCAGAGCCCCTCGACGCTGATCGTTCGCTGGGATCGCTCCACCTCTGCTCCCTCTACACGCTGGACACCGGAGGGAGCACGAAGGACCACCGGATCCGCGCCGCCGTCCTCTTCCCCGCCGCAGCAGTCGGCGTCAGCCTCACGTCATCGAGCCTCTGCATCGGCTACCTTCGTTGGTGAGCATCGTGGTCTCTTCCTCTCACTCACTGCTTGCGCACGCATCCATCCTCACCACAGCAGCACCACCAGATCGGGCACGGCCACCGTTTCCCCGCCGGCGAGCATCTGTTGTTATCTCTGACGAAGTTCAGGTTCTTGCGCGTCAGTTGGGTTCAGTTAACTGCAGTGTTGAAGTACAACCTTACTGCATCGCGTATACAGAGAACAACCTCAGCGCAGCGCAGTGGTTCAGTCCCTGGTGCGCGCAAGCGAGGGCGCGGGTTCGAATCCCTCGCGCCGCGATTATTCCAACCTTTTGCATCTCTGGCTGACAGGCAGGGGCCACACGGCAGTGACCCTGGCTGCCACGCCAGCGTCCAGCGCCACGCTGGCCCCCGTGGCCCACCCTGCAGTGGCTGTGGCTAGCTGCTGCACGGTGTAAAAATGTTTAACACGTTTTCTGTGTAATTTCTAAATTCTTTTAAATAACAGATTTAAACATTAAACTTTAAACTTTAATAACTTTTAATCTATAAGTCCAATTAATAAAAGTTGTATATGTTTTCTGTTCCAAATTTAATGATCTTTCCAAATAATCCATTTGTGTACTGTTTTACAAATTCCAAATGCATTTAAAATTCAAACTTGAATAATTCAAATGCTAATTTCTAAATTCAATAACTAATTCCTTATTAATCCAATAAATGCAAATAAAATATGTTTTCCATACCATTTCAACTCACCTTTTCAAATATAATTTTTGTTTCCTGCTTTGAATAATTAAAATTGCCTAAACAATTTAAATCTTGTTTAAGTTCAATTAAAACTTGTTTAATATTGTTTAATTCATAATTAAATTATCCTAATTCCAATTTCAATATTTGAAACATGTAATCCAACTAAAATTTGATGTTCTTTTCAAATATAAACTTTGTTACTTGTTTTGAACACTTTAACTTGTTGAAAACAACAAATACTTGTGTGACATGTTTAAATAACCAAACATTTCCTAAACTTAATAAATGATTGTCAAACATGTTCAAAACCTTTTTCACTTGCATCTCTTGTTGTTATTTTTGTTGCTATCATCATGCATGCATCATGCTAAGCAAACTATCACATGATAATAACTTGTAGATCATTTGTTTCCACTTAATCCATGGACCTTTTGCCATATGCAATCCAATTGCATATGGGTCCATTTAAATTGTGTTATTATGTCACTTAGTTTATTTTGATGCAACCATTAACATGACATGCATCATCTTTGATTGTGCACAATGCCATGATATTGATTGTCTACCTCTTCTGCATTGTCTGTTTGCTTCTTCTCGGTTAGACGACGAGGTTGATACCGACGATCCTTACGACACCCCTTCTGAGGATTTAGCTCAGTACTAGGCTGTTGAGCTTCCAGGCAAGTTATCACTCACATGAATCATCGAGTTCCTTTCCACACTTGTTGTCGATACTATCCTTTTGTCTACTATTGCTAGCCCTATGTATCGTTGCTTGTTCTCCGAACCTATCACATGATACCCTGAACCAATAATATTGCCTCACCTCCATACCTAAAACCCCTTGCTTGTTGCCTTAGTCTTATCTAGCATGCTTAGGGTTGCTTTTACTCGAGTCTGTTGTCGGTTACTACTTTTACTATCTTATTATTGTACCGGGGGCTCGAATGTTAATCAATCAATCCTGTTAAGTGCTAATGGTAATAATAATTTGATGATAAGGCACCGGCAGGAGGCCCTGTGTGGTTTTGAGGCCTGCTAGTGTCGACCCTAATAGGAAAAGGGTCTTGTCTACCGATCCATGATGAGCGCACTACCCGCATGTGGGAAGCGAGTATGGGCGCCCCCCTCAATTTGACTCGATTCGCATCTCGTCCAAATCGCCTCATTTAGTTCGTGTTTTCCATTTGCCGCATGCATGTTTTTGCGAGCCCAGCGCAGGGTGGAACTTTTGTAGTCGGCATATAGGGGGACACGGTCTTAGAGTGCTATGAGGGTCCCTTTTCTTCGGGGCTTGATTAGCCGTGCGCCCAAGGTTCTTTGGGCTTGATGCGAAGAAGGGCCGAGTTGTGTTGAGTGCCCCGCTTGGTGGGAGGCATCCCATCTGGCGGGTTATTGATACGTGTACGGCCAAATTGGTGCAACCCTGCAGGGATAATCTTCTCGAGAAGCCGTGTTTTCCGCGGTTATGGACTACTTGGTGAAAGTACTGGCTAACAAGTACTCAGGACAACTTCAACATAATGATCAACCATGTTACACCCAATGATTAATAACTTGACTAGTAATAGGTTATTCACACAATAACTTGATTCATCATTAATACAACTGTGTGAGTTATCCTCGGATTGCTTCTTCGGATAAGGGGCGAGATCCAGGATGGGTTTGGTTGAAGTTATCTTTCAGTTGGTTACAATCCTCGATCTTATCTTCTTCTGTTAGCCGGAACTTGTAGATATCTTCTGTAGTTGGTTAGAGCAGCCCGCTGCAGCTTTCATATCACCTATTCCTTCCGTTGATCCCAAGCATCTATGCTTGTGTTGACGGGTAACTCTTTGATGAAGTGTCAGTCTTGCTTGCCAGTACTTGGATGTACTGACCCCGTTGGGGCTGTGGTTTACGCAGACTACGACTACGGCTACGATGATCACCAGGATGGCTACTTCGTGGAGTTTGACGAGACTGCAGACGAGTAGATAGCTGGACCCCGGGCAGGATCCAGGACCTACGTGGATGGGCTTCGTCTTCTTTATTTTCTCCGGCTTCTTAAGCCTGTTGGATTTGTCTGTACTCAGACACCTTGTTTGCTTCCGCTGATGTAATGAATGCTATGGTTGGACATGTGTCCTCTGGATGATTGTATTTGCTATCTCTGCCTTAGTGAAGGCCATTTGCAACCTTATTTCAATCTTTTGTGTCTTAGAGATACGTTGTGATTATCATTCGTTTAACGCTGTTGACGTACCGTGCGTGATTGATATGAAGTACGTCGATAGTAGTGCCTTTGACTTCTAGTGGATAGTTTACATCGACGATGGAATAGCAGGGCTTGTGTTGTCGCGCATAAGCGCAGGCCTACCAGGAAGCTGGGACGTGGGAGCAGTTATGCCCCATAATCCAAGCACCTGCTATCCAGTTCGGCCCGATGAGTATCCCTTAGAAGCCAGGGTGCGACACCCCACTCCGCGCAGCAAATGGCCGCGAGGACTTTAACACCGGTTTGTATCAAAAACCGGTGCTAAAGGCCTTGCGGCCATTTGCTGCGCGGAGGGGGGCCCAGGGGACAGATCCTTGAGAACCGGTTTGTATCACAAACCGGTCCTAAAGGCCATGAGGCCATTTGCGGCAGGGTGGGGGGCCCAGTGGACAGATCCTTTTAGAACCGGTTTGTATCAGAAACCGGTGCCAATGTGCTTAGCTCAATGCTTTAGTATTCTAAGTGACCAGATCTCACCCGCACCCGCACCCACACGCCGCCGCCGTCGCCAGTGTCGAGAGGAGCAGAGCAGGTCGTCGCCCACTCCGTCGTCGCCCACTCCGTCGTCGTCGTCGTTGTTGATCCAAGTCAGCCCCTCTCCCTCCCATCCCCCCACCCTCCCATCTCCCCTCCATCCCAGCCCACTCCGGCCCTCCCGTCGTCGTTGTGGAGGATGTGCGCCTGCTCCTGGTGGCCGCGGTGCTCCCGTCGTCGTGGATCCAGAGGAATGTGCATTATATCTCCAGGATTCAGTGCTCTTATCGGATCTTTGTAGTGCATTATATCTCCAACATGTAATTTTCAATAATGCGTATTTCCGTTTAGATGAATACCATAGAGTCAGGTTTCACTAGTAAAAAGGAATGTGAAATGTGAGATTAAATAGGAGTAAAAACACGCACAATAACAACATAACCAATTGTACTTGAAGAAAGTGTACTGTTGGAAGTATCACCTAAACTCTCCGACAGGTTCCATTTCGTTTGTACTGCTTTCAATTGCCTTATTACACTACTAGAGGTAGGTGCTGCCATTTGTCTTTGTTTTGTGATAGCTATACTCCTCTAACCTCTATGTGTACTTTCTTAATTTAATAGAACATGGCTTGCGAAGTATGTCGGTCCCGATGTGCCCAAGGACGATTCACTGGGACTTCTTTTATGCTTCAGCTCCACGACGGTGACGTTGATTCGTTGGTAATTAACAATTCTTTTTATGTTAACTTGTTCTTTCGTTTTACTATCTAGCTTGAGACTTGTGTTTCTTAACAAAAGATTCTTTATATTTCTTTTTTAGATTCTACCATGCAATATTCGCCAAGAGTTCAACCAGTTAGTTGGCAATAATGTGGATTTCAATGTTCACGGGACCACCTACATTCTTCGAGTGAAAAAAGAAAGAACGAAGACATACTTCTGCGGGGAACAATTGCAGGCTATCATCGCCACGTACAATTTAAGCGGAGGTGATTACATTCACTTCTCTATAGAAGGACCGCAACCTCGTATCAAAATTCTGTATATGGGCGGGATTGCGAGCGAGAATGGCGGGAGTGAGGAGGATATTGGGAACAGTGAGGATGATATGGACACTGAGGATGATATGGACGAGGAGGACCCATGGAAACATGTGGTGGTTGCTCAAAGAGCGAATCTTAGCGAGATTGAGAAGGACCGTGTCCTTCAGAAACTTGCCGAGATAGATAGCTACATCGGGTTCCCTTTCGTGCATCGCATCACCAACACTAACATCTCCAATGGACATGTCATGGTATTTTCTTAACACTTTCTTATTCCTGTAGTTGCTTATGTTATAATGTGGCCGGTATGTGACATTATGCTTTTATTCTATCTTGGAATTGTGTTCTAGAAAATACCTATGGCGGTAGCGGACAGTGCTGGCATGGAGCCTGGTACCATTGGAGTACGCCGTGGAGAATCCGGACATGTCACCGCAGTTCCGATCACCAGGGATAATGCTGATGGTCGCGTCATCCTCAACTCTCAAGCATGGAGGCAGTTCCATTCCGCAAGAGTTGGTATGGAGGCTGGCCAAGCTATTCTGATCACCATGAGGAATAGTGACGTCCCCAACTTGGACATGATGATGGTCATCCACTACATCAGCCCGCTAGATCGATAGATGACGAGTTTGTTCAAATTAGAACAAATAATTATTTCCATCTCACTAGCTAACTCCTGGATTTATTAGTAGCATGGTTCTTTTCGAGACTATGTAATTTTGTTAAACTATGTGGTGATGATCGAGACTATGTGTTGATGATCGAAAATATTTCTGTTATAAAACTTAATTGTGTCATTTTGCTGTTATTCTGTCAGCTTGATACTTATTTCTGTCATTTTCCTATAATTCTGTTATTATGGTTTTCTTTTATTTTTTGATACAGCAAAACCATACCCCAGGCGAACAGTAGACAGTACCCCAGGCGCACAGCGCTTGTTCGCCACAGGTAAGAGTTTTACCCCAGGCACACAAGGAGTATTCGCCTGGGGTATGTGAACTTACCACAGGCGCATTGTAGTATTCGCCTGGGGTAAGCCATTACCGCTGGCGATATGGTCCCAGGCGAACCGAAATGCGCCTGTGGTAGGCATTTTCTGTTCGCCTGGGGTAAGCTTTTCCCTAGTAGTGTGGACACCAGGCAAAAATATCCCAGTTCTCACGGAGGAACTTGATGAGCTCGCTTTCCTATTTGTCGGTCATCCCGGTCTCTACTACGACAAACTTTGTCGGATCTTTGGGATCTAAGATAACCTGTCTTATATTCTCGGAAGCTTTGAAGCTGTCTGCCGGCTTCCGACTTTCTTTTCCTGTCGGCATTTCTGTCGGCGATACTTCTCTTGCCAGCTTCTTCAGCTCCTCCTTTTCTATTATCTTTTCCGCGCAAAGGACGTTTTCTTTTTCCAGCTCGTTTGCCAATTTGAAGTCTCCCGATATGATGATTACTCCTCCTTTTGGTCATGGCATCTTCATATTTTTATACATATAACATTATCTTGCCATGAATTTGGCGAAAGCCGAACGTCCGAGTATTGTGTGGTACACACTTTCGAACGACACAACCTCGAAAGAAATTTTTTCCTGTCGGAAATGTTCTTTCTCTCCAAAGGTTACCTCTAGGGATATTTCTCCTAGGGATCGTGCTTGTCTGCCAGGGACGATGCTGTGAAAACGTATGTTGCTCTGATTGAGCTGGGTCTCGGAGATTCGCAGATGCTTCAATGTATCCAGGTACATTATGTTAATGCTGGATCCTCCATCCATCAGCACTCTTTTTAGCCTAGTGTTTTGAACAATATGACTTACAGCCAGAGCTTGCGTGCCAGGTTCTGGGATGTTTCCGGGATGATAAGAGTGATCCCAGGTAATTGGTGTATTTGAGTATTTCAAGAATTTCGGGGTTGGTGGGACAACCGCGTTTATTTCTCGGAGTGTTCTCTTTGCCACCTTTGCTGAAGGAGTTGCCAGGAAAGTTAGGTTGCATTATCCGTCAACTCTCGGAAACTTAGGCTCGCCTTTTCGCTGTTGTTCCCGGAGTTTTTCGTTAGTGTCTGATTCACTGTCTTCTTTTTCAGCTTCTGGCTTTTGCTTGGAGAATTTCCTCTTGGAACTCTTCCCTTTGCTTCCAGATCCTGCACTGCCTTTCGTATGCTTGTTGAGTCGGCATTGTGCGTTTGTATGGGTGGGTTTCCCAAATTGCGAATGGTGGACACAGTTTTCCGGCTTAATTCTTTCCCACTCTTCTTTTGTGTAGTTGATCAGTTATGTGCTTCGTCCTTTCCATTTGCTCCCATTTTCTCTTCCAAAGGCTATGTTAACTTCCTTGGGATTTTGCTGTGATTCTCGAGTTGCTTTTTTCTCAGGACGAGGGGTCTTTTTTAGCTTGAATCAGAGTGTCAATATTGCCACCTCTCTCTCTCTGATGTCGTCTTCGGCCGCTGCATGCTCATTTGCAGTTGTAAGCATAGATCCGAGATCTTTGTGCTGCTTTGAACCGATCATGAACGATACGAGTCCGAGTTTTAAGCCATTGACAAAAGCATGCATTGCTTGTACGTCAGTTACTCCAGAGCAGCTGTTCTTCAATGCAGTCCACCTTGAGATAAAGTCCACGTATGACTCATCTTCAAATTGGGTGCAGCGGTTTAACTAGTTGATGTTGTTGGGGCATTTGTAGGTGCCCCGAAAATGCTGAGTAAAAACTCTAGTCATATCGTCCCAGCTATCGACAGTTCTTGACGGAAGACCGTTGATCCAATATGTGGCTCCATCCAATAACATAAGGGGGAGGAATTTTACGTGCCTCTAGATCTGTCCCATTGTTAATCTGGACGGCTGTGTAATAGTCTGAGAGCCAGGCATCCGGGTTTGTGCTGCCGGTATATTTTTGATATGTTGGACCAACTTTGGCGAAGCCAGAATATAGAGTTATTCTTCGGATCCTATCAGTGAAACACTTAGGTCCGAAGTATAGGTCATCTCTTTCCTCTCTATCAATGTGTGCGGAGTATCTACCGGCTGAATGGATTGAAGGGATCTGTGTCGTGGGAAAGTCACGGCAGATCTTACCGGTGGTAACTTAGGTTGGTGTAAATCGACTCTGGTGTTTGGGAGAGGGTTTAGCTCAAATCGCGCACGAAGTTTATCCTGGTTTAGCCTCTCCATTGGAGATAATAGCTTACTTCCAGCTGGGATCATACTAATTGGCGACCTAGAGGCTTGGGCTGCAATGTCGCCGAGACTCCGGTCTAGGTTTAAGGGTGTTTGCTCTCGCACAATTAAAATAACTCGAAATCCTCTAATCTCTCTCCTAATCTGCCTCTACGCCCTAGAAGCCGGTTTATATATAATACCCGGTTTCCTGGCTTTCCTTACAAGATACATCTAGAGTCCTACTCGGGGTCTACTCGTAACCCTAAATTACTCATCGTGACCCCCAAGTCTTGGACTCCATGGTTCGCACCGTCTTTCGGGTCTTCTAGAACCTCCCTTTCCTTGAGCCGGGTTACCAATACAACAGCTGGCCCATCAGTGTGACCCGGCCCATTATCACATTGCAAGGTCTTGCGCAAACTCCCTCCAGCCGGGTCTTTCATCCTCTATATGGGCATGCTGGGTTATCATCCCCCCAACAGTATTCCCCAGAATAGCGTGGGCATCTTGGTTGGCGCGCTCTTCTTGTAGCTTCAAACTTTAAGCATAAGACAAACCTCCAACCACGAAGCGCATGCTATTCTCTGCAAAACAATAAATATCTACATATAATAATGCTACGGGTTAGATTGCTTTAACTATAGCCAGGCCGGCTCTTTCGGCGGTCCATATAGTAACCCCATCGTCATACTAAGCCGAATATCATTTCTCAGATCAGCTCTTCATAGCAACCACTTCGTAACCCGGCTTTCATATTCCTCATAAGCTAGTCCGAGTAATAATTCCGAGTCCTGCTCTTTTCGCGGTCATTTGTAACTCGACTGCATGAAAATAACTCCCATGATTTTGTTTCCGTAATCAACGGGCCGAGTATCATTTCCCGTGATTAGCTCCATTTTACCGTTAGCACTCTAGGGTTTCCACCACGCCTATAAATACAGGGCCCGGCGAAAACCCTAATCACAAAACGCCACCCCCATTCCTCTTCGTCTTCAACCTCCAGGTGCGCCATTGGAGCTCAAGACCCGAGCTCGGAGTTTCGCCACCAAGCTTCACGCGCACCGCCGTCGTCCACCAGAGTCGGCCCGCCGGTCCGCGCCGCCGCGCCGCGTTCAACGAACTTCATCTCCGCCGCCGATTCCTGGTACACACTCCTAGATCTAAGTTTTCATTTTTGGATCTTGAACTTGCGTTCTTCGTGTTCATCGCGTTCGTCCTTTTTCTCATTTTGTTTTCTTTTCGCTTCTCGCTAGATCTTCCTCAATGGCTCCCAAAACCGCTCCCAAGTCTAAGGCCAAGGGCATAGCCCTGAAGCAAAAACCAACTCAGGTCATCTCAGCCAACTGGGCAAAGTCAACCGCTACACTCGAGAAACTAGAAGAGTTGGCCGAGTCTGGAGTTCTCCCTCCTAAGTCGGAGATCTCATGGAGGGCTCCCGAGGAGGAGAGTCGGCCTTCACCCCAAGCAGGTGAAGTTGTAGTTTTCCTCGAACACGTGACTCGGGCTTTCCGCCCCCCGGGTCACCCTTTCTTTCGTGAAGTTCTTCATCGCTACAAGCTCAGGGTCTTTGACATAGGCCTGAACTCGATTCTTAACATCCGCCATTTTATCGTTCTTTGTGAATCGTACATTTGCATTGCCCCCAATCTTTCACTATTCCTCGAACTTTTCCAATGCAAACCTTGCCGCGAAACTACGGATGGTCCCCTCCTCGTCTGTGGAGGCGTGGCCATCCAAAGACGCAAAAAATCTCTGATGCCGACTCTCAATCTTCACTCCCACGTGAAGCATTGGCAAAAAACCTTCTTTTACTGCAAACATACTTCCACACCTGGCGAGAAGCCTCTGTCGGGTTTCTCTGTTGAAACCCTTTCTCTTAGCGACAACCTGAGCGCCTTCGCTCCAGAGGCCGATAAACAGGCCATCCAACCCCTCCTTCACAAATTATCTGTCCTAGCAGCCCACGGTCTTTGTGGGTTAAATTTGATTAAGACCTAGATCAGCTGTAGGATCCAACCCAATAGCATTCGCAAAACACTTCTCTGCGAATACTCCGGTCACTTGACCGACTCTTTCCGATACTCGGAGAAGTCATATCCGGCCGTTGACGCCAACAAGGCCATGAAAAAAACTTTCTGGCTGAGAAGGTGGAGGTCATCAGAAGCATTTCCGGGCTCTCCCCCTTCTCCCGCTCAAACCCGGCTCCACCAGTAAGAACCGAATAACCTTATTTATACCCATTGACTTTCAAACTTGTATATACTAACCTTCATCTTTGATGTTCTTACTCAGGAATCTGATGATTGGTGGAAGATTGTAACCCCTCCTCCTTCAGAAAACTCGGAAGACGAAGAGCCGAGTGACAACGATGAAGGTCATTTCGAGTTACTAAACAGATATTTTGTCGACTTACTAGACCAAGATTCCCCTCCCACCTTCATTCCTGACATTGCGCCACAATCACCAGCGCCGACTGAAAGGGCCGGCTCTCAGTCTGAAGAGAGCGAGGCAGAGCCAGAAGCCGAGTTAGGCAAGAAGAGGAAGGCAAAGGGGGTCACGTTCACGGTACCCTACTCTTCCATAACCATAGAACCATGCTCATATGCTGGTATGTGCAAGCATTAACGAATACCTAACTGTCGTAGCATCACAGAAAGCCGCATCTCCTCCACCCAAGCGACGGGCAACCCGGTCTTCACCGGGTGATGAGGGCCTGGATCCCTGGCTTCCCCTTCAATCGTCCGCTCACCGAGCCGGTACTTCTTCTTATCACGATTGCGCTCCTCAAAAATATCCATCTCCGAGTCACCCTTTAGCCGGGGAACTACGAGTCTCACTTTCCAATCCTCTATCAGTGTCTTCCGGGTCAAGCAACGATCTTCCCAGTGATTTCGTTGTGAATACCGGGTAATTTTCATAACTTGCTTGACTATACCCATATACTTTGCATATTTCATCTTTATCAACCACTAAAACACATTGTCTTTTTTTTTGTCAAAGCTAAGGTCACACTCAGCGATCCGGTTGAGACCCCCGCCGAAGACTTGAAGGCGGATGACCCGGATAGTAGCGCTAACCCCTCGCCCACCGAAAAGCCGGTTGACGAGGCAGACCCGGCAGCCAAGTCTCCTTCTCCCGCACCCTAGTCGATTGATCCCGAGGTTGAATACCTTGGGACCAAAAAAGGTGCTGCTGCTCCAAAGACCGCTGCTGCCAGGTTTAAAGGGGAGGAAAAGAAGGCACCAACGCCGCCGACTGACCGGGACGCTAGTTCTTCCAGGCCGACTCTCAGTGGCCATGAGTTTGAAAAGCTACTGAAGGAATATCGCGCACTGAAGACAACTGAAGAGGAGATTGTCGAGTCTCTGGCGGATGAGCAACAGGTTAGTTTAACTAATGCTATTTATATGCTTATCCTAGTCCCCAAGTTCCAAGTGAACTGTCCACAGTCGCTCGGTACTTGCAAATATATAGTCTTTCTTATGCAAACTTCAGAATACCCTAGTCCCCAAGTTCCGAGTAAACTGTCCACAGTCACTCGGTACTTGCAAATATATCTCTTTTAAGCTTATTGCCGACTGATACTGCTTTGCCCTCTTTCAGGCTTATGTTACCCGGACCGATGAAATACTAGCAAAAACAAATGAACTCTTGCAAGCTGAAGTGAAGCTCCATGAAGAACTGGAGGCCAACCTCAAGGATCTCTCCAAGAAGCACAACAAGCAAAGGAAAAAACTCTGGACCGCTGAGGAGCTCGTCAAGAAACTCTCGACTTTCATAGCCGGGACATATGACTCCATCATAGGTAAGGCGTATCTAAGTTTCCGAATGTCGCATTGTGTTACTCGGATTTCCCTCTTTTACAAGGTTTTTTACCCGGTTCGCACTATCTTACTTCCCTTTTGTATTGCAGGTCCGAGTGAAGTTGCTGGGGAACATGACGACCTCCACAAGCTGAGATACTCAAGACAGTCATCCGGCAGTTTTCGGCAGGGACAAAATGGACACTCGAAGCTGTGAAGCTAACCGGTGATTACACCGGTGTAACACACATGCTTGAGGCATACTCGACAGTCCCTACCTGGATTGATTCCTGGAAGCGCTCATCATGCCGGGTTGGAGTGATACGCGGCCTTGCTTTGGCTAAGGCTTACTACCCCAAGATTGAGCCGGCAATGCTTGTGAACGGGCTTCCCGATTTTAAGACCGATGGTACCAAATTCACGGGAAAAGACCTCAAGGCCATCAACACCCAGATTCGTCACTCGGCCAACTTGATCGTAGAAAACCTCGACAAGAAAAAGCTTACCGCCCCGTATGATATTTAAGATAAGCATGTGCCCTTCCAAGATCCGGCGCCCTTTGACATGTTATCTCGCTTCAAGGCAGAACTTGCAAAGAAAAGAGCTGAGGCCGGTACTGCACCAACTTCATCAACTCCAGTTGTTCCTCCTCCGTCTCGTGCTCCCTCCGCGGGTGACCCGGACATTGACATGAAGAAAACATCAGAGGAGAATACCGAAGACCCGGACACAAAGACGACACAGGATGACTCGGATGCAGCAGCCGAGTAATGTACCCCCTTTTACCAGCAAACAATCATTCGGCCAATAGGCATTGTAATATGCCTTTTACACACTGCTATTTGTTAGTGCATCTGTGCACTTTTTTTTATATTGTTCCTAAGGTTTGTAATACATTAAACTTCTATGGTTTCGATGACCCTTGTCGAGACATCGTAGTAGTTTTCATAGACGGGGGTGCCATGAGACTACGGTAGAGACGTGGGGTAACGGGATAGCGTTAGTAACACAGAACACGGGATTTTACCCAGGTTCGGTACGTCGCGACAGTACGGCGTACCTACTCCTGCACTTCTCACTATGGGGGACTAAAGCCCGTAAATCTGGGTTACAATGTGAGGGAACAAATCTAGCTTATTCGGCGAGGATGAACTTCTCGGCGAATAGCGTAGAGCAAAGAACTTCTAACTTAACTTGAACCTATCGAATCTATCCTCTGTCCGGCTTTATATAATAGCCGGACTAGGGCTTACAGATTAGGAAACCTAGAAGACTACGTTTAACTTGTAACTTGGAAAGTAAGGAATCCATCTTCTCCTCCAAGCCAGATCACGTGGGCCGTGATCCGGGTTCTTCTAGAATCCGGCTTCTGCGCGTCGGACTACTGGGCCGCCCAATGGACCTAAGCCCACTACCACTTGGGCCACCCTGGTAATCCGGTACTCTGTCTACCATCTTCTATACCCCTATTCAGTATATATCCGACAGTAGCCCCCAGGAAGGATCAAAACTCTGATTCTCCGTCTTTCGTCAAATACATTTTGTCCGGGAAATCTCGATTCAGTAGTCTTGATTCTTTCTTCTTTCCTTTTAAAGGAGATGGTAACATAAAACTCGGAACTCTGAAAATCCGGCTTTTCTTCTCGCGATCCTTCGCGGCAAAGGAACTTATGACATCAGCGCCTTAACCATGCTGACGCACGCGCCGCTTGGTTTCACGCGGGAAACCCTGCAACGTATCTCTGACAGATTCTCATGAGAAACGAGGAGATAGCCATCATTCCTCTGTCGTTCCGTTTCCCGGATTTTCCGGTGGTTGACACGCGTCAAACATCCAACGTTCGAAAGAGCCGTTGGCACGTATCTAGAGGTTTTTCAGGCTATAAATAGCCGTCCTCGTCCCCATCGGCAATCTTCTTCACTCCCTCACTGCCCTCACCATTGTTGCGAACGCGAGCTCGAGAGCGAGAACGAGACCTTGCCCCGACGAGCTCTTCGCACGCCGTAGCGCACACACATCACCAAGGAAGATGGCCTCTCCGCAGTCCTCGCTGGCCCGCGCTTCCATCGACGATCTTTTGGGCGACCTAGATCCACAGTTAGGATCGCCCAAGCGTACCGGCGACGAGCCGGAAAAGACCACGGCGTCTGCGGCGGGCGGAGGAAGCGCTTCCGCCGCCGCGGACGCTGCGGGACCGAGCGCCACATCAACCCCGCCGTTTGCGCCCGAAACGGCGGAGGAAAAAATAGAGCTCCTTGGCGAAAAGCTGGCCGCCGCGAAGGCCGCCGCCGCCGCCGCCGCCGGAGCAGACGAGGAAGAGGAAACTGCAGGCAACTGGAGTGCCTGCAGTATTCCTCCGGCTCTCCTTCCCAACTTGGAGAAGGAGGGCTTGGTTTTAAAAAAGAGATGGCGGCTCCCGGAAGAGGAGACCGAACCCGCGCCACAAGAGGGCGAAAGGGTGCTTCTTACCTCCCACCTTCTGCGAGGTATGGGGCTCCCACCTTCTTCCTTCTTCCTCCAGGTTCTATCTCATTACAACATCCAACCTCATAACCTTCCTCCCAATTCCATTCTGTACATGGCCGGCTTTCAGGCCTTGTTCGAAGGTTTCCTAGGAATAGAGCCTAGGTTAGATTTTTGGATGTATTGCTTTGGGGTCAAGCGTAACTCTTCGGAGGGCGCACTCCCAAATTGTGGGACCATTTCCTTTACTCTTCGGAGATTCCGAGAGGATTGGTTCCCCAAAATTAAAACCTCAGAATCCGTCAAATTTTGGACGGGTTCTTTTTTCTATCATCCCGACGTGCCTTTCCCTAAAAAGGCTGTCGGGGTTCCACCTTTCGTGAATTCCGCCGCCGTTCCCCAGGATAACTGGGGAACAGAAGCCGTCCAAGTTCTGCCTTCAGATCTGCTAAGGATCAAGAGGCGCATCGCCAAGCTCACCTCCTCAAAACCACCTTTGACCGGTATGGACACGGTCATCTGCTGGTTGAATAGGCGGATCCAGCCGTTGGCAAACCACGAAGGTCGCCTTCTGTGCGAATACACGGGGACCAAAGATCCTATGCGGACAACCGACAAGGAATGGGCCCCGAAGGAGCTTAAACGGCGCATCAATCAATTGGTCGCATCTCGCGACCAATATGAAGCGAGCCGGCAGATGTATACTGCCGACAACCCGGCTCCCAAGGTAAATTTTCCACCATTTGGGTTTTAATTGTGTATCTCGGATATTCCAACTTCTAATTTTGATTGGTTTTTCTTTCGACAGCTTGCGGATCTTCCAGACTCGGAGTTAGCCTCCGAGGCTGAGCTGGACGCGCTGCGCACCGCCGCTGCTGGTGGACGCAAGCGCAAGAAGATAGTTTCCTCTGAGGAAATTATCGATCTTGACGGAATCCCCGTCGCCACTTCCAGGTTATTTCCTCTGGATTTTTCTTCCATGGGAGTTTTTTTTCATCCATCTTCGGTGTTTTAACTTTATCCGGGTTTTCTGTTTTTAGCCTGCCGCCTTCCAACCTGAGGCCGAGAAAGCTGAAGAAACTCAGGGTTTCTTCCAGCCGAGGCAACCAACCATCTCCCGCCGTCGCCCCGGACACGCCGCAGACAATGGCGGAAGAGCCTACTGCAGCCCCCACCACCAAGCCCCCAGAGCCCAGCCAGCCCATTGTGTCCGAGTCGGACACGAGGGAAAGGGCGGCCCCAAAGGTGGGGGGATCTTCTCGGACTTTTGACGAGGAAATCCCCACCTTTGATAAGGATTTCAAGGCGATCAACGAAGGCTTGGACGCAGCCGGGAACCTTTTTGCAGAATACGCAAAAGGATTCCAAGAAAATTTGGCAGGTTTGCAGCGTTTGAGCCAGGTATGTAACTCTAGCCCCCAAGCATTAAACAAAATGCGTGCTTTTTTGCTTTGATGTTTTTTGTTAACCATACTTTCCCTTGCTATGTTTTAGCAAACCTCCGAGGCCATAAACCTGGAAGTTTTCAGGAAGCTTACTATCAAGAATAAAGAAGTTCGAAGTCTTCTTTCCATTCTTGAGGAGAAGGAGGCGGAGCTGGAATCATCTCAGCTCGCTTTGTCGGAAACGAAAGGTAGGCTTTTTCGTTTTTGAAATTTCCGATTTAAGACTTTGTCTAAGTTTGTTCCCGAGGAAATTTATCAACTCGGATTTTCCCTTACTTTTCAGCTGCCTTAGCTCAAGCTAAGCAAGCAGCGGAAGATTCTGGCAACGCCGAAATTCTCCGCAATGAGAACGTCGAGCTTCACAAGGATCTTGTGAAAGCTCAACAAGACCTGGAAGCCAGCCACCTGGATCTTGGAATGGCTAATTCCAAGGCTTCCGAACAGGCGGAGAAAGACAAATCCACCATTCAGGATTTGACCGAAGCTCTGAACCTTCGCCTGGAGGAAGTTTCCGAGATCGACAAGCTCATCGGTAAATTTCTTACCCTTTCCTCATCATTCCATGTTTTGCTTTCTCTGTTTGTCTGCCTAACCCTTTTGTATGTTTTATTGGAATCAAACAGGAGACACCCCAGATGGAGCTCGGGTTGCAGGCATCCGAGCTTTCGGGAAAACATGGAATTCGATTAAGGCTGCTGGGACGCAGCTCATAGAAAAGTTCCTTCCCGATAAATCTGGGGAATACACGGAGGTTGAAAAACTTCCGGGTGCCATCATGGAGGTGGCGGAGTCTAGGGAGTCTCTTCTCCGCTCCGCCGCACGGGGTGGTGCGCGCATGGCCTAGGCCTTATGCGCATGCATTATCCCAGTGCCAAATCCTGGCGTGTGGCCACCGGTGTCCCTCAAGGGTACACGGATGCGCAACGAACCACCATCTTTGGTGAGGTTATGGGCCACGCCACCCAGATTGCCGCCATGGTGAATATTTCCGTCAACTATCCAGAAGAAGAGGCTCCTCCAATCCCCGACGAAGAAAGCAGCGAGGAGGAGTCGGATTCTTGAAGAATTACTTTGATAGAAAAAGTAGACAATAGGAGCATTACTGTTCTTTCATATGTAATCCAAAATGTAATGCTACTTTTGTATGAATGAAAACTCCGTCTTTTGCAGTTTAAACTATGAAATTACTTTGCAAGTTATTTGGATTTTACCATTCCTTTATCTTCTAAGTTCTCTGGTGTATGTGCGTTAACTGTCCTTAGTGTTTGAAATGGCTCAAATAGCATTATGAATCGTTATGCCGAGTAACTGGGGACGAACCAATCAGTTTTGGAACTCGAAAACATGAATCATGCTAAAGGCATTTTTACTAACTAGTTCCAGTAACCCGGCACACACACAATCAGATAAGACTTAGAGAAACAAGGAAAGTTTTTAAGTGAAACTTGGGCACGCAGGCAATTCAAGTTTCCTTTAGCCGTTAAAAGGCTGAAAAATCATTCAGTTATGTAACGCCGAGTACGCAAGCACAATTCGGGTTAACGTTGAGAAATTTGTAAGATAATTGGGAAATAGATGAGGCGGAAAACGCTTTGCACTTGTAAGAACATGGATGACAGCATTCCGACAACTTTATTTCATGATCTCAAAAAGATGTTTACATAGAATTGAACTAAGTACGGAAAGGTACATAACTTGCTATACGTTCTCCGGCTTCCGCAATCCACTTGATTTTGTCGAATTTTTTCAGCCGCTTGTAGAGTTGTAAGGTTTTAGCCCCCAGCCAACTAGTAAATCTTTTTATGGCTGTGGCAGAACCCGGCAATTCTGGGACATCGTTTTCACGCGTAAACTTGGAGATGTTCGAGATTGCCTTGATCTTTTCCGGGTTAACTTCTATTCCTCTATGAGAAACGATAAAACCCGGAAGTTTTCCTGAGGGAACCCCGAATACGCACTTAGATGGATTCAACTTCATCTGGTAAGTGCGTAAGTTTTCGAAAGTTTCTCGCAGATCCTCAAGGAGTGTATCTTTTTCCTTGGTTACGACAGCAATATCGTCCACGTAAACATGGACATTTTTTCCAATCTGACTATGCAAACAACGTTGCATGCAACGCTGGTATGTTGCACCTGCGTTCTTCAGGCCAAAAGGCATGGTTACGTAGTAATACGTCCCGTACGGGGTTATAAAAGAAGTCTTTATTTGATCTTCCTTTTTCATGCGTATTTGGTGGTACCCGGAGTAAACATCCAAAAAGCATAAAAGCTCAGAGCCTGCAGTGGCATCTATTATTTGATCGATTCGCGGTAGTGCGAACCTATCTTTCGGACATAACTTGTTCAATCCTGTGTAATCTATACACATTCTGAGCGCAGTTGTGTCTTTCTTCGGTACTAATACCGGATTTGCAGACCAATCAGTATGGATTACCTCCTTGATAAAATCCGCTGCTAAAAGCCGGATAATTTCCTTGCCAATAGCCTTCCGTCTTCTTCCGTCAAATCGACGGAGACCTTGTTTGACGGGTTTTGATCCCGGAATAACCTTGAGTTGGTGCTCAGCAAGTTCCCTGGGTACGCCTGGCATGTCAGCTGGACACCAGGCAAAAATATCCCAGTTCTCACGGAGGAACTTGATGAGCTCGCCTTCCTATTTGTCGGTCATCCCAGTCCCTACAACGACGAATTTTGTCTGATCTTCGGGATCTAGGATTACCTGTCTTGTATTCTCGGACGCCTTGAAGCTATCTGTTGGCTTCCGGGTTTCTTTCCCTGCCGGCATTTCTTTCGGCGATACCTCCTTGGCTAACTCCTTCAGTTCTTCCTTTGCTATAACTCTCTGAGCGCAAAGGGCGTTTTGTTTTTCCAACTCGTTTGCCAGCTTGAAATCACCGGCAATGGTGACTACTCCTCCCTTGGGTCCTGGCATCTTCAGCTTGTTGTAGATATAACAAGATCTTGCCATGAATTTGGCGAAAGCTGGACGTCCGAGTATTGCGTGATACACGCTTTCGAACGGCACTACCTCGAAGGATACTTTTTCCTGCCGGAAGTGATCTTTATCTCCGAAGGTGACATCTAGGGAAATCTCTCCTAGGGATCGTGCTTGCCTGCCAGGAACAATACCATGGAAGCGTATATTGCTGTAGTTGAGCTGGGACTCGGATATCTTCAAGTGCTTCAGTGTATCCAGGTACATTATATTAATGCTGGATCCTCCGTCCATCAGCACCCTTCTTAGCCTAGTGTTTTGAACAATAGGGATTACGACAAGAGCTTGTGTGCCGGGTTCCGGGATATTTCCAGGATGATCAGACTGATCCCAGATTATCGGTGTGTTGGAGTACTTCAAGAATTTCGGAGTTGCAGGAATGACCGCGTTTATTTCCCGAAGCGTTCTTTTGGCCACCTTTGCTGATGGAGTTGCTAAGAAAGTTAGCATTGCTTCGCCGTCAACTCTCGGAAATTTGGGCTCGCCTTTTCGCTGTTGTTCCTGGATTTTTTCATCAGTGTCCGATTCACTGTCTTCTTTGTCAGCTTCTGGCTTTTGTTTGGCGGGCTTCCTCTTGGAACCCTTCCCCTTATTCCCGGATCCTGCATTGCCTTTCATATGTTTATTTAGCCGGCATTGCGCATTTGTATGGGTAGGTTTGCCAAATTGGGAGTGGTGGACGCAGGGTTCCGACTTAATTCTCTCCCATTCTTCAGGAGTGTAATTGATTGGATCTGGACTGCGACCTTTCCACTTATTTCCCTTTTCTCCTCCAAAGGCTATGTTGACTTCTTTGGGCTTTGTCGTTGATTCTGGAGTTCCTTTTTTGTCAGAACGAGGGGTTTTCTTGGCAAGTATCAATGTATCAATATTGCCACCTCTTGCTCTGATGTCATCTTCGGCTGCAGCGTGCTCATTGGCGGTTGTAAGCATAGATCCGAGATCTTTGTGCTGCTTGGAACCAACCATGAACGGTACAAGTCCGGGTTTTAGGCCATTGACGAAAGCATGCATTGCTTGTACGTCAGTTACTCCAGAACAACTATTCTTCATTGCCGTCCATCTGGAAATGAAATCCACGTATGGTTCATCCTCAAATTGAGTGCAACGGTTGAGTTGGTTGATGCTGTTCGGGCGTTTGTATGTTCCCCGAAAATGCTGAGTGAATACTCTAGCCATATCATCCCAACTGTCGACAGTTCTTGATGGTAATCCATTGATCCAATCTCTGGCTCCGTCTAGCAACATTAGGGGAAGAAACTTGACAGCTTCCAGGTCTGTCCCATTGTTGATCTGGACGGCTGTGTAATAGTCTGAGAGCCAGGTATCCGGGTTCGTGCTGCCGGTATATTTTTGATAGGTTGGACCAACTTTGGCAAAGCCAGAATGCAGGGTTATTCTTCGGATCCTGTCAGTAAAACACTTGGGACCAAAGTATAGATCATCCTTTTCTGCTCTATCAATGTGTGCAGAATATCTTCCGGCTGAATGGACAGAAGGGGATCTACTCCTTTCTTTTCCATTGTTGCGTGGATGCGTTTTTCCGGGGTTGTTTCTATCTCTTCCATTGTCACGTCCCTTAGGATTAGGTGGAGTTCTGCTCCTGTATCTTTCCTTATCCTTAGGCGGTGTCCGAGATCTTTCACGTCTGTGAGGTATATCATATCTTCCGGCTTTTTCAGCTGGGTTTCTCGGAGGTGGCATTATTTTGCCGTCATTCCGGTGTTTGTCTTCCCGATCGTGTGGTTTATATCCATCTTTCGGGAGATGAGGTCCAGTTCTAGATGCTGCGTCCCTGTTGTCGGGGTTTTTCTTGTCCTTTCTTGGATCCTCTTTTTTATCTGAATCTCCGGGTCCTTCCGGTCCAGGTGCTCCAGCAGCACAAGTGGCTGTTTTGCAGAGGGCGGAATTATCGTGCAGCCTCCCTGATCGTTCTTGGCCTCGCTGTTGCTGCTGTAATGCTTTTCCTAAGAAAGCATACACCCCTTGGAGTTTTTCCCCGTTGGAGTACAGATCGTTGTTCAGGATGGCGAACGCTGCTTCCGCGTTTTCTGCTGCGGTTTTGTATATTGGTTCGCCCTTGGCATCTTTGCCGTTTAACTGCTTTTGCCAAGATGGGTTATAAAACCTTTCTTTCGGCGGCAGTTCTTCCGGTCTTGCGATTCCGGGTAACCTAGTAGGTTTTAATGCAGATCTATTCTTTCTCTCGTACTCTTCTATTTCCTCCTTCATGATTTTGATATCATGCTGGGTTTGTTGAAGATGTTGCCGAGATCGGAGTAAATGTTGCTGTTGCCGTTGGAAAGCTTGTCTCCTGGCTTCCAGCATCTCAGGGGGTTCATTGGGTCCCACTGGAGTTTGTAACAGATCATGTTCTTCTTGTTCTGTCATTGGCACAACAAGGATTTCCTTTTTCTTCTCCGCTGGCTTTTCTCTGCTTGCTTCTCCTATTTCCGGGTTTTCTTCAGCTGCGTAAGCTAGCTTTTTCTTCCGGAGTTTTTTAGCAGATTTGTGCCTTTTCTTGGAAGAGGGAGGATTTTTGACAGGTTCATCTTCTGTCATCTCCTTGACAGTAGGGAATATCGGAGAAGTTTCTCCGTCTTCTCTCTCTTCCTCTGGCGGAGGGGTTTTAGGGCTTTCCTGGCTGCCGACGTCCATCTTATCAGCTGGTTTTGCCATTAGCACTTCATGGAATCCCTCTTGAAAGGATTTAACCTTCCTTACGAAGGCATCGTCATCTTCGTCTTCGGAGTCGAAATTGTCCGATCCGGTTTCCGACTCCAATCTCGCCTCAATGGCGGCAAGTACGGACTCTGCTTCCGAACTCATCGTCTTGTTGACGGATGTCGGATCTTCCGCCTCTGTGACGGGTATTTGCTCTTCCGTCTCTATGACGGGAACGTTGTTATCTGCCTCTTGCACGGGATTTCCGTCATCCGTGTTTTCAGCGATTTCGGATTGCACCATGCCGATAAAGTGTGATTCACTGTTTTGTCGGCGATCTGAGCAGAATCCGGGATCATAGTCATCTTCGACTGGGTATAGGGCGGGTGGGATAAATTTACTTCCACCGCAAAACCCCATTGCCTCTGCGGTTAATCCGATAAAGATGTTAGCAGATCCAATCGGAAGTACGCAGGCACTTACCAGGTGGTTTTGCGCCGGTATGTAGGATCCGTTGTCGAGGAAGCGCCCGACGTCGTTGTCGAACTCCAAGCTTCCGACAGTTATCGATCTTCCAATTCCGCCAAGTATCCCAGATCGGAATTTCACGCCTGACGTCGTTTGCCCCACGGTGGGCGCCAACTGTCGAGACATCGTAGTAGTTTTCATAGACGGGGGTGCCATGAGACTACGGTAGAGACGTGGGGTAACGGGATAGCGTTAGTAACACACAACATGGGATTTTACCCAGGTTCGGTACGTCGCGACAGTACGGCGTACCTACTCCTGCACTTCTCACTATGGGGGACTAAAGCCCGTAAATCTGGGTTACAATGTGAGGGAACAAATCTAGCTTATTCGGCGAGGATGAACTTCTCGGCGAATAGCGTAGAGCAAAGAACTTCTAACTTAACTTGAACCTATCGAATCTATCCTCTGTCCGGCTTTATATAATAGCCGGACTAGGGCTTACAGATTAGGAAACCTAGAAGACTACGTTTAACTTGTAACTTGGAAAGTAAGGAATCCATCTTCTCCTCCAAGCCAGATCACGTGGGCCGTGATCCGGGTTCTTCTAGAATCCGGCTTCCGCGCGTCGGACTACTGGGCCGCCCAATGGACCTAAGCCCACTACCACTTGGGCCACCCTGGTAATCCGGTACTCTGTCTACCATCTTCTATACCCCTATTCAGTATATATCCGACAACCCTTCTGGTTGTCGCTTTGGTATGCGCTTTACAAACTTTTTTGGCACAACTTTACTTGTTATATGTTGTGTGAGAAAGATGCTGTGTTTTGGTCTTAGGATTGTGAAGAATTTCTCACAAGTCCCCAAGACCCGAATTCTGGGTCTGAGGATTCTTGGCTTGAGAATTTTTGTTTTATCAAGTCCCCAAGTCCCAAACTTTACTGTTATACACTTATACGTTTTGAAGTTATGCGCAATATGTAATGAGTTTCCGGCTGTTGCCTTTACTCTGGATAACTTATGGTTTAGATGACCCTTTTGGTTATAAGCCGGTTTTTGCATGGATTTTCAATGTTGCTATAGCTCTAGTAAAAACAGGGTCTGGCAAGTCCCAATGGGCATCATGACTGATTGGATTTATAGGTTAGCAAACACACCATTTTATTGCGAGTCACATCAAGCTTAAACAAAAGATATCAAGAATAAATTTGGCTCTATTGTCCGGGTTACAAGATTGTAATTGTACTTATTGCAAGTAATCAGTCCTCACAACCAAGTGGCATCGTGGCCGGGTCTGAGTATAAAACTGTGCTATTCAAGCAATCAGCCCCCAAGACCTAGATATATGTACTACGCAATAGTAGGCTTTCTGCTCTACCGGCTTATAGGTAGCTTGAATACTAAAAAGGAAAATATGCGCAAATTTAAACCCACTAAGTCATACGCCTTACTATTGGAATACATATTTCACTGAAATAACTCACTGGTAAATACAAAGCATGATCAACTACAGAGAGATATGCAAGAAATTGACAAAATTTAAAGAACATAACAACTATCATGATTTAACCATTTCTTTATTGATATGAAAAGGTTAGGTCAGCAGGCCGCCTCATTAAAAACCCTCCAGTCCCCGTAGGTACCCTGGATAGGAAAAGAGTACGTCTGAAACCTGCTGCCTGTTACATCGTGTAATACTTTTTGCAAACCGAGTCTATACTAAGTGTAGTAAGGGCGCAACTGGGCCACGTTCCATGGCCGTTCGCGCTCTTGCATGGAGAAGGTGGAATGAGAAGTGTCATTCACATGGTCCGACTCTTTCCTTGCATCCACCAGGTAATACGACCCATTGTGCAGATTCCGTCGTATAATAAACGGACCCTCTCATGGGGGAGATAACTTGTGCTTTCCCTCTTTGGATTGCACCAAACGCAGCACCGGGTCTCCTTCTTGAAAAACAAGCGTCTTGACCCGGCGGATATGGTATCGCCGCAAATCTTGCTGATATATTGCGGACCGCTCCAAGGCTTGCTCCATGTGCTCTTCTAGCATGCCCACAGCATCCTGCCGGGTCTTCTCGTTTTCCACTTCAACATAGGCCGCCACTCGTGGCGAGTCATGAATAATATCACTTGGGAGGACCGCCTCTGCACCATAAACCATAAAAACGGTGTCATCTGAGTAGACTTGTTAGGTGTTGTATTGATTCCCCAAACCACATAGGGTAACTCCTCAACCCATGCTCCAGCAGCTCGGAGACATGGGACTCGCAATCGTGGTTTTAACCCACGAAGTAGCTCTTGATTTGCTCTCTCCACCTGACCATTGGCTTGTGGATGGGCCACTGAGGCTACATCAAGTCGAATGCCATTATTTCCATAGAACTTCTCCATCTCACCTAAGGACATATTGGTTCCATTGTCTGTGATTATGTTGTGGGGGTAAGCAAACCGATATATGATCCTCTTCAAGAATTGCACAGTTGTAGCCGCTTCACAGTTCGTAACTGGCATGACCTCAACCCACTTTGTGAACTTATCGATGGCCACCAATAGATGATTCTTTTTGCACGGAGACATGTGGAAAGGGCCTACCATATCCATACCCCAAACAGCGAACGGCCAAGTCAATAGAATTGTCCGCAGCTCCATAGCCGGCACATGGATTTGCCGAGCATACCTCTGACATCCATCACATCTTGCTACCAAGCGTTCTGCATCTTCTAAAGATGTAAGCCAAAAGAAACCATGCCGATATGCCTTGGCCACAAGGGATCTCGTGGAGATGTCCACAATCACCTTCACGGATTTCTTCCAGTATTTGTCGGCCTTCTTCTGGAGCTACGCAGCGTAAAAAGACACCTGTAGCACTCCTCTTGTAAAGCTCACCACCAATGATAGAGTAACCTTTTGCCCGCCTCTGGATCTGCCGGGCTATAACTTCCTGTTGTGGTAACTCGCCTCGTAATAGAAACGCCAGGAACGGCTCAGTCCATTTTGGAATAGCGCGTACCGCGGCTACAAATTCCGAGTCTGGGTCCTAGTGGGCTATCTCCTCTTCTGACTCGGTTTTAACAGAAGGCCGCCACAATTCATCCAAGAAAACATTAGGTGCGACCGGCTCTCGCCGGGAGCCGAGTCTCGATAGTGCGTCCGCAGCCTCGTTCTTACGCCGGTCAATGTGCTCCACCTGATACCCTGAAAAAGACCCGGCTACTTTGTCCACCTCTTGCGGTATGCTGCCATCATTGCATCCTTCCTGTCCCACGTTCCTGAGACCTCCTGTACCACAAGATCCGAGTCTCCGTAGCACTTTATACGCTTAATGCTCATCTCCTTCGCTACACGCAATCCATGCAACAAGGCCTCGTACTCGGCTACATTGAAGAGCAATCAAAATGAATATCAAAACATAGCGCAACTTATCTCCTTTTGGCGATGTGAGCACCACGCCGTCTCCCGATCTTTCATACTGCTTGGAACCATCGAAGTGCATAACCCAAGATTCTGAACTTGGCACTAACAAGGGCACACTTGTCTGAGTCCAATCATTGACAAAATCAACCAGCGCTTGAGAATTGATCGCAGACCGGGGCTCATAATTGATGTGATAATCACCCATCTCGATGGCCCACTTGGCTATCCTACCCGTAGCATCTGAATTTCTTATGATATCTGCCATGGGTATGGAACTTACCACCGTTATGGGGTGTTCTTGAAAATACGGCTTCAATTTCCGACTGGCCATGAATACCCCAAACACTAACTTCTGCCAATGTGGATACCGCTGCTTCGCCTCTGATAAGACCTCGCTCA
The DNA here is from genome assembly GCA_028641055.1 of Alopecurus myosuroides. Lineage (NCBI taxonomy): Eukaryota > Viridiplantae > Streptophyta > Magnoliopsida > Poales > Poaceae > Alopecurus > Alopecurus myosuroides. The sequence continues at coordinate 314,410,894 of CM054060.1, read as the reverse complement.
CGTAATAAACCGGCCGTTGTACCCGGTAATCCTTTCCATCCTCTTTACGCTCAACCAAAACTACTGCACTGACTGCTCAAGGCCCGGCCGCCACGTACAGCAGCATGGGCTCTTTGTGACCTGGCGCTGCCAAAACCGGAGCTTCAGATAGCTTCTTCTTCAGGGCCTCAAACGCCTCATCCGCCTCTTTATACTATACGAAAATTGTCTGTTTTCTTCAATACTCGATATAGGGGTATTGCCTTTTCTCCGAGCCGAGATATAAACCGGCTCAGCGCTGCTACGCATCATGTGAGTTTCTGGACATGTTTCAATTCTTCCGGATTTTTTAGGCTTTGAATGGCTTTGATCTTTTCCGGGTTAGCCTCGATCCCTCGCTCAGAAACGATGAAACCGAGTAATTTCCCCGCAGGAACTCCAAACACACATTTTCTTTGGTTGAGCTTCATTTGGTATCTCCTCAGGTTCTTGAAGGTCTCTTTTAGGTCATCAATGAACGTTTCTGCGTTCCTTGTTTTGATCACCACGTCATCTACATAAGCATGGAAGTTGCACCCAATATGATCCTCACAGCACTTCTGAATACACCGCTGATATGTTGCGCCTGCGTTTTTCAATCCAAATGTCATGGTTTTGTAACAAAAAGCTCCAAAGGGGGTTATGAACGACGTCTTCTCCCAATCCTCCTCTTTGAGCTTTATCTGATGATACCCGGAATAGGCATCCAAAAAGCATAACAAGTCACTTCGTGCCACCGCATCTATGATCTGGTCTATCCTTGGAAGGGCAAATGGATCTTTTGGACAATGCTTGTTGGATCTTTCGTTATTCTTTTTCAACACTAAAACCGGGTTAGCCAACCACTGGGGGTGGAAACCTCCATGATAAAGCCGGCTGCTAAAAGCCGAGCTACCTCTGCTCCTATAGCTTTTCTTCTTTCTTCATTCATTTTCCTCAGGCCCTGCTTCACTGGCCGGGACTTGGGATCAACATGTAAACTGTGCTCAGCGAGTTCAGTCGGGATACCCGGCATGTCGCTAGGCGTCCACGCAAAAACATCCTGATTTTCACGGATAAACTCAATGAGGATGCTTTCCTCCTTGTCATCCAGGTTGGACCCTATGGCGAACTGCTTGGAAGAGTCGCCCTCAACGAAAGCCACCATCTTTGTGGCTTGAGCTACTTTAAACTTAGCTCTCTCATCATCAGTATTTGGTTTTTTCAAAGCTGTTCGATCTTCTGGGTCTACCTGAGACATGTAATACCTGAGCTCTTCCTTTGCACAGTCTTGTTCTGCAAGTGCAGCATCTCTCTCGTCACACTCTGCTGCCACAACTCTGTTCCCATGAATAGTGATTGTCCGTTTAGGACCCGGAATTTTCAACTGTAGGTAAACATAACACGGTCTTGCCATGAACTTGGCTTAAGCCGGCCTTCCAGATAGTGCGTGATAAGTACTGCGCAATTTCACCACCTCGAATGTGAGCCACTCTACTCTGTAATTATCCTTGGATTCTCCAAAAGCAACCTCAAGTGATATCTTTCCCTCTGGGCAGGCCGAATGTCCTGGTACAATTCCATGAAAGACCGTGGAGCTTTTCTGCAGCTGAGACTCCTTGATCCCCATACGTAAAAAGGTCTCCCAATATAGGATATTGATACTGTTCCCACCATCCATCGGAACCTTTTTTAACTCATAACCATTGACCCGTGGCGCTACTACCAAGGATAGCAAACCCGGATGTTCTATTGCTTCCGGGTGATCCCTTCTACTCCATGTGACTTAATGATCTGACCATCTCAGGTATCTTGGAACACCCGAAGTAACCAAATTTACAGCTCTTTTGAGTATCTTTCTTTCCCTCTTGGTGGTCCTAGTGGTGTGAACATGATACTGTCCAAGCTGCTTTGGGTTACTCTGAAAACCCCCTGCACCACCTTGGTTATTACCCGCGTTACCAGCTCCTGCGTTGCCTGCGGGGGGTGGGCCGTTGCCCGGGTTTCCACCCAGACCCGACCCTCCTCCCCGGCCTGCGCCTTGCAGGGCCTTCTGTATTTCCTTGTTTTTCCACCTTTCTAGATCCACACACTACTCCAATGAATGGTTAGCCGGCCTGCCGTTCCTGCTATGGCGCGGGCAAGGCATCTTGAAGGCTTCGATGTGGTTAGTCGGCCGCGGTGGCCCTTGATAATTGTTTCCTCCGTTAAAGTTTCCATCCGCTCTGGGCCTTGCAAACCCGGCCTCAGTATTGGCGACTAACTCGGAGCCCCCCTCATACGGACGTTTATGCTGGTTGTTTCAATTGCCACGATTGTTACCTCCATTGTTATTCGGCGCGGCCCCATTACCGGCACTTCCATTACTGTTCACATTAGCCTTTCCCTTCTTATCCTAAGTATCCTCTTCTGTGGTGTCGGTGGAGGCATGCTTGTTGCACACGTCCATCAAATCTCCCATAGTAATTTCTGAAACATGCCTACTGGATTTTATCCGTACCAATTTTTGCACCAAGGGCGTATATCTGCACGTTTTCGCCATGGCTTGGATCGCATCCTTTGGCTGGATATCGATGGAAGAGTGGAGTATCTCCATGACTCGGTGCACCCAGCTGCGTGCCGACTCTCCCTTTCTCTGCACACACCGATCCAAGTCGTCAATCGTGTATAGTTTCCTACAAGTTCCATGAAAATGCTTGACGAAAGCCGACTTAAGATCACTCCACGAATTGATAGACCTCTCAGGCAGGTTATTGAACCATAGTTTAGCTGCTCCTTCAGACATCATGAGATACATAAATTTGTCTTGGAGCTTTTCTGTAGCGTTGCGAATAGACATGGCCATGTCATAGCTGCTTAACCAGGTTTCAGGATCCATGGTCGGCTCATAGTTGACAACTTTACCCGGCTCTTTGAACTTATCCGGGTAAGGCTCGGCCCTGATGGCGTCTGATAAGCACTTGGGTCCGACTAAGTTTGTTGACACCGGCCTTACTCTGGAAACGTGCGAAGCCTCGGCTACTACGGCGGGAGGCGCGCCAACTCCTGGACCTCGTGCTGCAGACCCGATCGCATGTCTTGCCCGAGAACTATCCAAGATAGCTTGCGCCGCTGAGACCGAGAAGTTGCTGGCCTGAGTGGAGGATGTGTCATTTGCTGTTTCTCTGCCCTCCGTCGCGCTGAAATCGACTGAATGTTCCTCGCATTACCTTCCTGCCGACTGATATACGAAGTTCCATGCAGGTCGCTCCGGTTGTATGGGTAATTTGCTTACTGAGCCACCGCGGTGCGTAACATCTCTATTGCCCGCCGGGTTTCCATTGCTTGAGGCGACTCTCCCAGTGGTATACGGTCAAGCGCTGAAGTTGCGGCGTACACGTTGTCCATGGGGTTATTGAAGTGACCCGATGGGGTGCGAAATCGTGATGGTGGCGGTTGCACAGCTTTGCCCCCGGCTGTCCCAACGGGTAACACAGGTGACCCAGCTGGCGTGTTAACCGGTTGTCCACCGAGTGCTGCTCCTGCGTGCCCAGTTCCTTGGTGCACAACCGGGATTTGCTGATCTTGCAACATAATGAATAACGCGGCCGGTTGAAGGGCTCCGCCTGTCGCAGACAGTCTCGCAGACATATGATCTAGCCGTTTGTGCCTGTATACGATCCTCTAACTCATCCAACTGACGTTGACGCTCGACCATTTGTAGTTTCTCGGCTTCTACGTCTCTCCTCTGTTGTTCCAACGCTTGGCGGGCCACATCCAGGTCTCTGGCCCGGGCCGCCGCGTTCTCCGGGGTTATCACTGTTGCTAGCACTGTGGGATCCAATATCAAGTTGTTGCTGAACAGAGCCAGATTTGGTAGATGTGACGTTCCCGCACCGGCTGTTCTGTTCGTCCTAAATCCGAACATGTTCCTGTGATGTGCAGTTTCCCCTGTCTCGCTGGTGACGGACGCCTACCCACCATCGACCTGGATTCCAGCCGGGTTTCCATTAATCGGAGTCTGTTGTTGGGCCAGCGCTTGCGCCGCACCAGCCGCGGCTACTGACACATCACCCTGATTTAGATTTATCGCAGGGGCTGTGTAGACCACAACTCGGCGCGCAATGCGTGCTGAAGACTCATATTCTTTTTCCTTGCAACTATCTTCTTCATACCGATCTTCAAATAGGTGCACGATAGACTCGGCATCATCATCTCCAGTAACCCGGCCACACGGGGTCCATGCCGGCTCCTCCGGCTGTTCCCTCTTCGTGGTGGGTGCTTTCTCTGGTTCTGCCGTGCCTACCGACTCTTCTCCATCCGATTGAATACAAGTGGCGGCTCCTAACACAAAATCATATTCATTTTTGTCAAAAATCAAACCAGATGTACGTACCATGCCCACGAAGACTTTAACCCGGCCGATCATGATGACAAATCCGGTTTCCAGCTGGTCCGACTCTGGCCCCCAGCCGGAATCATCGACGATCTTCTCTCCTCCGGGGCTGGTGATGATCTCGCCGATAACAAGGTTCTTCATGATTTCTAGAGCTTCTCCCGTAATGTAAACACCTTTGGATGTAGGCCCCACGGTGGGCGCCAACTGTCGTGGGAAAGTCATGGTAGATGTTACCGGTGGTAACTTAGGTTGGGGTAAATCGACTCTGGTGTTTGGGAGAGGGTTTAGCTCAAATCGTGCACGAAGTTTATCCTGGTTCAGCCTCTCCATTGGATATAATAGCTTACTTCCAGCCGGGATCATACTAATTGGCGACCTAGAGGCTCGGGCAGCAATGTCGCCGAGACTCTGATCTAGGTTTACAGGTGTTTGCTCTCGCACAACTAAAATAACTCGAAATCCTCTGATCTCTCTCCTAATCTGCCTCTACGCCCTAGAAGCCGGTTTATATATAATACCCGGTTTCCTTGCTTTCCTTACAAGATACATCTAGAGTCCTACTCGGGGTCTACTCGTAACCCTAAATTACTCTCCATGACCTCCAAGTCTTGGACTCCATGGTCGCACCGTCTTTCGGGTCTTCTAGAACCTCCCTTTCCTTGAGCCGGGTTACCAATACAATTGTTGGCCCATCAGTGAGACCCGGCCCATTATCACATTGCAAGGTCTTGCGCAAACTACCTCCAGCCGGGTCTTTCTTCCTCTATATGGGCATGCCGGGTTATCATCCTTCCAACGATATGCTCCTTTTTTTTCCATTGTTGCGTGAACGCGCTTTTCCGGGATTGTTTCTATTTCCTCCGTTATCATGCCCTTTGGGATAAGGTGGGGTTTTACTCCCGTGTCTTTCCTTATTCCTGAGGGGTGTACGGGATCTCTCACATATGTGAGGAATGTCGTATTTTCCGGCTTTTTCAGCCGGGCGTCTTGGAGGCGGCATTGCTTTTCCGTCTTTCCGGTTTTATCTTCCCGATCTTGGGGGTTAATTTCGCCTTTCGGCGGATGGGATCCGGTTCTAGACGATGCATCCTTATTATCGGGTTTTTTCTTGTCCTTTCTCGGATCTCCTTTCTTCTCTTTTGAATTACTTGAATCTTCAGGTTCTTCAGGTCCAGGGGCTCCAGCGGTGCATGTAGCTATTTTGCATAGGGCCGAGTCGTCGTGCAACTTCCCTGATCTTGCTTGCCCTCGCTGTTTATGTTTCAATGCATTTCCTAAGAAAGCATACACCCCTTGAATTTTTTCTCCATTGGAGTACATGTCGTTGTTGAGGATGGCAAACGCAGCCTCCGCGTTTTCTGCTGCGGTTTTTATATAAGTTCGCCCCTGGCATCTGTGCCGTCCTGCTTTTGCCACGCCGGGTTTTGAAACCGTTCCTTTGGTGGCAGTACTTACGGTCTTGCGATTCCGGGTAACCGTGTAGGTTTAATGGCAGATCTATTCCTTCTCTCGTACTCCTCTATCTTCCTGCTTTGACTTAATGTCAGCTTGGGTTTTTTGGAGGTGTTCCCGAGTTCTGAATAGATGTTGATGTTTCCTTTGAAGAGCTTGTCTCCTAGCTTCCAGCAATTCAGGGGGTTCGTGGGGTCCCACTGGTGTTTGAAGTAGATCCTGTTCATCTTGTTCTGACATTAGCGGAACAGTGATTTCCTTTGTTTTCTTCTCTGCAGGCTTAACTCCACTTCCTCCTCCTGCTTCCGGGTTTTCGTTGGCTAGATCAGCTAGTTTTTTCTTCCGGAGTTTGTATTGGAGTTTCTTGGAAGCTTTGTGTTTTTTCTTGGAAGAGGGAGGTTTCTTCCTAGGTTCGTCCTCTGTCAATTCCTTGACATCTGGGTTTGTTGGAGTGGTTTCTCCCTCCTCTCTTTCCTCATTTGGCGGAGGTGTTCTAGGGCATTCCTGACTATTGGCATCCATGTTTTCAGACGGTTTTGCCATTAGTACTTCATGGAATCCCTCTTGAAGATATTTGACTTTTCTTTCGAAAGCATCCTCGTCTTCATCTTTGGAATTGAAGTCGTCTGATACGGGTTCTGATTCCAATATCGCCTCAATGGCGGCTAATACGGAGTCAGCTTCCAAGTTCGTCGTCATATTGATGGATGTAGGATCTTCCACCTCTATTGTGGGATTATTGTTTTCTGCCTCTAGCACGGGATTGTTTTCATCCGTGTTTTCAGCGATCTCAGATTGCACCATACCGTTAAAGTGCGATTCAGCAGAGTATCGGCGATCTGAGCAAAATCCGGCGTCATACTCTTCTTCGGCTGGGTATAGGGCGGGTGGGATAAATTTGCTTCCACCACAGAATCCCATTGCCTCTGCAGTTAAGCCGATAAAGATGTTTGCAGATCAAATCGGTAAAACGCAGGCACTTACCAGATGATTCCGTGCTGGCATGTATGATCCGTTGTCGAGGAAGCGCCTGGCGTCGTTGTCGAATTCCAGACTTCCGACAGTTATGGTACTGCCAATTCCGCCGAGTATCCCCGATAGAAACATAACGCCTGACGTCGCTGGCCCCACGGTGGGCGCCAACTGTCGAGACATCGTAGTAGAATTCATAGACGGGGGTGCCATGAGACTATCGATAGAGATGTGGGGGGACGTGGTCGTATGACGAACAATGACACCATGGTTTTACCCAGGTTCGGTACGTCGCAATTAGGCGACGTTCCTACTCTTGGAATCTCACTAAATCAGGGCTGAAGCCTGAAGTATACAAAGTACAATGTGAGTTAGGTTTAGCTACTCGACAAGGATCAACCTCTCGGCGAGTTAGCTTCTAGCTTCTTGTCTTATCTCACGTCCAGCTTTATATAATAGTCGGGTTAGGGCTTACAGAATAGGAAACCTAGAAGACTACGGTATGTCCTAACTTGGAAGGCAAGAATCCGCCTTCTACTCCAAGCCGTACCACGTGGGCCGTGGTCCGAGTTCTTCTAGAATCCGGCTTCCGTGCGTGAACTTACTGGGCCGCCTAATGGACCGTAACCCATTACCATTCATACCACCCTGGTAATCCGGCTCTTTAGGACACCATCTGATATACCCCTAATTGGTATATATCCGACTGTATATCAAGCATATACATATGAGATGGACCTTTCCAGTTATATTCTTTTCTGTTATATACCTTTTTTGATTCTATTTTCAATATTTTCTTTTCTTTACGAGAAGAATCATTCAACATCAAACAACGCTTGTCGTACTAGCTCATTTTATTTGGCGTGTTAGTCATATACTATCACCCATGGAGTCATACTCTGAGTTTGATTGCTCTACTAATATCACCATATTAATAGTATTCTTTCGGATTCCACTCTTAGCAATATCCAGGCAAGATAAACGACTTTAACCATACTGTTAATCCATCCCATCATAACAATTTTATGATTAAGCTACTATAGCTCGAAGGAAGGAAGTTATAGGATAATTTTTAGCGCCCAACTTCTTGGAATATTCAAACGCCTAGTGTCTTCAATCATTGCATATATTCAAATAATATAAGCATACATTGTGACGCTAAATTATACTCAGTCATGTTGCCACAAATAAGTTTCTAGATATCAATATATCTTTCACCTGATTGTTTCTGAAAATAATTATTTTCAGTTCCTAAATCACCTTGATAACCAAAACATTCTTTTGAAGATAAATTAATATGGAAGCAACCATGACTCTGGATTCTAAGTAGGAATTATTTGCTCTCTAGATCAATCAATCATTAACCATATGGAGCTAGGTAGGAAATACCAAAAATCTACAATAGGACTCAATTTTAAAATTCACTAATACGGTACCAATCTTAAATGATTTATACGAGATCATAACAGTTATATCTCAATTAACAATCTAAGTGTAAGGTAGTTTTGTGGATGTCAATGAATACTGCATTTATGCAAATTCACTTTATTGGTTGTTCATGATTAATAAGTTCAAGTTAATTCAAAACTAATACGTGAACTCCCACTCAAAAACAACATCACTCTTAGTCGTCTTTAGTGATTACACGAACCAAATTCACTACACCAAAACCGATCATCACGTGAGATGATGTAGCTGCAAAGGCAAACATCGACATGTTCATCATATCATCCATATGACTCATGCTTTACCTTTTGGCTACGTGTTCCCAGGACATGTTTGTACGTGCTAGGCTCGCCAAGTAGAACCGTAGTATCGCGTGTGTTTCAAGACCATGTTTGTACATGCTAGGCTTGAAAACACCTGTTGTATGCGAACGTTGATTCTATCACACCCGATCATCACGTGATGTCTCGAAACGATGAACTTTCTTAACAGTGCATACTTAAGGAGAACACATTACTATCTTGATATTAAGTGAGATGGATCATCTTATAATTCTACCGTCGCTATCTAAGCAAAATAAGATGCATAAAAGGATTAACATCACATGTAAGGATAATGTGATATGATATGGTGCTTCTTGCACTTAATCTCCATCTTGTGCATTAGGGTATGATCTCCATCATTCCACCGGCGTGGCACCAAAGTCCATGGCATCTCCATTTTGATTGTCCATCAATAATAAGACAACCATATGGCTCCCGCCGGTATATAAATAATTTACAAAAGAGATCATCTCATAATCAAATTTGTAACATTGACCATATCACATCACATGCCCAACAAAAACTAGTTAGACGCCTCTAATTTATTTTTGCATATTTTACGTGGCTTAGGGCTTTCGAGGATAAAACTGTTTATACCAACGAACATCAACCACAATGTTGATAAATACATTTTTTTAACAACCCTTCGTAGATTAGATCTTAACTATAGTAGGAGAAACGGACACCCCCTCAGCCACAAGTGAAACAAGTCTCACGTACATAGTACACGTAAAGTTAGTCTAGGGCAGCTTCATCCTACTATGCCACTAAGATCATAAAATACTCAAGGAGGAAATAACATGATCATCAACGCCCACATACACCTATGTGTTCTACCGGCACAAATCATCTACGCATAGATCCGTCTCTGATACCACTGAAGGGTTTGTTGCATAGAAAACAAAAAAAATCCTACGCGAGAGACACCCGAAAGGCCAAGATCTAATCTAGGAGATGTAAGCAACGGACATAGAGAGAGTCTTAAGTAGAACATACCCTCGAAGACACAAAGCGTTACGAGATCAAATCTCGTTGGTGATGTAGTCGTACTCACATCGATCTCAAGATCACAAAGATGAGCGCTGCAATCCGGCAGCGCTTCAGCACTCGGTCACACGTACAACTCGATGACGACCTCCGTTCCCTCACTAGTAGGAAATAGGCTACCAGTGACGAACAGAATCTAGCTACCGCTGGCGAACAAGGGTTCGCCAGCAGTACACCGCCAGTGGTAGCAGGGTACCGCTGGCGAACAGCGCTTCGCCAGCGGTAGTGCATGTTACCGATGGCGAACAGAGCCTTGTTCGCCAGCGCTATGTTCGACAGCGGTAGCTGCCTTGTTCGCCAGCGGTACTGGTTTGCCAGCGCTAGACCCCACGTTCTCCAGTGGTAGTGTTGGCCAGCGGTAGCAGTTTAGTTCGCCAGCGGAAGTCTCCCAGGTTTGTATTTTTTTTTTGTATAACAGTTTGTATATTCTGGTATTATACTATACAGGTCCAAATATATTCAAATTCTGTAATTTATAAACTTCGCACATATAAATCACTCTTAGATACATATGCATCCATCCATAACGAATTTAACACATCGATAACGAAATTAACACATCGATACATATGCATCCATATCCAATTCTCATAAGTACGAATACACATTGATCTCAATAACACGTTTATGTCGGAAGATTTCGAACCCACAATATAGTCATCTAATTAGTTCAAAGCTTACAAAGGTATGACGACATCTATACAACGTACGCGCGATATAGAGATCAATCGCAAAGAAGACTAGATATACGGTCCGCCTCCGCTTTAGCTTCCCGTCTCCGCTTGCGATCTTTCGCTAGGGCCAGCGCGCCGTCCACTTCTTCATCTCTCTGTAGACCAAGATAAAAGCATTAGACCGGTAAAGGAAATCACAAGTTCTTATTAGGAGCAATTCGTACCGAACCGAATACATACCGTCGATCATTTCTTCTTCGTTGTTGTTGTGATCTCCTGTTTCTTCACCGGAGGGAACGGAAAAGCACCTTCTAACGAGTTGAACGGTCTCTCGTCAGGCTGCCCCAGTACACATCGGCGCAACTCATCGTTAGATGGTGGGGAGTTCCAGTGGAAGACCGAGTCCTTAGTTACTACGTCCCTATAGATGATGGAGCAGATTTTGCGCTGGAGTCGACCAAAGTTTTGTCTGAATTCAGCATCAGACCATTCGACGATGCTCTGAGACCATTTGTCCACAGCAGACATGTATTGTAAACTGTGTTGGTCCTTCACGATCTCCGTCATGTGTTGGAGGAGGTACCATGCCTCCATATGTCCGCCTGGCGCCTGCCTGGGGCAGGGAAACTCAGTTTTGTGTCTGAACACATATTTTCCTTGAATTTGTTTCATTCTGTCGCAGTATCCTTCCTCCCTGATGTAGCCGTCCATAGCATCATTGAGAACACACTTGATGAGGGAGTAGTCCTTCTCCTTCATCGTACTCCCGGAGTCGAGATATACTGCGTGCGCGTCTCTCGGGTAGAGCATGATGAGGGTGCCGTATTTGTTTCTGCGCAAAACAGGAGTCCATATATATAATCCTCAAAAATTGTATATATGCGCAAACTAATGTAAAGATGGGAAATATAACTTACTCGGGAAAGTAGGGCACGAGGGTGATCCTCTTGTGTGTGTAATTAGTGAGCAACACTTGTTCGAGGTACTTTGTCGCTTTTGCCCTACCCCTGGGGTTGTTCAAGTACATGTCGTGCATGTAGTAGGGGTCTGCTAGCCCGATGTTTTTGACATTCTCTACGGATAGCTGATGCGCCAAACTGAGCGTAAACAGACGGACGATTGACGAGTGGAGGGATTTCATGTGGAACATCCGAAAAATGTCGTCAAATCTCACGATGATCATGTTTGCGTTGCCTTCAGTGACAAATCCCGCCGTAGATGGCACCTTTGCGACCAAAACCGGCAGCGTTGGATTTTTCTCTTTCAGAAGCGTCCCCTCCATATATAGAATACCGTCATGGATGCTACGCATATCACCTGAAAGCAAGGAGACCAACCTCGGCGGAAGCATCGGTTTGCCCAACTCATGGATCTGATGCCAGTCGGTTATGGGTATCCTGTCCAATACACGTCCTGTCTGCGGCTTAGACTTGGTCCCCTCCACCGGTTGGCTCATCGATGCAACGGCAAAACTCTTCTTAGTTCTTTTCCGTATCGTCTTCTTAGGATGATTCTGATGAAATACATCCGCTACCGCCTCTTTGAGGGCATCCTTGCTGATGACTTCTTGCTCGGGGACTGCCGGTTCTTGAGAAGAGAAAAGACACTTTGTGCATCGATATTTATCCGCTTCCTCCGCTGGCAAGAGAAGTTGATCAAGATCATCCAGGCCGGGCGCCCCCTCGTAAGGATCGTCGACGAGGTAGTCATTGGGGTTCTCATCTTCAGCATCGTCGCCGTCGTGTTGCACGGACTTTGCAGGTGAGAAATCCTTGTGTTGGCTCGGGTGCCCCGACCCCTGGACCGGAGTTGGAGTGTTGACAGGAGTACTTTCCAAACGAATTAGTGATTTCGGCCAGGTCAATGGCCAAACCAAGCATTGCTCCAGGTTCAACTCGCTGTCGGCTGCAGGTAGTTGGTTCGGAGGATCGAGAGCACCGCAACCAGGGAGCACCCGACTTAATGTCACTCTGAACACGTCCTCGGGCATACAAACGCCGTGGGATAGGCGGTTGAGAGGTGTTATGATTTTTCCTTTGGCGACGTCCTTTAACTCGCCGTTCACACGAAGGAGCAATGTGCATCCCGTCTCGTCGGCCTGCGAAACATCGTGCGATCGTTGTTAGAGACTGATGACGTCACGAATCAAATCATAATATATAATTAAGCAGTGGACGTTGAATTACCGTGAAGGCATTGAGCTCGGACAAGGGGGATGGACCGCTAAGTGTCGGCGGTGGCGCTGAAGAGATGTGGCGGGGCGGCGACGGATCTTTGCGACCTTCCGGCTGAGGGTTGGGGGCCGGCTCGTTCCGCGCAGCAGACGCCACGACGGGGGCCGCATTCTGCGCAGCAGGCGCCACGACGGGGGCCACATTCTGCGGCGCTGGCTGCACCATTTGGGCTATGTTTATCTCCGGGAGCGGCCCTTGTCCTCCACCTGCCATCCACGGCGCTAAGGACTGAGCGACAGACGCACAGATGGTAGGGAGGAGCTCATTGAGCCTCTCGTTCACAAGCTCGTCGACCGTCTTCTCCGGGCCCTTGTTCCGCTCCTTACGCTTCTCCTTGGTGTCCGGGTAGTAGTGCGCATCCGATGACCCTTTCTGAGGCCATGCACATGGCCACGATGCGGCATCTTGTCAAGGGGCACTCCCTTCATCGTTTTAAGCGCCCTAATGAAAGGGGTGTCATACGGGTCCTTGTTCGTCGTCGCCGAGGACCCCCCGTCAGATTGAGATAGGCGTTCTTTTTCTTCTTCCTCGAGATACTTATTCTCGAGCAGCTTGACCTTATCGTTCAACTCAAGATCGCCGGGCTTTTTGGGATCTTCCCTATAATGGGCCCTGCCAAAATTTCTCACCTGCGGGTCGGTGATCTTGTCAAACGGGTTTGGCCCTTCTCTCTTCGCATCCTCCTTTGCCCAGACCTTCTACTTCCCAAGGTAACCCCGGCTTCCGAGATTGTGAGGGCCAATGTTCTTTTTTCGCTGGTCTTTCCCCCATTTACTCAGAGCCACCCTTTCCGGTTTGAGTTCGTCGATCTTGAATTGGGCCAAGTCTTCCTCGGAAATGGAGGGCCACATCTTATGGATCTCATCGAAATCCTTACCCTTCGTAATCATCTCCCGCAAACTGGATCTCCAAGTCGTAAACGCCTTGGCGAACTTTCCCAGTGCTAACGAGTTGACCAGATTCTTCTTCAGGTCCTGGTTGTCGTAAGGATCCGGGAACTTGTACCTCGTGTGCAGCTTCTCAATCAGCAAGGCGGCCATAGCCTTGTTTTCTTTATCTCTGAGGTGCTCCATATTAACGTTGCCGAAGTCTCGAGCTATGCAGCCTATCTGGTTTCCATAGCCCTTGGCGGAACTCTCCGGCTCGAGGGGAGCACCGCTCTTGGGGTCCACTTCCGTGAACTCTTCCCGGATGGTGGCGAGCATGTTGTGCCGCCTATCTTTGCGCTTAGCCGACGCCTCGCTACCGGAGGCGGTATCCCCGGTGCCACTACCGGTTTGATCACCTTCTGCGCCCGATGTATCGTTGCGCGGCTCTAGCTCCTGGCGAACGGTTTCGTCCATCTCGTCGTCTGCATCGTCGCCCTGCATCTCTAGATCCGGGTGCGGATCTACGGGTCCTCCTCCGGCGCTTAGCATAGAAAGCCACGCATCGTCGTCCCCGTGTCCGAGACCAGAACCACCCGCCTCGTCGTTCTGAGCCATATCTAATGAAGGAGAGAAAACCCGAAATAAGTTCAACAAATCCTACAATTTAGACGATGTATACCCCATATGAGTCCAAATTTCTCGGACACTCTAAGTTGTGATATTTTTAGCAAAGATCATGCCAAAATTCACGGAAAATTTCGGCATGACTTTTGCTAAAAATATCACAAATGGAGTACCCAAATTTGCCGTAACGGAAATTAATCAACATTCCGGCAAATAGGGACTCACGTGGGGTACCTGCACATAAAATCCCACCCCTCATATAATAGATCCCACCCCTCATATTATCATCGTCATCCACACGAAGGTGGGCACATATCCACATGACCAAACACCATCTCCACCATCCATCACCACCATCCATATCACCACGCGATATCCATCATCCACCATCACCATGCCATATCCATCACAATCATCCATCACTACCATCCATACACACCATCCATCACACCAACCATCACCAACCACAAAAAACAATTGAGATATCCAGATTCATATTTAGATATCAAGACAGGACATGCATATAAATTGCTAAGAGAAAACACTAGGTAAATAAATTGCTAACAATTTCATGCATATGTTGATTGGACTTTAGATGTTTTCCTATGTGCACTAGCTACTACACTTATATTTTTCTCTCATTTCTTCTAACAAAACATAAGCACTACTAGCTACACCACAACACAACACACATCACACCACACCACACACACCACACCACACCACACACACCACAGCACACACACCACACCACATCACACACACCACAGCACACACTATGAGAAAACACTAGGTAAATAAGCACATGGCCACAAAAAACATCACAAATTTTCTGTTTTAAAACAGCCACTGAATTTTCGATTTCTGTTTGGGCACAAACCATCACCAACTATGATTTCTGTTTGGAAGCAGAATATGTTTCCATACAAGCATACAAGCATACAACATATCCTACTGAATATGTTTCCAACTTATTGCCTCTCAGGTTTCTTTTACTAAATGCCAACAGAGCGCATGAGTAGGAACGCAAGAGGAGCACACATATTGCCTCTCAGGTTTCTTTTACTGAAAGCACATCATGCAACTCATTCATAAAGTTTCAGCTATATAAGCATGGGCATATATAGCTGCAGTTACGGCACTCATTAACTATGTTTATACACAAGCAAAGTTTCATAAACTTGCTTCTTTTTCACTTATGTTAAGCATTTCATTATCAGGTATGGTTTTACTCAACCAGACAACAACCATCAATAGGTTCAGTTAGGCAAAACAGAGGAAGAACTACTGAAACAATACATGCACATATTCATTTTAACATATTCCAGAATTATCTTCTGTTTGAAAACAGCCACAAAAATTTTATGTGTGTAATATGAGAAACACATACTTTTCAAACTGAATTATATGAATTTTCTGTTTGGTTTTTAGGTTCCTGTATATTGTTTAAGTCAAGAATTTCCCCTAGTATATACAGTCGTTAAAACAGCTGCAGGTTTTCCCCCTAGTATATACAGTCGTTAAAACCATGCAT
Source organism: Alopecurus myosuroides (assembly GCA_028641055.1). Lineage (NCBI taxonomy): Eukaryota > Viridiplantae > Streptophyta > Magnoliopsida > Poales > Poaceae > Alopecurus > Alopecurus myosuroides. Next base: position 314,395,344 of record CM054060.1, on the reverse strand, counting down.
AGGCCCTGCATGTAAAATGATACCAAGACTAGTTGAGGAGTAAGATGTTCGAACTGAACAATAATACTCACTTTGTTCATTCTATAACATCAATGGTCACTGTACAACAACTGTTGAGTTGGGGAAAAAATAAATTAGGCTCCATGCACCTGAATTCATGCAGAGATAACTGGAGTACCGCAAACTACAAACATCCCTAAACAACGCTACAAACATAATCCCTAAACATGCATAGGGCAGTGGCCTCTTGGTTGTAAAATTCTGGGCAATCGGAACCAATTGAGTAGGAAAAAATACACAACTCACTCGCTGATGTTCTTAGCATATCACAATTACGATCCACCAAAAACAGAACAAAAAAGCTACCTGATTTTCTTGTAGAACTTTGGTCGAGCACCTTGTGTGCGTGGCAGAAGAGTGCGCAGCAGAGGCGGTGCCGCTGTACGAGGCAGCGCAGCAGCCGCAGGGGAGGAGCAGTGAGTGATGAGAAGGGGTAGGGGAGTGGCCAGGGGGTGGTGATCGCCGGTGAGGGAGGGGAAGTGGTCGGCGGCTGATCGGGGCAGTGGGTGGTGTTCGCGCGCGCAGGGGCAGTGGGGAGAGGGAGGGCGCGCGAGGAGAGGTAAGGGAGGGGCGAGGAGAGGGAGGGAGAGGCGCGGTGGTGCTATTGGGCTCGCCGGAGGCGTAGTCCTCGCCAAAGTTAACAGAGAGGGAGGGTCGCCGGAGTTAACAGAGAGGCACGGTGGTTTCGCGATCGAAAACGACTAAGTGTTTATACTAGGGCGCAGTACTGCTAGAGAGAGCGGAGGGGTGGGGGGCCCGCGCGTAAGTGTCACAGCGCCAGTATAGCGCTGGCGAACAAGTCCCGCGGTTCGCCAGCGGCGCAGTACTGCTAGAGAGAGGGGAGGGGTGGGGGGCCCGCGCGTAAGTGTCACAGCGCCAGTATAGCGCTGGCGAACAAGTCCCGCCGTTCGCCAGCGATACCTTACCGATGGCGAACATCTTTCTGTTGCCCAGCGGTAACATACTGCTGGCGAACAAGGATGGCTGTTCGCCAGCGGTACTTTTTTTTTGTGTTTTCTTTATTTGTTTAAATTATTCAAAGACATTTCATTTACAATAATTCAAACACATTACAAATTAATTTCAAACACATTACAAATAATAATGTTTTATTTTGTTTTCCATTATATCCTTTATGTTTTATATTATTTTATTTTGTTTTCCATTATTTTCTTTTTGTTTTCTTTATTTTTTTAAATTATTCAAAGACATTTCATTTACAATAATTCAAACACATTACAAATTAATTTCAAACACATTACAAATAATAATGTTTTATTTTGTTTTCCATTATATCCTTTTATGTTTTATATTATTTTATTTTGTTTTCCATTATTTTCTTTTTGTTTTCTTTATTTGTTTAAATTATTCAAAGACATTTCATTTAAAATAATTCAAACACATTACAAATTAATTTCAAACACATTACAAATAATAATGTTTTATTTTGTTTTCCATTATATCCTTTATGTTTTATATTATTTTATTTTGTTTTCCATTATTTTCTTTTTGTTTTTTCTATTTGTTTAAATTATTCAAAGACATTTCATTTATAATAATTCAAACACATTACAAATTAATGTAATGTTTTAGTTGTTTTCCATTATTTTCCTTCATTTTTCTACTTGTTTCCTTTATGTTTTCTCTTGTTCTCTTTATGTTTTCTATTTGTTTCCTTTATGTTTCAAATAATATAAGTCCACACATTTGAAATACATAACAAAATTTACAATAAGTGCACATCAGACCAGTTGATCCATGCATATACATAGTTTCGTCGCATACAATTAGAAGACAGATATATACATAGTTTCTCAGTGTTTGATCTTTTTGCCTTTTTTGGTCGCAGTTGCATAATTTAACCCCACATTATGACTTCTTTTTATGAATGGAAGACCATTCCTAGGTAGCGTTGTTCTGCTTCTTCTTGTTGTGTATGTTGCATGACTATCATCATCATCTTCTTGATCATCGTCAATATTTGGGTCGCCGAACGTGTCGAACTCGTCCTCGTCAACGACTCCATCCATTCCGATGATATTTCTTTTCCCTCTCCTCACGACAACACGGCTAGGCCTTGCGGGGTCTGTTATGAAGAAGCATTGGGACACATGCTTAGCCAATACCCATGGCTCATTTTGCGATGTGACATTCGCGCTTGATGAGGTTCCGTCTTCGGGAATAACCATGGTTGTAAAGTATTGGTCTTCTTTTCTGACGGTCGACATCCTAGCCCATCTGACGCGGAACATAGGCACCTTCTCTCCAGAGTAGTTAAGCTCCCATATCTCCTCGATCCTTCCGTAGTATCTTAACTTTTTGTCATCGGTGTAGGATTCAATCGTTACCCCTGAGTTTTGATAATCGGAAGTTTTGTCTTTCTTCTCTGTGTAGAAAGTGAACCCGTTGATATCATATGCTTGAAGCGTCGCTAGGTTGGGAGCTGGGGCATGTGCCAAGGCGTACAATAGTTTATTTTTCGCACAATCCCTTGGCGGTGGATTAGCGACGATCACATCTTTAAACCAACGCAGAAAGTGGAGTTATGCTCTCTGATTATTTCTCCTTCGGTCCTCCGCTTGCCTTGTTCACTGTACTTTTTCATAATCGAGCTCTTGTGTTTTTCCACCCAAGTATCTACCATGTCAATGTGTTGGAGAGCTACTAAGTTTGCCCTGTTAAAGTCGGTGCGTCGACAAGCCCGATCCACATGCACTTCTCTACGTCCATTTTTGTGACCTACTCCATCGAGTTTGCCAATGTGCTTGTTTCTGGGCAGACCAACTGGGTCCTCCACGTCCATATGATTCGTGCAGAAAGAGATGCACTCTTCGGTGAGAAAGCCCTGAACGATGCTTCCGTCCGGACGAGCTCTGTTGCGAATATATCCTTTGATGACCCCATTCATTCTTTCAAACGGCATCATGTTATGCAGGAACAATGGCCCGAGATGGATGATATCGTCCACGATATGGACCAACAGATGAACACATATGTCAAAGAATGATGGTGGAAAGTACATTTCAAGCTCGCATAGTATCACGACAATCTCTTCCCGCAGCCTTGAGATCTGCTTCCCCGTGATCGACTTTCGAGATATAACGTCGAAGAAGTTACAGAGGCCAAACAGGGTTTCCCGGACGTGTTTGTCCATTATTCCGTGGATCGCAACCGGAAGTATCTGCGTCATCATCACGTAACAGTCATGACACTTCATCCCGCTAAACTTTTGTTTCTGCATGTCGAGGAATCTGCTTATTAGCCCTGAGTAACCGCTAGGGACTTTGACTCCGAGAAGGCACATCATCAATTTTGTGATCTCGTCCGGACTAAGAGTGAAGCAGGAGGGGGGCAGTAATAGTCATTCCTCTTAACCCTTTTGGACTTGCGACCCTCCGTCTCCTCATCACACGATTGATCGCCGTCGTCATCATCCGGGCGTCCCCCCTGAAGATCTACCCTAATACCAAAATATTTCAGGTCGTTTCTTGCTTTCACCCCGTCTTTGGTCCTCTCCGGCATGTTGAGCAGCGTGCCAAACAAACTTTCAAACACATTCTTCGTGATATGCATCAGATCAAGGCAGTGAGGCTTATCGAGAATGGGCCAGTATGGCAAGTTCCAAAACACCGACCTCGTCTTCCATACATCCAGAAGCGGTTTTGGCGCCTTTTGCTTCTTCCCGGCTCTGGGCATTCCTTCCAATCATTCAGCAACTTGTAGATTTCTATGCCGCACCTCTTACGTGGAGGTCCACGGAGCTCATCCTTACCGTTAAAAAGGTCTCCTCGCCTTCTCCACGGGTCTTTGTTGGGTAGCCACCTTCGATGGCCAACGAAAACTGTTTTCGAAGACCCAGGATCTTTCGGAAGTTGCATAAACGTGGGGTCATCCATGCACCTCACGCAACCGTTATGTCCGTGGCACACCTGGCCCGCCACATATCCGTAGCCGAGTAGGTCATGAACTGTACAAAGTAAGACAACTCTCATTGGGAAATATTGTTCACCGAAGGCGTCCCATGTGTTCACCCCTTCCTCGGCCCATAGCGTGTCCAGCTCATCTTTAAGCAGCTTCAGGTATAGATTGATGTCGTTGCCTGGTTGTTTCGGCCCTTGAATTAGCATACTCATGTGAATATACTTCCTCTTCATGCACAACCAGGGAGGGATGTTGTACATCCATACAAACACGGGCCAGGTGCTATGGGTGCTGCTCTGGTTGCCAAACGGATTGAGTCCGTCGGTGCTCACACCCAACCTGATGTTCCTTGCCTCCGCCCCGAACGTTGGATATTCACAGTCAATCGCTTTCCATTGACTTGCATCTGAAGGATGTGTCAGAATTACTTTTTCACTCCGATTTGGATCTTTCAAAACTTTATTCCTCCTTTTCGCGTGCCAGCGGATGAGCTCTGCTTCCTTGCGGTCCGCGAAATACCGTTGCAGACGGGGAATGAGCGGAAAGTACCACACAACTTTTCGAGGAGCTTTCTTCTTCCCTTTCTTGTTTCGAGCGGCATTGCAAACTGGACAAATAGTTTTGTTCGCGTCCTCTTTCCGATGAATGTAGCAATATGCACACATGGTATTTTTCGTGAGGTAAATCAAAGGGGCACACGACTTTCTTGGCCTCGTCGCAACTTTTAGGACATGTGTTGCCCTCTGAAGGACATCGTGCCAGTATTGCAGGCTTGCATCGACGCTTATGTCGCTCCATTTGTATCTCTCCTTCATCTGCAGAACATCGAGGGCCACTCTCAGGCGGGACTCTCACGGACCGCAGCCTACATACAACGGTGTCTTCGAGTCTATCTCTAGTTGCGCCAGCTTTGATTGCTCTCTAGCAGCAGATATCGAGTTAGTCGTCTTTCTCAAAAGCAGTTCTTTCAGATGAGGGTCACGCACAACTTCCGTTAGGGGTGTCCCTGTGTCCTCGTGATCTTCTTCCACGTCTTGTTCAGCATCTTCTCCATGATCATGTGCGGGGTGATGAGGCTGATCTTGGTCCTGCTGTAGTTCTAGTCGATCGTTGTTATTTTCCTGTTTCACATCATTTCCTACCGCCGCCGCCCCATGGACTTCATCATCTTCATCATCACTTACCCACTGACTGTTATACCCATCCATGAAACCATACCTGAGGAGGTGACTGAGCAAGTCTCCGGTAAAGGGATTGAGCAAGCCCCCTAGTTTGCACTTTCGACATGGACATCGTATCTCCTTGCGGCCATTTTGTAACATGTCTTCTGTCGCGTGTCTCAAGTAACTATTCACGACACGTTCACTCTTAACAACCACCATTATATGTCGCCTGCACGAGAGCGCGCCGATATAATTAATATTAGAACCAAACATAATATATATATATTTCGATATTCACGAAAAAAATCGGCATAACCTTCCTACAAATTGGAGGTTAGAGGAGTGCCAAACTTTGCCGAGACGGAAATGAATCAACATTCCGGCAAAGTGGCAACTCATTTTCATATCAAAAATTTCACTTCATGTCGTATTCACGAAAAAATTCGGCATGACCTTGCTACAAATAGGAGGTTATTAGGGAGTGCCAAACTATGCCGAGACGGAAATGAATCAACATTCCGGCGATAGTTGGCTACTCAATTTCATTCCACAACAAATTGCGCACACATGCATTTATCGTCTCCATCACACGACCATTGTTGAATCCGGTGAAATTTCACACATATTTCATATCGCGTGTATCCGGACAAAATTTATATACAAACTCATTTAATTATATATTATCATTCATCCCACCTCAAATGAATAGATGGCTACACGATGATATGCGGAGAATTTTGGAGCTTTGGAGAGAGAGGGGATAATTCTAGATCTAGATGGCTAGGGAGGGAAAATTTTGGATAGAAATGGTGTTAGGAGGGAGATAAACATATATATACCAACTAAAATAAATTTAGTTGGTTTAAAAGAGAGTAGGATTGTGGAGAAATTGGCATAAATTCGAACTAGAGAGAGAAGAGGGGACAAGGTGGAGAAGGGAGAGTGGAGGGGAAAGTGGATGGTGGGTGGTCACTTATGGCAGATCTGCCAGATTACCGCTGGCGAACAGGTCTGGTTGTTCGCCAACGCTAACATGCGTCCTGGGCCCACAAGTTAGCGCTGGCGAACAACCAGACCTGTTCGCCAGCGGTAGTGAACGTAGCGCTGGCGAACACGCAGGCCTGTTCGCCAGCGGTAGTATCAGGGAGCGGCTGTAGCGCGCGCAGGTGGGTCCCACCCGTAGCGCTGGCGAAGCCGCGGACATGTTCGCCAGCGGTACAAAGAATAGCGCTGGCGAACAGAAAATGCTGTTCGCCAGTGGTATTAGCGCTGACCAACCTCAAATGTTGTTGGCCAGCAGTATACTGGTGGCTATAAGTTGTTTCCTACTAGTGCCTCGATCCAGTGGGGCAGCAGAAGTAGAGGATTCCTGGGAAACCAGCAGCACGACAGCGTGGTGTGATGGAGAAAACTTTGTTCAAGGCTTCGCCAAGCGCATTAACATGAGGTGGATCAGCGGGAGGATGGAGATGGAGATGACACCAAGTGTGTGAGGGAGAGTGATCTCATGACCTCTATTTATAGGAGGGGAGGAAGCCACGAAATTTTGGTGCCTCCACCTCTCCCCTCATCATGTGGGTGGAGTCTCCACTCAACCCACTCATTCTCTCACCAATACCTACTCAAAATTCCAAGGGTTTTCTTTAATAAATAAATAAAACAATTTTATTTATCTATTTTAATATTTGTTAATCCTATTAACAAACATTAACACTTACCTTGTTGAACTATTTGTTAATCAAAAATTAACATATACCACCTTGAACTATTTCAATATTCCCCGAAACAATTCCGGTGACTATTTAAATATTCACCGAAACAATTCCGGTGTTGTCCAAACTTTTCTCCAATATTCCGTATCCACTCAATCACGTCAGTAAACCTTAAGTGTGCCACCATACGGTTCGTGAATAATGTAGACATGATCGAGACACCTCTCCGATCAATAGTCAAAAGCGGGACCTGGAGATCCCTAATGACTCCTACACATTCAACGATGAATCTAGTGATCGTGTGAACCATAAACGTCGTGACTAATCCATTTGTCTCGCGATATTTTACTTGTCCGAGATCCGATCATTGGTATCAACCATACCTTGTTCAATCTCGTTACCGACAAGTACTCTTTTCTCGTTTCCGTGATATCACATCCTTGTGACCTAGTCACGTGCTTGCAAGCGGTGTCGATGTGATATCACCGAGAGGGCCCAGAGTATATCTCCCCGTCATTTGGATGGACAAATCTCACTCTTGATCCATGAGCCTCAACTAATACTTTCCGAATACCCAATGACACCTTTATAGTCACCATGTTACAGTGTGAGGTTTGATGACATCAAAGCACCCTTCCGGTATCAGTGTTTGATATGATCTCATGGTCTAAGGAATAAGTTACTTCGTATGTTTGATATAACAATATAAGCTTAATGATTTGATCGCATTGCTATATTCACTTTGGGTATATGTTCATCACATCATTCTTGTAATGAAATGACCCCATTATTAACAACATTCAATGTTCATATCAGAAAACCTTGATCATCTATTAATTAACAAACTAGTTAAAAGCGAGGCTTTACTAGGAACTATGTTTATTTATTAAACACACATGTATCAACGTTTCCGGTTAATACAATTCTAGCATGAGAAATAAACATTCATCATAAACAAGGAATAAGATAATAAACACTTTATTATTGCCTCTCGGGCATATTCCCTTCATGGTGGGCATGCAGAATATTTTTTGCTTCCTCCTCGAAACCCTAGTGCCTCCACCATCAGGCCAACGAAGATGTTGAGGGAGCCCAATGGAACAACGTAGGAATAAAGGATATGGTTAAGCGCCTGAGTAAGCGTGTTGTCGTTAACGACGTTCTGATCGGAGACGGCGGTGCCGACGGCGGTTGTATCACCGATGCCGCCTAAATGTCTTCCCCAGAACGTAACCCAGGACACCGCTGGCCCCATAGTGGGCGCCAGCTATCGAGTTTTGGAAATCGAGTGTATAGCAGGGGTGCCATATCCCGGAGGTAGAGTATGTGGGGGAGTTGCCGTAGGCAGGGACACAAGTTTATCGAGGTTCAGGTTAGCCGACAATGTCTCTCTACTTCATGCAAAGGTCAACTGTGACGGCTCTCGCCGTATACAAGCTACAAGGTGGCTAAGGCATATAGAATTTGCCCTAGGTTTCTCTCGTCTGACTTTATATACGAAGTCGGACCAATGCTTACAAAAAGGATATATTCGGCGTCCGGGTCTTTGTCTGACCCGGATGTGCTCTGGGCCATTGTCTTGACGCCTCCTCCTACGTGTCTGCCTCCTAGGCCCTTCAATGGGTCTCCTGCCACATTGCCTTTGGCCACCCTGGTAATCCGACTTCACTAGATGCCGGAAAATAACTTGTTATAGATATCCTGTAATAGTATTTGTGAAATTTCTTAAAAAATAATAATATAATATTATTTTTTGCAATATATCGGACACCTTACTTTTTGCCTTTTTTTTAGAACTCGCTTATAAGATATAGAAAAGAAAAGTAAGGAAAACTGAAAAAGGCCGAAATAACCGATTCGGCCCGGTAACGCAGCGGTGGAGGGGAGCCTAGGGCAAATTCCTCTCGGCGCCCTTATATCACCCGTCTCCTACCCCCTCTTTCCTGGCGGCTACCCCAATCCATGAATGTTCGTTTTGCGGTGACTTGCTTTCTGCGTCGTGAATTCCTCGGGCTCAGTTGAACTCCTGTACATATGTGGATGTTGAGTGGATCTTACGAGGAGACAGTTAACCGGTAGATGTTCTTTCTCTGTTAGGACATCAAAATTAAGTGGAAATCCAGTTTCTTTGTCGCTCCATTTGATTAAGAGTAGCAATGAGTCGCCGTTTCGTCAATCTGATGGCAAGAAAATTGAGCGGCCGACGCCCTGCCTTCAACCTGCACCGCATCGACCCGGCAAGGTTATTCTCCCCCACCGGATCAGCAGATCCAGCTGCAACAAAGAAGGCTCCAGCTTCGGATCTGGCTCCGGCTCGTCTGCCTCCCGCCGCCATATCCTTCTACCAGCGGAACGGGTGGATGGATTTCATGGCCCTCAACGACGACATCATGGCCGTGGACCACGAGGGCCGCCCCCTCCTCTACGACGGCGAGGTTGACGCCGTGCGGGTCGTTAACCCGATGGTAGCCCCCAAGTGCAGCTCCATCTCCGTCACCTTTCGCAACTTCCTCTTCGTCATGACGCGAGATGCCGGCCGGTTGCATCAGGTGCACCATTTTCAATCTCTGAGCTTCAGGGACTGGCTTTGGCATCCTCTCGAGCCGCTCCAGTTTAATGAGATGGACCTCATCAAGAACTCAAGGTATGACAAGTATGAGTTGGGGCTGGAGCAGTTGGACCCCTTTGAGATCAGCGCTTATACGGTGGTCGACGACTCAGAGATATGGATATCCACGTTGGGCGTAGGCACGTACTCCTTCGACGCTTATTGTGGCAGGTGGAGCAAGATAGGTGACTGGGCCCTGCCATTCCGTGGCCGTGCCCACTATGTCGCTGAGCATGGCCTCTGGATCGGCTTTTCTAAAGAAGACGACCAACTCTGCGCAGCCGACCTCAAGCAGCAGCCACCGGCGTTGCCTCTGCTGAAATTTCCGGTGTTGTATACCTGGAAAGAACCATCTCTGCCAGAAACGTGGACAACAACAGCGACTAGTCTCTTCCCGTTGGGCTCTGGCAGGCTTTGCACAGCCAGGTTCTTCCGGACAACTAACGGGGAGAAGCTGCTCCCGGACTGCAAGCAAGAGAAAGTTGAGACCTTCGGGGTGCTTGCTGGAGTGGAGGCTGTCAAGCATGACGGCACCGGAAGCCTCCACATAATCAAGCACAATTCCGTGTGTTACAACCTTGGCGAAGCTGTGGCCAAGGCGCTGTGATTATTTGGTCCTTGTAACCGAGCTTGTATTATTCTTGTCAAAGCTGACCAGGCACTCCAAAGAATCCATCTTTTATCAACTATAGTGGTTATTGGAAATTCAAAAAATTCAAAAAAAATTCAAAAAACTATAGTGGTTATTGGCTTGTTTTGAAGTCTTGGTTTGTGCATCTGCTTAATTTTGCCCTGGGTTCGGATGCCGCCGTGTGTTTGGTTTTGGGACCAAATAGAATGTACTGAATGGTTTTCCATCCTGAACCATTCGGGAGAATTTATAATTTGCCACTTTTTTCTTTGGATCTTTATAATTTGCCACATTTTACTTACTCTTTTACTATTTGCCATGTATTACATCGTTTTCTTTCTAATTTGCCCTTTTCTACTAATACAGACCAATTACATTGTTTAACTCCCAAATACCTTGTGAGTACAGTACAAATACAGTATCCGTTGGGAAACAAACAACGCGTGTATCTGGCTGGAGAGGATCAGTTCTGTTTTGTCGATCTCATCGGTCTCCTTGCGTGCCCGTGGAGAAACAGAGGAGCTCGGCGGGAGCAACGCCATCCGCAGTGGCCGGACTGCGTGGCACAGCCATGATAGGTGAGCATGAACGTCAACAACGATCCAGGTAAACCTTCCCTGGCTCTCACTCGTTTCTCATGAATATTTGACTCCTTCCTCTATCGATCGTGGTATGGGATGTCCAGGCTCTGTGTCTAGGCTTCTCATGAACATGAAACGTCAGTCCGGCGTTGAGTGCAGCCGGTGTCTCCTTGTATGGGATGCACAGGCTCTGTGTTTAAGCTCTGGTTTCTCGTGAGCATGAACCTTAGCCCCGCGTTGAGTTGCAGCCGGTTTCTCCATGTATGGGCGTCCAGGCTTGTAACACCCCTCTGCGGCCATGTATGGATTGGAATCTATTTAGAATGCAACAATGTGATGAATTGTGATATGCGGTTAGACATACCTTGGATTCTCTTCCAATATTTTGGTAAGCATGTATACAGTTAAAAATTGAAAAAACAAAACAACAGATTCAAGTGTTTGCACAAAAATAGTCACATGCTGCAGGTGGATTAAATCATGAAGAGAAAAGAAATGATACAACAATCAACTAGAACCGTAGGTGTGAGATAATCTTCTTCTATCTGAATTTCACAACTACAGAGAGTGGTTTTATGAAATTTATCATGTAAGGTTCAGTTTTTTTACCTTCGTTATGAATTTTGACACACTATATAGTCCGACAAAATATCTCTATAAACCTACGTTTTTTTATAGGGACCGAATTTCCAGCTATTTCATGAACATATCTCTTGCATTTGTTCAGCTTTCAATATTCTGACATAATTCGAATTATAGTATTTTATTTTTGGACTATCTCATTTAAATCAAATCTTATCTCTCTTATGTTTCCTCACAAACTGAAAATTCCTATTTTGTTTCAAATAGGGTGTCGGTGACAGATACTACCGACTTGTCTACTTCGAATATTGTACAAGCCAACGATGAAAGTAATTCAATTGATAGAGTCATCGTTTGGTCCCAGATTGAGATAGCACCCGCGAATGATATCGAAAGGGATGTTATTGTAGCAGAAGAGAACTTGTGCTTGATGCTCGGAATTAGCGATAAATCTAGGCATCAGCAAGCTATAGCTGGAGCAGCTATTGAAGCCTCCATTGCAAATATCAATGCTTCTATGGACGATATTGATGATGATTTACTTGCTGATGCGGCTATCCCGTGCCTGAACATATGCCAGAAGAGAACCACTTTTGGTATGACAAAGAACATCCTGTGATGGAGGAAGGTTCCTTGTTTCCTTCTATGGGAGAGTTCAAGATGCTCTTGAGAACATTTGCTATTAGAGGCAAGTTTGACATCCAAATACAGGATAGTGACACTACTAGATTTACAGGTCATTGTAAAGGAGAGATATGTCGTTGGAGAATAATAGCTAGGACAATAGAAGATGGAAAACCAGTCAGGGTATTAACCTATCTAGCATCAAAATTTGATTATGTCTATTGCAACTATGTTATAAAGTTACATGCAACTAATGAATTGTATCGTGTTTTCCTACAGGTTAAACAAAATAGTAAAGCCTCATAATTGTTCATCAACAACTGAAGTGATTTCGAGCATGGCAGACCAAGCCTGGGTGGCAGAAAAGTCGATCGGCATATTGAGAAATGAACCAAACATCGGTGCCAGTGAGTTGGCAAAAAGGTTAAAAGTTGAGTACAACGTTACTACTGGGTATCAGACTATTTGGAGGGCCAAGGAAAAGGCCATGGATAAATTATATGGTACATGGGGACAAAGCTTTCAAAATCTATGGAACTTCAAAGCTGAGATTGAGAAGAGATCTCTGGATAGCATTGTGGAGGTTGATGTGAAGAGCGAAGGAGGTAAAGTGCATTTCCGCAGAATTTTTATGGCACTCAAGCCATGCATTAACGGCTTTTTGAACGGTTGTAGACCATATGTTAGTATAGACTCTACATTTATGAACAGAAAGTGGAATGGTCTGTTAGCAGCACGAGCATTAGATGGACATAACTGGATGTTTCACTTAGCATTTGGGTTCTTTGCTTCAGAGACCGAGGATAACTGGAATTGGTTTATGCAACAATTGCATAGAGCAATAGGACATCTTCAAAATCTAGCTATATGTACAGATGCATGCAAAGGATTAGAGAATGCTGATAAAAGTGTTTTTCCTCAAGCTGGGCAAAGGGAATGTTTTAGTGGCAAACTTCAAAAAAAAGTTTCATGGAGACGTTTTTGGTCGGATGTGGCCACCTGCCAAGGCTTATAGTGTAGAAACATTTAACCATCATATGGAAGATATTTGAAGCTCAACCTGAGGTAAGTACCTACTTCAACACGGAACTAAAATGTGATTACATTCACAATAATCTAGCTAAGAGCTTCAATAGCTGGATCAGAGGAATGAAGGACCTTCCCCCAGATGAGCTAGCGGACTCATTAAGAGAGAAAATTATGGAGCTTTTTCATAGGCGGAGAGAAGTTGGGAAAATGTTCCGTGGAATTATACTACCTGCTATTATCCAACAGATAAATAATAGGACAAGAGAACTTGGTCACTTGGATGTTGGAAGACCGACATGAGAAAGTTGTGAGGTAAAGGATACCAACAAGAATAACCTTAGGCATGTTGTGAAGATAGGAAGCCGTTGGTGCACTTGGCTAGAGTGGCAGCACACCGGGAAGCCTTGTGATCATGCACTTGCATTCCTTATAGGGATCGCAAATACAAATTTTCATCCATATGTGAATGACTACTACTCCGTGAGTATGTTCCGGGCAGCCTATGCTAGAGAGGTTGAACCCATCACAGACAAATCTCAGTGGCCTCAGGTTACTCTAAATTTTGAGATGGTGCCACCGATTTCAAATGTGGACAGTTCGGGCATAGGAAAACAACATGTCCAGAAAATGAACTTAGAGAAAGGTAATATTTGTATGTTGTATTAGTATCACATCTATATTAGTCTCTTATTTTTAATGTATTGTTTACTGAAACAGAAAGAAGAAGACGAAAAAAGTTCACAAAAGTAAGGAGCAAATTTCTAGAGAGCATTTTTAACTGCTGTGGAGACACCGAAAAGAACTCCAATCACACTGCCTCCTAGACTTCATAACAGCCCAGGGGCTATTACAAGGGGGTAATCCTGGCTTTCATATGCACATAATCATGGAAAAAGGATATTTTCTAACTTGATTTTTAATTGTAGGAGAGTTGCTATGGCCATGGCTAAAGATGGTGCATCGCAGCCACCTGTGACAACGAATGCATCTCCAACAAGGCGCAGTTTTTTTTTTGCGAGAAAACTTCCAATCTATTCATCAACAACCAAGGTAGTACAAAGAACACTAGAAAAAATAGAAATTACATCCAGGTCCGTAGACCATCTAGCGACGGCTAAAAGCACTGGAGCGAGCCGAAGGCGCGCCGCTGTCATCGCCCCTCCGTCGCCGCAGCCAGGCAAACCTTGTTGTAGTAGACAGTCGGGAAGTCGACGTGCTACGGCCACAAAGGACCAGCGCACCAGACCAGCAACCATCGCCGATGAAGAGAATCGTAGATCGAAAGAATCCAATTTGTAGACACACGAACATAGACGAACGAATACTAGATCCAAGTGGCTCCACCGAAGACAAACCCCGACCGAATCACATGAGATCCGCCGGAGACACACCTCCACACGCCCTCGGATGATGTTAGACACATCACCGAAACGGGAGCTAGGCGGGGAGGATCTTATTCCAACTTCAAGGAGCCGCCGCCTCGTCTTTCTCGATGGGACACAAACCCTAGCAAAACACAAAATAACAACTGAAAACGGAGCCCTCCCGCCGGCAAGTAACCAGATCCACCAAGTCTTCATGGCCCTAAGGCCACGGGAGACCGAGCAGATCGGCCACGGCCGCCGGCAGGAGGCGGTTGCCCTAATCGCCTTTTTCATGGGAGCGGACGACGAAGAAGTAACAAGGCGCAGTTTTGATGTGATGTCAAGTTCAAATGCAAGCAAAAAAAAGTTAACTCCAAAGAGGAGGAGACAATTATTTTCATTGCGTCGAGACTCTATTTTCGGGGACTCTAAGATAGATGTATTGGATTTTTTTATTGGTAAAAAAATATGCACACATATTTTATTTTGTCATATGGATGGATCCTGTCAAAAATTTCATGTAATCCCACACATATTGTGATATATGGATGGATGTTGACAAAAATTTCAGTGTCATGTATGAATGGATGCTGACAAATTTACAATGCCACGAGCCAATTTTAACACTACTTTCTAACCCAAAGCTTGTAGAACATTCTGTTTTATACTGGTTGATAAGGTTCTCCTTCTCCCTTTTTCTCACTGTATATATGTGCTTCTCCATTCTTTATCCTGTATGAGGTGAGCTGAATTGGAGAATGGAAATGAGTAATTTTAAAAAACATGTGACATCTCTGGATACATGCAGACAACGGCTTGCATTTGGGATGTGCAGTAGAAGAATTAGGCGAACTGACTATATGTTGCTGCCTAGACTAAAGCTAAATTATCTGTCCAAAAGGTGGGGCTCGGGATTCATACCTGTGCTACAAGGAGGGGAGCTTGCAATTCATCCTACAGAGGTGACAATTCCAGCTAAGTAGAGGCCTGCACCATGAGGTCGTAGTCGCTGCATCTGACATTGTCCTTCCATGTGGCTTGGCCGGCCGGCGGCAGCTCTGCACCTAATCCGCCTCCGGATGGCACCCGACGGGTTCGGGACCGGGTCAGGCCACCCCATACCCGCACCCGCCCCTCCTTCCCGTCCCCGAGACCCGGCCCCATACCCGCCGGCCGGTACAGCTTTCCACCAGACCCGCCACCCGCCGGGTACCCGCCAAGTTTTTGCTGAGCAACCATTTGAGAGGATTTTGCATGTTTACAACAACAAGTTGACATCAATTTACTTCAAGTAGCAACAAGTTGACCACAATTTTCATAGTAGCAACTGATAGCAAATTTTCATAGTAGCAACAAGTTCAAATCACACATCAACAACAACAAGTATTTCAAAGAATCATACAACCTGAACAACAAATAGCTCAACATGTAACTAGTCGGTTGGCCCGTTCAGGTTACATCAAGCGGCGGGATTCCGGCACGTGCGCCGCCTCCATGTGTCTCCCTCGGGCTCGACGGCAACGGATGAACGCCGTGGAGATACCCCAGCCGCGCCCCGCTTCCCCGTGGCGGGATCTGCTGCATCGCCTCTCGAGGCGCCGACGTCGTTGTGCGGCGTGTGTGCGGCGCTCCCCTCGTCCTCGTACGGCCGGAGCAGGAGGGAGGAGGGCCGGTGGCCGGAGAGGCTGGCGCAGAAGGGAGGACGTCGGAGCGGAGAGACAGAGAGGCGGAGAGGAGGGCCGGTGGCCAAAGCAACGAGGAGGGCTTGTGGCAGAGAGACAGAGAGGCGGAGAGGAGGGCCAGTGGCCGGAGCGGAGAGGAGGGGCCGGTGGCCGGAGCGGAGAAGAGGAGCGTGGGGTGGGGCGTGGGGGTGGCGGCCGAGTAGGGGATTTTGACTAGGGTTTGGGGGTTGGGGGCTGGATCGTGGCTTATATGTGGCCATGTGGGAGGTTGGTTAGGGTTCCCACTCCTATGACCGGTGGGCCTTGTTGTTTTATCTCACTGACATGTGGGGATATGTGGGTATTGTCGCACCCTGATTTCTAGGGGATACTCATCGGGCCGAACTGGATAGCAGGTGCTTGGATTATGGGGCATACCTGCTCCCACGTCCCAGCTTCCTGGTAGGCATGCGCTTATGCGCGACAACACAAGCCCTGCTATTCCATCGTCGATGTAAACTATCCACTAGAGATCAAAGGCACTTCCGTCGACGTACTTCATACCAATCACACATGGTACGTCAACGGCGTTAAACAGAATGATACCACAGAAATGTCTCTAAGACACAAAAGATTGAAATAATATTGCAAATAGCCTTCACTAAGGCAGATAATAGCAAATACACTCATTCAGAGGACACATGTCCCAACATAGCATTCATTACATCAGCGGAAGCAAACAAGGTGTCTGAGTATAGACAAATCCAAAAGGCTTAAGAAGCCGGGGAAAATAAGAAGACGAAGCCCATCCACGTAGTCTTCGGATCCTGCCCGGGTCCGCTATCTACTCGTCTGCAGTCTCGTCGAACTCCACGAAGTAGCCATCCTGGTGATCATCATAGTCGTAGTCGTAGTCTGCGTAAACCACAGCCCCAACGGGGTCAGTACATTTGATGTACTGGCAAGCAAGACTCACACTTCATCAAAGAGTTACCCGTCAACACAAGCATAGATGCTTGGGATCAACGGAAGGAAGGGGTGATATAAAAGATGCAGCGGGCTGCTAACCAACTACAGAGATAACTACAAGTTCCGGCTAATAGATAGAAGATAAGATCGAGTGATTGTAACCAACAGGAAGATAACTTCAATCAAACCCATCTTGGATCTCGCCCCTTATCCGAAGAAGCAATCCGAGGATAACACACACAGTTGTATTAAGATGAGTCAAGTTATTGTGTGGATAACCTATTACTAGTCAAGTTATTAATCATTGGGTGTAACATGATTGATCATTAGGTTGAAGTTGTCCTGAGTACTTGTTAGCCAGTACTTTCACCAAGTAATCCATAACCGCGGAAAACACGGCTTCTCGAGAAGATTTTCCCTGCAGGGTTGCACCATAGTAACCGTACACGCATGAATATCCCGCCAGATGGGAAGTGAACCCACCAAGCGGGACACTCAACACAACCCAACCCTTCTTCGCATCAAGCCCAAAGCACCTTGGGCGCACGGCTAATCGAGCCCAGAAGAAAATGGACCCTCATAGCACTCTAAGAACGTGTCCCCCTATATGCCGACTACGAAAGTTCCACCCGGGTACCAAGGGCTCGCAAGATCATGCATGCAGCAAATGGAAAACCCGAACTAAATGAGGCGATTTGGACGAGATGCGAATCGGGTCAAGTTGAGGGGGGCGCCCATACTCGCTTCCCACATGCGGGTAGTGCGCTCATCATGGATCAGTAGACAAGACCCTTTTCCTATTAGGGTCGACACTAGCAGGCCTCAAAACCACTTAGGGCCTCCTGCCGGTGCCTTATCATCAAATTATTATTATTATAGCATTAGTAGGATGGATTGATTAACATTCGAGCCCCCCGGTACAATAATAGTAAAAGAAGTAACCGATAACAGACTCGAGCAGAAGCAACTCTAAGCATTCTAAGTAAGACTAAGGCACAAGCAATGGCTGTAGGTAGGGAGGTGAGGCAATATCATTGGGCTCAGGGTATCATGTGATGGGTTCGGAGAACAAGCAACGATACATAGGGCTAGCAATAATAGACAAAAAGGATAGTATCGACAAAAAGTGTGGAAGAGAACTCGATGATTCATGTGAGTGATAACTTGCCTGCAAACTCAGTAGCCTGGTACATGAGCAAAATCCTGTGAAGAAGTACCGTAAAGATCGTCCGTCTCAACATCGTCATCTAATCGAGAAGAAGCAAAAACAAACAACGAAAGAAGACGGACAATCAATACATGGCATAGGTGCACAAACATGGGATGATGCATGTCATGTTAATAGATGCATCAAAGTAACTAGTTGAAGTGATAACACAAGTTAAATGGACCCATATGCAATTGGATTACATATGGAAGCCCATGAATTAGGTTGAAACAAATGTTTTACAACTAACCAATAGGTGGAAGTGGATTAGCATGATGCATGCATGATGATGATAACAAGATAACAACAAAGTAACAATGATGGATGCAAGTGTTAAAAGGATTAACAAGTTTTGGAAATCATTTATTAAGTTTAGGAAAGTTTGGTTACTTAAACATGTCACACAAGCAATTGTTGTTTTCATCAAGTTAAAGTGTTCAAAACAAATAACAAAGTTGATAATTGAAAAGGTTATGGTTTTCTGGTTGGAAAACATATTTTACATGTTTAGAAATAATTAACTTTGAGCAAGTTATGATTTTAGCAATTTTTAATTGAATTAAACAAGATTTAAATTGTTTAGGCAATTTAAATGATTCAAAACAGGAAACAAAAATTATATTTGCAAAGGTTATTTGAAATAGCATGGAAAACATATTTTATTTGCATTTATTGGATTAGTAAATAATTAGTTATTGATTTTATAAACTAGCATTTGAATTATTCCAATTTGAATTTTAAATGTATTTGGAAGATTCAAAACAGCGCACAAATAAGTTATTTGGAAAGATTATTAAATTTTGAACAGAAAACATATATAACTTTTATTTATCAGAATTATAGATTAAAAGTTATTGATTTTTGAAGTTAGTGTTTTATTCTGCCAATTTAAAAGAATTAGAAATTAAACAGATTCGTTTAAAACCTTTTGTTACCGCAATGGAAACATACCCACACGCTGCCAGGGGGGCCCGTGGGCACTGTGTGTGTGCGTGGCAGCGTGAGAGGCTGACAGGGGGCCCTCCCTGTCAGCGAAAGGAGCAAAAAGGTGGGATTTTCTCCCGGGGCAGCGAGGGATCGAACCCGCGACCCCCCACTGCTGCGCGCAAGTCTGAACCAACTGCGCTGCTGTTCGTTTGTTATCTGAATACGCGACACAGAAAGGTTGAGTTTCAGATCCACGGTGTTATCTGACGAAACTGTCGAACCAAGTGTTGCTCGACTGACAGACAACGACTCGCCGGCGTTGATCACCGTTGTGCTGCGCCGTGGAAGCTACTGGACGCGTGCCTATGCAGACCATGGATGTGTAACAGCGAGGAGATGAGAGGAGGCGACGGATGCTCACCACCGTTCTGTAGGTGTGGCAGAGGCCCGGTGACGCGAGCTGTCGGAGGCGACGGCGGCGGGGAAGAGGTCGACGGCGCGGTTGCAGTGATCCTCCGGCGTGGCTCCGGTGTCCAAAACGTAGAGGAGGGAGTGGAGAGCTGGTTCCCGCAGCTGGATCACGACGAGGAGTGCGGTGGCGACGACGACGAGCAAGGATTCAGTGATGGCGTCCGCGGTGGCCGGAGATGTCGCAGATGGCGGCCACGATTCAGCTAGCCTCTGGGGTGGTTAGGGTGTTTAAACGGAGGAGGGGTGAGTGGGGAGTCGATCTCGCGGCTCAGGTAGGGTGGAGGCTGGCCATGGCGACGGCGCGTTGAAGGAATTCAGGCGATCGGCGCCGGTGAGTGGACAACAGAGAGGAAATCGCGCCGGGGAGAAGCAGATGGAGGCGGCGGGCGATGGGACAGCGAACCTAGGGCCTAGGGTTCGACGCTGAGCCCTAGGGCACGTTTTATAGCCTGCGGCAGCGCTCGGATGGCCGCCGGAGTCGCGCGCGG
Organism: Alopecurus myosuroides; assembly: GCA_028641055.1. Taxonomy (NCBI): domain Eukaryota; kingdom Viridiplantae; phylum Streptophyta; class Magnoliopsida; order Poales; family Poaceae; genus Alopecurus; species Alopecurus myosuroides. The sequence continues at coordinate 314,375,346 of CM054060.1, read as the reverse complement.
TCGCGGTGGCGCTCTAAGATGCCTGCCGTACGAGAAACAGGAGATCTGCACGATCTTCAAAGCGTTAAGTGACGGGGCAGAGCGGGCTGGGCTTGCGCGCGCTAGGCTTAGGTTGGGTTGGGCCAGCTATCTGCCACGCGCGCTAGTTAGCTGCCGCTCGTTTTATTTTTCTGTTTTACCTTCTTTTTTTTTTGTAAGTTTTGCTTTTGGAAGAAATAAGTAGGTTTTAGCTTAGGGAAAAATCCAGAAAAATTAGTTTAGACTTTTTAGATGAGTAGAAACCACTTTCCAAGATTGGATTTAAAAAGTTGAGATTTGAAATGATATTTGTATTTGAATCCAAATTTGGGAAATTTTGATATTAAATAACCTTATTGAAAACAAGCATTTGAATAGGGTTACCCCTAGGGTTTTTTAGAATGATTTAAAGAGTACAAATGTGTGGTGAATTTTATGGATTCAAAAAGGTACTGATTTGAAATACATTTGCTTTGAAATTGAAGTGAATTAGAATTAATTGATTGAATTAATGGTTTGATTAAAACCAACAATTTAAGGAGTTAACAACATGGAATAAAATGGTTGTTTTCATTTGTTATTTTTATTCCAAAAGTTGTAACAGAACAAGTATGAAAACAAGGCATTTGAAATTGTTTGAGTTTCATTGTGAAAACAAAGAATAACAGATGCAAACAAAAGAAACAAATGCAACAATATGATGACATGATGCAATACTTGAATTAAACAAGAAACAAACATTCTAAGGGGATGGTTTTCATACTTGGGATGTTACAAACGCCCCCCCTTGAAGGAATCGCGCCCCGAGATTCCTACTGAGAAAAGAAAAGGTCCGGATACTTCTTGGGAAGATCCACTTGAGCTGTGCCACGTGAAACACATCGTGCACATTGGATAGACGTCAAGGAATTTGGAAACCACCGGAATATTTTCAAGTAGAGGTATAGGTTTTGTATGTAGGGTGTAAAGCTGGATGGAACTTGATTCATTTGGAGAATAGATTATCTGGCTAGAATGGTTGAACAGGGTTATTGACATCAATTGAACACCAAGAATGACATCAATGTCAGAATCAGCAACATGAGAGTAACGAGGAATATATGGCCTCCCATTAGAATTGGATTGTTCTTACTTATGTTGGAAGTCAACATTTGAGATTCCGGAGAGTGAACGGTGATTTGATTGCTTAGTGGAACCAGAATTAGGTAGTTTGTTGTGGCAAAGATTTTTGACACAAAGGAATGTGATGCTCCGGTATCAAACAACACTTTAGTTGGAATAGAGTTTAGCAGATGAACGGGGAAACTTTTATTATACGCCGGTAGAAGAATTGAAGTGGAAACAACAACAAGATTTCAACGGACGAAATGGAAATGTTTAGGAGGACATGATATTGAAGCAACATCGGGAAAACGAGACCAAAAATCCTGAAGTACTACGGAGAACCCAAAACACGTGAAATCCTAACTTGAAAGTTTAGGTGAGAAGGGAAAAATCAACGTTGCACTTCCTTACCAGAAAAAGGGAGGGAGGGTGGGGAAAAGAAGAAAAAGAACAGAATTCCTACTCTCACGTTTCATTTTTCCTATATAGCTACAAAATAGTTTCTAGACTCAACTGCGACCAGTAAAAGGGATCCTACAGGCAGACAGGCTCTGATACCATTTGTCGCACCCTGATTTCTAGGGGATACTCATCGGGCCGAACTGGATAGCAGGTGCTTGGATTATGGGGCATACCTGCTCCCACGTCCCAACTTCCTGGTAGGCCTGCGCTTATGCGCGACAACACAAGCCATGCTATTCCATCGTCGATGTAAACTATCCACTAGAGATCAAAGGCACTTCCGTCGACGTACTTCATACCAATCACACATGGTACGTCAACGGCGTTAAACAGAATGATACCACAGAAATGTCTCTAAGACACAAAAGATTGAAATAATATTGCAAATAGCCTTCACTAAGGCAGAGAATAGCAAATACACTCATTCAGAGGACACATGTCCCAACATAGCATTCATTACATCAGCGGAAGCAAACAAGGTGTCTGAGTACAGACAAATCCAAAAGGCTTAAGAAGCCGGGGAAAATAAGAAGACGAAGCCCATCCACGTAGTCTTCGGATCCTGCCCGGGTCCGCTATCTACTCGTCTGCAGTCTCGTCGAACTCCACGAAGTAGCCATCCTGGTGATCATCGTAGTCGTAGTCGTAGTCTGCGTAAACCACAGCCCCAACGGGGTCAGTACATTTGATGTACTGGCAAGCAAGACTCACACTTCATCAAAGAGTTACCCGTCAACACAAGCATAGATGCTTGGGATCAACGGAAGGAAGGGGTGATATAAAAGATGCAGCGGGCTGCTAACCAACTACAGAGATAACTACAAGTTCCAGCTAATAGATAGAAGATAAGATCGAGTGATTGTAACCAACAGGAAGATAACTTCAATCAAACCCATCCTGGATCTCGCTCCTTATCCGAAGAAGCAATCCGAGGATAACACACACAGTTGTATTAAGATGAGTCAAGTTATTGTGTGGATAACCTATTACTAGTCAAGTTATTAATCATTGGGTGTAACATGATTGATCATTAGGTTGAAGTTGTCCTGAGTACTTGTTAGCCAGTACTTTCACCAAGTAATCCATAACCGCGGAAAACACGGCTTCTCGAGAAGATTTTCCCTGCAGGGTTGCACCATAGTAACCGTACACGCATGAATATCCCGCCAGATGGGAAGCGAACCCACCAAGCGGGACACTCAACACAACCCAACCCTTCTTCGCATCAAGCCCAAAGCACCTTGGGCGCACGGCTAATCGAGCCCAGAAGAAAATGGACCCTCATAGCACTCTAAGAACGTGTCCCCCTATATGCCGACTACGAAAGTTCCACCCGGGTACCAAGGGCTCGCAAGATCATGCATGCAGCAAATGGAAAACCCGAACTAAATGAGGCGATTTGGACGAGATGCGAATCGGGTCAAGTTGAGGGAGGCGCCCATACTCGCTTCCCACATGCGGGTAGTGCGCTCATCATGGATCAGTAGACAAGACCATTTTCCTATTAGGGTCGACACTAGCAGGCCTCAAAACCACTTAGGGCCTCCTGCCGGTGCCTTATCATCAAATTATTATTATTATAGCATTAGCAGGATGGATTGATTAACATTCGAGCCCCCCGGTACAATAATAGTAAAAGAAGTAACCGATAACAGACTCGAGCAGAAGCAACTCTAAGCATGCTAAGTAAGACTAAGGCACAAGCAATGGCTGTAGGTAGGGAGGTGAGGCAATATCATTGGGCTCAGGGTATCATGTGATGGGTTCGGAGAACAAGCAACGATACATAGGGCTAGCAATAATAGACAAAAAGGATAGTATCGACAACAAGTGTGGAAGAGAACTCGATGATTCATGTGAGTGATAACTTGCCTGCAAACTCAGTAGCCTGGTACATGAGAAAAATCCTGTGAAGAAGTACCGTAAAGATCGTCCGTCTCAACATCATCGTCTAATCGAGAAGAAGCAAAAACAAACAACAAAAGAAGACGGGCAATCAATACATGGCATAGGTGCACAAACATGGGATGATGCATGTCATGTTAATAGATGCATCAAAGTAACTAGTTGAAGTGATAACACAAGTTAAATGGACCCATATGCAATTGGATTACATATGGAAGCCCATGAATTAGGTTGAAACAAATGTTTTACAACTAACCAATAGGTGGAAGTGGATTAGCATGATGCATGCATGATGATGATAACAAGATAACAACAAAGTAACAATGATGGATGCAAGTGTTAAAAGGATTAACAAGTTTTGGAAATCATTTATTAAGTTTAGGAAAGTTTGGTTACTTAAACATGTCACACAAGCAATTGTTGTTTTCATCAAGTTAAAGTGTTCAAAACAAATAACAAAGTTGATAATTGAAAAGGTTATGGTTTTCTGGTTGGAAAACATATTTTACATGTTTAGAAATAATTAACTTTGAGCAAGTTATGATTTTAACAATTTTTAATTGAATTAAACAAGATTTAAATTGTTTAGGCAATTTAAATGATTCAAAACAGGAAACAAAAATTATATTTGCAAAGGTTATTTGAAATAGCATGGAAAACATATTTTATTTGCATTTATTGGATTAGTAAATAATTAGTTATTGATTTTATAAACTAGCATTTGAATTATTCCAATTTGAATTTTAAATGTATTTGGAAAATTCAAAACAGTGCACAAATAAGTTATTTGGAAAGATTATTAAATTTTGAACAGAAAACATATATAACTTTTATTTATCAGAATTATAGATTAAAAGTTATTGATTTTTGAAGTTAGTGTTTTATTCTGCCAATTTAAAAGAATTAGAAATTAAACAGATTCGTTTAAAACCTTTTGTTACCGCAATGGAAACATACCCACACGCTGCCAGGGGGGCCCGTGGGCACTGTGTGTGTGCGTGGCAGCGTGAGAGGCTGACAGGGGGCCCTCCCTGTCAGCGAAAGGAGCAAAAAGGTGGGATTTTCTCCCGGGGCAGCGAGGGATCGAACCCGCGACCCCCCACTGCTGAGCGCAAGTCTGAACCAACTGCGCTGCTGTTCGTTTGTTATCTGAATACGCGACGCAGAAAGGTTGAGTTTCAGATCCACGGTGTTATCTGACGAAACTGTCGAACCAAGTGTTGCTCGACAGACAGACAACGACTCGCCGGCGTTGATCACCGTTGTGTTGCGCCGTGGAAGCTACTGGACGCGTGCGTATGCTGACCATGGATGTGTAACAGCGAGGAGATGAGAGGAGGCGACGGATGCTCACCACCGTTTTGTAGGTGTGGCAGAGGCCCGGTGACGCGAGCTGTCGGAGGCGACGGCGGCGGGGAAGAGGTCGACGGCGCGGTTGCAGTGATCCTCCGGCGTGGCTCCGGTGTCCAAAACGTAGAGGAGGGAGTGGAGAGCTGGTTCCCGCAGCTGGATCACGACGAGGAGTGCGGTGGCGACGACGACGAGCAAGGATTCAGTGATGGCGTCCGCGGTGGCCGGAGATGTCGCAGATGGCGGCCACGATTCAGCTAGCCTCTGGGGTGGTTAGGGTGTTTAAACGGAGGAGGGGTGAGTGGGGAGTCGATCTCGCGGCTCAGGTAGGGTGGAGGCTGGCCATGGCGACGGCGCGTTGAAGGAATTCAGGCGATCGGCGCCGGTGAGTGGACAGCAGAGAGGAAATCGCGTCGGGGAGAAGCAGATGGAGGCGGCGGGCGATGGGACAGCGAACCTAGGGCCTAGGGTTCGACGCTGAGCCCTAGGGCACGTTTTATAGCCTGCGGCAGGGCTCGGATGGCCGCCGGAGTCGCGCGCGGTCGCTGTGGCGCTCTGAGATGCCTACCGTACGAGAAACAGGAGATCTGCACGATCTTCAAAGCGTTAAGTGACGGGGCAGAGCGGGCTGGGCTTGCGCGCGCTAGGCTTAGGTTGGGTTGGGCCAGCTATCTGCCGCGCGCGCTAGTTAGCTGCCGCTCGTTTTATTTTTCTGTTTTACCTTTTTTTTTTGTAAGTTTTGCTTTTGGAAGAAATAGGTAGGTTTTAGCTTAGGGAAAAATCCAGAAAAATTAGTTTAGACTTTTTAGATGAGTAGAAACCACTTTCCAAGATTGGATTTAAAAAGTTGAGATTTGAAATGATATTTGTATTTGAATCCAAATTTGGGAAATTTTGATATTAAATAACCTTATTGAAAACAAGCATTTGAATAGGGTTACCCCTAGGGTTTTTTAGAATGATTTAAAGAGTACAAATGTGTGGTGAATTTTATGGATTCAAAAAGGTACTGATTTGAAATACATTTGCTTTGAAATTGAAGTGAATTAGAATTAATTGATTGAATTAATGGTTTGATTAAAACCAACAATTTAAGGAGTTAACAACATGGAATAAAATGGTTGTTTTCATTTGTTATTTTTATTCCAAAAGTTGTAACAGAACAAGTATGAAAACAAGGCATTTGAAATTGTTTGAGTTTCATTGTGAAAACAAAGAATAACAGATGCAAACAAAAGAAACAAATGCAACAATATGATGACATGATGCAATACTTAAATTAAACAAGAAACAAACATTCTAAGGGGATGGTTTTCATACTTGGGATGTTACAGGTATGCAGGTTGGTGGGTATGGGTTTGGCATCCCCATACCCGCCTCCGCTAGACCCGATGGGTATGGTTCTAACCCACTAAGCAGACCCACGGTTTTTTTTTCTTACCAAACCCTCCTCATTTGAGGCGGGTACCCATCGACTAACCATCATAGTCATTCTCAAGTATACCATCAGCTATGTGGTTAAACAAACTACGTGGCATCCTAAACCTATGCATAAAAGCTAATGAGATGTGGATAGCGAGGACCTTCTTTGAAATAGACAAACAAAGAATAGCGCACAAATTCCGAACCTTCGCGGAAAGTACTTTTCGGGACAGCGAGGACTTTATTTGAAGTAGTCACTCCATAGAAGAATAAATCCCTCTTTACTTACTCAATTGATAGTTTGACCCTAGTCTTGGAACCGCCACGGCGTCGAGAATTTCCCTCCTCTTCCTCCTCAAGCTCGTCAAATGATGCAAGTATGAGTTCATCGTCGGATGAAGATGGCGACGAATTCATGATCATATGTCCCAAGAGGTGCTCATTGTATTTCAAGAGACTGGATAGAGGAATTCATGAGTGATCAGAGAAGCCACAACCGGGTATGTTGTGAGAGAAGTGGGAGGTGGTGCTATATATAGAGCAGGAATATAGCCGTTAGAAAAATAGCTTCAAAATAGAGCCGTTGGATTTTTTTTTCTATTTATGAATGGTAGTTATAGGATACTATTAAAGTATAGGAGAGAGCGTATGAATGTCCTGAATATAAATGTTTTGCCGTAAAATTAGGAACATCTATGGAGGTATCTTTTAGATGATCTTTATATCTCCGTATAGATAGATGATCAAATATAGATTAGTTGCTGGAGATGCTCTGAGGGCATACTTGAGCTAACGGGACATGGTTAACTTTTTTGTTTTGTTTTGAGACGAGACATGTTAACTTTAGAAATTAACCTGGAACATGCCATATCATATTCCCAAACGCGGGACAGGATGCCGTGTATGCACGACCCACCTCAAGTACAACATGCAGCACTGCAGCCGCGATCGATTAAGAGCTGGAAAGATGTCAAGAATCACTTAGACTTGATTAAAGAAACGCAAGGAAGTGGCGTCCCACCTAATCCCTCCCTAGCGCCATCCGTACCTCGATCGTGCCAGTCGTTCGACCGTACCGCCTGCACTTACGCTCATCCACTACGATTATCTTGTTTTCGATCGTACCGTTTCGTCCTCTTCCGTCTGGCCACTCTGTCATCGTCGACGCTGCTGCCAACGCATGACGATGATCTCTACGCGGCACTTTTATTCGACGATGAGCTACCTAGCTTCCACAAGGCCTCTCTTGTAAGAGAATTATTTTTTAATCGGGGTTAGTGTCCTGGCGTCTGTTGATTTGTGTATACTAATCTCCACTTTGCGTTGCCTGATCTTGTACGGTTCTCTTTGGTTCGCACGCATTTTATATATACACTCAGTTTCTGTTATTTTTTGCACACAAACAAGAGAGGCTTTTGAGGTGACATGGCAACGTATCCATTTAACGTACGGAACTCTAGTTCAGTGTACTGACATTAGCCAATGAGCTGAAACCAGAGACATGTCTTCTTTGTTGAAAGATGAACGGATTTCCGGGACTCTTTAAGTTATGCAAACCCGGAAAACAGAAACAGTTTTTTTTTTTTTTTTTTTCTGGTTAAAAGCTTCAGCAGCAGCTAGCTGGCTAGCTAGCAAAGCACAGCTTAAATTGACTCGTTCATTCCACAACAAATAAAATTAAGATCGATGTGGAACCGAATAATGGAACCCAGCCTAGCTACATGGATCCAAATAACGAACTAAGCGAAATTATTGGAGAACATGTATATGTATGAACACGAAGCATATATGTGAACACAGCTACAGCTGACGAATCATCGATCCAATGCCCAGCACACATGGATGGATCCAAATTTTAAAACGAACCAAAATTATTGGAGCGAGGCAGCACACAGCCCATTGACTCCGTGCCACCTTAGCTATCGCAGCATAGGAGGTGCGTTCGTTCGTACGGATTATCAAAGCTTTGGTACGATACGCGCAAGGAGATCCGTACGCGTAGAAACCGATGCTCTCTGTACTATACAAAATTGCGCACTTGCCACAAGGCTCCAGCTGCGAAGACTCCCAAGAAGAAGAAGAGCAGCTCGCCATGTCCTCCCACCTCACCCACCCAACCCAAGCCGCCATTATATAGGCACACATGCCGCCCGCCCAATGCAAGAACCCACCCCAAGAGCGCCTCACTCACATGCTTTGATCCCTCCCCCTCCTCCTCCACCTCCTCCTCATCTTCTTAATCTCCTCCTCGCGCGCTTCTTCTTGGAGAGCCAAGCCAAGAACGCACCGATCACAAACCACTCTCCACTTCTCCCATTTCGAAAGGTTCGATCTTCGTTCGTAGAGGCGGCACCACTATGCTGATGATGGGGTACTTCCGGGCGCCGAGGCTAGGCGGGAGGAGGTCGTCCTCGTCGTCGCCGGAGCGGGACGGCGGCGCCGACCAGAGCCTGCGCGCGGCGCTGCTCCTCGACGACGCCGCGACCGGCACGACCACGACGGCGGTGCCGCCCAAGGGGTACTTCGCGGTGTACGTGGGCGCGGAGGCGCGCCGCTTCGTGGTGCCCATGAGCCTGCTCTGCCAGCCGGCGTTCCGGGCGCTCATGGAGCGCGCCGCCGAGGAGTTCGGCTTCGCCCAGGCGGGCGGGCTGCGCATCCCGTGCCCCGAGGAGGACTTCGTCGCCACCGTCGCCGCGCTCCTGCCAAACAACCCCGCCGCCCAGTCGTCCAGGCAGCGCCGACGGACCGCAGCGGCCGCCGGCAGGAGGAGCACCTCCGTCAACTGGTGATCCGTCATCCATCCATTCCAGGCCCCGTTGGCCAGTTTTGCCGTGCCACCGAACGTGGACTCGTGGTGCCATGGAAGAAGCTTTTTTGTTGCTACGTTTGGATAAGTGCCATGTCCGCGCGCCCCTCGTGCGATGTTTGTTCCATGACACGCATCCATCTGATAGCAGATCACCGTTGGTTTTGGTTATTCCTAGCTAGATGTTGTGTTTCGAGTCTGGAATGATTTATGTTCTTGTAACGGCTCTGAATTCTTGACACATGAATGAATGGTTTCATTACGGGTTTCAGAAAGAAGATGATTGATTGATTTCTTGCTCTGGCTAATTTGCAATGCAAAATTGGTTTGGTCGTCACAAAGATCACCGGAGTCTATGGGGCCCAGTTGCCAGCCTCACACATGCGATGGAGCCGAGTTATTTTTCTCACTGATCAATAATTCTGTTCACCATGCACAGCGGCCTGCAAGGTGGACTACTGTTTTCCCATTTGCACTTGAGAGAGATTCTTTTTCTCTGACCTGTTCACTAGGATGAACAGCCTCTGTCCAAATGGAATTTCCAGCTGAAATTCGGACTTGGGCAACACAAGCTAGTGGAACAGCACTCCGACCTATTTTTGTCATCTGTTCAGGATGTTCTTCAACTCTGCTGGGCAACAAGAATAACAGCTTGTATAACAGATAATTGTAGGCTTGTAGAGTAGCTGTCAACGCTACCCAGTCCCTACTCCCTAGAGGACAATGATCTAGAGCAATACATTGACGAGTAACCTCTCCGTGTATTTTTCTTGCAACAATTCATTTGCCATGTGCAAACCCGCACGGCATCTTCATTTCCCTGGAGCTCCTAACGTTCTGTAGATCAAGGGAGTACAGGTGCCGAGAAGCAGTTGATCAGCAACAGAAGCACTAGTTCAAAGCATCCAAATATCAAGGGAGTCCATGTGTTGAAGCATGGCCTTCACCTGAATTAAGGACTCTGAAACTGACACATGGAAGTTCATCTATGCATCCTCCTGTTCCTCTGGTTGAGAGCAGAACATCTGAGACATATATTGGTACATAGCCACGCATATCAGACTCAATTTTAATTGAGCTTAGCATCATATGATGAGTTTTCTCGGTACCTTCGGCCATCGCAAAGATCACCAACAAGTGTCACCGCAAAGAATGTTCTCCTTCTTCCTCTGCCTGTTCACTCATGTTTGAACCTCTGTCCAAGTAGAGCTTCCAAGGTAGAATTAAGGCTAGGTACCGCAAGCTGGAGAAAATGCACTCTCATTCTCCAAAGAAAAACCAGAATAACATGGACCCGACATGCTCTTATTTCTAACAAGATACCCGCAGGCCGCAGCTGGCTCTGCTGAACCAGGTGGCACAATTAAACCCCACAACTCCTAGAGGACTTCTATCTTTTTTTAATTTATTTTTCATTTTTGATAATTTCCGCAAAGCGCATTTTGTGTGTGCACATGCGCGGCCCTTGCCACCGTTGAAGCATATGGGCCGGCAGACCGTGTCCCATCACCGGAGTGGTGGCGAGGAAGATGAGGAGGTCTGCATGACTGCATGAGGGCACATGACATGGAAGAGTAGCGGTGCTTTGATCACCTGAGCAAAAATATTGAATATACAAGGAGCTAATATACAGTACTGAATAATCTTTGCATGTGTTTTTCTTCTCAAATTAGTGCTCTTGCCATGTGGTGTAACTGTACGGCCTCCATAAAACTATTGGAATCAAGTAGTATCTTTTCTTTACATTTCAAGAAGTTTCCTATTCATCTCCTTGTTCAACTATACGGACCTGGATGTAATTTTTATTATTTCTAGTGTTCTGTGTACTACCATGGTTGTTGATGAATAGATTGGAAGCTTTCTCGCAAAAAAAAAAAATATCTGAGCAGCCTCTGTCCATATGGAACCTCCAGCCAGTAGGCTAGGCACTGCAGCTGGACAAAATGCAAACCCATCTATTTTGGTTATCTGTTTAGTGAATCCTCCCCAAATTTGCTCAGGGACCAGAATAACATGAACCTAGCATGTCCACATTCTAATAATACACTTGCAGCTGGTACAATTAAACCCCACAATTCCTAGAGAGGTAGAGAATTCTATTCTGTTAAAATTCTGAAAGCGCACTGTGCGCAAGTACCATCCTCTTGCCACCGGTGAAGCGGTGGCGAACTCAGAAGAGTAGCTGTGGTAGCTGCGGTTCGATCACTAGAGTAGAAATGTTGAATAATACAAGAAGCTAATATATATTGAAAAAACTTAGCTCTCTTTTTTTCCCCTTAAATTAGTTCTCTTCCCATGTGTAACAGTACTGTTTTTCTTTCTTCTGGAACTCTCGTTTTGGTCTTAGAAAGTACAGTGTAGGACAATACATGATATTCTGTAGATCAAGGAAATAATTGAACAAGAGATGTACTAGTTTAAGAAGGATCCAAATATCAAGGGAGTCCATGTGGAGATCCCTGGAATTCTAGCACATTTATTTATTGAATGGTTATTCTTTCAGTCAGGACTGAGCCATTGGTACGAGCTTCCCTAATAGTAATAAACTACATTTGTACTTGAAGATCAAGCGAGACATGGACGTGAGCAAGAAAGCTAAACTACTGCTTACATATAAAGCTGAAGGAAAAAAAAATGAGCGAACAATTATTAATGCATGATTATACCTAAGATACTTGATATAGATGCTTCATTTTTACTCAAAGAGAACGTGTCTTCTTCATTTCATTCGCTTATACAAACCACCGAGCTCATGAAGCTCATAGATAACGAACTCTTCCTCCTCTTCTCATTAGAAGAATTAAGAACCAAGAATGGAACAAATGGACAACAGAAAAGACAAGAAGAGAAAATCTTGTGCACAGGATCTCACGCTCCGAAGAACAGTAGCTTCCAGGTACTCAAGTTTTCTCCTAATTTGAAAAAATCCTGCGATCAAATATTGGACTCAAGTTTTCTCCTAATTTGTAAAAAAGTTATTCCTCTTCCTCTGCCTGTTCACTCATATTTGAACAACCTCTGTCCAAGTAGAGCTTCCAGGTAGCATTCAGGCTAGACACTGCAAGCTGGAGAAGCTGCACTCCCATCTACTTTTGGTTATCACTTTATAAAACGTTCTCCAAATTTTCTCAGAAACCAGAATAACATGGACCCGGCATGCTATATTCTCTATCAAGATACCCGCAGGCCACAGCTGGTACTGCTAGACCAGATGTCACAATTAAACCGCACAATTCCTATAGAACTTATATTCCTTTTACTTTATTTTCCTCCTTTTTATAATTTCTGCAAACACATTTTGTGTGTGCACATGCGCCTCCCTCGCCACCGTTGAAGCACATGGGCCGGCGGACCGTGTCCCATCGCCGGAGCGGTGGCGAGAGGAAGATGAGGAGGTATGAACGAGGGTACCTGACATGGAAGAGTAGTGGCGGTTCGATCACTAGAGCAAAAATATTGAAGAGTGCAAGGATCTAACATATAATCGAATAATCTTAGCATGTGTGTTTTTCTTAAATTTGTGCTCTTGCCATGTGTAACTCTACGGATTTTTTTTCTTCTTCTGGACCTCATATTGGTATTAAAAACTAGTACAATGTAAGGCAAATAACATGATATTTTGTAGATCAATGAAGTACATGTGCTGGGAAGCAATTAACAAGAGATGTAGTACTAGTTTAAAGCATCAACATATCAAGGCAGTCCATGTGGACTTCCCTGGAATTCATTCACATTTATTGAATGGTTAAGTCTTTCAGCCAGGACTGAGCCACTGGATATTGAATTGCAGGGTTTGAAATCCCCTAATAATAGACTAATGTACATGTTATGAACAAAAACGTGGAAACCAAGCGAGATAGGGACTATTGGCCTCGGGCCCACTTACCAGCGTGTGACGGTGGTCACAATTGTGCTTAAGTATTTTCCTTACATCGAAAGAAATTTCCTCTTCCTCTGCCTGTTTATTCATATTTGAACAGCCTCTGTCCAAATGGAACTTCCAGCCAGCAAGCTAGGCACTGCAGCTGGAGAACTTGCACGCCCATCTATTTTGGTTTTCTGTTCAGAGAATCTTCCCCAAACAAATTTACTCAGGGACCAGAATACATGATATTCTTCAGATCAAGGAAGCAAATGTGTCAGGAAGAAATCACACAAGAGACGTACTAGTAAACTTAAAGGATCCAAATATCAAGGGAGTCCATGTGGAGTTCCCTGGAATTCTTGCACATTTATTTATTTATGGAGTTCCCTGGAATTCTTGCACATTTATTTATTTATTGAATGGTTATTACAGCCAGGACTCCCCCATTGTCTATTGGCTTTCATGGTATGAGCTTCCCTAATAACAGACTACATGTTATACTTGAAGATCAACCGAGACATGGACTTGAGCAACAAAGCTAAACTACTGCTTACATGTGAAACCGAAGGAGAAAGTAAGTGAATTATCATAAATGCAGGATTTCACCTAAGGTACTTGATATGGATCCTTCAATTTTACTCAAAAACAATGTGACTCCCTTCATTTCCTCTTATACAAACTGCCAAGCTCATCGAAGCTCATAGATAACGAACTCTTCCTCCTCTTCTCATTAGAAGAATCAAGAACCAAGAATGGAACGAATGGACAATGAAAAAGACGAGAAGAGAACATCATATGCACAGGATCTCACACTCAGAAGAAGAGTAGCACGCAGCCTCGTCCTTCCTCCCCACCAGCCTCAGGATGCCTTCAAACACCTCGACATCGCAGGGGATCCTCAGAGCGCCCTCGTGCCGGAAGCCAAACTCCTCCTCCGCCTCCTTTAGCAGCTCCTCGAACGCCCAGTGCCCGAGGTACTCCGTGGGGATCACAAACCTTCTCATCTCCTCCCCAACGCACACGGCGAAGAAGCCCTTCGGGACGCCGGCGGCAGCAGCAGAAGCACTGCCGCCACCGTGCTTGCCGGCTTTCGGCGCGAGCGCAAGCCGCTTCCACTTCTTGAGGAGCTGCTGCAGCCTCACAATGTCTCTGATCTTGTTGCTGCTTGCCCTGCCGTGCTCGCCCATTGCCAATGTCGTGTTGGTCTCTCTTGTCTCTGGCTGCTGCTTCTGCTCCCTTGCCTGGTGCAAAGACTTCTAAGGCGCTGACAATATATAGAAGGTTGGCTGAGAGTTCAGTTGTGTATTAGCGTGTTCAACGGGTTAGCTCTAATGTTGTAATCAATGGTTTGATACGAGGCTTTCTTTAAGTCTGGGAGCTTCATTTGTTTATGTTCTGCTCTTAGGATGATAAACTAATGTAAAGCGAAACAACAGCACCACTAGTTGTGCAGTACCTCTAACCGCACACTTAGCAAACACAGTGCAGGCTCTGATGGTCTCTACTCCCTTCTGCAGTGAAGCCATAGGCTCTTATTTTCATTCTACTTCACTGGTTTGACATGTGCATGCATGGGAGAAGGTAAACTTATCACCATGCTGCCCTAAAAAAGAGAAGGAAAAAAAGGTTAGAAAGATAAACATATCAACATGCAGAAGTCAGGACATAAGGCTATTTGGCTGATTGTTGATGATAAGTAAAACAAGTGTCTACTACTAGGGAGGAGTAGGGAACTAGAGTATGTTTATTTCACATCCACTGCATCTAGTCCAAGTAAAAGGAGGAATGTTAAGTGTGAATCTGATGAAAGATTCCATACGTTTTGGACACAGCCACTGGATTTTATTCTATATTTGTGGAAGAAGTTGTTCTTTCAATATCATGTCAGAACCTGGCCTCTGGAAGAATGCAAAGTGTGATCCAACTGATGAAAGATTCTCCTCCCTGCTAATGATGAGCAATCAGCACCAGCTCTGCTCCGCTTATCTGAGCAACTACCTGCATGATTTGCTCCGATCTCATCATTGGTGCAAAGCTAAAACAATAGTTCATGTACTGGAAAAGGACGCCTCTAGTCCTCGCTTTAGGTAGCAGCGCAAACTGCCCGTCTGCTCTTGCAGGTTTTAGCGTTTGACTCCGAAACAAAAAGGTGTCTGCTTACACCACAATATATTAAGGACTACGGATTGTGTATTTGTCTATTTTCTTTCTGATATGATGAACGGATCTGGGGGTTATTGGGTCAATGTCAGTGCTCAAACTTCACAATATCTTGCAATTTGTCGTGGTGGTGTCACGGCAGATGCCATGGGATGGCTAAAGATGTGGGGACGAAGGACGCTGGAGGTGCTCGGGGAGGGATCACGCGACGAGTAGCCGCGTGAGGTACGGAGTAAACACTGCAAACAACACGATCTACCCAGGTTCAGGGCCCTCGTGAGGAGGTAAAACCCCTACTCCTGCCTTTCTTTGTGTATTTTGGTATCTCACCGAGTAGCCACAGTACAAGGTTCTTGCTACCGAGTAGCCACTCTCCTCTAGATAATGAACTAGGTCAAGAACTAGGGTTTCCTCTAGGTCAAGATGTGTTTCGATCCTCACGCAGGAGGCGGCGGGGCACCTTATATACATGGTGCCCAGCCGGATACGTCCAAACATGGACAAGTGTCGACATAGTGTGCACATCGTCCTTCTTCCGGGTTCCCGCTGACAGCTTTGGTTCCTAACCTTGGCTTCATCTGGAAAGTCGTTGGGCAAAACAAGGGGACAGACTGGTATCACTGTACCTAAGCACAGAGTAGGCCCCCCTTATCCTGCCACGGCCTGCTTCCATGCTGTCACTGTCAGGCAGGCCGGTCCCAGATGAACAGTAGTTCGAATAGTGCCAAGTACGGACCCCCAGGATACGCGGGATCCTGTGTCAGAACGGCTCCTTTGACTTTCTGGCCCGAGTAGGTTCCCGCCAATTGTTCCCGCCAATTGTACTCGGGCCAACTCCTCTACTCGAAAGGACAGAACTTGATTGATATCTCCTTCTGGTCATCTTGAGGTGAGACCGAGTAGCAGTCGACCGGGTAGCGAGTACCGGGTAGTCGGCTACTCGACCAAACCTCTCTTCTGTAAGTCGCCTTTACCACTTGCCTTTACCCTACTCGGGGGTAACCCCCCGACAGCAGTCCCCGAAGCTGGTTGAGTCTTGCGAACTCGTTCACTAGGCTCTGCCAGCTTAAAACCAATCTTTGCCTCATAGCCCTTGAACCTCAAGATGCCGAGTAAAAGGCCTCCGAGTAGTACTCTGAAAAGTATCTTGCGTCTCATGTCTTCCGAGTAGCACTTGCTTTCTACTCTGTAACCGAGTAAAAAGACTTAGAGAATTTTCTTGAATTGAGCCCTTGCGGCGCAGAGCACGATCCAGCCCTTCGTGCGGCGACTGAACACGTGTCAGGCATCCACGCCCCCGTCGCCTCGTTGCCCAGGACGCATCGTGCCACGTGCCCAGTTTCCAGGTAGTGGGCCCACCCACTCGTCACGTCCCATCAAGAGTAATAACTGGCCACGATTTGGTGGTGGGATCAATTGCGGCCGTTACGCGCGCATCCCGCGCTTGTGTGCGTTTCCAGCCGGCCACAGATCCCACCACACGCCACGATCGATCACACTTCCGCGATGGTAACGGTAACCGCGGAGGGGATATAAATATCCCCGCCGGTAACTTCCTTTTCCCCTCCCTTCACACTATTCCTTTCTCGTCCTTTGTTCTTCTCCGCCACCGAGCTCTCCGCCGCCGCGCAATCTCTTGCGCCGCTGCGAATTCAACCCCGTCAACCAAATTCTTCCGTTTCTCCACCATCCGCGCACCTTTCGCCATGGCCGCTCGTGCCGGCTGGGCCGGCTCGGTCGTCACCGCTGAAGATTGCGCCTGGCTTGTGAACACCCGGAGAGTTCCTCCCGGTGTGGAGTGCCGGGCGCCTGACGGCGAACTCGCGCCAACCCCGCGGGAGGGTGAGTATGTTGTGTTCATATCGCATTTCGAGCGCGGCTTCGGATTGCCGGCTTCCGACTTCCTCCGCAAATTCTTGGACCACTTCGGCCTTCAGATGCACCATCTACCACCCAACGCCGTCGTCTTCCTCGCCTACCACGCCGTGGTGTGCGAGGCCTTCCTCGGCATCCATCCGACGACGGATACCTGGCTGAGGTACTTCCACCTCCGCCAGCAGACCATCGGGAAGAAGGACAGCGCGGGCGTTGGCCGCGCCACCGACACCGGCTGCGCCATGATGGTGCAACGGGCGGGGACCAACCATCCCCGTATCAAGGGGTTGGACTCCGTCCGAATGTGGCAGAAGACATTCCTTTATGTCAAGAACATCCCTGCCGCGAAGGGAGCAAAGGTAAGTGACCGAATCAACTTGCCTGCTTGGAGCACTCGTGCTCCGACCGGGAAGAATTGGAAGGAGAAGCCTGCCAACGACGCCAACGCCATCGAGATAGAGAACAGGCTTGGTTGGCTGAAAGACCAAGGCCTCAAGAATGATGATCCGGTGGCTTGCTGGATCAAGAACCGAGTGCTGCCTCTGCAGGAGCGCTGCCATCTCATGTGCTACATGGGAGGCCCCCGCGACTGCACCAGGACAACCACCATCGAGCTTGACAACATTGATGTCCCTGCGCACGCAAGGACCATCCTGATGACGAGCCTCGACGACCACTGGCAGTATGGGTTCATCCCATACAGCCGCACGAAGCCAATTGAGCGGGTGAGTCCTTCTTACTCTGTTTTCTGCATATGCCTTCCGAGTAGATAACTCCGACTAGCAATTGCTCTCTGCACCGAGTAGGATACTTAGTCGAATAGCCTAGGCTTAATATGCTTTGTGCCTGCACGCCTTGTCGGGTAGCCTACTCGGGAACAACTCTTAGGCCTAGTGTGCTTAATACCTGCACGCCTTTCCGAGTGGGATATTAGCAATCATGCTTAGGCTAAGTATGCTTCGTGTTTGCACGCCTATCCGAGTAGAATACTCTCCTGCTACTCGGCTAACCTGCGATTCTTCTTTGTTCTTCAGACCCTCAATCGCCAGCGTATGGAGAGCTGCGAACGTTTCGAAGGCAACTGGTCTGCCGATCGTGAGGAGGACGACGTGCCCTCCTTCGATGCCGCAGATCAAATCAACCTTGCACACTCCCCCACCATGGAGAAGCGCGACGCCGAATCATCTCTTCGCGATTGGTCCGAGGACGAATTCGAAGGTAATTGCGCACCTGCTTTGCTTGTTCACGAGAAGCACCAATTCACTGTTTGTTGTTTCTGATCCGCTTCTCTTTTCTTTTGAATTCATAGACGATGTTGCCGAGGATAATGATGGTGAGGATGAAGATGAGAACAAGGGCGATACGGCCCTTGTCGTCAAGCCTCTGTCCGTTGCCGCTCCTGACACTCGCAAACGTACTGGCAGTGGCGCCCAAGAGCCTCCAGCCAAGAGGAAAAGGCCAGCCGAGAAGAAGGCGACCAAGGCGGTCGCGAAGAAACCAAGGCGGAAGCTCGCCTCCACCAGCGCGTAAGTTTCTTCTCTGTTGTCTTTCTTCTCGCATTGTACTATTTCCCCAATCCTCTTCTAATTTCTGAATTCCTTTTTCTCCGCAGACGTCCCATGGACGCGAACGCTGCTCTCGCGCCTGACCAGGCTAAGAAGCCAGCAGCACCGCTTATCAACCTCGATGATGACGAGGATGAGGCTGCCAATGCACAGAGCACCGATGCTCGAGGGGCAGATTCGGAGCAGCAGTCCCGTGCGAAGTCGGCAGCACAGGACACTGCTGCACATCAGGAAAGACCCCCTTCTCCTCCGGCCAATACTGCCGAGGAGACTCAAGACGAAGAGATGCAGGACAACACCGCCCTTGAGCGGCCAGAAGCTGAACAAGAGCAGCCAAACACAGGAGCTGCTGACCAAGTGAACCCCGCTGCCGAGCAGCGGGTAGAAGACGCCACCGCCACGGATGCCACTATGACAGATGCCTACCCACTGAGTGACGCGCAGACTGGCGCCACATCGAGTAGCGCCCAGCCAGATGCTGCACAAGGTGATGGATCCGTGGCTCCACCCGTTGTTCAAGGCACTACCCCGCCAGTTTCCTCCTTGGTGCCACAGAACCAGGACACAGCCAGCCCTCCTGCCGGGCGAGTAGCCAGGCAACAGGCCCTAGATGCCCTGAAGGAGGCAGTCGAGAGGAGGACTGCCGAGAAGGAAGCTGACGAGAAAGCAGAAGCCGAGAAGGGAACTGCCGAGGAGGAAGCCGCCGAGAAGACGAGGGCCAAGGCTGAAGGAAAGAAGGCCAAGGATCCCGAGAAGCAGCGAGCCGAGAAAGAGCAAGCGAAGAAACAAGCCAGAGATCAGATGCCACCTCCGACCTCGACTGGACAGTTGGTTATTCGCGCGTCCGGCCCGGTCGCTACTGCTACCTCCGCCGCTCTTGCTGCTGCTGGTCAGCCTTGCTTCCCGGACTACATGGTGCAGGTTAGCCAACAACACCAGATCGGCTTCTCTCCCCAGGATAAACAACTTGCCCTTCAGAAGGGAAGGAAAGCCGTAGCTGTGAACTCCCCTCCCCCGGCTCCAAACCAAAACAAGTCCGTCACTATTGCTTCTCGGGGAGTCCAGAATCCCGCAATAACATCACGGAGCCTTGAGCAGGTACTCGACACCATTGGCTTCATCGATGCCAAGTGGGACAGCAAGGTTCTCGGCACGGACAACTGGCACGGCCTTGGGTTGGGCGCAATCGACCACATGCGCGTTGAGTGGAACAAAGTGGATTTGGGTTATAAGCCCATGACTGTCTCCACCGAGACTGCCACTCTCGCCGCCAAGATGTTCCTGCACCGCAAGAACGCCGAGGACATCGAGCAGGCTTATGCGGTGAGTCTTACTTGCTCTTTTCGAGTTGAATTTTTCTTCTCTCCTGTTCATCTTCATTTTCCTTTACTCTCACCCAGTCCCCGAGATTCTGGCCGAGTAGACGGATATTCTCCGAGTAGCCTCCTACTCGGGTTGAATCTCCACTTCTTTGCCTAACTTGCTTTCTTCCCGCTTCTCAGGATAGCGTTCTGAAACGTACCAATTTGTATCGTGTGCTCCTCTGGAACCATGCTATCGCCAGGAGGCGAATTGTTGCACTGGAAAAGGAGAAGGCAGCTGCGGAGGCAACGAGCAAGAATGCCAATGATAGCACCCAACAGCTGGCTGAAGTAAAAGGTATGCTTTTAGCTGCGCGGTTACAGCGTTTTATGTTTACGCCCGCTTCTGCTTTCTTTTGCGCTAACCATTCCTACTCTGCAGATAACCTGAAGGCTTTAGCTGCGGAGCACGAGAAATGCCGTGCGTTTGTGGAGGACACCGAGGCCACCATCAAAAGATTAGAAGGTGAGTTGTCGTTTACTCGGTTTGCCTCTTGTTTCTTTTGCTTCTCTGCTTCTCTGCTAACCTTGTCTGGCTCTTCGCAGAAGATCATAAATTGTTCGTTGAAGCCCACCAAGACTGCGTCAAACCAGAAGAAGTGCAGCAGCAATTGTCCAACCAGGCCGTGGAGCTGGTAAGAGAACACACCTCGGAGGTTGAGAAGCTGCAACTCCAGCTGCAGAAGGCACTGCAGGATGCTGTCACGCTTGGTGAGGAGAGGGACCGAGTTATCACCGAGAAGGCCAAGGCTGAGACAACCTTCAGAGCCAAGGAGAAGGCCCTTGAGCAGGAATGCGAGACGCTGAAGAAGTCCAACGCTGGGCTCTTTGCTCAAATGAACGGACTTCGCTTGCTCGAGGAGAGGCACATTGCCAATGAGGAGGAGTGGAAAATCTAGTTGCAGCAGCTGCGCCAGGAGCTTCACAGTAAGTTTTCCCCTTTTGGCATCTTTTCTTCTCGGTTCTGCCTCTTCTCTGTTCCCGTGACTGAATTCCTTCCTTGCTTCTATGTAGAAATCTTCCCTGATCTCGTGTCTGCCTGTGCGCCAGCCTTGGCTAAGGCCCGAGCAGCTCGCCTTGAGAAGGGCGAGGCCTCGGATACCAGAGCCGAGATCGAGGACAGCTTGCTGGTGTTGAGGGGGCACTTCGAACGCCTAGCCGGCGTGGGCACCGACTTGGTGCGCGTCGGCTTCGCACTTCACAAGCTGTTCTGGCCTGAAGATGCGCCGCCGACAACGATTGGTGGCCTTGCTCTGAAGCTGCAGAATGTGAAGGCCGAGCTGAAGAAATGGCGCGCCTCGGGAGCTCGGGCGGGTGCTGACTTGATGCTTCTCTGCATCGCCTCCTGGTACGAGAATCTGAACATGGAGATCATTCGCGGGAAGCGCAACGATTCCAAGTGGGAAATAGACCCCAGCTGCGTGGCCGCGCGCAAGTTGATTGCGTACGAGGTCGCGGAGTGCGCCGAGACGGACGTCTTCATCGACGGCCTCCCCGAGCCCGACACCGAAGTGGAGGAGGACGAGGGAGAGGATGAAGAAACAGACTCCGATATGGACGGCTTCTTCGAATCGCCTAGAGGCAAGGCCGGGAAGGGGAAGAATGTCGCCGTCATGAGTAGTGATGAGGAGGCCGAGCACATCGACACCGCCGCACTCGGATTCGGCACCTCATCCGGAGCCGCTCTCGACGACACGGTATTCACTCCTGGCCAAGCCTCTGGTGCTTCTTCAACCCCAGGGCCTATCTCGGTGGCCACGGCTACTTCTGACCAGGTAGCCACCGAGCGCGATGTCGAGATGGAAGAGTCCGCCACCGTCCAGTCGGAGGCGGATGCCACCCAAGCCTGCGCCGACGAAGAACCCGCAAGGACAACTGCCACCAACTCGGAGGCAGAGGCAACCAGGACCGCCACAGAAGATGCAGCAGCCAATGCCAGCGCCGACAACACTGCCTCCTCCACATGATTTTACCTGCACACTTTTTACTTGAACATCTATCAGATCCCCGGGATGCCGGGAGCATATGTATCAGACTTATTTATGCTTTTCTTGCTACTCAATTTTATTTCCACACGTTATCTTCAATTTAGTCATTTTGAGCAGCCCTGGCTCAATGCCGGGTTGCGTTTCCATGCGAGTCCCCGAGTTGCGTTTCTTATTCACTCTATCTTTTCATCTCTGCTCTACCTGCAACTTGTTGCTTTTTTGGTATTCGAGTCACAAGAATCGAAGAGTACAGCTGCAAATACTTAGCCGCTTAGAAACAATCATAGTAACGCAGCCCACCACTTAGCCGAAAAGACGAAACAGGGAACAAAAGTAACAAACACTCTACTCGGTTCCTGCACTTTTTCTTCCTTAGCGATTTTCGTGTGTTCATTGACCTTTTGCTTGTTCTCTTGCTTGCCATGAAGCCGGGTTTCGGACAGCAGCAGAGTCAAAGAGTTGGCATATAGGTTTAAACACAGTACTCGATACGCTTATGAGTTCTGAAGTGGAGCAACCGAATAGACAAAAGGTAAAGCCGAGTAAAAACACTTAGAACAATTTTGAACGAGGGCAGTCCCCGAGAACAATTTCAGATTGCAGAGTAGAATTTCAACTCGGATAAGAGGGTACATACACATCTTTGCTCACGAATGAAAACGACGAAGCAGAGCTACATTCCAAGGGCGCTTGGTTTCCTCTCCAGCTTTATCTGCCCTGTTCGCCTGTGATGGGCGCACATCTACAAGGTAGTACGCATCATTGTGCAGCGCTTTGCTCACAATGAAAGGCCCTTCCCATGGAGGAGACAGTTTGTGCATCCCGGCTGTGCGCTGCACAAGCCTAAGGACCATGTCTCCTTCTCGGAAAACCCTTGGGTTCACCTTTCGGCTATGATAACGCCGCAGGTTTTGCTGGTAGATAGCCGAACGTGACAGAGTCAGCTCTCTTGCTTCTTCAAGCAGGTCAACGTCGTCTTCTCGAGCTTCTCTCGCCTCCACCTCAGTGTAGAGGGCTACTCGGGGGGAGTCATGCTCTAAGTCTATTGGCAACACGGCCTCAGCCCCGTATACCAAGAAGAATGGCGTGTAGCCGGTTGACCGGTTAGGGGTAGTCCTTAGACTCCACAACACCGCTGGCAACTCTTCTAGCCAACACCCAGGTGTTTTCAGTAGCGGCTCAATCAGCCTTGGCTTTATGCCTGCCAGTACCATTCCATTTGCTCTCTCAACTTGCCCATTGGAGGCAGGGTGCGCGACTGACGCAACGTCTAGTCGGATATGCTTATCTCTGCAGAATCGCACCATTGCCCCCTCTGCAAAGTTGGTGCCGTTGTCGGTGATGATGCTGTGCGGGTAGCCATATCTCATGATCACATCCTTCACGAATTTCACAGCTGTGACCCCATCGCACTTCCGAATAGGCTTCACTTCAATCCACTTGGTGAACTTGTCCACCATGACCAAGATATGTGTCATGTTGCCCTTAGCCGGCTTGAAGGGGCCAACCATATCCAAGCACCAAACGGAAAACGGCCATGTGATAGGAATTGTCTTCAACTCGGAAGCGGGCATGTGAATCTTACTTGCGAACATCTGGCAGCCATTGCACTTCCTCACAATGTCTTCAGCTTGCTGCAGTGCAGTGAGCCAGTAGAAGCCATGCCGAAAAGCTTTCTTGACCAAAGCCCGAGATGAGGCGTGATGCCCACACTCCCCTTGATGTATCTCCACCAGAATTTCTTCTCCCTCTTCTGGGCTCACACAACGTTGCAGCACGCCAGTGGCACTTCTCTTGTGCAGCACATCTCGGACTATAGTGTAGCCCTTGGACCTTCTCTGAATCTGTCTTGCAGCCACCTCATCTTCTGGTAGAGTGCCGTCCCTTAGAAAGGATAATATGGGCATAGCCCAACTCGGTGTCTCCCGTATGGGAAACACTGGTTCGTCCAGTTCCATTGGGACAGGCTCTTGCGGTTGCACAGGAGGAGTAGGAGCGCTTCTTTGCAGTCCAGATCGATTGGCAAGAACTTCTTCAATGAATGCGACAGCCTCCGGGTTGAGGGCGGCAGTCCCCGAGCAAGGAGTGGCAGTCCCCGAGTAAGGAGTGGCAGTCCCCGAGTAAGGAGTGGCAGTCCCCGAGTAGGGAGTGGCAGTCCCCGAGTAAGGAGTGGCAGTCCCCGAGTAGGGAATGACAGTCCCCGAGTAGGGAATGACAGTCCCCGAGTAGGGAATGGCAGTCCCCGAGTAGAGGACGGCAGTCCCCGGGTTTCCTGCAGCACTCTCCCAGTCAATCTCCATTGGATCAGATTCTTCACTTGGCAGAGAAGGGACAAATATAGACTCCGAGTTGGGAGAAGGCTTGATGGATGGCTTCCTCAAATGCTCCAAGGCGATCCCTGCCGGGATGGACTGCCGAGAAGATCCCAACTTGGATAGCTCGTCTGCTGCTTCGTTCTCTGCTCGGTGAATGTGCTGGAACTCACAACCTTCGAAAAACCCAGTCATAGACTGCACCAGGAAGCGATACGATGCCATGTTGGCATCCAAAGCATCCCAAGTGCCCGAGACTTGCTGCACCACCAGATCTGAATCACCATAGCATATGATGCGCTGCACTCCAACCTCCTTGGCTACTCGCAAGCCATGTACCACTGCCTCATATTCTGCAACATTGTTGGATGCCTTGAAATGGATCTGCAACACGTACTTGAGCTGATCTCGCTTGGGTGACGTGAGCACGACACCAGCCCCAAGGCCTTCCTTCACTTTCGAGCCATCGAAATGCATCCTCCAATAGTTGGAAACTGGAGCAGGAGGTTCATACTGCATCTCGGCCCAGTCCACAAGAAACTCCGCCAGGACCTGAGACTTGATGGCTTCTCTTCTCGTATACGCGGGAGCATACGCTGCTAGCTCGATTGCCCACTTGGCTACTCTGCCACTCGCCTCCTTGTTACCCATGATATCCGAGATGGGAGCAGAACTCACAACAGTGATGGGGTGCTCCTGGAAATAATGTTTCAGCTTTCTGGCGCCTAGGTACACACCATATGTCATCTTCTGGTAGTGCGGATAGTTTTGCTTGGAGCTGGACAGCACCTCACTGAGGTAATACACTGGGCGCTGCACACTCTTGCCTTCTTCTTCTCGCTCTACCACTATCACCACGCTGACTACTCGGTTAGTCGCAGCAATGTACAGCAGCATAGGCTCCTTGGGTAGCGGACTAGCCAAGACGGGAGCGCTAGCCAGCATTGCTTTCAGCTCATTGAATGCCACGTCCGCTTGCGGAGTCCAGACAAACTTGTCACTTTTCTTCATCAGCTGGTACAGAGGCAGGGCCTTCTCGCCCATTCGGCCCAGAAAACGGCTCAAGGATGCCAAGCAACCTGTGAACTTCTGCACATCCTTCAGTGATCTCGGTAAAGACATGCTCTCAATAGCTTTTATCTTAGAAGGATTGGCTTCAATGCCCCGACTAGAAACTAGAAAACCGAGTAGCTTTCCAGCCGGTACACCAAAAGTGCACTTACTCGGATTCAGTTTCATTTTGTACTTGCGTAGGTTAGCAAAGGTTTCCTCCAGGTCGGCAAGCAGAGTATGTGTTTTATTCGTTTTGATGACAATGTCATCTACGTACACCTGCACATTCTTGCCGAGCTGGTCGTGCAAGCATTTCTGCATGCATCTCTGATAGGTTGCACCCGCATTCCTCAAGCCAAAACACATGACACGATAGCAATAAGCCCCGTACGGGGTAATGAAAGCAGTCTTTATTTGATCAGCAGGATTGAGTGCAATCTGGTGGAAACCAGAGTAGGCATCTATGAAAGACAGCAGTTCACAACCAGCAGTGGAATCGATCACCTGATCGATGCGAGGTAGCGGGAAAGGATCCTTGGGGCATGCCTTGTTCAAATCGGTGTAGTCGACACACATGCGCCATGCAGTGGCAGCCTTGGGATCCTCTTTCTTCTTCTCGACCATGACCGGGTTGGCTAACCAATCCGGGTGCAGCACCTCCATGATGAAGTTACTTATCAGCAGCTTGGTGATCTGATCACCGATGGCCTTCCTTCTCTCATCTCTGAAACGGCGCATAGCCTGATTCACTGGCTTGGCGTCAGGACGCACATGCAAAGAGTGCTCAACCAACTCCCTCGGGACTCCTGGTAGATCTTCATTAGTCCAGGCGAATACATCCCGATTCTCACGGAGGAAGTGGATGAGCTCGCTTTCCTATTTCTCCGCCAACCCGGAACCAATGATGGCTACGCGGTCGGGGAACTCGGGGTCGACCTGGACTGTCTTGGTCTCCTTGGCAGCTTGGAAGGCAGTACCATGCTGGGTACTCGGCACGCCTTGTGCACCAGCTTGTGCGGACTGAGCCATGGCCACCACCTCGTACATCTTCTTCTTCTCGGCCTCGATCACCATCGACTCTGCCAGCTTGGAGCTAGCTGAGGCACACTCCATGGACTTCTTGTAGTCGCCAGCGATAGTGATTATGCCATTGGGACCAGGGATCTTCATCTTCAGGTATGCAACATGAGTAGAGGCCATGAACTTGCTCAGAGCAGGCCTGCCGAGTAGAGCATGATAGGGACTCTGGTGATCAACCACTTCAAACTGCAGGCGCTCTGTGCGACAGTTCTCCCGGGTACCGAATAACACATCTATCCACACTCGGCCAATCGGGTTGCACGAGATCCCGGGCACAATGCCATGGAAGGTGGTCTTGCTGGGCAGCATCATGTTCTCGGCCAGGCCAAGCTTCTCGAGTGTGTCCTTGTACACAATGTTGATGCTGCTGCCGTTGTCGATTAGCACCTTGCTGAACCTCACATTCTTCTCAGGACCCAGGAAGGTAGGATCCAGCACCAAGGCATAGGTACCCGGGTTGGGCATCACCTTGGGATGATCTACTCGGGACCACCTGATCTCCTGGTCGCACCAGTACATGTAGTGAGGAACAGCAGGAATCACTGCATTGACCTCCATGGCCCGCCTGTGCTGTGATTGCTTGTCGACTGCCTCAGAAGTGAATATCATGTAGCTCTCATGGTGCTCTTGGTACTGATTGGAGCCATTGCCCCCATTGTTGCCATTGTTGTTGTTGTTGCCCTGATAGTTGTTGTTGTTGCCTCTGCTGTTGTTGTTGCGGTTGTAGTTGTTGTTGTTGTTGCGGTATCTCTCGTTGTTGAAGTTCTGGTTGGCTCCTAAAGCCACTTGGTTCACATTCTCTCTTCTCGGGTACACTGGCGGCCGAGCTGCGGGTGCGCGAGTAGGCTGCACATTGGCATTGGCTGCAGGCAGAGGAGGAGGAGGAGGCAAGCCATCACTCTTGATCGCCTCCCACCACTCGCACTGCCGAGTAGTGTGGTTAGCAGGCCTCGAGGGGTGGTGAGTGTGAAAGCTGCATGGGCCATCCTTCATGTCATCAAAGACAAACTTCTTCGGCTGCTCGGAGTTCCCGCTACCCGACTGAGCAGTACGGAACGGTTTCTTGTTGCCCTGGCCCTGGTTCTGGTTCTGCCCGTAGGCTCCAGCAGGTTTCTGCCTTTGGCCACCACCGCCTCCGACATTCACTGCATTCACCTCTTCAGGATCATACCGAGTATCTACTCGGCGCTTGTTGCGGAACTCGTTGCGCTTGCTGCTGTTGAAGTTTCTCCTCGGCTCAGAGGAGTCCATCAGCGGCTGAGTAGGATCACCGAGTGCGTACTGATCCGCAATCTTGATGGTCTCCGCCAGAGTGTTCGGCATCTCCCTCTGCAATCTCTGCCAAAGCATGCTGCCATGTCGGCAACCCTGCGCAAACCAGGTAATGGCCTGTGCTTCATTCACACCCTCACAGGTGTTCCTCAGCGTGCTCCACCGAGTAAGGTACTCGCGGTCTGTCTCGTCTTCCCGCTGCCTACAAGCTGACAGCTGCTGTGGCCTATTCGGTCTCTTGTATGTACTCGTGAAGTTGCTGATGAAGGCATCCGAGAAGTCCAGCCAGCAGTTGATGCTGTTCTTGGGCAAGTTGTTGAGCCAAGTGCGAGCTGGACCCTCTAGCATCTGCGGCACATAGCGCACCGCCCATCTCCTGTTGCCATTCGCGATATGGACCGCGGTGACGTAGTCATTGAGCCAATCTTCAGGCTTGGTGCTGCCGTTGTAGCTCTTGGTGCCCCTTGCAAGCTGGAAGCCCTTCACGGAAGGCTCGTTCATGATGCGCGGGCCAAAGCACTCGGGGCCAGGAGGACCCGTGCTCTCAAGCCGCGCAGACAAGCTGATACGGTCCAGCTGGTGCCTTGCATCTCCAGGCGCCAACACACGCTCGCCAACACGGTCATGAATGTCATAACCAGCCATCTCCATAGCCGAGTAGCCATCATCATACCTGTCCACCTGCACAGCCGCAGGCTGCTCCACCGGGTTGGCGGCTGGTGCCACTGCGCGCGGCTGCTGCCTCTGCCGAGTAGGCTGAGCTGCGGGTTGTCGAGAAGAACCTGGACATGCGGCTTCTCGGACACGGCTTTGAGCTTGATGGGCTTGAGAGCCTGCTCTTGCAGCGTTGTGTTCCTGCCCGGGCTGCTGCGGCACAGCAACCTGTTTCGCGGCAGCAGCCGGGTCATACACCTGCATTTGCCTGTCTCTGCCCGAGCGCCCGCTGCGGCTCTTCTCGCGGCTGGGATGCGGAGACGAGGCCTGATCGTTAGATCTAGCCGCGTGCGAGTGAACCACCTGCGAGGCCCCAGCACCCGGGTTGGCCTTCCGGAACTCCTCGTTCTGCCTAGCAGCCTCCAACACCAACTCGTTGAGCCTCTCCTGCTGCCTGAGACGCGCTTCGCCGTCCAGGCGAGGCAACTCGGCAGCCACGACCTCTGCAGCCCTGAGCATCTTGGCGGGTGTGCTATACCTTGGCCTTGTGAAGGTGTTCGCGGTGGCGGATTGGGCGGGAACCTCCGCAACCGTTGCCATCTCGACACCCAAGTTGCGCCGAGTGCCACCTACTCTGCTAGCCCTCCTGGCGACTGGCGTGAAGCCGTGAGCCTTGTTGTACTCGAGCTGATCTAGGCTCAACTCCAACCTCACCTTCTCCAACTCCGCCTGCTCGGCAAGCAACTCCAAGCGTTGCCGCTCGAGCTGCTCCCGCATGGCTAGAAGCTCGACGTCGGTGGGAGTAGGCATACCAGGTCGCGCAGCCGACGCAGGAATGATCGTAGAGGTGGAAGGCGGCAAGTTGCTCTCCCTCTCGTAGGGCCGGTGAGTCCTGCCACCAGCAGCCGGTTCATCAAGATCCTCGACGACGGCCGCAGCGCCAGTAGCAGCTGCGCCAGTGTTTGCCGCCAAGCCCGTCACCATCACCTCAGCGCAGCTCGCAGAGCTGCATGCGGGCCTTCCGCGAGCAGCAATCACCGCGGGAGGATCCTCCGCGTCATGCACCAGCTCGGGATACGCGCTGTTGGCGACGGTGGCGACGTAGACGAGGTGAGAGCCGAAGGAGATCACGAGCCGCCCTCAGGCATGGCCATGCCGCCGAAACAGCCGGCGTTGTCGGTGACGAAGTCGAAGGAGCCGAATCTGTGGACAAGGCCACAGACCACGCGCTCCGCTGAAGAAGATCCCGTCCGAACAGAAACTCCAGCCAGCGCCGCTGGTTGCCCCACGGTGGGCGCCAACTGTCGTGGTGGTGTCACGGCAGATGCCATGGGATGGCTAAAGATGTGGGGACGAAGGACGCTGGAGGTGCTCGGGGAGGGATCACGCGACGAGTAGCCGCGTGAGGTACGGAGTAAACACTGCAAACAACACGATCTACCCAGGTTCAGGGCCCTCGTGAGGAGGTAAAACCCCTACTCCTGCCTTTCTTTGTGTATTTTGGTATCTCACCGAGTAGCCA
Source organism: Alopecurus myosuroides (assembly GCA_028641055.1). Lineage (NCBI taxonomy): Eukaryota > Viridiplantae > Streptophyta > Magnoliopsida > Poales > Poaceae > Alopecurus > Alopecurus myosuroides. The sequence continues at coordinate 314,345,572 of CM054060.1, read as the reverse complement.
CAGTACAAGGTTCTTGCTACCGAGTAGCCACTCTCCTCTAGATAATGAACTAGGTCAAGAACTAGGGTTTCCTCTAGGTCAAGATGTGTTTCGATCCTCACGCAGGAGGCGGCGGGGCACCTTATATACATGGTGCCCAGCCGGATACGTCCAAACATGGACAAGTGTCGACATAGTGTGCACATCGTCCTTCTTCCGGGTTCCCGCTGACAGCTTTGGTTCCTAACCTTGGCTTCATCTGGAAAGTCGTTGGGCAAAACAAGGGGACAGACTGGTATCACTGTACCTAAGCACAGAGTAGGCCCCCTTATCCTGCCACGGCCTGCTTCCATGCTGTCACTGTCAGGCAGGCCGGTCCCAGATGAACAGTAGTTCGAATAGTGCCAAGTACGGACCCAGGATACGCGGGATCCTGTGTCAGAACGGCTCCTTTGACTTTCTGGCCCGAGTAGGTTCCCGCCAATTGTTCCCGCCAATTGTACTCGGGCCAACTCCTCTACTCGAAAGGACAGAACTTGATTGATATCTCCTTCTGGTCATCTTGAGGTGAGACCGAGTAGCAGTCGACCGGGTAGCGAGTACCGGGTAGTCGGCTACTCGACCAAACCTCTCTTCTGTAAGTCGCCTTTACCACTTCCCTTTACCCTACTCGGGGGTAACCCCCCGACACAATTCCAATGATTAGTTAGCTCCTGAAAGAACAGTTCCACGGCATCCACATCACCTGAAAAAGAAAACCGAGAGGCTTTCTGAGTTTGAATTTTCGGGAACAAAACAGAATGTACGTCGTTGATAATTTGAACAATCTTTGCTACTAAGAGGACATGAAGAATGACAGGTCATGTTTCTAGCAGTAAACTGTTCTATGCAAATCCGCATGTAAGCCAAAATACATATCGGTAAAGTGAATTACTTCTGTACAATCAAAAGATTTCCGTTTAAATAACTAAGAACCACAGGCGGGTGACTCTTAAAACTCTGATTATATACATCACATACCTTTAACTAGAGATACTATATATGACTCAGATGAATCTCTGTTCCGGCCTGTATACCACTTGTTAGAGCTGCTTTCAGGTACCAGGCAGCGCACAGGACACTAACTGCAAAATACCTGCATCTGAACTTAAAAGCAAATCTTTGGTTCTCTACTCCACACATCTTAAACAAGGAGAAGAATGGTGTCAAAATCGAGGACGCAAATTAAAATACGCAAATAAGTCTGCTCCTGCGGTGCAGAAATCGTTGCACCAGATGCATAACTGAAGTAACTGTTGCTCCATTCTTTCTAAGATAACGTACCATGCACATGGCAACTGAAAACAAGGCATCTGACCAGATCAGGGCGATATGAAGTATAGAATACCAGAGATCAGACTGCAAATGGCTGCACATGCCATCGGTCACATATAGCTGACACGAATCATCAAGATGTAGAATTCAGTTCCTTGCTCGGAAAGTTGGCGTGGACGATAGCACTGGCACATGTTTGGAGATCATTTCCATATTCGACATAAATTACCAATAACCTGAAAGCTCGGCACCGGTAATTCAAATTCTTCTAGCTACAACTGGTTGCAGTATGCCAGATGCTTGCTTTGGGAAGAAACCAACCCATGGCAGAGGCAGAATACACAGAGGATAAACGTCTACAGTAGACGATAACAATCAGTTGACATAATTTTTACTACAGTAACTACGTATTTAGCTGTTACTAAAAGTAATATCACTGTTATGCTGATATGAAAGTACAAAAGGGGTCTTCCGTTGTCTTGCCTGACAGAACCAAAATGTAAGAACAAAATTTGAAACAACAATACATGGTCACTTTCTGCAGTCAGAGCTACCAAATCTATGGAACCAACCAATCAAGAAACTTTATGCTCCAAAACAAGCACAGACACAGACACACACACACACACACACAATGATTACCATGATAGGGACAACACAATGTCCACGGAAACTTATAAAAGGGACAATTTTGATTTAGCTTCATCCATACATATTTTTTTTGGTTAAGATACAACAGTTCCAGTTAGACAGCTGTGTCTGTACTCTCTAGTCCCTTCCAATAACATAAATATCCATGTGTCAGAATAGAGTTACAGAGCTGTACTAACACCTTAACAAGATAAATGATGAAGCATGGACTATTTGATTTGTGATACGAAGATCAGAAGAACAAAATGTCAAACGGATAATTATACGTGTAATTACTAAAGGGTGATATTCTTGAGAATACAACAAATTCCTGATAGTCTCAGAGGAGACTCCCCAGGGCAGTGTTGTTTAGAAAGTTTGTCCAAGTTTCAACTGAGTTATCGGATGAAAAGCACACAGAGCCATCCAATTGAAGTAATCTATGTAACAGCAGCTTCTTTGATATCTTGTTATATTGCATATGCTAATTTCCTCACACAAAAAGATTTAAATGCAATAGATGAAGCTGAAAAAAAATGTAACTAGGATGAATTTTTCAGGCTGGGCAGATGGACAAGGCAAAAGTGTCTCACTTTCATTGAAAACAAAACATCGTTAAGAAGAGATTAAGGAACACAACAAATCCAGATTGGGCTGCCTGAAAAATCATGCATAAAGTTCTCTAGTGGGATTAGCATGTTTTGATTCTTATTCCTGAATTCTGACGGCATGCAAGTAACAAACAAGCATCAGATTATTATATTTTTTATTTTTTTTGCAGTGTGCTTACGACAGCAAGAACGGAGTACAAATATTGTCAGCTCAAACTTCTTCACAGATGATATTCTAGCACAAGCATAGATGCATACACAAAAACCGTATTGCTAAGAGACTAAGGAACACAAATCTTTTTTGTTTTTTAAAGCTTTAACAGTAGGGAAGGCCTGTATGCACTTTGCCAACTTAATGCAAGATGACAAGCCAGAGCACAAAAGACTATGCTGCAAACCTAATCACTTAAATGAAGCACCTGTTATATTTTTAGCTTTCTTGAAGGTAACAGACAGATGATAAACACACAAGATGCAAAATTGTTAACTGTCCCAAGCAAGAAGCCACACAATAGTATGTCCATTCCAGAACATGCCTCTTAGACTAGCAAACATACGACAAGCATAAGAATCTTGCTAGGTACTACTATGCTTCGTAAACCCATGTATTTGGATGTTTTCTTTTAGCTCTCCATCTATGGTATCCAGATGGATTGGCCAATAATGCCAGAAACTAGGAAAAAAGAAACTGGTAACAAATATGAAGAAGTTGAGCTAGTATTTAGAATATTGTCATTTATAATTCTAGCCACCAGGCAACAAACAAACATGAGATTTTTTTTTTGTGTGTGTGTGTGTGCAGTGTGCTTACGGCAGCAAGAACGAACTAGAAATATCTATGATACTGTAGCACAAGCATAGAATAGATGCATATACTCTGTCAGGGAACTAACAGTGTGGGTAGTACATTGGGTCCATAACTTCATTTCACAGAACAGAAATGTTGCTGGAATTGAGATGAAATTCCATATCTCACCAAGCAACCTTGCAAATGTCCTCATACTCGATGGCCTTATAATAAACACACAAGATGCAAAATTGTTAACTGTCCTAATCAAAAAGCCACACAGTAGTATTTCCGATACCATACGACAAGCATAAGAACCTTTGCTAGATACTACTATGCTTCAAAATCCTAAGTTATTTGGCTGTCTTTTCTTTTAACTCTCCATCTACGGTATCCTGATTGATTGGCCAATAATGCAAGAAACTAGCAAAAAAATAAACTGGTAACAAGATAGATTGGAAACAAATACAAAGAAGCTGAGCAAGTGTTTAGAAAATTGTCATTTATTATTCCAGCCACCAGGCAACAGACAAGCATCAGAAGGTTTTTTAGCAGTGCACTTTCAACAGCAAGACAAACTAGAATTATCATCAGCTCAAACTTCTTTCCAGATGATATTCCAGCACAAGCATAGAATAGATGCATATACTCTGTCAGGAACTAACAGTGTGGGTAGTACATTTGGTCCATAACTTCATTTCACAGAAGAAATGCTGCTGGAATTGAAATGAAATTCATGATATCTCACTGAGCAACCTTGCAAATGTCCTCATACTCGATGGCCCTGAGAACTTTCCCATCATAGAGTCCCTTCTCAACCTGCAATTTGGCACTGAATCTCTCTGTGTCCACTGAGAGCAACCTTGCATTCGATCCCCGGTAAGCCCCATTAACAATCCGGACAAGCCCACCAATCTGTGGGATCACAGTCTCAAGCTCATCTTGGTCGACCCTGAGAACATGCTTGCTCTCCAGCATCTCAATCTCCCCAACATACTTATCTATCACCCTCTTCACCAACCCCTTCTGCTTGTAGTACCCCTTCTCAGCCAGTGACTTGCTCATCACCTTGACCACGATACCAGGGCACAGCCAGTAGTCCTTCCTATTGCTTCGCTCCTTGGCTTTCTCCTCCTCCTTCATCAGATCATCAATTGCCGACCTCCTCGTATCCGTTGCTTTCCCAGCATCATTCCCTTTCTTGTTGGCCACCTCCTCCTCTTCCCCGAAGCCAAATTTCATCTTTGGCTTATCATCAAAAGGGTTAACCTTAGGCGCCGGCGCAGCCCGCTGGAGAGCAATAGCAATCTTGGCAGGTTGCTTGTTGGTGGTCTCTTCTTTCGCGTCACCCTCTTGTTGTTCTTCATCTTCATCATCATCGGAGCCTGAATATTCATCTTCGCTACCGAGGACATCATCATCGGCAACGTCTGCATCCGCATCATCGCCATTTGCCTCCTTGGCCCGCTGAGCACGCTCGATCTGCCGGGCAATCATGAGCTCCTGCCGCTCGTCGTCGGCGAGGTCGGACTTGACCCTCTTCCGCTTGAGCCTGGCCTTGATTGCCTGCTCCGAGTCCCTGTCGATGTATGTGATGAACCATCCCTTGGGCGTGTCCTCGACCTTGGCGTGGCCCTCCTTGCCGAGGAACTTGACGAACTCGGTGAGCGTCTGCCAGCGGGTGGAGTTCATGTGCACGTGGTGCCGGTCGTTGATGAACTCGTTGTAGATGACGGTGGCGGCGACGCGGGAGCTGCGGTGGGCGCGGCGGAGCAGGGTGAGGAACTCCTCGAGGAACTCGTCGGAGAAGCCCTCGACGACGCGCTCGGGCGCCTGGCCGAAGATGGCCATCTGCCGCTGGTGCGACTCCGACATGCAGTGGCACTTGAAGCCGTTCTCGTCCCGGCACTGCTTCTGGCACATCTGGCAGTACCACCGCAGCTTCTGCAGCCCCTTGGCCTTGATCCGGTTCGCGATCGCCTTCGGCGTCAGGAAGTCGCTCTTCCCCATCGTGCCGCCTCCGCCGGGGGGCTTCCTGAAGGGTTGAGAGGCGCGCGGCGGGGAGAGGCGGCGCTTCGGGTCGGCGAGCGGCGGTGGTGGAGGCGGCGGCCGGTGAGATTGGGGAAGAGCAGTGGTGGTGGATTGGGGATCAGGAAGTGGGTTTGGAGATGTTGGAATGTTGAGGGCTTATTTGCGAAAGAGCCGACGACACGGAGACGCAATGGAAATATGGAATATGCTACTCCGTAGTAGAATTCTTCCAAATTTTTTATTTACGTGTCGAATTATTTTCGAATTTGGCGTTCCTTCCATTTAGGTCGGTTCGTTCCAGTCGGTGAAAAATAAGGCGGTTCCCTAAAAAAAGGAAAAAATAAGGCGGTTCCTGAGTCCCGACTTTCCCCCAAACCAACGACGCAGATCGTTCCGCGACCAAAGTGACGGCCACGATGAAGCGCGTTCTATCTCGGTCTCGGACCCCATAAACATGACTTGGCTTCCTTGATCCCAAGTCACAAATCCTTTTCTTCTTCCCCAATCTCGCCTCGCCTCTCGCCCAATCTCTCTCGAGGAAACCCTAGCCATGGACGGGATCGACGCGGAGCTCGCGCGCGCGCAGGACGAGCGCCGGAAGCTGGAGGAGGCGCTGGCGGCGGGCGCGCCCATGGCCGTCTCCTCCGTCACCTTCGACAAGGACCTCTACGGCGGGGGCGGCTCGGGCCCCGACCGATTCGCCGGCTACGACACCTCCATCCCGGCCTCCGAGGACGACGCGCCCGAGGAGGACAGCGCCGAGCCCGCCAACCCGGCCGCGCGCCGCCTCGCGTCCTACACGGGCCACGCCGTCGCCGCCGCCGACATCCCCCGTTCCGACGACGACGGGGCCCCCGCCAAAAAGTCCCAGCGCATCATCGACCGCGAGGACGACTACCGCCGCCGCCGCCTCGACCGCATCATCTCGCCCCAGCGCCACGACCCCTTCGCCGCGGGGGAGGCCACCCCTGACCCCTCCGTCAGGACCTACGGCGACGCCATGCGCGAGAGCCAGTTGCAGCAGGAGAAGGAGCGCGTGCTGCGGGAGATCGCTAGGAAGAAGAGGGAGGAGGAGGAGAGGGCCAAGGAGAAGAAGGCTTCCGCGTCTGACCAGCCGCCAGCTGCAACAACGAAGCGGCGCAACAGGTGGGATCAGTCGCAGGACTGTGATGCAGCCGCTGCTCCGGCCAAGAAGGCGAAGGCTGCCTCGGACTGGGATGCCCCTGACGCAACTCCTGGGATTGGGCGCTGGGATGCCACCCCTGGGCGTGTTGGAGATGCGACGCCCTCTGTGAGGAGGAACAGATGGGATGAGACACCAACTCCAGGGAGGATGGCTGATGCAGATGCGACTCCCGCAGCTGGTGGCATTACTCCTGGAGCCACACCTTCTGGGGCGTGGGATGCTACTCCCAAGCTGCCTGGTGGGCTTGTCACGCCTACTCCCAAGAAGCAGAGGTCGCGGTGGGATGAGACGCCGGCAAGTATGGGGAGTGCAACACCTGGTGGTACGGCAGCGACTCCTGGACAAACGCCGTTTGGGGCAGCAAACCTTGCAACGCCAACACCTGGCGAAATTGCTGGTGGTGCAGTGACTCTGGATCAGTGGCATCTCATGCGATGGGAGCGGAACATTGAGGAGCGGAACATGCCTCTCACTGATGAGGAGCTTGACGCCATGTTACCGCAGGAGGGGTTCAAGATTCTTGAACCTCCAGCTTCATACCAGCCCATACGCACCCCGGCGAGGAAGCTGCTTGCTACGCCAACACCCCTTGTCACACCACTTTATAATATCCCAGAGGAGAATCGTCGACAGCAGTATGATGTGCCCAAGGAATTGAGTGGTGGGTTGCCAGACATGAAGCCAGAAGATTACCAGTACTTTGCACCATTGCTGAGTGAGGACAGCGAGGAGCAGCTAACGCCCGAGGAGCAGAAGGAGAGGAAAATCTTGAAACTCCTGTACAAGGTTAAGAATGGCACACCCCCGCAGCGAAAGACAGCACTTCGGCAGCTCACTGACAAAGCACGGGAATTTGGTGCTGGTCCTCTGTTTAACAAAATCCTGCCACTGCTCATGCAGCCAACACTAGAGGACCAGGAGCGGCATATCCTGGTGAAGGTCATTGATAGGGTGCTGTATAAACTGGATGAACTGGTCCGTCCATTTGTGCACAAGATTCTGGTGGTTATCGAACCACTTCTGATTGATGAGGACTACTATGCTCGTGTTGAGGGCAGGGAGATCATCTCAAACCTTAGCAAAGCTGCTGGTCTTGCTACAATGATTGCCGCCATGAGACCGGATATTGATAACATTGATGAGTATGTGAGGAATACAACTGCTAGGGCATTCAGTGTGGTGGCTTCTGCTTTGGGTATCCCTGCTCTCCTTCCATTCTTAAAGGCTGTCTGTCAGAGTAAGAAGTCATGGCAAGCTCGGCACACTGGTGTCAAGATTGTTCAGCAGATTGCTATTCTCATGGGCTGCGCTGTTCTGCCTCATCTTAAGAATCTAGTTGAGATCATTGAGCATGGTCTAAAAGATGAGAGCCAGAAAGTACGGACGATCACTGCCCTCTCTCTTGCTGCACTTGCTGAAGCTGCTGCACCCTATGGTATAGAAAGTTTTGATAGCGTGTTGAAGCCTCTCTGGAAGGGTATCCAAATTCACCAAGGAAAGGTCCTTGCTGCCTTCTTGAAGGCTGTTGGTTTCATCATCCCTCTTATGGATACTCTGTATGCCAGTTACTACACAAAGGAGGTGATGTCAATCCTAATTAGGGAATTCCAGTCACCAGATGAAGAGATGAAGAAGATTGTTTTGAAGGTTCTTAAACAATGTGTCAGTACAGAGGGTGTAGATGCCGAGTATATCCGGGTTAGCGTCCTTCCAAAATTCTTCCAACACTTATATGTTAGAAGAATGGCTCTAGATCGCAGGAACTATAAGCAACTTGTGGAAACAACCGCAGAGATGGCAAACAAGGTGGGAGTTAATGATATTGTTGGTAAGATTGTTGAGGATCTGAAAGATGAAAGTGAGCCTTACAGGAGAATGGTGATGGAAACAATTGAGAAGGTGGTGGCTAATTTGGGTGCCTCGGATATTGATCCTCGTCTAGAGGAGCTGCTTATTGATGGCATCCTGTATGCTTTCCAAGAGCAGACAAGTGATGATGCAAATGTCATGCTTAATGGGTTTGGAGCTGTTGTGAATGCACTCGGCCAGAGGGTTAAGATTTACCTTCCTCAGATATGTGGTACCATCAAGTGGCGGTTGAACAACAAGAGCGCAAAAGTTAGGCAGCAGGCTGCTGATTTGATCTCAAGGATTGCCATTGTGATGAAGCAGTGCCAGGAGGAGCAGCTTATGGGTCATCTGGGTGTTGTGCTGTACGAGTACTTGGGGGAGGAGTATCCTGAGGTGCTGGGTTCGATTCTCGGAGCGTTGAAGGCTATCGTGAATGTTATTGGTATGACCAAGATGACACCGCCTATCAAGGATCTTCTTCCTCGGCTGACCCCCATCTTGAAGAATAGGCACGAGAAGGTCCAAGAGAATTGCATTGATCTAGTTGGTAGGATTGCTGACCGTGGAGCAGAATTTGTGCCAGCTCGGGAGTGGATGAGGATTTGCTTTGAGCTGCTGGAAATGTTGAAGGCTCACAAGAAGGGCATCAGAAGAGCCACTGTGAACACGTTTGGCTATATTGCAAAGGCGATTGGGCCACAAGACGTTCTGGCCACTCTGTTGAATAATTTGAAGGTGCAGGAGCGACAGAACCGTGTCTGCACTACGGTAGCAATTGCTATTGTCGCTGAAACTTGCTCGCCTTTCACAGTTTTGCCTGCCCTTATGAACGAGTACCGGGTTCCAGAGATGAATATCCAGAATGGTGTTTTGAAATCTCTCTCGTTCCTCTTCGAGTATATTGGCGAGATGGGCAAAGATTACATATATGCTGTCACTCCCTTGCTTGAAGATGCTTTAATGGACAGGGATCTGGTTCACAGGCAGACTGCTGCATCTGCTGTTAAACACATGGCTCTAGGAGTTGCTGGCTTGGGATGTGAGGATGCTCTTGTCCATTTGCTCAACTATGTCTGGCCCAATATATTCGAGACATCTCCTCATGTCATAAATGCGGTCATGGAGGCTATTGATGGGATGCGAGTTGCTCTAGGTCCAGCTCTGGTTCTGAATTATTGCCTCCAGGGCCTTTTCCATCCAGCAAGGAAAGTGCGTGAAGTGTATTGGAAGATCTACAACTCGCTGTACATTGGTGCACAAGATGCGCTTGTTGCTTCTTATCCTGCGCTGGGCAATGACAGAGACGATATCTTTAACCGTCCAGAGCTAGCCATGTTCGCCTGACCAATGTGAGTCTTTCTTATATCTTTTAATTCTTAATGCAGTATGTACACATTAAAAGTTCTTTAAGATGTGAAATATAAGTTTGTAAAGTTGGATCACCCGTTTCATGTTCACTAGTTTTTGGGTGCTCAGTTCCTCCTATGTGCCATCCCTTCTAGTTTACCACCACTGCTTTTGAGTTCTCATAAATTTGTGCTGCTGTTCCTAAATAAATTTACTTCCCGATCCAGGCTATATATGTGGTTATTAACATGTTGGAGTGATGTTTACTTGAAACATTAATTGGTTTTCTGTTAACACGTCATGATATCGTTTGCCTTTACAATGCATTGTGTTAAAACTACATTGATTTAATGTTTCTGTAGGGATAAATAATAAGCGCATCACTAATAGGTTGGAACTCCTTGCTCCTGTCAGTGAGTCAGGCCACAGGCCCTTTTAGCATTTGAGCAGTAGCAAGTGGCGTTTAACTTTGTGGTTCTGCAAGTTTGTTGTATGTTCTGTTGTTCCATTGTTCTCTCTTGAAAAGCAAGAATCTGATATACGAAACACGTTGGCATGCAGGATGTGAAGCTTGGACTGGGGTGGTATTTGAATTAGAGCTTGCATTTAATTACTTCGTTTTACTTGTTGAGATGTTTGTATCTGTTGAAGCTGACATTTTTTGCATTTGCAGGCTTGTTCCTTGGTGGAGGGTTGCAATCATTTTATGAAATGATCTTTATGTTTCTGGTTTACTGTACTGCTAAACTGTTGCCGTAATCTATCCGAGTTACTAACCGTTTGCGGAACTGTTGTGCTTTTCAGGGTTTTCTTCCAAGTATGATGCTGAAGAGCCTTATCTGGATTCAGGACCGGTCAGAGTAGCTGAGGTTATGTCTAAAGTAGTACTGTTTTGAAGAGTGAAGACAATCGTAGTGTCAAAATATCGCCTTATGTCATGTAGGTTATGGTTCTCAAATCGTCTTATGCCAATGTAATATCTGGTTACGGGTGTCAAAACTTTGTGCTAGCGATGCTTTGTAACGCTGCATATATACCAATATATCATCATCGAGGTGGTTGAAATGGTTTGCCTAGCTCGTGTCGTTTCCAAGTTTGTTACCTATTCATGTTATCTCTCTTGTATGCTGGGATTATATTCCCTCCAAGAGTGTTTTGAGAGTGATGATATAGATCAGTTTTCTTGAACCATCGTTTTCAGTGAACTTTTGAACATTTATTAGTTTGTGTATGCATCTTTTGGCTCCAGCTTTGAAATGGCAACGGGTATATTAAACTTACGGACTTAATTTGATTTCTCAAAAACCGATCCCATTTGTTTGGGTTAAGGAGAAGAAGTCAGTTTGATCATCATCCATACAATTTACTTTGGGACTGTATTTGTTTCGTTCCAGTGAAAACAGGAGGGTAATTTACCTCGGGGTATGTTCTTTTTTCTGAATAATTTACTTCGGACAGTCATCATAGAGAGGCAAAGGATCATGCCAACTTGGACGGACGAAGCGCATTCCTTTGTTCCAAAAAAAAAAAAAAGTGGCCGTGACATTGCCTCGCCGACCGCCAGTTCTGACCGAGCCTGGTCGTCTGGTCAGTCACCCACCGCCGCACCATCCAAAACCAAAACCAGAGCAGCGTCCCAGCCAAACCAAACAACACAGAAACCACGCGCACGCGCCTGCGAGCGGAACGAACACGCCCGCCCGGCCGGTTCGCGCCGTGTCTCCGACGCCACCTCTCTCTCCCTCCTCCCTGCCCCGGATCGGGCTCGCCGGCCATGGCGTCCTCCTCCTCGGCGGCGCTGGTCACGGGGGAGCGGCTCGTCGTCTTCCTGTTCGCCGCGCGCGTCGCGCTCTCCGCGCCAGCCCGCCTCGCGGCCCCGCTCGCGCTCCTCGCCGCGGCCGCCCTGGCCGTCGAGCTCGCCGTAGACCGCGCCGCCTCCGCCCCTTCCTCCCCTCTCCGCCGGTTCAGGACGAGGTGCGTCGGCTCTCCCCCACCACGCGGTATTAAGCTGGTAAAAAAATGCTCGCGATTTGGTCGAGAATCAAGGTCGCTAGCTGCCACATCCCGTGGCCTGCCTACACAATTGGAGAATAATTAATTTGTGGTGTAGTTAGGGCATTATCCGAATAAGAGCTGAATCCTTTGTCGAATTGTTGATTTAGGAATTAGCGTACACATAGAAATCCTTTTAGCTCATGGTTTAGTGACTTCATGCTTCAGCACCATGTAAATTTGGTGGTTTATATATGGACTGTCAATTTCTCTGGTAGATATTTGATTTTCTCTGTTGCCTAGCTAACTCTACTTGTGGAATGAGAAGTTACAAAGTGCTCTGGTCATACTCATACAGTGGGTCTGTTGATGTTCACTTAGATCCTTTATGGTGCGCTCGACTTCATTGCCCTTACTCTTGAAGCTACATAGTGTTCGAGTTTTGTATCCACTTAATTTTATCGCCTCTTCTGCGATCTACAAAATAATATCGAACCTAGTGCTTGGTGTCTGATGTATGCACACGCTCCAGGCCAGGTGCATCGTCAGGCATTCTTCTTGGCGCGACTACTCTGCCTTGTGTCATGCTCGCACGCTTAATCCAACTTTTGAGGATGTTACTAACAGATCCTAATGGACCAGAAGGTATATTTCTGTTTTATTATATTCATAGACAATTCACAAGCCAGCCGTCTTGTGAAGTGTAGAAAAGAGCTTTCCTGTGATGCATACACTTTACTAAATATGTGTCGTTCTGTTTATGTTGCCAGAATTTGCGTACCTCGAAATGCAGTACTGGGCAGTATCGATCAGTTGCCTCGGTGTGCTAGCTTTCTTCCTTTGGCATCTGTGCCGGTCTGCCAACAATGGAGTTTCTGCAACTTTGAAATATGGTTCATTGATGGTAGTTTTATACCTCATGACTTTCTTGTTCTTCCTGTTGAAGACTGATAGAGGTAACACGCAATAAACACGCACTATGTTCAACCTAATTGAAGTCCACTGATAACAAGATTCCGGCAAACTAATCTATGCTGCATATTACTGTAGGTCTGTTAAGGATGGCAAAATTTGGGTATTTGCTCTTTCATGGCGTGGCTGCTGTGATCTTAATCAAGCACATCCTAGAGAAGTTCCCTTCATGTTCATCTTTTGGTTTGTACCTGAAGTCTAAGATGTAATTAGATCTTTATTTCTCTTCCATTGTTCATATGTGATTGCACATGCTGACAGGCGTTTATACATTTCCTGCATATCTTTTTTTTTTTGAAATGGGGTCTGCCCCCAGCCTCTGCATAACATTTCCTGCAGTAATACATAAGCATGTAAGAACGATTACTGTTGCCCCAACTTTATTTAGTATCTTATGCATGTAATGCCTACCATTTTGTGTGCTTCTTGTTTAATTGTGCAATATATTAGTATATCTCTCCTTCATTAACTTGAAAGTACCATGTTTTCCCTATTTACTTATACTCTGCTGTAAACTCCAGGGGAGGCACTTTTGGTATCAAGTGGTCTTGTCCTTTATTTTGGTGATATGCTGGCTCATACTCTTTCAAAGGTATGATTTATTCCTAATTATATATTTGCTATAAAAGGAGAGCATCTGATGTTTTTCTTTTAATCGTAATTCTGTGGCAGATGGAGTTCTCTGCATCATCAGAAGGTCTCATTCACACACCTGGAACTCGTAGCGAGATGGCCACAGTTATTCAGGTAGAGTTTCTCTTATTTTGAAAGTTCTGGCTTGAGCTTTTAGTGCATTTAGGAACTGAGACTAGCTCAGTTGGTAGGAGGTGTGGTGTACACCCAACCCACCATCCAGGTTTGAGTCCTTCAACTCAAATTTGGGTGCCTATTTCTTCTATCAGTGAAAAGTTACCTAGTTCTGTTTATAGTGTGTTTATATCTCTTCCTTCTTTTGGCAGGGGATTTTGCTCGGACTTTTTCTACTTCCCTTGTTGTACAAATGTTCCCTTCAAGTTTGGGTTTACTGTCAAACACTGGGGAAGCAAAGAACACAAGTAGTTGACAAACAGGCAGAGAAAAGGATCAGTTCTGTTGTATTTTATATCGCATTGTTGGTGGTGTTGGTGATGTTAGTGCCATCATGGACACACCTTGTTCAAGGTCTCAAAGTGCATCCATTTGTTTGGTAAGCATCACTGTTTTCCTTTCATGGGAAGATAAAATTTGTCTGTTATTATTTAACTTTACACTCTGGTCTATCTCGTAAAATCTTCTCTATATTTTGTTGATAATGATTCTCTGTTTGCTTAATGGTTCATTATTTTCACAGGGTTCTTAACTATATGTTCACCAAATCATATGAACGCCTTGTTTTATGTGCATACTGGATATGTGTGATATACATATCAGTTAGAAGGTTCTACAGTATATCAAAGCAAAGCAAGACGGAGAGGATTCTTTTGCGCAAGTACTATCATCTTGTTGCTGTCCTGATTTTCTCTCCTGCTGTTATATTTCAGGTAATGCACATCTTTCTTAATTTAAATCCCATCAGAACATTCAGGGATTGTTTTGATCATTTTTTTTGTATGTTTTGCAGCCTGCTTTCTTGGACTTGGCATTTGGTGCAGCATTTGGAGTTTTCTTAATACTGGAGATGATTCGTGTAAGAATGTTATAAATTCCTCATGTTCTTCCCCAGTTATTTCCCTTTTTCCTTAAGCGGTATCTGTTAATCTGTTATGCCAAGTTTGCTCATTTCTCCCTCAAAATTATGCCGTCAGGTTTGGGAAGTATATCCTCTTGGGCATACTGTACATCAATTCATGAACGCCTTCACTGATCATCGTGATTCTGAGATCCTCATTATTAGGTAAGTGTGCTTTGACTTTTTATTCCATATATTATATCTCCTTTGGATATTGCAGGATAAAACATCTCTTTCTATTGTTTCGTTTTCAGCCATTTCTCACTCTTACTGGGCTGTGCACTTCCTAAATGGATGTCATCTGGATTCAATGACCGACCACTTGCTCCTTTTGCTGGAATTCTCAGCCTGGGAATAGGTGATACCATGGTATGTCCAATGTTCAATAGTCTGTTAACATCTTCTACTGTCAGTATGTTCTCTCTGATGAATCCTCCTATTTGTATCTAGGCATCAATGATAGGGTACAAGTATGGTGTCCTAAGATGGAGCAAAACCGGAAGTGAGTTTGGTCATAATTATTTTTTGGTCCTCCTTTCACACTTGCTCTCTGATCACTTATGCATGTTTTCCTGAAATGTTAGAGAAAACAATTGAAGGCACGGCAGCGGGCATAACTTCTGTACTGGCAGCTTGCTCGATCCTGGTGTCACTCTTAGCTTCAAGCGGATACATTCTTTCACAGGTTCGATCACTTGATTTCTTTCACCATAGTGAGTGAAACATACAAACTAAGAGTAAATTGCTAATAACCATTTTTCTCATGTTGACACAGCACTGGTTGTCACTTTCGGTAGCCGTGACGTTGAGCTTATTATTGGAAGCATATACGACACAGCTCGATAACGCTTTCATACCCCTTGTATTCTATAGCCTCCTTTGTCTATAAATTAAGAGGAGTCTGTTGTACATCTAACTGATCATGAGGTCCTCTTTTTTTTTTCTTACTACTAATATATATATATATATAGTGCAGCAAAGCAATAGGTATAGTCATCTGGTCTCTGTAGCCTCATGTGCTCCTTCGTATTAAAAACAGCGGGTTTAGCTTTAGGAATAAAAGAACGAGAATTAGGGAGTACTTCAGTAGAGGACATCTTTGGTATATAGTTGACTGTAAGTTGTAAGGTGTAATTGTAACAGCTTATTACAAAGTGGTTCCTTTCCATCAAACTTTCTGGTCATCTTAGGTGCATCAGAACGCCAGATTATGGGCATGCTGTTGTAAAATCATCGATTTGCCATTCATTTGCACTGAGAAATGAAAGCAGCACGCAAAGTTGAGACATCATATTTTGTACCAAAGAAGGTAGAAGTGTTCTCTAAGTTGTTTACAAACTGGGCAACATGCTGACAAGCTCATTTTGAGAAGGTAAATCAAGAAATAAAGATGATGCCATCTGGTGGGCTCCCCCTTTTACTTGTTAAATAATAATGGGCAAATTTTAACCATTTTACCTTCTCATGATATCAATATCAAATAATGTATAAATGTTGTGTTAACCATTAAAAGGGGGAGCAGTAATATCAATATCAAATAATGTATAAATTTTGTGTTAACCATTTCATCTAACGCGACTAGATGCAAATTTGTTTATAATGTTACATCAATATTACTCCTATTAATTATCACATTGGTTCTAACTAGAATCATGTCCTCGCGCAATGAGATCTCCACTCGGCGTATGGGTCTGGCGCCTCGGTGTGGCCTCATGTGGGTCGGTGTGATTGGGCGTCTCCATGAAAGGGTCAATTGCCGCTCCGAACAACACACACAACATATGAAGAATTAGACTTGTACTCGCTTAGCACATAGGTTAAGTTATTATAGTTTCTGTAAAAACTAGAGAAATGGGCGTGGGATGGAATATGGAATTTTGTAAGCAAAATATGAACAGGAAATGTTTATACCGTCTGTTGTAATCCATGGATCGGCATTGTATCTATTTTCTACCCCAGGGGTCCCACCTACTTAATCATCTCCTAACTTATTTTGAACTCAAATCAGCTCGTCTAAACCAAAAAAAAAGGCTCAGACTAGTGGAAAGAGAAAAGGCCCAAGTTACCTAACGAAAAATAGCCCACTAAGATGATGAACACTTCCTTTCATCTCTCCTAAAATCTGAACCGTACAGAAATGTCTCTAATCGTCAGAGAAGCTCCAATCTCTTACCTACCTTAAGAGAATACCTAGCAGGGGGAAGGACGGCTGCCCCTCCCCCCCCCCCCCCCCCCCCCCCCCAAGGATCGGCCCTGAGTACACCCGAGTGTGTGATGGCCGGGGTTCCTCGGATTCCATTCAAGTCATAGGAAGCTAATTGGCCATATGGTTACAGATATTGCCACTAGCTGGGATTTTGGCTTAGGCTTGGCTCCTTGGGCAAGCTTTTGTTAAGCATGGAAAATTGGGTAGTATAGCTTGTCTCCGAAGCTTCGCTCCCTGCAAAGAACACAAAACTATAGATGAAGACAATTGCATCAATTTTTAACTATAGAAGTGTATCCTATCATCATCAACCATGTTAGCACATTTGTTGTACTACAATCATAGCATACCATGCTAGAAATATGCTTATTTGAATACTAGCTCAATGTGCTTTAATCACATCATATATCAAATGAACTGAATATGTCGTTATCTACTACTCTTTGCTTACCCAATGGATGAAACCGTTGGCCAGCAAATTCATGATGCATCCCAAACCTATTTTGACATGTTGAGATGGAAATTGAGGGATATGCTGATTATATTCTAGAGCCATATCGTATCTTCTATATAGTTTGGTTTGTCATCCTTGTGGTATTTATATTCATGTATTCCATATGTGTTACTCTAAATAATGAACGTTCACCTAAAAAAGGCATACCAACTTCATAGTCCCGTGTTGCTTTTGCTCTCTCACCTACCTGCACTCAGTTGGAGTCAACTAGAAGTGACAGAGCTAACTCATTTGTACAATTGATATATCATTAACTGAGATATACATTATGACAGTGGAAATTAAAGTCATATAGTACCAACCTTTCTTTACTACTACCTCTGTTTGAACTACCAAAACGTCTTATATTTAGGAATGGAAGGAGTATATGATAGTTTCTACCTTATGTTTTTCCTTATGGTTGTTGTATGTGGCTCATTGATTCATACGATTCCAAAACACGGTAGTAAGAAATACATGATTTGAAACTACATGAATGCATCAAACAATGTTCGACACCATAGGGAAAACAAAGGAAATGTAACAAGAGGCCTGAGGGATGGATTTCCTTCCAAAATAGAGTACATTGGAATGCTTAGGAAAATTCTTAAATATTCTAAACCTACGAATCAAGTGACATGCATAACAATAAAATTAGGACCAAAGTCCCTGTAAAATTTCAGTGATTGTTTCTTTTGAATCGAAGTGGGCAAATTGACTCTTGAGCTTTCTTTCTAGAAAACATGGAAAACTATGTATTCTCAGTATTTTATCGACTCTGCTAGTAGCCAAGTTGATATGGCTAAGTTTGCACCTAACTTTTGTACACTGCTATACAAAATCAAGATGGTTCTCTAGACGATGTTACAACACTAGGACTTGACTATGACGAGCTTCCCCTTTTTACTAGTTTGCTCTTTAGGTCATGAAATTCTCTTGAATTTTGTTTCCCTAGTGTTAATGCATGATTGATGAACAACATGTATCTTTTGCTCTGTGAATCTTGACGCTGAGATCATCTTGTACAGAAGTTGCAAGGCTTACTTCCATGTAGCTTGTTTGATACTTTCGAACTTGGACGTTCTTGGACTTCCAAATGTTCATGATTCATAACCGAGAAGGATGAATGTCACAATTTTTTGATGCTAATATCAAGCATATCTATTGGACTTCTCAATAACAAATATCTCAAGATATTTGGAGAGGCTGAAAGTTCAGCCCATCACCTCATCGGTTTGTGCATCTCCATCCCCGGGTTTGCATCTTGCTTTGACTCTTTATAATCTATTCTCTTTTTGTCTAGTCTAAAAAAAGTGGTATATATCAACCCATATCTCGACGCTTCTATAGTCCACTATAGCACATTGGTTCAAGATAGTCCTTTTAGTTTTTAAAGAGACTTATGATTGTGCAACCCTATCAAAATCGGACATTCTTGGCACGTGTTATGCAAGATGTCGAGCGAGATTAGCGAGGGACACTTGGATACAATGGCAAGACTTGTTATTTAGGAGCAATTCACACAACTTGATTAATCGCGTAATAAGTGACCAGCACCAACTTATTTCAGTGACAGTGAGAACGAAAATATCCAATAAAATTGGATTCTCGAATGTTGGTTAGTCAACAAAGAATGAAGAGGAATAATGCAATTCTTTCAACCAGGAAGTAGCTATCCCATAGTTTCATGGATTGTGTTCCTCAGCTAGCCTACTCAACTTGACAAGCAATTCGAACACGTGGAGAGCGTAGTTGCCCTTAACAGGACTTTTATCTTTAATGATGATCTTCTGGAAAGCTATTGTTAAGCATAGAAAATTGGGTAGTATTGGGGGACTGCAAAAGTTAGCCCCGTGCAAATAATGAAAATCCGTATATGAAGAAACATAATTGATTTATGAATATAGAATTGTATAATATCATCATCAGACCACCCTAACTCTTTTGCTGTACTTCGGTGATACCAGCGGCGGACCTAGGATTTTAGTAAAGGGCAATGCCGCTCCCAAATTTTGAGTTAACTTCATTAAATTTCATGTTTATAATTTCTTCAATTGCCCTCCTTTGCGAGACTTGAGTGTGCTCTCCCCCACTGTATCAATTGTAGAAGTATTTGAAATAGAAGTTTTTATGATTTTTCAGGATTAGTCATTTTGTTCTCAATTCTTCTAGTGTCCTGCTTCTTAGGGCCAACTTTTAAAAAAAAATTGGGATCTCTCGACCCATCAAAAATATGTCGTACGTTCGGATTTAGATATGAAAAACATGTATCCGAGAATCTTAGTAACAACTATACTTCTTTATATTTGTTGTACCGATGTTTTTTTCAATATACATGAGGTGCATGTAATTGTGTATCTACTCCTTCCCTCTCGAATTAATCGTTGTGGATTTGTCAAAATATGGATGTATCTAGACGCATTTTAGTATGTTGGTACACAAATCCATGGCGATTAATTTGGAACGTAGGTAGTATACTGTTAGAAAACATGCCTTTCGTCTAGGCCGTTGATGGAGGCTGATACTCGTTGGGAGACCCCAAGTGTAGAGTGTGAAGAGTGCAGCGGCAAGTCTTCCCTTAGAAAGAAACCAGGGTTGAATAGACTAGTAGGAGAAGAAGTCACTTCTGAAGGTTGATGCAACTGATGTTGGCAGGGCGCACTATCGGTTCAGCAGCAACGTGGAATCTACACAACACAATCAAATTATTTTGCCCCAACGAAGCAATGAGGTTGTCAATCTCACCGGTTTTGCTGAAACAAAGGATTAGATGTATAGTGTGGAAAGTAGTACTTGTTTGCAGCAGATGAAGGATAACAATAATTGCAGTAGGAAACAATGGGAAAATAGTGGTTATATTATCAGTATAAATAAATGGACCGGGGTCACAGTTCACTATAGGTGTCTCTCTAAAACAGATAGATAACATGCTTAGTAAACAATTTACAGTTGGGCAATCGGCAGATATAAAGGCTGCACCGTACGGCATATGGATGACATGATGATTACTATGTGATTCATGCGGGCATTACAACAAGATACATAGACCATTATCCAACTTCATCTATTACTAATAAGCCATTCATGGAGCGTCATCCAATCAAACCTCAGGTATTAAGTTGTAAGCAACAGATAATTGCATTAATCAAAGTGTGTAATGTAAACAATAAAATTATCCTTAGACAAAGCATTGTTGTTTTCTCCTTAATGGCAACAGCACATCCCTCACCCGTTATGTTTCTGTCACTAGAGCGTGAGTGAAAGGGAGGCACGAACCCACTATTGAGCATAAATACTCCCTCTTGGAGTTACAAGCATCAACTTGGCCAGAGCATCTACTAGTAACAGAGAGCATGCAAGATCATAAATAACATACACATGAAAGAACATGATAGATTGATAATCATTGGACATAGCATTAAATACTCATCGGATCCCAGCAAACACAACATGTAGCATTACAATAAGATGATCTTGATCATGTTAGGCAGCTCACAAGATCTAAACATGAGGCATAAAGAGGAGATAAGAACCATTTAGCTACTGCTATGGACCCGCAGTACAAGGATGAACTACTCACACATCACTCCGGAGGCAGGCATGGTGATGAAGAGCCCTCCGGTGATGAATTCCCCTCCCGGTAGGGTGCCGGGGAGAGCTCCAGAACCCTCCCGAACTAGGGTTGACGATGGTGGAGGCTACATATCTTTTTGGTGGAAAAGGCTTGGGGGTTTAGGGCTAACCCATGGAGGAGCTTCAATAGGCAAGATGGCAACGTCGGTGGGTGGCTAGGGGGCCCACACCACCTCCAGGGGGCACGCTGCCCTATGTTGTGGGGTGTTGGAACGCGTAGAGATAAACGAAAACTTTTTCTACGCGGTACTTCCAAGATCTAGCCGAGGTAGAAGGCCACGATGATTACCACTAGACGCGCGGTTGCGGATTATCGATGAAGCGCGTCGGGGCAGTGCAGTCCCACGATCCGGTCCGGCCGATCCAATCCCTCGAACGTCGAAGTGCTGAACGCACAGCACCTCTGCCGGTATCCACACGTACGAGGAGGAGCTCCGACGACAGACTGCTAGGTCTGGTGCGACGGCTGGACTGAGTGGGGCTAGGGTTCCCAACACATGGGAGAGTGGACTAACGTGCACGCTGGGCAACCTGCGCCCCTCTTTATATAGCGTATGGTAATGGGCTGCACAACACTTGTGGCCCATTCCCTCTGTGAGTCCGACTCACTAATTCAGTCCATTTCCGGTTCGGGTCCAACCCAACCAATATTTGCTCCCGCTCTTAAGTGTGCGACCCTGCAGGCTCATGGCGACTTGGACACGATTAGAGTCCGACTCTCAATCGATCAATCGGTAGCGGCTCCTAGCAGAACGTGCCGACTCCCAAGTCCCATTGAGTCATGACGACATACCTTTCAATGTGATGTTCATCTTAGTCCTTTTTGCCTCACAATATACCTTGTCGAGCTATAGGCGATTTATCGTCATCCCTTGAATAGCTCAACTCTCTTCTCGATCTGTGATATGTGATTCATCTGACTAACTCTTAGTCAACCGACACAGTTAACACTTAACTGAGTCGCGCATGGCCATGCTTCCTGAATCATATCACTCGAGAGGGCCCAGAGAATATCTCTCCATTCGGAGGGGCAAAATCCCATCTTGATTATCCACATCACGCAGTTTGCTTCTCATTCGACCCAAACTCTGCCTTTATAGTTGCCTTGTCACAGAACAACGTTTAACAGAACCTAAGTCGGTGATCCACAACTCGGATTGTGCGACAACCTCAGGTCTAAGGATTACATTGATTGAGACATGCAAATGAAGACTTGATCGTTGCATCTCAATGTGGGTCAGTCCGACTTGCTAAACTCTTTAGCCAAGTCCGTGAACGTTGGAATGGCATCACCATGCCCATGACAAGTGGAACCGTGTCATCAGCCAACACTCACATTAGTCTAGGGTGTGTGTCCAGCACAACCTAAATGACCAAGGACAATCTAGTATGAACAACATGAATATATAGTTCCACAATCGAATCACATATTCAATGTAACACCTGGGGTGTTACCTGTTTGTTTTCTTTTTGCTTGCATCATCTGCATCCCATAAGCATTGCATCATGTTTTCCAAACCAATCAAAACTTCAAAACAAGTTAAGTTGTTCAAAACCCTAATGGTAAATTTCCAATTCAACTTAAATTTCAACTCATTTCAATCATAAAGGGGCATGATCAAATGGTGGTTTAAAAAGCAATTCTTGCCAACTATTAAATTCACTGATGATTGCAAAATTGCTTGAGATTAATAAATAAAACTTGTTTATTTTCCAAAATTTCCAACCAAACCCTAATTGAAAAATCCAACTAACAACTTTAATTCAATTATAATTTCAACCTTGTGAAAGTAATGCCAACTTTTGCTTTCATTTTGCTGTTTTGAAAATATTGAATAATCTAAAACCCTCCTAGTTTTATTTTTCCTTCTCTCCTCTCATCTTTTACAAAAAAAAAGAAATAATAACAAGGAAAAATAAATAAAAAGAAAGCAAAGCAGGGAGAGAGAGAAAAGGTGTCTAACCCTAAGCCCAGCCCACTCCCTTCTCTTCCTTCTCCCCCCAGGCCCACTCCCTTTTCTTCTGGCCCAACCTCCTCTCTGTTGTCTTCTTCTCCCACCGTACGAACACCTTCAGAACCACTGGATCCTTCTCCCTTCGCTCGATGGCTTGCCGTACTGGCATCCCCCTGCTTAAGTACCCCTACCCTCCTCTGCTCAGCTGCAAACCCTAGAACCCCTCCATCCCATCGCCGCCATCTTCTTTTCCCCTCTCTGCTGGTCGTTCTGCCCTTCTGAAATTCAACACCTAACCCCACCGAGACCACCACCTGCCTCTTCATGGCGGCCACGATCTGGACACCTCGAGGAACCTCTGTTTCCGGGAATGGAACGAGGGCCCCTTCATCACCAATATCACCGAAGGCATCAAGGTCCGGTAATTCCTCTAGCTCGCCGAATCACCCCCTAGTCGCCGTCCGTTTTCTTCCCTGTTCCATTGTTTCTGTTCGTCAGAAGCTGATCGCGCTGGGACAGTAACGGGTTGAGCCCTCCCCGATGTGCATCAGCGAGCAGGTAGCATCCTGGTGGTGTATCGTCTGGTGCTCCACCCAGCCAAGCCACGGATCGGATTCTGCCCAGGAGACGACCCATCCTTGTTTCTGTTTGTCTCGATCGTAACCTGAAGTCTGAATCTCGATTTCAGTTTCGAAGCGGGCACGCAATTGATCCCCTGTACGCACCGTATGCCATCACGAGTTGAGCAGTAGCGTAGTGGCCTTGTTCCCTGGTTTGCACGGAAGGATCCCGAGTTCAAGCCCCAAACTTGGCGAGATTTCTGCTGCTTTTTTTTGTTCTGTTAGACAGCGTCTGCTGCTCCTGTTGTTCTGAATCTTGATTCAGTTAACAACACCCGTACCTGAAGCCTTATCCTACCTCGCTTCCCCCTCCTAACACAAGTTCAGTTCAGCCCATCTGGTTAGCCCAACCTTGCGCGCACCAGGAGGGTGTGGGTTCGATCCCCACACCCTGCAAATTAAACCACTTTTTGTTTTGTTTTTTCCAGAGCCATAACAAACTGCAAAATCACACCTAGGCCCCTGGCAATTACTTCTAGACCCCTGAATATTATTTTCTAAGTCCCTGTTTCACTAAAAAATGGCAGATTGCACCCTAAAATTGTAAATTGCATAACTATTTCATTTTAACTCCAATTTTCACTTTTTAAATATGTTTTCTGTACCAAATTTAATACTCTACCCAAATATAAAATTTGTTTACTGTTTTGAATATTTTAAATTGGTGCAATATTTGAAAACTTGTCAAATTCACTTAAACTTGCAAAATTCATAACTTGGGCATAAAAATTCCAAATTCAACAAACCAAATATGTTTTCCAATCAATTTTTCATGTACTTTCCAAATATAAATTTTGTTTGCTGTTTTGAATAATTTAAATTGCTGAAAACAACTGTTTCTTAATTATTGCATTTAAAATTGCCAAAATAATAACTTGATCATTTTAAATCCAAATTCCACAAATGAAATATGTTTTCCATGCAAAATTAAACCACCTTTCCAAATATAAATTTTGTTTCATGGTTTGAATAATTTAAATTGCCTAAACAATTTAAATCTTGTTTAATTCAATTAAAAATTGTTTAATATTGTTTAATTCATAATTAAATAATCCTAAGTCCAATTTCAAAATGTGAAACATGTAATCCAACTAAAATTTGATGTTCTTTTCAAATATCAACTTTGTTATTTGTTTTGAACATTTTAAATGGTTGTAAACAACAAATACTTGTGTGTTCCCTTTAAGGCACCCAAAATTCCCTAAGTTAATAATAAAATTCTAAATTGCTACACCCTATCTTAAATTGTTTCTAATGTTGTTATTTTGCTGTTTTCCTCATCCATGCATCATGCTAATCCACTTTCACCTATTGGTTAGTTGGAAAACAATTGTTTCAACCCTAATTCATGGGCTTTTCATATGCAACTCAAAATTGCATATGGGTCCATTTAAATCTGTTTATCTTGTCAACTAGTTTACCTTGATGCATCTTTAAACTTGTCATGCATCCATACCTTGATCATGCTGGATCTTTTGCCGTAGTAGTAATTGTTGCATTCCGTTGTCTGTTCGAGGTTCGTTGCTTCTTCCCGGATAGGACGTTGAGATGATGTGAGCAACGACAATTTCTGCTACCTTGCGGGATCTCAGGCAAGTATACTCACTTGCATGCCATATGGCTGCCTCTCATCACTTGTTACCGATTCTTTCCGTTGATTCTTACTGCTAGCCTTAGTGGTAGTTGTTTCTGTTACGAACCCATCACATGAATCCCTTAACCTTGATATTGCCTCACCTCCATACCTACAACCTTTGTTTGTGCCTGTTCTATTCTAGCATGCTTAGAGTTGCTTCTGCTCGAGCCTGTTGTCGGTTACTTCTTTTACTATCGTACTATTATTGTTGTTACCGTTCCGGGGGCTCGAAATATTAATCAATCAATCCTGTTAATGCTACTGTTAATAATAACTTGATGATAAGGCACCGGCAGGAGGCCCTTGTGGTTTTGAGGCCTGCTAGTGTCGACCCTAATAGGAAAAGGGTCTTGTCTACTGATCCATGATGAGCGCACTACCCGCATTTGGGGAGTATGGGCTCCCCCTCAGTTTGACCCGATTCGCATCTCGTCCAAATCGCCTCATTTAGTTCGGGATTTCCATTTGCTGCATGCATGATCTTGCGAGCCCTTGGCGCCCGGGTGGAACTTTCGTAGTCGGCATATAGGGGGACACGGTCTTAGAGTGCTATGAGGGTCCATTTTCTTCTGGGCCCGAGTAGCCGTGCGCCCAAGGTGCTTTGGGCTTGATGCGAAGAAGGGTTGGATTGTGTTGAGTGCCCCGCTTGGTGGAGTGGCCGCTCCATCTGGCGGGTTATTCATGAGTACGGCTAAATTGGTGCAACCCTGCAGGGATAATCTTCTCGAGAAGCCGTGTTTTCCGCGGTTATGGATTACTTGGTGAAAGTACTGGCTAACAAGTACTCAGGACAACTTTAACATAATGATTAACCATGTTACACCCCATGATTAACAACTTGACTAGTAATAGGTTTATTCACACAATAACTTGATTCATCTTAATACAACTGTGTGAGTTATCCTCGGATTGCTTCTTTGGCTAAAGGGGCGAGGTCCAGGATGGGTTTGTTTGTATTTACTTTCAGTTGGTTACTATTACTCGATCTTATCCCCTTTCTGATAGTTGGAAGTAATAGAATCTCTGTAGTTGGTTAGTGCAGCCTGTTGTCGCTTATTTGCAATAACCCCTCCTTTTCCGTTGATCCTAAAGTATCTGTATCTTGTGATGACTGGCTACGCCGGTAACTTGTGAGTATGGGTTTTATCCCCCTTGCCAGTACTTAACCGTACTGACCCACGAATCTCTTTCGTGGCTGCAAATTCCAAATTGCAGTCAACAGGTTTGAAGTCTGACGACGTTAGCTTGGGAATCCCTCCGGCTTGGCCTGGGCAGGGATTGGACGCCTTCGGTTATCTTCAGGACTCTTAGTCCAATTTGGATCTTGTCCGTAGACGGACGTTTGTTTCTTCCCCTGTTATTTGGATCTTTGTAATGTATCAGTTGTAACCCTGGCTCGTTTGAGTCATCTTGTATCTATCTGCTTCTGTTGTAATTGTGGATTATTCGTGAACTATTGTAATGTTATCATAAATGGCAACCTGGAATCGGTTATTATGCGGATTTGGCGGGAATGCTGAAATCTGCATAGTGCCCGATCTCGGGGCGTCACAAATGGTATCAGAGCCTTGGTTCCGATTCCCGAGATTGTTTCGATACGAATGGTTATCGAAGCAACGGGTCCGCAAAGCCTGTAGGTTAACCTCGCTAACGGTCGTTGTTTTTAGAGTGTCGAAAAATATTTCTGCTAAGCTATTTTGGAAAAACATCTCAATAGGATTCTTGTTTTCTCCTTACCCCTATTCTATTTCCCCTCCCATCTTATTTGTTTTGGAGTCTCCCCTCTTGTCTATCTTTCAAAGTGTTAGGATCCTACGTGGGTGGACGTTTTCTGAGCCCTTAACCTAATAGGTTCGATCATCGGAAGATTCCTGGTGGAAGAACATCGTCGTCACTCCGAGCAAGAATCCCTTGTTAGTGGTGTCGAGAAGCCCTTGTTAGTGGTGTCGAGGAGATCAACCGGAAGCACGAAGAATCGATAGTCGAACTTCCTTCCCCTCCCGGGTTAGCAGGTGGATTGCGAGGGCGCAATCCCTTGTTAGTGGTGTCGTCTGTAACACCTGGGGTGTTACCTGTTTGTTTTCTTTTTGCTTGCATCATCTGCATCCCATAAGCATTGCATCATGTTTTCCAAACCAATCAAAACTTCAAAACAAGTTAAGTTGTTCAAAACCCTAATGGTAAATTTCCAATTCAACTTAAATTTCAACTCATTTCAATCATAAAGGGGCATGATCAAATGGTGGTTTAAAAAGCAATTCTTGCCAACTATTAAATTCACTGATGATTGCAAAATTGCTTGAGATTAATAAATAAAACTTGTTTATTTTCCAAAATTTCCAACCAAACCCTAATTGAAAAATCCAACTAACAACTTTAATTCAATTATAATTTCAACCTTGTGAAAGTAATGCCAACTTTTGCTTTCATTTTGCTGTTTTGAAAATATTGAATAATCTAAAACCCTCCTAGTTTTATTTTTCCTTCTCTCCTCTCATCTTTTACAAAAAAAAAGAAATAATAACAAGGAAAAATAAATAAAAAGAAAGCAAAGCAGGGAGAGAGAGAAAAGGTGTCTAACCCTAAGCCCAGCCCACTCCCTTCTCTTCCTTCTCCCCCCAGGCCCACTCCCTTTTCTTCTGGCCCAACCTCCTCTCTGTTGTCTTCTTCTCCCACCGTACGAACACCTTCAGAACCACTGGATCCTTCTCCCTTCGCTCGATGGCTTGCCGTACTGGCATCCCCCTGCTTAAGTACCCCTACCCTCCTCTGCTCAGCTGCAAACCCTAGAACCCCTCCATCCCATCGCCGCCATCTTCTTTTCCCCTCTCTGCTGGTCGTTCTGCCCTTCTGAAATTCAACACCTAACCCCACCGAGACCACCACCTGCCTCTTCATGGCGGCCACGATCTGGACACCTCGAGGAACCTCTGTTTCCGGGAATGGAACGAGGGCCCCTTCATCACCAATATCACCGAAGGCATCAAGGTCCGGTAATTCCTCTAGCTCGCCGAATCACCCCCTAGTCGCCGTCCGTTTTCTTCCCTGTTCCATTGTTTCTGTTCGTCAGAAGCTGATCGCGCTGGGACAGTAACGGGTTGAGCCCTCCCCGATGTGCATCAGCGAGCAGGTAGCATCCTGGTGGTGTATCGTCTGGTGCTCCACCCAGCCAAGCCACGGATCGGATTCTGCCCAGGAGACGACCCATCCTTGTTTCTGTTTGTCTCGATCGTAACCTGAAGTCTGAATCTCGATTTCAGTTTCGAAGCGGGCACGCAATTGATCCCCTGTACGCACCGTATGCCATCACGAGTTGAGCAGTAGCGTAGTGGCCTTGTTCCCTGGTTTGCACGGAAGGATCCCGAGTTCAAGCCCCAAACTTGGCGAGATTTCTGCTGCTTTTTTTTGTTCTGTTAGACAGCGTCTGCTGCTCCTGTTGTTCTGAATCTTGATTCAGTTAACAACACCCGTACCTGAAGCCTTATCCTACCTCGCTTCCCCCTCCTAACACAAGTTCAGTTCAGCCCATCTGGTTAGCCCAACCTTGCGCGCACCAGGAGGGTGTGGGTTCGATCCCCACACCCTGCAAATTAAACCACTTTTTGTTTTGTTTTTTCCAGAGCCATAACAAACTGCAAAATCACACCTAGGCCCCTGGCAATTACTTCTAGACCCCTGAATATTATTTTCTAAGTCCCTGTTTCACTAAAAAATGGCAGATTGCACCCTAAAATTGTAAATTGCATAACTATTTCATTTTAACTCCAATTTTCACTTTTTAAATATGTTTTCTGTACCAAATTTAATACTCTACCCAAATATAAAATTTGTTTACTGTTTTGAATATTTTAAATTGGTGCAATATTTGAAAACTTGTCAA
Source organism: Alopecurus myosuroides (assembly GCA_028641055.1). Taxonomy (NCBI): domain Eukaryota; kingdom Viridiplantae; phylum Streptophyta; class Magnoliopsida; order Poales; family Poaceae; genus Alopecurus; species Alopecurus myosuroides. The sequence goes on along the minus strand of CM054060.1, from coordinate 314,316,741 downwards.
ATTCACTTAAACTTGCAAAATTCATAACTTGGGCATAAAAATTCCAAATTCAACAAACCAAATATGTTTTCCAATCAATTTTTCATGTACTTTCCAAATATAAATTTTGTTTGCTGTTTTGAATAATTTAAATTGCTGAAAACAACTGTTTCTTAATTATTGCATTTAAAATTGCCAAAATAATAACTTGATCATTTTAAATCCAAATTCCACAAATGAAATATGTTTTCCATGCAAAATTAAACCACCTTTCCAAATATAAATTTTGTTTCATGGTTTGAATAATTTAAATTGCCTAAACAATTTAAATCTTGTTTAATTCAATTAAAAATTGTTTAATATTGTTTAATTCATAATTAAATAATCCTAAGTCCAATTTCAAAATGTGAAACATGTAATCCAACTAAAATTTGATGTTCTTTTCAAATATCAACTTTGTTATTTGTTTTGAACATTTTAAATGGTTGTAAACAACAAATAATTGTGTGTTCCCTTTAAGGCACCCAAAATTCCCTAAGTTAATAATAAAATTCTAAATTGCTACACCCTATCTTAAATTGTTTCTAATGTTGTTATTTTGCTGTTTTCCTCATCCATGCATCATGCTAATCCACTTTCACCTATTGGTTAGTTGGAAAACAATTGTTTCAACCCTAATTCATGGGCTTTTCATATGCAACTCAAAATTGCATATGGGTCCATTTAAATCTGTTTATCTTGTCAACTAGTTTACCTTGATGCATCTTTAAACTTGTCATGCATCCATACCTTGATCATGCTGGATCTTTTGCCGTAGTAGTAATTGTTGCATTCCGTTGTCTGTTCGAGGTTCGTTGCTTCTTCCCGGATAGGACGTTGAGATGATGTGAGCAACGACAATTTCTGCTACCTTGCGGGATCTCAGGCAAGTATACTCACTTGCATGCCATATGGCTGCCTCTCATCACTTGTTACCGATTCTTTCCGTTGATTCTTACTGCTAGCCTTAGTGGTAGTTGTTTCTGTTACGAACCCATCACATGAATCCCTTAACCTTGATATTGCCTCACCTCCATACCTACAACCTTTGTTTGTGCCTGTTCTATTCTAGCATGCTTAGAGTTGCTTCTGCTCGAGCCTGTTGTCGGTTACTTCTTTTACTATCGTACTATTATTGTTGTTACCGTTCCGGGGGCTCGAAATATTAATCAATCAATCCTGTTAATGCTACTGTTAATAATAACTTGATGATAAGGCACCGGCAGGAGGCCCTTGTGGTTTTGAGGCCTGCTAGTGTCGACCCTAATAGGAAAAGGGTCTTGTCTACTGATCCATGATGAGCGCACTACCCGCATTTGGGGAGTATGGGCTCCCCCTCAGTTTGACCCGATTCGCATCTCGTCCAAATCGCCTCATTTAGTTCGGGATTTCCATTTGCTGCATGCATGATCTTGCGAGCCCTTGGCGCCCGGGTGGAACTTTCGTAGTCGGCATATAGGGGGACACGGTCTTAGAGTGCTATGAGGGTCCATTTTCTTCTGGGCCCGAGTAGCCGTGCGCCCAAGGTGCTTTGGGCTTGATGCGAAGAAGGGTTGGATTGTGTTGAGTGCCCCGCTTGGTGGAGTGGCCGCTCCATCTGGCGGGTTATTCATGAGTACGGCTAAATTGGTGCAACCCTGCAGGGATAATCTTCTCGAGAAGCCGTGTTTTCCGCGGTTATGGATTACTTGGTGAAAGTACTGGCTAACAAGTACTCAGGACAACTTTAACATAATGATTAACCATGTTACACCCCATGATTAACAACTTGACTAGTAATAGGTTTATTCACACAATAACTTGATTCATCTTAATACAACTGTGTGAGTTATCCTCGGATTGCTTCTTTGGCTAAAGGGGCGAGGTCCAGGATGGGTTTGTTTGTATTTACTTTCAGTTGGTTACTATTACTCGATCTTATCCCCTTTCTGATAGTTGGAAGTAATAGAATCTCTGTAGTTGGTTAGTGCAGCCTGTTGTCGCTTATTTGCAATAACCCCTCCTTTTTCGTTGATCCTAAAGTATCTGTATCTTGTGATGACTGGCTACGCCGGTAACTTGTGAGTATGGGTTTTATCCCCCTTGCCAGTACTTAACCGTACTGACCCACGAATCTCTTTCGTGGCTGCAAATTCCAAATTGCAGTCAACAGGTTTGAAGTCTGACGACGTTAGCTTGGGAATCCCTCCGGCTTGGCCTGGGTAGGGATTGGACGCCTTCGGTTATCTTCAGGACTCTTAGTCCAATTTGGATCTTGTCCGTAGACGGACGTTTGTTTCTTCCCCTGTTATTTGGATCTTTGTAATGTATCAGTTGTAACCCTGGCTCGTTTGAGTCATCTTGTATCTATCTGCTTCTGTTGTAATTGTGGATTATTCGTGAACTATTGTAATGTTATCATAAATGGCAACCTGGAATCGGTTATTATGCGGATTTGGCGGGAATGCTGAAATCTGCATAGTGCCCGATCTCGGGGCGTCACATTCAATGACATATATCAGATGTTCAAAACAAGGACAACTTAATAACTTTATGAACACAGTGGGAATTACATCATACATGATTGCCTCTAGGGCATATTCCCAACAGTCTCCCACTTGCACTAGAGTCAATCATCCTGGCATCATATGCCTAGGCATCGAATGCCCATGCCTCTCGTGTGCGCCTCATGCTTAGGCTGTGGTAGCGCCTTTGTCAACGGATCTGCAATGTTTGCATCCGTGTGTACTTTGCATAACTTGATATCACCTTGTTCGACAAACTGGCGAATGAGGTGGTACCGCATGAGTATATGTTTGTTCTTCTGGTGTTGTCTAGGTTCCTTGGTCTGTGCGATAGCACCATTGTTGTCACAATATACGTCCAAAGGATTGGACGCGCCCTGAACCACACCAAGATCAATCAGGAGGTTCCTGATCCAAACAGCTTCCTTTGCCGCCTCTGAGGCAGCAATATACTCAACCTCTGTTGTAGATGCAGACACCGTATCTTGCTTGGAACTCTTCCAGCTTACAGCCCCTCCGTTCATCACGAACACGTATCCAGATTGCGAACGAGAATCATCTGAGTCGGTGAGATAACTCGCATCCGTGTAACCCTTTACACTGAATTCCTCATCACCTCCATAAACTAGGAACATTTCCTTAGTATTTCTCAAATACTTAAGGATATTTTTAACCGCTGCCCAGTGGGCTTCGCCAGGGTCAGCCTGGTATCTGCTCGTAACACTTAGAGCATAGGAAACATCTGGCCTAGTACAAATCATAGCATACATGATGGATCCTATTGCCGAAGCATACGGAATCACACTCATCCGACTTCGCTCATCAGTCGTCGAAGGACACTGAGTCTTGCTAAGTTTTATGCCATGGGACATCGGCAAGAATCCCTTCTTGGACTCTTGCATTTTGAATTTCTTCAAAACTTTGTCCAGATATGTACTCTGACTCAATCCAATGAGACGCCTTGATCTATCTCTATAGATCCTGATTCCTAATATGTAAGTTGCCTCACCCAAATCCTTCATTGAGAAACTCGTTTCCAATGAGTCTTTGGTTTCTTGCAACATCATGACATCATTTCCAATCAGCAATATGTCATCCACATATAAGATTAGAAAATTTACTTTGCTCCCACTAAACTTCTTGTATAAACAAGAATCATGATCGCTCTTGATGAAGCCAACCGATTTGACTACCTCATCAAAGCGAATGTTCCAACTCCGAGATGCTTGCTTCAATCCATAAATGGATTTATGAAGTTTGCATACCTTGTCAGCATTAGCTGGATCGACAAAACCTTCGGGCTGTATCATATACACGTCCTCAGTTAAATTTCCATTAAGTAAAGCCGTCTTGACATCCATCTGCCATATCTCATAGTCGAAATAGGCTGCTATGGCTAACATGATCCGAATTGATTTAAACATCGCTACGGGCGAGAAGGTCTCGTCGTAGTCAACTCCTTGAACTTGTCGGAACCCCTTCGCGACAAGTCGTGCTTTATAGACGGAAATATTTCCATCCATATCAATTTTCTTCTTAAAGACCCATTTGCACTCGACGGGTCTTGCACCGTCAGGCAGATCAACCAAATTCCAAACTTGGTTTTCATCCATGGACTTTAACTCGGATCTCATGGCTCCAAGCCATGACTCGGAATCATATCCCACCATCGCTTCCGAATAAGTTGCCGGCTCATTACTGTCTAACAGTAAAACATCTCGAGCACTCTGTAATCTGGCAGATCTCCGAGGTTCAGGTGCTGTAACCGGTGTAGGTACCACGACCGGCTCAGCCTCCAAGGCCATTGCCGACTCGCCCCTAGCTGGTTCCTCTCGAATTTCTTCGAGTTGCACCATGCTCCCACTGACTTCCCGACTGAGAAACTCTTTCTCAAGGAAGACGCCATTCCGAGCGACAAACACTTTTCCCTCTTCCCGGTTGTAGAAGTAGTACCCCAAGGTTTCCCTCGGATACCCCACGAAAATACACTTATCCGACTTGGGCGTGAGCTTGTCCGACTGAAGTCGCTTGACAAATACCTCACAACCCCAAATCTGAAGAAAAGACAAACTTGGCTTTTTGCCCGTCCACATCTCATGTGGTGTCTTCTCTACTGACTTTGATGGTACTCTGTTTAGTGTGAAAGCTGAAGTTTCTAGACAATAACCCCAAAATGATAAAGGTAGACCTGTCCGACTCATCATTGATCTTACCATGTCCAACAAGGTCCGATTTCTCCGTTCTGATACACCGTTTCTCTGCGGTGTACCCGGCGGAGTGAGTTGAGGAACCATTCCACAACTCTTTAGATGGTCATCAAACTCATGGCTCATGTACTCGCCTCCACGGTCCGACCGTAGAAACTTTATTTTCTTGCCGAGTTGATTTTGTACCTCACTCTGGAATTCCTTGAACTTTTCAAAGGCTTCCGACTTGTGTTTCATTAAATAGATATATCCATACCTACTCAAATCATCAGTGAAGGTAATGAAGTACTCATAACCACCTCTGGCTGTCGTGCTCATTGGACCACATACATCACTATGTATTAGTTCCAACAAGTCGGACGCCCTTTCACAACTCCTTGCAAAAGGTGTCTTGGTCATCTTGCCTAGTAGGCATGATTCGCATGTCTCGAATGACTCTAAGTCAAACGAAGTTAGAAGTCCATCATCATGGAGCATCTTCATGCGCTTCCAACTTATATGACCAAGCCGACAGTGTCAAAAGTAAGTCATATTCAGATCATTTGGTTTCAACCTTTTAACATTTATGTTATAGACCGATTCACTATCAAGATTTAAAATAAATAACCCGTTCTGAACGGGTGCAAAGCCATGAAACATATCTTTCAAATATAAAGAACAACCATTATTCTTAATATTCGACTCATAACCTTTTCTCATCAAACATGAGGCGGAAATAATGTTTCGGCTAAGCGCTGGAACATAATAACAATTATTTAGTTCCAAAATAAATCCTGAAGGTAAATGAAGTTGCATCATGCCGACTTCCAACGCAGCGACTCTCGCCTTGTTGCCGACCCGAATGTCAACCTCTCCTCTTGCCACGCTCCTAGTTCTTACCAGTCCCTGCAACAAGTTGCATATGTGAATAACTGATCCGGTATCATATACCCAAGAACTATTAGGCGCATCAGCAAGATAAATTTCTATAACATTGCACACAAGCGTACCTGAGTTGGAAGTCACACCTCCACTCTTGGCTCTGTCAGCCAAATACTTGGTGCAGTTCCTCTTCCAGTGGCCATCTTGCTTGCAATAGAAGCAGTTGGCTCCGGCTGTAGGAGAAGGTTTAGTCTTTGAGGGAGCACTCTGGACAGGGCCATGGGTGCTACCTCCTGACTTATCCTTCTTCTTCTTAGTCCAAGAACTCTTCTTGAACTTAGCCTTATTCTGCACCATCAACACTTGACTGGTGCCTTTCTTGATATCAGCCTCTGCCGTTTTGAGCATCCCATGTAATTCAGTGATACTCTTATCCATACCATGCATATGATAGTTCGAGATGAACGGACCATATGCACTAGGAAGAGAGTTCAGAATTATATCAGTAGTGAACTCTTCGTTAATGGGGAAGCCCAGCCGATCCAGAGACTGTATGTAACCAATCATCTTGATTACATGCGGACTCAGTGGATCGCCGTCTTTCAGCTTACAGCCAAGCAAAGCTTGAGAGACTTGATACCTCTCAGTCTTTGCTTGAGCCTGGAACATCCTTTTGAGGCTTTCGATCATATCGTAGGCCTCAACATTCTCGAAATGCTGCTGCAAGTCCGGTTCCATATGTGCAAGCATAAGACAGCTAATTTCCGTAGACTCATCTCTAGTCTTACGGTAGGCATTTATGACTGCGACAGTCGCATCATCATCAGGCTCATCTGGAAGTGGAGTTTCTAGAACATGTTCTTTCTTGTCATGCTTGAGGACTATCCTCAGATTACGATACCAGTTGGTGAAATTAGTTCCATTAAGCTTATCTTTCTCTAGGATTGACCTCAACGCAAAAGTGGACAACTGAGGAAGGTTGCTAGGTGCCATTGATCTACAACAGAAAATATGCAAAAAACACTTAAGACATGTATTCATAAAAGAGCAGGCATATTAAACGCTTTAATACTTATGCTCCCACTAGAACCAACATCCCTCCGATGGTTGCTAAGTGATTCAAGATCCTAAATAAGCAAGCCGACTAGTGAGCTTTAGCATCACCGCTAGCCGTCAAGTGATCTAGGTAGGCAACACCTTGCCAATCGTATCCCTATACGACTCCTGTTAGTTGGGTGGCATCATATGCCCCGGCTCCCAACCTTCCTCGCCCCAAGCCCCACAACCGTTGTGATGGACTCGTCTAGATTACCAAGTGCTTCTGCTTGTAAGAGTCCGACTCAAACCCACCTAACCGGAAAGAATTGGTAGCACCTCAATTTTATGAGCCCACTACCAAGAATGTCCGACTTGTGATGGTGCAGCACTGGCGGGGCGACCGACTAGACCTTCTTTGAGGGATTAAAATCTACCAACTATCTAAATAGAGGTAAATAGAGACATAACAATAACACAAATAAAGCAATTATAATGTGAAATGGTATGGCTCTCTTCATGGTGATCTCCATCTCCACGAAGCTTGTAAGTCGACTCGTGCCAACTCTTGTCACGTGCCATCTTACTCCATGTAGCCGACTTGTACATCGACTTGCATGCCACCGGGTTCTCCAACAAGCTACACTAGCTAGTAAATGAAAATTTACATAGAGAATCCGACACGCAGGCCGGTATACAATAAAATGACAACACCTAGGCTCCAGCCTGTCGTGGTGGTGTCACGGCAGATGCCATGGGATGGCCAAAGATGTGGGGACGATGGACGCTGGCGGTGTCCGGGGAGGGATCACGCGACGAGTAGCCGCGTGAGGTAAGAACAAAGCACTGCAAACAACACAATCTACCCAGGTTCAGGGCCCTCGTAAGGAGGTAAAACCCCTACTCCTGCCTCTCTGTATGTATTATGATGTTTCTCCGAGTAGCCACGGTACAAATGATATCGCTACCGAGTAGCTTCTCTCTTCCCTCCGAGTAGAACTAAGTCAAGAACTTAGGGTTTCTAGGGTTCATTGTGAGCATGTGTGAGCGTGTGTGAGCGTGTGTGAGCGTGTCTCGCGCAGGAGGCGGCGGGGCACCTTATATACATGGTGCCCAGCCGGATACGTCCAAATCCAGACAAGTGTCGACATAGTGTGCACATCGTCCTTTCTCCGAGTACCCGCTGACAGCTTTGGCTCCTAATCTTGGCTGCTTCCGTAAAGTCGTTGGGCAAAACTAGGGGACAGACTGGTATCACTGTACCTAGGCACAGAGTAGGCCCCCCTTATCCTGCCACGGCCTGCTTCCATGCTGTCACTGTCGGGCAGGCCGGTCCCAGATGAACAGTAGTTCGAATGCTGCCAAGTACGGACCCTGGATACGCGGGATCCTGTGTCAGAACGGCTCCTTTGACTTTCTGGCCCGAGTAGGTTCCCGCCAATTCTACTCGGGCTACCTCTTCTACTCGAAGAGATAGAACTTGCTTGATTTCTCCTTCTGGTCATCTTGAGGTGAGACCGAGTAGCAGTCGACCGGGTAGCGAGTACCAGGTAGTCGGCTACTCGACCAAACCTCCCTTCTGTAAGCTGCCTTTACCACTTGCTTTTACCCTACTCGGGGGTAACCCCCCGACAGCAGTCCCCGAAGCTGGTTGAGTCTTGCGAACTTGTTCACTAGGCTCTGCCAGCTTAAAACCAGCCTTTGCATCTCAGCCCTTGAACCTCAAGATGCCAAGTAGAACCTCCGAGTAGCTATCTGGAAAGTACCTTGAGTTTCCTCTCTTCCGAGTAGCACTTGCTTTCTACTCCGTAACCGAGTAAAAAGACTTAGAGAAATTTCTTAGATTGAGCCTCTGCAGCGCAGAGCACAATCCAGCCCTTTGCGCAGCAACTGCACACGTGTCAAGCATCCACGACCTCGTCGTTTCGTTGCCCAGGACACGACCTGCCACGTGTCCAGTTTTCACGCAGTGGGCCCACCGGCCGTCATGTCCCATCAAGTGTAGTTATAGACCACGATTTGGTGGTGGGATCAACTGCGGCCATTACGCGCGCAACCGGCGCTTGTGTGCGTTTCTAGCCGGCCACAGGATCCACCACACGCCACAATCGATCCCACTTCCACGATGGTAACGGTAAACTCGCGGAGGAGATATAAATACCTCCCTCGTCTCCTTTTCCCCTTCCCTTGCACTATTCCTCCTTCGTCTCCTGCTCTTCTCCGCCACCGAGCTCTTCGCCGCCGCGCAAGCTTTCGCGCCGCCGCGGACTCAATCCCCCAAACAACTCCTTCGATTTCTTCCACTTTCCCTACTCGCAACAATGGCCAAAGCTGGCTGGCCGGTTCCTCCGTCACCGCCGAAGATTGCGCCTGGCTCGTGAACACCCGGAGGGTTCCTCCCGGTGTGGAGTGCCGGGCGCCAGACGGTGAAATCGTGCCATCCCCGTGGGAGGGTGAGCGCGTGGTCTTCATGTCGCATTTCGAGCGCGGCTTCGGATTGCCGGCCTCTGATTTTCTCCGGAAGTTCCTCAATCACTTCGGCATCCAGATGCATCATCTGCCCCCCAATGCCGTCGTCTTCCTCGCCTACCACGCCGTGGTCTGCGAGGCCTTCCTCGGCATCCGGCCCACGTGGGAAACGTGGCTCAGGTATTTCCACTTGCGCCAGCAATCCACCGGGAAGAAAGACGCCGCGGGCGTCGCCCGCGCCACCGACACCGGCTGCGCCATGATGGTGCAGCGGTCCGGGACGAACCACCCCCGCATCAAGGGGCTGGACTCCGTCAAGCTGTGGCAGAAGACGTTCCTCTACGTCAAGAACGTTGCCGCCGCGGAAGGAGCCAAGGTGGACGATCGAATCAACTTGCCCGTTTGGAGCAATCGTGCTCCGATCGGGATGTACTGGAAGGAGAAGCCCGCCAATGACGAGGACGCCATCGAGATGGAGGATAGACTTGGCTGGCTGAAGGCGCAAGGCCTCAAGAATGACGATCCGGTGGCTTGCTGGATCAAGCGCCGAGTGCTGCCCTTGCAGGAGCGCTGCCATCTCATGTGTTACATGGGAGGCCCCCGCGACTGCACCAGGACAACCACCATCGAGATCGACAACATCGATGTTCCCTGGCACGCAAGGAACATCTTGACGACAAATCTTGGCGACAACTGGCAATACGGGTTCGTCCCGTACAGCCGTACAAAGCCAATTGAGCGGGTACGCCTTTCTTACTCTGCTCTCTGCATTTACTTTCCGAGTAGATAATTCCTCCTCCTGCCGCGAGTAGCGATCGTCTTCTGCACCGAGTAGGGTACTTAGCCGAATTGCGTAGGCTTAATGTGCTTCGTGCTTGCACGCCTTGCCGGATAGCCTACTCGAGAACAACTCTTAGGCTCGATGTGCTTTATACCTGCACGCCCTTCCGAGTAAGACCTTTCAGCAAACATGCTTAGGCTTAGTATGCTTTGTGTTTGCACGCCTATCCGGGTAGAATGCTTAGTAAACTGCCTAGGCTTTGTGTGCTTTGTACCTGCATGCCTATCCGAGTAGAATTCCTTCCTAGTACTCGGCTAGTCTGTGATTCTTCTCTGTTTTTCAGGTTCTCACTCGCCAGATAATCGAGAGCTGCGAGGTTTTTGAGGGCAACTGGTCTCCTGATCGTGAGGAGGACGATGTGCCCTCTCTCGATGCCGCGGAGCAGACCAACCTCTCTCGTTCCCCCACCACTGATAAGCGCGACGCTCTCTGCACCTGGTCTGATGAGGATTTTGATGGTACCAGCATCTTCACCTTGTTTTGTTTCCGAGAGGCACCAATCCCTTGTTTGCTGTTTCTGATTCATTCCTCTATTCTCTTGAATTCTCAGATGAGGTAGCCGTGGAAAAGGACGACGAGGACGAAGACGAGAACGAGGGCGATGCGCCCCTTGTCGTCGAGCCTCTGTCCGTTGCCGCTCCTGTGGCTCGCAAACGGACTGGCAGTGGAGCACCAGCGCCTCCCGCCAAGAGGAAGAAGCCCGCCGAGAAGAAGGAGCTTACCGAGAACAAGAAGAAGGTGGTCGTGAAGAAGCCCAGACGACAGCTTAAGTCCACCACCGCGTAAGCCCTCCTCTCGGTCGCCTCCCTTCTCGCGCTGTGCTATTCTCCCCAAATCCCTTCTAATTTCTGGTTTCTTCCTTCTCTACAGACCTCCCATGGATGCGAGCGCAGCTCTCGCGTCCGACCAAGCTAAGGAATCATCAGTACCTCTGATCAACATCGATGATGATGAGGACCACACCGCCAACGCTGCTGCTGCCAATCCACAGACCGCCGATGCACAAGGAGCAGAGTCAGAGCCAGCGGCGCAGGACACTACCGTCCACCATGAGAGACTCCCTTCTCCTCCGGCTAGCAATGCCGATGAGAACCAAGATCAAGAGATGCAAGACAACACCGCCGACGAGCGGCCAGAAGCAGAGCAAGAGCAGCCCACCACAGGGGCTGCTGCACAAGAGAATCTCGCTACCGAGCAGCGAGTAGAAGACACCACCGCCACGGATGCCACCACGAGAGATGCTTATCCATTGAGCAGCGTGCAGCCGGGCGACGCACCGAGTAGCTCCCAGCCAGGAGCTGCACAAGGCGACGGGTCCGTGGCGCCACCTACTGTGCAAGGCCCTACACCGCCAAACTCCTCCTCGTCTCCGCAGACCAAAGATGCATCCAGCCCTCCCGCCGGCCGAGTAACCAGGCAGCGAGCCCTGGATGCTTTGAAGAATTTAGTTGATAGACGGGCAGCCGAGAAGGAAGCTGCTGAGAAAGGCCCTTCCGAGAAGATGGCAACCGCTGAGAAGGAAACAGCTGAGAAGGCCAAGGCTGAGCAGCAGATAGCCGAGAAGAAACCTGTCGAGAAGGCAGCCGCCGAGAAGGCGAAGTCCAAAACTGATGGCAAGAAGGCTGAAGATCCCGAGAAGCAGAGGGTCGAGAAGGAGAAAACGAAGAAGCGAGCCAGAGATCAGATACCGCCGCCAGCCTCAGGTGGGGCACTTGTGATCCACGAGTCCGGCCCAATTCCCGCTGCGCTCTCTGCTGACGCTCGAGCAGCTGGCCAACCTTGCTACCCGGAGTACATGATTGAGGTTAGCCACCAGAACTTAATCGGTTTCCCTCCCAAGGACAAAGCATTAGCTGTTCAGAAGGGAAGGAAGGTTGTAGCTATGAGCTCCCCTCCCCCAGATCCAAACCAACGCCAATCCGTCGACATTGCTTCTCGGGGGGTACAAGACAAACCAATAACTTCAAAGGGCCTTGAGCAGGTACTGGACACCATTGGCTTCATCGACGCCAAGTGGGATAGCCGGATTCTCGGCACGGAGAAATGGCACGGTCTTGGTCTTGGCGGCATCGACCACATGCGCGTGGATTGGAACAAGGTCGACCTGGGACACAAACCCATGTCCGTCTCCACCGAGACCGCGACCCTCGCAGCCAAGATGTTCCTGCACCGCAAGAATGCCGAGGACATCGAGCAGGCGTACGCAGTAAGTCCTTCTCGTCTTTTCCGAGTTGAATTTTCTCCTCTCCTATTCGCCTCTTTGCTCCTTACCATCACCCCCAGTCCCCGAGATTCTAGCCGAGTAGATGGGTACTCTCCGAGTAGCCTCCTACTCGGGTTGAATCTACTCTGCTTTTTCTAACTTGCCTCTTCTCGCTTCTCAGGATAGCGTCCTGAAGCGGACCAACCTATACCGCCATCTTCTCTGGAACCACTCTATCGCCAGGAGGCGAATTGCTGCTTTAGAGAAGGAAAAGGCAGCTGCGGAGGCAGCCAGCAAGAATGCCAACGACAGCACCCAGCAGCTGGCTGAAGTGCAAGGTACGCTTTTAGCTGTGCGGTTCATGCGTTTTTTGTTTACGCTCGCTTATGCTTTCTTTTGCGCTAACCTTTTCTACTCTGCAGAGAAACTGAAGAGCCTAGCCGAAGAGCACGAGAAATGCCGCACTTTCGTGGAGAACGCCGAATCCACCATCAAAAGGCTGGAAGGTGAGTTTGTTGTTCACTCGGTTTGATCTTGAATCTGTTTCTTCGCTGCTTCTCTATTGACCTTGCCTGGCTCTTCGCAGAAGATCACAAGTTGTTTGCTGATGCACACCAAGATTGTGTCAAGCCAGCAGAGGTGCAGAACCAACTGTCCAACCAGGCCGCTGTGTTGCTGAAGGATCACGCCACCGAGACCGAGAAGCTGCAACTCCAGTTGCAAAAAGCACTCCAGGATGCCATTAACATTGGCGCCGAGAGGGACAGAGCAATCGCCGAGAAGGCCAAGGCCGAGACAACATTCAGAGCCAAGGAGAGGGCCCTTGAGCAGGAATGTGAAACGTTAAAGAAGACCAACGCTGATCTCTTCGCTCAGATGGATACCTTGCGCCTGATCCAAGAAAAGCACATTTCCAACGAGGAGTCCTGGAAGACCCAGCTGCAGCGGCTGCGCCGCGAACTGTCCGGTAGGTCTTCTTCTCCCTGCCACTTTTCTTCTCGGTTTTTCTCTACCCGGTTCTTCTCTTCTCGATTCTGAAGTTGTCACTTGCTATTTCAGAGATCTGGCCTCATCTTGATTCCAATTGCGCGCCTACTGTGGCCAAGGCCCAAGCAGCTCGCCTTGCGAAGGGTGAGGCAGCAGACACTAGAGCTGAGTTAGAGGACAGCCTGCTGGTGCTCAAAGATTATTTCGAGCAGCTGGCCGGCGTTGGCACTGACTTGGTGCACGTGGGCTTCGAGCTCCATAGGTTGTTCTGGCCCCAGGATCCTGAACCAAAAACCATGCGGGGTCTCGCCTTCAAGCTGGAAAATGTGAAGAAAGAGTTGAAGAAGTGGCGTGCTTCGGGAGCCCGGGCCGGTGCGGACGTGATGCTTCTCTGCATAGCATCCTGGTATGAAAACCTCAACATGCAGCTCATCCGCGGGAAGCGCAATGATTCCAAGTGGGAGGTAGATCCCGACTGCGTGGCCACACGCAAGCAGATCGCCTACGAGGTCGCGGAGTGCGCTGAGACGGAGACTTTCATCGAGGGCCTCCCCGAGCCCGACACCGAGTACGAAGAGGAAGAGGAAGAGGACGACGAAGTAGAATCCGACCTGGATGGCCTCTTCGATTCTCCTAAGGGCAAGGCCGGGAAGGGGAAGAACATCGCCGTCGCGAGTAGCGATGAGGACGAGTACGCCCACATCGACACCGCCGCACTCGACTTTGGCACCTCCTCAGGTGCTGCTCTCGACGACACGGTACGCCCTCCTGGCCAAGCGCCTGGCTCTTCTCCGGCTCCAGAGCCCGTCTCGGTGGCCACGGCCACCTCTGACCCGGCAGCCCCTGATCGCGATGCCGAGATGGAGGAATCCGCTACCGTCCAGACGGAGGCGGATGCCACCAACACCGAAGAAGAAGCCGAGAAGACCGTCACCGAAGAAGCGGCAGCCAAGGCCAGCACCGACAACACTGCCACCTCCACCTGAATCTCCCTGCAACCTTTTTACTCGAACACTTATCAGATCCCCGGGATGCCGGGAGCAGATGTAACAGACTATCTTTGTTTTGCTTGCTACACAGTTTTTATCCCCTCTTTGTTTATTTCGAAATTAATCAATTTGAACGACGCTGGCTCAATGCCGGGTTGCGTTTCCATGCGAGTCCCCGAGTTGCGTTTCTTATTCACCCTATCTTTTCATCTCTGCTCTACCCGCGACTTGTCGCTTTTTTGGTATTCGAGTCACAAGAATCAAGCAGTAGGGCTGCAAATACTTAGCCGCTAGAAACAATCATGGTAACGCAGCCCATCACTTAGCCGAGAAGACGAAAACAGGGAACAAAAGTAACAAGCAATCTACTCGGTTCCTGCACTCTTTCTTCCTTAGTGATTTTCGTGTGCTCATTGACCTTTTGCTTGTTCTCTTGCTTGCCATGAAGCCGGGTTTCGGACAGCAGCAGAGTCGAAGAGTTGGCATATAGGTTTAAACACACTACTCAATGCACTTATGAGTTCTGAAGTGGAGCAACCGAAAAGACAAAGGATCAAGCCGAGTAAAAACACTTAGAGCAATTTTGGACGAGGGCAGTCCCCGAGAACAATTTCAGATTGCAGAGTAGAATTTCAACTCGGATAAGAGGGTACATACACATCTTTGCTTACGAATGAAAACGACGAAGTAGAGCTACATTCCAAGGGCGCTTGGTTTCCTCTCCAGCTTTATCTGCCCTGTTCGCCTGCGATGGGCGCACATCTACAAGGTAGTATGCATCATTGTGCAGCGCTTTGCTCACAATGAAAGGCCCTTCCCATGGAGGAGACAACTTGTGCATCCCGGCTGTGCGCTGCACAAGCCTAAGGACCATGTCTCCTTCTCGGAAAACCCTTGGGTTCACCTTTCGGCTATGATAACGCCGCAGGTTTTGCTGGTAGATAGCCGAACGTGACAGAGTCAGCTCTCTTGCTTCTTCAAGCAGGTCAACGTCGTCTTCTCGAGCTTCTCTCGCCTCCACCTCAGTATAGAGGGCTACTCGGGGGGAGTCATGCTCTAAGTCTATTGGCAATACGGCCTCAGCCCCGTATACCAAGAAGAATGGCGTGTAGCCGGTTGACCGGTTAGGGGTAGTCCTTAGACTCCACAACACCGCTGGCAACTCTTCTAGCCAACACCCAGGTGTTTTCAGCAATGGCTCAATCAGCCTTGGCTTTATGCCTGCCAATACCATCCCATTTGCTCTCTCAACTTGCCCATTGGAGGCAGGGTGCGCGACTGACGCAACGTCTAGTCGGATATGCTTATCCCTGCAGAATCGCACCATTGCCCCCTCTGCAAAGTTGGTGCCGTTGTCGGTGATGATACTGTGCGGGTAGCCATATCTCATGATCACATCCTTCACAAACTTCACAGCTGTGACCCCATCGCACTTCCGAATAGGTTTCACCTCAATCCACTTGGTGAACTTGTCCACCATGACCAAAATATGTGTCATATTGCCTTTAGCCGGCTTGAAAGGACCAACCATATCCAAGCACCAAACAGCAAATGGCCATGTGATAGGAATTGTTTTCAACTCGGAAGCAGGCATGTGAATCTTACTTGCGAACATCTGGCAGCCGTTGCACTTCCTCACAATATCTTCAGCTTGCTGCAGTGCAGTGAGCCAGTAGAAGCCATGCCGAAAAGCTTTCTTGACCAATGCCCGAGAAGAGGCGTGATGCCCACATTCCCCTTGATGTATCTCCACCAGGATTTCTTCTCCCTCTTCCGGGCTCACACAACGTTGCAGCACGCCGGTGGCACTTCTCTTGTGCAGCACATCTCGCACTATGGTGTAGCCCTTGGACCTTCTCTGAATCTGCCTCGCAGTCACCTCATCTTCAGGTAAAGTGCCGTCCCTTAGAAAGAATAATATGGACGTAGCCCAACTCGGTGTCTCTCGTATGGGAAACACTGGTTCGTCCAGTTCCATTGGGACAGGCTCTTGCGGTTGCACAGGAGGAGTAGGAGCGCTTCTCTGCAGCCCAGACCGATTGGCGAGAACTTCTTCAATGAATGCGACAGCCTCCGGGTTGAGGGCGACAGTCCCCGAGTAAGGAGTGGCAGTCCCCGAGCACGGAATGGCAGTCCCCGGGTTGGGAATGGCAGTCCCCGAGTATGAAGTGGCAGTCCCCGAGTAGGGAGTGGCAGTCCCCGAGTACGGAGTGGCAGTCCCCGAGTAAGGAATGGCAGTCCCCGAGTAGAGGACGGCAGTCCCCGGGTTCCCTGCAGCACTCTCCCAGTCAATCTCCATTGGGTCAGATTCTTCACTTGGCAGAGAAGGAACAAAGATGGATTCCGAGTTGGGGGAAGGCTTGATGGATGGCTTCCTCAAATGCTCCAAGGCAATCCCTGCCGGGATGGACTGCCGAGAAGATCCCAATTTGGATAGCTCGTCTGCTGCTTCGTTCTCTGCTCGGTGAATGTGCTGAAACTCACAGCCTTCAAAAAACCCAGTCATAGACTGCACCAGGAAGCGATACGATGCCATGTTGGCATCCAAAGCATCCCAAGTGCCCGAGACTTGCTGCACCACCAGATCTGAATCGCCATAGCATATAATGCGCTGCACGCCAACCTCCTTTGCTACTCGCAAACCATGCACCACTGCCTCGTACTCGGCTACATTGTTGGATGCCTTGAAATGAATCTGCAGCACATACTTGAGCTGATCTCGCTTGGGTGACGTGAGCACGACACCAGCACCAAGGCCCTCCTTCACTTTCGAGCCATCGAAGTGCATCCTCCAATAGTTGGAAACTGGAGCAGGAGGTTCATACTGCATCTCGGCCCAGTCCACAAGAAACTCTGCCAGGACCTGAGACTTGATTGCTTCTCTTCTCGCATACGCGGGAGCGTACGCGGCTAGCTCAATCGCCCACTTGGCTACTCTGCCACTCGCCTCCTTGTTACCCATGATATCCGAGATGGGAGCAGAGCTCACGACAGTAATGGGGTGCTCCTGAAAATAATGTTTCAGCTTCCTGGCGCCCAGGTACACACCATACGTCATCTTCTGGTAGTGCGGATAGTTCTGCTTGGAACTGGACAGCACTTCACTGAGATAATAGACTGGGCGCTGCACACTCTTGCCTTCTTCTTCTCGCTCCACCACTATCACCACGCTGACTACTCGGTTAGTCGCAGCAATGTACAGCAGCATAGGCTCCTTGGGTAGCGGACTAGCCAAGACGGGAGCGCTAGCCAGCATTGCTTTCAACTCATTAAATGCCACGTCCGCTTGCGGAGTCCAGACAAACTTGTCATTTTTCTTCATCAGCTGGTACAGAGGCAAGGCCTTCTCGCCCATTCGGCCCAGAAAACGGCTCAGAGATGCCAAACAACCCGTGAATTTCTGCACATCTTTCAGTGATCTCGGTAAAGACATGCTCTCAATAGCTTTTATCTTAGAAGGATTGGCTTCAATGCCCCGACTAGAAACCAGAAAACCGAGTAGCTTTCCAGCCGGTACACCAAAGGTGCACTTACTCGGATTCAGTTTCATTTTGTACTTGCGTAGGTTAGCAAAGGTTTCCTCCAGGTCGGCAAGCAGAGTATGTGTTTTATTCGTTTTGATGACAATGTCATCTACGTACACCTGCACATTCTTGCCGAGCTGGTCGTGCAAGCATTTCTGCATGCATCTCTGATAGGTTGCACCCGCATTCCTCAAGCCAAAACACATGACACGATAGCAATAAGCCCCGTACGGGGTAATGAAAGCAGTCTTTATTTGATCAGCATGGTTGAGTGCAATCTGGTGGAAACCAGAGTAGGCATCTATGAAAGACAACAGTTCACATCCAGCAGTGGAATCGATCACCTGATCGATGCGAGGTAGCGGGAAAGGATCCTTGGGGCATGCCTTATTCAAGTCGGTGTAGTCGACGCACATGCGCCATGCAGTGGCAGCCTTGGGATCTTCCTTTTTCTTCTCGACCATGACCGGGTTGGCTAACCAATCCGGGTGCAGCACTTCCATGATGAAGTTACTTATCAGCAGCTTGGTGATCTGATCACCGATGGCCTTCCTTCTCTCATCTCCGAAACGGCGCATAGCCTGCTTCACGGGCTTGGCGTCAGGACGCACATGCAAAGAGTGCTCAACCAACTCCCTCGGGACTCCTGGTAGATCTTCATTGGTCCAGGCGAACACATCCCGATTCTCACGGAGGAAGTGGATGAGCGCGCTTTCCTATTTCTCCGCCAACCCGGAACCAATGATGGCTACACGGTCGGGGAACTCGGGGTCGACCTGGACTGTCTTGGTCTCCTTGGCAGCTTGGAAAGCAGTACCATGCTGGGTACTCGGCACACCTTGTGCGCCAGCTTGTGCGGACTGAGCCATGGCCACCACCTCGTACATCTTCTTCTTCTCGGCAGCAATCACCATCGATTCCGCCAGCTGGGAGCTAGCAGAGGCACACTCCATGGACTTCTTGTAATCTCCCGAGATGGTGATTATGCCATTGGGACCAGGGATCTTCATCTTCAAGTATGCAACGTGAGTGGAGGCCATGAACTTGCTCAAAGCAGGCCTGCCGAGTAGAGCGTGATAGGGGCTCTGATGATCCACCACTTCAAACTGCAAGCGCTCTGTGCGGCAGTTCTCCCGAGTACCGAATAGCACATCAATCCACACTCGGCCAATCGGGTTGCACGAGATCCCGGGCACAATGCCATGGAAAGTGGTCTTGCTAGGCAGCATCATGTTCTCGGCCAGGCCAAGCTTCTCGAGTGTGTCCTTGTACACAATGTTGATGCTGCTGCCGTTGTCGATTAGCACCTTGCTGAACCTCACATTCTTCTCGGGACCCAGGAAGGTAGGATCTAGCACCAAGGCATAGGTACCCGGATTGGGCATCACCTTGGGATGATCTGCTCGAGTCCACCTGATCTCCTGGTCACACCAATACATGTAGTGAGGGACGGCAGGAATCACTGCATTGACCTCCATGGCTCGCCTGTGCTGTGATTGCTTGTCGACTGCCTCAGAAGTGAAGATCATATAGCTCTCATGGTGCTCTTGGTACTGGTTGGAGCCATTGCCCCCATTGCTGCCATTGTTGTTGTTGTTGCCCTGATAGTTGTTGTTGTTGCCTCTGTTGTTGTTGTTGCGGTTGTAGTTGTTGTTGTTGTTACGGTATCTCTCGTTGTTGAAGTTCTGGTTGGCTCCTAAAGCCACTTGGTTCACATTCTCTCTTCTCGGGTACACTGGCGGCCGAGTTGCGGGTGCGCGAGTAGGCTGAACAGTAGCATTGGCGGCTGGCAGAGGAGGAGGAGGAGGCAAGCCATCACTCTTGATCACATCCCACCATTCGCATTGCCGAGTAGTGTGGTTAGCAGGCCTCGAGGGATGATGGGTGTGAAAGCTGCATGGGCCATCCTTCATGTCATCGAAGACAAACTTCTTCGGCTGCTCGGAGTTCCCGCTACCCGACTGAGAGGCGCGAAATGGCTTCTTGTTGCCTTGGCCCTGGTTCTGGTTCTGCCCGTAGGCTCCAGCAGGTTTCTGCCTTTGGCCACCACCGCCTCCAACATTCACTGCATTCACCTCTTCAGGATCATACCGAGTATCTACTCGGCGCTTGTTGCGGAACTCGTTGCGCTTGCTGCTGTTGAAGTTTCTTCTCGGCTCAGAGGAGTCCATCAGTGGCTGAGTAGGATCACCGAGTGCGTACTGATCCGCAATCTTGATGGTCTCCGCCAGAGTGTTCGGCATCTCCCTCTGCAATCTCTGCCAAAGCATGCTGCCATGTCGGCAACCCTGCGCAAACCAAGTGATGGCCTGTGCTTCATTCACACCCTCACAGGTGTTCCTCAAGGTGCTCCACCGAGTAAGGTACTCGCGGTCCGTCTCGTCTTCTCGCTGCCTGCAAGCTGACAGCTGCTGTGGCCTATTCGGCCTCTTGTATGTACTCGTGAAGTTGCTGATGAAGGCATCCGAGAAGTCCAGCCAGCAGTTAATGCTGTTCTTGGGCAAGTTGTTGAGCCAAGTGCGAGCTGGACCCTCTAGCATCTGCGGCACATAGCGCACCGCCCATCTCCTGTTGCCATTCGCGATATGGACCGCAGTGACATAGTCATTGAGCCAATCTTCAGGCTTGGTGCTGCCATTGTAGCTCTTGGTGCCTCTTGCAAGCTGGAAGCCCTTCACGGAAGGCTCATTCATGATGCGCGGGCCAAAGCACTCGGGGCCAGGGGGACCCGTGCTCTCAAGCCGCGCCGATAAGCTGATACGGTCCAGCTGGTGCCTCGCATCTCCAGGCGCCAACACGCGCTCACCAACACGGTCATGAATATCATAACCAGCCATCTCCATAGCCGAGTAGCCATCATCATACCTATCCACCTGCATAGCTGCGGGCTGCCCCCACGGTGGGCGCCAACTGTCGTGGTGGTGTCACGGCAGATGCCATGGGATGGCCAAAGATGTGGGGACGATGGACGCTGGCGGTGTCCGGGGAGGGATCACGCGACGAGTAGCCGCGTGAGGTAAGAACAAAGCACTGCAAACAACACAATCTACCCAGGTTCAGGGCCCTCGTAAGGAGGTAAAACCCCTACTCCTGCCTCTCTGTATGTATTATGATGTTTCTCCGAGTAGCCACGGTACAAATGATATCGCTACCGAGTAGCTTCTCTCTTCCCTCCGAGTAGAACTAAGTCAAGAACTTAGGGTTTCTAGGGTTCATTGTGAGCATGTGTGAGCGTGTGTGAGCGTGTGTGAGCGTGTGTGAGCGTGTCTCGCGCAGGAGGCGGCGGGGCACCTTATATACATGGTGCCCAGCCGGATACGTCCAAATCCAGACAAGTGTCGACATAGTGTGCACATCGTCCTTTCTCCGAGTACCCGCTGACAGCTTTGGCTCCTAATCTTGGCTGCTTCCGTAAAGTCGTTGGGCAAAACTAGGGGACAAACTGGTATCACTGTACCTAGGCACAGAGTAGGCCCCCCTTATCCTGCCACGGCCTGCTTCCATGCTGTCACTGTCGGGCAGGCCGGTCCCAGATGAACAGTAGTTCGAATGCTGCCAAGTACGGACCCTGGATACGCGGGATCCTGTGTCAGAACGGCTCCTTTGACTTTCTGGCCCGAGTAGGTTCCCGCCAATTCTACTCGGGCTACCTCTTCTACTCGAAGAGATAGAACTTGCTTGATTTCTCCTTCTGGTCATCTTGAGGTGAGACCGAGTAGCAGTCGACCGGGTAGCGAGTACCAGGTAGTCGGCTACTCGACCAAACCTCCCTTCTGTAAGCTGCCTTTACCACTTGCTTTTACCCTACTCGGGGGTAACCCCCCGACACAGCCGGCTGACATAAACATGATACGCAGATCATGTATGGATTACACACATCACATGCACATAAGCCATACCATTCACAACTTCCTGCAAAAACAAGTTATGCATAGATACGGTATCTACCGGCGTTGTGAAACTCGTAACGACATCTAAGGCGCTACGACAGGGCGAAGCCGGCGGTCCCTCGCGGGTGCGGGCAGCGCCCGACGATTTCGGAAAACGCAGATCTCATCTGCGTTCCGATCATGGATTTCTTTATCGGATAAAACGATTTTACCCGAATCTGATCCGTATTCCGATTCGACCAAACCTTTTGATCTTCGATCACCGCAACTGGATTTATGTGTCACGGTATACCCCGATGGCGGAAACCGACCGGTAGGGGTAAGTTGTTCCACGACCTTAGCAGTATGATCACGGAAACCTGATCATCCATTAACCCCGTGTACGATTGATCCAATCAACCTTGTACAAAACCGATCTATCTCATAGACCGACCACCAAAACATCAATTAGATCACATCTAACGCTAACTACATATCACATATGTACGGATCTCGGGCCTAATACCAGAAGCTACCGCTCTGATACCACTGTTGGAACACGTAGAGATAAACGAAAACTTTTTCTACGCGGTACTTCCAAGATCTAGCCGAGGTAGAAGGCCACGATGATTACCACTAGACGCGCGGTTGCGGATTATCGATGAAGCGCGTCGGGGCAGTGCAGTCCCACGATCCGGTCCGGCCGATCCAATACCTCGAACGTCGAAGTGCTGAACGCACAACACCTCTGCCGGTATCCACACGTACGAGGAGGAGCTCCGACGGCAGACTGCTAGGTCTGGTGCGACGGCTGGACTGAGTGGGGCTAGGGTTCCCAACGCATGGGAGAGTGGACTAACGTGCACGCTGGGCAACATGCGCCCCTCTTTATATAGCGTATGGTAATGGGCTGCACAACACTTGTGGCCCATTCCCTCTGTGAGTCCGACTCACTAATTCAGTCCATTTCCGGTTCGGGTCCAACCCAACCAATATTTGCTCCCGCTCTTGAGTGTGCGACCCTGCAAGCTCATGGAGACTTGGACACGATTAGAGTCCGACTCTCAATCGATCAATCGGTAGCGGCTCCTAGCAGAACGTGCCAACTCCCAAGTCCCATTGAGTCATGACGACATACCTTTCAATGTGATGTTCATCTTAGTCCTTTTTGCCTCACAATATACCTTGTCGAGCTATAGGCGATTTATCGTCATCCCTTGAATAGCTCAACTCTCTTCTCGATCCGTGATATGTGATTCATCTGACTAACTCTTAGTCAACCGACACAGTTAACACTTAACTGAGTCGCGCATGGCCATGCTTCCTGAATCATATCACTCGGGAGGGCCCAGAGAATATCTCTCCATTCGGAGGGGCAAAATCCCATCTTGATTATCCAGATCACGCAGCTTGCTTCTCATTCGACCCGAACTCTGCCTTTATAGTTGCCTTGTCACAGAACAACGTTTAACAGAACCTAAGTCGGTGATCCACAACTCGGATTGTGCGACAACCTCAGGTCTAAGGATTACATTGATTGAGACATGCAAATGACGACTTGATCGTTGCATCTCAATGTGGGTCAGTCCGACTTGCTAAACTCTTTAGCCAAGTCCGTGAACGTTGGAATGGCATCACCATGCCCATGACAAGTGGAACCGTGTCATCAGCCAACACTCACATTAGTCTAGGGTGTGTGTCCAGCACAACCTAAATGACCAAGGACAATCTAGTATGAACAACATGAATATATAGTTCCACAATCGAATCACATATTCAATGACATATATCAGATGTTCAAAACAAGGACAACTTAATAACTTTATGAACACAGTGGGAATTACATCATACATGATTGCCTCTAGGGCATATTCCCAACATGGGGCCTCCAGGCCCCCCCTCCGGGTCCCCCGGACTCCGTGTACGTGACATATTTCTAAGACTTCTCGGCTTTGTTTCGTCCAATTCCGAGAATATTTTCATAATAACTTTTCTGAAACCAAAAATAGCAGAAAACATGAACTAGCTCTCTAGCATCTTGTCAATTGGTTAGTCCCGGAAAATCCGTAAAAAAGACATAAAGTGTATAAGAAACATGTAGAAGAAGGCATGAAAACAACATGGGACATCACAAATTATGGATACGTGTGAGATGGATCAGCCGTTAGTCCCGGCCAAACAATTGATCCCATCCCTCTCGGTGTTATCCGATAAGGGTGTGCAAATAAATATGGAAGAAGCTGCGATGTGGGCGGTCGATATGGGTGTGAGTGTTGCTGAATTTCTATGTTTCCAAGACGAAAAGTTACCCAAGGATGTTGTAGCCCCAAAGACTACATATGTCATAGGGGAGGCCTTGGCCAGCAAAGAGAAGTTGCAACAACTGCCAACACATATGAGTAATTTGCACGAATGGTACTTGAGAGCCAACAGAAGAATGATCGTGGCAAAAGTACCAGAGGAGTACTACTTATGAATCCGACGAGATCCACGTCGAATGTGAAGAACTCTTCCAGTTGTAAAATTTCGAAGCACTTGACAAATCTCTCATGAGTTACTATTGTCTATAAGTTGTTGAATTCATTGTCTACATATAAGTTGTTTAGTTATTTCATTTGTTCATGTCATTGCATGTAATTATCCTCATTATATCCTTTTATACTCTATTATGCAGAATGAAGATCCTGGTCTATAAAAAAAGAATATCTTTAATGTTGGGGTCATTGAACCTTATAAAGTACATATAAAGACGCTAACGAGCTATCCCGACAAGACGGCGGGAAACATTCTAAGGTTTCTAACGGAGAAAAATTTCTGTGACCACATAATGTTTCCTTACAACTTCAGGTGAGGGTCTTACTCTGTTGTGTCCATTCACATTTGCTCACTCGACGTTAGTGTAATTCATGATTTACTGACGTATATATAAACGTGTGCAGCTTCCACCGGATTCTGCTACACATTCAAATTGATAAGAGAAGAGTTCAATTCTTCGACCCATTAATGAGAAACATGGAAGAGTTCCGCAGCATGCAGGACATGCTCCAGAGGCAATTTTAATCATTCTCGCGCTATATCGGTCTCTTCCGATGATTTCCTGAGATATCAAGTAATGAGTAACTCATTCATTCATTTTCCTTGCCGGGCAGGGTTTGGAAGCAGTTCAAGAGTGTGAAAAAGGGTGTCTCTCATAAGGAGTTGACGTTTACGAGGGCATCGGTAAGTAGTACGAGATAGGGACGGTATCTCTTTACTTCTAGGACGTGTTTGGTACACGATTCCATAACGCAACTCAATTACAGTGGTAAACGATACCTCTAAAATCTGTTTGGTTCAGATGACGTGTAATTAGATGCTCCGTAAACAAATCCCACGTCTATTCAAATCTGATACCGGTCATGCGGCTGCGGTAACAGATCGTTAGCCTGGCGAGACGAGTCTTCCCTGAGCCCCCGACTAGATCCGGTGAGTCGGATGTCAATGGCAGGACCCAGCCTGATAGTCAATCGTCTCCTCTTGACACCCCTGCTCCGCTTATTTCCGGCCGCCGGCGCCGGAGCCGACGCCGGGAGCACATGCGACCCGTTCCTCGACTTGCTCAATAGCACCGTGTGAGAGCACCAGGAGGATATGCAGAGCCGGCATCCGAGAGTAGCTGACCACCGGTCCCCAAGTTCAAGGTCTATGGTGCTTGATCCCTCTGCTAATTTCCGGCCGCCGGCGCCGTAGTCGACGCCGGGAGCTTGCTCAACAACACCACATGAGGGTACCGGGAGGATATGCAAAGACGGCATCCGAGAGCACCTGACCACCGGTCCCCAAGTTCAAGGTCTATGGTGCTTGATTCTTCTCTGAATTCTCCTATTTCCGGCCGGTTGGGGCTCTCTCTTCAGGTTTTTCTTCAGATCGGATCTTGAGGTATGTGATACCGTTACTAAAACTGTCACGAACCAAACAAAACTGCAGATGGTTGGTTACTTCTCTGATACCAGCGTAATGTGATTCCATTACCCATTACGTTACAGGTGTGTGAACCAAACACGTCCCTAGTTTTTCTATACAATTATGATGCTAGATTATTATTTTGATTGAATTCTATTCTCGTAAAGTGCGCACATCAGCCACAAGGACGCATCTATGTGGATACTACGATTGCGAGTTCATTCGCACGTTTACCTCTAAGCATAAAGATAAGCAATACATTCACAACTTTATTTTATTACCGTCACTTTTTGTTATCATGATTGATATTCATATTGATCTCCTTTTTCTTATATAGTTCGAGGCCATGCGGGGTAGGCTCCTACCAGAGCAACGCCTACTAGGACTTGCAGAGGAGCTGACGGTTTTTTTGATTACAGATATGGTAGACGACACCGGACTATTTAGTGTAAATAGGTGCTCCTACTGATGATCCCTCTGTAATCAAATAGACGGGCTCTAGTCCCGGTAATTGTGTGATCTCCATATAACTATCAAAATTGTATATATTTGTATGCTCAAACGTAAGACAAGTTATCTTATATACTCACGAACGTGTACGGTATACATATAGCAGCATAGAAATATCCGAAAACTATTTTGAAATGAAGAAATAAATAAATAAAAGAAAACAAAATGAATTCTCTGCCGCGGCACAAAAAGTGTCCAAATTTTTGCCGCGGCAGAAAATCATTAGTCGCAGCCCGTTATACGAACCGGGACTAAAGGGGGTGCCCCAGCGCGCTCTGCGGCGCTCACGTGGAGGGCCATTGGTCTCGGCTGGTAGCAGGGTCGGGACTAAAGATTGGGCCTTTAGTCCCTTGGACTGTCCCGGTTGGCCAACCGGGACTAATGCCCCTAACAGGCCGGGACAAAAGGTTCGTCTCGTACTTCAAAATAGTGCATGCGTTAGATAGTATACTAATTCAAAATCCTTAGTATTCGGCTTATTAAGTAGCTATGTAGTTAACTAGCCTAACTTCTCAACTTGCATGCGGGTAAACATAATTGCATTGTCAATTAACGCGGCTAGCTATAGGACCTCCACATGCATGTGGGCCTTGAGGTTGAGGATGCACCGATGTTTGTAATGTTGAATATTGTATACCGGTCCGTTTAGGGTTAGGGTTTAGTCTCTCTCCCTCCTATATATATTTGTACCCCTTGGTGATTATCTATGTGTGCAATATAGATTTCTATCCAACAACTTGGTATCAGAGCCTCCCTCTCCCTCATGCACGTGTCGCCCTTGCGCCGCCGCACCATGGCCACCTCGGCTTCCTCCTCTTCTTCAACCTCAACCACCCTCCCTCGTAGCTTCCGTCCCTAACCTCCTCCAAGTACCACGGTCAATCCTACTCTTCCTCTGTCCCTAACAACCATCGATGCCCTAAACCTAAACAACCTCTCCGTTGCTCTACCCACCGCCACCGCTACCACCACATTCATCAACATGCCACCCTCCCTCGTTCCTCCCCTGCACCTCGCACCACCAAACCTCTCCCATCCAATCCTCGACATCCACATATCCAACTACATCAAATTCCAGGTCACCGCCGACGGTGTCAACTTCCCTAAGTGGTGCCAGATCATCACCATCGTTCTCACCATGTACACGACGCTCGATCACATCCAGGAGGGCGCCGATCCCCCCAACCCTAGTGACGACTGGCTCGTGTCGACATCCACATCTTGCTATGGTTCATGGCCACGCTCAGCGACGATCTATATCGCCTCGTCCATACCGCCGACGGCCGGACCTGCTCTACCTGGACCCGATTGCTTTGCTTCTTAATTAACAATGAGGCCACCCACTACGTATTCCTCAGCAAAGCCTTTCGCAACACCTAGCGAGGCGACCTCTCCATCACCACCTATGCTACAAAATTGCAGAATCTCGTTGATGATCTCGCTGCCATCGGCCACCCTATGAGCGACTATGATCTTACGCTCAAATTCCTCGATGGCCTTGGTGGAAAATACCAACTCTAGGGTGAAATTCTCAAAACATTTGTGCCTCCCTTCGCCAATACATGTTCCCATCTCCAACTCGCCGAGATCGATGCGGATGCCCAACAGAAATAGGCCGGCGCCCAGGCCATGGATGTGCACACCGGTGGCCGTGGCACATTCAATGGCTGTAGTCACCAATCTAGCGGCCGTGGGGGACCTAGCAACAGCGGTGGTCATCCCCGCTTTCCTGGTGTCAGCCCCAACTATAGAGGCAAAAACCCGATCCCCGAGTTTTAGTACGGAGGCCCGAAAACATCCTCCTCCACGGAAACATCGTCCTCGTCCGGCAGTGGTGGCCACGGCCGCGGCCCGCACAGCTCTCCGTCGAGTGGACACGGCAGCAACCCGCAACCCTGGCTTGGATACTTCGCTCCAATGGGGACGCCTTTCCCTCTGCGATCTCCCTGGATCCCACCCAATGGCTCCAGCGTCCTCGGCCCCCGCCCGCCCACGCCGCAACACGCCAATCCACTGATGCATGCCCCTGCTGGATCATCTACGTTTCCATCACCATCATGGGATCACAACGCCCTCTACCAGAGTGCTCAGAGCTACGGTGCTGCGTTCCCTCCTCCAGGAGGCGATTGGATCACAGACTCCGGTGCCACCTCTCATTTCACCGGCAATCAAGGTACTTTGTCCTCGTCTCGTTCCCTTTTAGATGTCAATTCTCAACATATTGTTGTTGGTAACAGGTCACGTCTTCCGGTTATTGCTACTGGTACTGCACACCTCACTTCTCGTCCGCTTCTTCTTCACAATGTCCTTGTTTCTCCTTCCATTATTCAAAACTTCCACTGGAAAATTTGTTCATGATAATAATTGCACCATTGAATTTGACCCGTTTGGTTCCTCCTTGAAGGATCTCTCTACCAGGAAGTTCCTAATGCGCTCTAATAGTTCCGGCAATCTTTACCCATTCTTTGGTGACCGTGCTGGTGCTCCCACCACAGCTCTGGCCATTTACACCGATCTTTGGCATCGAAGAATTGGCTATCCCAACTCCTCCGCGTTGTCCCATTGACCCGTGTCTCCTGGATCCTCTGCTTCAGCCACTACTGTGTCCACTGCTGCACCTGACCAATCTTCACCAAAAATTCGTATACGACTACAACAAGGAATTCGGCACCCGATTTTTTTTGATCATGGTGCTGTTCCCTATTGCAAACAGATAAACATTTACAAAGCTAACTATGTTCTCTATGGGATGTTCTCTTCCACAGGTGAACCCTCTAAATTGTCTGAGGCTCTTAATGACAACAATTGGCGATTTTCTATGGAAGATGAGTATGATGCTTTAATGCAAAACAGAACTTGGCATTTGGTTCCTTCTAGTACAAATGGAAACTTTATTGATTGCAAGTGGGTTTTTCGTATCAAGAAATGTGCTGATGGTACCATTCATCCCTATAAAGCTTGCTTAGTTGCCAAGGGGTTCAAGCAGAGGTATGGCATTGATCACGAAGACACTTTCAGTCCAGTTGTTAAAATAGCCACTATCATAATTGTTCCTTCTATATCTGTTTCACATGGATGGATTTTACGGAAGCTAGATGTCAAGAGCACGTTTTTGCATGGTGTTCTGGAGGAGGAAGTATATATGAAACAACCTCGGGTTTTGAACATTCTGATGCTCCTAATCATATTTGCAAACTAGATAAAGCTCTCTATGGATTGAAGCAAGCTCCTCATGCTTGGTACTCTTGTCTCAGCTCTAAGTTGCATTATCTTGGATTTATACCTTCCACGACTGATACTTCCTTGTTCCTATATAACAAGTCTCATGTCACCATATTTCTTTTGGTTTATGTTGATGACATTTTTGTCACTAGTTCTTCAGATAGTGAAATTTCAGCCCTGCTTCAAGATCTCAATACCAACTTTGCTATCAAGGATTTAGGAAAACTTACTTTCTTTTTTGGTCTTGAAGTTAAAAGAACTCCACATGGTTTTCTTCTTACACATGAAAAGTATGCTACAAATTCATTGTACAAAGTTGGTATGCTATAGTGTAAACCTGTGATACGTCTCAAATGTATCCATAAATTTGTATGCCCCGTGCTTGTTTTCTATCCAATACCTTTATGTTTTCCTTCGTTTTCCGGATGTTTCCTGGACTAACCTATTGACAAGATGCCACAGCGCCAGTTCCTGTTTTCTGTTGTTTTTTATTTCAGAAAAGTTGTTCTAGAAATACTTTCGGAATTGGACGAAAAAAAATCCCAGGGTCCTATTTTTTCCGACACATCAATGGAGTCCAAAGAAGACCCGGAGGGGGCAGAGGATCAACCACAACATAGGGTGGCGCCGGTCCCCCTGGCCGCGCCACCAGGTGGTGTGGGCTCCTCGGGCACCCATCGACATCGCCGTTTCGCCTATTTATCCCCCCCGACGCAAAAAACCCTAAATCAACCGGCCTCCATCCATGAAAAGTTCCGTAGCTCCACCGCCATCACATACAAGTTTCGGGGAACATAAATCTGTGTTCCGGCACCCTTCCGAGATAGGGAAGTGCCCTCGGAGTCATCTCCATCGAATCCACCACCATGTTCATCGCCGTTGCTGACTCCCATGACGAGGAGGGAGTATTTCTCCCCCAAGGCTGAGGGCTCTACCTGTAGCTATGTGTTTCATCTCTCTCTCCCATGGTGTGATCTTTATGTGATCATGAGCTTTGTAATATAGTTGAATAAGTAGATGTTACTCTTCATATGTTATGCTACTCCAGTGGTTTGTTAATGAGATCTCCGGAGACACCTTTGTGCTACGGTGTAAAGGTGACAGTGTGTGCACCGTGTGTGACTTATCATGATTTATATATTTTGTGTTGGATGACCCTATGAAATGGTGGTGTTTGTTTCGACCCATCTAGTGCGCTCAAGGTGACATTGTGGGGTTACCTAGAAGGGGAATGCGACTTTAAGATGTGCTTTCATAGCCCTACGCAATGAATTGGTGTTCGTTATCCAACCGTAGAGTGGTTCGGAGTAGCATAGTGAAGAGATGATATTTATGCGTTCCACTATATTATTATTGTTTATAGTGTCCACCAGTGAAAGTATGATCCCTAGGCCTTGTTTCTAAGCATTGAAACACCGTTTACAACCAGTTCTGCTACATGTTTGCTTGCTGTCATTTTTATTTCAGATTGCAATTACTACTTATAATCATCCATATTACCTGTATTTCACTATCTCTTCGCTGAACTAGTGCACCTATACAACTGACAATTGTATTAGGTGTGTTGGGGACACAAGAGACTTCTTATATCTTAATTGCAGGTTGCTTGAGAGGGATACCTTTGACCTTTACCTCCCTGAGTTCGATAAGCCTTGGGTGATCCACTTAAGGGAAACTTGTTGCTGTTCTACAAACCTCTGCACTTTGAGGCCCAACACTGTCTACAAGGATAGAAGCGTGCATAGACATCAAGCTCTTTTCTGGCGCCATTGCCGGGGAGGTAAGGTAAAAGGTACTCACATCCTAGTACAGTTGCTGGTGTGTGAGTGCTCAAAGTTATTTCCTTTAGATTCTGCAATTATATCTTTTTGTTTCTTCTTTTTATTTTCACTAGTTAGGCTTATTTTTACTTGTTCCTTGTTTTTATCTTTAGGCTTAATGGAAAACAACAAAAATATGAGAGAGGTTTATAATCTTTATATTGGATTAGGATATGATGCTTTTGAAGAGAAAATTAAAAAAACCTATGGAAGTTTGTTTGCATAATAGTGATAGGAATGTTATTAGCGTTAATGCTTTGAAAACCATTATTTTTTATGCTATGGAAAATCCTAAGCTTGGGGAAGCTAGTTTTTACGAAATTGATCTTTTTAGTTCCCCAGCTTTAGAGGAGAAAATTTGCTCCGATGATACTTTATCTCTCATATGTGATAATTCGAATGATGCTTGTGATATTTTTAATCCTCATACTAAAAGTATTCCTTTTAAAATATCTATGAAAATTGTTGAACGTGTTATGAATAACCGCTATTTTGGAGATGGAACTGTCCATCTTGGTGATCATTTACTCTTTATGCATGAATTATGCGAGTTGTTCAAGTGTGCAGGTATTTCAATGGACAAAGTTAAGAGGAAGCCATTCTCTTTGTCACTTAAGGACAAAGCAAGGGAGTGGTATTAGATACTTGATGAACCTCATCATTTGGAGTGGAAGGAACTTGAATCTCTATTTTACTCTAAATTTTATCCTCCTCATGAAATGAATTTAGATAACAATTACATTATAATTTTCGTACTCATGATAGAGAAAGAACTGCTCAAGCTTTGGGGATACTGAATATTAATACTCAAATGTCCTAACCATGAGATTCCTAAGAAAATAATTGTTACTAATTTTTATGGAAGGCTTTCAGGACATTGCAATGATGATCTAGATGCTTGTTTAGAGTGTTCTTTCACAAGTAAGAAGGTTCAAGCTAAGTGGAATCTTCTTTAAACAGTTCAAAACAATACTGAAGATTGGGATAATGACAAAGTAAAGGATCAGGTATAAACTATGATTATGATTGCATTAACTCTTTCGCCGAAAATGCTGATTTTCAAGAGCTTAGTGCTAAATATGGTCTTGATCCTCAAATTATTGTTGATTACTGTAGAGCCTTTGCTTCTCATATTAATGTTCCTAAAGAGAATTGGGACATATATCATGATCCTTTTAAAGACACTTGCATGAAAAATTAAATTGTTATTAATGATTGCAATGAAAATGATCACTTCTGAAAGTACTATTTCTTATAAGCATGTTAATTTTTGTGGAGAACTTAGACCTTGTGAAAAGAATCAAATCGAAGAAAAATATTGTATCCATCACAAGAATGAAAAAACTAGAACGTGGGACAGAACTATAAATGATCTTGGTGAAAAAGTGTGTGCCTTCTATCCTTTTATTTGTGAACTTTGATATAAAGTTGGTCATTTCAATTTTCAATGCTCAGGATATGATAATAGCCTTTCGAATCCAATGAGTACTGCAAGTTTGTATTGTGATGACATGATCACTCCTAATCAGCATGATGAACTTACATTATTTTTGGGGGTGTAAAGAGTTATCAAGAAAAACTTCGTTGGTAGATCTGAGTGCTTTTGATATAATAGCGTCCTGCATGATTGTCATCTTTAATGTGTTAATAATAGCCACACGAATACTTACATACAAAATATTATAAAAGATGAGACTTTATTAAAATATGACAGGACTATTATGTGTTTTTCTCTTATTAATGAAGAGGAGGAATCCTCCAAAGTTTTTTCTATTGTTCTGACAATAAACCATGGTATGTGGAGAAGCTTCCTTCAAGCATCTCCCTCCTAAAGAGAAGAAGAAGAAGAAGAAGAGGAGTAAAAGGAGAGAGGTAACAGTATCTTCCCCTAAGCATGCATGTTGCTCCTATTATAGTTGTTGCTGATGAGTCTGAACTCGATGATGAACCTATGCCTGTTACTTATGACAGTGATCATGATTGGGAGAAACACACTACTTTTGATATTGAAAATCTCTTTGGTACAAATTCTGAAAATGATGATGATAATAATTGATGT